>OU015627.1:22507500-24907500 GCA_907165235.1 Zeuzera pyrina
TTTGGCTAAATAATATATACGAGTTTATAAATAAATACTCTTCTGTAATACTTTTTTGAGCATGTTTGTTTTTAATAGCTGTAAATGTGTATATTTTTTCTTCAATTTTTGAGAAACATCGATTTAGAATCACTACAAGTTTACAATATTCAGTCAGGTAACACATGATTGCCTCTACGAGAAGAATAGATTTCTTCATTTTCAATGTGTAGAGCATTAGGTAGTCATCCTCTCTTCTTTCTAAGCGAACTGCTTTAATCTCTTGTAGGTAATCGCCAAAGCACTTTTGTGGAGAAACTAAACTTATAAGTCCCAATTAAATAAATGGAATTCCTATACTTTATATAAAAAATTCAATAAAAATAGGAATTAATTACTAGATACTAGCTGGCTACTTATTGCATAATACAAACCACAACATTTTTATTTAATTTTTTGTAGACGTTGATTCATGTTATGGCGTCTTTACCATCTTCAACACCACTTAATCATATAGTAGGTTATTTTTAATTTATATTTCACCGGTTTTCACGTCGACAAACGCATTTTAACCGACTTCAAAAAGAGGAGGAGGTTCTATGTTCGTCTGTATGTGTTTTTTTATTTATGTTCACCGATAATTTCGTCAATGGTGAATCGATTTCGAAAACTCTTTTTTTGTTTGAAAGAGTATATTTCCTAGGTGGTCCCATTTAAATTTCACCGCTATTGGAGCTCGGACTTCGAAAATACACCAAATAACACCAAGTAATACGAACTGGTTATAACCATTATATTAATGATTCCCTTGTACGTCGTTGCGCTCCAGAGTTAGAAAGAAGTTAATTGTAGACCTGCCCTAGATATTTATTTAGGCTAAGGTCCTCAAACGGGATTAATAAAAAAAATTTAAGAAAAAAATTGAACCGCCTTCGAAAAAAACACTGAAAAGTACAAAATAACTATCCTTTACTGATCAGAACTCAAGTACAATAAAATTAAACAAGTAACTGACAAATTTAATTATATAGCTATGTGTATCGTATTTATAGTTATTTTTATTGAGTTTTATTAGTAAAGAATAGTTATTTTGTACTTTTCAGTGTTTTTTTTTTGTTTAAGGCGATTCAATTTTTTTCTTAAAAATTTATTTCTGACGACTGGGTGTCACTGAGCACGTGGTAGACTAACTTAACGCATTGATTGTAGTTTTTTAGCTCCACCCACTTGATTGTGGTTTGCGTTGTGCAATTTTTTTAACTGAACGCGTGTCTCATAGTGTTTCCGAATTCGTTGGTACTGTACCATACATCAGCACAAAAATATATCATGTTTATTGTTGAGATTAAGAACCGCACGACTAATTGTGTAAGGTCTAAGATATTAAAAATTACATAATACGAATTATAACTAAGAAGTTCAAGTACATTATACAACTTACGATTCTCAAAATGAATGATTATTTTTAGTGAAATATTTAAGTGTTTTAAAATTGGCACTAATAAAAACGGACATGTATTTATCACTACGAAACTTGTTTTGTACGCTATACAATAAAATTTTACTCCATTAAAAATATAATAACTTGAAAAAGTACATTATAATGACTCTACAGGGTGTATATGAAAACGGGACAGTTACTTTAATGGATGAAAGGGCATAACTTTAGTATGTAGTTACAAAAAGAATTATCGAAAAAAACGTATCCGTTTAAGAGTTGTGACCGTTTTAATTTTCAAGTGTTATCCCCACCATTTCTCGTAAAATTAGGTTGATCGTGTACAGTTACAGATTTTAAATCTTACGTATATGTTTATTTTGTAATAATTTCATCCGTTACTGAAATACAGCCTGAAAACCCGCATTGGGGTATACGCATTATTTTCGAAAATGGTTTTCAGGCTGTATTTCAGTAACGGATGAAATTATTACAAAATAAAAAAATACGTAAGATTTAAAATCTGTAACTGTACACGATCAACCCAATTTTACGAGAAATGGTGGGGATAACACTTGAAAATTAAAACGGTCATAACTCTTAAACGGATACGTTTTTTTCGATAATTCTTTTTGTAACTACATACTAAAGTTATGCCCTTTCATCCATTAAAGTAACTGTCCCGTTTTCATATACACCCTGTATATTAAATTATTATCGCCTATTAAAAAAATTAAAATGTAAAAAGTAGTATATATTATACAACATATGAAAATACAATTTAGTATATAAAGTTTTCCTAAATAGTTTCTATTGTGGTTCTGACAATAATATAGCCTGTGGTACAGTATAGGATTTTAAAGATTTCAGTGTGAAAACTATTAATTTTTAAGCTTTACAATACTTAATGAATATAAGGTAGTAAATTAAATGTGGGAATTATTAATTTTAAATTGTATAATATGATTTCAATCAAAACTTTAGTAGTGGAAACTATTAATTTCCAAAATAAGTTAAAGTTTTAATTATTAGTTTTATTGCTCATTTATAATATATATTTTCCATATTTTTTCCATCGTTTGTTTAGTATAGCCTGCTTGATTGTGAACGATTGTGACGTAATAATGCTTGCTCTGTTTTATGTAATGTACGTTACCATTCACATTTCATTCTAACAAACTACTTGTGGTTTTAAAATTTTTCATATTTTTGTAGCTTGCAACTGGATTCTGGTAAGAATGTAATCTTTTTTTTAATAAAAATATTTACTGTACTATGTATTTCATTTTTTTTTTCACTAAGAAAAAGAGGTGTCTTTTATTTTGGAGATCTATGGGATCGTTTTTTCCTTAACTTTAAAATATTGACCTACCTACTAACACATACCTGCATGGTTTATAAGTTTAATGCTATACAATCATTTTTTGTCTTAGATACATCATAAATTATTGGTACAAATAGTATAATTTATTTAAAGAATGGGATATTTAAATTGGAATCTAAGAAGAAGGCTGTATGATCAGTACTGATCAGATATAAATTAAAGTTTTTGAGTGCGAGTTTTGTTTTGAGTTCATGGAACAAAATGTGCTCCATGTATGAGTTTCACCACGGGGTTTTATATACCCAAATTGAATTTAATTGAACAAACAACTTGCTTGAGATCTGTTTGCGTGTATACTGAGGTACATAATATTTATATAAAAATTTGTTTACCAACAAAATCCTAATATGAAACGAAATTATAATTCTCTGATATAAATTGTAGTTTTAATTTTATTCATTAAAAATATAAAACAAACATAACGTAATATATTATCATCATTTAACATTTGAAATAGTCAGAAGTAGTACTATTTTTCAAATGTCATAAGTTAATTTTTGTAACACTGTTTTCATTAAATGTAATAATAATTATTATTGACTTAATTTATTTATCTTATTTATTAAACGTTATGATGAAGCTGTGAAAATTATGTTTCTAACAATTTTCAACGTTAAAAAAGTACGTATCATATTTTATTTTACTAAATTAATTATTATCATTCACTAGAAATACATTCTTTCTTCTTTTATTAACGTAATAGCTCGGTTCATAAAGGATTCTCGAGTAACATTCTTTTTCTCTCATCACCCAGGGTGAATGGTCTATCCTACCTTCAAGCTGGTGTCGACATAGACGCGGCAGCGACCCTAGTGCGTCAGATCGAGCCACTAGCCACAGCCACTCATAGACGTGGGGTGCTTGGAAGGCTAGGCTGTTTCAGCGGTCTTTTCCAACTGTCAGCTATGGACCCAAGTCTCAAGGACCCTGTCTTGGTGCAGGGTACTGATGGTGTCGGAACTAAACTTAAGGTGAGAATACTTGGAATTAACTTGAGCTAAATATATTGAGAAGAGCGGTAAAGTCTGGATCTGGATCCTCACGGCTATTTTGATTTGTTGCTCCCAAATTAATATAAAAGCCCAAAATCAATTGGATTGTATATTTTTACTACAAGCTTTAAAATTTATTACCATTTGATTTTTCGTTTTCAGATAGCCGAAATAATGAATAACTACGACACGATAGGTCAAGACCTCGTTGCTATGTGCGTTAATGATATATTGTGCGCGGGGGCAGAGCCTTTCGCGTTCCTAGACTATATGGCTTGTGGTCGACTTCAAGTAGATGTTGCTACTACTATAGTGAAGGGTATCGCGGATGCTTGCATAATGTCCGGATGTGCTCTTTTGGGTATGTTTAATCGATTGTGTATATTTAAATATGGTACAGTGGATTTCATTTATAACGACCTAATTATAACGACTTTTTGGTTACAGCGACGTAACATTTAAGTCCCTTGAATTTTTTACGTACATAGCTTTTATTATACAGGATTAATTTAAAAATACTAATAACCTCTTAGTATTTTGTTCTTAAAATTACCCCTAGTAACTTTTGTTCTACGACTTTTATATATCCATAACTTTTTCTTTCATACAAAATAAAAATACATTAAATGTTTCTGAAAATGGCACCTACTCTACCCGGTCGCTAAAGCAGCACACGCACAGCGGGGCGCTGTGAAACGTGGCTTGCTCACGCCGGCAGAGTGAGGTGTGGGTTGAGTAATTGAGGATGTTTATCATTACTATCACCTGGAGAGTGGTTACCTAATTTGTATAAGGGCGCCTAGTACACCTATGCAATCGACATCTAATGGGATGTGATAATTTAATTAGACACAAGAAAAACATCACACGAAGAAACAACATTTATTACTTATATCTAATTCTCATTGGTGGATTCAATAAACTTATTAATATAAATAAACTTATTAATATAACTTATAAATGAACTCATTTATACAGAGTTATTAACACTTTTTAAAATATTAAATGCTATTTTTATACAACATTACCTTGTTTATTATTGTTTATATTAAGAATGAATATCTATTATCTAACAGCAATTAGATATTAATAAGTTTACAGAGTACTTAGTAGTATAAAAGTTTTACAAGTATCGAGCTCAGATATTACTTATTATAGGTACATCAACATAATTTATTTATGTTATCTTAAATTCCAGAGATATATACTTAATTATAAAGGTTTAGAAACCCTTACATAGTTTTTGTACTGCATTTAAATTCTCAGTAGTACAGATACATAAACCCAAGTACATTTTATACATTAGAATTAAGTATTTCAATTTAGAGAGAAAAATATATTAGATACACAATATCTTTACGTGGAGCTAATATCTAACAGAGAGTCATTTATTAGTTACAATTAGAGAAGTGTTATCAGTTTTATCACTGATAAGCCAAAAGAAGGAGGTGGTCATCCACCAACTGCACCTACTCCTCAGCCTTCCCACTTGTGGAGCATCTACTGGAGTTATAGCACCCACGTGCCCCGGTCCTTAAGGATTCCCCTTTAACAGGATATGCGACCTGGCCATGCGTTATATAACACCCAAGTGCCCCGGTCCTCAAGGATGTTCCTTTTAAAAAGGAACTGCGACCTGGCCACTCGTTCTTCCACCCAGAGCGAAGAGGATTCATACTTCTTGATAGGCACAGAGAGTTGAGTACCCAACCATTCTAAGTACTCATTGGTTATCTGAGATTGAGATGATTTTGAACAGTTTTTCGTACTATTCCTAGATATTCATTGAGTACAGGGACAGGAGGCCCACCTGGTTTTGTTAGGTGTCCTTAGAAGTCTCTAACAAGCACACGTAGATATTAGGATCCTATTCCCTAGTCCTATGATTAATGCTCGCCCTTCTCTACAGCTAAAGTACTCACCATGGGATCCACCATGAGATTACCTAATCTACACTACTACACATTATTAAATTAACATTAATAATTATAAATGGGGTGCTAATCCCACAAGTACAGCTAGACTAGGCGACATGTGGCCTAACTAAGAGTTTCTACATGTTTGAGGCAGCTCATTCCACAGCAGAAAGAAAAGAAAAAGGAACCAGCCAGATACGTAACGCTTTATATACCCCCACGACGAAGGTGGATGCTCCTACTCCTGGAACAACTAGTGAAGAGACAGTGGTCGACAAACCCTATTTAAAATTACATCTACCTAAAGAGTTGATAAGATTAATTAATTTTATACAAGCATATGACGTTTATGTCAATTATAGTTTTATTACTATTCATTAGTACTACTAAATTAATGAACTTAAGACCTAATGTTTCATTAATTTAGAGATCATAATATTGGAAACAGAGGATACTTAATCAGAGTCTATCGATATGTTTATCGAACGTAACTTTACCTCCACACTCCTAAGCATAGATAATCTAGACAACCGGTACATTTGTCATCAACGCCGTGTGCCGTTCTAGAAAGTTCTATCTACAAACGAATTATTAAAAATAATTTTTCTAAAGTAAGTAGATAATTCGTAGGTTGTTATTTTTACCTTAACATTACTCAATAATCAAAGGTATTATATTTATCAACAAGTTTGTTCCTGCTGATAGGCTTACGGTCAATGCTCAATGTTGTTAAAAAAAGTTAATTTTACTCTAGGTTGTCAATGTCAGTCTGTCACAGTGAATGATTTTGGTAAACATTTAAGTAATTATAATTATTTTCAGGATAAAAGAAGCTAAAAGTGAATCTATCTGTTACATAATTACGTGTATCAATTAGTACTATGAGCCATTGTTCTCCTTGTAGGAGGAGGTACTCAATATGAATGCTACAGCTGAGGCCCGGTGCACTTGCACTGTACTGTTAGAAATACGTATACAGAGTAATAACGTTTCAGACAGTTCAACAAAACTTAACAAGTATTTTTTTAGGGGCGCAAAAATAGACTTAATTTTGTTATGGTCATTGTGTAGGCTCTTTATATCACGAATTGAAAAATGTGTAGTACATTGCTTTGAGTTACTTTAAACTTTCACTACTTGTACACATCTTATAATATTTAATTACGGGCCTATGTCGCATTTATACTTTAAGGCTAATTACCTATTTTATCCCGACGTTTCGACCGGATTGCACCGATCGTGTTCACGGGCAGACTGATAAGGATGAATGTCATCTTCGTATTCTTGCAACTACCCATACTCATTAACGCATTTTTTAATTTTTGTTATTGTCACTGTCGGTACTTCGACACACTACACTAACGATATCTACACACTGACGACGTCCGGTTTTCTAGCTCCGGACACTCACTGATGACAGGATTCCATGATGTTGATAAGCGATATCCGTCTTCCCGGTTAAAACTGTGGTATTTCATGATTTCAACCGCCTCTCGTATTATTCTGGACTAATAGTGTCGATCGGTGGAAAGGACCTGTGGCTGATACAATTCAATCCAGTGATTGGGTCCTGACTCCAGCAAGTGTCTGTCGTTTTCTGACAGCTGTGATATGTTTTCTGACTCTTTCTGCTATTGTTCTTGTCGTCTGTCCGATGTAGGAACTACCACAGCGGCAATCCACCTTGTAGATTTGTAGTTGTGTATAGTCCGCACTCTAAAATGGCATGTCACCTGCGTACTCCGAAGAACGTCATTCCCTTCCAGACACCTGGTGTCTACATTGTGGATTGCAGTTGTGGTCGGACAGACGAAAATAACAATAGTAGAAAGAGTCACACCGCATTGTGTGGCTGAATGAAGTGCGTGAGTGTGGATGAAAGACCATTTTGGCTGAGTTAGATATATTCACACTGCCTACTAATGCAGACAGAGCCCCGCTCACTTTTGCTACCCGTTTCTCCATATCCAACTCATATCTCCCATCCCTCGAAAACGCACTTCCCAGATATACAATTTCGTTCACTTGTTCTAGACATTTTCCATTTACCCATATATCATATCACACCTTGTCTGTACCTCTTCTCTTTCAATCACCAATTATCGGTTTTTATGTATGTAGATAATGGTTTTATGGTGTCTTGCACCAATCTGTAGGTGGTGAGACAGCGGAAATGCCGACTATGTACGACGTGGGCAAGTATGACCTGGCCGGGTTCGCTGTAGGCGTGGTGGATAACTCGAAGCAGCTGCCGCGAGCCGCCGAGATGCGCCCCGGGGACGTAGTACTGGCCGTGCCTTCTACAGGCGTGCACAGCAACGGGTACAGCCTCGTGCAGAAGATCATGGCGGAGACTGGCCAGAGGTATGCTCCTATGTACAATCAGGGCCACACCCTCCTGTGAAATCCAAAAACCAGCCCATAGACGTCAGTTTTAATAATACTATAACGATAACCATTGTCTGACCGAAACAGGATTTTCAACGTGATCAAAACCGAATCTTCGGCCTTGGTCTCCGTTTCGGCCAAAACCAAAACTTATTTAGATTTATTAAAATGGTTAAAATTTATATTGTAGTACCTCCACGGTCGAAATTTGCTCGGTGTCTTTTAGGTTTGATTGTATATCTGATATACAATCAAACCAAATTGTATATGTGATATACTATATCACAAAAACAAAAAATATCTTTCCGCATTGCAGGATTTGAACTCGCTCACTTTAGCATGGTAGACCTACGCTCTGGCCACTGTGCTATTGAGAAGGTAAACTCTGCGGCGCAGTTACCAATCAATACCAATTACCAATTTTAAGTGTGTGAAAGCATGGAGAAATCAATTTTCTCCGAATTGAGACCTAGCTGGATCGATTTTTCTCACTCGTAAACCCTCATATTGTAAATTCCATCGTAGCGTACAAATATATAATATACAAATCTTGCTTGTATAATAATAGAGAATACTACAAATTATTGTATTTTTACACATATACAGAGTTAACTTGTGTTACATGAAATAAAAAACAATAATCGAAGTACATGTATAACGACATGTAACGGAATAACTCAACAGAAAGGGAGAAAAAACACATAAACTCAACAAAGTCACGCCGGCCGGAGAACTCAGCCGGTGACCACACACGAGCCAGAAACTCACCTGAAGCTAGCCGAACGACGTGCAATAAATTCACGAACATTGCGGCGCGGCTGAAGTTTCGGCTGATTTTTGGCCGAAACTGACTGAAGCTGGATTTTTTGGCCAAAACTGGTCGATACCTGAACCGTATCTTCGGTCGGTCTATAATAAACATAAACGTCAAAATCTTACGGGGCGCGAGACGGCGTACTGTGATCTGATTGGTCACATCGAGATCAGACCTTGAATATTTGAGAGTGGATAGGCGGAGAGCTGTGGGCGTGGTCGCCTTATAATTACTTGTATTATATTATTAAACTATGGGTAGTGCCCTCATAAGCGTCATCTAGAGCTTAATTAGTTATTATTAGTTAGGAAATGGGTCTAGCTAGGTATCTGTGCGCAGATTTCCCCTAAACACCAAAATAGCATATATTTCTTCCTTTTTTAATCTGCAAACAAACCCACACTATAAATCAGATGCGTTGACGTGCAAGAATGACAAGTACCGATCCTTTAAATTCAGATATTACTTTGCAGAAACCCCTTTCAAATAACGAATTCTTGTAATTTGTTTGCTGTTTTCCTCTCAAAATCTAAACTTATTAATCGGCACGTGTTTCGCCTCTCAACGAACCATCCTCAGTATATTTCAGAGATCAAACTCTGTTAGCTAACTAGCACCAAATTCGGAAGATAAGGAAAACTACAAAATACTTTGTGTTTGGTAACAATTAAAATTGAACACAATTGGGCAAGATTTACACTTGCCTGGTTTTTAATATAATAAGCAAGCTTACTTAAATATTGAAATATTGAAGAAAAATTGCAATACAATATAAAATAATGTATTCCACTATAAATACACAAAACTAAAGAATAAAAGCATAATAAAGTACAAAAGATTTAATGCTGTTCAGCAATAAGGCCGCCTTATGGTTAAAAATAATAATTTTTGTTTAAAAAATTAATCGTACAAGAGATAAATAGGTACATATATTCTACAGTCGAAATATTTTCAGATACCAAGAAAAGGCTCCATTTAGTGAATCAAATAAGACCTTTGGCGAGGAATTCCTTACACCAACTGGAATTTACGTCCGCTCTCTTCTGCCTGCTGTCAAGAAAGGTCTAGTGAAAGGCCTTGCTCATATAACAGGCGGTGGTCTTTTAGAGAACATACCGAGAATTCTTCCTCCTGGAGTAAGAGTTAAGTTAGACGCTACCAATTTCAAGATCAAACCACTATTCGGATGGCTGCAAGCTAAAGGTCAGTGAACCAGATAGAAGTAGCAAATACTGTCGTTGATAAATTATCGATGTATAATATTCAAGCGTTCGATATATTGAATTTCAACCATTTAGTCTTATAGAGGTCGCCCTGTGGTCAAAATTCGACCGTAAATATAAACTTATGATATAAACTCTTTGGCGACAATCTGTGCGACTGTTTGATCCAAGGAGGTTACATTACATATGATCACAAAATATTATGAGTTTGACATTGACAGTCTTTTTGACATTGGCAGTATGAACGTAAACAATGAATGTTTTATTTAATTTCATTTACTTATTTGTAACACATATTACATAAAAACTATTTTAGCTTTTTCCTGTCCTTCTCCATATAAACTTTAAGTGTACCAAATTTCACACTTATCCGTGTGCATGTGTTTAAAAAGGGGTACAAATTTTTCTCTTCACATTTTGATTTAATTATTTTTAATTTGTAGGAAACTAAATACAGTCATTACCTTGTTGTAATACTTCTTTATCAATTAAAGATTCTGCGTTTAAAAATTCCTACTTGTATAAATAACTAGCAAACCCGGCCCGTTTCACTGGGCGTTAGTTGAAGTTAAAATAAATTAAACAGTTTTTATAATTATTTTGATACTGCAAAAAAAAATATTCTACTGATCCGATCGCTACCAAACTTTTACAGGAACACCCGCTAGGCCAATCTGAAGATTCCCTGAAAATTTCATCGAAATTGGTCCAGCCGTTTCGGAGTCCATAAGGAACATACATACATCGCCTTTTATATATATAGATAGATATACTTAGATAATAATATACTCAGACATTTCACACAGCGCCATCTAGTCCCAAAGTAAGCAGCACAGCGCTTGTGCTATGGGTACTAGCGAACTGATATACTACTAATATATTTTTCTTTTGTAAATACATATTATACATAAACACCCAGACTCGGGGCGGGAATCAAACCCGCAACCCCCGTTTACTTTCTGACGCGTTAGCCGTTATTATTTCAATACTTACTCTATTTATAGAGATAAACTTTGTTTGTATGTAATGGATAAACTCAAAAAATACTCAACCCATTTCAAAAATGCTTTCACCTATAGAAAGCTACATTATCAGCCGATAACATGGACTGTATATTGTTTTCAAAAATACTTCTACCTGTGCGAAGCCAGGGCGTGTTGCGAGTTAAGAATAAAGCATCGTCGTTTTTTTTGAATCAATTCTGTGATCTCTATTTTGAACCTACATTATATCGTAGGTGCTGTCTCGGACTTCGAAATGCTACGTACGTTTAACTGCGGTGTCGGCATGGTCGTTATCGTTGACCCGTCTGTTGTCGATGAGGTATTATCGACAGTAAAAGACACTATCGATGTTGTTGGAGTTATAGAATCAATGGGTAAAGAAGGTAATTTTTCACTGAATATATTTTTTTAATATTTGCTTCCATGATGGCTTGTAAAAAGAAAAATATACCATGTGCCAGCTACTTAAGCAGCTTACCTTCCCTCGTAAGTCTTAGACATTGGCTGAGGGACAGGATTTATTATATTTTACGACTGATTCCACTTTGCTATCTGTAAGCTTACGTCACTGTCAGAAGTGTTGGGCGCGCAACCTCATCAGTTACCTTATATGCAAGTCTTTAACATTTAAATAAGTTTATATTCTTTAGGAGGACATCAAGTGGTGGTCGAAAACTTCAAAGAGGCAATGGCACCTTTGGTTGCCCCGTACCAGACACCCGACAGAAACGTGCCGCAGAAATCTCTCTCCTACAAAGACAGCGGAGTCGATATCGAGGCTGGGGACTCACTAGTGTCTATGATCAAGCCTTTAGCAAGGTAATGTCATAGTCAAACCCTAATTAATCTGTGGTAAAACGTATGTTTGTTTGCGGAGTCAGAATAAACTAAGCTATTGCTATCTCACTTATAGAAGAGCAATTGAAATACGTGACATGCCAGTGTTGACAGGTTTATTGACAATTTCATAGAAATTCGACTTTATGTTGTATGTATTACGTCTGCATTTAATGTATGTCGAATAAGTAGAAACTGTGCATACGCGTGCTATAAGCACAGTTTAGTTGTACCGTTATTGCCGTATATGATATTCTTCGTCATTATTCCATTAGTGTTCGTTCACAAAATTGAGCCACGTGAGCCACTGTAACAGAAAGTACGCTTGCAATTTAAGTAAGTCAAAATTGCAAGGTATTTTGCAACGTCAAATTTACGTTCCGTTCGAAAAGAAAGTCTGCACACTGAGAAGAGCCGAGAAAATCAATCAGGCATCATTTTATCGGTATAAGTCGAATATTAATTAAATTTTTCTGAGAGTATCTAATGTAAACATTTTAATATTCATTGCATCTCTTTAACAGATCAACTACTCGTTCTGGTGTTTTGGGTGGTCTCGGAGGCTTCGGTGGATGTTTTCAGTTGAAAGCAATAGAGGAGGAATATAAGGTAACTTATCTATAGAAATGGTTTCGGATCATAATAGCGACCGAGGGTTAGAGTTAGGGTATGAAACTCATACAATAATTTTTACCATCGAGCTAGATTTCAATGCCAACAGTGTAAATTTCGGAGGTTCCGGAGCTTTGAAGCTTCATTTAACAGAGCATGCAGGAGCATAGAAAATCTACATTTACTTGATTATATGATACCTGAAGATAGTCGTTAATATGTTAAAGAAGGAAAAAACAAAACTCGCCAAATAGATTTAATATGAAAAGGAATCATGCTTTTAAAAATTACTTATATTTACATTTCACTGTCACTGCTCAATGACATTAAATAGTGATAGTGCGGTACCACATATACCGGTATCAGTAGTACAATACCATGTAGTAACGGTGTGGTACCGTGCAGTAACAGTGCGGTACTCGCAGTAACGGTGCGGTACCGTGTAGTTACAGCGTAGTACCGCGTAGTAACTGTGTGGTACCGCGTAGTAACTGTGCGCTACTGTGCAGTTACTGTGCGGTACCGTGTAGTAACAGTGCGGTACTGTGTAGTAACAGTGCGCTACCGTCCAATAACAGTACAGGGGGCCTAGACAAGTGGCTCAATTGTTGTAAACGCTAGTAGAATAGAATAACAAATAGCATGTGATTTAACGTAACGAATTTTATGTTGGTAATCAAACGTTATTGACTTTCTATTCAATCAAACGAAAAGTAAAGTCGTGTGTAAACCGTATAAAACGTAGTTGAATGGTACTTTTTAAGCGACTTCAAAAAAGAAGGAGGTTCTCAATTCGTCTATTGTTTTTTTTTTTGTTTTTTTTTGTATGTTTGTTACCTCATAACTCCGTCATTTATGAAACGATTTCGAAAATTCTTTATACGTTTGGTAGGTAATACTTCAGAGGTGGTCTCATTTAAATTTCACCGATATTGGAGCTTGGACTTCGAAGATACACTAGATAACACGACCTGGTTATAACCTTTATTTATATTGACGATTCTCTTGTATATCGTTGCGCTCCGGAATTAGAATGAAGTTAATTGCAGACCT
Organism: Zeuzera pyrina; assembly: GCA_907165235.1. Taxonomy (NCBI): domain Eukaryota; kingdom Metazoa; phylum Arthropoda; class Insecta; order Lepidoptera; family Cossidae; genus Zeuzera; species Zeuzera pyrina. The sequence goes on from OU015627.1 coordinate 22,521,141, forward strand.
GCCCTAGATATTTATTTAGGTCAAGACCACTCAAAAGGGAGAAATAAAAATATTAAACCGCCTTCAAAAAAAACACTGAAAAGTATAAAATAACTATCCTTTACTAATCAAAACTCAAGTACAATTAAAATAACTTTATACACATACGTATATAATTAAATTTAACAGTTATTGAAGTCGATGCCAAATCAATGTGCAACAACATAAAGTCTATTAGTTTGGTGGGCTTGGCACCGACTTCATTAACTGTCAAATTTATAAACTGTCAAATATACGTATGTGTATCGTATTTATAAAGTTATTTTAATTGTACTTGAGTTTTGATTCGTAAAGGCTAGTTATTTTATACTTTTCAGTGTTTTTTTTAAGGCGGTTTAATTTTTGACTAACAATATCGCCAGCAAGCGTTTCGCACGTTTATTACGTAATTTGCAGTCAGCATGCGACAGCCAATATCGCGGGTTAATATCTGCTGTCATAATAAGAATTTGTTTAATGTAATTTGTGTAGTGGCGCTTAATCTACTGCGAAAAGACCGTTCTACGGTCATACGATAATAGATACGTAATCATCGCACGCAATTTTTATTACAACTAGTCACTGTTCCCGCAGTGATCGCATGGCTTTTGCTGTCTGCAATTTTTTAGGTAATAACCCCGGCGATTGTACGAAGCGTTTGCCACTTGTCTAGCTGCTCAGTACCGTGGTGTAGTGGGGTGTAGTGTAGTGTAAGTGAAGCGCGCGGTGCGTGTGCAGGACCCGGTGCTGGTGCTGGCGGCGGACGGCGTGGGCACGAAGCTGCGCGTGGCGCAGGCCACGGGCCGGCACGGGTCCGTGGGCGTGGACCTGGTGGCCATGTGCGTCAACGACGTGCTGTGCAACGGCGCCGCGCCGCTCACCTTCCTCGACTACTTCGCGTGCGGCGAGCTGCGCGTGCCCGAGGCGCGCGCCGTCGTGGCCGGCGTGGCCGACGGCTGCCGCCAGGCCTGCACCGCGCTCGTCGGTGCGTCACGTGCTCCCCGCCGCACCGCACGCACACGGACACGGACACGCACGGGGACACACACACACACACACACACACACACACACACACACACACACCCGCACGCACACACACACACACGCACACACGCAGACACATGCGCGCATGTGTTCTCTACACGTACACGAAGCTAGTCACACATACACTCATTACATATACTCCTTCGATCACAAATAAAAAACAAGATGCACAATCAACACTCCAAAAATGTCCAATCCAAATTTGCACATTGTTTAGTAATATTTGAAAAATCTAACAGCAAACTTGTCAAATTGCTCCTTCAAAATTTGTAAGAACAACACATCTGGAATGCTAAAAAAAGCCGGAAATTCTCTTTTTTTGGCAAATAATTAATATCATTTTATTAACGTATTCATTATTTCTTAATGAAATACGTTGAAACAACTCTTTTTTTATTAAATTCGTAATTATATTTTCAAAATGACATGAGTTTAACACCGTTAAGTGTAAAATCATAAATAAGAAGTTTAAAACCGTACTACCGCATTCAAGTCTAACTTACTCGACTTCTATTTTATTTCTGTTCTGAATAATAGAGTCGAATTTTTAATCTTATAGGCACTTATTTCCTACACTTAAGAAATAAGTACACTATTTTCGGTACTAAAAATTAAAGACTATGAAAAGGATTTGCTGTACCTAATTATAAACTTATGACCTCTGTAAATTGACCATAGAACATTTTTCTCATATTTAAATTAATATAGCTTTCTTCCACTGGCTGTACCTCCATATGAGCCCAAAAACCCGGCTCGCTCGTCTTACTGAAATGCTCAGTGAAGAATAAATGATGAATAGGCATCAACTTTAAAGCAAATGAAACTGATTTAAAAATTTTCGTGAATTACTTTTCAAACGAAAATAGCAGAAAAAACAGGTTCCTAACCCCAAATTCACGACCTCGGGTTTCCATACCACCAATATCGCCTTTCTTTATAAATAGGTCTATATTTTTCCTCATATACATAATAAGTTCAAAGATGTATAAGGACGGCAAGGTGAATATGATTCAGACAACCTATTACAATATTTATGTACGAAATAAGTAACTATATTTTCCTTGTAATTTTTGTCCAAAATTTGAGACAGCAGTGGACAAAAAAATCCAGGAAGATCTAGTCCAAAAATAGTATGTTATTACAGGCGGTGAAACAGCGGAAATGCCTGGAATGTACGAGCCAGGCGTTTATGATATAGCTGGGTTCGCGCTTGGCGTCGTTGAACGATCCAAAATACTGCCCAAGATCACTGAGATTACTGTGAGTATATCTTAGTTTAGTTTAGTATGTTTGCACCAACCAATTCCAAACTACCCCTTAAATACAAGGTCCTGGTTTAAGACATTCTCACAGATTAATTAGTTGTTATCGTAAAACCAAAGTAAAATAAATTTATTCAAGTAAACCCAATTGCTAAGCTTTTTTCAAAATACCTTCGGTTCGAAAGGAATGCACACCCCAGGAAAACCAACAAGAAATTCAGTCAGGTACAATTTTGTCAACATCATTCTACAATAGTTATTTCAAAATACAATATTCATAAAGCCAGTAAAGTATTTCCAGACTCGTTTTATAGTAAAAGCATTCTTTGAACACTTTTCTTACCTAACTACCAAAAGTTTAAAAACAATCAATTTAGGAATTGTTATTAGCGCTGTTTGTTTTATTTGTTGTAAGTTGTTATTTCGCTTTCAAGTCAATTTGTTACACATTATACGTATATGTTTAAAACTTTTGCTTTAGGTTGGTGATATAATAATCGGCTTACCCTCAAACGGCGTTCACAGTAATGGCTTCAGTTTAATACACAAACTGATGAAGAAATCAGGTCTCAGTCTCGATGACAAAGCACCATTCAGCAAAGATGGATTGACTTTAGGTAAGATACTTATTTTATATGAATGTAAGAAATTGTAATACTAGCCTTTTTGGGGCCGAATTTTGAAAAGTTTCTTAGTGACGGTTAACAGAAAACTTGTAGACGGTTGGCTGACAAGCAGTTACTCTATGGTTTTGCTTAACCTTATTTAAATGTATGAAGTTTATCCTAATATTGGCACCAATAAGTGATTTTGTAGTGCATTCATGTACTTTCCACCCCGAATGGAAAATAATAATAATTCTCTAGACAATTACAAAAACTCGTGACTCCACATTAAGCAATGGGGTTGTATTATGGGTACCTGTTAAGGAAAAATAAGTAGGTTAAGGAAATTGTGTCAACTGTATACTGATAAGTTATCGACACAGAAAAGAAAATTGCGTCATAAAACAATAGAAGGCTATATTTATAAGTTAAAATTAGTCGTGGTAATGTAAGAATTAGAAAACAAAAGCTAGATAGAAGTATATAAGATGGTAAATAGATAAATATATGTCGGAAAAGACACGGGGCAATTCGTGCTTTTGCAACTCAACCATGAGAAATAGGTACCTAATCTTGCAAGAGGCGAACTACTCCATAAAATACAACGTTAAGACAAAGTTAATGTGCAAACGACAGAAAACTTCACAACAATTATTACGTAGGTAATCGGAAATTTAATAATGGCAAACGATCCGTCGGGGAAATGCTATCGCACCGGCCGCCGTAGTCTAACAGACTCAGCACCGGCCGCCGTAGTCTAACAGACTCAGCACCGGCCGCCGTAGTCTAACAGACTCAGCACCGGCCGCCACCGGCCGCCGTAGTCTAACAGACTCAGCACCGGCCGCCGTAGTCTAACAGACTCAGCACCGGCCGCCGTAGTATAACAGACTCAGCACCGGCCGCCGTAGTCTAACAGACTCAGCACCGGCCGCCACCGGCCGCCGTAGTCTAACAGACTCAGCACCGGCCGCCGTAGTCTAACAGACTCAGCACCGGCCGCCGTAGTATAACAGACTCAGCACCGGCCGCCGTAGTCTAACAGACTCAGCACCGGCCGCCACCGGCCGCCGTAGTCTAACAGACTCAGCACCGGCCGCCGTAGTCTAACAGACTCAGCACCGGCCGCCGTAGTATAACAGACTCAGCACCGGCCGCCGTAGTATAACAGACTCAGCACCGGCCGCCGTAGTCTAACAGACTCAGCACCGGCCGCCGTAGCCTAACAGACTCAGCACCGGCCGCCGTAGTCTAACAGACTCAGCACCGGCCACCGTACTCTAACAGACTCAGCACCGGCCGCCGTAGTATAACAGACTCAGCACCGGCCGCCGTAGTCTAACAGACTCAGCACCGGCCGCCGTAGTCTAACAGACTCAGCACCGGCCGCCGTAGTCTAACAAACTCAGCACCGGCCGCCGTAGTCTAACAGACTCAGCACCGGCCGCCGTAGTCTAACAGACTCAGCACCGGCCGCCGTAGTCTAACAGACTCAGCACCGGCCGCCACCGGCCGCCGTAGTCTAACAGACTCAGCACCGGCCGCCGTAGTCTAACAGACTCAGCGCCGGCCCCGACATTCCGTTAGCGCGTCATCGGAAGTTGCGCTTTGCCATAGTATAGTCAAATGCGTGCCCTTTATTATTTCCACCGACATATATATAAATGAATAGTATATAAGAAATATTGTTTAGTAAATAAGAATTAGATAAGGAAAAACAACAATGTAACTAAATATAAGAAATTGTGAGTTAGAAAATGTCCCTGAATTGATATCGGGGGAAGCAACAAATAAATTAAAGAAAAAAAACACTATGGGTACCATACTGGGGTAGTTCCCAGTAACGCCCAGACTACAAGCCAATATAGAAAAGTTAATTTCTTAAATTGAACTGATCGAGAATCGAACCCAGGACCTCAACTTGAAAGGCAGATGCTCTGCCACTGCGGCAATGGGCAGTCATATTGTGACAATATTATGACACCATAATTTGTGACACCATGGATAAGAAATTCCTCGTGGTTTGAGGTCGTTCTTCAAATATGTTGCCAAAGAACAAAGATTGCCTATACATTGGATGAGTTAGATAGTCAGGCGTATTTAATTTAGTGGTATAATAATGAGATTAATATTTACAAAATTAATTAAGAGACTTACGTATACATTGTGGATACTTACGAAATAATCGTACATCGTTGTAATTGCTGAACTTAAATCAAGCTTATGGTGAAAATTTAAGGTTTATAAACAACACTTTGAGAGACCTGACATCAAACGCCGACAGCGTTTTGGTATGAACTGAACCAATAGTGCTAATTTGTTCCTATTAAAAGCTTCAGAATTTGGTGCATAGAGCGCGTCAATGTCAGTTTATGAAGTCTGCCTGTGAACCATCTGGGTTTATAAGATCTGTTTGGGTTTCAGTACAGAGTCGAAAAACGTCTAGATTTCGCTTTGACTTCGATCCCTTTCAGTTTAGTCGAACAGACTGCAAAAGTGTGGCAAAGAGTTGCCGAATGCGATTTTTTCTTTACGAAAATCATGAGACCGAATCTAGTTTTTATTTGTAAATTAATTACTAAATATGAAAATTAAATGTGATTAATGTATTTATTTAAAGTAAGTAGTGTAGTTGCTCTTTTTATTAAATAATAAAAACCAAAGAACAATGTAATTGGGTTATGTCATCAGAAAAATATGAATTTTAAATAAAGAATTAAATTATTATTACTAATATTTTTTTATTATAACATCCTTCTGATCTTACTTAGTTGTCAAAGTCCATTCGGGTTTAGATTTCAAAAATTATGACAAGTCTTATATTAGTCAATACTCAACTCAATACTCCGCATACGGGGAGCGCTCACATACTCTATAATCGACTGAGTTATCGACTAATGTGTGGGTATGATTCACACGAACATAGGAAACTAGTATGTGTGTGTACACAGGCGAGGAGCTACTGAAGCCGTCCCGTATCTATGTACGCTGTATGCTGCCAGCGCTGCAGCGCGGCATAATCAAGGCCGTGGCGCATATTACGGGCGGTGGGCTGTTCGAGAACATCCCGCGCGTCATTCCGGAGACGGTGCGCGCGCGCCTTAACGCGCATTGGTGGAACGTGCACCCGGTCGGTACATACACACACACGCATGCACACAACACACGAAGTTGCTCTCATATCTACTCACAAGCGCACAGATATCTACAAGACCTCACATACGACTCATAAACACGCATTTACGCACAAGCACTCATCCAATCGCAAGTATACATGCGCATCATGTATTCACGACCACACAGATATTCACACGACCATGACGACATATCCACTCATAAACACACGCATCTACACACAAGTACACACATATATCCACTCCCAAGTACACACGCTCACAAATGGACACACACACATACTACATATTATATCCACTTAGAAGCAAACACACACTGACACTCATACTAAGACCACAGATTAATTTATTTAATTAATTTATTAAACTAAGACGTTAAGATTTACTTTCAAACATGAATACACTAACGTAATGTACACACACATACACACGCATATTACAGCACGTACACACCAGACTTATGTGTGATTTAAGCAAAGAACGTTTGTTACAAACGAAGGACATCTCACAGTTAACTTGACGTATAAATTGAAGTCTGCACTAATCACCATTAATACACAATGAAAGCAAAGTACCTTGATTATTCCAGAGGCCGATAGATACGTAGCTAACTTGAACTTAAAACATCATTTTTTGATAACTTGACAGGTGTTTGCATGGATCGCGGACACAGGTTCAGTGAAAGATGACGAAATGTTGAGAACGTTCAACTGTGGCATCGGTATGGTGTTAATTGTGTCACCAGAGGATCAAGCTGAGGTAAATATAACACATAATTATGTAGTTGTTCTTTAAATATTCCTGCACTGTCCACCTCGAATGTGAAATGACGTAATCTCGTACATGTGTGTATATAAAAACTTTTAAACAACTGAATGTAAAACAAAATGATTGAGATATAAAGAAGGTTGTGAAATCTTTCTTTTATGCAAATATGTAGTTCCTTTTTCATATTACGGGGATAAATGGATTGAGGCCTTCGATCACAAATAAAGAACTAGATTTACAATCTCCTATAAAATTTAAACAAATTATTGTCCGAATTGATGTCTATATTTTTAATATCTTAAAGTATTATCGACAATGTTGTGTTAATCTAAAGTAGACCTTACTGTCAAACCATACTTAATACTTGATGACGCGCTTGTATCCGCAAACCGACGTCTTAGGCGCCTATTTTGCGTGTGGGTAGGATTTCCTACTCCTGCCATTCTAACTCCTCCAGAAATCTCAGCACCTTTCTTACGTTGGTGAAGACCTCTGGGAGCGATCTTGGTGTGCCAAGATGTTTTGCCCTTGAACCTTGAATGGGTGTTTCCTCATCTATGCAAAATGAAATAAATAAGCCTACTTTCATAACTATTTCTAAGTCGTGCATAACATAACTAAAAATAATAAGAGATTAAAGAAATTAAATTTGGTTAATTTCCTAATTTATTTAAATATCACAAAAATAAAAATAAGGTTAAAAAAAATAAAAACAACTTCATTAACCAAATTAGAAAGTACTCTCGATAGTAATGCAAAGTCGAAGCTCATCGAAGCGAAACTTATTTTAAACAAATTCCTAAACAGAAAATAAATGCGTGCATTCCACCGAATGCGCAAAACATTCAAAACGCAAAAAGTTTAATTCTTTCTCAATTGCGGAAGCAGAATGTCCAATACGTTTTTACGTATTCAATGAACTTATATCACAGACATGCTGCTTCCTAGATCTAACTGAAGCTATAGAAACACGTGTTAATTTTGTACGGCAATATACGCCAAATGTTTAATAAACAGAATGTTACATTGTTATGTCACATTCTAACAAAAATCGTTTACAATTAAACTAATGTGTGCAAGACGGTCTTATCGTTCAAAGCGATCTCTTATTAAATATATTATAATTATTATAATTAATATATTATACTCATAAAATAAATACTCATAAAATAATAAAAATAGATATAAAGATTAATGATGAAGTGAGAATGGTATCATGTTTAGTTGCAACAATTTAGGAATTTTACAAGATGTTTGAGCAGGTTTTGCCTAAAGATGGCTAGTGACTTGGAATGACGGAATGACGGACATGAGAAGGAAGGTCATTCCACAAGTTCAATGTTGCTTGCATATGAGAAAATATACGAACGACCAACATTTGCAATCAATATCGAGTGTATGCTCCGTTGTTATCAATAACAGCTTAGAGTTGCGTACGCATAATGTTGGTCCAAGTTACACGAAATACGACCCGACTCTATTACGTATAACGTTTTTTTCTTGGCAGCGTGTATATCTGAATCTATGGCGGTTATACCGCCAATGATTTAATAGTTCGTGCAAGCGAGATGTTAAATCCTTAAATCTAATTTTAATAGTTGGACTACGAATAGATATTGTGTTACGTACCTACTGTAGCCTTTCTCGGTTTGGCAACCTGTGTTTGTCAAACCGGCCATTGCAGCCTAAAATTTTGCATTCTACCTTCACCCCCAAAAGAGTCTCTATCTCACATATATTTACAAACTTTTTTATGTTATATAAAATATATAACATATATAAATATAAAAATACCTCTGATATAAAAAAAAAATGTTAATTTTTCACTTGTAAAGTTCAACAATAATTAAAAAACTTAAAACTACTAATGAACAAAGATTTGTTTGGTTCTTATGTCTGTCAAATGCAACAGCTTAACAGTCTTAAAACATTGAGCGTGCCGATAAAGACGAAATATGTGTATTCCAATCCGTTTCCATTACGGGTTTACACCATATATTTCTGTCAGACTAACAATTCGTGACGGTGAAAGACGATATCTATTAGTGGTATATCAGATCTGTGCTTTAGACGTACACCTATCGATTCTCTCTTTCCCTTTCCAATTTTTCATTAATGTGATAGTGATGAAATAATTTCACAGGTGATGAACATAACGCGGTCATTCGGCGCTATGGTAATCGGTACGATACAGGCGCGGCCAGCGGGCGGCGCGCGCGTACTTGTCGATAACTTCGCCTCCGCTGTGCACTTCACGCGCCGCATGCCACTCCTGCCAGACAAGAGGGTGAGTGCACACGTACACACAGGGGCACGGGGACATACACACGCGTGTACACGCAAGAACACGAGGATCTCGAGACACGTACAGGGACAGGCACATGCATGAACACGCACGCACACGCAGGGATACAAACTGGGTTAGACACTAAGCACGGGTATACACACTCATGTACATACGGGTTCAGACACATGAACTGAGACAGCACGTACGTGCACACGGGACACGTCACGTCACGTCAAACATACGGGGTGAAACACACGCAGGGGCACAGATACGAGCATATACACACAATGCGATAATTTCAATCTATATTTTAAACGAGCTGAACACCTACTTACGTAAAATTAAATCTCTTAAAATTTAAGGAAAAATATTTTCTTTGGCTTTCAATCACGTGAAAACAACAACGTATTAGTAAAGGACTATGACCTTATTATGAAGGGATTATTTTTGAATTATATAGACCCTTCACCATTTTTCAAACAAAAATATACTACTATTAGATACAAAATTTTCATTTACGCCGTGAAGCGGATGGTTAACTTTTAAATAAAATCAGAATTGTACAAAACAGAATTTCATGGAATGTACTAAACAGCCAGAAAAATGTACATAGACATAGCCGTTACCTCGCAGAAGTCTTAAATAAGACTAATGAAATCTATTGTTAAAGGAAGATCTCTATTTATCTCAATAAAAGTAAAAGAGATGGACTATAAATAGAAAGGGATGTGGAATCAATGAAGTATTGACAGATGTCATTTAGACGTTCACCCGGAAGGCGAGTCGCCGCTAACGATGGTCGACGCGAGAGCATTTCACTTTTACTCCAGACACCGAACGAAGAACACCTGCTCTCGATTGCTAATTCGTGTTTGTTTCTGTTCTTAGAGTTATTAGATCTTTCTTTTAATGATTTCTAGTTACTAGCAAAATGAATCTAAATCGATATTAGGAGTTGGGATAATCATCCCAAGTATATTTTTTTAATAAATCCTACTTTTGATTATAACACTATTCTAATATTATAAAGAGGTATACTTTGTTTGTTTGTATGTAATGGACAAACTCGAAAACAACTCAACCGATTTTAAAAATTCTCTCACCTGTCGAAAGCTTCATTATCAGCGAGTAACATGGGCTGTATTTTATTTTCAAACCAAAATTCTTCCCGTACGATGCGGGGCCGATCACTAGTATATAAAAATCTTTTTTAGACTTCAGTGATCAATTTGTATATTACTTTTTGCTATCTTCTTCTTAACAAATGTTCAAATTTGTTGATGGACACGTTTCGGTTCTAATCGAAGCACCCTTAGGAAATTTTAAAGATCAAACTGGCACCGAGTATGCAATAAAATATAGAAGATAGCTAAAAATATATATAAATTGGTCATTCGAGCCTAATAAATTATTTTTAAAAAGCCACGAAGTTAATAAGAGTATTTCCCCACCAGGTGGCAGTGCTAGTGTCCGGTAACGGCAGCAATCTGCAGGCGCTAATAGACACGAGCCGCGACCCTTCTCAGTGCATGTGCGCTGAGATCGCTCTCGTCATCAGCAACAAGAAGGACGCGCACGCGCTCAAGCGGGCCAAGGACGCGGGCGTGCCCGTACTGGTCAGTTGATGACGCTCTTGCTTTTTTTTTTTCTTTATGGCATGGCGCACAGTTTAGCGCATTTGCCAATGTCATGTATTAATAAGTAGAATCACAAGTACGTTAGTTTTTTCTTATCGTAAAACTCCTCCAGTAAAGCGATAGCAGGCTTTACTGAAGTTATAAAGGACTTCTTGTAAGAGCGTGAAAACTTCAGATACACATGTTTATTTAGACCTACTTCATTCTTTTCACTTATACAGAACTTTAAAATACAATATACTATCACTATTGTACTTTAAAACTCCCAAAAATGTAAAAAATAGAAAATCTAAACAAAATGTCAACCTCACTTCTCCTGTTCCCGCCAAAAAGCGATGCTCTTGATTTGTACACGTTATACGTTCGATTTGACATCAGTTTATTTCTCGACAGATTTGATCTGGATTCATCCTAAAATTTTTGATGTGAAACAATTTATGCGGTGGGTTAGACCGGTTGTTGGTGTGGCGAGGCGTCGCCATGCATGCATCGCGCGTGCTTATATACCTATAGCATATGCAGTGTTATTATTCACTTCAGAACACATTGCCTGTATTTTTTAAATAAATGTTTTTTTTCTATAAAACAATATGAATAATTTGTTTCCGATTATGCCATATTTACTTCCTTTAATAAACCATCCTTTCATGGATATTTTCTATACAAAATAGTTTCTTTGTTTCACATCTGCTAAGCGTCCCGCGACGGCTCGTTTTTTTTAAATTATTTTCTAAGTTAGTTCGTATTCGTTTCTGTTTACAGTTCTGAAATCTTTACACTGCTATTTTTACGTACAGTAGTACACATCTTATATGATTTACCGATGTACCTGCGCAGTGGACACAATGTAAAAGGCGCGAGAAATAGATGGACCAATCAGTTAACTACATCCAGAGGCTACATCAATGCTCGTTAAAATCTATGCCGCCATTGGTTGATCGATTTGGCGCCTTGTGCGCTAACGACGCGTCTTTCAGTCGGCCGTTAGATGTCGTTGTGACTGCACGTGGTTTTTTGGGGTTGCACTTAATGACAAACTATTAAGCATACTATTTTTTAATTATAATTATGTCCTTATTAAAAAAATGATGTCCTGTAAAAAGACAATCAATGGAAATGGAACAATTTACGTTTAAATTGTTCCTTGTTTTTGTCTTCACGTAAGCATCGTATACTAAATTAAACATTTTATATTCGAACTGTTTATTATATAATTCAAATTATTAGTTAGAATTATTTTATAATTGAAACTGCTGATTTTATAAGCTTTTACTTTCCGTTACTGACTAGATAGTTATAATAATTTCAAGTCATTATTTTGATTGCAAAAACGTAGTTCTGTTTTTTTGCCATAAAAATTATCAATCCAAAATTAATAAAGTAAACTTTAATGAAAGTTACCCATTTCAATGATACGCGACAGTGTATAATATCGCGTGAGAAAAGTAGAATGTGAGTGCACTGCAATAATTTTTCCAACTTATTACTGTTGCATAAGATTGATTAAAAAATGGATTTAGCGTTTTGGATATTTTCATCGATCGTCTGTTCGTGTTTGCGCGAACAAAGATTAACGACGTGCCATATCTTTTGTGTTTTACTGTAACATACTATTCTTTGACGCTATTGGTTACAATCAATTCTGACACAGAGTATTACGCTAGTCATAGCACAGACTACTATCACCTCTGACAGTCGGTGTTTTTTGGCTTGAAAGATTTGTTAAAGTAGTGCAATATCCAATTTCAACACATGTTATCTTACAAAGAAATGTGATATGTGATAATGGCAAGTGGTAAATGTCAAATTATGTCATTCACGCCGCATTTTTATTTTTGAGGTTAGAAGTTGCCTATGATATATGTATTTAATGCTTTTATACAAAAAACTAGACCAAAATATTCTGCCAACGTTATAATTATAACACTTTTGTTTATTAATGACGTTTGCAAATTAGAAGTTTAAAGAGTCCAAGTCGGGGCTCCATACATTCGTGAAACGTCTTCTTTAGCTGTTTACGTTTCAAGACAAGCGGTTGACAGACAGACAAACGGACTGACACTGAAGTTATTCCATGTGTCCCTTTTTTTCAATTTTGGAATGAAATATTAAAAATATATGACCAAATGAAAAACTTGTCGATATCGATAATGAATATTAGCTTTTAACACACTAGTAATAAGGTTAAATTACAAAGATCAAATAGCCAGGAAAGCTGACGCAAATGTCAAAAGCATCCATACATTTCCTTTGGTGAAAGTGTGTACTAATTACTCTTAGATTTTTTTTTATTTAACAATTCATTGCACACAACAACATATACAAAGAGAGATAGATACCTACAGAAAAAAGAGCAAAAGGTACCGCTTATTTCTATAAGAAATTTCTCCCAGCGGACCCGTGAGAGAAATTTTTTAAAAAAAAGAAAGAGAGAAAGAATAATGATGTTTGAAGAGGTGAAAGAGATCGTAACAACTGCGATGTTTAACGCTCCAACCTACCTGTTTACCTTGTTAGCGATACAACGTGATGATATAGGTATTAAGACTAAGTTAATAATTATTTCTTACAGATATTTAATCACAAAGACTACAACAGCCGGGAGGAATTCGATCGTGCGATTTCAGTGGAATTGGAAAAACACAAAATAGATATCGTCTGCCTCGCCGGCTATATGAGGATTTTGTCGTCGGAATTCGTTCAAAAGTACGTATGGTTGCTACTCCTATTAGCAGTGGCGTGGCCTAGGGCTGAAGAATAGAGCGAGCCCGGCATTCGTTGTTGTTGTTTTGTTGTTGTTCATTGTTTTTGTAAAGGGAAAGCTAAAATATTATAGATTTATTAATCATGACTTTGGCACACCCGGTGGACAAGAAGAGAGGAAAGAGATCGCTCCCCGTGTTATTTTTAAACAAAACGATTTTTATAATACTTCGCTATTGAAAGAATTCACTATTACTAAAAGAAATCACTGTATTCATTTATTTTTGTGAATTTATGTGTTATTTACGGCGCCAGTATAATTTTTTAATGGTCATAACCAGACGATTCTAAATATTTTCATTTTAATAAAATTTACAGCACTAATAAAAATCAGTAGTACCACCTACCTATAACTTGATGGGAGAACAAACAAAAACCCAATCAGTTTCGTAGACTGATCTATTAAATTGTCTTTTATGCGAATTACTAGTCAGAGAAACACATTCACGAGTTAAATAGTTTTGTATACCGATTTATTGTCTTTAATGTAATTTACTAGTCGAGTAATACACAAATACAAAACAATTACTTGTTTTTCTGTGCAAAGTTCAAAGATTTAAATTTTCTATGCCTTTACACTTTGTCATTTTACATATTCTGTGCCTATACACTTTGTCCTTACAATGAACAATTTATTGGATTTTTATTACAAATTAACTCATTTATTGATCGAAACTAAAAAAATACTTATCACTCGTCCACCGGCTCAACAAATAAATATTAGGAATAAACAATGCAGTTGAATTGTATTCGTATCGTATCTCTCAATCTGTACGAAGTTCAGTATGAAAGCCGGGCTTATCGCTTCATACTAATTGCTATATAAACCTTAGTAAAAAAGCTATAGCTATAATGAACTTTGCCATTAGAGAAAAAAGAGGTTGCAAGCCCCATTGCAAGCCAACACGTGGAATGAGACGATTGATTACTCTGATTTTTGCTCTGATTATGCCTTGAGAGGTCGTTAGTGTCGATCAACCGACGCACTGATTAGTCGCGATTTGGGGACCTCTTTTATTTCTCTAAGTTTCCTATACTGTTTTCGTTTGTCAAGTAATTCGCTTGATATTTTAAAACTGTTTGATATAATTTGAAGTTGTTATTTATTTATTACACATTCCTGACACGTTAGTGTTCTGTGTTCTTGACTGAGCATTTTAGTAAAGCAAGCCGGGCTTTTGGGCTTGTATGAAGGTACCGCCACTGCCTATTACCTATTACCTAGTTAATACTACAAAGAGAGAAATATTCGTATGAAAGAACAGAAGTGGTACAGTACGACACAACTTCGATGTAGCATCGGTAAAATTGGTAAAAATCTATCACTACCAAATTGTGCGCGACGTTAAAATCACCAATGCTTATTAGTGCTTCAGGCGAAAATGATCTTTATGCAAACGCAATAGTGAATTCTGTTGTGTAAATCGAAGGTTTTCTAGTTTTGCTGATACATTTAATTTGTATCGTACTGTAATTCAATCTATAATTTTTTATATTTAAAATTATAAGAACAATTAGCACGATGGTATTTCATAGGATTTTTAAGCAAGGACTCTTGAGTTTTCCCTGTCAGGCAACGAATTCGGAAATACTATATGGAACTCGCATTCATTTAAAATATGACACAACGCAAACCCCAATCAAGGCGGGGCTAAAAAAACCACAATCAACGCGCTACTTGCGCTACCGTGCGCTCAGTGACAGTCAGCCGTCGCAAATAAAATTGGTTTGTTGACGTGAAAACTGGCGAAATGTAAATTAAAAATGACTTCCTTTGTGATTAAGTGGTGTAGAAGACAGAAAGAAGTCATGATATGATAACTTATCATATGTATATAACATAATTTTACGTTTACAAGAAATTAAATAAAAATATTGTGATCTGTATTATGCAATTAGTAGCCAGCCAGTTTTTAGTACATAAGTTATTTTAATGCTAAGTACCAAAATTCTCTTTACTAAATTGGATCTTATAAATTTATTCCTTTAATTTTACCAAAAATGAGTTTCGGTGATTACGGTGGATTAAAGCAGTTCGCTTAGAAAGAAGAGATGACTGGTTACCAACTAATGTCAATAGGGTGTGCTCTATACATTTTAAAAATGAAGAAATCTATTCTTGTTATAGAGGCATTGTATGTTATCTAATTGAAGGTTGAAATGTTGCAGTGATTCTAAATCGATATTTCTTAAAAACTGGTGACTGAATAGACATAATTACAGTTATTTAAAATAAAAAAGCAGAAAAACTAGATCGCGATACTATTTTAATAAAAAGTATTTTAAAAGAGTTATTTACGAGCTGTTTGATAAAAAAAAAAATATTACTAAAAATAATAATATGAAATTAAGTAATAATGAAAGAATAATGTAAATTGCAAAATTCAGTAGTTAACATGAAGGTTTGAACTTGATTTGAACAAAGTTGAATTATTATACTAGACGAGGTCGAATGCAACTGAGCTAAGCTAATCTCTAAATTAAAGGACGAAAAAGATCA
Source organism: Zeuzera pyrina (assembly GCA_907165235.1). Classification (NCBI taxonomy): domain Eukaryota; kingdom Metazoa; phylum Arthropoda; class Insecta; order Lepidoptera; family Cossidae; genus Zeuzera; species Zeuzera pyrina. Next base: position 22,537,161 of record OU015627.1, read on the forward strand.
ATACTTAATATAAAAGACTAGTGGTGACATCTAACTATGCTACACCATACTACTAGGAAGGCCAAAAATTCCAATGAGAAATTTTTGTATGGATTGAAATGACCCTGGATCTGATATCGATTTAACATCGATGTTTTCACACTCGACAGTGTTGGGCAAAAGTAATCGTAAAAACATACAATTTGGAATTGTTTGCCTAACAAAATGTTTTTACAATTATAATTTTTAATTGTACTTGTTTTTACAATTGCATTCTGCCCAACACTGACACTCAACGTCGATGTTTCAATAATATCGAGCCCGTGTACCCCGTGACCGTGTGTGTATATGTGTGTGTGTGTGTGCGTGCGTGTGTGCGTGCGTGTGCATGTGCGCGTGCGTGTCCCCAGATGGCGCGGGCGGCTCGTGAACATTCACCCGTCGCTGCTCCCGCGCCACCCCGGCCTGTGCGCGCAGAAGCAGTGCCTCGACGCCGGCGACCGGGAGACAGGCTGCACTGTACACTTCGTTGACGTAAGTACTGTCTCGCAGCCGAGGCGTTTCACACTAAGTCAGGAGGCGGGTCCCGTTCTACCGCAGCTCTACTACTTTATAATAATAATAATAATAATAATATAATAATAATAATAAACTCAGACTTTTCACACAGCGCCATCTAGTCCCAAAGTAAGCAGCACAGCGCTTGTGTTACGGGTACTAGACAACTGATATACTACTTATATACTTTTCTTTTGTAAATAAATACATATTATACATAAACACCCAGACTCGAGACGGGAATCGAACCCGCAACCTCCGTTTACTTTCCGACGCGCTAAGCCATTGCGCCACGGAGGTCGTCAAACTACTCTACCTTTGTAACTAATTAATCTGTGCTACTACTAATAGATATTGCATTTATGTAGCTACTATAGCATATTTAGTATACAGGGTTAATTTAAAAATACTAATAACCTCTTATTGCGAAATTACTGTCAACATACCTAACGACTTTTGTTCTACGACTTTTTTCAAAACTCAATACGTTACTCAAAAAATATTGGTTAAGTTTTGTTGTACTGTCTGAAACGTAATTACTCTGTACGTATTTCTAATCGTGCAGTGCAAGCGCACCGGGCCTCAGGTCCTCAGCGCTGCGCTGCGCGTGTGCCGCTTTAGCGACTGGGTAGAGTAGGTGGCATTTTCAGAAATATTTAACGTATTTTTATTTTTGTATGAAAGAAAAACTTATGAATCTTAGTCGTAAAACAAAAATTATTGGGGATGATCTTTAGTACAAAGAGCTTATTACTATTTTTAAATTAACTCTGTATACTGGCATATAGACGTACAAAAAATGCGAGTGCGAATGTAACCTTTTATCATAGTGCCACGAGTAGGAAAGGGACAGCGAACGGGTCGCTGTTGTAACCTATTTTGAATGACAGGTCGTCACAAGTCGTCACGCTGTGGAGAAAGCTGTTGACTTATTTTATTAATTTGTTATTCCTGTTTTGTCTCAAAGAAGTACTATATTCTGACTTCAAGAAAAGGAGGATGTTCTATGTTCGTATGTGTGTTCACCGATAACTTCGTCAACTGTGGACCGATTTCGAAATTTTTTTTTGTTTATAAGGATATACTTCCGAGGTTTTTTTTTGTTTATAAGGATATATTTCTAACGCGATCTGATTATAACCTTTATTTATATTGATGATTCTCTTGTATATCATTGCGCTCCAGAATTAGAAAGAAGTCAATTGTAAACCTGTCCTAAATATTTATTTAGGCCAGTCCCTTAAAAGGGAGAAATGGAAAATAATTCGAAACAAAAAAATTAAACTGACTTCAAAAAAAACACCGAAAAGTACAAAATAACTATCCTTTACTAATCAAAACTCAAGTACAATAAGAATAACTTTATAAGTACGATACACATACCTATATCACAGATTAATTAGTTACTAACGTAAACCTATATAATTAAATTTGACAGTTATTAAAGTCTGTTCCAAATCAATACGCAACAACAGAAAGTTTATTAGTTTGGTAGGCTTGGCACTGACTTCGGTAACTTATAAATTTAATTATATAGGTATGTGTATCATACTTATAAAGTTATGTTTATTGTACTTGAGTTTTGATTAGTAAAGGATAGTTATTTTGTACTTTTCAGTGTTTTTTTGAAGACAGTTTCATTTTTTTTTTCAATAATGATTACGTGTTTTGTATGTACGCATGAATCGATTTGTATATGGGTTTATATATAAAACCCGTATACATAGCTATAGTTTTCGTGAATATTCTTAACTATATTTGGGGGAATATTGATCGTTCCTATGATATTCAGTCTTATAACTTATATGTGAGTCGTCACAACTCACGAAAAATACTGATCAAGTACCATAAAAAAGCGACAAAGAAATATTAAAAATATATTCATACGTATCTTCACGCTGCATCCCAATTAAAAATAATATTACGATATCCGAACTTCGTCCCTGACGCATTTATTAATTTACCAAGATTACTGTTAATATTAAGCTGCATAGCTTGCATTTCCAAATATACATACACATCTTCACACTGTATCCCTAACGGGGTAGTCAGAGAGAACGGCGCGCCGAGCGTCGTGGTCCTTACATACTTCTTTCACTTCCTCAAATTTCTATATTCTCCTCACACATTTTCGCCTAGGTATGCGAATGGTTTTGATATTTCCGTCGGCTAACACTGGATATTTGATCTTCATAAGTCAGTCTTGGTCTTCCTTGGCTTCTTTGATCACTCGCTTTCGCTCTAGATTTTCTTCGTTAGTCTTTCATCACTCATTGTTTCCATGTGCCCGAACCATCTAAGCATTCCTTTCTTCATTTTTACAATAACACTATTGTGTAAACCTGTTATTCACTTTATATTTCCAAATATGCCTAGGTATAAAGAAACCACTCACATTTAATTATGTAATTTTCAGGAGGGTATGGACACGGGACCTATTATACTTCAAGAGAGCGTGCCAGTTTTAAAAGACGACACGGTAGAGACACTCACGGAACGTATACACGAGGCTGAACACAGAGCGTACCCACGGGCACTTAGGTTGATAGCTACAGGACGAGTTAGACTAAATAGTATGGGAAAAATTATTTGGTGCTCTTAAACTATTATACAGTAATGTGTTGCCGTTAAAAAAAAATTCAGTGCGAATTTCCAAATATATGTATGAATTAATTAAACATTCCATTGTTTAGTGTCGCAAGACTATTTTCCGATTATTATTATTATAAATTGAATAAATACTGGATATTTAAACTGTAAGAATATTTTAATGTATTCAATGTATGACTAAAGCTCAATGACTTATGTTTTTTAAAACACTCATGCAAAGCATAAAATAATTACCATACTCAATAAATATATTATTGTAAACATTTTGTTAATGATTGTTTTTAATTTATGTTTAAACTCATCCTTGCATTCCAAAGTTTAATGCGACTGTTGTGCAATAATGTTATGTATAGCAACACTGTTATAGGTTTTCTTGATGTTCCTTCACAGATAAAATATATGTAATAAACAGATACTTACGAATATTATAATCGAATAACAATAATAAGTTACTAGTCGATATAATTTAATAGTCAAACTTTTCAATTCTATTTTGCTATTTTGAGTTAAAAATCAGTAATTCATTCGTTTTGTCTAAATGTTAAAAAAAATATGACTTTATGAACTTTGATTCCACTATACCTTAATTTGTAAAGTATATTAGCCTATATGTAACTCGAATAATTAAGTTTTGATATTATTATTTTATATTGTTATAGAATATAGTATTTTAATTATGGCATTTATCGAGATATGATTTTCGAGGAAAATGAAAGATTGTTAAATAAACATCACAAACACTGTATTCACTCGTTTTTTTTTAGCAAATTTTTTAATTATACATTTATAGTCTTAATTCCCTTTAATATATCACAGAAATTTACTATTTACTAATAACATGGATAATTGGATATGTTATAATATAATAAGTTTATGAGGTCGACAAGTAGGTTCTTTTATTTCACGGTTTGCATCATTCATTACAATTAGTGATATGCCGGATATCTGCGGATACTGATCCGCGGATATCCGAGGGAGAAGAATGATCCGAATCCGTATCCGTTACTTTTTTGGCGGATCTTTTACCTTATTAACTTTCAATACATAGATTAAATTCTATATAAATCGAAACATGTCCTGTCACGCAAAACGTCAAGTGGCGTCAACTATCGTTTCAAGGTCACGCGCACTGACACCGATCGAGTAAGAAAGTTAAGATCCGTATCCGCGGATCTTGACACCAAATATCCGTATTCGGATCCGTATCCGCGGATATACATTTTTAACGATCCTGCACATCACTAATTACAATACAAATGAACAAATTCTTACTGCGGTACGACCTCGATGACAGTAGTGTCGGTGTTGCATCCAAACACAGAAGGTTTCGGGTTCAATTCCCAGTCGGGTCAATTTAGGAAACGAACTTTAGAGATTGTCTCAAGTTTGGGTGTACTGGGAACGCCCCTAGTCGTCGTCTGGTTCTCATAGCACAGGGAATGCCCTAGTTTGAGACCAGATGATTGGTGTGTGCATTCGATAGATGAGATGTATTCATGCAGCGACCTGTGACTGTTAAAAAACAGCCTCTACGCTGTTCATACTTTTTTTCATATCTGACAAGCTACAAAAACTAAATCATGGTCTATTTCAATGTCATTCACCAATAAGAGAAATAAGATTTAGCGTTCAACTACTTATGTAGATATGTTAGAATAAATAATAAATAAATACAGAAAATATACAATAATAGAACAGAAAATAGTTTTTGGCATAAATTACTAACTAAATATAAATATATTTTGCAAATTTGCAATAGGCATGATAACAGTATTATAGAATCAAATAATAAATGGTTTTAGAGAAAAATATATGTTGAAACGATTCTCAATATTGACTCAGATTTAATTTAGATATTGAGATTAATATTATTTTTAATAAAATAAAAGTATAAAATGCAATCGGCCATGTTAACTGAAACACCAATCAGAGCGAATGACGTCACGCCTAGGTAAATATAACTTTTGTATTCTATCTAATTTCTGAATGTAACCCTAACAACGTAATGTAGAACAATATTTACCTAGGCGTGACGTCACAAGCGGACGCCATGACACCTATTAGCGTTTTCGCGCTTAATTCAAATTACGAATAAAAAATTGCAATAATTGGCGTTAAAATTAGTTTATTGCTAAAATAATATTTTCTTCAGAAATAGTAGACGTGTACCTACATTATAGAACGGGATTTCAAAATCTGTCATCATGCCTATTCAGCAATGAACATGACACCAGTTTTATCTAAAATACTCAAAAAGACTAACTTTTTGGGCAAATTAGACTGAAGCCTAATTTACAATTATTTATTTTACTATTATATGATATATTATTTATCAATGTTATGTTTTTTCTCATCCTTATTGAATGTTAATAATTCCCCTAATGCTTTAAAAAGTGCACTCAAAATATCGTCGTTTTTAGTCACAGTCACATTTTGTACTTTTTTCGTTTCGGTTACTTCAGGTTTTTTTATGGAATGCTTTCCATTTTTAAGTATATCATTGCAAATTTTATCAAACTCCACATGAAATTTTTGCTTATTCATTAAAGGTACAATTAGATTGTATGTATTTATTTTTGTATTGATCGATTTGGCGAGGTCTCTATTATTTTCACATATGCAGTCCCATTTCTGATTGTCTTCTTCATTTAATGGATATGGACCTAAAGGCATCCTTTCCATTTTTATTTCTTCTTTTAATAGTTCGATGTCTTGGTCTATTTCTTTATTCATTGTTATCCATTCTGGTGTAAAACCATTATTTATCAACACCTAGAAACAAAAAATAATGTAAATATTATACTGTTACGGTTGGACCTTATGTCCAAGGGATAAAGTAGATTTTTAAATGGCACAAGACGCTAGTGCTTATATCTCAAAACCTAGGCTTTGCAGAGCTATGACCTAAAAACGCATTGCTAGGTTTAAGGTCTACTATCGAATATAAGCAGAATTAAGAAACAAGAACAAAGTTTTACTTCGAAAATTCCGGAGTGATGACGTGTCTCATGCAAACAGGCGGCGTCAAGAACAATGTCGAATTATTGTAAGGAGTATATTCAATTAATAGGTACCACTCTCTTTATTTCTATGCCTTATTTACCAAATTGCTCTAGAAGTAGAAGTTTCTACCTCGATTTTATCAGACTATAAATAGAGCTACATGTCCCTGAGTCAGTTTTTCAACTACCAATCGATCAAGACGATATCGAGGTGAATTATGAAGACTCCTGCGATGACTTTGGATACAAGACTTCTACGATTTGGAAATGTTGTTTGTAAGTGAAGCATGTACCTTCGGTGATAACTACGCGAGTAACTACTTCGAGGGGCGACTACGAAGACTAAGAACTGCCGTAATTTAATTCGCGTGTTCTTGAGATCTGTTTATACCAGCCATTCCCAAAGTGGGCGATAACGCCCCCTTGTGGGCGCTGCAGGCCTAAAGGGGGGCGGTAAGAGACCCAGAAAAAAAATGGGGGCGTTGTGTAGAGGCCTGGGGGGTGATTTGTAATTTCATTTAGCTAGGAGGCATCTTAGACAACGACTGCATGAGCTCTCGACTCAGTAGACAAAATAATTTTGGGAACCAGTGGTTTATACGAACGGAAATAAAACTCTTTGCACCATTAACAGCATCTTAACACCCTCAGTTCGTAACAAAACATTAAATAAATAAATATAAATAAATGTAATTAATATGAACCTTTACCACTAATGTTATGAAACGAGAAACAGTAAAATGATGTCTAAAATAGAAAAAGCTCTGTATCACAAACACCAGCATCCTCTTTTTAGTTTTGAGACTAACCATATTATTTACTTACTAAAAGTTAAGGGTTAAAAGAACTATTCCATAATATGTATAATTTATAAGTCATAAAAATTACTTTGAAAATTTTAATATTAAACAATCTCTTATCTCTGATGAATATGCTATGCTGAATTTTGTTGAAATAAAAGTTCAAATGTTCCTCAGTTATTGCTATTAGACACCAAAAACATTGGCATAGCAGTGCTAACAATTTTTTAAAGACAGGTAAAATGGATTCATAGAGGAACTAATAAATTATAGAGACATAACAATATTTTGGTATTGCCATTTTTCTTTCTAAAAAAGAAAGAAATAACTGACTGATATGCCTGCAGTGCTTACCTCATTTAATTTATGTGTTGTAAAATCAACATATGGGTTTGTATTCTGATCTTTCAAAGGTTTGCCTTTTCCTTTCAAATTCTCAAACTCTCCTTTTGAGATTGATTCTTGTATTAGATCCTCAACTAACCTATCAAATCCATACTTTGTTTTAATGTCATGTTTCTTCCCATACTGCCCCTTCTTCATGAGAGTTTTTTCAGAGGCTACAGCTTTAGCCATGCGATGCTCCATTACATTTGTGGCAGCCTTCTGTGCTCGAGCTTGGGTCCATTGTTTTTGACGTTGATAAGGTGTGCCATGACCATAACCTTCATAGCTTAGATATTGACGGTGTTGGGGAGCAGTATGCTGGAAAAAAGAATTAATTTGACTATATAATGTGACATCATTAATTATTTAAAAAAAAAGCTTTTCTAAATGACATATGTACTTACTCTAATGTCATAAATTATACTTTCTACCTCTTCATTATTGACTACACCAGTATTATGTTTAGTAAGCGTTCTGAAGGCTGTCTCAAGTGTTACAAACTTTTCTATATTTGCTTCTGGTGAACCTGAATCTGGATGATATTTTTTAGCAAGTTGTAAAAATGCTTTGCGAACAGCATCTTGTTTTGAATGTATTGGTAACTCTAGTACTCTGTAACATTCCTGATAACAAAAGATAAATTTAATAAAGTTACACTTCATGAAGTTCTTTCTGCCCAAAGACGAGCTAGGTTAGTCTTTGGTAGGCTGTGTTAAATTAATTACTGCTTCCCATTTTGACACTTAACTATTTCTTGGAAGCCAAAACTTTGTCTGTACATTTGATGTCCTGTTAGTCAACGAATTCGGAAATACTATGGAACTGTAATTCATAACAATTATGGCCGAAAAACACGGTACCATAAGTCTGACTCAAATTCTCTGAAACACTAAAGGTCGCAAACTCAACAATCAACTTTTAAAATGAACTCTATTTTAAACCCGCATTATCTTTATTCAACTGTAGTCTGGCATTTAAAAAGTTTCCTATCACATTCCAGTCAATGGTGACTGGATGCCTGGCACATGTGATCACTGATCACATGATCGCACAGGAAAGTGCTAGCAAGCGAGAATGTTTATTGTATTGTAATGTTATTGTAATAAAAGATAAAAAAGCATATTTACGAGTTCATCTGCATTTTATTTACAAGTTTTTGATGTGTTATGTTACCTTAGAGTCTTAGAGTATAATTAATTTATTTAGTTTGTGTCTTGTAGAGTTTAATAAAGAATATTTTTTTTATCAAACAGTACAGAGGAGCTCGTAATTATTACTCTTTTAAAATAGTGCTATAATCTGGTTTTCTGCTTGTTTGTTTTTAATAACTGTAATTATGTATTTAGAATCACTGCAAGGTTTCAGTCTTCAATTAGATAACATACGATGCCTCTACAACAAGAATAGATTTCTTCATTTTTAAAATGTATAGAGCACACCCTATTGGCATTAGTTGGTAACCAGTCATCTTCTCTTCTTTCTAAGTGAATTGCTTTAATACACCGTAATCACCGAAGCTCATTTTTAGTAAAATTAAAGAAATAAATTCATAAGTTCCAATTCAATAAAGAGAATTCCCATAATTATCATTAAAACACAATAAAAATAACTTACGTACTAAAAACTGGCTGGCTACTAGTTGCATAATACTGATCACAATATTTTTATTGAATTTCTTGTAAACGTAAAATTATTTTATATACATATGACAAGTTATCATATCAGAGTATTTTCGAATTCCTTGGTGTCAGTGTTAATTAAACTAAACAAATAAAGTTTTCAAAAGTTTTCAAATCAATAAAATTCTTTAACCATATCTGTGAAACCTCAGTAATACACCTTATATTTTATCGTTGACGACTTCTTAGTGACAACCTCAGATAAATTAAAAATACATAAATAGACCCTCCCATACAAAACGATTAATAAGGACAACAAATCGAGAAGGGGTTGCAACAAAATAAAATATTTTGCTCTATAAGCTCATTTCACCTAGTAACACAATCTGTTCTAACATCATTTAGTTGCAAGAAAATGCGGAGATTTGTATTTTATTGAAGGTAACCTTTACAAACATATAAGGACCTTTACAAACATATAAGGAAAGCTGGATAATATTTCTCGCAAATATATTAAAATCCCAAACTGTGTGCAAGATATTGGTATACCTAAAACTAATCTGGGAGTATTGCAATACCAATACCGTTTACCCGAAATGAGGGGTAACTTGAAAGATTTTTTATTAAATATTTTTTTGTTAAAAATTAAGTATTTTGAGTTTTAATTACTGTTTACTGTTGTGTGTTTACTGTCTACTAAGTAATGTATTTTACAAAAAAGAGTACATAAGTAAATATTCTATAGTCCTTCCAACAATTAATTTTATGATATGGAGGCTGAAATCTAAAATAATATTGTAGAACTTACTTCAATGTTTTTTTCTGATGATTTAAAAGTTAACTTTCGCACGTTCAATAAACCTGTAGGCAAGTGTAATAATGGTCTTGGCATTAAATAAATTGTAGTGTAAAACGATTGTTTCATTTTCGAAACGTTCACCAATATCTCATTTTGTTTATTATTATTATGTAAGAGATACAGGAAGTAAATCAAAATGAAATTTTTAGAAAACCGAATTGTATTTGACAGCCTTGACCATAGATAATTTTTTTTTTAGTGCAGTTGTTCCTTGAGGGAAGGTAAAGGGTTCTTACTGTGCCCTTATCCGATGGCGTCAGTAAATCACAGACTTTTATATGGAAGCAGACTATACCTATTGGTTCAAAATGCGTGGCAAATTTAACACTAACAAATATTACTCACACACATACAGAACTCAGGGCCGCATTAAGGAGTCAAAGTCAAAGTCAAATCAATTTATTCAAGTAAACCCAAATGCAAGGTATTTTTGAACGTCAAATCTACTTTAGTTCGGTTCGAAAAGAAAACCTGAATACTGAGAAGAACCGACAAGAAACTCAGTCAGGTATCATTTTTTCACCATCATTGTACAATAGTTATTTAAAAATACAATATCTATAAAGCCAGTAAATGCATACGCAGAGAGGATCACTTCCAGTTTATTGTTGTGTCTTCAATGAAATCGCTAATTTTGTAGTATGCTTTTCCAATCAGTGTGCGTTTAATGACAAGTTTAAATGTGTTTTCCGTTAATTGAGTAATTTCTTGAGGAATTTTATTATAAAAACGAACACAGTTACCCAAAAATGAACCACTTGACTTTTGTAATTTAAATTTAGGAATAACTAGCTGATCACGACCACGAGTTTCCACACCACTAACAACGCCTTTCTTTTGAAATAGATCTAAATTTTTTTTAGTGTACATTATGTTTTCATAGATGTATAACGAGAGTAAGGTGAGTACATCAATGTCTTTAAAATGATCTCTCAGCGACTCACGTGCGTTCATACTGTAGATGGTACGTATTGCCCTCTTTTGTAAAATAAAGATAGATTTCATATGCGCCGCTGATCCCCACAGTAGCAGACCATAAGACATTAGGCTATGGAAATATGCGAAATACACCAGCCTAGCCGTAGCTACATCTGTCAACTGTCTAATGCGCCTAATAGCATATATTGCCGAACTGAGCTTATTAGATAAAGTCCCGATATGGTCCGCCCACTGTAACTTATTGTCTACTGTTAAACCAAGAAAAGTAGCTGATTTCATTAATTCTAATTCTTTCCCATCCAGTTTCAGTCCATTATGAATTTTGGGTACATTGGATAGGGAAAACTTAACACAATTGGTTTTTTGTGCATTCAGTAGTAAATTATTGGCAGCGAACCATCTCGAGACATCCGCCAAGGTCCTATTCTGTCCGCTAATATCTATGTCTTTTCTGTTAACTTTAAATAATAATGATGTGTCATCAGCAAATAATATTATTTCACAAAGGTCTTTAAGCATAAATGGAAGATCATTAATGTAAACCAAAAATAGGAACGGTCCCAAAATTGATCCTTGAGGAACGCCCATCATTAATTTAGAACCGACAGATGTAACCCCATTTACATTCACTTTTTGTTCTCGGTCAGCCAGATATGAAATCACGAGATCGAGAGCTTTATCACGTATTCCATAGTACTTCACAGCTTGTAAATTAAAGTTTTGTGACAAACACAATCAAAAGCCTTAGAAAGATCACAAAACACGCCAATGGCATCTCGTGACCCTTCCCAAGCCTCTAGTATATTTTTGACCAAGCTTGCTCCCGCATGTGTTGTTGACCGCCCTCTCGTGAAACCGTACTGTTGACCATGAAAAATCCTGCAAATGTTAAAATGTGCCAGCATTTGGTTGAGCATTATTTTTTCGAATATTTTACTCAACGCTGGCAATATCGACACTGGGCGGTAGTTTGTAGGATCTGACTTACAACCAGATTTAAATATTGGTATAATTTTACTATGCTTCATCAAATCGGGAAACACACCTTGATCGACACATTTATTAAATATATTTACTAAAATCGGTGTTACTATTGGCATTATATTAGCCAGTACATGGACAGATAATCCCCACAAATCTTCACTTTTCTTTTTTTTTAATTCTTTGAAAGTTTTCTCTATCTCAAATGAAAACGTGTGCCTAAACTGAAAACTAGGGAACCACTTTCCTATATTTTGGCTTAATAGTGCCCGTGCTGTATGTGCAGAGGATGCTAGACCACTAGTAATGTGTACAGGTGCATTTGAAAAAAATTTAGCAAAACCATCAGCAACCTGTTTTTTATTAGTAGCGATTTTATTATTAATGTATATTGAGAGATCTTCGTTTTTCTTATTTTGTTTCCCTACTTCTGTGTTAATAGTGTTCCATATCGCTTTTACTGTGTTATCTGCCTTACTAATTTTATTGGCGATATGAATTGATTTCGCGTGCTTTGATACCTTTTTAAATATTTTTGAGTAATTGCGGACATAGCTATGAAAGTTTTCATCCGATGTGTATGATTTTTCATCATACAACTCATAAAGTCTGTCCCTACTTTTTCTAATACCTTTTGTCGCCCAATCAGAGAAATGTAACTTGTTGTCAGTAATTATTTTTTTCTTCTTTGGGCAGTTTTTATTAAATATGTAGGTTAAATTTTTCAAAAAACTCTTATACATGATATTTGGATCGCCAACAAAGGGAACGATGTTTGTTAATTTTGTTACTTCGTTGGTAAAACGTTTTAACTGATTCCCGCCTAATGGTCTAAACTCAATTATTCTTTCTAATTTATTTTTCATGCAATCTATTTTAATTAATTGAGCTTTATGATCTGATCGAATACCACTAATAATTTTGTGCTCTCTAATCCTGCTCTTATTCATAAAAACATTATCAATGCACGTCGCCGAATGGTATGTAACCCTGGTCAGTGGGTATCTATATTGTGTATTATCTTAGAGCGAGACTATTTGGGACACTCTAAATTCTACTTTTCATCTGATAAAATAAGGATAAAATAAAGATAATGTATAGTTTTAAGTTTGTAAATATCAACGTATGTATGTACTTTTTGTTAATGTAAATAAGGATAAAATTATTGATATACTAGTATTAGAGATTATTACTTTATTATATTTCTTCTTTTTGTAGATTGTTTTTGTCACACGAAGGATGTAATTTGGAGTGTTCCCAATGGCTCCACGATACAATATTATGATTGTTCGTTCGATTCATGAGGCCTGACGGCTGTGCGCTGCTGGTCTTGGGCCGCATGTACATTGTGATGACCTTGCTTGCGGTTCAATTTATGTGGGTACATGAAGTTTAATGACATAAACGATATATTTTTAAAAGTCGGGAAGTTGATAATCAGGCAAGTGAAAGTTTTGAATTTAGACTTTTTCGCGCGAACAATAGAAGCGTGATTGGCATTTTATTCCAAATTCAGATTTGCTATTTTTTTTGCTTTTGAGAGTTTTAAGTGCAAAAATTATAGTATATTGTACGTTAAAGTTGTGTGCGAGTGAGAGGAGTTGGAGGAATTTCGTTTAACAGTCCTTTGTAACTCCAGTAAAGCCTATTTACCATTGCTTTACTGTAAGCGTTAGAGACTTGGTTATGAGAAAATAGAACAAGTTTTATATCAGACGAGTTGGCATTTTATTCAAAATTCAGATTTGCTATTTTTTGTGCTTTTGGGAGTTTTAATTGCAAAAATTATAGTATATTGTACGTTAAAGTTGTGTACGAGTGAGAGGAGTTGGAGGAATTTCGTTTAACAGTCCTTTGTAACTCCAGTAAAGCCTACTTACCATTGCATTACTGTAAGTGTTAGAGACTTGGTTATGAGAAAATAGAACAAGTTTTATATCAGACGAGTGTTATAGTTTACTATTTTTCTAAGGAGATAAGCGTCAGTGAATGTTTTATAAAATTATTAAATAACTTTTCATCGCTATGCTTTGTCCTTTGATTATTATTTACACTAACTAAAATAGCTTATACAATAAAACAAAAACGATGTTTTCAGTCTTTTATTTATTAATCGGATTGTTTTCTTATACATTATCTAAGAACTCATTATAGATGTGCAAAAAACACATCATTTCACTGTTTTTCAATGTGTGCCAGAAGTAACTAGCGCAGAATGTCAGATATGCTAAGGATTACCATTACAAGTAATCGTAGGTATTATTTGTCATTATTCGCCTCGAGATATCCATATTTGTTTTCACCATTTTTACATGTGAACACACAATTTATGCATAATAAAGTCCATCTTCGATTACCTGAAGCAAGAAAGTTGTATTATTTTATAAATAAATTAAAAATAATGTTGTAATATTATGAAGTATGGATTCCAGCACGGGCTTTTTTCTAAACAACACTGGTCCAGGTTCAGCCCAGCATAGCGACTAGAGATTAATTTGGCGATAGCATGTTCATTTTTAATAGGTATGTTAAATTTCATGGTCAAACAACAACAGGGTTTTATGGGTATCTCTTTTACATAATAGATGGGGTTCAAAATATTTTGAGCACAAAACACTGCCAGAATTGGTCTGCCAGTTTGTTCTATGTAGCCTTTCTTATGTATTTCCTTTATGTAGTTCTTTAACCAAAAAATTTGAAGATTTTCATCCTTTAGAAACCCGAAATTAACAAGGTATACATCAAAATCAAAAGATAGTTGCAAAAAATAGATAGTTGCTTAACCTTAAGTACCTGTCCGTTAATATTTAATTTTATTACGAGACTCAGTTTTCTCTGAATCGGCCCTCTTTAAGGTACAAGTACTAGTAATGTCAAAATTGGTTAGGTTTTTGGTATAAAAATATAAAAAACCTATAAAAAAAACCTTAAACAATATAATTCCTTATATTGTTTAAGGTTTTTAATAGTTTGCAACATATTTAAGTGTCGTAGCCACGAAATACAAAAATATCAGCTAACTGAATGCAGTAATCAAACAATTTGCAACATCAGATTTACTTACCGATAGAACGTGATTTTCGGGGCTTTTCTGTATGAGGCGTTGCAACTATTGGGGGTACGACACTTTTGTAACATTTTTGCACTTTAAATAACCAAAATAATGTTTATACACCAAGAAATATTTAATCATCGAACATGTGACGTACTACACAAGTAAACAGACGCCATACGCCGCTTATTTTGACTTAAGCGGAAGATGGCGGCTGCCACGGTTTCGGAATTGTCTATGTGTGCCATTGTGTTGCAATAAATGAAAGAAAAGGATAAAGATATACAATTTTAAACTACAATGAAAGTGACAGTGTTATTACTTACACGGTATCTATGTATGAGTGACTTATGTTTGATCTGCTTCCATTTATAAATCTGTGAGTAGAATAGATAAATAGCACATGATAGCATATACTTTTTTTATTTATTTATATTTCTTAAGGCATTGGTAAAAAGACCATTAGCCTAATGACGAAACTTCTGGAGAAACATTAACTGTCTCTAACACTCCTCCAGTAAAGTTATAGTAGGCTTTACTGAAGTCAAAAAAGGACTTCTTGGAAGAGCGCGAAAACTTCAGCTTCACATGCTTATTTAGATCTCTTTCATTCTTTTCACTTACAAAGAACTTTAAAACACAATATACTATCACTGTTGTACTTTAAAACTCCTAAAAATGTAAAAAATAGAAAATCTAAATAAAATGACAACCTCACTTCTCCCGTTCCCGCCAAAAAGTCCACAGCATATACTACAGACGGAGAATACTTAGGTATTCTATATCTTGGAGGACTTTTTGACGGGATTTTATGAGGAGCGGTTGGGCGTTTATTTCAATTATTAGCAAACTGTTTCTAGTAGATTTTATGATGTAAAATTGGCGTAGTTTTACGTCCCTATTGTCTACGCTGTTTTGCATCATGTGTAATTGTTGAAATAAGTGCTTATTTAGCAGTGTGATGTTGAAATTTTTTAGTGGCTTAGTCCGCCTTAGGGGATCTTTCTAAAAAGACTACCTTAATATATTTATCGCCACAAACTCCAAGAAACAATTAAAATGTATTACGTTGCAATTTTAATTAAATAATGTAAATAATTTATCCATTTATTACTGAAGACTTCGGTTGTATGAGCTCAGATCCTCATACCTTCACTCCTAAGGGAGAACTGTACTACTACTACTATACCTAGGAGCAAGAATCGAAATGGATTGAGCCTTTGCTTTAAAAGTCAAATCGCACTATAGAGGAGCGGCACAGCGCGACAGCGGAGTAGCGCGGCTCTTCTTAAATGCACTGGTTGAAAGAGGCGCAGCGCGACTCTTTCAACCACAATACGAAGCAAAATTTCGTCAAGTTGGACAAAACAATCAAGAAGTGTGCCGAAAAAATCAAAAGAAGAAAAAAGCGTTATATCTGGGTGCATGTTGTTCCAACATCACGTTTTGTAGAAGAATATCACACACCTTGTACACAACTTTTAAAACACGCTTTTCGATTTCACACTAATTTGAGAATGCCAGTAGAAAATTTCTACGAATTGTTTCACAAGTGCTGTGCCGCTGCTGCTAGCTATAACGCACTGGCGGCAGCGTAGATGTACTGCGCGGCCAAGTATTCTCGGTAAGCCAATTCTGTCGCGCCGCGCCTTTATAGTGAGGTTTGATTCGTATAAATTAATGAAAATATGTTATTGTTCAGTGAGGCACCACTCCACTGCCGCGCAGCGCCGCACCTCTATAGTTTGGTATGACCACAAAAGCGTGTCCTTTTTTATTGATGTGTGGTTCGACTTGTACTAAAGCTCGTGATCGTGACTAGGGAAAGGTACCAGTATTAAAATAAAAAATCTTATCGACACGATTTTTGAGCTATCTGCTACGTATTGCCAATGGGCAACCATAACTCCTGAATTCATTGTAATAAAAGAGTAAACCGTCTTTATTATATACTTATGCTCAATAGAATCCAAATATTATTGACAAATGACGACATTAATCAAAAATTTTCAATTCAAGGCATTTTTTTTTTCATTTATGTCATTTATACTTTATAAATTAATAAAAAAAAATTATTAAAAAAAATTAAATCGCCTTCAAAAAATACACTGAAAAGTATAAAATAACTATACTTAGCTAATCAAAACTCAAGTACAATTAAAATAACTTTGTAAATAATCATATTTACACATACCTATATAATTAAATTTGACAGTTACTGAAGTCGGTGCCAAACTCACCAAACTAAGTCTTTCTGTTGTTGCACATTGATTTGGCACCGACTTCAATAAGTGTCAAATTACAACTATATAATATATAACTGCAAAATGACAATCTCACAATTTAATAAACAATATAATAACAAAGCGAAATGAAATGTTTTTGTTTTATCTTAAGTCTTTGCCTACAAACGTTACAATTCGTTGGCATAACCAGTCAACTACATCGATAAATTGTAACATCTTGAACGCAGTTGACCAACTTTATTATTATTATTGACGACATCGTTCGCTTAGTCAGGAAACTCTTCCAACTAGTGCCGACAGCCAACCGAATGTAACGTCGGTAGTCAATGCACCCGACATTTTTAAAATTTTATGTTCGCATCGTCGCTTTATTGCTACATTTTAACTGCTACATTTTATATGTAACTCATTAATTTAAAACCACATGTATTTTTTTCATAGAAAAACATACAAAATTCCCTTGTGAAGCCAATACGTACCTATAGAATGTATTTTCAATGTTTAAACCTTAGGTCTTAGTACTAGATATAAAAAGTACTGGTTCGCTGACATAAAAAACTCGGTTGAAAATTGGCAAAGAACTCATCGATACATTGTAAACCGTAGATAGAGAATCTGTAGACTACGCCATACATTCCATCTCATTCGCACAAGAAAGAGACACTATTTTCCGTGGCATTACAATAAATCACAATATTTTTCCTTAAATGTTTCTTCAGAATTGAGAACTGTTTTGAAATATTTATACAAGGTGTTACAAACGTCCACCAAATCCCTGAAAGGTATTGTAGCATGTCAAGTAGAGAGTCCACCTATGAGGTTACAAAAGTCCTCCTGTGATATTTTTATTTTGATAAAATTTAAATAATTTTGATGGGAAATAAAAATACCGACTAAACTGCCGGCATCACTATTTTGAGTTCATGACCCATATACAACCCCAGGGAGTAGTGAATTATCAGCTAACTACCTCCTTTGCTAGGCATCTACCAGGCTACCAGCGGACCACGCCCTCAGCTAGATAGGGATAGCTATATCTATGGTTAAATGCTATGTGCCGTCGGCAAGCGGCTCGCACCCGCTACATTTAGGCCGCTACATGTAAGCAATTAAATCGCACGTTACCTAACAAAAAAAAAAAGCTACTTCGCCTAGGTATGCGCATACCTAAGGGAAAATATGTGAGGAGAACGATGAGATTAGATAAAGCGAAAGAAGTATGTAACAATCGAAAAACTTGGCGCTCCGTATCCTCTGACCACCCCGTTAGGGATACGGCGTGAAGATATATATGTGCAAAACCTACTTAATAAGTAATATGTGTGGTTATACTGTACAGATATGTGTTACTTAATAAATAAATAAAAGCTACTTAATAAAATTACGTGTTGAAATACTGTACAGATATGCGTATCTGTTAGCTCTCGGAAGTTGTGCTACGTTCCGACGGCAAGTGGCTCGCGCCCGTTACAAAGTAATATGTACCTACTGTTTAGGTATTTTATCGAGCGAATAAAATAAATAAAAGCTACTTAATAAATAATAGGCGTTGAAATATTGTACAGATGTGTCTAGTAGCTCTCACAATCTGTGCTGCTTGCCGATGGACGCTATATATACCTATTGCTTGCGACCTACTATACATACCTATTGCTTGCAATTATAACGCGCACTAACCTATCGCTAAAGGTACATAGTTAATATTGTGAAATACATACTGAAAGTTTGATGACTCACAATGCAGCCGCTTTGAACCCATCCAAGGGAATTAGGCATCCTTTCGAAAGAACACATAAGTTGCCGTAGATTAATCCAGCCATTCCCAAAGTCGGCGATAACGCCCCCTTGTGGGCGCTGCAGGCCTAAAGGGGGGCGGTAAGAGACCCAGAAAAAAATGGGGGCGTTGTGTAGAGGCCTGGGGGGTGATTTGTAATTTCATTTAGCTAGGAGGCATCTTACACAACGACTGCATGAGCTCTCGACTCAGTAGACAAAATAAGTTTGGGAACCAGTGGATTAATCGCACTAACACGAACAATAATACACGCACTCTTTAAATCACAAAAGCTGTCTCTCTCGCCGTTCAAAACAAAGCGGTTCGCTCCAATATATTGAAAATGGAAATGGTACTTTGATGGTACTATTGCCACCAATGTTTAGAATCCGCCATACGGTCATGTGATTCGTGCTGAGGATGGCGGCAGCGCTTCGTTTATTACTTCTGGGCTCAGTTGTAGTGTGTGTGTTCTAATATCTATCTGTTCTTCGAAGTCTACATTTGTGTGACAGAAAGTCTTTCTCTAGTAGAACTGAGAACACTACCAGCGGTATGCAAACGTTGTGTCATCTTGCGAAACATTTCCAAAAACACAGAAGCAGCCTCCCATCTGCTTCTGATTTGTTGAGGCAAAACCGATATTCGCAAATTCGACAAGCGGTACACAAGTTTCCATTAATGGCTCCGAGCACATCATCATGTCATAGTAGTATCTTTTAGTACTATCACATTTTCATTCAAAAATAAATAAAAATTAGACGTTTACGTAAACAGCTCAGAGCTCTGACTAAAATAATAAGTTCCGCCTTCCGGCAGTCAAAGGTGCCGACAAACAATTGCGATTGGTTGAAGCAAACCAATGAAATTATTGCATATTTTGTGTGCTGTTTTGGTATTATAGTTTTTATGTCTTTTAATAAAGGGGAGAACTAATAATTTTTAGGGTCCCGTTTTAAATTTTTATAATTTAATAACATTAGATTTTGTAGTAGGCGTTTGGAACTAGAATTTCAAAAATTAAAAACAGTAATGTAAAATTAACACAATGAGTACCATGACCCCGTTATAACCGTATTAACAATGGAACTACACATTTTAAAAAGTTTTTGGAAAAACATAATTTTTGTCGTTTTAGAGTTAACAAACTGATTTTTTAAATACGATACAATACCTAAAAAACTCGATACAATATTTAAAAAAAACAGAATCTTCAAAGATTCAAACTCATATTTTGTATCGAGTGCTTCATTTTTCTTTTATTTGAAAGCAACCATTGTACGTCTTTTTAATTTACACTAATATTATAAAAAAGTTTGTTTATTTGTATGTTAATGGATAAACTCAAAAACTACTAAACCGATTTCAAAAATTCTTTCACCTTAGAAGGCTACATTATCAGCGAGTAACATGGACTGTATTTTTTTTAATTCAGCCCGTGCAAAGCCGGGGCAGGTCGCTAGATGTAAATAAAAGCGACGAGAACAAACCATAAGTAAATATTAGAAATAAATAATAGCCATGAATAAAGTCATCTATGAAAGAATAAATTGTACGTCTTTTTAATTGTAAACAAAAGAAACGAGAAGAAATCATAAGTAAATATTAGAAATAAATAATTTATAAAATCAACATTACTTTGTAGTACTAGTATTTTGAAAATTTGATTATCAGGGTAATTACGATTCGAAACTAAATGAACAATACTTATTAAAAATCATGCGAAAGTACGGAACCCTTAAAATTAATTTAAGAAGCCAAATACCAGGAGAGCATGCAATTTAGCTGTGCGCTGTAGGTGTAGCTGTTGAGAGGCCGGAATATCGAACCCTCCATAATACTATTAGGGTCCCGTTTTCAAAATAATTTTAATGCGAAATGAATTTATTAATTTTAAAACGGTAAAGTAAGGGATATGTAACAAAAGCAGATAATTGCTTCGTATCACTTTCGAAAATAAATGAAGAAAAGTTTTAAGTCGGTAAAAACGGTAGGTATGTTTCTAAGTAATTTAAAATTAGAGGAGAGGTTCAAAGTGTCGTCCTTTGTCTTTTACGCACAATGTCGCCTGTCGACAAATGGCTGCGTTGCTGCGTTTGGTAGGTATTCACTATTCACTACTCTACTCACATTCAAGAAAACAACTACAACAACGGTATTTCTATCGTAAGCTAATAAGATACGATAAATGTTTTAACCGAAATGAAATGAAAACTATTGTCTTCCAAGATTCGATATTCATGCGTTTGATTGATATGAAAGTGAAATTTAAAAATGTCACAAAGTATCCTGCAATGTAACTTGGATGCCTAATTGATGTTGCTGAGCAAAAAGAGTTCAATTACTTATTTGCATTGTTTATTTTGTTCTTAGTAGACTGTAAAGGTCGTTCCTGGTAAAAATCTTCTGGTCTAGTGATCGAAGTTCCATATCAAGCAAACCATTGTATCATATTTTAATTATTATACGGAACCCATGTAAAAAAAATAAAAAACTGAAAAAATAGCGCCAAATTCTAATTGGCTGGTATTTACAAAGATTAAACAGGAAATGTGTCTGGGTGAGACAGCTAGATAATACGCGTTCTTAAGAAATAAGTGCAGTATTGTTGTACACACTGAGATGCTAAACTACGCCAATTTTACTGCTGCCAATAATAATTTGCAATTAATTTAAATAAACGGCCAACCGCTCCCTATAAAATCCCGCCAAAAATTTTCAAACCACAGACATATTGCATTAAACTTAGTTTCTTAAATCTTTCAGTTCTTTAAGTAATAAGGGTAAGAACTGTTTTGCTAAGTATGAAATCTAAGATATTCGACACTGTCCTTTTCATAAAATAACAAAGATATGCAAAAGTTTTAAAAGTTCTAGAAAAATGACAACTGGGAATATGTTTCGGAACCTTTCGGATCATTTCCAAACGATGCTATTTGTCATTGGCCGATGACATTATGACACATCGATCAACATAGGTGACATTTTGTAGCTAGGTATATAATATAGTATTTTTGCTCTGTGGTTTAAAGAGCAAAAAAAAAAATTTTTCTTTTCGCTTGTATTTACATTTTACACGTAATTAGGTGCTACCGGACTCGTTTAGTAAAAGTTATACTTTTAGTGCAGACAATACTTTACTTATCTGCTTAAAAACAATCAAATGTGTTGACATCATGCCTATAACCGCTGAAGAAGTACAAAGGCGCTTTCCGATACATTGGATGGTGTGGAATAATCAGAACGAAGAATTAAAAAGTGCTTTACAAGCCAATACGGTATTTTATCTTTTTAATTCAGAAATTTCAATTCTTTTTGTTTTAGGTTAGAATTTTCTAATGCCTACGTTTAAATTAAAAAAATTACTTGGTTCTATACATAGGTATACAATAGCAGTGCTCACTTTTATCAATAAATACGCGCGATATGATTTCAGTTAATGTAAAGTAGTAAAAAATAATGAATCATAATCTGACTCATTTATGCTGTATTTATGAAACAAAGCTAATGAAATATATTTGCACTTTACATAACTTTGTTAATGAATTGTGGGCGGTAAATGTTCTTATACGTTAATCAATATAATGGAAAGTTACCGTTATCGTTAGTAATAACAATCTCTTGATCATTTTACTGACTGTGTAACCCTAAGCACTAGGCTTCTACTATTCATACAATGCTGTGAATTGGAAGTATCCAATAATACCCAATAATACTCGGGCTCCAAAACAGTTTAGAAAAACTTATTTCTTCAATAATTTACCTGGATGAGAAGTGAACCTAGCCCACTCTGCTTGGGAGGCTGACACATTAACTATTTTGTCTATAGGCTATGAGCCAGTTGTCTATAGAAATAAATAAAATCGAAATATCTGTCTGTGATTTCGAAATAAAGGCTTTTTATTAAGCTCATATATGTAGATGGTTATTTGCATGTTACTAGAAACTACACACATGTTTATTCTATTTTTGTCTGTCTGTTTGTTTGGGCTCATCTCTGAAATGACTGAAACATTTTTAGAGGACTTTCATTAGCAGGTAGAGTACTTTTCAGAGTGAAATTTAGACATACTTTTTATCCTGGAAGAATATCAAACAACAAGGCTGAAATTTAAACACAGTTATAACACAGATTAATTAGTTACTAATCTAAAGTTATAATATGAAATTAAATATAGTTTAAGGAAATGGTATACCTAATCAATTTTGTCTCTCTATCATTTTTGAGGTCTGTTTTAATACAGGCTGTTAAAAACCATTCCAAATTAGTAAAATTGGTACTTTTTCTAAATAACGAAACTAAATGAAGATAAAATGTAATTTTAGTTAGTAATTATTTATTACTTTTTAGTTTATTTATAAAAGAAAATGTTTAATTTTGTAAATATATCTCTGTACAGAATAGTATAATTGATTCATAAAAAAATACATTTTCTTCATTCTATATATAAAATATAGATTTATGTATAAAACAGATGAAGTTTATAAATCCCTAAAAATTGCATAAAGGTGGTCTCATTGGATAGGTTTTTTTTTCAGCCTGTGTAACTTGGAAAATAAAAACACTGTAGCTTTAGATAGTAGTGAAAATGACCTTTACCTGTGATTAGACAATCAATAGAAGCCAAACAGTCAACTTAGATTTTATAACATGTAAAAACAATCTCATTATAGTGAAACCTTAGATAAACAAGGAAAATCAAGAGCCTTGAGATCATTTCTTATTAAAATATGTATTATATTGCACGTACATACATACATATCTTCATGCTGTATGCCAAAGGGGTATTCAGAGATACCAGGGTGCCAAGCGTCACAGTACCTACTTACATAACAAAAATACTAGGTTACATTAGTAGTGTATTAGATTGTTACACTACAATATGAATAAAAAGATGGACAAAATACCAATCGTTAGAGGTCTCACTTCTTCTTCTTCCTTAAACCTCATGATACTCCTCACACATTTATGTTGAGGCATGTGATTTGCATGTGCTGGTACAAGAGTGCGGAAAAAGTTGCTTAACAGGATTTTAATTGTATTATTGTGATATAAACATTTAGAAATTGAGGAACTTGAAATTTATTTTTAGACATAATAATAACGATAATTTATTAATTTCTTTATTTCAGACAATACAGTCCATAGATTAAGTAACCATTAACAGTTCACAACAAACATTAGCTCATTTCACTATTCCATAACCTGAGCATTCTCACAATGCATGCTTACGATTCCAATACTTTACTATGGGATAGTTGTACCTGTCGAGAACATTTAACAAGAGGTCATTGGAGCTGGCTCGCATGCATCGCATCAGAGAGGCTTTTCTTTTACATATGATGGCATAAAAGTCATCCATATGGGCCTCAGCAAACATATCTGATTGCACTGCGGTAGCGTGGCAGCTCCGACAGCACCCTGAAGCCATTATTATATTGAACATGCAGGGTATTGTAAATTTTTTGTGTGTAATCAACAAGCTACATGTCTAAAACGATTGACAAAATGCCTTAAACATACTTCTGACTAAGTTTTTATTGTGAGTACCACTCAACGGACTGGGGGAGCTCCAGTGACGCCCAGACTATTAGACAATTTAAAAAAGTTCTGTAATAATATAAATAATAAATAATAAAAATCTGTAATATGTAGTGACTCCCATTCTGCCATCAAATCAACAACCAATAGAAATAACATGAACCCAACAATAGTCTTTATTCAAAAACATAACCAAAAATATAACAATATGATTCATCTCGGGAAAAGCCCATGTCTTGTGTGATCCGGATAGGGTACAGTCCATTAAACACCTAATTCAGAAATAAAAAAGTAGAAAAGTTTGTTTTCTACATTGATCTAACCAGAGACTGAACTCAGCGTCTTGGCTTGGAAAACAGATGATCTACCAAGGGGCCAGTCTTTATTTATTACAAATAAAAAATATACATACATACATATCTTCACGCTGTATCCCTAACGGGGTAGTCAGAGAGGACAGAGCACACTTTTCTCAAAAAAATAAAATGATTATTAATATTTGATGCCTCTCGATTCCAGGCTGTGACTGAAAAGGTTCACCAGCAACCAAAGCTGAGTCACAGTCACCTTTTTTCTTCGCAATTTTCATATATTTATTATTGTATTACTTATATATAATGTAATACCTATTCTATTGTTGGACAAATAAATTATATTTTATTGATTATTCGTAATATTTTGAAATAACTGACTTATAACCTTATCAAACTAGGAACTATATATCAGGGACAGGATATAATAATGGGTCAGGATCGATAAGTGTAGTCTAAATATAATTAAAATGATTTAAAAAATTTTAATGACTAGTTTTTTTTATAATGACAACTTAACTACTATACTTTCGTCAGACTTTTTTGAAAAAAATGTTGTATGGTATGTTAGAAATACTGAATAATACACGTCCATAAAGGCCTCAACGTCCCAGCCTAACCAGGTCTAATATAGCTCAAAATGTAGTACTCTTTATGTGCTAGTTAATAAATCTAATGATGATTTTGTTTCTCGTATAGCAACAAAAAAAAGACAGAGACAACTCTTTGGAAGTTGGCCTTGTCATAATAATATTGTAAGTAAAAACGTGTAAAAATACACCAAAAATTAGTTGCTAATTAGTTCTCAGCAAAATCTGAAGGAAAGTGAGAATTTTTTTCGAAAAAAAGTGCCGCCTGTGAGAGATAATATTGACTGGAGCGTTATTTTCGTTAAATAGGATTATCACTCACTTTGATAGGTTTTTTGATGCAGTATAAAATACCTAACTGTTTAGTTCTAATGGTCACATAAAATTAATTGCCAATTAGTTGCTTGAAGAATAACGAAGTGGAGCTCTCTAATGCCCCAACCAATGTGCCGGTTAAACATAATAGAGGAGAGAGAACACATAATTATACATAATTGTCGAGAAAAACTTGGACTTTTTAGTGATTAGCACAGTGTTGGAGCTATTTGAAAGTCGACTTTCCAAAAAAAGTTGACATTGTCGTCTTTTTTTTGTTATATGAGGAACAAAATCATTAGTACATAAAGAGCACTAAATTTTGAGCTATGTTAGACCTGGTTGGGCTGGGTTTTTTTTGGGCTGGGTTGTTGAGACCAACTTTACGGACGTGAATACTGAGTGACACACAATGGACTATGAGAGGCGGGAAGTTCTGATGCTTCTGATGCCCCGAGAAGCAAATAGCGGTAGTTTTTCAGACAGTTCAAATTATATAGGCTTATAGGCATCTTGAAAATTGACAGTAGATTAGCCAATAGCCTACCTCATTTTTATTTCATTGTATGAAAATTTACCATTGAACGTTTTTATCGCCACGGTAAAATCGGGGCGATCCACCGTCTGCGGTGCAATAGGGAAGCAAAATGTATGCAGTTGAATGAAGACGTTTTTAAATTTCCGTCATCGCTAACGTCATGCCATGGACGTTTAAAAAGCGTATTTTTCCAGCACACAATAAAAAAGGAATTTGCTTACCTATTGTATTGTGGACCGAAAAATCGTAGCGTAAAAACGTTCAACAATAAAATTTTGAAAGTGTCTAATGTCTGACCTTTTAAATTAAGGGGATGGCCTCAATGTTATAACAAACGGCGAAGAGTCGAGTCGATATTTAGGAGTTACAACAGCTTATCTTACTCTTAACTACAGTCTTTTGTCTAATCTATCTCTTATCTATAGATGTAGAAGCATGCCATATATAGCCATTTATTTAAAAATCAAAGTAATACTTTTCTTTTTGCAGTTCACCAGTGAAGAGCTAGAATTAAAAGACCCTCGGGGTCGGACACCTCTATTACTAGCGGTGACTTTAGGTCTCATTGAGGCTGTACGGTCACTAATAGATGCTGGTGCTGATGTCAATTGTGAAAAGGATGGCTGGACAGGTTAGTGCAGAATGCAGATAGAAAGGGTCATTAGCAGTCTAAGCGGGGGCTCTGATCGTTCACTTCAAATGACCCTGAGGAGGATGGCAGTACTTGCGGTCTCTGTGAGAGTGCTGGTGAAGATTACTAGCTCTTCCACCCCTATATAACATGCTTCAACACAGCAGGGGGAGGCCTCTGGCATGTTCCGTGGAAGATCTAAGAGCCCCTCAACAAGCATCAAGAATGACCACCACAGGAGGTTTAGTAGGTAAAAGCTCAATATAAACAACGAAAAACGTCTGCAATTGAATGAAACATATTTTCTATTCTGCTGACTAATCCCTAATTAATTCAATGTCTATATAAAAGGGAAATTGGTCGTCTTGGGATCTTGCGACATCCGCCATGTTGGATTTATGATGATTAATGATGTCATTTATAGTAAGTGTTTACGGATGGCAAAACTATACATATGTGTATAGGTATGTAGTATGTATTATCTATGGCTAAAATAACCTGTCAGACAAATTATTTATTTGCCTATTGCCTATCCCAGTTCTATTATAATAAATGCTATCCTTTTGCCAATTTTTACGACCGGCGCGGGAAGATAAGGCTGGCATATTTGATATACAGGGTGGTCAAAAAGTCGTGGATCAAACGCAACTAGGGGTTAGATAGTGTCATCAGCTGCAAAAAATTGTTTTACGGGAGGTCCTTATGGTCAACCCCTGAAGAGTTATGATTTTTTTTGTTTTTATGAGAAAATTGACTTTTTTTTAGTAATTCTTACTGAAATTCGAAAAAATCTACACCCTGTATGTTTTTTATGATTTTCACTAGATTGGTACTGATGAGTCATTGCGTTAGACATGCTTTTTATCTTTGTTTATAGGGTGTGTTGAAGAAAATATTAAGTTTAACGTATCTTTTTTTTCCAAATCATAACTTTTTCTTTACTTCGGACCCCACCGTGAAAAAAAAATACTCTACCGAAAAGTGACCCTGTATCACAAGTTTTGGCGCATTTAATGAGGATTCTGAAAAGGTATAACACATGGCTCTGAGCGGCTCTGATATCTTTCTAGGACGATCATTCCTAGTAAGGTCAAAGTTAACCCAAAAGCATAAAACTCGGTTAGGTTTGTAAAAATAAACTGGAACTAATACAATGAAGATAATAAGTCTCTCTGGCCTTTTGTTGTTTTGTTTTCTTTAAGCCATGTATCCACTAGGCAACATTTGGCGCGCGACATGTTGCACAACATGTTGCCCAATAGTATGTTGAAAGTCAGCGAGCAACTTTTGTTTAACAACGTTGTCTGTCTAGTACTAAACAAACACCAAGCCGCGCGTCATGTTGCGCGCCAGCTGACAACGTCGCGCTGTTGTGCAACGTTGCCGTACATGTTGAGCGTCACGTGTTGCGCATCAATTGTTGCCTAGTGGATACATGGCTTTAGTGACTCGCTTCCTGCCTGTGACTACGCACGTGTTCTTTTGCTCGGTTTTACGACGACTTGTGATCAGTTTCTTTCCTTTGACCTACGCTTTGTTTTTCGGACTTGTGATAGATTGCCTACCTGTGACCAGCGCTGTGTGAATTCGGACTAGATTCGGAATCGGACGTATTGGCTAGATAAATGGCTGCTGCGAGGAGAGAATACACCCAACGGGAGTATGCAAAAATGCATTACCTGTATGGCTTTTGCGACGGCAATGCCCGGTCTGCTGCCAGGGAATATCGTCAACGCTACCCTAACCGTGATCGTTTTCCTGACTACAGGGGGTCTTTATACGCGTACATAATGCGTACATGGAGGGAGTCTTACCCGGTCAGCATGCTTCGAGAGCAGGTAGACCAGTGGAGCGATTTGAAAATGAAGATGAAGTGCTGAGAGAATTAAGATTGGATCCTAGTATTAGTCAAAGCCAAATAAGTCCAAGTTCGACGGTGCAACGTATCATTCAAAGAAATACATTTCACGCCTACCACGTGCAAAGAGTGCAAGCTTTGCTGCCCGGTGACTATGAACCTAGAGTGAGATTTTGCAGAGAGATGCTAAGATGCCACAGAGAGGATCCGCAGTTTTTCAACAAAGTATTATGGACGGATGAGTCAAATTTTAGAAGAATGGGAATATTCGATATCCACAATCTACATTCCTACTCCAGAGTGAACCCCCATATCATAAGAAAAGATCGATTCCAGCATCTGTTTGGTGTAAACATGTGGGCTGGTATAATTGGCCAGAAGTTGGTGATACATGAAATGCCAGCAAGGCTGAATGCTGCTCTGTATTTAAATTTTTTACAAAATAATTTAAACCAAATACTTAACGAAGCTGAGGTTCCAGAAGTAAGAATAGCAGAAATGTGGCTGCAACACGACGGCGCCCTGCCTAATTATGCTCGAGCAGTTCGAGAACATTTGAACGAGCGCTTCCCTAACCGGTGGATTGGTCGAGGTGGACCTATTGCGTGGCCACCCCGGTCGCCCGATCTAAATCCGATAGACTTTTTTCTTTGGGGCTATTTTAAAGAAATAGTGTATCAAGCAGAGAACAATAGCGAACAAGAACTACGACAAAAGCTAGAATTTGCTAGGGTACAAGTTATCAACAACAGAGGTGCATTCCGCAGGTTACGCAGGAATTTTATTAGACGGTGCAGATTGTGTATTATGGTCAGAGGCAGGAATTTTGAACATTTATTGTAAAATGATTATTTTATTAAAAAAAAAATTTCACAATTGTTGTTTTGTTTGTTCGTCCTAGAAAGATATCAGAGCCACTCATAGCCATGTGTTATACCTTTCCAGAATCCCCATTAAATGCGCCAAAACTTGTGATACAGGGTTACTTTTCGGTAGAGTATTTTTTTTTCACAGTGGGGTCCGAAGTAAAGAAAAGGTTATGATTTGGAAAAAAAAGATACGTTAAACTTAATATTTTCTTCAACACACCCTATAAACAAAGATAAAAAGCATGTCTAACGCAATGACTCATCAGTACCAATCTAGTGAAAATCATAAAAAAGATACAGGCAGAGGCGTCTCTAGCCCTTGTGGCGCCCGTGTGCAACCAGTACCCTGGCGCCCTCTAGTAGAAGCGGGGTCAAAATGGAATACTAACAGTTATAATTTTCAAACGGAAATTCGGGTGCAAATGGTGTCGGAAAGCAAAAACTTTTTTTTTGGATGGAAGGGGTTACATCAAGAATAAAAAATCACAACTTTGTAGTTCTTCCAAACATATTTAATTTAAAAACTAATATAGTTACATTACAGGACGCTCATACACACAAATATATATAGTTACTTTTCGTGCTTTTGCATTAGCGAAATCTTTAAGAATGTCACTAACTTCAATTTTGATTTCATGTTCAATACTTATTAACGATAAATTTGTCAGTCTACTTTGCGACAATGTTGATCTAAGATAGTTTTTAATAATTTTTAGTTTAGAAAATGACCTTTCGCTATGTGCGACCGTGACTGGAAGTGCCAGGTATATCCTCAGTGCTGTGGACAGATTTGGGAACACTGAAATTAATTTATTCGTAAACAAGTAATTTAAAATATCCAACGGCGTAGTGGAATCATCAATAAACATCGGTAATAATTCGATTTCGTTATAGAGCTCGAACTTTTCCACATCTGAAGAACCAGCATGGCTAAGTTTATTTTCTAAATTAGAACAATGTGTTTTTTTTTTATCTGAGTCCAAATCTTTCCAGTGTTTCAATTTTTGAAGAAATGAAAAAATTACATTATTTTCATTCAAAAGTTCGAACCGTTCGTCGAACTTAGTAATTGCGGTGTCTAACAAATAGTAGTAAAAATTTACTTTGAAATGTGTTTTCGGGTCCTGTTATCGGTTCATCCTCCGCCTCATAATTAAAAAACCTTTTACGAGCGCGAGGGCGTGCAGGTGTGGGAAATTCTGCTATTGCCTCGACTTCTTCCGCTACAGTTTTCGCGCTGTTAAGGAGCTCCTCAAAAGCAGACTCATTGCGGAATTCAGACAAACTTATTTTTGCATTATCAATCATTTTCACCGCTTCTGACAATACAACGTGACTTTTGAAGTGACTTGCTAACTATATTTATCTTGCTTATAATTTCAAACCAAATAAGCAGAGAGCACATGAAGTTAAACGACTTAATTTTTGTCAGTAATGAATTTGCCATATTTCTTGACTCGGCATCTTTGCTCCTATCGGAATATATGGTAAACAAGGCATCATACACTTTTCCCAATTCAAAACGTAGAGCTTTTACTGCTTCAACCCTGCTCTCCCATCGAGTATTTGAGAGTGGTTTTAGACTTAAAGTTGGCACTTCTTTAGCAAGTATTTGCCAACGTGCTGTTGACGCAGAAAAAAAAACATAAATTTCCTGCACAACTGAAAAGAAATTGACAATTTCTAATGAACTTTTAGCAGCGTCATTCACCACCAAATTTAGGCTGTGTGCCGCACAAGGTGCGTAAAATGCGCGCGGGTTTAAATCTATAATTCGTTTTTGTAGACCTATATTTTTCCCTTTCATGTTTGCACCATTATCGTAACCTTGACCACGCATATCTTGTATGTCAATTTCGTTTGAGATTAAACAATCTAACAAAAATTGAGTTAAGCCCAGGCCAGTAGTGTCTGTAATAGGAAAAAAACCCAGAAAGTGTTCTTTTACTTCAGCCTTGTTGTTGCTTGCATTTAAAAGAACGTACCGTACGACAACCGATATTTGTTCTTCGTGTGCAATATCTGGAGTGCAATCTAAAATAATGGAAAAATATTTGGATTGTGTCAATTCTAAAACAATAGCTTTTTTTATTCTTTCTCCTAATAATTGTATTATTTCATTCTGAATGTTATGGCCAAGATTAGGCGTGACTCAGATTTTTGAATAAGAGCAATGTGTTCCGCAAGCACATTATCAAAATTAGAGGTATATTCAACCAGCTTTAAAAAATTACCATTATCGGAATCGTAAATTTTTTGAGATCTTCCCCGAAAAGCCAGACATTGCCTTGCTAAAAAATGAATTATGTTGATTATTCGTTCGAGTACTGCAACCCAACGTTTTTTTTCCCGATCAATTTCATTTTGGTGCAAGAAATCTACCAACTTTTCTTTTAAAATAAACAGTTTTCAACGTAATTTGTTTCTTAAAACATGATAGGTGCCCTAAGCTCTTTTCATGACGTTCTATAGCAGTAGACAAATGCTGCCAATCTTTGTAACCTATTTCACCATTAAAAGGAGTCGCATCAACATGAAAAAGTTTACAGTAAAAACAATAAACAGAATCAGTTGACTTAGAGTAAACCAGCCAGTTTCTTAAAACGGTTTCATTATTTAACATCTTTTTAGTATAATAAGCATTTGAAAAAGATCTTTTTGAACTATTCGAAGGATATGAACCCACTTTTACCTGTACTGGCCCACGCTCCATCAAAAATATTCTCTGTTTATCGGATAACACCTGTGGCCATAACGCGAGATCATTCATTACATCTTCTCGAAGTATATTCTCCGGGGACGCTTCGGCACTAGGAGGTTCTTCGTCTTCTTCGACTACCGACGACAAGGACAGCGGCGGCGGCGGCGGCGGCGACGTTGAAGGGACGAGTTCTGCTGTAGAATTATCTTGGTTTTCATATGTCTGTCTCCAGGTGTTCGTCCGAGGATGGACCGGGTCGAACAAAAAACTTTTTAATAGAACGTGTATTCTTTTTCAGAGACACTTCCTTCTCCAGCTTTCTTTTTCGACTTTGTGCACCAGAAAGTTTCTTTTTTCCATCGCCATCAGACATCTAAAATAAATAATAAACTAAGTATAGGCACCTAAAAGTACTATCAATGTTAATTAATATAGGCCCAGAGAAATAGTTGCAACTTGGACTAAGTATTATATATTATAATTATGACACATATCAATCAACGTCGCGGTACCTTCATTAGGCAATCAAACAGAATAAATAAATTAAATAAAAAAGTAGTTTGATGTTCAAAGGTTAGGTAAAAGTAAGACCTAAATAAATACCTAAGTAAGTATTCTAGTAGGTACAACATATTAAAGCACTATAACTTACCGTTGTTTGTTTCGCACTGCAGTAGGATAAACAAATGAAAAATCCTAGGTCGTGGGTATTTAACTTCGATATCACTATCTATCACTCGATAGCACCTCGATAGTTGTTTTTTTTTCATGGATTTCGCTGGCTATTTTTGATGACCTCTGACCTCGATGCTTGTCGCAATAATTGTGCAAGCAAATAACCAAATCTTACCTTTTATATAATTTTTATCAAAAGAAAAGCCGATTTACTTCACATTTACATGTTTACTCAAAGATGATAGTTAATCCAATTGCATCAAGGCTTATTTCGCAAAACTACGCTGTAGCGGTAAAACAAAAAATGTGGCACGCGTACACAAGCCTTTGAAAATGACCGCCGCACGTCCCTGGGAATTTTAATTTGAACTTTATAGCATTCCAATACAGCCGAGTTAGCAATGATAGTCGGCGTATTGTCAAACAAATCAAAACAAACAGGTGCAACGCCGGCACGCGCCTTTGGTAGCGATGCGACATTACGCCAATATAATCTTTAACTATCTGTTTTAAGGCTGATTTCACGTTGAAACAAAAGTTATTGTGTAGAGTAGGAAAAGGAGTAGCTTGTGGTGGCGCGCCTTGCTTTGCTACCGCGCGCCCGGCGTCGGCCATAAACACAGGCGCAGGGTCTTTGAGAGCGCCGGCGCCGCGAGCGACGCATCTTTGGAGGTGTCGCACTAGAGCGCGCTCGGCGCCCCCTTAGACCCGGCGCCCGACGCCCGTGTGCGCCGCACACCCTGCACCATAGGTAAAGACGCCTCTGGATACAGGCTGTAGATTTTTTCGAATTTCAGTAAGAATTACTAAAAAAAAGTCAATTTTCTCATAAAAACACAAAAAAAATCATAACTCTTCAGGGGTTGACCTTAAGGACCTCCCGTAGAACAATTTTTTGCAGCTGATGACACTATCTAACCCCTAGTTGCGTTTGATCCACGACTTTTTGACCAGCCTGTATATGTATTTTGTATTAGATGTATAGTGCCCGATTGACACTAGTTTTTACAATTGATACACAAACATCCTATAAAGACAATTCTTTTGTACATACATTATTTAAAGTTTTGTTCATTTTAGGTAATTGCAAATATATATTGTTGTTTTTTCATGAAAGAATAATATTTATTATCTCTATACGGCCACGCTGTATAAAAATGTGCGTATTCAAAGGCTACGAGTACGTTATGGCAGGGCGACTTCTGTGTTCGCCCCAACGCGACCGTGACTCTGTGAAAGCCACTAGGGCTAAGTCAGCGAGGATTTTTCGCTTAGAAACAAACCAAAAAAAATGCAACGTTGTGTCAAGGTTGTGTCAAAATTTCTAAGCAATGTGAGAACTTTCGGAGGTTTAAGATTTTGAACAAACGAACATTTACATTTTTATTTAAATTGATTGTACGTGGAACTGGGTGAAGTGACTCTCACTTCTTACTGAAGGCAACGCAAAAACTCACAAACGTAGTTTAATTTTCGGTCATAGTTCTGGCAGGTTTGTTGCTGAAACCGCAACTTACGAGTGGTAGATCCATGTTGCATTGCAGCACGAATTGGGCCGGCTCGCCCGGTGAAAAACCACCCTCTCACAGTATATCGGCGTGAAATAACAGCATCTATTTCTCCCTCCCCTTCTTTCCCTCCTTTCCCTATTTCTCTAAAGACCGGCAACACACTCATAACTCCCCGGACGTTGTGAGTGTCCATGGGCGGTCACTCTCCATCAGGTGACCCGCTTGTTCGTTTGCCCCCTCTTTGCCGAAATTGTCTGAAACCGAAAGATCAATCTGACATTAATAACATAACAAACAATTTCACGCCGTGCCCCTAACGGGGAAGTCAGAGAGGACGGAGCGCCAAGCGTCGCGATCCTTACATACTTTTTTCTTTTCCTCAAATAACAACATTAATAATAATAAAAAATTTCCAGCGGTACAAGAGGCGACTGCGACGGGAGATCCGGAACTCCTGTCCTTAGTCCTGTCAATGCGGGATTACCAGAGGCATGTTGTCCGTGCAAGTGGTATACCAGATTTACTGCGGCGGCTGAGTCTCGCTCCGGACTTCTACGTGGAGATGAAGTGGGAGTTCACCAGCTGGGGTGAGCTTATAAACAGTCGTTGTTTGTTTTATTTTAATTATTAATCGACTAAAAGGAATATATATGGGGTAGACTGGGAAAAAATTTCGTCTGTATCGCGGTCTTTAAACGTCTTGTATACAACGCGACGACGACCATGGGTAATAGAGTAGTCGTAATCGGTCAGACGAACTATAAAACAAAAGGTACATTACACACTTAACTACCTGTTAACTAATGTACAATATATGAATGACATCATTAATCATCAGTTGCATTTAATCTGACTATGATTGTTACACCGCCGGTAGTGCAATTACACGTGTGACCAGAAAAAATACCACAATACGACAATAGTATCAATGCTTTTACTCATTTGCATCATGATTGTCTCTGTGATTGGTGGCAATATTCAAGCAAGGACAACTAAGGTTGCAACTATTACGACAAATTTGTACCTATGCAAGAGACGCCTTACATAAGACATATTTCGAGATGCACGCACGCACATACATAAAACATCTGCTTAAATATAACTCTTCCCTTCGCCGAATCGGGTTATGAAAAGTTGATGCTATGTCATGCACATTCAAATTTATATTCATATCTAATATACATATATATGTGACAGAGATACTTGTAGTTACTATAGTAATTATGTAATTTGTTCTTACAGTGCCACTAGTGTCGCGTATGTGTCCGTTTGACACTTACAAAGTGTATAAGAGAGGTGGTAACGTGCGGGTGGACACCACCCTCATCGGCTTCGAGAATAATCGTTGGCAGCGAGGCGACAGAACGTATATATTCAGGGGACAAGGTGAGTTTTTAAAGGGTACATTATGTTCTTGATGGACCAAGATTACTTCTTGAAGACTTTACTCACTTCAATATGTTTAAAATTGCCATTTTTCACTGTGTTCACCCTTTTTTGAAGTTTTCACTGTATAATCGGTACCATAGGATCTGTCATGTTTTCACAGCTAAATCATTGAACCGATTTTGATTATATTTCGTATGGATATAGTTCAAACCCTAGGGAAGAACGTGATACTTTTTAAAACAGCCCATAGCTAGTCAAAGATGGGGACCAGCATTCGTATGCTTAAAATGTTTGCAGTCAATTGGAGTTTTTCCTCTGTTCAATTTGATAAATACTTTTAGCGACGCCTTGAATAATATTTGTTAGGTTCTTTATATTTGCTATGTCCTCTCCACACCAACGGCCACTCTTGTTCCACTGTAATCAAGCGCATTTGTGGCTCATTTTCATCAGTTGATACAGAATGACTTAGCGAGACACTTCTATACATGTTTGCACGTAACAATATCTATGTAATACTAGATTGAATGTTTGAAAGCATCGTTACGTTCCATTCAGCTGAGGTTCGGGAACCACACCTAGCTCACATGCACTTTAACACTTACGCAGTAAATAACATAGCATATTTCACTTAATTTCTCCTTACGATTAACGAATAAACAATTAAAGGATTTTAGATGACAACGCATGCGTCGTTTTCTTAGTAGATACGGACGTGTATGTGGTGCGGAAGATTTTATGAAGTCCTTATCGTGGTTACGGGGAGTCCCCGTATGCTGTTCATCGACGGAATTATGCACTAATTAATTTCATTAGTCGTTACCCCCTGTTCATGGGTTGTCTCTGCATGCTTTGTATCGACCGAATTATGGAGAAATGAAAATGAGCCCTTATTGGCTATTACGAGTAGAAATGACAGGGATAGTCCTTTGGCCGGATCCTAGTTACCTGATATTCGGCTGCCGGCTACGATCCGGCTACGAATCCGGCTGCGAGGCCAGGTTACCTTTTATCATTATTTCGTTGCATATTGTGGCAAGTTAAGTGCCATACAGGTGTAGCAAAGGGTATCGAATCTCGTTTTTGTAATGTTTAGTTTAAATATCACAAAAGTGAATATCTTGAAAGGTAATTTTAATTTTTTGGAAGGTAGTACTTTATGAATTTGTCTAACATTTTCACGTTTAAATAAAAGCCATTATTATGATATGCCATTTTATTATTGTTATTGCACAAAGATTCGTTTATTAAAGTTGATTTTAGGAATTTATCATAGATATCGAATAGCCAGTATCCGGCTGGATATTTTTTACTATCTGGTTTTCGTCTGGATAGTAAATTGCCGGTGTCCTTGGGCGGCGGTGATCACTTTCCACTGGGTGACGCGTTTGCTTGCCCCTTCCGCCATAAAAAATTAGGCTAAATTGTCCGGACCGTATAATTACCGGTGGGATTATTACCTAAAAGTTTGCATACAGCGACAGTTTCTCGATCATTGAGCGACCACATTGATATCACGCAATGACAATTGAGTGTCTATTGCGCTATGATCGTAAAAGGCACTTTTTGCGGTAGATATAGCGCCACTATACAAATTACATCATTTAAAATCTCGTTTTGATAACAGGATATCACGCGATATTTGGCTGTCGCATGCTGATTGCAATTTAGGTAATAAGCGTGTAGATATCCATTTCATTTTTAATAGGCTAGATGACTGGACTTAAATGTATATTTTATATATATATATATATATATATATATTGTATAAAAATAAATAATTAAATATTTTTAATACGACTGACAAAAACTAATCGACATTCATTGACAGAAACTGAGTTACTCAGTTTTAAAGTAGGAACAGAGTGGAAATGAGCTAGAGGGAGATAGTGTTACATAGCTGTAACGACATAAAGTCGCAATGGCATTGCGCACGCTAGAAGTGATAGAGACGGAACGTATCTCCGCTCTGCTCCCACTACTACAGGTTAAAACGAATAACTCATGTTTTTCGTTGTACTTTGAATATTTTTTCACAGTTTTGTTTATGATTACTAAACCTATCTTCTAAGTGGTTAAGAAATAGTCATTTAGCCTATTACGGGGTATGTGGTGTGGTGTGGTGTGAGCGAGGTGTGGTAACGTGTGATGTGGGGCGAGGCCGCAGCGCCAGCCTGACGGAGCTGGACCACGAGGCGGGCACGGCGTGGAGCGAGCACCTGCAGGCCAGCGAGGGCCCGGCGCCGCCGCTGCCCGCGCCCTCGCGCCGCGCTCTCCACCAGCGCTTGTCTGCGCCTATCGCGATCAACTACCTTGACACCGACAAGATCAGTTTCGAGAGGTACGCACTAGCCTTCTACTGTGGGTGCGGGAACCGCGCAACGAACTGGGGAATTCCCAGTAAAACACAATCTACAAGACATTTTAATAAAGTTCGACGGGATCAGTTTTGAGAGATACCATAGTGCACACATTACACCTATTGATACCTCTAACTAAGCACTAGAATTGCGTTGCGGGTGTCAGACAACGAACGGGGGAATTTCTAGTAACACCTAGACTACGAGACAGTTTAGTAAAGTTCGAGGAGACCAGTTTTGAGAGGTACTATAGTCCACACAATTACACAAATTGTAACCCCAAATTAAGCACTGGGTTTGTAGAAACCACACAATAAACGGGGAAGCACCCAGCAAAGCACCCAGTGACACCCAGATTGCAAGGGAAATTAGAAAAAATCACCAAGATCAGTCTTGAGAGGTACCATAGTCCATACAATTACACCTATTGTGTCCCCAAACTGAGGCAGTAGGTATATACTTACACTTATAATGAACATGGAGCTTCTAGTAACGCCCAGACTGCATGACAGTTTAGTAAAGTGTATTTCCAAAATCGACCTGACTAGGAATTTAAGCCAGCACCCTTGTTGTCTTATGTCTTATACCTCCTACCACCGCGCCAACTAACCATTCTAAGCTTATTTTAGGCTAAAATTGCTATAACGTAACCTTTGTACGTCAATAATATCTTGATAAAGTTTTTTGTTACTTCATTGAAAGACATCAAAATGATTCAGTTTCTAATGTTTATTATGGTAACTTTATTTAACAGATTCGCAGCTTACATATCTGTCCATAATTCACAAGTCTACATCTGCATTAACTCAATTTAAATAACTATAATTAATACTATATTTATATAAAGTAACTTTTTTACTTGAGTTTGGATTAGTATTAAGATAAGGATATTTTGTACTTTTCAGTATTGGTAGTTTGAAGTAGATTTAATTTTTTTCATAAAAAATCATTTTCCTTGTTTCCAATAAATTTTGTTACATACTGCAAATTTTACGGTAGTTGTAATATTTTTTCTTACGTCTGTATTCGCTAATACTGCTTAATACATTTCAATACCAGTTTAAACCGGTTAATACAGCCCAAAGTGTTAAAAACTGGTTTAAACCGGTTACAAGCTATCTTAGACTATAAACCATATAGTGGCTGTGTGTCAGGAACAAGAGCGGCATATGGGGCTGGCGGCAGGACAAGACGGAGCCGGTGAACGGGTATGAGTGCAAGGTGTTCGGCGCCAACAACGTGGAGCTGGTGTCGCTGACGCGCAGCGAGCACGTGCGAGGGCGCGCGGCCGGCCGGCCCGCGGCGCCGCTGGCCGGGCTGCTGGCGCTGGCCGAGCCCGAGCCCGAGCCCGAGCCCGAGCCCGAGCCCGAGCCTTCGCGCGAGCCCGAGCCCTCCCCCGCGCCTGCGCCCGCGCCCGCCGACACCCCGCCTGCACAGGTATCGTGAGCCCCGCGGACAGCCAACATGATTGACGGATCCATAATAACTGACTGAATATCAACGGATAGAGGGAGCATTTGCGCTCAAAGCGTGTTCTTATAGTGTTGTTTTTTCGTTGAACAACTATCTAGAGTTTTACTAATGCGGGTTATTAGTGAACGTCACAATACAACGATACACAGCTGAACATTTTTATTTCTGAACATGACATATTTATATTTCATGATTGACTCATGAGCTGACACGAAATACACTGCCATATTTACTATAGCTCACTAATGTGCACAGACATTTTCAGTAGGGTAAACAAAAAGAGAACTCGCTAAAATCGCCACTTATAATTTGTATGTAGTAAATAATATGAATGTAATTTAATTTTACATTATTTATTCACTGAAACTACTTTCAAAAATATTTCAACGGTATCAATATTGCTACTTGCCATCTTATAAAACTACAACAACAAAGAAAAGTCAATTAAAGTTATTTAGTGCCCGTAAGCGCCATCTGTTGTTTTTATACGTATCTATTAGAAATTCCATAAGTAATTATTGGATATTATAATATAGGTACGCAAAGTTTCAGGTTCTTAAATGGATTTTAATTATTTTATTAACACATTGACACACCCTTTTAATCTTTTTAGGGGTGGAACTTCTAACAACCCTTTCTAAGCTCCGTTATATATCACTTTCTTTTATGTTTCCGTGTTCCAGGAAGGCACCCCTCGTTCGACGCGGTCTCGCTCGCACGAAGAGCTGCTCACTCGCTCCGCGCCCCCCGCGGCCCCCGCGGCGCCCGCGGCCCCGCCGCCCTCGTGGCAGGAGTACTTCTCGGGACAACCGCTGGAGCGGGACATCGGCCGGCCTCGAGAGCTCTCCACCAAGGTCCAGAAGTTCAAAGCGACGTTGTGGCTCTGCGAGGACTATCCGCTCGAGGTTAGTGCTTAGTAGGCTAAGATTGCCATACTCGTAATCGCCATAACCATACCAATGGGGTTTACTATTCTTGGTCAAATATTGGTGAGATATACGCTCCAAGTTCGTAAAGTGTGTCCTCCCCTCTCTAACTCTTTAAGTATGAGATGGAAAATTCTGGATAATTTTAAAATATTAGAATTTAAAAAGCACAACGAAAATGGGTTTAAATGGGATATTTTCGATTACATGCTGAGCAACCACAGGATAACTTTGTGTACTCCTATTTCTCAGAAACAGCTGGAATGATTTGAATGAAATTTTGTACTTAAACATTATTTTATTTCAAAGTTTATTTAGAATATCTGTTATCCCTGAAAACACACAAGTTTTTTCCTACAATATTTATTCTAGCGCCATCTCTTACAAAATTAAAGCTAATATTGAGTTACTACTAGGTGAAATATTCATGCATTAATATTAGCTATTTAAGAACAACAGATGACACTATAAAATAACAGAATTTTTTGAAGCTCAGTCACTCAGGTATTTAATTTTATCCTTGAGCGTTCATGCCGACTATGAAACCTTTCACTGTGCATGGTCTGACACCTAATTGATTGGTTTAGTTTCTGAACTAGTCTAGTGTAGTAATGTGCCGGATATCCGTATCCATATCCGTGTCTGCGGATATCCGAGGGGAAAAAAGATCTGTATTTGTATCCTTATACGTTACTTTTTAGCGGATCTTGAACGAATCTTTTATATTATGAATTGCATAATATGGAATTTTAAAAATAGATAACAATTATCTATGAAATATAAATTAGGATTAATTTAATTGTATTACGAATGAACAACCGAAGTACGAAAGTCGAGGTCCTTATCTATATTTGCGGGTCTCGACACTAATAGTCCGCATTCGACTCCTATATAATGAGTCTTTTACTACTGTAGGTTATCTTAAAATTCAACATTCAAACAATTTGTACAATTTGTCCAATTACAATTTTTAATTTTTACATCAAGGTCATGTGATATCTTGTAAATTAGCATATGAGCTCAGAAAGGTAACCATTTACGTATTTATTTAGCATTACAAATTAACTGAAGTTTGACTATTGAAGCATCTGTATTTTAATTTTATTTGTACATATATTTGTATTAAGAAAAATATATATCGTTTTTAATAGAAACATCATTTTTATCATTAAATATTACTTGTTATCGACAAGTGAATTTTCTGTAATATGTTTTTGTTACGTAAGTACATTAAATAAGTTTTCTCTAACAATTTACAGTTACAAGAGCAAATAATGCCGATATTAGACTTAATGGCTGCAATGTCCTCTCCGCACTTCGCCAAACTGAAAGATTTCGTGCAGATGCAGTTGCCGGCGGGATTTCCAGTTAAAATTGGTGAGTCCAGATGATATGGTTATTGGTTGTTACAAACATTAGTAAAACATCATGCTTTTGGGATGTTCCAACGCATTTGACTGGCCCGTTGGCGCAGTGGCATATGCATCTGCTTTCCAAGCTAGGGTCCCGGGTTCGATTCCCAGTCAGAGATCAATTGAGGAAACGAACTTTTCTAAATTGGCTTGGAGTCTGGGTGTTACTGGGAACTCCCCCAGAGTTCGTTGTGTGGTACTCATAGTACAAGCTTACTTGCTTAGTTGGGGTCACACAATCTGTGTAATTGTCTGAAGTATTATTATTATTATTCAAGCCGCAAGAAGAGCCCCTTATGTAGTAGTTTTGGGCTGGAATGATTTGCAGTCTTGATAAAAGAACTTGCTGGATATTACTTGTATATAAAAATAACTTTATTTCATTTTGCATTTAGCATGGATAAAGCATCCAAATGCAATCATGCCGTATCACCACTGCTAGCAATTATTTGCACTCAAAACGCGGCAAATTGTAAACAGACAGGTTAGTGGCTAACCTATCTGTTTACAATTTGCCATTTGTTGACTACGGGCTATCCGTTAGCGCCGTACCGTAGCGTCGTCGTCGTAAATCATAGCTTTTTAATGAAACGGCCAATTTATACCTGCCATATCGTTCATTGCAAATAATTTGACGACCCCCTTCATGTCGAAACATTGATCCTGTAGGTTCAACGAATTATTAGTAAATAACAAACATATATCCTCATGCTGTACCCCTAATGGGGTAGTCAGAGAGGACGGAGCACAAGTATCACAGATCTTACATACTTCTTTCGTCTCCTTAATCCTCATCATTCTTTAATATTTTCACCTAGGTTTGTGAGTGTTTTTGACATTTTCATCAACTAACACTGGCTATTTGATCTTTGTAAGTCAGCCGTGGTCTTCCTTGGCTTCTGCTACCACTCACTTCCGTTCTGTAGATTTTCTTCGTCAGTCTTTCATCATTCATTCTTTCTATGTGCCCGAACCATATAAGCGTTCCTTTCATCGTTTTTACGATAACACTGTCGTCCAACCCTGTCAATTCGTATTTCTTCATTGCTTATTTTGTCTGCGAGTAATTGAAAGTTACATAAAATTGTTGTAATTTCTACTTCTGTTTTCCCCTGGAAAACAAGGTCCTCAAGTTTGTAATACTTATGCGTTAACCCGCTACTACTTGTGCGGGAAGACTACCACGGCAGCGACGAATTGAATATATTGTTGTCTATGGCTCTCTAGTTATTTCGGAGTAAGTATTTTTTGGTTTATTGAATAACCTTTTTATTACATTTTATTTGCAGAAATTCCGCTTTTTCACGTGTTAAACGCACGTATTACGTTCGGAAATATATTCGCAACGGAGACACCGGTGACCCACGTGGAGTGCATACAAGAGGGTGACCGACAAACGTGCATTGTGGACGATGCGTGCTTCGCTATAGGTAATGTATACGAAGATATTAATTGTGTTCCAACCAAGACCCGGGGTGTCTTCAATAATGTC
The DNA here is from genome assembly GCA_907165235.1 of Zeuzera pyrina. Taxonomy (NCBI): domain Eukaryota; kingdom Metazoa; phylum Arthropoda; class Insecta; order Lepidoptera; family Cossidae; genus Zeuzera; species Zeuzera pyrina. The sequence goes on from OU015627.1 coordinate 22,580,560, forward strand.
TAGGTTTTACATGACCCTCTATTTCCTTTACTAATATTATATGATGGAATTGTCTGTTTGTTTTTCTTTCATAACTATTGAACCAGTGGTTCTCAAATTGTACACATTATAGTGACTGTATCTTTGACCAAAACATAGGTAATCGTTTGTCAGTACCAAGAGAGTGATACCGCGGTTAGAACTTAGTATAAAAACTAAAAAGATAAAAAAGCCGTGAGATTAATTTAATCTTTATTATTGCTACAATAAATGATTCTTCATTGGCTTTGGAATTCAATGCTGGTTAGCAGACCGAGTCTGATCTCTTGAATATCCTGAGGATGCTTCGTTGAGAGGCGAAACACGTTTAGGCAGAGGATAGCTAAAAGTTATAAATAATTTTCGATTTCATTTTATTTTTTTAGGTAGAGGCTATAGAGATGCGACTGCTCCCGATGACAGGTTATCATGTGGTGTTGATGATGAAGAGAGTCTTCTGCAGTATGCGATACAACAGAGCCTGATGGAGGCTGGCACTCATGAAGATCAGGTATTCTTGTCTCTTTGTAGCTTCATATTGAACACAATCTTTTAGCAAGAAATTGAACATGATTTCTTGTAATGAACAATTAGTTACATCAAATCACTAGCACTAAAATTCATAGGTTTGTTCTCATTAAAAACTCCAGAGCCTCGAAGACAAAGAATAATTCAAACATCGCTAAAAACATTAGGGAATCTCGAAGATATGAAACAAAATAAAATCATGTGAAAATTTTCCGTATGTAACGTCTGTTGAATCTTCCGTATGCAACATATTTGCATGTTCGTTCTTATAAAAGTTAGACAGACAACAGTGAAAAGACTGTGGGAGTTAATAAATATTGGTGCCCAATTTATTTCAAATCGGGCTTGAATCTATCGAATTTTGAAGCCCAGTGTGAGGTGTAACGTAAAAACTACAATCAAAATATTCAAATTGATGCTGATGCATAGATAATAATAATGGAGGCTGGCACTCATGAGGATCAGGTATTCCTGTCTGTTGCTTCATATTGAACGATAATTCTTTTAGCAAGAAATTGATCATAACTCATCATAAGTTTTGAGTTATATCAAAGCACTAGCTCGCCCACTAAAGGGAACAGGTTTAGTCTTATTAAAAATTCTAAAACAATACATTTCAACAAAAATAATCATTTAACCCTTATTCTGTTCTTTATTTTTTTTTTTTATTCGGCTTTACTAATCCATAGATAATAATATAAGGGTGGCTTGCACCAATTATTTAAATTCGATTTAAGGACTTGACATCTCGCTTGTACCAACTATTAAATCATTGGTGCAAGCGAGATGTCAAATCCTTAAATTGAGTTTAAATAGATGGTGGAAGCCACCCTAAATGTGTTATTGCAATTTCTCTTGGCATTTAGTTAAATAACGGATTTAGTTTGAGTGATATAGTATTATTTTACAAACTTCAATACATTTTCAATAATATGACATGGTTGCTGTTAGACTATTCCTGTGGATAATTACATATTTCTCGACTTTAGTGATTGTTTACTCACAAAATATTATTGTGATATTTTGTGATGCATTTTGTGTTAGTCTTCTAGTATAAGCCCAGTGCTAAATTTGAGTTGGAGTCATACTCCAGATAGTATATGTGTAAGATTGCTACAAGTTTTTGAGATTTAATGATATCTTAGGTATTTAGCTAAATAACTAATTCAGTTTTAGTGTCTTATTAGACCACCTATCCAGTAAACTATATTCTCAACATTGTTTGACTTAATGATTATGTGCATCAATACACTAGATGTATGCATTTTGTGTTACTCTTCTAGTATAAACTAGTGGTTAATTTGGGATGGAGTCATACCCCAGATAGTATATAGTAGATAGTAATATAAAGTTGCTACAAGTCTTTGACATTTAATGATTAAAACTTGCCTGTGTCAAATATGACAATTAAGTTTAAGTAATGCTGCAATTTTTGTTTATATTTTGGTACCTATTTTTGTGTATTGTCTGCACATGCATTTACTGATTTTATGGATATTGTATTTTAAATAATTATTGTGGAATAATTTTGAAAAAATGATACCTGACTTGAGTTTCTTGTCGGTTCTTCTCAGTATCCAGGTTTTCTTTTAGACCCGAACTAAAGTAGATTTGATGTTCAAAAATACCTGACATTTAGGTTTACTTGAATTAATTGATTGGATTGTGACTGTGAGTATTATACAGTTGCATGGCAGATTTGGTGTATGCCTGGTTCACGTTTAAATTTCTATCTGGGACAATTGACGACCTCCGTGGCGCAACGGCTAAGCGCGTCGGAAAGTAAACGGGAGTTGCGGGTTCGATTCCCGCCCCGAGACTGGGTGTTTATGTATAATATGTATATGTATTTATTTACAAAAGAAAACTATATAAGTAGTATATCAGTTGTCTAGTACCCATAACACAAGCGCTGCGCTGCTTACTTTGGGACTAGATGGCGCTGTGTGAAATGTCCGAGTATATTATTATATTAAATTATTATTATTGGTGTAATAGGCTAGATGATCATTCTTTAACAATTTAGTTTAAAAATAGGTTGAGAAATCATAAACGAAACTGTGAAGAAATATTCGAAATACAGTGTAAAACATAAGAGTTATTTGCTTTTAAACTTCAGGAGTGGGAACAGATTGGGAATAAGTTCCGTCTCCGTCACTTCTAGCGCTTCGCAATGTCATTGCGAGTTTGTGACGTCACAGCTTTGTAACGCTATCTCCCACTAGCTCATCCCCACTTTTTTCCTATTACTAAAGTTAAAACCCAATAACTCAGTTTTTCTTAGTGAATGTCAATTAGTTTTATTTCAATCGTACTCAAAATGTTTCATTATATTAATGGAATATGTAAAATATACCACATTTAAGAGCAGTTATCTAGCCTATTATCTGAAACAATGACCTTTACATACTTAAAATATGCCTTTTCATTAGACTTCATCCAGAATAGTTTAAAACTATTCATAGGGCCCGTAATAGATCCTTTATGCTTATTTTCAATTGTATTAAGTACAAGACTGCCTTATGCGAGAGGAATGTGTTGACAATGGCTCCAAAAATTTATAACAAAATTCCTCAATATCTAAAAGAGTACAACAAATTACATGTATTTAAGTACAAATTGTTTGACTTACTTATATATCATTCGTTTTATTCTGTTACTGAGTTCTTGCAGTGTAAATTTTGATTCAGTTGCCCGATTGACTAATATTATATAATAAATTAACTATCGTTTCAATGAACTATAATTATTTTTTCTGATAAATTAAATTGAAATTGACAAATTGAATTGAAGTTGAAATAATTTATCATTACAGTAATGACATAGAATTATAGGTGTAGGTCTCAACCACAGATTAGTTACTAACTTATGGTCTCAATTATATAGGTTTATATATTATATATATGTACGCCAAATCGGCTGATCACAGCATGTTCAAATATGTTGTTTTATTTTCGACATTTGTGTTACAAGTACGCTAACGTGTGTATCACAAATAAAACATTTGATTTGGTTTGAAAAAGACCGAGATGTACAAAATAAAATACTTTACAAAAAGCATTTAAATACAAAATGCAAATAATTTCTTAATTTACTATTTCAAATGCAAAATACAAAATAGTTTTGCTTTTTGTATTTTAAATACTATGCAAAATAGGTATTTTCAAAATACTTTATTGAAATAAAATACTTTTAGATAAAATTATTGTTCTTTATTTATTAGAGATTTTAACATTACAAGTTGTTCAAAAAGACCATCAGACATGTTGCGTCTGTGTGGACGCATTATCATACCACCATATGAAAAGACTTTCCGATGGTGCAGAACTTGGTAGCCAATATCTGCTAGTAACAATTTGCAAATAATTAAAATAAACGCCCAACCGCTCCCAATAAAATCCCGCCAGAAACTCCTCTCGCATGTTCCACACATAGCGTTTGTTTTGTCACTTCACTAGGCAAACTCGCAAGGCTTGCAGCGCCTCTAGTGGCTATTTATTGAGTCATTACATGAAAGTTTGAGTGGTAATGTTGGCGAAACTTAGCATTAAAGTATTTGGATTTTAAATACGTAATTCAAATAAATCGCAACTCTGGAAAATAGCTAATGTGTAACGTTTGTCCCGTGTCCCGTGTCCCGTGGCGGGTAGGTGGACGTGTGGGAAGCCCTACGCGGCGCCCGGCCTTCGCCCCCGGGGCCGCGCTCGCGCGACTCTCCGCAGGAGTTGTTGGCGCATGAGGAACGGCAACTGCAGAGGTCTGTATACCTGGCATTATTGGACTTATTACATTCTATTTACCTAATAAGGCGAGACCAAACAGATATTCCTCGTTCAAATATTCAAATTCATAGTAATACCACAGATTATTGAGTTACTAAGTAATACCCACAGTGTAAGAGAAAATTATACATACCGCGGCCTAACGTCTTTGAAGTTTGTGCTAAAGCTGACATCGCATGACACTGCAAGGGTTGTTTCAATGTTCTTATCATTTAAATAAAATAAATTTTAAGTTTAATCGGATTTATTTACTATTTTTTTGTAATATTTTATTTACTTATAAGTTATAACATACAAAGTACAATATTTTATATAAAACTATAATTATGGATGTTATAATTTGTCTACTTAATATTATAAATAGGTAAATTTTGTTTGTTTGTATGTAATGGATAAACTCAAAAACTGCTCAACCAATTTCAAAAATTCTTTCACCTATAGAAAGCTATATTATCAGCGAGTACATACATACATACATACATATCTTCACGCTGTATCCCTAATGGGGTAGTCAGAGAGGACGGAGCGCCAAGCGTCGCGGTTCTTACATACTTCTTTCGCTTCCTCAAATCTCATCATTCTCCTCACACATTTTCGCCTAGGTATGCGAGAGCTTTTGACATTTCCATCCGCTAACACTTGTCTTGGTCTTCCTTGACTTTTTCGACCACTCACTTTTGCTCTGTATATTTTCTTCGTCAGTCTTTCATCACTCATTCTTTCTATGTGCCCGAACCATCTAAGGATTTCTTTCTTCATATTTGCAATAACACTGTCGTGCGACCCTGTCATACTGCGTATCTCTTCATTGGTTATCCTGTCCGCAAAAGTGACATGTACATGTATATATGTAAAAAGATTGTTCTTGAAGCCTACGTCTGCCTCCGGGCACATATTATTTCTGTACTAAATTTCATCAATATTGGTTCAGCAGTATAGAATTTCCCATTCAAAATTTCGTCCCCCTTTACACCCTCTTAGGGGTAGGTTTTTGATAAAAAAGTAGCCTATCTACGGTCCCATGTGTCAAACTATCTCCATGCCACATCACAATCAGTTCAGCGATTTAGCATTTCCCGCACAAAGTTTCATCCGCCTTTTCATCTATTAGGGGTAGATTTCTGATAAAATAAGTACCTTATGTACGTTCCTGGATGTTAAACTATCTCTATCCCAAATTTCATTATAATCGGTTCAGCGGCTTAGCATTTCCCATACAAAGTTTCATCCCCCGTTTCACCCTCTTAGGGGTACATTTTCAAAAAAAAACAGTAGCCTATCTTTCGCAAAATCACATATTCTTACTATACATCAATTTTCATTAAAATCGCTCAAGCCGTACTTGAGTTATGAAAGGATATATAGATAGACAGACAGACAAAAATTAAAAAAAAAATGGTTTTTATCACAAAATTTTACAGTAAAATTGTAACTACAGACAGACTAGTATAGATAAACAAAAGTATATTAAAGAAATGACTGAATTTGAAAAATTGACCGTATCTCTTACAACTGTCAAAGTTAGAGCTGGCATTCGTTGGGTTCAATTGTAGAGGAATGAATTTTATCTTTTCGATTTGATACAGTTTTTAGAACATTTTGCGTTAATACAAATTTTAGTTAATAATTAACTATTATGTTTTTACAGGCGCAGAAGATATCTATTTTAGTTTACATTATTATCTATCTTGTGCGCTATGAGTTGATGCTTATCATTAATAATGTATTCATATTGTTAAACTACTTGTGATCTGATATGGTCAAAATATAATTGACTGTTTCACATCATTTAATATTATATTGCACAATCTGTGCCCGAGGCTCCGCTCGCGTGAACTGCTCAATTATTAAGGCTACGCATTGGGAATTTTAACGCCAGGAATCTCAATTTTTTTAAGTGACTACAAAACGTATGATAGTGATATTTGGTATCCTAATTTTTCATTTCATTGACTTCATTTTGACAGTTGCGATACACGATTGGTTAACTATTGTAACACAAAAATAAATAGCAAAGAAACCTCTTTTAAAACAGAGATTCACATTATTCGGAGCAATGGAACGGATTAATATTTATAAATTTTCTGTATAGTTTACTTTAAACATATTCCTCAAAATAATGATAGTTGAATTTTTTTAAATTAATTATAGTTTTTAAAATAAACGAAAATAACTGTTTTTTCGTATTTCTCGTAAGCTAGCGCGCGCACGTTTGCATAGAACAGAAGGTCTATTTTAGATTAAATTATTGTTCATCTATGCGTCGCCTTAATACTGAACTACTGAATTATTGTTAAGGTTTTTAACGAACCGTCGTTCGCCGGGTATTTTAAAAACACAAGTGCTTATTGTGGGTGACCGTTAGAAGATAGACAAATGCTATCGCGGACTTGTTTGTAGGTTTAATTAAGATAGTACATTAATTTGACATAATATCTCTTATGGTTTACTCAGCGTAAGTTGGTTAAGCGCCCCAAAACCATCTTTTTTTCGACTCGATTACCGTTATTGCCACTGCTTATGTCATACAATACTTTGTGTTACAAAATATATACTATAATCTGGCCACATAACATAACCATGAATATAAAAAATACCATGTAAATCGGAATAGTGGTTCTTGCATGAAAATAACATAAACGGACAGACAGACAGATGTTGAATTTCATAATATGTATATATACTAATATTGTTTAGACATGATTTCAATTTCTGCTTTTAAAACTAGAAAGCTAGAAACGCATTAGACGTAGTAGGTAGTTCACAAATGGAAGCTTGTAGGAAAGCGGTATTCTTCTCTTTCATAGTGATGATATTGATTTTGTGTGAGCGTGTTGGTATGGTAGATGGTATGGGTGGTATGGGTGGCACGGGTGGTATGGGTGGTACGGGTGGTACGGGTGGTATGGGTGGTACGGGTGGTACGGTAGCGGCTAGTGTGTCATGGCTAGTGCGGCCCGCAGAGCTATAGAGGCGTCGCTAGCGGCGATGACGCTTCCGCCGGCGCGGGGCGAGGCGGGCGCGGGCGCGGGCGCGGGCGAGGCGGACCCGGAGCTGCGCGAGGCCTTGGCGCTGTCGGCCAGCGAGCAGCGGCGCCGCGACGAGCTGCTCGCGGCCGACCAGCGCGCCTTAGACGAGGCGCTGCGGCTCTCTCTTATGGACCATTGAGGTGCGTGCTGCCCTTACGTCATTGAGGTGGGTGCCCAATTATTTTAGCTATTTCTTGTAGATAATTGAGGTGAGTGTTATTTAGTGATGCGCCGGATATCCGTGAAGGAGAAGAAAGATCCGATTCCGTATCCGTTACTTTTTTGGCGGATCTTATACGGATCTTTTACCTTATTAATTTTCAATACATAGATTCTATATAAGTCGAAACATGTCCTGTCACGCAAAGCGTCAAGTGGCGTCTGCTATCGTTTCAAGGTCACGTGCACCGACACGTGCAAGAAAGTTAAGATCCGTGTGCGTATCCGTATCCATGGATCTTGACACTAAATATCCGTATTCGGATCCGTATCCGCGGATATACATTTTTAACGATCCGGCACATCACTAGTGTCGTTATATTCCTACGAAGAAATAGATCGAGTAAGAAAGTTATGATCCGTATGCGTATCCGTATCCGTATCCGCGGATATACATTTTTAACGATCCGGCACATCACTAGTGTCGTTATATTCCTACGAAGAAATAAATCGAGTAAGAAAGTTAAGATCTGTATGCGTATCCGTATCCACGGATCTTGACACCAAATATCCGTATTCGGATCCGTATCCGCGGATATACATTTTTAACGATCCGGCACATCACTAGTGTCGTTGTATTCCTACGAAGAAATAGTCTATGCGAGTGTTAGATTGTTCAGACATAATTGAGTTGGTTATTATAGATAAGCATGGTGGGTACTAAATTATCTAGGATATTTCTTATATGTAAATGAGGCGGGTGTTAAATTATGCGACCTCCACGGCGTAACGGCTAAGCGCGTCGGTAAATGAACGGAGGTTGCGGGTTCGATTCCCGTTCTGAGGTCTGGGTGTTTTGTATAATATGTATTTATTTACGAAAGAAAAGTATATAAGTAGTATATCAGTTGTCTAGTACCCATAACACAAGCGCTGTGCTGCTTACTTTGGGACTAGATGGCGCTGTGTGAAATGTCCGAGTATATATTATTATATCCAGGAAATTTCTTATGATTATACCTAGTATAATATATAGGTATAGATAAGCGAAGTGAATGCTAAATTATTTGCATCTTGTAAATGGAGCTAAATTCTAAATTGTTCAGATAGTTTCTTAAAGATAATTGAAGTTGGAATAATATTCAAATATATATGAAATGCCTATAAAAGTATTGAAATACTTTTTAGCCAGCCTAGTCAGTAGAAGTAACGAAATTTTTCTTAGTGATCCTTCAGCTCCCTATTGACTCTTATCTTAAAGTTGACTGGCGTTTTGGTGCGACTGTTCTGACATCTGATTTCTAAACCAAGAATCGATAGTAATTCAATCCTGAGTCAATTGAATTTAGAAAACAAAGATTTCCTTCGTTGATACAGGCGTTATAGTTCATGTCTCGAGAGTTAAAGTGAGCAATAAAGCAATAAAGTTTCAAAACGTGTTTTGAAACTTAATTAAGTGGTTGTTTCAAAAATGTAATATGACAAGATAATTCAACATTGGGATACCTAATTCTGAAACATGTAACCTAGAAATGCGTATGTGTAAGTATTGTTTTCGCCTCGACTTTCGTGGCGATACCTTTATTGAGTATTCCCTTAGTTCGTTATATAGCATCCATACAGAGCCAGATTTAGACCTGCTAAGGCACTAAGCTATTTGAGATAAGGGGCCCTTTATAAGTCCTTTTCAATTACAATACAATCGTAAAAATATTAAAATACGATAGTAAAGGAAATTATAGACTTTACACGTTCCATTTCTACTATAAAAAAATAATGAAATAATTTTAAAAATTACCGAAGTTACCGACATTTGCTGTTAAAATTTATCAGTAATTTGGGTAGGTAGAAAAGACGCGCTAAAAAATTGAGTGAAGGGTATGGGACGTTTCGGTCGTGCAGCATTGGGACAAATAATGCTGTAGTATATTTAAGTATAATTGCTTACTCGAAAAATATATTTGGGGGCCCCCAAGAAAGTGGGGGCCCTGAGTATAGCTTGTGTAGCTTATACGTAAATCCTGCACTGCATCCATAATACATACTAGCTGGGTTTCACAAGAGTTGAGGCGATCACAATTCTCATACAGTCACATTTATTTTGTATAACTTTTAATTTTTATAATTTTTAATTGATGCGATTCATACATAACACCTAGGCGACACACACAGCTTTGCTTGGTGTCTTTTAGGTTTGATTGTATTGAAAAAAGTGTCTGACCACTTCTGCGTGTTAGACCTACGTTCTAGCCATTCTGTTATTTAGAACGTAAGCGCTGTTGCCAAATTACCAATCACATTTAGCTAGCAAGTTTTCAAGTTTTAAGAGTGCGAAAACACGGATAAAACGAATTTTCGCAGAATTGTGACCTAGCTAGATCAATTTTTAGCTCCCGTAAACCTCCATACCGTAAATTTTGTCGAAATCGTTAGAGCAGTTTTGAAGAACGCGAATACGAATATACGCATATTGCTGGTATAATTACAGTATTGGATTATATTTTTTTATTTTCAGATCTCACTATGACTAAGAAAGCGTCCAACCAAATGAAGACTAATGCCTAAATATATGTAGTATTAAAATTTATACATTCAGATACATAATGTTATGTAATAACTATTTACCCAGGAGTTATGTAATATAAATTGATTATGTAATTTTGCTAATATTTGATTTTAAAGAAGCTTTTCAATTCATATTTCATACTTGAGAATTAATAAATATTCTAGATATTATTTTTTATTTACATTGTTTAACTTGACTAGATATACTTATATGAGTGTCGGCCATATTGGGGAAATTAAAGATTACTTTTCTCTTGGATTGAGGTATACATATACCAAGTGTTGTCAGGTGGAGAGAAATAGAAAGAAAGATGGATAAAACTACAGATGTGTAATTCTCGGGAAAATTCCCAAAATTAGGAGAATTAGTAATCATTGTAAATTCCCGATTATATTCCTAAATATCGGGAACTTTCCGATGATTCCCATTTTACTTTAATTTCCCATGTATATGTCATGTCTGTGATGAAACAAATAACCGGCATCCTCATAACAATCAAACATTTCTGGTTAAGTTTAATTAAAATGAGTAAGTACTTAAAGTACGAATCGTTTATTTTATAAAAAAAAACATATTAATTTTGACATTGTAATGTTTAATCTGTTTTTTATTCTCAATGTTATAATTATGTACTTCTATGAATTTTTCAGATATGAAATATGAATATATTTTATGACCTTATTTATCACAGACCAGTACGCCTTAGACGACGCTTATGAGGACATCCGCGACAACATATAGTTTAATAATATATTACTTAAACGGTGACCACTCCCACAACTATCCGCCTATCGGCTCTCGAATATTAAACGTCCAGTCCCGATGTAACCAGTGAGATCAACGCATAGTTGTTGGATGTTAATATAAGAAGTAGGTATTCGAAAGTGGACTGTATTTCATTTGAGTATGAGAAATATGTCGATCCGTTGCTAAAAGTTCGTGAGCCAGAATCTCCACTGACCTTAAGCTTCACGTAGTCTCCAACGGGAGACCAGCCCTTCGATTGTGCATTTGTGGAGCTCGACGTGGTATATATTTTCACACTCCGATTCGATAGAGAACAGCACGGCGGATGATGCTTGTTGTAAGAAATTTGTAGCGTAAATAAATAAGTAAATAAATAGCTTTTGTTGTCAAAAGCACTCGCATACCGAGGCGAAAATGTGTGAGGAGAATGATGAGGTTTTAAGGAAGCGAAAGAGGTATGTAAGGACCGCGACGCTTGGTTCTCCGTCCTCTCTGCTTACCCCGTTAGGGATACAGTGTAAAAATATGTATGTATGTAGCGTAATAGCAAGGCGGAACGTCCGATCTCTCATCTGGCGTGTAGGCGTTGTAAATGCCGTCGTTGACAGACGTGTCAATTAAAGTTAGTGGAGATATTTCGACTTACCCACTAAACTATGTTATGGCAAAGATCGAACAATAGTTAAAACCCTAGTTTTGAATACGTATGATTTCATTATAAAATTACGCAAAGCGTTGTCTATGGACGTGCTGATCTGTGTTATTAAGACTCAGTCTGTTCTATCACTTGTGTGGACAGGACTCTTTTATAGTGTCTCCTTATGCAAGCAAACAATTCATAATAACATTATATGGACTGTAATTGGGCTATTGACTTCCGTAGTTTTTATTGTAGTATATGTAAAAAAACCCATGCAGATTTATTGTTTAAATATTTATTTATCGAACTATTTTCATTTATTTAGCCGACCGAAGTTACGGTTTCGGCCAAAAAGGTTTTGGCTGCAAATCTATGTTCGATCTATCTCTGATTGTTATACATGTATTATGTTAATCTATTCAAAATGCCAAAGCTTCTTTACTCTTTCATAATAATTTACTACTGTTTATAGTTTAAATAAAAATCCTCCTACTTACTAAATTCTAATGAATAGATTTTTTTATTTTTTTTCGTATTCTTTTCCGGTAAGTACAAACTTCTACAAATATTTCTATATTCATGAAAAATATTTTTTATTATTTTCAGGAATAGTTTTCCAAATTCGATATTTTTAGAAATAAGTTTGGTGAAACAATAACAAAAGAATTTCGCAATTTTTTCTTTAGTAAATAATTGATCCATAGAAAAAGTTATTCATTGTTTTACCTATCTAAAATTATTAATTATCAGATGATATGGCATATGAGAGGAGTTTCAGTTTTCTATATTGTATTTAAAATTTTCAATTTTGCTTGTCATCTTGCTCATTAAAAACTGCAGACACCGATGTCATTTATTGAGTGCGACTGTGACTTATGAAATTATTAATTAATTCGTAATTAGTAATGATTTACATACATTAGGTATGATTCTGTCCAAAATTTTAGATTAGTTGTATTTTAGTAAAAATGTAACATCTCACAAAATCTGCGTTAAGATGATTCTACGTTAAAGGTCGTGAATACGGTTCTTAAACAACCAGGGCCGCGTCCAGGAGGTTCGTCCTCATTAAAAATGGCTGTTTTTAGAAGTTATGCTATGAAACTCGTTTACATTGAAATTATGTAATTGAATTGAAATCTATAATAGTTTATCGAGGTGTTGCCTGGAATAAGTTTCTCTAATTAGAACAGAGATCCCAGAGAAAGTTGCCAATTTTCGTTTTCTTAAAATGTTTGTTTAATAATGTTTAATTGCAAAAATGTTTCTAACTAAACATCTCATCATTAATTGTAATGATAATGTATGGAATGACGTAGGCGATACATAACGTGATAAATTTTCAACAACTATCGTTTAATCTGCTAATCAATACTACTAATTTTAGCATTTTCTACTATATTAACGAATGTGACGGTAGTTAGTAACTTTCTCATGAAGGCAGAATCTCTGAAATATTTTCAACGTTTTGTTATTTAACCATTGACTTCTATAGTAACTGAACCGAACAGGCTGTACGTTGTTCTCACATAAAATAACAGCTTTTGATCGGATTCGAAGCGGCGATTTGAAGCGCTGTTAAAATCCCGGGAACTAAAGATATTCAATCTTTTTTGACACTGTACTTTGATGATCTTTAACATAAACATTGATTTTGATTGATACCTTCCTACTGCTATCAGCATCAAAATGTTAAAACCAAGATGATCATTCCTATGCAGTCTAGTCTATTTAGCGTTGTATTATAGAAGTCAGTGTGCCTTACAGATATGTCTAATATCGCTTTTGAATTTGAAGTGATTTTAAATTCTTGTTTAAATATTAAAAGTCGTCTCTGACTTCGTGATTTCTCTAAAAATGCATATTATAATATCATAACTTATAAAAAAATAAGTAATGTTTGTCGTAGTGGTGCCATCCATGACCCTCCCTACCTGGATTCGACCCTGTTTATTTTTAGGTGTAGAAGTAAATATTCAATGTGTTACAAAATTCACAATTTAAGTATAGTTTTATTTGGATAATTATGTATGTGCTTATGTATTATGTGAGATCAACTTGACATTTTTATTTGATTATTTTTATGACATAAAATGCTAATTAATACTAATTATTATCTATTATAGAAAATATTAAATTATAGTTTGTTTGAAGACTAGTGTCTTCAGTGTTTTTAGAATCGAATTCATGACCATATGACGTGATATGATAAATTAATTGTCAATTTTGTCAATAAGGCCAGAAGCATTGTATTACATTCTAATGAATTATGAATTTCATATGAAGCAAGTTAGCCCAGTTTTTTGCTTATAGTGTTTATTAAAGGTGAACGTTGATTAAACTAACTAGTTATTTAACGGTTGATCATTAGTCAACAAGTGAACTGTTTTCATTAAAAAAAAACAGCTGACGGGTTCAACTAGTTATTACGGAACGAAATATCAACAGAACAACTTATAACATGAAATGATGGAAATGTCAAAAGTTCGCATACCTAGACGAAAATGTGTGAGGAGAATGATGAGATTTGAGGAAGCGAAAGAAGTATGTAAGAACCGCGACGCTTGGCGTTCCGCCCTCTCTGACTACCCCGTTAGGGATACAGCGTGAGGATATGTATGTATGTATGTACATAACTTATTCCACAATAAAGCGAGTACGCATCATTGATCGTTTCGTTCGTCCATGAGTTGATTAGTTGAAAAAATTAATGTTTTTTATTAGTTGACCATTCAAAATAAGCAGTTGCGTTTAGTTGATGTTAAAAATATCAACGACTCAGCGTTCCTTCGTTGGTGGACGCACGTTGAAATCTTAATGAATTTTTAATTCGATACAGAACAATATTTTATAGCGATAGCGACAGGATGTAATGATAGAAGTAAGAGAATATGCCTTTATTTTTGCTTGTCAATATTTGTATATACATATGTATATATATGAGTATGAATGAAAACATAACGTTACTGAGTCCCTCCTTGGAGCCAGGTTTTACGTGGGTTAGCTATATCGGAAACACCGTATTACGAGAAACTGTCTTGATAAAATTCCAATAATAGTATTGTGTTTTATAAATTGCGATGTTTTGTGGATATTGGACTCCAATAAGTGATAAGATTATTTAAAATGAAAATGTGTGGCACAAGGGGGTGGAGTCAGTGCCATTTTTTTGGGCTATCTTCACGCTACGTGATTTTAGAGCTCCTGCTTTGCTTTATTCGTGGCATCCAACGACTAATTTCAAACAGAAATTTGAAATTTTGTTTTGCTGCTTCGTATTACAAATTTTTTGAAAATACTTGTAACTGGCCTTATTATAATATAATTAAAAATAGAAATAGTTGTTTTTTTAAAGATTTTGTGAAATGATTCTTTTAACAATTGTCTGTATGTGTTATATACAAAGGATTTTTATTTAAGGAATTGTGATTCTATTTATTTTTAATCTAGTAAGATAACGGTATCTATAAGTAACGGTTTAGTGCTTGAAATACTAGTTAATTCGTAGCTAAAGCGTAAAGTCGAGGTGTTACGGGTTATTATCATCGTTATAATACTTGTATAGGCTAGGAGTAGCGACTGGTTCTGCTTTTCTATCTGTAAACCCAGATACTTATTGCTAGAATGTAAATATGTATGTCTAGAAGATTTGTTTGCCTAAATTGACATAAATACATAACTCAAATTATTTTTCAGCCAAGATGGTCATCATTGTGCAATAAATCGTATTGTACCACTTTTAGTCGTATTTGGGCATACAGCGCGGAACCATACACATATAGTGACATTTTTTAAATTCTTTAAGTTTTTTTTAATTCCTTTAGTCAATTTAGCATTTTCAATTCACTTTTTGATTGGAGGAGCCAAATTCTGGCTTTCTATTCTATTTTGTTGAATAAACCAATTATAATAAGTAATTTAAGAGCGCCAGTATTTATGCTGTAATTTATTCATACTAGTGCTATTGTTTATATGTTATGCAATAAAAGTAACTTTAATCGAAATTCTAGCCAAATCTTAGATAATTCTTAATAATTAGAAACCTTAATCGACATAATAACGTCAATGAGGTCTCTATTGTGAATATTCGCTCTCCTAAATAACTAATAATAAATATGGCAGAGGAGAGTACTAGACTCTGTCTTTGTCTTTAACTGAAACTTTAGGGAGTTTATTCAATGAGATACACATAAAAATGTGTAATCTAATATATAATAGATGACGTAACAGACGACGTAAGACTTGCCACATGTCAAAATTATGACCGTATTTTATTATGTATATTGTAATAATGTAGTGGCATGTCGCTAGTCCTTTGCCCACACAAGTTATTTATAATATGATCTACCACTTGGCCGACTTTTACGACCTGGGCGGGGATAGGGAAAAGATCGGCTACCGATTTTTTTTCTCTAAACCGTAAAAATTCGATTTACCAATCGCTTATCGCGTTTTTTAGGATGTTTTTAAAAACGAATAATTATTAATTCCGTATTTAAAAAAATGGCGCCGACTTTCAACTGTTAAATAAACAATGTCCTTACGTCTATTTCCGCCTCAATTCTTCGTAAAATTTGTTTTTCGCCAACGCAAAATCGTTACGTATAGAAGCCGTCTTAGTCACAATTTATATTTTTATGAATAAGACACTGGTTTCCGAACTGCAATATATTTCTAATACCTATATAAATATAATCGTGCGTTATATACTTAGCGCTACTTCCAAGCTGTGATTTATATTATTAATCGATGTCTTGAATATTTCCTAATAATTGCATTTATCTCAATTTTTTTAAGTGTAAACTATGGCCAAATCTAAAAACAGTGTTGTCATATATAAAAGCTTCTATTCTTTTTTTGGAAATCAGACATTCCTTTTACTAGCGACCTTCCCTGATTTGCGCGAGTGGGTAGCGTAGAGAGTAGTATATTTCTTGGCCTAAACCGTCTCCGTAGAACTAAACTACCCAACATGAAAATTCCATTCGAATCTATTCAGTGGTTTTTGAGAAAAGTAACGCAGGAAGCCGTTATTGTTGCCGCATTTTATTTTTTCTATCAGACTTCCATAGAAGTATTTTTATTTGGTTTGTGTCAGGAAACCATTGGTAAAATTTAGGTTATTTTTATTTTCCGTATAATTAACGTAACGTACAATATGATGATGGCTCCTTCCGATCGGTTCTCAAAATATTTGCCATTTATGATTAAACGGCACGTCATGGTTTACTTTTATCTTAGTCTACTCTCTAAAGTATAGTGTTATGGGCTAGGTCCTTATATTGGATCTCCAATATAGGAAGTTGTTTTACGGAATCGACTTTATGTTTAAGTATATTATTTGTTTGCTTTCATAGACCTTCAAAGCAAACGGTCTGTATGATTATATGGCCCGGCCTTCGATCACAAATAAAAGACTAGATACACAATCAACGCTCCAAAAAAGTCCAAACCAAATGTGCGCTCAAATAAGTATTTGAGTGCACATTGAGTGAGTTACAGATTGTGAATTATACTTTACGCACGAGACGTAAGATTGCATTTTAAAAATTTTTTACCAAATATCGTTTCAATGTCATGCAAGAATCGTTTACAAGCTTTTATAACCTTATAGTTTGGCAATAAGATCTACTTTAGATTAACACAATGTTACCGATAATACTATACGGTATTAAAAAGATATACGTCAATTCGGACAATAATTTTTTTAGATTTTACAGGAGATTGTGCATCTAGTTCTTTATTTGTGATCGAAGGGCCCGGTCCTTGCAAGTAATTATGAGTCTTTACAGTTGTTATACTATAAAGCAGAAGGAAAGTTTATGTTACTGACATATGAAATACATAATTGACAAACTGTTGTTATTCATTGTTCTGTAATTTAGTTCAGCGCCATCTGTTAGCCAAGGTATTTACTGAGACGCAGGTCGCACAGCGCAAGGCAGTAGAGGTTTTTAAATAATATATTATTAAGTATGAGCGTTCAGTCACGCAGACATTCGTTATGCAGGCATGTAGTAAAATCAGTATATTGTAGAACTGTGCCGTCTGCATCTTTGTAAACGCTTATATAAGTCAAATATTTAAAAAAACATGCTTAAATTGGTTAATGCCAAAATCCGATAGATGGCGATCTTGTAAATTTAATTTCAACTGTCATATCGCAGATTTACAATTTTCAAACTAGTATAATGCCTCTAAAGACTATCAATTATATTGTAATCAGGCGTTCAATTTCTTAAGACATATTCAAGGCATCATAACTACTGATAATAACTATACATAATTTACAAAGGTATAACAATACTATGATTTAATTTTGTTCTAATTCCCAAAAACTGTGTACATTCTTATAGATATGTGTATAACATTGGTTATGTAATTATATTTATGTATTCTCTACTTTTTTTATAGTTGTCTTATTTTTACCCTGATGTGAAATTTTTTAGATTTTCATTACTCAAAGGGAAAAACTTAAAAAAATCTGTCACACGACCATCTTTTAATCATCAAACCATCAGTCAATTTATTAGTTAGAGACTTAAACTGTTATCAACACAACTGTGAAAATATTTATGTAGGAATTAGATGGCAAATTAGGTCTTAACCTCGGACCAAGAAGTAAAATGGCCGGAGTTTTTGCTCTAAGAGCGTTTCCGTTTTTTGTTGACCTAGTTTATAGAATTTTGCTAATGTACATGACTAGGGAAGGGTCACTGCACAACAAGCTTAACATGACATATTTTATTTTCAGGAATACTGGTAGCCAAAATGAGTTAAGATTACGAGTATTTCGCGAATAATTAATTCGATACTGCAACATTTTGTAGGTCAAATCGGTCATGAGCTGACACGAATTACACCCAAAGTGTGAGGTTGCCGTAGGTACTATAGCTTAGCTTATTTTACTCGTGGTTACACTCAATGAGATAGAAAGAGAGAAACGAAAATTCGTTTCACACACGGTGATAAGAACGGCAACTCTATACTATGGCTCCGTCCATTTGGTTATTGGTCCGAGCTCTTAGCCGTTCCTCGATAGAATCTATCTTACGTGTACGCTAGTAACTAATTAATCTGTGTTTACTAAAGGTGTGCATACATCTTTTGAAGGGAAAGGAGATTTATAAATCATTTTGTTTAGATTTAAATCACTTTTATTAATCTTTAAACCCCAAATAACTCAGTAATCCAAAAGATTAAATTTGAATCACAACGATGTATCTTTAGTACACTTTGAGTGGATTTACTTCTACATGGTGCTTGAAAAAAAAGAAGCGATTAGACTGGTCCTTTCGCAGTAATATGCTTGGTTTTCTATTTGGTTTTTCAACTAACTTAAGGCGACGCATTGGAAATTTTGACGGCAAGGATCAAAATTTTTCTAAGTGACTACAAAATTATTGTAAGTTATTGTAGAAACTTGATTCTTCATTTCATTGACTTCATTTTCCCAGTTGTGATACACAATTGGTTAACTTTTGTAATACAAAAAAAATATCAAAGAAACTTCTTTTAAAACAGAGATTTACATTTTTCGGAGTAATGGGACCGATTTATATTTCAAAATTGTCTGTAAAGTTTAATCTAAACATATTCCTCAAAATGCCAGTTGGATTTTTTAAAATTAATTTTAGTGTTTAAAATAAACGAAAATAACCTTTATTTCGTATTTTTCATAAGCTAGCGCGCGCCCGTTCGCCTTAATATACGATACTCCTAATTCTCGTTCTACGCTAACGCAAACTTTTCCAATCATTCTCCTTTGATTCATCAAAGGGCAACTGTCGTCTCAATTTACATTTTTTCACGCTTCGGTCAATCTTAAATAAATCTTGCAACAATTGTAGGGTCCTAAAGGACTTAAAATAAGAGTGGACTGTAATATATATGCTGGTTTATATTGCTTTACAAAAGATAATAAAATACAATAAATAATGAATCCAATGCACCGTGCGCGTGACACTGTTTCGGAAGTTCAGATAGTATAGTAGTGTTTTCGGGCCCCCGCGTCTTTCGCTTCTCTTCGTAGACCCGAACTGCCCCGAGGATTCGCGAGTCGCGACAAGATTACGGCCGGACCCGATTCCACAAGAGGATACTAGTGTGCCAAACATGGAGAAGTGTCAATCGTCTGTTCTAAAAAATACAAGGTTCTAGATATGTTTTAAACTTTAAATTAACGTCTCAGTGAATTTAGAAAAAGTAATGTTGTTCAATACTCCTTCATTAAGTGGAGACCACTTTGAGTATTTTTATTAAATCGGACTATACAATCGCTAAATGAAATACCTAATATAAATCGTAACATTTCTCAAACTAAGAAACGAAGTGGACGGAGTATCGAGGCGTAACAACACCACCCTCGATGCCGCTTCTAGCAAGATTTATAATACAGATGGCAAAGTAAAAATTACGTAATTTGCAGACAGCATGCGACAGCCAATATCGCGCGATACCTGCTGTCACAACGAGAATGTATGTAATGTAATTTGTATAGTGGCGCTAAATCTACCGCGAAAAGTGCATTTTAGGGTCATAGAATAATAGATATATAATCGTCATACATGATACCATTTTTTTTTATCACAATTAGTCACCGGTTGCGCAGTGATCGCGTGGCTGTCGCTGTCTGCAAATTTTTAGGTAATAACCCCGCGGATAGTGTACGGGTACTGATACATCGTCTATTACTTATAACAGTTATAATAAACGCTATCCTCTGGTAGGCTTGTAAGATCTGCGCGAGACGATAAGCAGCTGACATAAAAAACATCTTGGTAGGTGTTTCCAGTGATTTTATACACCAACAATGTCGATAGTGTCTTCAACTGTTGATAAAAGTTCATCAACAGATAGCAAAGCGAAACCAGACAGTGATGGCTGCTATTTGTTTTTTATGATGGAGGGGGCAAACGAGCAAGCGAGTCACCTGATGGAAAGTGATCACCGCCGCGCATAGACACCTGAAACGTCCGGGGAATCACGGGTGCGTTGCCGGCCTTTAAGGAAAAAGTAGGCTCGTTTCTTTAAGGTCCCTAAGTCATAGCGGTCCGGGAATACTGCCGTTGTAAGCTGGTTCCACAAAATTGCCGTATATACGTGGTAGAAAATGTAGTAAAAACGCACAGTTGTAAACCGCGATCCATCAAGGTGGTGGCGATGGGAGTGACATACGGTAATGGAATTCAGCAGCAGGAACAATTCCTCAGAACATTCCCCATGATAGATCCGGTAAAATATGCTTAGGATCGAAATGTCCCTCCTCAGGGCCAGAGTCGAGCCGATCAGAGAGCACCAGATCGCCGATAACCCGAACCGTTCTACATTGTATACGGTCAAAAGGAAGGAGTTGATACTGGGACGCTCCAGCCCGGAGATGGGAACAGTATTCCATGTTGCAGGCGATGATGGGTCGGAGTGAAATACTGTCCCGCTCGACCGACCATACCCAGCTTTTTCTCAGCTAATTTAGCTTGACCTTCCAAATGACCGCGAAACTGAACGTCGATCGTGATATCGACGCCAAAACTCCAATAGTCGGCTTAGCATCAAGGGGAGTACCTTCAAAACTGAGGGATACGACGAAGGGATGTCTTTTTGCGGTTAACGTGCAAACTTGCTTATATGCCCACAGACTAGTAATCCAAGACATTGAATAATTTTAAAATTATAAAAACGTGACAATCTTTTGCGAGCAGCGAGAAGACTTGCCGTTATCCGATTGGTCATCGGAAATTCAATGTTAAAAAGGGATAGGCGGAGAGCTGTGGGTATGCTCGCAATTAAATAACACATTGCTAACCTATGAGCAGTTGCAGGTGCCCTTATTAGTGTCGTCTAGGACTTACTGTTCTGTGAACAAGCCCCAAATTATATTATATCTATTATCTAGAAACAAGCCCATAACTGCGATAATATGCCGTTAACATATACTATAGTTTTCTTTCTCAGAGTAGCATGAAAAAAAAATAAGGTAGGTAGATGCAAAATGAAGTAAATGAATACGCACAATATTATCTATGTATTTAAAATTTAATTTTCGTTACTTATATACAAATTACAACATTCACTATTATAATATTAGTTTGTCCTATATTTACATAGTACACTTTAGAAGCGTAATTTCATTTATTCAAGTCAATAAATTACATCAGGAAACTTTTGGAATAGTGAGTACCACGAACGATAACCAACAACATTACATCCTCACAACGGGGACGTAACCGGTGAAAACCGAAAAACACCGGTTGTAACCGGTTTATTATACCTCAGTAACAACCATTAGCGAGATAATCGATCGGAATAGAAAAAATGGAATTGTACACTAGAAATGTAGTCATTAATATATACTATATTAATTCTAAACATTGTTATCGGTTTTTTTATAACCGGTCTTCGATCCCCGTTTTATATTACAGCACGAGAATTATTGTACTTATTAATTCTAAAATCGATAAAGATTCCCAAGGAAATTAACGAGAACAATTAAAATCATCGAAAACTTAAAAAATAACGAAATAAATAGCTTTAATAAAAAATCGATTAATATCGACAACACGTGCTTGGGGCTCCTGAATAATGTATATAAAGAACATAGTAGAAAAAACAATTTATGCAATTTAAGTCTTGTTCTAAATGCCTCGGTAGGTATATTACTTGTAATATACTTTAACAGTTTAGCTTTTGTGTCTGCCCACGTGGTTTAAAGAAAATTTTAGTACGATTAATCTTTTGTTTTAAGGAATCAACAGTATTACCCTCTTTATATGTCTTTACGATAGAGATACCTAATGATATATAGTATTTATCCTATTTTAAGTAGCTGAAATTATTTTTTTTTCAAAATATGCAATTCAAATCCGTTCAGTGGAGTTTGAACGATTATGGATTAGGAATTAAAAAAAAAATTTTGTATTTATGGAAATCTTATTAAATCTATCGCGATATTTTTTTACACCTCTGTTACTGATATTGTTACCTATACATGTAAAATAATGAGTAAAAACTTAAAAATTAATTTAGTTCAGGAACTACAAAAACGTGTGGTCGATAGCTATTATAATATTCTAAACAGACAAATGTTTGAAATGAGAACAACAATCACCTAATGTCGTAGACGTGTCACTATATTAAACACTTAGAGAGTGATAGAGAGATCCGAAAATATTGCTTGTTCTCGTTTCAACATGTTGTCGCTAACGGGTCGATAACTCCTAGACTATAAACTTAAAATAGCGAACCAGGAGCGCGTACTCAAATTTGACTAAGAATAAAATTAAAATAGCAGTTTCCAATTATAGTCTAAGAGCTACAGTCCTGTAATTGCATTTTACAGTCTATGAATATCAGAAGAATTGATGCAGGTCAAATTTATTTTTAATTTAGCAGCTCTGAAACAATTGTATCAAGACAGTCACAAATTTAATTCATCAAAATACTTCTGAGTTTATCTGTGACGTGAAAAATAAACTTTGTATAACTAACATTTTAAACACTATGTTTCAAATTCAGCCTGCATTACTCCTCATACATAAATGCATCATACCGCCACTTAACTTCTCTAACTACAATATAGGTACATACATTTACAGTCCATTGATTGCACACGTTTGGAACTAAACGCGAACGACGCGTTCGTCATTAAATATCACAACTAAATAATAAAATTTATTATGTAATACACTTTACCATCAACATATTCGATTTGATGCACCATCTTATTTAGGATATGGTATTATGAGCATCTACATTGTCTGTCAGTACCCTTAGCTTATTGCTTACAAGTTTTCTAACATGTTTAATTCATTACACACATAAAATATGTTTAGGTACATAAAACATTGAACATTCTTCGTAAGTACATAAATATTCTGCAATTTTCCAACTACAATATTAATAATAATTATTATTTATTATCATACATGTTTCTAGTCCAAGAGTTCAAATAGATATTGCAATTAAAAAAGCGAGTTTAACACAGTGGTGAGACAATTTATTTGTAATAAATAATAACACAAATATTTTCCATATAAATATATCACGGTTGCTTATAAAAAGATAATAAAATGACAATAACGTGACCCATAAAGCTACTAATAAATTTAATTATAAATATTGTACCCTTGGCCGATAGATGTCAAGCTTGTTATCTTTCCAAGTAAAGTCATTCCCATTAAATTCTATTAAATGTATTCAGCCTTGATAATAAGTACAACTTAGAATGTAGATGCCCTTAAGGTGGGTTGTAGTACAATTAGCAATTCCTTCTATGTAATTAGGTTTTAACTGTGAATTTATCTGTTTTAACCACAGATTACAAAATTACGAATGAACAATTCATAAAATACACATCGGTTTATCCAGAGGTTACAAAATACATAGACTATTTTCGTAAATTAATTACTAGATGGCGTTTATTTCAAAAAAGTGACATCGATTGAGATCTCTATATTTTTTTTGTTAATTGATTAGTGATAGCGTATCTGATACTATTCTTTTATAGAAGGGCCTCCTGGATCAAGCTCTTTTGAATATACATTCAAAAGCAGTCTTTATTTTGAAATAAATTTTTCATAAAAACCAATCAAATGTGTTATAGTAAGTTAATAGGTTACCCATGAAGACTCCAATAAATGGATATGGGACTAAACATCATTCTATAGTGATTTTACAGTTGATTTAAGATTTTGTATAAACATGTTGGGTTTTTAGTTGTTTCTGGCTTTATTCGAATCCAATTCACTTCCTTGGCGATGGCAACGCCATCTAGTAACTTTACATCAAGATAAAGCAAATCTTTACGTACGGCAAATCCCACCCTTTTATAATGTTTTCCTGAATAGCCTGAATTGTTCACAACAAATTCTCAGTATACGTTGCAAACGGATTTTAATGTCCCATATAGATTAACCGCGGAGACATGACACGGGGGGTCTAACAAACATCGGACGGATCATTTCGTACACCTCTCGGGGCTCGGTGGGGGGTCATCACGCGAAGAGTACAGTCGATTCGAGAGAATAAGCGTATAACTAAATAAATAGACCTCATAAAAATATGTTTCGTAACTCACACCATTTTCTTTGATTTGATAGCGCTTTTTGTGTGACACTTCACATACCTTTCAATACATAAACAATACGTAAGTATATTGTCTAATACATAACATAATAAAAACATTGCGAATCCCGTATGTCAAATAAAGTGAACCAACAAAAATAAACCGGCCCATTTTTAATACGACACACATTTACATCAAATATGTCGATTGATCACCAAGACTATTGATCGGTTGATTTGATGTAAATGTATGCCATACCTGCGGACGGGCTTCTTAATTAGGTTGCTTCACTTTTAAAATACGCGATCGAAGAACTGTTTTATTATGTCTATGTAAGCACAAATACCATTGAAATTCGTATACTATTTTAAAATTAAAATGTCACGTAACACGGTTGCAAGTAGTGATGTTACGTGTGACTGGTATGATTAATTACACTGTATCCGAAGGTGTCGTCGGATGCGTTCTGTTCTGTCAGTCGGCCCGGACCCCCCCCGGCCCGCACCCCTCCCCCGTGCGCTCAGTGCGGGTGCGCGGGCGGGACCGGCCCGCGCGGGGCCCGCGGTCAGTCGCCCGTCGCGGTCACTGTTGTCCAACTCCAGGGGCTGCTGTATCCTTTTTGACTGAAAGAGAAAGAGAAAAACACCGTTATTTTAGAAATGACAACACAATATTATGGCAGCTGACTTATAAACTTTTGTAAACACAAGACTTTAAACGTAAATCTCTTAGGACGGCTCGCACCAACTGACATCTCGCTCGCACTAACTATTAAATAGTTAAATAGCAATTAAATATCAAGCGAAATGTCAAATCCTTAAATCGAATTTAAATAGTTGGTGTAAGCCACCCTTGAATTATAATATTTGAAAGACATCGATATTGGATTCTATAATATCGCAAAAATATCGATATTCGATACATGGATTACATTTAGGTATTCTTTGCGTTCTGATAAATCAAGTGAGCTTTAAGTCTGTAAGTACTTTAGTTCAGAAGTTGGCACTCAATACTACTACTGTGAAAAATATCGTTTTTCATGTTTTCAATATTTGATAACAATCTATCGATATATCGGAATTTAATAGCTACATTGTCAAAGAATATCGTTGTATAAAAAAGTAACGATATATTTTTATTTGACATATAATATACATACATACATACATCCTCACGCTGTATCCCCAACGAGGTAGTCGAGAGGACGGAGCGCCAAGCGTCGCGGTCCTTACATACTTCTTTCGCTTCCTCAAATCTCATCATTCTTATTGCCATATAATCTTTGTTATTATATCGCCCACACAAGTTCCTATTTAGAAATCCTATTCTTTGGCAGTCATTTAGCCTGCGCGAAAAAATAAGTAGCTGGTAAACTATGACAAGAATTAAAAATGAGTAAAAATTGAAAATGTTATTTATCGCTATCAAAATACAATAAAATGTTACCACTTCGTTAAGAATATAGCGAGTAAGAGGTGAGTAATGACGATTCAAAAGAATTATAAGCAAAATAATTATATATAAATAACACTGGAACAATATAAAATTAGTATGTACAGGTATTATTAAAACTGCGGATTATTCACAAACGTCGGAAACTCAACTTTCCGTATCCGACAGGAAACTTTTCGATGATTTTGTCTATACGCGATTCACAAATCCAAAATCGTATTATATATATCTATATAATTTAAATTTAAGTTTCGTAAATCATAAAGGCTTGGATTTGTGAATACGACTCTGCTACTCTCGATGAAACTATATATGTTATGTTGCTCATTAAGAGACTATGAGATTATGATTATGAGATTATGAGACTATATATGTTATGTTCTTATGTTGCTCATTTAGGTATATCTTATTATTATTATTTATGAATGTATTTCTCATTAATTATTTTCTATCTCAGACAAAGGAGGTGCTAAAGTAATTTAAGAAGTTTTAAAATATGCAAAGCAATGTAGTACGCAAAATTTCACTCCATTCAGCAACCATGCCGTGAAGATGTAACTACGGCTGCAACGCACGCGAACTTGACCCACAATGCGAGTCCTTATGAATAATTTACTAATTGAATTTCAACTGCACGCAACATACAGTAGGCATTCTTTAAAATACAGTCATTATGCAGCGGGTGTGGCCACAGTGACAGCAGTTAGATGAACGCTTGATGAACGTTATCATTAACAAACTTGGGGGCATAGACAAGTGGCTTAATTGTCGTAAACGCTAGTAGAATAGAACGGCAAATACCATGTGATCTAGCGTAATGAATTTTAAATTGGTAGTCAAAGTTATTAACTTTCTATAAAATCAAACGCAAAGTAGTCGCGTCAAAAGCGCCGTACAAAACATAGCCAAATGGCCCTTTTGAAGAGCAATAATCCAGCAAGCGTTGCGATTTTACGCAACGTTTCCCACTTGTCTAGACGCTTTGCTTACTTATTAGCTGCGGCCAAATATATTATGTAGTAGTGTACGGCGTGTGATTCGGCTATAGGCTTGATATCTATCATAATTTTGCTTTATGGAAGGCCATGATACCGAAGAAACATATCTTGTAGTTAGAAAATCTCGGCATTTAATTATGTAAAATTTTCGTTAAAGATTTTAAGAATTATGGTGAAGTGGTTCATTTTTGGGTAACTGTGTTCGTTTTTATAATAAAATTCCTCAAGAAATTACTCAATTAACGGAAAAGAGATTTAAATTTGTCATTAAACGCACACTGATTGGAAAAGCATACTACAAAATTAGCGATTTCATTGAAGACACAACAACAGACTGGAAATGATCCTCTCTGCATATGCATTTACTGGCTTTATAGATATTGTATTTTTAAATAACTATTGTAGAATGATGTTGAAAAAATGATACCTGACTGAGTTTCTTGTCGGTGCTTCTCAGTATTCAGGTTTTCTTTTCGAACCGAACTAAAGTAGATTTGACGTTCAAAAATACATTGCATTTGAGTTTACTTGAATAAATTGATTTGACTTTGAATTTCTTTCTAAAGCGAATTTGTATCGCTGCGTTTTTATATCCAACTAGCTGACCCCGCAAACGTTGTTTTGCCCAATATTAAATATATATAAATATAGGGCTGTATGTATTTTTCAATGCCGAATCATAAAAATAAAAAAATTGTGCAAAATAAAAATAAAAAATTTGAGGTGGACCACCACCTTTATCACTTAAGAGTATAAAAAATAGATAACAACCTATTCGCAGACCTACCGAATAAATATATGAAATTTCATCAAAACATTACTAAATAGTTTAGTATACCTAAATCTTCGTGAGAAAATCCTTTAAACTTGAATTAAAGTTTTATCAAACTCCATTGCATACTTCTTAAGATTATTCTGAAAGGTAAAACCAACATATTACATACTATTATTTCAATATTACACTTATAATTTATAACATTTGACTAAGCATTTAATTGTGTCAAATTATGTAGCAATCAAGCTAACATTTGTATTTGGCTTGTAAGTATTTAAAACAAAACAGGGTCTAACGCATATGACTGATATTATTTCATTATTTAGGGTGACTTGCACCCACTACTTAAACTCGATTTAAGGATTTGACATCTCGCTTGCACCAACTATTAAATCTGTAATGCAAGCGAGATGTCAAATCCTTAAATCGAGTTTAAGTAGTTGGTGAAAGTCACCCTGACTAGAGAACGCATATGACTGATATTATTTCATTATTGTGGCCATATTTTCACAGCAAACTTTTCAAATACACGTACTCAAAATTTTAAACTGAGTTTCTGGACTAAATGCGTAGTTGGCTTTGCCTTTAATTCGACGTTATATACTTTGGTTTAAAATATATAATGATCCAGTAGTTCCTGGCTCTCACTTGTGCCCCACCTTTACCATCTACTCATAATACAAACATACATTTATGCGGGTATTTTTCCTTCGTGTTTTTGCCTTAAAAGTAGAAATTATTAGTAATTGCGCAAAAAATGTTCATGTTATGTTAACTTGTTAGTTCATGACATATTTTATATTATTAAGACACAAAATATGGAGTTAGTAATTGAAAAGAAAACATTGTATGAGTAATAAAAGTATGAAAAAAGTGCCTTCATTTTTTGAGAGCATATTTATTTATTTTACGTAAAATTGTTCACGGAACCACGGTTGTGCCAAATTTACTAGTTTAAATTGATTTATTGATTAAATTGACTGTTCGATTCCCGCTCAGGTCAATTTAGGATTCAAACTTTTCTAAATTGGCTTGGAGTATGGGTGTTACTGGAATCTCACCCAGAGTTCGTTGTGTGGTACCCATAGTACAAGCTTACTGCTTAGTTTGGAGTCATACAATCTGTGTAATTGTCTAGAGTATTATAAAAAAAAATAATAAACTTTAATGTACCAAAACTTTTTTTGAAGAAAAGAATTTTTGAAAAAAAGTGTTTAGAACAAAAATATCATCTCCTTTGAATCGCCTCTATAATGACGTCAGTGACGTCGATAACTTTCAGAGTTCACTTGTCGTTTTTAAAAGAAATGTATATAGCTAGGTACTATTTCACAAATGCACTTGTTTGTTAGTAATCGTAATATGTATGTTCACTTAACTATTTTTATGTTTTGCTTGCTACATCTAATGAACGCTGTGCACGCCTGTAGTGAATATTCACACTAAACTGTAACTTATATGTAGTTATTGTGTTGCATTTATTGTATGAATATGTCGATGGTGTCTTTTTTATAAATAAATAGGTAAATAAAAAGACATATCATATATGATAAGTAAATAAATATTGAATGAGATAACTGAATGTGTAATATTTCAACAAATTGAAACCAGTAGCAGATTTACAAGAAAGTCCACTGACTAGACTGACTTGTGAAGTACTCGTATAATCTGCTATATGGCTATCTTTTACTCCATTTTATTCATAAATGGGGCACGAGTCTAGGGCCTCCGGCTTGATGAGGGCTCGAAAATACCGAAATCTTTGCCCATATATTTTATATCCAATTAATTAATTAAAGAAAATCATTGTTTTCGTACATCAACACACTCGTATGTTGTTCCATTCATTAAAGAGTTACAAGCGGGTTATTTACAAACGTCACTCAACTTTCCGTATCCTACAGGAAACTTTTCGATGATTTTGTCTAAACGCGTTTCACAATTTCGAAATTGTATTATATTTATATATATAAATATGTATCTATATCATATGACATATAGTCGTATTTACAAATCCAAGCCGTTGGATTGAACTTATGCTTTCGGACGATCGGCCTTTCTGCCACGGCAAGTTTCCGACGTTTGTGAATAACCCCCCAACCCCCCAACCCCATTATAAACTTTATGCCTAACGACGTAACGATTTCACGATTTACATATTTCATATATATATATATATATTTCTAAAAATGTTTTGATATTTACTACAATTTTTTTGATTGTAAATTATGAGCATACAAAAAAATTTGAGACTATGGTCGTTATAGGTTAAGAAAAATAATTGTAAATGAGATTTTTCGCGTTCTTATTTAGTATATAATATTTTGTAGGCGACAAGCACAGAACCGCACTTTTGGCAAACTCTAGGGGAGGCCTATGCTTAAAGCAAGACAATCTTCACACACCGATGTCAGATAACTAAACAAAAGTAAAAAAAAAACATTGTAATAGGTTAAGTTATACATTATGTATTGTTATGTAAGATTGTTAAATAAAGGCTATTATTATTATTTTGTAGGTACATATTTGAAATATACATAAAATATGCATGCAGACGTAAAATCACGCGGACACGCCATTTTCTATTCAGAGTGGACAGAAGACCATCAGTGCGTAACAAAGTCACACATTGACGGTGAAGCCACTTTTAGCAGGTCGCAAAATAGAACTCGATAATGACATGTTAGGTACTAGTTTATCGCCTGAACAATTTCCTTAAAGTACACATAAGACATTCTGTACACCTAGACATAATTTTTATGACATGGAACACATAGCTCACAGCGTAAATGGTAGAAACCAGATGTAAACTCTTTATACATTTATGGACAAATAAATTCGCCCACTTAACAGCTTTCGGTACGATCAAATCATAATTAAATCTTCACTCGATTCACAGTTTCACATTTGCGGATGTTTCTATCTCAATAATATGGATGTGATGGATAATGATGAAACTTGACAGAATAGAATAATATTCATGTTATGATAGGAGTTCAAATCTAATATTTGTATGCTTTTACTGAGCAGTGGGTAGTGTCTATTTCATTCCATGTAGGTACATCTGATTTTACTCGCATTCTTGCAAATAAATATTATTATTATATTATTGTTATTATATTATTATTGTTATTATCGTTTGGTTAAATCTTATTTATATATGATACTCTCGCCTTGTTTGAACGGAATTCTTTGGAACGCATCTTGTTTTTACAAAAACTGGCAATAGCAATTATATACGAACGTTAAAAATCGAAAAAAACTACCTACTGAACGTACGTAACTTAAACTACTGCAATAAATAATTCTACGTATTTATAAAGTTATTATTAAAAATGCAACCTATTAATTACCAAAAATTAGTCGATGTCTCGAATATATCACGTGAATTACGATTTTTGAAACTAAAACTGTAATCGATTTTTTGCTCGTAAGTAAGGTACCTGCGTACCCGCAGGTACCTTACTTACGAGCACTTACCTTACTTAAGGCCTAGCTTAGGAAGATTTGAAATTAAATAAAAAATAACCAATATAATCTACAGACTTTAATCATAGGTAATTAGTCTAAAAGTTCAATTAATATAAAATATAAAGGGAAAATGGCATTTTTTACCATAAACAAAAACAAAATAAAACATTATTGAAAACCTTGGCCAATAGGCCTTATTATGGTAGGGTAATAAAGCCTTCAGCTCTAATATACTTAAATAATCAAACTACGCGTTATACATTTAATACTAGAGATCAATAATTGCATAAACGCAGCAATTACATTGAAAATTATTAAAAAATCTGGTAATTTTCTCCCCATAACAACCATTTATTTGAGTAAATGCTCGTTCTATAGGCATCGTGGTCGTAGACACTAAAACTAACGATTGTTCAATTAGCATTAAATTACACTACTTGTTTAGATTCGTAAAACCTCGAAATTTATATAAAATACATTATGAAATAAATAAAATTTGATTCATGAAGTAAGAGGAAAACAAAACCTATGTTTAAATTAGGTACGCCTTAATAGTCGTCGACTATGTATGTAAGAGAAATTAAATTAACAATATTGGAATCACAGTACGTTATTCAAGTATTTATTATAAAAAATCTTAAAATAATTAAGAACTTTACATTACAAATTTATACAGATAAATGAAACATGACGATCAATACTTGCGACTGATTCGGACCGATTTTTATTATTCGTGCCGCGCGGTCGTCTCTCGCAATTTATGATACAATCCTGGAGACGGGAAGAGGGGTATTCCGCGTTTGTAAACTCATAAAGATATCTTCGTGTGTTAGACGTCTGTGAGTGATGCCTTGAACGGGAGCGCCCATTGTAAATACGATTTTACTCACATAGGCCTTATTAGACGACTGGCCTTATTACCCGCAGGTACCTTAGATATACTTATTTTATCGATTTGTACAGTAATGAAAATTCTTTAACTGCTAATCAAAAGTTGCCTTTAATAATTAATAATCGTAAAGAGCGAGACGTAGCTATTATAACATAATAATAATATAATCAGTTCGCGTGCAAAAAATACATACTGTAGAAAGCGTTACATTTGAATCTATAATAAAGGTGCATATAAATTTACGAACGCTGTAATAGGTTTTCATATTGTGAAATTGCAACAAACAAAATGATACCCAACCACGTTCCATGCACTCTTTTCTGTAGATACCTTTGATTAAAGAAGTAACTATTTGACTGTTTTTTTAAATCCAACTGAACTAAACTAACTAAATAGCATTGTACAATTTGAAAAATGTGAGTTAGGCCAGTGCGGCTTGTTACACTTGTGTTCAACTTGTATCGGACTGCGTTGTAACTTGCAGTAAACTTGCATTAAACTTGTGTTAAACTTACAGTAGGCTTGTACCAGCTATGTGTTAGGCTTGTATTAGACTTGCTTTAGGCTTGTATTACACTTGCATTAGGCTTTTCTTAGACTTAAATTCAAGTAGGTAGTTCAGCGGAACGAAGTTGACACTGTTTCTGTCACTCCTTTCATGACACAAATCCTAAAAACTTCGTTTTCTAAACTGTGAATGGAATTCAGAACCCTAAGCTTAAAAGGATATTAACCATCACACCAACGGCCCCCTTAAATATGAATTAAACTCACACAAATAATTGGTACCCTTTGAAATTTCCTTGTGATAAATAATTTTACATTTATTTATTTTCCGGTGGATTGACTTAAAGTACGTGACTAAACGGGACACAATGCATAGTGTGCACCTATCTTAAAATACCAACGTCAAGTGTACATAGTTTGGATCTCATTATGTTGTATTCGCCGTTAGTCAAACGGTAGACTTTTTTCAAGTACTCATTACGAAAAAACAACGGTCAGTGAAGGCACTTTTTTAGTTGTATTGTCTTTTACATCGATCTATCTATGGCAATAAAAAAACTGGCCAAGTGCGTGCCGGATCCCCAACGGTGAAGGGCTCAGTAATCGGGATGAAAGTTCAGGAATAGAAATTTAAATTAGTAATTCTGACAATTTAACCTAATTTATTCAACCGTTGAATATCTTCAGCAGTTCATCCTCTGCTTAATCATTGAGTTGCTAATTATAAGACTAACTAATTCAATTATACTTGATGAGATTTAATTCCTAACCCTAACCTTAAATCTACTAATAATAATATCTTAAATAACCTTAACATTAAACTTTGATTAGCTTTTATAAGGCACTTCATAAGGCACAGAATATGTATCCTCACTCATCTATTTCTAATTATTAATCTATATAATCCTGAACTGTGGTTGACGTAGTTGATATTACAATTATCTAAATTCTTATGTTATAATGTTTTCATAAATATTGTATTGTAATATTGTTTGTTGACCCCAATAAATGGAAAAAAAATTAATAATAAGTTTGTAATTCATTGCATTTCTCAAAGACGCCGTGAAAAACAAAGTTTTTTCTGCAGTGCGTTAACCCTCGCACCAAATAAATAATGAACGCAGAGCCATAAGTTGCTCTAATCATCGTGTGTGAAACGGATTTTCGTCTCTTTCTATGTCATTGAGCGTAAGCAAGAGTAAAACAGTTAGCTATACTAAGTATGGCAACCTCGCACTGTCAATGTAATTCGTGTCAGCTCATGATTGACTTCACGTACATTACTGGAAAAATTATTTGCAAAATACTTGTAAATCTTTTTGTCTGTTGGCAACCTACTAGTATTAAAAAAATATATATATCATATTCAGCTGCGTATTATTGTACTGTGACCTTTCCCTAGTCATGCACATTATTAAAAGTCCAGAAACTCGGTCAACAAAAAACTGACACGCACTTAGAGCAAATGTTCCGTCCATTTGTTTTATGGTCCGAGGCGTAACCGAAGATAAAATGACACATTAATTTTGCATTTGTGCAGTTTTAGCGCGTAACCGATCACATTCAATTCAATTTGAACCAATTTTCGTTTTCGTTAATAGCATTTTTTAAGTCCTACATCTTACATTATATTTTGTCAGAACTTTCCACCCACAGTAGAAAAGTTAGCGGGCGGGACACGCGCTTTTTAAGATTTTAAAAGCTTATATCTTAGCACTTATTGACTTAAATAAAAAATCACTTTGTAACCTTTAAATAATTTTTAAGACCTATCTAACAAAACCCCCGTGTTTAAATGAATTTTAATTTTCTTTTCACCCAGTTCCGAATTGCCAATGTTTCTTCGGTTGATTATTATTATTTTTCAGAATAAGCTATAAAAGTAAGTATTTTTACGTATTTTATGGAAATAGTAAAAATAGACCAATATTTTTGTTAATTATATTTTCTGCACTTCTTGCATTTTGTAACAATTTTTTGTCTTTATCCTATTTTTTTCGTTTTTGACTTTAATGTAAACAAACAAAAAACTAACAAAAATTTCTCTAAATTTTCACCGTTCGCTGGTCCGGCGGTTTACACGTAGCACTGTAATAAGTAATAACACTAGTTGTTTTTACTGTTTCATGAAGCAAAAATAAATAAATGTTTCTTTGATAAGTTTTCTAATGTTAGCGTACTAGTTTGGGTTGGTATAGTTAGAATGTCATCTAGTGAAACTATGACACAAACTTCCAAATGTCCAAAGATAAAGAATTGAAAGCGCTTGATCATCTATTAGTGATTTATTGGCTTTTACTGGCTCGAACGGCGTAAACCCTTTCTTAGGGCTCTGGTTTGGATTCTTGTAATAATATTGGTTTTGTTATATAATATGTCTCGTGTGGTTTTAGAAGTAGAAGTAAAATTAGTAGCCCATGTTGCTCCTGGCCGTATAACTATCTCGGTGCAAAATAGTTACGGTTTGTATCGGTTTGCACTACGGTTTGTAATGATCCGTTACAAAATTTTGCATTTATAAGTATTAGCTAGGATCACAGACCTGGAGCAGTTTATTTCTAATTCTGCGGTTAGGATATATGTTTATTTTTTCGAACGATTTTAAAAAAAACAAATGAAATTTACTGGGAAAGTGCAGTGGACAGTATGACTCGAAATCCTTCATGTGAAGGTAGGTCTGTGTCTCAGCCGTTATAATAGTGGAAAAAACGCAAATTTTATTGACTTCACATGGAAATAGAAAATTTCATAACAATTGTTGTGTGTAACTAAGACTTTGTGGGGGTGTAGATATAAAATATGTGGGTAGATGTAAAATAAAAATACGTATATAAAAAGTTTGTTTGTATATAAATTATTTAATTATATTTATATGTAAATATTATATTCGTATATAGTTATGTATGTGTATGTCTATGAGTACTGTAATAAGATATATAGATATATGGAATAGAGATATAGTGTAAATATTATGTGTAACCGTGTATACGTATGTAGTAAGTGTAACTCCTACATCACTCCCCCGCCGAGACCATGGCTATGGTCGATAGTAGTCAGGGAAGCGCACTCTTCTTCCGCTGCGCGTTCGTTTTTCTTCAGGGCGATGGTCATCTTTCTCATCTCCTGTAGTGTCTGGAGACTTTAGGACTGCTGGTGATTGCCATGGAGTGCCAGTAGATTTGCAGTCTGTATCTCTAGTCAGATAAGCTGGTTTTAGCCTGTCAATGCTGACACTTGTACTCTTGCCCTGTACTTCTATCCTAAAGTATTTAGAAGATCTTTCCAGGACTTTGAATGGACCGGCGTATGGAGCTTCTAGTGGTCGGCGTACGTGGTCTTGACGCAGAAAAACGTGGGACGTAGAAAACAGATTCTGTGGAATGTAGAATGGCGAAGAATTAGACATATGCCATGACGTTGGTCTTGGAGTGAGATGCGCCATATGCCTTCGTAAGCGAGTCATGAGCTCAGTTGGATCAGCTGCTTTGTGGTCATCAGTTGGAGTTAAGAATTGGCCCGGTAGTCTTAGTGGTTCGCCGTAAACCAACTCTGCACTCGATGAATTAAGGCCTTCCTTCCAGGCGCTTCTGATACCCAGAAGAACGAGTGGTAGTGCCTCAGTCCATAATGTGGTAGTGTGGCACATAATCGCTGCCTTCAACTGTCGATGAAGTCGTTCGACCAGTCCGTTAGTCGCAGGGTGGTAAGCGGTGGTACGCAGATGGCGCGCACCGATTAAGGTGGTGAGAGCTGCAAAGAGGTGACTCTCGAACTGGCGGCCACGATCGGTGGTAACTGTAGTAGGACAACCGAATCTGGCAATCCAGCCAGATACCAAAGCAGCAGCGCAGGACTCGGCTGTAATGTCCTTGAGTGGGATTGCCTCAGGCCAACGGGTGAAACGATCGATGACCGTGAGACAGTACCTGTAATCATTAGTCATAGGTAATGGCCCTACGATGTCAAGGTGAATGTGAGAGAACCTTGACGAAGGAATAGAAAAGGAAGATAAAGGAGAAGTAGTGTGGCGGGTAACCTTGGATTTTTGACATTGCAGACAATGCTTGGTCCACTCTCTACAGTTCTTGCGTATCCCTGGCCATACGAATCTTTGTGTCACCAGTCGCGCTGTAGCTGTCGTTCCTGGATGACTAAATTGATGGAGAGAGTCGAAAACTTGGCGTCGAAATTCGGCAGGTACGTATGGTCGAGGAGGCTGAACAGATACGTCGCAGAAGAGTGGTAAGTTGCTGTTACCTGTAAGTAGCTTTTTGAGCTGTAGTGACGAGCCTCTAAGTAGTAGCTCTTGTAGTTCAGGGTCAGTCGTCTGTGCTCGTGCTAAGGCTTCGTAATCTATGCTGGATGTTAGTTCTTCTACGCGCGACAAAGCATCAGCCACTACGTTGTCTCTGCCAGGTAAGTACCTAATGTCGGTTGTAAATTGACCGATAAAGTCTAAGTACCTGAATTATTTGATTGCTTCATATACTGCCAACAATTCTCGTTCGTAGGGACTGTACTTGCGTTGAGCTGGCCTAAGCTTCTGGGAAAAGAAACCCAGTGGTTCCCAGCTCCCAGCCTTTTTCTGTTGGAGTACAGCACCAATTGCTACGTCAGAAGCATCAGTAGTGATGGCGAGTTCAGCTGCAGGATCCGGATGTGCGAGAAGTGCTGCTTTAGAGAGAGATGATTTGCACTGTTCAAAAGCTTGTAGTTGTTCTGGTGTCATCTCGACAGGAGTGGAATAGAGATATAGTGTAAATATTATGTGTAACCGTGTATACGTATGTAGTAAGTGTAACTCCTACAACTTAATAAATTGCACTTTTAGTTTTCGGCCGTTATGCTGTCCATATAAATGATAGACGGCCGAATACTCAACTAAAAGCCCAACACGTTTGGTTTTCGGCCACTGATATTCGAATCTAATATTTTACGTAAAATATGTAGGTATTATTGACGTGGTCGAAAACTAACTTGCTAATTCAATTGATTTAAAAGAATTCACAAGTCTAAAAGAAAATAAATAACTCTAAGCTTTAATAACATATAATTAAAAGTTACTTTCTGCTGCTTATGCTAGTAATCCGACCACCAGACCGATAATCAAAACTACCAAAGAAATGTTATTTCGGTACCCGATCACCTCGAATTTTAAATATGCATTTAATTCTGTTGATAGATCCACCTTGTTGACACAGATAAAACAGCATGTTCCGGACATATATCCATACCTCTGGCAATCTTACAGCAGACCTTCAAAATTAATATATAAAGATAATTTATTACATTCCGAAGTTGGCTATCAAAAAGGTTATCCTCTCGGACCAGCTATTTTCAGTTTGGCTATCCGTCCTGCGATTTGTAATTTAAATTCCAAATTTAATATTTGGTACCTTGACGACGGAACAATAGGAGGTAAAGCAATTACTGTTTTAGATGACCTTAAAACCCTCATTCAAAGGTTTAAAGATATTGGCTTAGAATTAAATTTTTCTAAATGTGAACTCTTTGTTTCCGATTCTGTTCCAATTATTATAAAAAATTAAATAATTAATAAATTTAACAATCTGGCACCAAAGTATTGTCAAAAGAATCGCTGTACCTCCTAGGTGCTCCCGTTTTAGATGACTCCATACCCTGCCTTATACAAAAATTTAGCCAGTCTTCAAACGAACTTTTCAAAATTAATTCCCACATGGCTCTCCTCATTGTCCGCTTTTGCCTTTTCGTTCTAAAATTTACATATGCTCTTCACTGTTCTCGGCTTTTTAAATTTCAAACGCTTTTAAAATCTGTAGACAGTATTCTTAAAAATACATTATCTAAAATATTAAATTGCTCCTTTGTTGATAACAGGGTCTGGAATCAAGCCTCACTTCCTATCTATTATGGAGGCCTGGGCATACGCAAAATCTCGAGTGTGTTACTGCCTGCTTTTCTTTCGTCAGCCTACAGCACGGAAAACCTATTCCTACCTGTTATTCGCCCTTCCTTAGGATCGGTTGAAGTGCCGTGCTTGACTGATGTTCAAAATGCTTGGTTAAGTGTTTGTCCGAGTACTAACCTGCCTACCTCGACCTTTTCTCAGAAACACTGGGATGAGCCTCTATGCAAAAATGTTCATTTACAACTTTTAGATTCTTGTAGTACTAGTACCGAAAAAGATGGATCTCGCCTCCTGGCTGTGTCTGAGAAGGAGTCAGGAGACTGGTTGAAGGTAATACCTTCAAAAAACTTAGGAGCCTTAATTGACAATACCACACTTTCTCTCATAGTATCCCTTCGTCTGGGGGCCAGGACTAACCTTCCTCACCGTTGCCGCTGTGGTGATCTCGTTGATGTACTAGGTCACCACGTTTTATCCTGTTTACGTAGTGCGGGCCGCATATCACGAGATGCTGCCTTGATTGACGTCATTCGACGGGCTCTTGTCGCTGCTGGCGTTCCTGCAGTCTTAGAGCTTGTAGGTATTGCGCGCAGCGACGGCAGGAGACCGGATGGTTTGACGCTCATTCCTTGGAAACTTGGAAGATCGCTGGTGTGGGATGCCACTTGTCTCGATACCCTTGCTGTTTTCCATGTGCGGCGACTTCCAAGTCAGCAGGTGCCGCGGCCAGCACTGCCGAAAACTTGAAGCGGCGTAAATATGCGACTCTCTCTGAGAGTTTCATATTTACGCCCTTTGCAGTCGAGACTTTGGGTCCCTGGGGCCCCGAAGCCCATCGACTGGTTTCTGATATTTGTAAGAGACTGTTCGATGCTTTGGGAGACCGCCGTGCTGGCAGCTTCTTTCACCAACGAATTAGTTTGGCTATTCAGAGGCAATGCTGCCAGTCTGCTGGGTACCTTAAGCAATGACAGGTTTCTAAGCGGCAACTTTGAGGAAGTCTACTATTTAAGATAATGTGTAGTTTTAAGTTTTTAAATATTAACGTATGTATGTACTTTGTTACTGTAAAAATATGCATTATATAATTAATGAAAAATTAAGTGTTTGTTTTAGGGTTTTAAGGAAGTAACGAACTTACTTTTGTGTAAGTAACTAAGTACGACTCACAAAACAACCTGAAACTTGCCGTGCAATTTCGATCTCGTCACTAATTTTTATGCACTTTCAGACACATTTGTGCGCGGATGCGGGCTTTAAACTAAACTTAGAATAGTTATTAGTATATATTCTTTCTACTTTTAGTATTCTATTCAATTAAGGCTAGAAGATTAACGTTTGTCCACGTATAAATTTGACAATATCAAAAGAACCACAACCACTATTATTTCATTTTGAAATGAAAGTGGCAGTCCATGGGTCGAAAACTAGAGCCGGCCGCGATACCGGCGCAATGGACCTAACTAATAAGTATGACAATTGAATGAATCAATTGCGAACTAGCCCATCTCTAGCTATGTTATAAATGTCATAGTCACCACATTAGTTTACATTAAGAGCAAAATTGAAAAAAATAGGATATACAATAAAATTGTCATGTTATGGTTTATCGCATTCAATTTTTAAATGAATGTATGAATGAATATATAAAAGCTCATTTGAAGACAAGAGGTGCGGTCGGTTTGAAGCGTATCTGTTTCTTATTAGTTTCGATGTTGTAAAATTAATATTGATCCATTCAACTGAAATATAGTATTTTTTATTTTATAATTGAGAGTTCCAAAAATTAATTTTACTTTACTTTAATGTACGCGAGTTGAATTTTCATTTGATCAAATAAGTTTTAAAATTTCTTCACTATGCAAAGACGGCATAAGTGGCATACAAAACGCAATATATAATTTTTATTATAGTGTTCATTTATAGCAATGGAATTGTTTGATGGAATATAATGTAACTTCTCAATGCAAAATTATAGTTTAATGTTTCATAAAGGTCGATTTGTACAACAGCGTTTAACAGCGACATTTCATGCTAATGTCAAAATAAAGTCATGACGGGAGACCTACTAAATACCAAACACGGAATGTTGGTCTACTCTCATTTTGGAATTTAAAGGTGTGAACGTTCTAAGAAATTATTAGGAACAAATTCATCTATATATATTAAACGATACATCCTGGGGATACATCCGATTTTCCATCGAGCGTACTTCCGATGTTTCGTTGGATATAACGCAACGTTACATTCAGTTATGATACAGTAACCTTACGTAACGTGACGCTGCCGTTGACACAACATCCTTTAGTTGTATCCTTAGTTATTGGTTGTATCGAAATCAACAGTTGACAGTTGTCATGTTCGCTGTTTTCAACATCTAAATAGTTTGAAACATTTTGAAGGTTTAATTAAATTGACTAAAAAGTCCCTGAGGCAATGAAAAGATGATCGTCCATTACCTTTAAATATATAAAACAAAGTCGCTATTTTTATCTGTCCGTTTGTGCGTTTAATTATTTTAAATTACTCAATAGATTTTAATGCGGTTTTTATCATCATTTAAAGAATTTCTTCCGGAAGGTTTTTGAATGGGTGTATTAGTAGGTACATTAGAACCCACGTAGGCGAAGGCGAGGTGGGTCGGTTGTTGAAAGTATAAGACAACAGTAAGTTAATCTCAAAGTAGATATTCTCTAGAATCGAAAGTAAATATTATGATGAAAGAGTCAGATGCAAAAACAATGTGAACATACTGCATAAGTCGATGCGAAAACAAATGTCTGTAATAATGCTAATATATTAACCTTTTATGATTTTTTTATTTTGTTCTTTTCCAACTAATTTTTTTAATTCTTTATTTTTAGGAGTCTGTGCCATAGGAGCTGATGGGACTCCATTAACTAAGCCTTACGATATCGTAATCCGTTTCGTATCCGTTGACGAGAGCGTTAATGCGTTTGCGTTTAGTCGGAGGCCTCGTATTCGATTTCAATAACTCGGGTTTCTTTAGGAAAATAATTTACTTAAGGCGACGCACTGATAAACAATAATTTAATCTAAAATAAACCTTCTGTTCTATACAAACGTGCGCGCGCTAGCTTACGCAAAATACGAAAAAACAGTTATTTTCATTTATTTTAAAAACAATCCAAATAGCATTTTGAGGAATATGTTTAAAGAAAACTATACAGAAAATATAGAAATATAAATCGGTCCAATTGCGCCGAAAAATGTAAATATCTCTTTTAAAAAAGGTTTCTTTGATATTTTTTTTTGTGATACAAAAGTTAACCAACCGCGTATCACAACTGTCAAAATGAATTCAATGAAAGAAGAATCAGGATACCAAATATCACTGTCATACGTTTTGTAGTCACTTAGAAAAATCGAGATCCCTGGCGTCAAAATTTTCAATGCGTCGCCCTAATTGTTTCAGAGACTAGGCGTTTTTGAGTAATCCTGCTGTTTATTGTTACTATCCATGGTACAAGCCATGGCACTTGGTTTAGGGTCGTGTATTTACTAATGTTTTATACTTAAATTAGTAAGCGACAAAGCTCAGCGCATCGCAACCCGGCGCAGTTGGAGATCAAAACATTGAACACGTTGCTTCGTTTTATAATTCGCGTTGCCGCGGTCACATGGCAATTGGATATAATTGACGGATGACCCCAGGGTTAGGCAGAACCAGCTGCGTCTAATACTCAACACATTTGTCCTATCTAAATGTCAATCGATTTTATAGATATAATATGTGTTATTAACATAGAGTAGTATTTATACTAAAGGCCGCACACTGAGGAGTTGAAGTCGAGAAATTTAACTTTGAAACATCCATATACTCCTCCATCTCATTTTATCTTTTACTGCTGGTATATTTATATATAGCAATTTTTATACACTAGTACGTATTTTCCAGTAGTTAGATAGAGACATAAATGAAATGTTAGTGACTAAAGGTTACTCGAGATCATATAATTTGTCTTCAACTACCCTTCAGAGTACGGTATCCAGCTAGATTCAAAGTCAAAGATTCATGGTTCTTGGTGCGTATATATTTTTCCAGATTATCACACTAAAAGGCTGTTTGATTATTTTTTTTAAACTGAAGGATAGGCTTTATAGCTTATCTTCAATATCAGTGTAAAATAATTTCAAAATAATTGAAAAATGTGATATTTATTATTACGTTAGGCTTAAATTACATTTTATATTAGACTTTTAAACTGAAGTAGTAAAAACGAAATGGAGATAAGCTGTCTTTGTCACTCCTAACGTTTGGTAGAGACATATAGGCCGCTCTTATAATTTACCATTGAATGATTTTATCGCCACGATTTTACCGTCCACGATACAATAGGGAAGCAAAATACATGCAGTTGTATGAAGACGCTTTTAAAGTTCCGTCTACGATAAGGTCTACAGTATGACGTTATCGTCGACGGAACAAGCGTCTTTTTCCTAGACACAATAGGGAAGCATTTTGCTTACCTATTGCATCGTGGACGGTAAAATCGGGATGATAAAATCATTCAAAGGGAAACTCAAATGTGAATCTCTGTTTGAAAACAGAAAGAAATGCCGCAAATCGTAGCGGCATCCCTTTCTTTCTTTACAAGAGATTTACATTAGAAAAGTTCGTTTTATGAATTTATTTTTCTGAAAACCTAAGGCAAGGTCAAAGGTATATAATTCTGTATAGGTCAGCGAAGCTATAAAGAAAATATTTAAATGAAACATTATACTATAAGTATACTTACGACAGCCTAATTCTTGATGTAGCCTAATCCAGTAGCCATATTATGGGATTTTGATTGACTTAATTCTTCAAGGACGGCGTATTAGTGTATATATTTGATTATTATTGACATAAAACAATAAAAAATTCATTACCTCAATTCTCGACTAAAAATTTCTTTATACCGGTAGGGCGGTAGGTCAAGGACTAGTAGGCATATTATATTAAGGACGTATTACGCTCTAAAACACACAAAGATGTTCGAGGACAATCCAAACGATTTAATGGTTGTAGAATTTAGTACTTAGACTATGTACCTATAGCTCAAATTGCTTCTATTGACCTACAGTATCACCTCTCTATTATTCATGATTGACGAGCTACAAAATGCCTTTTTAATAAATAAGTATTTACAGTACTAACATAGGTTATTTACCCGCGACTTCACCGGATACTTGGAATATTAATGTTTTGAACTTTAACAACAATTACAATAATAATTATGAATAAATGAATCTAAATTTTAAATAATGTTTAATTGTTTTATACTTTTTTGTATCGATTGGATTACATCGAACCCATTGTTCTCGGCGATTACCTACTCTCACTTGGTCACCATAGTTGTTACCATTAGAATTTCGACACCAACACTAACGATTTTGTCGTCTTTCCGGCATTAGGAGCTTTTATAATTTATCGTTGCGCGATTTTATCGTCACTTTTTTACCGTCTGAAATACAATAGGTAAGCAAAACTCTTCCCTATATGTCGCTGATAAAGATGCTTTTTCAACGTCCACGGCAGGACGTTATCGTGCACGGAAGCATCTCCGTACAACTGCATTCATTTTGGTTCCCCATTGTACCGTGGACGGTAAAAAGTAGCGATAAAAACGTTCAAGGGAAAATTATGAAAAATTGTGATGACTAAGTGGGGGTAGTTGTTGGGAACTATACATCACAAAGTTCGTTAGTCCGTGACCACGACTGTACGAACCAAGTCGAAACGGCAGAGAGTGGAATTTAACTTGAAACATTGTTAAGACAATTTAGAGCCGTTTACTCATAATTAAATAAATTACAATATGATTACAATAAATAATTGAAATAAAATTGGGATATTAAATTATTTTTAGTATTCATGTCATATCATTTACTAAAACATTATTTTAGCAATCATAAGCCTTGACAAATTTCTTCATACGATTCTAACTTTAGGTCATATTATAACCAGTATCTAATTGGAACAGTATTTTCAGTCGAAATCAAACTTATTTAAATGTGTTAAAATTTACAATGTTTACTAAAATCTAATGTATTTTTACACATACCCAAACGGTTAATTTGTAAATGGAATAGAAAACGATCATTGAAGTATGTAACAAAATGTATAACAGAGCAAATCAACAGAAAGCGAGAAAAAAATACAAATTCAACACGCGGGTTATTATTTAAACATTTGCAGACAGCGACAGCCATGCGATCTCTGCGCTACCGGTGACTAATTGCAACTAAAAATTGGTATTATGTATGAAGATTGCGTGTCTAATGTGCCTGACTGTAAAATACACTTTTCGCGCTACATTTAGCGTCACTATACAAATTACATTAAACAAATTCTCGTTTTGACAGCAGATATCGCGCGATATTGGCTGTCGCATGCTGTCTACAAGTTACGTAATAAGCGTGACGGTCACGCCAGGCGGTGAACTCAGCTGGCGACGCACGAGCTACGAACTCAC
The DNA here is from genome assembly GCA_907165235.1 of Zeuzera pyrina. NCBI lineage: Eukaryota > Metazoa > Arthropoda > Insecta > Lepidoptera > Cossidae > Zeuzera > Zeuzera pyrina. The sequence goes on from OU015627.1 coordinate 22,625,556, forward strand.
TCGAAGTTAGACGAACAACGCGCGAGCGGCCGAATTTTCGGTCGATTTTTGTCCGAAACCGAAACTATGTCATTACTACATTTTTTGGTCGAAACTGGCCGAAATAAAAATCGAATCTTCGGTCGTTCTATATTTATAATGTTTAAAAACTACTACTTCTGGTATATTTACTCTACGTAACGTTAAAAATTATTTAAATTTGTTTAATAGGACTTTAGTTATAAGAGGACAGTACACGTATTTCATTTGTGACGTTATATGTAAGTATACAGAATTTGCGATTATTACAAAACAAGTTCCTGAAAATGGAACGCCCTCTTTATTTGGAGATGTTTAAATAAATGTTACTAAATTATCCCTACGTAATGCTACATAACCTTAGCATAGAATATAAAAGTCGAATTTATCAAAATATAAATACAAAATTAATTGTTACAGCCTTCATTTCTAAAGATATCTTGATGAGAAAAGATTACAGACACTACAGTTGTTCTATACAAAAGCATAATATTATAGAAAGGTGACACATATACAGTAAGAGATAATATAAAAAGAAAATTATTTTTCAACCTCAAAGAAGACATGAAACTTCCATTGCATAGGCACAGGATGTAAGCTTTTATTATTATAATGTTCTTGTAATAATGTAGAGCGCTTGTAGAGCGGTTCTCCACTTATACTGGCTGAGGTTTGCGTATGAAATATGAAAATATGTAATTTATTTCTCGTTAATACGAAGAAAATGAAAACATAATTATGCGCTATATTATTATATATTATAGACTTAAGAGTAGTAACAGTGTACGTATATAGAAAACCATTATAAAAAATTCCGAGGAAAAATACCTAAATTTTACTGTATAAGAGATATTTAAAGCCTGTCTTTAACAATTATAAGTACCTTTATTATTATAAAACGCATTTTATTCTAATAATAAAAAAATAATATAATCGATACAACATAGATCATTAGGTGTATGTATGTTGTATGTGTATCTACTACGAAAACCTTAACGTTTCTTTTTTTGGCTGTCTATAAGCATTTTAAACTTTATTAACGACCAAAATTATTATTAATTAAAATATTTTCTTGCTCTTCATGAGTAGATTCAATAGTTTATTTTTTGTTGTTTTTGAGAATGTTTTAGAAAATAATTATACTACTGATATTTTGGCCAGTTTTACTAATAATTATGAGATTAATGTATTCACTAATATTACAGATATAGAAAAATGTAGGCTAAGTAAACCTACTTATATACATTCGTTATACGAGGGCTACGACAAAAAAAAAGATATATAATAATTATAAATTCTTTATTGCAGTTATCGATCTTTTTATAATATTCACGTTGGACACGTATACGCTTGTCCATTCGTCAAAAGCACTTGGTAAATATCAATGGCCACTCCACTCCAGATACCTGCAAAAATCTATTTAGCTTTTAAAACTTTAAATTTTCTCTGATTTTTAGAAAGAGGTAATAAAGCTAAAGGTAGGGGATAGGTCAGAGGAATTTGGTGGGTGGGGTAATACAGACATTTTTTGTATTAAAATAATCGAGAGTTCTGGCAGGAGTGCACGGAGCGGTGCTGTCGTGACGCCAGAGAAGGTGCCAAATTCCAGTTTCGGCCGGTTAGCTGTTTGTTATGAAAATACAACTCGATTTAATACGTAAGTCTTCCATTTTCAAATTTATCAGCGAATAACCAGCTTTTCCGACAGTGTATAACTTGCCAGCGTTAAATATATGAATAAGCAGCATCCAATTTTTTAAACTAATTAATCTGTGGTAGAGGTATACTTAGGTGTTATTTGCGATGAGTTACAAGCTGTTTTAAAGTATCTATTATAATATGTTGCTTGTGCAATTTAGTTACGTAAATATATGTAAAAAAATATCATAAATTATATTGAAAGCATAGATAATGTCATGATAAACCATTAGCACTCAATTTTGTAATAGAGTACTTGTGCATTGCTACCTTTATTAAATGAATCTCCAGATAATAACAATTCAATTAAGCACTATGTGTTATGGTCAGATTATTACATTAAATTCGTGTTTTACAGTTATGTGGTCAAGAATCAACTTGGGACTCTTTATTGGGAAGATAGATCCACTAACCACATCGCAAATGGCATGGTCTTGCATTATTCAGTCGCATGAATTATGTTCGTTGCACGAACAGACCGGATAAATCGCGATTATTCACGCTAAATCCTGAATTCGATCAAGTTTTTTTAATTAAAGACTTTCGATGCGGAAAATCCAGCACAAAAATTCAACAAATGTAAATTTTTTTTGCGGAATCCCTTCAATTACAAAAAGCAAAAAAAACGGTTCGAATTTTTCTCTTTCCTTTTCCGAGAACTGGGTAAATGTGAGAGGAAGGGGCATGGGAGGGTGCCAGTTGTACGGGGTGGAAATGTTCACTCACATTTTAACAACTTTCGGGAGTTTCAGGGAATTGGGATGTTTTTTAAAGTAAGTTAGAAATAAAGTTTGCCTTTACCAGCTGTAGTTAAACTGTCTGTATTGTAATAATGGTGGGCGTTAATAACTAATAATAATTATAAAAAAGTAAGGTTGAAACTGGCCTAAAAAGTTTTAAAAATTAAAAAGTAATTAATGTGGTTTTATAAAAGTTTATTGTTAAGTCGCTATTATGCACATTAGATATGTTATAGCTATAGTTTTGGAACTGAAAGCTAGAAAAAAGATGGCCCATTATTTAAATTCTTTCAGCGTTTTACTAATAACGATAGAATAGTCATGGGTACTTTTGTAAATATCCTGACTGAGAAAATCACTTTCGTTCTGAATTTGCCGTGGTCATATAACAAAGGCTTTGCAGGAAAATGTCATAATAATAAAAGCTTGACTTAATTAAATTTAACTTAAGCATATGTACCTATATTTATAGAAGTATAAATGAACGCGACCTTTATTTAACCAAATTTGTTTTTTTATATACATGTACTCAGTCACTGTCACATAGAGTGGATTGTTTTCTGACGGACAGCCTGTCCCAATTTAAGAGACGGTTTGATAAAATTATGTCGAGGATTCAGTAAATACCTGTATATACTATGTCAGACGTCCGGCCGATAAAAGTCGCTTGGTTTGTGGCTGAACAGATTCTTTTGAACTTTTAAACTTTTAAACATTTATTTTGGCTTGACGTTTCGACCGAGTTGCATCAGTCGTGGTCTCAGCACACTTACTTGAGACCGTTTGCCATAGAGCACTCAACCTATAGAGGTAAAATATTGGACCATTTTATTCACCACTGCTCAATTTATTTACACTAACAAGTATTAACTCTCGCTCGCATTAAAGAATACATACCAACACTGGACATATATTTTAATATTTATGTAATGGCTTATTGCTCTATTCGGTGTTGTGGCAAAAATAGCAAAAAATCAAACTATAAAACAGAACACCAGTAACTGTAACAGTGTTTTCCATAGACGTAATTCGTTTTCATACAAAATAAATGAGATTGCTCCTTTATAGGTTGAGTGCTCCAGGCCGTTTGCTGACAGTTTGAGACCACGGCCGACGCAGATCAGTCGAAACGTCAAAGCAAAATAAATGGTAATCAAGTTAATTTTCCGTATTTTAGATAGATAGTTATAATATCTACAGTGAACAGCGTCATATAATTTGTTTTAATAATATAGTACCCAACTTTTTGTTCGATCCAACATCTGACAGTGGTAACAAGCTTTAAAATTATTATTACCTTAGTGACTTATTATTCATATCGCATATGAAACTGAAAAATGAAATCATTTTTAACCGACTTCAAAAAAAGAAGGAGGTTCTCAATTCGTCTGTGTTGTTTTTTTTTATATATAAAAAATTTTTCTAAAAAAAAATTAAACCGCCTTCAAAAAAAACACTGAAAAGTATAAAATAACTATCCTTTACTAATCAAAACTCAAGTACAATTAAAATAACTTTATAAATACGATACACACACCTATATAATTTAATTTGACAGTTATTGAAGTCGGTGCCTAATCAATGTGCAACAACATAAAGTCTTTAGTTTGGTGGGCTTGGCACCGACTTCAATAACTGTCAAATTAAATTATATAGGTATGTGTATCGTATTTATAAAGTTATTTTAATTATACTTGAGTTTTGATTAGTAAAGGATAGTTATTTTATACTTTTCAGTGTTTTTTCTGAAGGCGGTTTAATTTTTTTTAATAAAATTTTTTTAATGTACTTGCGTTCATTATTTATCATGTATTTCAGTTAGATTATGAATTTAGGCATATAATTCAAGAAACAGTCGAATATAAAGTATTGTGCATACGACAATGTTATTGGAAACGTATTTTAGCAGTGTTATTTGTTAAGCAACGTTAAATTAAATGTTAATTCATCATTCTATCTGACGTTTTATAGATTCTTTATTACATCCAGTAATACATCGCGAGTCGGATGTAAACCGACTCATTAAAAAGTCAATAAACAATACCAATTTTACGTTGAATACAATATTGTTAAGATTTTTATATACCTATGTACATATGTCGAAAAAATGATGCCCGAAAGTAAAATTTTGTAGCATAATCTGTGAGTTTTAAGAGGTTAATTGTGGATATGCCAGGAAAACTATTTAGATTATAAATTTTGATCATATGTATATGTATATTCTGATGAAAGGAAATACAATTAGATTGAATTTTCTCGACATAATTTTTTGACATTTTAAAATATTGTTACGAGAATTAAAGAGACAAATATTGGTTATTCGAATTTGACTTGATCGATTTCCTTCTTTATCTCCGAAACTACTGAACTTATAATTTTAACTCACTGAACCTTAAAGTTTAAAATTTGTAGAGAGCAAAATAAAGGTATTTAGCTTTAAACTATAAACGCGACGTAGATCCGTTAATTAGTATTGTGAGAGCAAAAAGCTTTACCCAAAGTTTAATGCTAAAATATAACGCAAGTCCAAGTTTTTGTAGATTTTAAGAAACTAAGACGTAGAAACTCTAAATTTAATTTTAAATTTATAGTAATATATTACATTAACCAACATATTGTATTGCACTGTGTAACACTAAAATATTTGCGTATGACTTTTTTATTATTATGCAATGCAGACCGTATCTGTTATTTCTGACCACACCCTCTTATTTCTGAGACTATAGAACCTCACTTTTTAATTGAAAAAGCTGGCTAAGAGTGTTAGGCACGCGTTAACTTTAGTTTTATAAATTTATAATACCAAAGTTATAAAAAGTAAAAATTAAAATAAAAAAAATGCCTAAATAAAATGCCTCGAAAATATCCACCATATTATTATGTTTTTCGTTTTTTTGTATGGGTTACTGTACATGATAACACTGTATCTAGCTTAGTAAGTAAATATACGTACATACATACACGCATACCCTCATGCAGTACATATCCCTGACGGGGTAGTCAGAGAGGATGGAGCGCCAAATATCGTTGGTACATACTTTCGCCTCCTCAAATCTCATCATTCTCCTCATAAACTTTCGTCTAGATAAGCGAGTGCCTTTGAGAATTCCGTCAGCTAACTCTCTGGCTATTTGATTTTCATAAGTCTTCCTTGGCTTCTGCTAGCACTCTCCCTGTGTAGATTTACTTCGTCAATCGTTCATCACTCATTCTTTCTGTGTTCGAAGTATCAACCTAACCGTCCTTTCTTTATTTTTACAATAACACTGTCAAGCAACCCCGTCATACTGCGTCTCTCTTCATTGCTTATCTTATCTGTAGGTATTACTATGATGGAAAGAATTGGCTCGGACATCCGTACAGATAGATGTTTTATTTTTATTTGGGAAATACAACAGATTATAAACATAATAATTATTACAGTAGTTGACGAATCACAGTTACATACGAGACCGAAACCCTAAATACATTTCCACGACATGACATTAACAAAACTGAAACTAAAGGTTACATGTTAGTTATTTTAACTATATAATAAAAACGAGGGAATACCTAACGCCTTACTTGAAGCTATTAGGAAGATTATAACGAAAGTCTAAGTCTAAAGACCTTCAGAAAATAATTTCTCTCATTTTATCTTTTTTTAAATATTGTACGAAAACCACTGCACGTAAGTTGTTTCGCACTTGCTCATTTTTAGGGTTTCGTACCTCAAAAGAAAAATGGGAACCCTTATGAGATGATTTCGTTGTCCGTCTTCCCGCCTGTCTCTTAAGACCCTTTATCTCAGGAACGCGTGGAGGAATCGAGTCGAAATTCATATCAAATACTTACATTTGCGGTCCCTTAGAGCTGTAAAAAAATCAAGCTTCTAAGCTAACGCAATAAAAAAGTTCGGCCATTTACACATTTATTTTGACGTTCGCAAGTAAATCAAAACCTATTGGGTACTTTTAATTGACCTAGAATCATGAAATATGGCAAAAGCAAGGTCTCACAGCACAAGTAAAGGGAAACATCCGAAAATATTCAATTTATAATTATTTGCCATTACAAACTTACATTTGCAGTTGGAGAGTATGGGAGAACGTACCTTTGAACTGCAAAGTTAAGTTTGTTTTTGAATCCGACATATTAATTTATATATAACGACCCGCCCCGGTCTAGCACGCGTAGACATTTTTTTAAAACAATACAACCCATGTTAATGGTGGATAATGAAAGAGTTTTTGAATCGGTTGGGCAGTTTTTGAGTTTATCAATTACATACAAACAAACAAAACTTCTTTATAATTTTAGTAGGAAGGTATAGAGCGATAAATACATAATACAAATATGTACATTATACTGCAGCACAGAACCCTCAGTGCGCGAGTACGACTCACACTTGACTGTTTTTTGTAATTCAATCTATAGTTCGTATAATTACACCTATAAACCTACATACATAAATATTTTTTCTGGGTAGAATAAAACATGAATGTGCGATATAAAAAACCTTACGAGGTCCCACAGCGATCGATCACAGACGAGCGACCGTTTGATTAAATCAATCAATCATAATTAATTAAATATGATTGAACGGTGTAACTATAATTTCAATATGGATTTAGATTAATAAATCTGATTAAGTATATTAATTTTGGCGACCACCTTACAGTTTTCTTTCAGAACTCAACCGCTAACAACGTGCTTCGTTGTTTGAAATAGTGAGGTGACGCAGTTGCAAATAATAAAATTGATCTAAAATAGAGCTTCCGCGCCCATATGTACATACCACACAAAAGTGCGCGTGCTAGCTTACGAAAAATACGAAAAAGCAGTTATTTTTGGTTTATATTAATTGATCCTAAAAAATCCAATTGCCATTCTGAAGAGGCTAAGACGACATTAGGACCTATTCGCGAAACGACTTACCTACTCTTAAAAAAAGTCCTGTTCTACGAATAACTCATACTTAAAAACAATGTGTTTAGATTAATCTACACAAAATTTAGGGGCTTAAATCAGTCTCGTTAGTCAGAAAAATGTAAATCTGTGTTTTCAAAGTGGTTTCTTTGATATTTTTTTCTATTACAAAAGTTAACCAATCGTGTATCGCAACTGGCAAAATGAAGTCAACAAAATGAAGAATCAGGTTACCCAATATTACTTTCATACATTTTGTAATCACTTAGAAAAATTGAGATCCTTAAAATAATATATTTTGAAAAAGAGATTTCCATTTTTCGGACTAACGAGTCCGATTTCTGTCTCTAAATTTCCTGTGTAGATTATTTGTGTTAGAAACACACTATAAAATGCCAGTTGGATTTTTTAAATTAATTTATTTTTTAATATAAACGAAAATAACTGTTTTTTCATAAGTAGATGCGTGTGATACGCAAAAGTATGATTGGCCCCTTGGCGCTGTGACACAGCATTTACTTCCCAAGCAGGGTCCCGGGTTAGATCCCTGCTCAGATCATTTAGCAACGATTTTTTTTAATTGGCTTGTAATCCGGGTGATGTTGGGCGTTTCACCAATTCGTTCTGTCAGTTTAATTGGTACCCATATTACTAGCTTTGTTTGAGTCCGATAGTTGGTGGTTAAATATTTCATAATGTTATACATATGTACATACTGAGATACAATACATTTACTTATATTTTACTAGGGACGCGACCCGGTGGGATGTTCAATGTTTGCAATATACCAACTTATTTTTATTTATATGAAAATATGTAAAAATATCATCCAAATTTCCGACTTATTCCATGGATTTTTCAAAAATTTTCTTTCATACAAACCTTGTCCTGACAATAAGAACACGACAAAAAAGAAAGTTCTCAAGGGATGCTCGGTTATATTTATGTAGATTTATTGCACATTCATTATACGCAAAAATGTTAAAAAATAAACATTTTAGAATCGTATACAAAAAAACAAAACCAATTTTATACTACTAAATGGAACATTTGTTTATTTCTAGTTAATATACTAAATAATCTTCAAGGTAAGCCTTTATAAAATTGTATAGGTAGGTATAAAATTCAATAATAAAATACAAAGGAACAATTAGTTTAACAACAAAACTACAAAAAAAGTAAAAAAAAAATCGAGACGCCCATTTCGTACACGCACAGGGGTGGTCCGTGGTCCCCTCTAACGAGGGTGTTGCTAGGGGGTGGGGTGTAACCACCCCCTGACCCAGTAACCACCCAGTGCGTACTCCGCTCTAGCGTGTAGTACTCACGAATGCGAGATACCGCTACCTTTATGCTGAGATTGATTCGCAAAATAAAGGCGATCGTCGAGTGAATGAACCGCAAAGTTAAATCAGTGGTTGGTTATTGGTTAAAGAATGAACCGCTTCTTTATTTAAAAAAAATTTGCTGACGGATTTACTAGAATTATTTAAGAAAACGAATGAACACATTTGATGTAAACTGTAAATAGCCGTTTGGAATACTTAATAATATACTAACTAGCAGCCTAAACACAGGCGTGGGCTTTAAACGTTGACTTTTTGAGGTTAATTTTAAATTAATGTCATCGTAAAATATAAGCTCTTTAAAATAACAATTTAAAAATTATATAACGTTACTTTGTTCTTTTCTGTCATACGAAAAAGGTTAAAAATCAATGTATCCCACTCAAAAAGTAACGCTCAGAAAAATTAAAAAAGGAATCCCAAATTCATAAATGTTTAACATTACAATGTGTAAGAGAGTTAAGTACACTTTTCTAAAAAAAAAACTAAAAACTCGCTGCACTTCACTTTATCTCCAAAAATATGTCACGGAAAAGCCTAATAATACATGTATTTAATATTTATTATAAAGTAATAAATGTTAGACACTTTATAAAGAAAGAAAGTTCCACGATTTGTTTTACGGTTGGTGGTTAGTAGCAAGTAGCAACTAACGTAACATTAATTGCGCAACTATACTTGAACTTGGCCTGTGTTTTCAAACTCCCAAATTATTTTTCCTCGGTTGCCTTTAACGTCAAATTAAATTCCGCAATCAGTACCTATGTGATGTGCCGGATATCCGGATCTATGTCCGCAGATTATATTATTCACGTCGCATTTGTTACTTTTAAGTGGCTTCTAAACGGATTTTTTATATTCGTTAATAGTTGTCGTCTGCGGCTTCACTCGCTTTCCCTATCCGTTTACTAACGTACAATACATCCATATTGCACTAGTAAACTTTTTTGTACACTTTGTTTTTAACTCGTAAATTCACCGAAAAGTTAATGTATGTAAACTATGCTGCCCTTTGACACATTCGCACATATTCACGTCACATTTATACAAAGCGGGATGTGCGATAACTATCGGTCCAAGGTCACTCACCGACTATGAAGGAAATTGAACAAATTATGTAATAAAATTGAGGACCGTTTCCGTATTAGTATCCGTGGATTTCGACACTAATAATCCGCATCCGTATACGCGGATATATATTTTTAACGATCCGGCACATCTCTGATTATAACAGTTGCTTCAAGAGATTTCCCTATTTTCTGCGTATCTCCGGCGTAACAATACTTGAAAGTCTTAACAATGACTCGTCACTATAAGACTGGATTACCAACGCGCCAGATAAGAGCGCAATGTAACTCGCGTTATTAAATTTGTCCCTTTTATTCCGCGGGCCGTACTTAGTACGACGATTATGGGGGTCTCTTGCTTTATCTTTGTTAGAAAACGTACAAAAATCCTTTGTTCAAATAAGGAGAAGTTTCACGAATTAACTTGGTATTTTTAAAACAAAAGCTAATGAAGTTTTTTCACATTCTTTGTGTGGTTCCCAGAGCCCGGAACAAAGAACACCCTGTAATAGTTAATCAATCTAGGTATATATGAATAGTACGTAAAAACAAACCACTTTAGTACCTTTTTCCTCAGTTCGTCAACCAATTCTCCTTTTTTTAATTTTTAAGCTACTGAAGAGCCTTAGTGTTATCAATAAATAATTTCGAAACAGTTATCTTACGTGAAGCGAATACTTCGGATCCCTTTTTAAGAATATTGCGCGCACGGAGTAGTGAGTGAGATTTGGCATAATTTAACGTTCATACTGCTAATGTCAAAAAGCCTGTCAATGTCAACTAAATAATGTCAAATAAACTGGTTCAGAGCCCTGGTGGTACTTACTCATTGTATAGTAACATACACGCCTAACACTTAGTTTGGAGACACAATTGGTACAAATTGTTTGAAATATTATCTCTATTTATATGATTTCTTTATAAATACATTACAATATAATTTAAACAAATACATTTTTAAAGTATTTGTAACACATATTATATATACATTTTAGCTATATGCACTCCTACTACATGTAAAGTTTGACTATGATAAATCTCACACGCCTCCGTGAGCGAATATGCTTAAAACGGGGCACAAAGATTTTTCATGTAATAATATATATATACAGATATGCCAGGCGCCAGCTACTAATCTACCCACGCAGTCATAAAAGTCAACCAATGGATAGGGATTGTTGGAACTGATATATATTCGATGCAACAGCAACGCTAGCAACTGGTCACTATCTAGTTTCATTTTGTCATTTGTGAGCCTGAATACTTGAAGCTAGAAACTGAGCCAAGATGTAATTTGGTGCCTTGACGCTTTGTGAACTTCCAATGGAATATGGAACTTATATTACAAATTACATAATATGTATTAGACTTGGGCATATTCCTTCATTAATCTGATTCGGTCGCTATTGTTTAGTGAACTTAAAGGACTAAGCGTTTCATTAAAAGTCGATTACTATATAACTAGTAGTGATTATATGATTATACTACCAAAATAAACTAATAAAATCATTTTGTCGTAAATCGTATTTAAAATAAGTTCATATCGATCTCCTAATCGATTAAATAAGATTCGAAATTGTTCGATTCGTTAGTTTGAATCGAACAATATATACACCAAAAATTTTAAAAATTCAAAAATGTTATCCGTGATTTCGCTATTGATTTTGTACTTTTAAAATCGTAAAATACCTTACTATTGAAACAAAAGTGATTAAGCGCATACCGTGACCGATGAGCTAGGAGCTACTACTTTGATGGGCGGGATTAATCTAGTTCGTCAGTCACTATAAGGAAACGACTCACTTATGTAGATTGTCCACGAACAACTCAACTCTAATACATAATATGTAAAAACCTTTTATGATATAGATATTATCATATTTTTGTCGTCGTAGTTGGTTAAAAGACATATTGCGAAATGTTTTCCATCAACTGAATATTTAGTAGAGACCGCGGCAAAAATGTAATAAAAAGTTTTGTCAGTCTGGTATTTTTAATATAAAACTCAGTACTATTATTGAAGTTAAACCCTCCTGCAAATATTTGTTCTTAATACAACGAAAATAATTGAGAGGACTAAAATGTTACTGGTATTAGCTTTTGATAGATACGTATTACGTCGCAGTGAGTGAAAATTAGAGACATTTATTGTGTAATAGTGCTTATGTTTAATACAATCACCGAGGTTAAGTAATACTGCGCGCGCTCACCAAGTGGATGGGTGGGTGATTGCCCCATAAAGTACATTAGAAGTCTTGTACTGTAATTAAACTAAAAATATAAATGCGATGCGATGTCCGTATTTTCCATTTTCACAGCAAAATCGCTAAATCGCTTGATGAAATACGGTATTGAGATAGCTTGTATCTTAAGGAAAGGCATAGACTAGTTTCTTAAAAAATTCTAGGCGGATGAAGTCGCATGCAACCTCTAGTTTAACGTGAAAAATAATAGTAGAAGCGAAATATTCAAATATAGCGGCCAATCACTATTTGGTTTTGTCATTTTAATACTTAGAATTGGTCCTTATTTAGAATTATTTAATTAGATTAGACTCATTCGTGGGATCATAACTGTTTTAAACCGTAATGGGTGGTAGTACTTATTTGGGATTTGTCTGGGTCGCTACCACCACTTTACACGCTAATTCAATCGCGAAATAATGATGTGCAGCACTGTTCTGTTCGGGTGTGGAGGGTAAGATAGTCGGTGAATTTCATAAGAGGACCACCTTTGTCCTCAGGGTTGCCACCGCTTTATCAATTTGAGATGCTTTTTTAGCTTTCATATTGTAAATGTCCATGGGCCTCATTTGTCCACTTACCATCGGTGAACTGTTCCCTCGTTTGTTTTAAATAAAAAATAAACTTATTATTTATAATTTTTTTGCTTGGTATTCATTACGGATAAATACTACAAACTTTTTAAGCAAGTAAGTAGTATAAAATATATAGATATAAAATACTATACACTGTAATCCAAAACTCACAAAAACAATTCAAAAGGACTTGGTCAACTCAACTCGCAAGATTTCATTTTGTAAAATAATTTGTAGATTTTGAAGATAGGTGAAATTTATTTATATTTATGGAAGACTGACTATATAATGAAAGTAATAAAAAAATAATAATAAAAGGTAAATTACAAAATTGTAATGAATTGTCTCCACTATTCATAAATGCGAGTTTAAAACGAACGCACAGGGTTCCAAGAAGAGATATAGATTAACTACGGTCTGGGTGATTTGATACTTAAGGTGTCAAGAATAGAATTAGATTTTCATTAGAACACTTTCGAATACTTAGTAAAAAAAACTTAACACGGTGGTTAACCTCTGGTGATTAAGTTGAAGTCTTCTAATCTAACCTCCGTATTTCATTTTTCGGTAGAAAGACCATCGCAAAATGGAACTTTGCTTATAGGACACAATTTTGCCGCCTAAGAATTAATTACAAAATATACATATGGTCAAGTGTCGAAACATAATGCGTAGTTAATTTAAACCTTAACTGGGTTTGTTTTATGAAATGAATTTCTGGTTATGTATAAGATTATTATTAATTATGTTAAAAACGGGACAACGCGCGCAAGTCATAATCGCACTTGCATAAGCATTTTTGTTAGGTCCAGAGAGACAAGGTATACAGGAATTTTGTTATAATTTTTCTGCAAAGTTTCAAATAAGGCTTTAATATTCCCTGACATTTTAAAAATTCTAAGTTCAACATTTTCGAGACAAGGGGGAACAATGTTGTTGAGTTGTAGTATATAATTCGATTCCTCTTTAATTCTTAATGGATTTGAAATTGGTTAAATAGTGCCTTAATATGTGAGTTAACAAGATCAAATTTTTTACCAAGTTTGAAATTACTCGCATATTACTTAGGTGTTTTCTGAGAAAACGGGCTTTAACAGATGGACAGACGCATAAGTGGCCTTATATGGATTCCGTTTATTAAATCCGTAAATCCATTTGAAGACATGAAATCTAATAATTTTTAGCTAATTTCCGCCCAAAATGTCATACTTGTTAATCGACACGACTGTGTTTCATCTTACAACAAGCATTTTCAATAAATTCCAAAGAACGACTACGATTAACTAACTAGCATTGAACTTCATTAGCATGATTATTATTTTGACTCATCAAAAGTATTGTGACGTTAACATATCCACTTATGTGAACCGGATGTCAAGATATACGGTTAGCATCTAATTTGACATCTCAATGGCTTTTATGGAGTACGACTCCAGCTAGAGTTATTTATTAATTTATTAAATATATTACAGTTTTCATCTTGAAACATCGACATAATTTAATCAATCGCGCACATTAACTTAAATGCAGCATCCGGTGAACGAGTCAAAACAATTATTCGAAACGTTTTAGGCCTGAGTACGTGCCTGCCGTAAATTAAAGCGACCTCTGTTTTGTAGGTCATGCGGTGTCAAATTAAATTGGATCTTGGGCGTCCGTAATACGAATTACATTCCGATGTCAAACGTTCTGCGTTATACATTTAGCTAGGTATCTTGTGGAGATCGATAAGGCGTTCACATATATAACATATTATACAGATATATGTTTATACAAACGGAAACGGATGTGCTGTATATTATCTTCGCTGAGAGATCAGATGGTACATAATATAGCAAGTTATTTGTGCGTAGATGAGATATGATTGTTGTAAAGATATATTTATATATCGTTCTCAAATTCAATAGAGATTTTAATCGTGATATCCAAATATAGTACAGAAACTTATCAAATGCTTCAAATAAAAGAAGTTACGACGGAAATATCTGTTTGTATGTAAGCCTGTAACAACTTGAAATCGCTTAATTTAAAACTAGTAGATTAGTACAACATTTCATCTTTTAAGTACTGTGGCTATAAGTATAAAGTCGCAATTGACGTTTGTCTGTGCATTCGCTAATTTCTAAACTTCTAAGTAAATTTCAATGTTGTTTTTAGCCATCATTTAGAACATTTAACGAGGAAAACGTTTGTGTGTATAATACATTCACACTTAGTAAATGGAATTAATACTAGACTATTGACTAAAAATTTTTACCCCATGCGAAGCCAGGACGTGTCGCTAGTATTAACGTAATTTAATAACAGAAATTTAAGAAACGTTTCATAATTCGATAATTTTTAATTATTTCTATTTGTTTAATTCGTACATACTGTATAAATAATCTTACTCGGTATCTCTAACATGTTACCGTTACATGCTTCTTTCGCGTCCTCATATCTCATGCATTCTCACACACTTTTGCCGATGTATGCGAATAATAATAATAATAATGCGCCAGACGATACACACCAATCATCTGATTTCAAACTAGGGTATTCCCTGTGCTATGAGAACCGGACGACGACTACTGAGGGCGTCTCCCAGTACACCCAGACCCGAGAAAATCTGGAAAAGGGCATTTCCCAAATTGACTCGACCGGGAATCGAACCCGGAACCTTCCGCGCTTGGTACAACGTCTAAACCACTGCGCCATCGAGGTCTTATTTTTAATACTTTTGACATTTGGTCAACTAACATTACGGCTATCAAATCTTCATTAGTCATCCTTGGTCTTCCTTGGCTTCTGCTACCGCTTTCTTTTGCTCTGTAGACTTTCTTCGTCTATTGATCATCACTCATTCTTTCTATGAGCCCGAATCATCTAATTATTCCTGTCTGAATATAATAATTCTTTAGTTAACTTGGATTCATTGGGCCCACTCTATCTTCTTTACTCTACTTTATTCATTATTTTTGCCGTCTTTGGTTGACTAAGGCACTATGCGGAATTTGTTCTTAATTCTTTAAAAAGTACAGTTCGCAGATACAATGTAACTAACATTTTGATTACATTATATTATACATAGAATCTATCACAGGTAACAAGATTCATCAAGCAAATGATGTGAAGAGATGTTAGAGTAGCGTTAGCGATTGTTAGAATTTTTAGGCCGTCTATAAGACCTAAAAAAGTTTACATACAGGGATATTGAAAATTGATATACGCTTAACTCTTTTAACAGTTATAGAAGAGTATTTGCGTATCCACGGTCAGTATGCGATTGAAATATATTATTAGGACCGTTTTCGAGTTACGAAGACGTTTATATGACTCTTATATATCAACACTGACTACGTAGTCTAAGCCATATTTTGCTAGTTGGGTTCTAATCAAACTTATTATGAACCAGCCACTCGACATAGGCACATAATATGTAACTGCTATTACTAATCCCCAATCGCAAAACACATTTTGTCATACAGAGCAAACAAAGTATTTAATATAACGGAATTATGTCAATTTTCCTTAAAAGCGCATCTCATTCTCAATGTTAATTAGTTCTCTCAAAGTTTAGTTTAATATTTTTTAGACTTTTATTGATTTTTTTATCGCCCACACTCATTTATTTATAAATTTATTCAATGTACACACGGTTTCCATTGCTTTATTATATGTATAGATACTTTGAGAGATGTGGGGTTAGCAGTGTTTAAGCAATTTTTATCAAAAACGTATTTAAAAAAAATAACACGAAGTATGTAACATGCTACATATTCCTAAATTAATGGACCTCCGTGGCGCAACGGTTTAGCGCGTCGGAAAGTAAAACGGGGGTTGCGGGTTCGATTCCCGTCCCGAGTCTGGGTGTTTATGTATAATATGTATATATTTACAAAAGAAAAGTATATAAGTAGTATATCAGTTGTCTAGTACCCATAACACAAGCGCTATGCAGCTTACTTTGGGACTAGATGGCGCTGTGTGAAATGTCTGAGTATTATTATTATTTAAATTACTTGTATTATTATTTAAATTACTTGTAATGGTTTAAAGAACAGCACAAGAATTTTGGAAAAAATGTAATTGTAATTGTTTTCCTACAAAATTTTTTTACAATCACATTTCAGTAGTAAGTATAGGAGGATTCCGGACCACGGACTGAAACACCCCCATTTGAGACGATTGCGCTGGGTCCCAGAGCCGTATCTCGCTCCGTTTCCTCTGTACAGATTTCTCATCTGCACGCCTAGATGATTACACTAATTGCTATCATTAATCCATTACTATCATTAGCCACCTCACGGCATCCTAATGACCGAATTAATGCTTGCTGGTAATTACTTTTTAATTGACGTCTTCCACTGTCATCGACTATGATTTTTAAAGTATCGTCAACATCACGCGGTACAGATGAGTCGCCAGAGCCATCAAATGATGTCACCGATAGCGAGATGAGAGAGTGTACGATCTGCAATATGTTGTTAAAGAAAAAAAGGTACTTCAATAATCACCTTCGTAGCAACGTACATAACAATAACGCTCTGCGAATTCCTCACAGTTTGCCAATCGTTTTACATACATATCTTCACGCTGTATCCCTAACTGAGTAGTCAGCGAAGGCGAAGCGTCGTGGTCTTTACATACTTCTTTCGCTTCCTCAAATCTCCTCACAGTTTATCAATCGTTTTATATACATATCTTCACGCTGTATCCCTAACGGAGTAGTCAGAGAAAGCGGAGCGTCGTAGTCCTTACATAACAATGTCCTCATAAAATATCATGTAGTTTCTATAACTATCAGGAAATTCTTAGATATATTTCAGATTAAGTAATACAGCGACATTTCAAATTCCTTTCATTTGTGACTGAAAAACAATGTCCTCATAAAATATCATGTAGTTTCTATAACTATCAGGAAATTCTTAGATATATTTCAGATTAAGTAACACGAGGACATTTCAAATTCCTTTCATTGGTGACGACAAGGTATAATAGGTAATTCATTTAGTAATTGGCATTTAATTGCAAAATATCGATCTTGTGAACAAATGTATACGATGAGTTAGTCACCCAGACAAGTGTTTGTCATTACTACGTCGTTTTGTTAATTATTAAAGTTGTTACCTATATTCATTAGCTAATAGATCAAGAATTAGCCAACATCCATGTCTTCGATAAGACTGGTGTATAAAACCACACTATTTTGTAAGTCAAAAGCATTCATTGTGCAGTCCTACTACTTATAACTTAACTTTGAAAATAAAATTATTATTTATTGTGGAGTTATCAGTTCATCCATTGACTCAACTTTACCATTCGTGTGCCGAGAGCAGAGACGTGCTAGTATCTTCAACTAAGTATTCTTTTGTGTTCTCCACTCACTGCAAGGATCATGGATGTAAGTAAAAACATTTAATTTTTATGTATAAATGTGTATTTGTTTAACAAATTGCGTGACATTGTTTCTCTTTTATCTATAGATTGCGTGTTGTATGAATAACGAGGTAGATGTTGATGTCGAGGAGAACACATTCAAACATTATTATTTTCCCACATCTGACGACGACTCACGCTCGTTATTTCGATCCAAAAGAAAAGTCAAGACTCGATTGAAGAATTCTTCGAAGATTCCAAACACAAATTGCCAAAGCGATCATCATCTGTTGGACGACCGAGCAAAGAGCCTGGCACATACTGATATTTATCAACAAATGTTGATGATGGAGCAACAGCATCTCATTTAATAAAAATCGAAGTATATGATCTGAAAAAGTAGGCCAGCATGCCTCAGTCCGAACATTGGAAGCACACGCGGATATCCGGTTAAAGTACTATACCAAATCACAAAATGATCCTTTACATAAAAGGCCACGTGGATTAATAGACTCGATAACCAAGGAGACATCTAATTCACCTAAGTGTAATAAATATAACTATAGTAACAAAAATAATTAATGATAAAAATGATTCCATGCAGCACACAATCTATTACAAAAAAAAAAAAATAATAAAAAACAGTTGCGATTAATATACAAGAGAAATAAGAAAACGAAATGTAAGGAATACCTAATAATTACTAAAGTGCATCATCTAGAATGTCGACTTATTAATTACATCATTTTTCCGTCCCTAACTCCGTTAGGGATACAGCGTGAACATATGTATGTAAAACGATTGGCAAACTGTGAGGAATTTGCAGAGCGTTATTGTTATTTGCGTTGCTACTAAGGTGATTATTGAAGTACCTTTTTTTCTTTAACAACATATTGCAGATCGTACACTCTCTCATCTCGCTATCGGTGACATCATTTGATGGCTCTGGCGACTCATCTATACCGCGTGATGTTGACGATACTTTAAAAATCATAGTCGATGACAGTGGAAGACGTCAATTAAAAAGTAATTACCAGCGAGCAATAATTAGGTCATTAGGATGCCGTGAGGTGGCTAATGATAGTAATGGATTAATGATAGCAATTAGTGTAATCTAGGCGTGCTGATGAGAAATCTGTACAGAGGAAAAGGAGCGAGATACGGCTCTAGGACCCAGCGCAATCGTCTCAAATGGGGGTTTCGGTTTTTTTTTAGGCGCATTTAAAAAAATTATTGAAAACAAACCCCTCCAGTAGTGGTGTTTCAGAATCAGTAGCCCGGAATCCTCCTATACTTACTACTCATTTCACAATTACAATTTTTAATCGTAATTGTTTGTACAATTACATTTTACCCAATACTGCTCCACACATGACTCCAAAAAGTTCGCTATTTGATTTTCTGTTTATAATCCTAAAACTAAATCAGATGGATAGTTATATTTTAAACTAAATTTCTCATTGTAAGCGAATGGATAAGATGTTCTTATGAGAAATAAATTTAAGTAATCCGAAAGTAACCCCCAAAAGAAAACATTTTGTCTGTATTTTAGGCGTAAACGACTAATTGGAATATATTAATAACTGTTCCAAGCAGCTGTGTAATTCTAAAATAATGTATTTGAGAGACAAACAAATTCTAGTGATTCCATAAATGACACATTTTTCTAATTTTCGAACGAAAATTAATAAATAATAGGTAGATTTTTTACTTAGATTTTTTTGCACACGCGGTACAAAAAATACAAAAAGCATTTTCAATTCTTATGTAAATAAGTATTTCTACTTAATTGTTATTTAAATGATAACTATTATTTATTTCGCATGTAAATATTTTTATACAAAAAATACGATGTCACTTTTAACCTTGTAACGTAACGTATTAGGATTCCAGTTTTAAATTTAAACATTAGTCAATTTTAAGTTTAAAACGAAAATCCGACTAAAAAATTTAAAAAGTCATGAAGATTGAGAATAAAGTGTACATTGAAGATAATTTAACAAGATTGCTTTATATAAAAACATTTTTTTTACTAAGAAATCTCCAACCGAATTTTTTTTAAACAGAAATCTATGATACATTTTGTTTGGCGGTTGGTAACTAACAAGTAACAACTGATAGTATCATGTACTAAACACTGCCCGATTTTAACAAAGTCCCCTAATACTTAGCATACCCCTAAGGCTAAGTACATCCTAAGATTGGTAAGTATCATAACAAGACACTGTACACTAAACAGACACCTATCAATACTCAGACTAATACCTGAACCCCTATGCAAACATTGCGATAGGGAAGAAACAAATATACACTTCATAACAGAATCCATTATGTCTGCGGGAATTAGATTTCATACACTAGGGATAGATGCACTGAAAGAAGTAGAACTGAGGACAACCAAACTAAAGGATATACTCATGTTTTGTAGGAAATCCAGAAGATTCATGGACAACATAGAGAAGGGAGGACCACTAGGTCAGTGACAACTGGAGCTTCAATTCTGGGAACAAAGCTGAATGGCCACCTCTCCAAGAACAGCCCGTCTGTGGTCTGGCGGACGTCCCAACAAGCAATCTACATCTACGGAACCCCTAAAATGGATTAGGCGTCCGCTAACAATGATTTTGCATTTCGCGAAACGTTAGGAGCCCCTATGTAGTTAAAAGATCCTCTAAATTTAGAAACTCGATTGTCGGACACAAAACTATTTGACAATTTTGCGTGTTATTTTTTGACAATATGGAGAATAATTCATTACATTATATCAGCCATTCCCAAAGTGGGCGATAACGCCCCCTTGTGGGCGCTGCAGGCGTAAAGGGAGGCGGTAAGAGACACAGAAAAAAAATGGGGGCGTTGTGTAGAGGCCTGGGGGGTGATTTGTAATTTCATTTAGCTAGGAGGCATCTTAGACAACGACTGCATGAGCTCTCGACTCAGTAGACAAAATAAGTTTGGGAACCAGTGCATTATATAGAAACTTAGACGTAAAACTTTATCTACTATCTGTTTAATTGATAAACTTTTGGAAATGAATAGTCACTATGGAAACAATGAAACGTCATATAATTGTCTGACATTATTAGGGAACTGGTAAATAAGAACCGGTTTAGGGATCCTTTTAATCTAGGGGGTAGAGTTATGTGACGATTTAGATAGCGTTGGTGAAATCGCGCATTAGGCCCGTATTTCAAATCGATACTAAAGTGTGAATCTCTGATTGAGCACAGTAAGACAAGGATGTCGCTACATGCGATGAATAGCGGCAGTTCTATCTAACTATACCGAAGCTGAAATTCACCCTTGAGTATCGTTCTGGAATTAGGTCCATAGGCCTAATTGCCCAAATACGATTGCATTCGTCCAGAATTTTTAACTAAGTATGTGTCTATATAGCTAAATCTCTAGGTTTTTATAAATGAATAGTAATACTCGTAACATTACTAAGGCTTCTACGGTGACCTAGCAATTAATGAGAAATATAGAACGTAGAGTTACATATTTTCCCGCACAGGTCGTAAAAGTCGGTTAAGGAACTCAGGAATCAGGATACGAACTAGTATGAGCAATGGTATGCGCTAGCAAAACCTGTCATTTCATGATTACGCTTTGACATCTCTGAGCTCAAATACTTATTAGTAGACCTGTGTCAATCTTTCATTTTCAAAGATTCGATCATTCAAGTATTGATTTGAAAAAGATTCGGTCAAATGATCCAATCAATCATTGATCCATTGATTGTATACAGATACAATCATGATTATATTTTTGATTGAAACGAAAGATCGAACGATTGTGTGAGTTATCTTATCTTTTACGATTTCGATATTTTTTATAGTTATAATAATAATTTAGACGCATTTATAATATTATTGTTTGTGTTTTAAAAAACAATGTGTAAATTTTTTGAATTTCATTTTTTATGACATTAAACGGCATAGACAATCGATTAAATATCGACAAGTACCGAATCAAATCGAAAAACCGAGATCGAATCGGTTAAATGATCGAATCGATGAATGATACGTTCGTTCAAATGTGATTGCAATCATCAATACTTTGAAATGATTGCAATCAAATGATCGAATCAATCACGACCGACACAGGTCTACTTATTAGTCTTACCACCGTGTGTTAAACGAATTTTCCTGTCTCTTTCTACCTCATTGAGTGTAACCACGAGTAAAACAGTTAGTAGCCATTCCCAAAGTGGGCGATAACGCCCCCTTGTGGGCGCTGCAGGCCTAAAGGGGGGCTGTAAGAGACACAGAAAAAAAATGGGGGCGTTGTGTAGAGGCTTGGGGGGTGATTTGTAATTTCATTTAGCTAGGAGGCATCTTAGACAACGACTGCACGACTGAGCTCTCGACTCAGTAGACAAAATAAGTTTGGGAACCAGTGCAGTTAGCTATAGTATGTATGGCGACCTCACACTGTCAGTGTAATTCGTGTCAGCTTAAGAGTCGGTCAAGACTTAAAATAATTATTTGCAAAATACTCGTAAATCTTAAGTGTTTTAGTTACTAGAATTCACAAAAATAAAAATATGTCATGTTCAGCTGTGTATCGTTGTACTGTGACCTTCCCTAGTTATGAACATTAGTAAAAATCTAGAAACTTGGTCCGAGTACTAAGAGTACACGAGGCAGTCTGTATCGAGGATGCTCAAAACCAAAGTTTCATAACTACTCAGTTGCCCCATAAAACCTTGAGGTTTATAAAAAAAGATATTTAAAAACAATGCATTCCAAAACTAGAAACGAATGCAATTAAACGATTTTTTCCAATTATAAGTGCGTAAGGTGCACTTCATGGGTGGTCCGCACTTATTTACTCTCTTGAGTGCTGTCCTGAGCACCAACGGAGTAGGCCGCCTTGAACTTATATATCTATAAATGTTGTCTGAAAATATACCGAAAAATGAAGCACCGACGAATCTGGAAAGTAGACACAAAGATATAAACTGTCAAAGAAGTTATGAACAGTTTCGTAAACACTTGTCTTCATCTCTGTCTTTATGTCAATTTATTAATACTGGTCTAAATACTTGGAATTCAGTTACAATATTGGACAAGTATTTCAGCTTCCTCGCAATTGCTTTGCTTGTCATTTCAATGTCGCGAAACTTTGGAACGTATTCCTGACATAATGACTTTTGGTTATATTTGCAATGGCGATTTAATTTAATAATTTTAATATCTTAATAATTCCTAGGCGAAAATGTGTGAGGAGAATGATGAGATTTGAGGAAGCGAAAGAAGTATGTAAGGATCGCGACGCTCGTCGCTCCCTCCTCTCTGACTACCCCATTAGAGATACAGTGTGTGGATATGTATGTATGTATGTATGTAATGTGTTAACAATTCCTCTAAAGCAGTGTTTTTCAATCTTTTCGAGTTTGCGACCCCTTTACAAGTTAAAAAATTCCAGCGACCCCCTAGGCCCATAAACAAACAAAATGTAAGTGATTTTAAAGACTACGTTTGTTTTTAAGGTTTTTAATTAATAATAATATTGATTAAATTTTAATCAATGTAGGTCCCAAAAGAAAGAAAATTATTGATTAAAGATCAAGTAGGTATACCCATACTCTGCAAACAAGCTCTGAAAGTAAGTATTAGGTATGTAGGTAATTTTTTGCTTCGCGACCCCCCTAAGGGCCGCGACTCACAGTTTGAAAAACTGCTCTAAAGTAATACCAGCAAGTCCAATATATTAAAGGCGAATCCTTTATGGATGTCCATTCAATTCCGCAGACTGACATCCAGATACTAAGGAGCAGTATTGAATCGACCATAGCAAAAATATTCTTATGGCCTCCGCGCGGTTAACATTCTCGTGCCTTTATTAAAAGCGAATGTAAACTCTATTCACTAGGCAACGACGTTCGAATTTCTGGGAACTACCCAACCGCGCGGCCTCCGCGGGGTCGTTCGTCGTCACCGCGCGTTCTAAAACTATCCCACCCTCGCATTCCATTCTTCTATGGCCACTCCAATCAGTTACTTGTGCTTGACATGAGCTTAGATATGTAAGTATATATAATGTATTTGCTCTATTTTGCGGCGGCCGCGCGTTGACCGCGTTGTGTCGGCGCGAAGTTCGTGTCGAATAAACGCGCCTTATGGTCCCCAATGTACACAACTTGAGTCACCCTTTCATTCAATCACGTCATGTTACACAAACGCAGATTTAACGTATAGCCGACGAATTGGAAATTATGACGGCAAGGATCTAAATTTTTCTAATATATTTATTCTTTATTGCACAGTTGGAAATTCATAAAGGAAAAGCTGTTCACAAAGATGGATTTATCCCTAGAACAGATCTCTTCCACTCAACCCATGGTAGTGGGATAGTGTCATATTAACGGACTGTAATTTGCAATAAGAAACAACAACCAAACGAAATCAAAACAGAAAATAAAATAAAAATATTATACCTAGACAAACTATACTATACATACATAGGTAAAACATATATAAGTATAGAATATATACATACATACATACATACATATCCTCACGCTGTATCCCAAACAGCATGTTAGTCAGAGAGGATGGAGCGCCAAGCGTCGCGGTTCTTACATACTTCTTTCGCTTCCTCAAATCTCATCATTCTCCTCACACATTTTCGCCTAGGTATGCGAGAGCTTTTGACATTTCCGTCTGCTAACACTCTGGCTATTTGATCTTCATAAGTCAGCCTTGGTCTTCCTTGCCTTCTTTTACCACTCACTTTCGCTCTGTATATTTTCTTCGTCAGTATTTATATAAAATAAAGAATCTAAGTAATTGCAAAACATATGAAAGTGATATTTGGTAATTTGATTCTTCATTTCATTGACTTCATTTTGCCAGTTATGTTACACGATTGGCCAACTTTTGTAACAGAAGAAAAAGCCAAAGAAACTTCTTTTAAAACAGAGATTAACATTTTTCGGGACCGACTTGTGTTTCTACATTTTCTGTGTCTTTTAATCTAAACCCACTTCAAAATTTCAGTTTGATTTTTATAGCTTTTAATATAAACGAAAATAACTGTTTTTTCGTATTTCTTGTAAGCTAGCGCGCGCATCTTTGCATGTGGTACGTATGGGCGTGGAAGCTCTACTTTAGATTATTATTGTTTATCACTGCTTGTTACCTTAAATAAAACTTCATATACTATAGTTCGCACGGATCTAAACCCCAAACATCCCAAACATGCGATTTTCAAATGTTTGTTTGCCTGTCTGTTTATTAGTCCGGGCTAATCTTCGAATCATCTGAACCAATGTTGACAAGACTATCATTGGCTGGTAGAGGACTTTTCAGAGTGTAATCTACGTCGGAAAAATTCCAAATTTAACGCATGGGAAACCGCGGGGTACAACTAGTATAAAATGTAGTTGGACGTAAACATATTGCGGTATATTTTTCATTAAAATCTTTGAGTGACCATCGATTAATATACAGGTGAACTTGAATTCATTCAACAAAATTGTGCGGGTGGTTCATAACAATATACACACCGAGTATTACCATACCGAGTTTAGCGCCTATGCAGTCCAGTGCAACCGAATTTGTCCATTTCCCACGCGTCCTATGGCGATAACAATAAAGTTAACTTTCGCAGGTGCGGTCTGATCATATTTTAGCGCGGAAAAATCTCAAGATATGTTTTTGCACATAATTGTAATTTGCAAGAAAACTGCATTAACAATTAAAAAACTGGTTTTAGAGATTTCAGAGATTTTATCCTATCCATTTTATTAAGAGTTATTTATTAGACCTATCCATTTTAGTAAGAGTTAAAATTTTGTAGAATTTCGGAGATACAAATAATTTTTTGTGAAAAATGGAGTTTTTTATGGATTTTCTTTAATGACATTTTCTTCTCCAATCGTGTTTTCACATTAGAGGATTTTAAGATAAGGAATTGAAGTTGTACATTGAAATATCTAACTTTCAGTCTACTCAGTTATCAAGACACAATTTACCAAATATACCAAGGTTTGCATAGGAGAACTCTTGTGTAAGTATTCACCAACATATTTGTGCAAAACAGGATTTTTTCTGGATTTTTTTTTTAAGTAGATTTTTTTTCCAACTATGTCTCCACGTTTAGGAATTTTAAGATAAAGAGAATCTATCTAACTCTGTAATATCTAACTCTCAGTCTTCCTAGATATGAAGATCCAGGTCAATACACACCAAAGTCTGCATAGGCAGATTCTTAAGTAAATTAAACAATTTTCTTGCAGTATAATTAATTGTTTGTATCCTTGAACGAAATTAGTATTACTCAGTTGTATACGCGCGCGCTGTGGCATTTATATATTTGAGATATTATTTTTCTTCTTAATGTTTTTAAATTTGGAATTGTATGATAGTCGAGATATTATTTTTTTACTTATTGTTAGTGTTTTTAAATTTGGAATTATATCTACTTTTGAATTGAAGTGCTTAAATAATTGTTTTTTTTTAATATTTTGATTTGCTAAATTAATTTTAATCACGATTAGAGCTCTCCATTTCAATTTGTTGAATGTTTTACATTTCGCCCAGTACAATATCTGGGTCTGTAAATATCTGGTCTTTATTCGTGCCCAGTACAATATCTGGGTCTTTATTCGTGGTCCGTTCTACTCCGTCGGATACGTTCCATTAGCACTTGGATCAAAGATTTCTGTATAATCTAAGGCAGATATGCCCTACTCTAACTCTAAGAAACGAACATTTTTTCATGGTTCTCGAACTAAAACATTACAATATTACATATATATATAAATTATATTTACGAAGTGTAATTGAAAAGGAATATAGATATATATAAAGACAACAAGAGTAAAAGAGAGAGAAATTTAAGCTTTTTCTAATTTTAAGCAACACTTTTTGTAAGACCGTGCGACGTACATTTCGCACGCACGGCGAAATGACGGCGTGACTACAAAACGTATGAAAGTGATATTTGGTAACCTGATTATCCATTTCATTGACTTTATTTTGACAGTTGCGATACACGATTGGTTAACTTTTGAAACACAAAAAAAATATCAAAGGAACCTCTTTTAAAACAGAGATTTATATTTTTAGGAGTAACGGGACCGATTTATATTTCTTCTGTATAGTTTTAATCTAAACATATTCTTCAAAATGACAGTTGGATTTTTTAAAATTAATTATAGTTTTTAAAATAAACGAAAATAACTACTTTTTCTTATTTTTCGTAAGCTAGCGCGCACACTTTTGCATAGTCCAGAAGGTCTATTTTGGATTAAATTATTGTTTATCAATACGACGCCTTAACTCCTATTTAATGCTACAGAACTTGGTGCTTAGGGCACGTTTACCCCAATTTATAAAGAACTCTTTGACTTGGATATGCAATTTAAAAGACCCATCCGGATCTACCCATCTCTACCTACTCTAAAACGTGTGCTCATATCCTTAAATATTCACGACTATGGCTCCATTGTCGTGACTTGAACTGTGCTCATTGTCTGTCATTCACATATCCTTATATACATTCTCCACGTTTTGAAATTATAATAACTATAAATATTATTAAAGGTTACATACTTAAATTTACACAAAACGTCACAACATTGCCCAACGGAGGTGACTAACATCAAGGTACAGCAAATTCACGACTTGAACTTACTTTTGTAAGTCAATTTTTTAGGCTTCATTTGGCAAAACTAAATCAAATATCTGCCCGCGCCTAATTAAGCTCTATGCCCTCTATCCCTTGGCCGACTAACGATCTGCATGAGATAAGGTGGCACGTTCAATATTTTTATTTACCATTCATTAAAAGTAACGAAAGAAAATTTATATGAATCGATATGGCAGTTAACACAATAAAAAAAAAAACAACTGTTTACAAATACAACTTTAAATATACTTTTTCTTCATACCTACCATGATTCTCGATCTTGAGAGTAGCGGATAAATGATCTCTTGTCTAAGACCTGAAGCCATTTAGGTGCTTTATTATATTATTACTTTTATGGATAAATCTATTATTACTTTTTTGCATAAATCGACATGTATCATATTCTTGGTTTCTCGGCGCGCTGATTACAAAAATTTTCGATTACAAAAGGACGTTCATTTTCAAATCCAAGATGGCGAATATTACTTTTATTGGATAAATCGATGTGGGTGTCAAATTCTAGGTATTTCGGGGTGCTGATTACTAAAATGGCGTTCATTTTGAAATTCAATATAATTTTAAACCACTTAAAAACATATGAGTTGTCATGCACTACCCAACCACATTGCAGTGGATTCAATACAGTAGGGTCTTGTTGGGAAGCATTTTTCCAAATATTGGAAATGTGAGCTCTTAAAAATTGCTGATAAAGTTTACTTTTGCACAATGGTATCGAGCTCGCGTCAAAATTGCGTACTTTTTTATTAAAGTTCTCTTTAATATCGGTAGCTTTGTAGCTAAATATTCTAAATTTTAGTGATAAGTGGTTTGAGGGAGATCAACTTCCGTGTTTTGTCAGCGACTTTATCATGGATATTCCAGTTGATTTCATTATGATATATTCTATTTTGAAAGTGCTTAGTTCCGTTAACAAATTTAAACTTCATTTTTACAGAGGCTGATTCGATGGATGATGAGTCATGTAAAGCTGGGAATGATTCCGAAGATGAGACTGACGAATAAAAGAAAATAATCCCTCAAAATATGAAATAATGTAAATTTGAATTGAGTAACAAATTATTATATTATCCATTACTGAATTTATATTTTGATTCAAACGAATAAAAACTATCAATAAAACCTTCAATTTTATTTTTGTTATCTTCATTTTTATAATTACTTTTTTATTATTACCGGACCATCTTCCCCAAAAACACTTTTGTAACAGTCAATAATATTCTTGCTTTTTTCTTTATAATATATGCATTTGTATCAAAATATTGTAGATGTACGAGTGAATACTGTAGATGCATCGACTCGCATTGTATGACTTTGTTTGCCGTCTGCCGGGGTGTTACAACCGGAGTAAACGTCTGCCGTGTTGAAACTAAGTTTGTAATACTATGATAAATAATATATATATATATAAATCAGCTTAGGTAAAATACTTTTGAAATTTTATTTTTTTTAAATTTTCAAAAATGTCTGGCATAAGGTTACAACCGGCCAAATCGTCTGGTATTGCATTGTTTTATAGTAATAATTATATCCTTTCCTATATCCAAACGGTTACTACAATACTTTTGAAGTTGGTCTGATTTTTATACCTGTCTTACCTGAGTGACGCCCTGGCTACCCCCTTTGGGCTTAGTGACTCTCCACCTCATGTATGGTAGATATAGGAGAGTCACCGAGGAAAATTTCATAACATAACATAACATAACATAACTTCACGCTGTATCCCCAACGGGGTAGTCAGAGAGGACGGAGCGCCAGAAGTCGCGGTCCTTACACACCTCTTTCGCTTCCTCAAATCTCATCATTCTCCTCACACATTTTCGCCTAGGTGTGCGAGTGCTTTTGACATTTCCGTCTGCTAACACTCTGGCTATTTGATCTTCATAAGTCAGAAAATTTCATCTTTGGTAAAATACTTACAGTCTGCCTTTCACTGGCTCTTAGACTATTAGTAACTATGAACGAAATCAGGTCAGCAGTAGCTTTACGTATACATAGCGATGTTTATGTACATAGAATTGAGAGGCTCGTTTACTTTTGTTAGGTGACTCGATCGAGTGGGAACGTTGTTTTTAAATGTCAATCTTGTCATTTTTTTAAACGGTGATATATATGAATAAAATTGATGAGATGCAGATTTTTATAAAATTAGATAAAAATAGTAAATAATGTCTATTTGTTACTATTTAACCTGTTACAATCAACTAACAAACAAAATAATAAAAACTTCCAGAACGTTTAAATTGTGTTAATTATGTACAATTAAATATATAAAACAATAAAGCATGTTTTTTGTTATATATGCACATAATATAATATATACACACCGGCACAATTAGCGGAACAGAAAAAAAAGTGAGACTATGAGATAATAACGCATATATTTGACGAAAATGTAATTAGACACAAAATAACAAATTGATTAACATCTTTTAACAACGACTTTGAAAAGTCTTCGTTATTTTTTATTGAAAAATAAAGAAATTTGAAATAAGTGAAATTTTTAGATGATTATGAACCATCACAAAAAATAAAAAAAAGTAAGAATTAAATGATTTAACAATAAAATTAAAGCAAAATTAATAACGAGTGTTTCCCCCTCTTGCTCTGATTACGGTTTCCATTTGTCTGGGCATGCTACAGATTATGTTATCGATGATTTCTTGAGGCAACCGCTCCCACTCCTCAAGTAATGCGTTTCCAAGTTCATTCAGATTGTTGGGGGGTGGCATTCTGGATTTAACCCTTCTTTTTAGCAAGTCCCAGACATGCTCTATCGGATTCATATCGGGGGAATTTGCTGGCCACTGCATCACCAGTATACCTACGTGGCTCAGATATGCCTGTACCGATTGTGCACTATGAGCACGAGCATTATCTTGCATTAGAATAAAGTCGTCACCAATAAATGGGGCAAATGGTACAACATGTTCTTCTAAAATTTCTCTGATGTATCGATCTGCTGTCATGGTCCCTCCTGTGACTATCACTAACTCCGTGCGAGCTCCCAAACATATCCCTCCCCAAACCATAATCGAGCCGCCATCATAAGCCACTGTGTGTTCAAAATTAGACTGTATGTGGCGTTCTCCTTTGCGTCTTCATATTCGCTGTCTCCCATCGATCTGTTTTAAAAGAACTCTGCACTCATCAGTAAAGAGAACCTGCTGCCATTCGTTCAAATCCCAATGACGATGTTCTCGCGCATAGCTTAATCGGTTTACGCGGTGACGTCTCTCAAGTTTTGGGCCTTTGGCAGGTATATACGACCCTAAACCAACTTCTTCAAATCTCCTGCGAACTGTACGCTCACTTACTCGTACTCCTCGAACGTCTTCCAGTTCATTTCGAGCTTGTACAGCCGTTAATCGCGTATTCCTACGAACTCCAAGTTGTAAAAAACTGTCATCTCGCCTCGATGTACATCTTTTTCTACCTTGACCCCTCCTCCTCACAAGAGAATTAGACGATCTGTACCGCTGGATGCTGCGATGAATCGTTGATATTGGTCGACGAAGCCTTGAGGCAATCGATCTGTAGGTATGGCCATTTCTTCTCATTTCATCAGCCCTAATGATTTCCAGTGATGTTAAGTCAGGCATAATAAAGAGCTTTTAATAAACAAAATTGCCTATAGAATAACAAATTTATAAAAAACCATTAAGTGCAATTTTTCAAAAAAATTACAATTACGTAGTTATTACTCGAACAAGTTGACAAAACGTATTGTTCGGGAAAATAAAACAAATGAATGAAAAAAGTGTATGTCATCTAATTTTCTATTTTCAAATTTGACAATAAATTAAAAAAATATCATAACTGGCCAGTTCCTCAAGTAAAAGATTTTAAAATCCTGCTTTTTTTGTGTTCCGCTAATTGTGCCGGTGTGTATATATATATATATATATATTATACTGTATATACATATGTACGATGTGATGAATGGGAAACAGGAACTTATTTGGATCAATACCAACCCAATTGAATATGTCGGTGAATACATCTACCTGGGCCAGATAATATCTCCTTCAGATTTAACCTCAAAGGAAATTAACCGACGCATTGGCAATGCTTGGAAACAATACTAGAGTCTGAAAGAAATTATGAAAAATGTTGAAACTAGGGTAACCATCAAACGGAAATTCTTTGATACATGCGTATTATCTGTACTCACTTATGATCGCCAAACCTGGGCACTAAATAAAACACAAATAAAAAAGGTAAAAACTTGCCAAAACACCCAGGAAAGAAGTATGATGGGAAAAAGATTATGCGATAAAATAAAAATGGCAACCATAAAGAAACACACAAAAGCAAGAGATGCCATAAAAACAATAAAAAACTTAAAATGGAAGTGGCCAGGACATGCCATCAGAGGGAAGGAAAAATGGTCAAAACTAGTAATGAATTGGTTCACAAGTCACATGAAAAAGAAGCGAGGTAGACCATTCAAAAGGTGGATCGATGACACAAAACCGTAGCAGGTGGCACATGGACAAGAGCAGCCAATGATAGAGAGAAATGGAGGCAGTTGGAGGAGGCCTTTGCCAACTCATGGCATACAGACAGGGTTGTCGATGCATAACTCAGTGTTCTATTGTAACTTATTTTTCAGTTTAAATACTGTCCAAATAAAGGTTATTATTATTATTATTATTATACATATGTATAACATTTATATCACACAAATATAAAAATATCGATGTACGAGCAGAGTATGTACCTAACTATTGAAAATAATATATGACAGAAACTTAGGTTTAATTTTTTTAATCGTAAACCACATTTACGTCACAATTTCAATAGGAAATACATAGTCTAATAAATGAAGCATGTTAACGAAAAAATGTTATTAATAAAGTTGTACCACGAACACACATGCGCAAACAGTCCAATTAATGGTAAGTAGACTGAGACCCTTGAACTACGCTAAGAAAACACTTCAGACTGCAAATGCGTTGACAATCTTGAGGTTTACTAAGATGTTGTGCCTCTTGTGGCAAAAATTTCACCGATAATTAACATGAAACTAGTCACAGATTACGAAGAATAAAAAGACACAGTCTTCAAAGAAGAAGTCTTTGAAAGGCTCAGTCATATAACATAGTGTCAAATAAAATGCCACACTGTATAAGTGATGGTGCAAGTAATGGCTACTATTGTTAACCTTTGGCTACTATTGTTAGCTTTTTGAACGCACCTTTTTTATATTTTTACTAATCACCATATTGTATATTGTCATATTGTACAGTGTACAAGGTATAGTTAGCAGTACTTCGATATGTCTCTACATTTTATATAATATTATAGACATAATTGCGTTAATAAACTATGTCGAATACATATCAGAATACGTCTAAATGATTTACTACAATATGTATTATTACGCAACGAACGCAAATAACTGTATCGAATTAAGTGGAATTAAATTTCTGAAAACGTGTGAACGAGGCACTATTCATAACAGGATTAACGTGGTAACAAGTACAATTATATTTCAGTTGATTGAATTCGCTTCTGATCAAATTTAGTAACTTTAAATTAAATAATACATAAGCTTGTTACATAGGGACGAGTATATTCGTAAACCTGAAATACATTTAATTCTGTTATGGAGATAATATATATTTCTCTATAGTTGTTTAAAGTAAGTAGTAATACCAATACAGCAAAATTAAATTTTTATTTCAGTTTTCTTTGCGTATTTGCTTCATTTTTAAAAGAAATGCATTACAAAAGAAAATTTCTAAGTATAGACACTATAATTAGTTTTATTGCAGCAAAAGCAACTACTTTTCTTGCTCGACTGTGTAGACTTTCCCTTGAACAATTATACTGTTATTATTTTCAATTAACTTGAACTAAAATTAACAAAATACAACAAAACCGAAATTATATTTTAGTGGAATCATAATAGAGAAAGAATTACTTGTAAAGACCTTGACACTCACATATCTCGAAGATGTGTGAGGTGAATAATGTGGTTTGATGTACGAAAGAGGTAAGGACAGAGATGTTTGGTATTTTCTATTTTTATTGGGGAATACAGCACGAAGAGACATGCCTGCGTCCAAAAAATAAATTTACATTGTATAAATTTATTTATTATATAAATTTATTACCCAATAAATTTATATTGTAACATATATAAAATAATAAAATAATGTTGTATTCCAAAATTATTGACATTCGAATATATATGTTGTATAACTTGTAGTTATTCCAGCTATTTCATAAATAAAAAAATCTCGAACAGTCGTCTAATTTGCAACCTAAATATCGTAATTCGAGTTATACTTGGTTGTGGGAAATAAAAAATAGGGATACATTTAAGCTGTCTTCAAAATCGATGAAAATAAAGATAAAATTGCTATTAATTGCTGTATAAAAATATAACGTCATACAATTAAATGTAACTCCTACATATGTAACTCCTATATTACCTTTAAAAGTTTATAGTCATTTAATACATAAATACATATCCTCACGCTGTATCCCTAACGGGGTAGTCAGAGAAGACGGAGCGCCAAGCGTCGCGGTCCTTATATACTTCTTTCGCTTCCTCGAATCTCATCATTCTTAAAATTTATAGACACTATTAAATAATCATAATCAATAAAAAAAAAATAAGCAATTATTTAAAATATTAGATTGTGCTATGAAAAATAAAATTCTCTATAAACTAAATCAGTATTTTGTGCTTTTGCTGGTGATCATAGGTGATCACGAAACGGAACATGAAATGTACGACAAGAACTTTCTGAAGCGGTTCGTATTCTCAAGCCCACTTTAATAGTACCGATTTAATGTGGTATTTAAGAAAAAACTGAGTAGATAAAATGCTACATAACGTACCTCACATGCACACAGTACTAAAATAACAAAAATGGTATAAAATCTGTCATTACATCCGTATTTGGGAAGAGCTTAGTGTACTTCTTGCGTAAGAGAGGATTAAGGGAGTGTAGGGAGATAGAAAAAGAAGTAACTAACATACTAGTTTACGGTAGTACACTAATTAATCTGTGATACTAGTAAGGGGGCAAATCACAAAGTTTATATATGTATGTTACTAAGTTTACATACATAAGTGTTCTTACAGAGGCGATTCTGAGCTGGCGCTTCGCCAGCCGCTCCGCGACACGCTCGCTTGGCTCGCTCGGCTCGCGCGTTGTGGTGGTAAAAGTATTTAACATAACCTAACAAAAAAGAGTGTTCATGTAAAAAACACAAAATTTTAAAATGTAAACTTGTGAAGCGACGCTTTAAATACTTATAGCGAATTGCTTGTGTTATTAATATATCGTCATCTCGCATAATTTTATAAAAAAAATTTGCAGAATTTTACCCAATATAAAAAAAATTTATCTAATCTGCATTTGTTCTCACAATTTACTCCCACGCATTAATTATCACCATTATACCACATTAAAGCTTCAGTGATTAAAATTGTAACCAAAATTTTATTCTGAAAACTGTTAATTTTGAAGTTTACCATATTTTTATTGCAGACTAATAATTTTAAGTACTCGCTGCACTAATTATATTATCGTCGTCCAATGTTAAAGGCATACATCTAGCTTTACAATTCTCAACCCTATTTCTTCACATTTGCGTCATCATCTCAACTCGTTCATCAACTATCAGCAGTTTTTTTTGTTCCTAAAATACTAATATTTTTTAATCTTTTCAGGGTTCCCTACATTTCAAGGGAAAAATGGAACCCTCTGATATAAGATTACTCATACGTCCATCTGTCTATCACAGTTGAATTTCTCAGCAACTGTGTTACGAACTTGATAGTTCAAATATCAAATATCGATTTATGCCAAATATCAATTTGGCATAGCGATAGCCACGTATTGTGCATTAGATAACATTAAAATATTTTTAGGAGAATTAAAGGAGTAAGTTAGGCATTCGAACTGAACTTGACCTTCCTCCCTTATCGGCACAACAAATGCCTAGAAGTTAAAAAAACTCAAGCCATACAGGAAATGTAATGACTGTCTTAGGTCTAGGTTTGCGTGTGGTAAGACCTTGCGCGGGGTCCGTCCTGATCACTACCATCATCTAACTCACTAACCCTGTTGCCAAAGAGCAGTGCTTAAACTCTTGCGTTCCGGTTTGGAGGGTGAGATAGCCGGTGAAACCGGCATAGACCGGCATAAAAGGCACAATATCTTAATCTTCAGGGATGACAACGCATTTGCAATCTGCCATGTGTATCTGTAAAAACTTGAATCGCGCAAGTGATCGCTCGTCAATTTACCTCACTTCGCATCCGAACTCACATGGCTTTCAAATGTAATTCTTTAGTCTAAACTAAACACACTAGGAGCGAAGTGAAGTGAACTTGGAATCGAGTTTGGCGGGGATTGCTTTAAGAGTAAACATTTCAGTCGAGATTTCGCCGGAGTGTACTTTAACTTCTTCTGAGATAATTACATTAAATAAAACTTGTATTTATTGGGATTAGATTGTTATATTTAGCGAAACGTCAAAAAATTCATTTACTCTCGCATCGCACTGCTGAAGGTTAAGGAATGTCCGTGGGCACTTATCGTTAGGTGGCTTTCCCGTAGTATAAAAAATCTTATAAATTTTCAGAAATCAGATTTAGAAATTTACTATTTCATAAATATAATATGCATACATTTATATATACATTATATAGTACATGTAGACTCTCCGTGCGCGATTTTAATTAGGAATTAACCGACTTTCCTTGGATATCTCTGGGAAGTGAATTAATCAGATGCAATTAAGTTATAACTTCTTTATGAGTTGCTTTACCTGTACTCTTAGATACATATATATTTTTTGAAATGAGTGGTACAATGTACTTTAAAAAAATGGTAAAACTGATAGCTAGTAATCCGAGAAAAAAGTTTCTTGGATTACTACAGTAAACGTACTTACAGTAAAAGTACTGAAGTTTTTTCATTTCATTTTTGAATGTGTGCATGATGTAATATAGAGCTATCACCGAGCGAGTAATTCACTGTATTTTAAGAGACGGGACGGGACTCCCAAGAAACGAAAAAAGATAAATGTAGGAAAATGACGGCGTACTATACGTCTAGGTTCAAAGAGCGCTGACTTTGTACTTCGTCGTCATACGTCGCGCATTCTTCATGACGTGCCGGGTTTCTGTCAATGGCCCTGCAAGAAAAGCCCGTCTAATATTTTTCTCATTAAAATTTTCTTATTTTTAGTGCATAGTTTCAATCATGAATATACAAAGAAGACTGAATTAAAAACCAGCTGAGTGTGAGTCGTACTTGCGTAAGTACTTCAACATTAGTTACCTATATAATTTCATAATCAAATGTAATTACCGTTTACTAAAGGTCAGTGAACGCGTGTGCAGAGAGAACTTTAAGTACCTGCAACATTATGTTTCCTGAATTTTTTAAATATGTAATACTGTAATTTTGTACGTCTACTATATATAGGCTGATTAGAGGATTCGATCCTGGAATCCCGAAAATCGAAATTCCGGGATCCCGACCACTCATCAGTTCCAAAATATTGCGAGATTAAGTTATCCTAATCGCGATATTTTCGATTTTGACATCAATTTAAAAAAGTTGTAAAATAGACTGCGTACAGCGAACGCTTGACATTGGTCGAGCGAGCTTTCTTGCCTGTCATTTTATTGTAAACAATCTCAGTGGTTTAATTTGTGATGGTTGCTTGGGATGAAACTTTTTGTACATTGAACTAAAATTTCATTGATTTCAATTTCAAAAGAATATTCATTGGGTTACTTGGGGATGCTCTTTTGCGATAAAACACTTATAGTTTCAACTAAAATGATAGGTAAAACTATTTTTAATTTTTAATGAAATGCCAGGCAATTCGGTGGAGCCTAGGTGTATACCGTAAAATATTTTTACACATACATACATATCTTCACGCCGTATCCCTAACAGGGTAGTCAGAGAGGACGGAGCGCCAAGCGTCGCGGTCCTTGCATACTTCTTTGGCTTCCTCAAATCTCACCATTCTCCTCACACATTTTCGCCTAGGTATGCTAGTGCTTTTGAAATAATAATAAAAACAATTTTGTTAGTCTTGAATACACAGCAAAATAAACACAAAAAAAGTCAAACTGTAGAATTGCTATTGTTTAATTTAACGTTATTCTGTATATTCGGAAGCCAAACTCTGTTTTCCTAAACTAGAGCGCTCCGTCCTCTCTGACTACCCCGTTGGGGATATAGCGTGAAGATATGTATGTATGTATGTATGTATTATTATTTAAGATAAGGGAGAGCACGGTTGAGTTCAAAATCTTTCATTCTCCTCTAAATATTTCTAAAAGTTAAGTCGAGTTTTCGTACGACGCCTGTGGGTACTGTATACTAAAAACTGAAACATAAGTGACATTAGAACGGTTTTATTTTCATTTTATAATATGAAACCGTAATAAGTATAAAATGTATATCTAGAATCTGCTAAAACTGGATGTTGATATCAAATCCAACTATTCGATATTCGTTATAACCTTACAAGTATAAATTCTATCAAACACATACCAACTCGATCGTTCTAACTTCTAAAGCATAAAATATACCTAAGTACAGTTACAATAACTGACTACTTACGGTAGTGTGAAACGCTCAAGTCATTGCGTTAACTAGATTTTTAACAATGTAAGAATAGGAAGTAAAATTGTACAGAACGTTCTAATATATACCCTCAGGCATTTCTGAGTCGTCCCTCAATTTCTGTGTCAGAATTATGATAAATAGACAGAGAAAACGTTTCTTTATGCAGGAACTCACATGCCATTATAATTATACATATCGATATACGTATATCGATATACGTAAATCGATGTCGTATACGTATTTACATATAAATAAAATCAAAGTGTCTGTCTGTGATATTGAAATAAATAATTTTTCTTTAGCTTATACCGTTATTTGCAAGAAACCAAAAACAGACACTTTTTTAAATTATTGTATGTCTGTCTGTACGTTTGTTCGGATTAATCTCCGAAACGGTTAAACCAATTTTGACGTGACTCTCATTTGCAGCTAGAGGACTTTTCGGAGAGTAATCTAGGCTATTTTTTATACTGGAAAAATACGAAATATAACGCGAGTGAACTTGCGAGGCACGGCTAATTACATAATAAAAAAAGAAACAAAATTAAACGAAATTACATAACATTGTGTGTGTTGCAGACCTGTACCTGTACAAACGAGCCATAGCTTAGATTTAGAGTAAGTGCAGCCTGCATTCTGCCCATACGAGCTAATCTCTAGTAGGTACATTGCTACAGTCCAAAGACCGACATGTAACAAAATATAAAGCCAAGGTACAAATAAAAAATATTTTAAAATGGCAACCATTTATCCTCACTGTGTATAATGTGTACTGTAGGAGCGTGATCAAATAACAAACAGAAGTGCATGTGTGGTTATATAAAAAAAAAACGTTTGCTTAAACTATGCCTTTAAAAGTGTTCCAAATTACTTAACGCTGCGTTGTGAGTAACAACGAACATTTTACACTTAAATATTTAGAAAGATTCAATGTATTTATACAGCGCGTCCCAGGAGCCTTTCGCCAAACTCAATCTGTTAATAGCTTTCATATATTATTTATGAATACTACTTAACGGAAATATGTATGGAATGTAATGGAACGTAATGAAGTATAGTGTTAAAGTACTTTGTGTGTATATAATTATATGTGATGAATTCCGCCGGATTCCCATTAACCAGTACCGGATTCGGTGCTGGTTAGCTGACCGAGTCCTGTCTCTGGTATATCCTGAGGATGCTTCGTTGAGGCGAAACACGTGTCGATTGGTGGTTTTTGAAGTTTGAGCGGGCAATAGCTAAAGATTTTAGGAATTCATCACATGAAATGGATTTCCGCAAAGTAACACCTGAGTCTATACAATATTTAATTGTATATTTTTTTCCGTCTTCCGAACAGAGTCTCAATTGAAACAGATCTGTAAACACACAGATAACCCTTTGAGTACGGATAGTTTTATATGGTCTCCATCGTGTATTATCAATATCATACATTAATTGTCGGAAATTTAATAAAAATTGTTACAGTCATCAAAACTATTCAATATTTTCTGGGGTTCTACTTGGTAAAATTCGCAATCATAACAGTGCCTTTTAAATAAAGAATAAGAAGAATTATATAGGATATAGGAATAACTAAATAGGGATACATTTAAAAGTAATTTAAAATTTATAAAACTAGGATTTTTATCGCTATTTTTATTAATTTTAAATAAAAATATAAGGGCCTTCGATAAAAAAACCACTTCATTAAAAACATACTAACTTGAAAAAGCGTATAGATAAACGACGCCATAATATAATAATTATTATAGGCTATAAAAAGTGAATCGATAATAATAATAACAATGGTTTTCCAATAGAATTTCTGCTGCCGTTCTGACAATGACATCTACAGTTGAAAAAATTTAGCGCGAATTCTATTAATTTATAGTTTATAATATACTTAGTAGTTAAAATTAGTATACTTACACTGAACACTAATAATTTTCAATTGTATATAATTTAAATCAGAAATAGTAAATTTATAGTAGTTTAGATAGATTTACTATTACTGTGGTCGAAATTCGACCATAAATATAAACTTATAATATAAACTCTTTGGCGACAATCTGTGCGACTGTGATCTAAGGAGGTTACATTACATATGATCACAAACTATTATGAGTTTGACATTGACAGTCTTTTTGACATTGGCAGTATGAACGTAAACATTGAACGTTTTATTTAATTTAATGTACTAATTTGTAACACATATTACATAAAAATATTAGCTTTCTCCAGTCGTTCTGGATATAAACTTTAAATGTACCAAATTTCACACACCTCTGTCTGCGCAATTTTCTTGAAAAGGGAACCAAAGTTCTCGCTTCACGTATAAATATATAGATTATACACAAACAAATGTCATGTATAACTTTCAGACTGTATCCCTAACGCGATAGTCAGAGAGGACGGAATGCCAAGTATCGCTGGCTTTACATACTGACAGAAATGCTGTCAGAAATGTGAAAAGCACTCTTATACCTGGACCAACGCGTGTGAGGAGAATGATGAGATTTGATGAGGCGAAACAAGTACGCAAAGACCGCGGTGCTTGACACTCCATCCTCTTTGACACCCCGTCATGGGTAACAACAAGAGGACATGTAATATGTATGTAGTTAACAATCGATCAGACCCCAAATTCGTACGCAATTTAGCGTTTAGTAAATACGTAATAAGTTACTTTCAAGATGTTATGGGTCACTGGTTTAACATATAACAAACATTCTGTTATGTTCTTATGTTAAGTGACTGTATTGTCTTATGAGAATAAAGATTTTTTAACCAAAAACCATTTAAGCGCGATTCGAACTTACGCTTAATTAAATAGTTTAAAGCGTTTAACTTATAAGCTCAAACCAAATTAAAAAAAAGGCAACGCCACCACAAACAAGACAGTGAGGTCGGCAAAACTACGCCTCGCCATGTATATATTGCGCATACAAAGCATCACGTACACACGTGCAATAGCACGCTCACGCTCCTTTAACAGACAAGCTAAAACTAATAATTCGAGGCGTAATTTAATAAAATTACGCCTCGCATTATTAGTTTTAGCTTGTAGCTTGTCTGTTAAAGGAGCGTGACGTAATTATAAATTAAATTATTTTGCCGCGAAAATGTCGAATTGTGTGATTGGTGGAAAGGTGCAAGAACTAGTCTTCGTAAAATAATAAAACAAGATCGAATCGAATCGAATAATAAAAAAAGAATCAAACTGAGGAATTTAGGAATCCATGTTTTCAATACATCCTAATAAAGACTGAATGGAACACAAAACCACAGTAACCATTCGCTATTGTCACCATTAGTAGGTGTTATAACTATTCCGATTATTGAATAAGTAAGATAACGTGATTTTGTTTCCTTGTTTGTTTTAAAGGATGATGGGAAAATTGCTCCAAAATGCAACTATATAAATCCCGGGCAAATTCTAATACTATTACAAAACTGTACCAAGACGTATCTGTATCATGTACAATACGCAATGGCGTATTATTGAAATACGTTACTAATAAAATTGATAATGTTATTTTTATAATACCTGGGGTACTAGGAATCAATATGGCAACACTGGCCTACATACCACACAAGTTAAAACCCGGCCTCACTGTGTTGTTCGCAGCGTTACCTTTTTCTTTTTTATTTGGTATAAGCCTATAAGTAGATACTAAGATAAAAGGCCATATAAAGATCGGTGAAATATATCAAATCCATTAATTACCACATCGGATAAAAATTGGTCAAAAATCTATAAAGTCCTCACTTTATGAGATTGTTTTCAAGTTTCTTCGCAACCTTACTAGTTTTGTTAAACATTAAATGCCTCGTAAAGGCCATGTAAGGACTTATTATATGGTTTACTATGAGAATATTGTAGAATTCCTGGCGCGGAGAATGCGAGGTGAATCGCTGAGGTCGATGACCTCCGCAATGCAGACTGCGCGTCTCCATTGCACCTACAGTGCACGTGAGGTGACGTGTCATATATTGAATGCAACAGTTGAATGTTGAATGTAGAGCCACCGGCTGGCGTTACTGAATCCCCAGGATACTATAGTTTGGAAACTTGAGGTCGGTCATGTTAAACTAGTTATTCTCAAAATTACAAAGGCCCTGTGGGTGGAAGTGGATGATTCTTAGGGTTTCGTAGCCAAATGATAAAAATAGAACCATTTTAATTTCGACCTGTCCGTCTGTCTGTATGTCACAATAATTTTACTCGGAGACTACTATAGATGTAAGGAGTGAAATTATTAAAAAAAATTAAGGTTGACACTCCATACCTGTAACTGAGGTATGAAAAAAAATTCCAATTCACGTAATAAATATGTAGGGTCTCTAGAAAGGTTGCGAGAAATATCGCTCTGTATCACATTTTTACTATACGTGTGTTCATTTTATTTTTTAAATGGCCTCTTCGAGCTCTTGAATTTGATATCCATCATGATGGTGTCCATTGAAATATTTTATAGTCCTTAACTTTATATAGCGTCATAGACGCCATATTGAATTTTTCAAAAAAATTACTTATGTTATGTGCATAATTTAGACAAATCGCATGATATAACTTCTTATTATATGCGACGAATATTATCTTATTATAATATGACTTCAATTTTGTAAGAGCACAGATGAACATAATCAGTCGATTAAATAGGTATTTTTTGTCTCACTCCTGTCCCTGAATTCGTGACAAAAATTGCTTGGAAAATATTGTTACGTATCCATTTCATACATAAATATTGAACATATATTCACGCTGTATCCCTAACGGGGTAGTCAGAGAGGACGGAGCATCCCAAGCGTCGCGTTCTTTACATACTTCCTTCGCCTCCTAAAATCTCATCGTTCTCCTCACACATTTTCGCTTATGTATGCGAGTGCTTTTGACATGCCGGCAGCTAACACTGGTTATTTGATCTTAGTAAGTCAGCCTTGGTATTCCTTAGTTTCTGCTACCACTCACTTTCGCTCTTTCATCATTCATTCTATGTGCGCCAACCATCTAAGCATTCCTTTCTTCAATTATTATTTCATTTTTATAATAACACTGTCGTGCAACCCTATCATACTGCGTATCTGTTTATTGCTTATTTTGTCTACAAGGGTGACACCGCACATATTTTATTTATCATATTGTGTCTACAGCCCCCCAATTTAATTTCGATATTTTTCCCCACTACAATTGCTGTCCAGGAGACGGCGGTTTCGAGATTTTCTTCGATTTTATTATAATTCCGTAAAAGTACACACATCAAAAGTGTCTAGGGATCAAGTACGTTTTAGAGCATCGCCGCAATTGAGGATTATTATTTTAACTTTTTTGGATCGTTATTGATTCTTTTTAATGATTTTCACTATTTGAATAAGGATTCTTCTTCAAATTTTGATGAAAAATAGAAAAT
The DNA here is from genome assembly GCA_907165235.1 of Zeuzera pyrina. Classification (NCBI taxonomy): domain Eukaryota; kingdom Metazoa; phylum Arthropoda; class Insecta; order Lepidoptera; family Cossidae; genus Zeuzera; species Zeuzera pyrina. The sequence continues at coordinate 22,669,178 of OU015627.1, forward strand.
CGACTGTCAATCAGGATTTTTATAAAAGTGTGTAATAGCCTTTTTACAAAACTATTACAATTTCTGCACCGGAACTGAAAAAAATTGCATCGATATGCAGTGACGACATCGTTTGACACGAGTAGAGCTCATGAGAGCCGTCGGAATGTTGCAAGCTGGTTCCAGGCAACGTACTGTGGCTGTCGCTCTTGGCACTACACAGAGTGTCATGCGCCGTCTCTGGACACTTGGACTTGGATGATTCGTTTCGACTAATGCACGCCAATGCACGTCCACACACGGCTAGAGTCGTAACACGCACTCTTGCCGATGCTCGCATCAACGTTCTGCCGTAGCCTGTTCAATCGCCAGACCTCAACCCAATTGAGCACGTAGGGGATATGCTCCAAAGAAGAGCACTGCCGAGTATGGATGCCGTGCATACCCCACAACAACTTTTTGACTTGTTAGAAAGAACGTGGGCGGTCATTCCTCATAGTGATTTTGATGTACTGATTTTGAGCATGCCAAATCGCTGTGATTGTGTGATTCGTGTCAATGGTGGAAACACAGATTATTAATAATAAAATAAAAATAAAAAATCCCACAATTTGCAAAAATTACAATTTTTCTTAATTTTTAGAAAATATAGGGATAGGTTGTTAACTTAAACATAGGAATTAAAGTAAGAAGCCAGTCTGGAAGACTAGATTTGAATATTAATTGGATAATTTTTTACAATTTAAAATGTACTCGATCCCAAGACTTTTTGATATGTGTATGTATATACGTTATTATGAATGGATTTATAAATATTTAAATTATCTATCTTATCAGTTATTAAGACACTTGTCTTAATAACCTGGGTGAACGAGCTTAACTCGGTGTCTTACAAAAAAAAATAACAAAATAAAGTCTGACCACATTATAGGATGCGAACCCGCGTATTTCAGCTTGGTAGATCTACGGTCTAGCCACTGTACTACTGAGAAGGTAAATTCTGTTGTGAAATCAGGAGAGTTTAGCGTTTAGAAGCTTTAAGTGTGTGAAAATATAGAGAAAACGTATTTTCTCGGAATTGAATAGCTAGTTCGATTTTTGACCATCGTAAAGCTCTATATCGTAAATTTCATCGAAATCGTTAGAGTCGTTTTCGTGAACGCGATTATAAGTATACAAATATTGCTTGTATAATACTACTCTTTTAAATAACATAGTATCGTAAAATAAAGGAACTCCATGAAATTTAACATTAAATTCAATGTTCAGGAAAATAAATAAAATATTTTTCTCCATGACTTTTAGCCATAGACTTTATAAATAACTCCAAAGCCAGACACCATGACCGAGCAGCAAAGGTGAGCTAAATTAGATAACTTGAGTCACCTGTACATACGACACACATTTATTATCAGATAAGCTGATCGGTCGCCATTTCGTTAGGAAACAGTACCCACAGATCTATATTTTTTCTGATGTTTTTTGCCTCACTTCGTAGTACGGGACAGGCTGTCTGAAGTTATGTAGTCTATGCTTTTATCATTATTTTCATTTTATTTTCTTATTATAAGTACATTATTAATAGGTACTTGTTACAAACTGAACTTAGACATATTATTTCAACTTATAAAAAAAAACAAAAAGAGGTCTGACTACATTGCAGGATTCGAACCCGCGCACTTCGGCGCGGTAGACCTACGCTCTAATCCTTGCGCTATTGAGAAGATAAACTTTGCTGCGAAATTAAAAAAGTTTAGAAGTTTTAAGTGTGTGAAAGACAGAAAAAACGATTTTTCCCAGAATTGAGTCATAGCTAGATCGATTTTTCGCCTACCTCAACCCTTATGTTGTCAATTTCATCGAAATCGCTAGAGCCGTTTTTGAGAAAGCGATATCAAATATATATTTACTATATTTATTAATTAAACGAGCAATATTTACATATGTAAATATTGCTCGTTTAATTAATAAAGTTTAATAAAGTGGATAAATAAAAAAAATTTTTTTACCGAAACTAATCGATCAGTACAAAAAATAATTGATCAACCTTGGACGGAGCTCTAAGAGTGTGTTCATTTTGCGTTGACTTTCTAGGCTCTTACCAATATGCGTGACTAGGGAAAGGTCACAGTACAACAATACAAGCTGAACATGACATATTTTTATTTTTGTGAATATTTGTAGCCAAAACATTTAACATTTAGGAGTATTTTGCAAATAATTTCTGTGAATAATGCCTGAACATAATGTCTGAAAAAAAAATAAAAAAATTCTTTAATTCTTTCAGTTTTGTCATGTCAAGTCGGCCATGACTTATGAACTTCTACGAATTACATCGACAGTGCGAGGTTGCCACTTACTATAGCTAACTATTTTACTCTTGGTCACACTCAATGACATAGAAAAAGACAACAAAATTCGTTTGACACCTGGCGATAAAAACGGCAACTTTTATGGTACCTCCCATTTTGATTGTTGGTCCGAGTAGTCACGTATACATTCATATATAACGCTGCTAAATAAAATCGTAAACCTCATTTCGTTCGTTCGCTCATTCGTTTTCTAAATTGATTTGGCGGGAAATCAAACACGAAATGCCTGTGAAGTAAGTTAGAATAAAAAAGGAATTTACGACCATAGTACAATTTTACCTTTGGAATAATCGTTTTAAATGATTAGATATATGTGTCTGAGCGTTTATTATATGCAACGAAATGTTTAACTAAAGAGCTAATGAACGAATTGTCGTTCAACTTTCACTGCTAGAATGCTTAATGATTGCTGTCTGTTTTGTTCAGTGCGTGCTACAATTAGTAGCAATAAAGAGGCATATCACGATGAGTAAATAGTTAGTAAATAAGACTAAATCAGTTGTACCTGTATGTTTAAGTAATTACGATTTATTTTTATCAGCGATTACATTTTTTTTATTTGATTCGAACACAAATGTGTACAGATAGATAATAAACAATATAAACAAGTCCTTTGTAATCCCAAAAACGCATGCGCAGCAAGCAATACAAAAAAAGACGAAAACTACAATAATAAAAAGACACGATATCGCACCTTTTTGCCAATAACGAAAAACCGCCTTGCCCTTACAGTGTTCTGGTTATATTATCATACATTAACTGCAATAACCAATAATTAAATATCAAAATGTAAAAACGAAATGTTAAAAATAATTAAGAATAATCAGTTCCAATATTTTTAATCAGTAAATTATGTAAAAAATTCGTCTGTTGATATGTTTTATTATTTAAATGATTAAACATTTCATTTTTAGTGTAGTTAGGTTTAAATTATTGTTTACTATAAGAAATAAAAGTGTGCTTTTTTGTTTGCTTTACTAAAAAACCAAAACCGACTTTAGCGTGTAACGGTAGGAATCGCATCGATAAATGATAATGAGCATTGTTTTCGTTTTCGAACGCAACCTTAAAATACAATACTTAAGGTGTTACCTACAATTTTTTTAAATTCGTACATACCTATTAACTACTGTTATAAAATTGAAATCTAAAACATTCGACAAATTGAAATGGGGAGTTCCACTCCTGAGATTAATTGTACATACATACATACACTTACCCACATACATGTGGTATTTAATAAAATAAAAAAACTTATAACTAATGTTTATGGAAAAATGTACAAAAAGGGTAGAAGAAGAATAGTTTATGGTCAGAGGGATAGAGTACGCTAGAAGTACAGAAAAACGTGATACTAGTAAGACGCGATTTAATAATTTTTCATTTACAATAAATGTTAGTTAAAGAAGTAAACGAGTTTTGTTTTCAAATCCCACATACATATCTTCACGCTGTATCCCTAACGGGGTAGTCAGAGAGGATAGGGCGCCAAGGATCGCGGTTCTTACATACTTTCGCCTCCTCGAATCTCATTATTGTTTTCATATACTTTAGCCTAAATGTATAAATGCTTTTAACATTTCCGTCAGCTAACGCTCTAGCTTTTTCATTTTACAAATATAAGGCGACTATCTAAATCTATAGAAAAATACTGAGTGAGGAAATGATGAAAAAAATCTACTGAGCAAAAGTAAGTGGTAGCGAAAGCCAAAAAAATCAAGGCTGACTTATGACGACCAAATAGCCAGGGTATTAGCTGACGGAAATGTCATAAGTACTAGCAAACCTCGGAAAAATGTGTGAGGAGAATGATGAGATTGGTAATATAGTAAGGTAGTGACGCTTGGCGATTGATCCTGTCTGCCTACCTCGCCAGGGACAGAGAAAGAGTGAAGATATGTGATATAAGGCGATTGCCTGATACATTTTTCGATAATTAAGACCGGATTACCCGCATTGTCCCGCATGAGGGACAGCATAGATAGGGCGTCCCCCGAAAGTGACGTACACCGGTTTGTCCCCGCTGGTGTGAACAGAGTGTAGTTTGGCGATGGGGACTCACGGCGGGAAGTGGAGAGTGGAGTGCAGAATAGCTGCGTTGAATGTGAGAGGTGGGATTGAAGAGAACGAATGAAGTTATTGATATTATGTTTGAGTGAAACCAAGCGAAAGGGCAGTGAACTCGCCGACTTGCCTGGAGGGAGCATCGCTTTGTGGTCAGGGGTACCACAAGAAGAAAGGGGATGCCAGGGGGTAGGCGTCTTACTGTCCTCCCGTTTGGTTAATTGTGTAACTAAGTATAAGTGTGTAAACCCGAGGCTGTTCTGGGTGAGTCTCAAGACAGGGTTGACGAGGATATTTGTTTTGATGGTGTATGTCCCAGTATCCTCTGTCGGTTTGGGAGAGCTAGAGCAGTTTTGGAAGAATATAAGGGAAGTTCTGGCGATGGTGGAAGAAAATGAGAGAATTATAGTGTGTGGAGATATGAATGGATGGGTCAGGACAGTTCGAACAGGATTTGAGTCTGTCCTAGGCAAGTATGGAGATAAGAGAATGAATGATGCTAATAAGATTATGTTAGAAGTGTGTATGGAAAATGATCTTTTTGTTGCTAATAGCATATTTAAAAACACAAAAGGATTCATCGGTACCCGTGGGAAAGGAAGGAGGAAAGGAGTATGATTGATTTATTCCTGGTGGACAGCCGGCTCAAAAAGCAGGTTATGGACACGAGAGCATATGGAGGGGCCGATCTAGGAACAGACCACTGTCTAGTGGTAACTAGAATAAGGGCTTTGTTTTTAGCATGGAGATGTCACGTAACGTCCAAAGTTGCGGCGGTCTGTCGTATCAAGAGCTGCAAACTGTAAGACGCGACCACCAGGAATTAATATGAAAGGGTAGTATTTATTATCAAGATTATCGAATAGCAATTTATCATCAAGTTTATCAGAGTAAGCTTGATGATAAATTGAAAGCGATGAGCGAGGATGTTGAAGAATTTTGCCAGAACTTTAGGGATAGTATGATCGAGGCTGCGAAAGAAGTATGTGGAACGAATAAGATTGGGAACAGTAAAAAGTATGATGTGTGGCGGGATGATGAGGTGAAAAAATCTGTGTATAAGAAGAAGAAAGCATAACGAGACTACGTTGCTACTAAAAATGACTGTGGTATGAAGAATTTGATGAAAGACAGCTGCAGAAGGCAGAAACGAAGGCACTAGTGAAAGAGAAGCGTGAAAGGTGGTGGTAGGGTGTCAGACGAAAACAAGGTGTCAGACAACTTTGAGGAAAAATTTAAATTATTTTGGAAAGAAGTACGTATGCTCGGGCCGCACCTTGCAGAATAAATAAAGTGCATTCGAAAGAAAACCACCTGCTGACAAATAAAAAAGATGTTCTGCAGCGATGGAGTTAATACTATAGAGAGCTATATGAGAGTGGCGACTCCGTCTCTGATACTGAGAGCAATTCTAATGAATTGCCACACTCGGGTCAGGGACTGTAGGATGCCATTAGTATGAAAGAGATTGAAAAAGCGATAAGAATTCTGGAAAGGCTGCGGGAAATGTTGAGGTGACTGCTGAGATGATCAAGTATGGTGGTCCTTGGGTCTGGGATATCTTCTGTGCACTGTGCAACCTTTTTTGGCAGAAGGGGGAGGTGCCAGAGGACTGGCGCACCGCAGTCATAGTGCCTCTCTATAAAGGGAAATGTTCTCATTTAGACTGTGCGTGCTATGGGGCCATCCGCTTGGTCAGCTTAGCCAGTAAAGTTTATACCAAGGTATTAACTGAACGTATGAAATGTGTTCTTGAACGATATTTGTGGGAGGCGCAAGGTGGTTTTAGGAACTCTGCTGCGTTTATGATTTTATTGTCTATGTTTTAAAATACATATTGTAATGAGTTTAGTCAGTTCGGTTAGTTCGGTTCGGTTGTTTTTTTCTCTCTGACTATCCTGTTAGGGATACAGCGTAAGTAGGTTAGGATTACTTGTCAGAATTAGCTACAAGTATACTTTTTATCAAATTACACGGTACGAAATACCAATTAAATATCGATTAGTACCGAGAGCCAATATGTCAAATGATTGAATTGTGAACGACACGTTCGTTCAAATGTGAATGCAATAATTAATACTGATGTCATTGCAATTAAATGACCGAATTAATCACGAGCGACACAGGTCTACACGTTCATTTGTTACAGGGTTGTGGCTATCATTTGACAATTATGACATAAAAATCTCGACAGTGGTTTGCTACTTTCTTATAGTACTGCTGCTACTGCTGAGGTTTGGAAGCACACCTCTGATATGTTTCCACATGCTTATTGACAACTTGGACATTTTCAAGGCAAGAGTAAATAAGTACTTCTGCTCACACATAATTAACAAGGCAAGACTGATTAAACGTAAGCTCATTAGACATTAAAAAAACACAAAAGATAATATGGACTGATTCTCATGAAGTAGATTCTCAAAAACTATAGCTTCTAAACAGAAGAAATCTCATACCGATTTGTGTACATTTTTAAGCCCACCTAGCCCAAGGCTTTAAAATTGTTGATTAACATGTGTTTTGCTTCTTCATCAAATTTTGCTGCATTTTGCTACTTCAAATTTCGGAGATGTTCGGTCAGTTACTCAGGCACTCAGTGTTGGGTAACTGCGAGTGACATTAGTGAGTCTGATTTAAAAATACACACAAATTGACTAGTTATCTTGTTTAAGCTGTTATATAACGTAGTTTCCAACAATTCAATTCATTAACCATAACAAAGTAAAACTCTAAACTTTGCCGAAGTTGTCGTAAATTAGATATCTGAAACTGTTACAGCGGAAATAGCTTTGATGTGAACAGTGTTGCCAATATCGAAATCTTTTCCCCTTAACAATTATATCAGGAACCAAAAGCAAATTATTACGTTTTATAGAATTGTAGTTTTATCTGTAAATAAAAGTTTCTTCACTTTAAGTATTGAATTAGATAAGAATTCACACGAAATAAAGTTTTTTTACGGGCGTCCGTACCGTAATGTAGATATAGTCCGTATAGGATGTCGGCGTATGAAGGAGCCGTGCTAATTCCCTACCATCGGGTGTGCATATAGATTTGTCGCCAATCCTTAAACATCCTCTTAACTTCTTTGTTTATCTAACAGGATAAACAAAGAAGATGAAGCACGAAGCGTCGCGGTCCATACATACCTACGTTTATCCATATGCGGTACATTCTTCTTTCATCTCTCAAGCCGGAACTTCCTTCTTACATATTTTTGGCTATACTAAACTTTCACTTTCACCGAGATAATCGAGTGCTTTTAACATTAAATGAGCTAGCAACTTGGCAATTTGAACTTCATAATCAGCCTTGGTCTTCCGGTTTCTGCTACCATTCAGATTCGATGTTTTTCGTTACTCGGTCATTATGCTTTTATTCATCTTATTACTATTATTAATTCTTTCTACGTAATATCGTGTACCTTTTTATACCACTAAATGGGGAAAAGCTTTAAGTTGGCAACACTGACTAGCAATTGCGTTACCATGCCAATTAATCTTTGAAGTATCCACGGATGTGTTTCCATAGTGTCCATATTTTCTGATAAATAAATTACCAGACTATTCGTAAGTCGTCTGTATCATTACTACGTAATTACTAACAGTATTAGGTATCTACTAAGTAAATATATTATATTATGTACTGGAATAAGTAAACATTTCTTGGAAAATGGAATTATAATTGCTTTTAAGTACTTATAGGAATATCTAAAATCTGTTCTATATTAAATTCTATATATATAATATTATATTTCTAGAAATGGACGTACCTAATTATCTGCTTCAGCGAACATTTCAGATTCTTTTTAATACAACACGTTGTCATTTATTAGGTATTTGATATGTTTTCTGTATAAATGAAGTAATTTTATTTTGATAAAAGTAAAGATGAATTATGTAAAAAAAACGAAAGAACTTTGATCGAATCGTTTTTTTTTTCAAAACTGTATAATAAATTATACTAGATTAGTTCGTTTTCGCCAGCAATTTTGTTTATTTTATATTTTAGAATAAAATGCACTGTATTCATTGAAATCGGCATTTTTTAGGGTTCCTTAACCAAATAAGGGAATCCTTAGTTTCGTAATGTTTGCCTGTTTGTCTTTCTGCCCGTATTCGATCTATTTCTGTCTATGATTCGTCTTGATTGATTACGTGAGGTGTTATTTTTTAAATAGGCTCCTCCCTCTTCCTTGGTGAGATTTGGTAAGATGTAATTGCGTATTTGGTAAAATGTAATGTAACCCCCTTTGACCTCTCGTGAGATTTTTTTCATGGCGGAGAGAGCAAACGAGCAAGGGAGTCACCCGATGGAAAGTGAATACCGCCGCCCACGGACACCCGCAACGTCCGGAGAATCACGGGTGCATTGCCGGCCTGTAAGGAAAGAGTAGGCTCGTTTCTTGAAGGTCCATAAGTCATAACGGTCCGGGAATATCTCCGCTGTAAGCTGCTTCCATAAAATTGTAATACGAGATCCATTTATAGATTCAAAATACATACTGTGTGTATTTTGCTTTATACCAGTAAATAGGTGCGTATAATATTAATCGTTTTATTTTCTATGTAATATATTCTGAATGAAAAAGTTGACGTGAGATTCTCATTAAACCTCCTCCCGCTTTTCCTTTTTAAACGAGAATTGGTTAGATTTTACCGGACCCCTCCACCCCCTACTTTTAGCGCACGAAGTAAGTAGACTCCTTTTACGCCTACTAAGGTAATATATTTAATACATAGAGGCAACGCAACGATCAAAAACTAGAAATGATAAAAAAAAGCATGTGTGTACTCACGTACGCACGTAAGAAGTTATACTTCTTTGAAGTGAATAAAAATAAAAAACAAAACTGGCCACATAATATGGTAAAAAAACAAAACCGGCAACACATAAAAAAATAAAACTGGCCGCTTGAAATGAATGAAATAAGGAGTTGTTGGCGGGATTTTATGGGGAGCGGTTGGGCGTTTGTTTTAATTATTTGCAAATGGTTTCTAATGGATATTGTGATGTAAAATTAGGGTAGTTTTGCGTCCCAAGTATCTACGCTGTTATGTGAAATTGTTGAAATAAGTGCTTGTTTAGTAGATTGATGTTGAGATTTTTTTAGTGGCTTAGTCTGCTTCAGCGGATCCTAATAGAAAGACTGCCTCAATATATTTGTAGCCAGAAACTCGAAGAAACATCTAAAATGTATTACATTGACATTTTGAGGAAATAATATGATAATTTTTATCTATTTATTACTGAAGACGTCGGTTGTATGGGCTGAGATCACTTTACCTTCTAGTTAAACTGTTTTAGTAACTAATTATTAATCTGTGCTACTACTATGAAATAAATAAAAAAATATTATTTGTTACATCAGCGCTCACAATTAGATTAGATATATTTATTTCATATTATCAATGTCAGTTTTACAAATGTTATAAAATGTCAAAGCATAACATAATCATCAAAACCAATAGTAACATAATATTAAAAAGTAAAATAAATTTAAATTCAAATGTAAAATAAATGTCAAAAATACAGAAAAAAATAAAATACAATTGTAGATATACAAATACGTATTTTACAAATGTCAAAAATTTAAATATTCATTTATTGAATAATATTCCTTATCCAATAAAAGGTATTTCAGTCGGCGACTAAACGTTTCGTCAATTTTTTCATAATTCATCAATTTCATTACACGCTAGAAAATACATTCTGATCTGTTTTTCCCTGTTTTCCCAAATGCGCCAAAAAAAATATAACTTCAAAAATTAAATAACAGGTATTAAGATCAAAATAAAAAATGGAAAATAAATAAATAAAGGAAAACTTATTTTATTCGAAATTGCTATGAATCTCTAAGTTAAAGCGAGTCCAACACGATCTTGTCCAATTTTTTAGGGTTCTGTACCTTTGTGAAGGTGGGTGGATGCGCCACTGATGCGCTGAAGGTGGGCAAAATAAGGCGTTCCCCCTCGGGCTTCGGCGCAGTATGGGTTCGGGGCCCTGTTGAGATGGCGAAGAAAGTAGCAGCTGGCCGCCTTCTGGTGGGGTGGGTCTCGGCCGGGGTTCAGATCCTCGAGCCGAGGCCTTTAAGATGCTACAAGTGCCTTAGAATTGGCCATGTTAGGGCGCTTTGCACGTCTGAGATGGACCGCAGCGGTAGCATTGTCCGCATTGACAGGAGAGACACAGGGCCGGTACGTGTACGGCAGCGCCGCATTGCACGCTATGCGCTGCCGGAGGTCTTCCGGCCAACCATCTGGTGGGAGGCAAGTCCTGTAAAGGGGGTAAGCCCAAAAAAGGCGAAACAAGAAAACCTGCAGTCGCTGTGGCTAGTACGGAAGGAGAGCGGATGGACACTTCCGGTGGCCCCACCCAAAATGAGACGAGGCTGGCGGCTTAGCGCCGGCCGTTGCCCGCCGAGGTCGCGGAAGAATGCCAACGCACTCCCGTTGCCCCGGTAGCAAGGCTCTCGAGGAACACCGTCAGGTTTTAGTGGGTAGCCCGGCATTGCACCTTACAGCCGTGGATTCCCACATATCCCCCCGCCACCCCCAGGCGGGACGGAATGCATAAAGCATTTCCTGACGTAAAAAAAAAAGGGTTCTGTACCTTTAAAATAAACAAAACCATTATAGAATTCACTAACTATATTGTGATGCACAAACTTAAAAGTTTGGCAGAGCGCTACCTTGTGTACCCACAAATTAACATCTTAAAATATTCATAAAAGTAATTAAGAACGGGCAAACTTGATACTCAAACTCATTTGAAAATTTGATTTGATAATTTTCAAAATGCTACGTCGTCAAATGCTATGTAATTTCGGAGGTTGATTAGAGAACCACATTGGTTAGACAATCATACTATAAAATAAATGATTTTGTTGAAGACACAACAATAGTTAGGAAATAATCTTCTCTGAACACGCATTTACTGGCTTTCTGAACAATGTATTTTAATAAACTTGTTGAATGTTGATTAAATGATACCTGACTGGAGTTTCTTGTCGGTTCTTCTAAGTGTCCAGGTTTGCTTTTCGAACCAAACTAAAGTAGATTTGACGTTCAAAAACACATTGTAAGGATTTACTTGAATTAACTAATTTGACTTTGACTTTGAGATGGGGGCTTTGTAATTGCCCGCCTGAGAAGTGCTTCGGCACAGCGCAAGTGGAGCTTCGGTGAGTTCTGTAGTAGATCCTGGACCCCTCGACAACGCGTCGAGGATGACCACCTCACTTTTTATGAGGACCACTTTTTATGGGTAAAGGTTCCAAATAACCCAGTCTCTCCCCCGAAAAGTTGAATGTCTGTGCAAATTTCTCCTGTGAACCAAAAAAAATATCTAACAGTTTCTGAGATATGTAGGGAGGGAATGCTCTGCGTATCTGCAAAATAACCTTTACCTAATCTTTTTTAGCCCGATGGCACGGTGGCAGAGCATCTGTCTTCCAGGTTTGGGCCCCGGATTCGATCCCCGGTCAGGTCAGTTTAAGAAGTGAACTTTTCTAAATTGGCTTGGAGTTTGGGTATTACTGTAAACTCCTCCAGTTCGTTGTGTGGTACCATAGCCATAATATAAGCTTACTTTTTAGTTTGGAGTCAAAATTTGTGTAGTTGTCTGAACTATTATTATTTTTTTTTAATTTTGGGAAAATATGGTATAAAGCTTTAGGTACCTAAAATTTAGAGGAAAAATATGAAGAAAGTAAGTTGAGATCTCCAGAAACGAAGTTCAGAAATTTACAGTTTTATAAATTTCGAACGGAATACTCTGTGTGCGAGTCTAATTTGCTCTAGATCTAGACCAATTTTTATTTGTTTTTACTTTGTGTTGCTTGTCTATTAAATTACCTGTCTGTTTATTTTAATCAACAATTTTATGATATACAGGCGACAAAAAAAAAATGCTTTTCTTTGTTCGTAACGCATAAAACCATCCGTCTGAACCATTCTGACCACTCCACGTAATATTATTTCGTGAACACATTTTATAGCGACCACAACCGCTGTTTCGTCCATGAACGAGGGTTCGGTCCTGCGGTGGGGTTTATAGGACTTACTGTGTATTGGTTTTATGTATAAACCGGTGTAGACATGGGTGTGCTGTTTTGCACAGTTGAATATTATGAAATTATGCTCTGTTTAAAAAAAAATGCCGAAACCGGCCAAAAGCGTGTCGTCCACGCATTACCTTAAAATCCAACTTTTAATTTGATAGTGATTTGACTTTTCTAGAGTAACCAGTTTGTAAAATTTTTTATGGTGATGCCCGCTATGTTTTGTCTACTTTATTAGTATTAGTCTGCAGCGGTTGTCCCACGGCGTTATCCGCAAGAGCTCTTTGGACTTTTTTTAGAAATATTTGTAGCAATAAAGAAATAAATAAATAAAGGAATAAATAAATAAGAACATTTTTGGAACGAAGTTCCTTAACTCGGTTCGCGGGAGGCGTAAGTTGGTAGAAATCGTCACGTAACGAAAGAGCGTTATGCTCCCTCCATTCGAGTCTCAGTGACTCTCACTTTCTCTCTTCCTAACATATGCTAGTTAATTGAACAACGTAGGGCAGGACCTTAGCGCGCTTTTAGGTTCGTTAGCTCTATGTGTGGCTCTATGCATAGATTCTATGTGATCTTTCTGTCTCTTTCTATTATACACGAGTGACTGTGTGCAAGTATCGAGATTTGAGCGGACAAGCAACGTGTGCGGCCGCCTGTATAACCTCATTACTTTACGCCAGGAAATTTTGTTAAAACTTATTTGTTTTTTGGTTTTGTTTCAAATCAAACCTGAGTTTTATTGTCTCATTATTGAAATTAAGTTTGAGAAATGGAAATTGCAACTAAGGAATTCCGTTCCTGCGGGGGTCCCCCGACCGCACATGTATTTTATTTTATTTATTTATTTCATTAATTATCATGTTTATGAAGATCAAATAGCCAGAGTGTTAGCAGACGGAAATATCAAAAGCACTCGCATACCTAGGCGACAATGTGTGAGGAGAATGATGAGATTTGAGAAAGCGAAAGAGGTAGTATATAAGAGCCGCGACGCTTGGCGCTCTGTCCTCTCTGACTACCCCGTTAGGGATGCAGCGTGAAGATATGTATGTATGCATGTATTTATTTCATAATATTTTTTTACATTTAAACAAAACAAAATATTATATATTATAATTGTTTGTTCTCATTTCCGATATTCGATTATCAATTTACATCTGTCATTTCACTTCAGAAGTACAGAATAAATCGACATTGAGAAAAAAAAATTAGGTTCATAATATTTTAGGTTCATAATTATTTAATTTTTTAAGTAATGAATCGTATATTTCCATTGTATATTTTTTACCTATTTTATGCTTCAAATTTCAGAGTTCTTGATCGACGTGTTTCGCTTCTCAACGAAGAATCCTCAAGAAATTCGAGATATTCCTCGGTTAAAGTTTCATGGATTTTCAGCTATTCACATTTCTTTTCATCTTACAGTAGTTATGTGATTGTTTTATAATAATACTAACTGCAACCCATGACTTTGTTCGCGTGAAATTTTAAGTAAATGGAAAAGTAGTCTTTGTCCTTCTCCAAGATTCAAGCTATGTCCATGGCAGATAAAAATGGGTTCGGCAGTTCATCCGCGAAAACGTAACAGATACTTCTTCGTATTTATAATATTCAGTGTATGATATCTACGTAATACCTATTAATTTGAAGTGTTAAGTATTGGATACATATATCTACATACATCATTGTAAAATGGCACAATGGTCCTGTTATGGCTGTATTTATTAAACAAAACGCCTTTTAGTTCAAACGATTTGTATCTATATAAATAAAAATCAATTGCCACATGTATGACGGAGCATCACTTGAACAGCTTCACCGATTTGGCTGATCTCTTTTTTGTTGTGTTCTCTTAATCGTAAGGACAAAGTCAAGGTCAAATCAATTTATTCAAATAAACTCAATTACAAAGTATTTTTGAACGTCAAATCTACTTTAGTTCGTTTCAAAGAGAAGACAAAAGAAAACTTGGACACTGAGGAGAACCGACAAGAAACTCAGCCAGGTATCATTTTTTCTACATCATTTTGCAAAAGGTTTATTCAAATATAATATTCAGAGAGCCAGTAAATGCATGTGCAGAGTAGATCATTTCCAGACCATTGTTTTATTTTCAACGAAATCGTTTATAGTATGACTGTATAATCAATGTACGTTTTATAACCAATCTAAATCTATTTTCTGTTAATTGAGTGACTTCTTGAGGAACTTTCATATAAAAACGAATGCAGTTACCCAAAACTTATGTAATTTAAATTTTGGAATAACCAATTTATCGTGACCTCGGGTTTTCATGCCACCAATATCGCCTTTTTTATAAATAGATCTATATTTTTCCTCGTATACATAATAATTTCAAATTTGTATAAGGACGGCAAGGTGAGTACATCAATGTCTTTAAAACGATCTCTTAGTAATTCTCGTGCATTCATACTGTAGATGGCACGTATCGCTCTTTTTTGTAAAATAAAAATCGAGTTAATAAGGACAAGGTTTGTATGAAAGAAAATTTTAACATCCCACATGGGTAAAGCCGGGGCAGGTTGATAGTTGTAAATTAATTGCAAAATAAACATCAATGATTTTACCGAAAACAAAAAACCACCTCTGACTATTTCATGTACAATATTTCTTTTTACTAAAAACTATAAAAAGTGGTTTTTACGTTTAACAATCATAATCATATTTGAATATCTAATCTCTCTAATGCTACTTAGGTATGATTGAATTTCATTTTATAAATTGAATTAATTAATTGTTATCCGTTTAATAAATTATAAGTTTTATTATCAGAAAGTATTTAAAAGTCACATTTGTATTTGAAAGTTTGCTTGTTTGTGTAAAACTAGTAATGGTCGTGGCAAATGTATTGTTTATGCCATAAGTTGAGCTTTAAAATTTAACTACAGTGTATTCTGCGATTATCTGTGTAATAACGGCCCAAAAAGGCAATTTTCAATTGCATTTATTTGGGTAGTGTTGCCAAAGCAATAAAATATCAATTGAAGCAACTGAAATGACAATAAAATTCAATTTATGTTAATTGTTTTGTGGATGCGATGTGTTATAGTTTATACATTATGTTCCAAAAACCTCAACAAACTATATCTTATACCGATTTAATGATTGGAATATTATGCTTTATAGGCGT
Source organism: Zeuzera pyrina (assembly GCA_907165235.1). Lineage (NCBI taxonomy): Eukaryota > Metazoa > Arthropoda > Insecta > Lepidoptera > Cossidae > Zeuzera > Zeuzera pyrina. Next base: position 22,684,809 of record OU015627.1, read on the forward strand.
ATAATAACGGATCCAAAAGTAACTGTGTTTATTAATGACAAATGACGCTACCAAAATGTCGGACACCGATAAACTTCGATCACAAATAAAAAAAGTTCGAGACCTCGAGTAACTCCATAAATTTTTCTAATTTGAAACGAAACAGTAACAAAAGGCTAATAAATTATTTTTAGAATATTAGACTGTCGTGTTAAGATAATGGAAACAGATCAACATAAAACATTGCACCCGAGCATCCGACCTTTGATGTTATGCAAGTATCGTATCGTCGAATTATTATTACGTCTAACTCTAACGCTATAGTAGATTCGTAAAGGAGTATTTACTCGATATAGAATATCTACTATCTTACATTCACAAAATTCTACGGACCATTTCATATGAGACTTAAACCCGGTGACGTCATTGTCTCATGATGATACGGTGCACAAAAAATGGCGAATATAATTTTTTTAATACAATATTAGTCAACGAAATAAAATCTCATTATTTTGATTTATTGCTATTTATTGCTAACTAGCGACCTGCTGAGGAATGTTGAATATTTGCACGACGCCAATTTTTTTTAAGATTTTCGTACAAAATAATCATCCAAATATCTGTATATATAAAATTTTCTTTCATACAAACGTTGGCCTCATAATTACGAACACAAAAATGAGCCTCAATCGAGCAGTTTTCCAGTTATGATTAATGCGACAATTGACTCTTGTTTCACTTATAGATTAAATATCATTATATCATTAAAGTAGTTTTAGAAACTTCAGCAACCATTTACGTCCTATTTTGCTTGCAAAATATGGAAAGGTACATGACTGAACGAAAAGAAGAATAAGTATCTAAGAAAATGGTATTGCTATTTGCTAGCGGTACAACACAGGCGAGATCGGGGGGGTGTGAAGTGTAGCGGGCGGGGAGGTCACATAGGCATGTGACCTTATCTTATGTGACATATAAGGTTTCAAGTCTCAAGTTATCGAGCACGGTAGTACATTGTAGTAAGTATATTTCATATACTTAAATAACGATAGATTTAAATATGTAAAATGTTCTGTAGATATTATTATATTTCAAACAATGCGACGGGGTGACGAAAACTCAAGATGAGTTTTTAGTGAACAATACTCAGTTCGACACATAACTATGTTATTCAGCCCATTTTTTATTTGCATTCGTTGCCATTTCATGTTATCAGCTATCTAGGTCACAGGTCGCTCACCCCGTTATGAAATATTCAGTATTTTTCAGTAACGGAATGAGGTTTATTACGAGACTGATGTTTTACATAACAATTTACATAAAAATTCTAATTTATTTTAAATACTTGAAATTACCATGAAAAGTAGTTTACGACATAAGTCGTTTTTTATGGTTTCACAGGAAGTTTCGGGTTCCATCAAATTGTGAAACCTTATGTACCAGTTTCTTATATGCCATTAAATGTTAAAGTGAAATGACGACTTCGATAGCGTAATGGTTTAAATGTTGCATCCAAGCACGGAAGGTTCTGGGTTCGATTTCCAGGTGGGTCAATTTAAAAAACGAATTTTTCTGGATTGTCACGGGTCTGGGTGTACTGAGAGAAGTACCTAGTAATCGTCGTCTGGTTTTCACGGCACAGGGAATGCCCTAGCTTAAGGTCAGATGATTGCTGCGTAATCTGGCGCATTTATTAAAAAAAAATTTGGTGTACACTATACAGGTAGTATTATACAAAATAAATTTAAACAAAGTAAATTTCTTTTCATCTGCCTACCTTCCACATTTCATCCATGTAGAGTCTCCGAGTAAAATAGTTGTGACTCGTGACATACGGACAGATAGACTGACAGATGGACAGGACGAAATTCTAAGAGTTACGTTTTATTGCCATTTGGGTACGGAACCCAAAGAAAAAAACAATTTCACTTTGACCTAGTGAGAAATCTTATTATGTGTGTTTCATAGTCAATTATTTTGTGTGGGTATACGTTTTTTTACATGTTATACGTGAACATAATAATTATATGAAATATTTCGCAATATATTTCCTACTAAAATCGGCTTATATCACCCCCACGTGTACGACATTAAGCCTCCTTATTACAAGATTACATTTCGCTCGAGAAAACGTTTTTTGAAATGATTGAATGACGTGGCTTTTTATTTTTCGTACTGTAATCTCTTAATGCGTTTTTACATTACAGGAAGGCTCTTAAATCAAAAAAATGAATTGCTATTACCATCTTTTATAATAACAAACGATTTCCAGCAAGAAATGAAAATACTTTTGACGTTACCATCAGCAAAACAAATATTCATGACATGTGACAACATCACACACGCAAACGAACAATATTTACATAAGTGTAATTGGAAAGTAATGTAATACGACGATAATAAGAGGAAAGCAGAAAGCATAACGCCGAACTTATACCACAGTACAAGTAACATTCACGATGCAAAGTGTATTATGCTGTCGAAGAGAGAAGATTGCATTGGTCCAGTAACGAGTTAAATACACCAGGCGTATATAATTTAGCGATTTAATAGCGAGATTATTATTTACGAAATTCATTAAAAGAGATTTTACGTATTAATCGTTGACACTTAACAAATAAATTAGTACGTCGTTGTAAATTACAGAACTTAAATCACGCCTATGAGGATAATTTAAGCTTTTTGTAATTATTTCTTTTTATGTCAGAGGGGCAAACGAGCAAGCGAGTCACCTGATGGAAAGTGATCACCGCCGCGCATGGACACCTGCAACGTCCAGGGAATCACGGGTGCGTTGCCGGTCTTTAAGGAAAGAGGGCTCGTTTTTTGAAGGTCCCTAAGTCATAACGGTCTGAGAATACCGCCGCTATACGTTGGTTCCACAAAATTGCCGTACGTGGAAGAAAATGTCGAAAAAAACGCACAATTGCAGACAGTCATCCATCAAGCTGGTGGGGATGGAAGGACAGTAGGTTGCGTGACGTACGGTAATGGAATTCAGCAGCAGACAGTACTCCGAACAATTCCTCAGAACATTCCCCATGATGCGGTAAAATCTACTTAGAGGCGCAATGTTCCTCGTCAGGGCCAGAGCCGAGCCATTCAGAGAGTACCGGATCGCCGATAATCCGAACCGCTCTACATTGTATATGGTCAAAAGGAAGGAGTTGATACTGGGGCGTTTCCGCTCAGGATGGGAACAGTATTCCATGTATAAAACAACGCTTTTTGTAAGAATGTGTCACGCACAACGCTAACAGCGTTTTGATGTAAATTGAGCGTATTGGTGCTAATTAGCTCATATTTAACGCTTCAAAATTTGGTATGTAAGGCAAGCCTAAGTTTTTACAGAGGATTTTTAAGAAGACAATAGGGGAAGTAATGCTCCAGTATCTTCAATATAACGCAGCGGCAGTGGTGTCAGATTTTTTTTGGGTAAAGCGGGATTTTGTAACCTTTTGAGTAAAAAAGAGGGATTATTTCGTCAAAAGCGGGACATACATATATATCTTCACGCTGTATCCCTAACGGCGTAGTTAGAGAGGACGAAAACCCAAGCGTCGCGGTCCTTATATACTTCTTTCACTTCCTCAAATCTCATCATTCTCCTCACACATTTTTGCCTAGGTATGCAAGTGCTTTTGACATTTCCGTCGGCTAACATTCTGGCTATTTGATCTTCATAAGTCAGGCTTGGTCTTCCCTGGATTCTTTTATAAAAGGGACATAATAAAAAATGTAAATAATCAGTCTTTTTTTCCTTTTTTTTAACCGACCTCAAAAAAAGAAGGAGGTTAGGTTATTTTAATTGTACTTGAGTTTTGATTAGTAAAGGATAGTTATTTTATACTTTTCAGTGTTTTTTTAAGGCGGTTTAATTTTGTTTTAATATAGTTGAAGAACTCTGCACAGGATAGCTTCAGATTCAGACCTCTGTTTATGCATTAAAACTAACTAATAAAGACATGCAATATTTAGGTATATAAATTTGTATTCTTTCCAACGTAATCGCGCGTGATCATGAAATAGAAGAAAAGGTATGATAGATTAATTAAATAGTGAAAGAGACTAATATGTCGCGCCGGCCGTCCAAAACCGGGATCCCCGAATTCCCGAAAAACGGGACTGAGCCTGTCCCGGACGAGACATTTAATTTTGGGCTTAAAATCGTCAGAACGTCCCGCGTGCGAACGTCGTGCCAGACGTCCCGCAAAATTCGGGACTTCTGGCAACGCTGCGCAGCGCTGTCTCTACCATTTTTCTGAGGTCCTTCATTATATAAAACAGCAAAGCATTTACATTTCTTAAAAGTTTTGACATTTCACTACCGCACTACCTACTTACAAGTAATTACGTCTCACGCTACCTATCAACTTTTCATTCCATATTAATCTGAAACGCAAATACCTTTATACGACCTTTATATTATGACCTTAATTTTTATTTTACTGGCGTTCTGAGTACATACATTGCAAACGACAAATAAACCTTAACTTTATGTGTAGTTGAGTTGATTAAAAAGGATTAGTTGCGAGCATTAAGTTAGGGTTCCGTAGTTATTTCCACAAATTGGAATAAATATATAAAGAGGATGGGTCCAAAATATATGTAACCATTGAGATCCTTATTCACAAGAAACATATAATCACTTTTAAGTTAAAATATGTTGTCTTCATATTCATATTGAGTTTAGTTTTGAAATAAAAGGAACAAAACATGTTTTAGCTATTGGATTTTTATCAATTGTTTATGAAGGGGGGTAGTCTTTAATTTTTGCTCCTCATTTCAATTTTTATTTTTTCAATTTACATCTCTGTACCAAAACTCAGTAGGGGTAGAGATGATGGAATAACTATGCTTTGACAGACAGAGAGAGAAACAACGAAACTAAAAGGCTTCCATTTTGTCATCTACGCACTGGAACCCTATTAAAGTTAACGATCCTAAAATAAATATTAGTATTGTCAGTTTAACGCTAGTAATAAATCAATAGATATTAAGTGGAAAACACGCAAGTTATAACGAAGGTATAATAAACAGTGTGTGATCTGTGACACGATGGTTTTATTGATATTGGACTGTGAATTACAAATCAATGCATGAATAACTTTAAAAAAAATTATACCGACTTCAAAATAACAAAATTTTTGACGGGCGTTTATTTCGTTTCTTTGCAAATTGTTTCTAAAGGATATTGTGATGTAAAATTGACATAGTTTTGCGTCCCAAGTGTCTACGCTATTATGCATTATGTGGAATTGTTGAAATAAGTGCTTATTTAGTAATGTAATGTTGAGATTTTTTTTAGTGATTTAGTTTGCTTCAGCGGATTCTACTAGATTAATGTATATTTGCCTCAATATATATTTGTTGCTAGAAACTTCAAGAAACATTAAAATGAATTGGACATTTTAATGAAATGAAGAATATGTCATTTTATTACTGAAGACGTCGGCAGTTATGGGTATAGAATCCCTTTGCCTTCCTTCTCAAGTGGGAATTGTACAAAAAAAAATTAAAATATACTACAAAATAGTACAAAGTACAAAAATAACTTGATAAATACGATACGAAAATCATTATAATTAAAGACAGTTATTAAAGTATGTGCTAATCTTAATATTTTTTCATTAAAGTACACTTTATTCTGAATGTTCATGATTCTTTTCAAATATTTCTGTGACACTTTCTTTTGACACACATTTTCGAAAAAGTGTTAAAAAAAGGGTATGGAAGCGTGTTACACATTTTCGAATTTGTGGTGAGACTCTTGATTACCAAAAGAATTTCTTTTTAATCTACCAAAACTAATACTCTAAAAATAAAACCTCGACTTTTGAAGTCAATGTCAAATGTCAAACGATAAATAAAATGTCTTTAGGCCGCCACATAGCACATATAATATATGTGTTCCGACAGCTGTTTATGTCATGTAGTCCCCGAGAAAAATGGCAGTGATAGGCAGACGGATAGACGGACACCTAGATAATTCTAGAAAAATAACCTTGAATGACGTTACTAATCTATGCTATATCTTTGAATAAGGTGACAACACGTTTTCTAGTCATATAAGACAAGCGAAGAATTAGTTGTTGATTTGAGTTGAGTAACAAACTATCAGAAAAGTTCAAAAAAGATCGTTCTTTGTTTTTGAAAAATTATTAGTACTGCAAACTCCATATTATTTCTAGTCTTCTTGAACAGAACAGATTCATAATTTGGGTATGGCCAGTAAATGGAAGATGTGATACGCATTTAGAAAAGCTAGTTTGTTACCTTACAGAGAATCGAATTTGGCTTAAGTGAACCTTATTTACCAGTCGAATATTGTACCAATTAATCCATTGACTTTGTGTATGTCTGTGTGTCTGATTTTGTATTTACATATCTAAACAGCTTAATTATGGACACTTTTATGTGACAGCTAAGTCTGTTTCCGCATTTAATAAAGTGTCTATGACGCATGTTGTAGCATCTTCAAAGAGACGTTTTGTCTGTCTTTACATTCACGGAGTTTAAGTCGGTTTGTCTGGTCGTATGTTCAATGTCGTCTGTTCATGGCTATGCATTAGATTTATTAGACATGTTAATCTGAGCTAGTTCGTAAACACCGTAAAGATTAGCCAGATGGTTTCATTTAGAATATCTGACTTTTAAGACGACGGTCTCGGATTCAATGGCCGGCTAATTTAGATGACGAAAGCTTGAAGCTTTATAAGGTCCCTTGTGTGGTTGTCTGTCTGTCATTTTGACAGATTGTTCAGATAGATTGTCAGTCAGGTTTGAAAATAAACTTATGTACATGTTGTCGAACTTTAGCGGAATTGAACAGATCGGGCAGATCATAATGTGCTTGGCATGTTTTGATTTTTTTTTCTGATTTTCCCTTCAGAGGGATGGCAAAGGTATCTATGTCCATAACTGCCAATGTCTTCAGTAATATATAGATATATTCTTCATTTTATTTCATTAAAATGTCGACATAATATATTATTTCCGCATCGCACTACTAAATGAGCACTTATTTCAACAATTTCACATATTACACAACAGCGTGAACACTTGGGACGCAAAACTACGCCAATTTTACATCACAATATCCACTAGAAACAATTTTCAAATAATTAAAATAAACGTCCGACTGCTACCCATAAAATTCCGTCAAAAAGCTCTGGCATGTCTCGAAACCATTTTATGAAATGACATAACATTGTTGTTTATATATTTCTTAAGGCTTTGGCAATCAACCCATTAGCTTAATCATGTAAAACAAATACTGTATTGCTATAAGCGCGTTTCTGTATTGTTATAATTCATGTCGAACACATAAAGTACATGTCTGATGTAAGATTTGTCCTTTCTTCTTATAACTAAGTCCTTAGCACTCCTCTGGTAAAGTGATAGCTTTTAGGCTTTACTGAAGTTAATAATAAATTCTTTGAAGAATGCGAAAACTTCAGCTGCACGCCTGACACCTCCTCCATTCTTTTTACTTGTGTAGAATTTTAATGCGCTATCACTTTTGCTTTTAAGTTTTAAAAATGTAAAAAAAAAAAACGCCAACTTCTCTTGTTCCCGCCAAAAAGCTGTATAACATTGTCTAACCGTCATATAATAATGTGGCCGATGAACAATCGATGAATGGATCAATGAGAGCAAAAATTTGTCGATAATCCAAGCTAAATGCACCGCTATATCACTGTTTACTTGGCGTGAAGTAAAAGGTCACTCGTATGATATTTCACGCCGCTAGTGGCGTTGTCTCTAGCCACTGCTTGGCTCCTGAGTGTATTGTCCGCCTGGTAGAGTATGGCCGTTTTGGTCACCTCATTTGGTTGTTCTGATAGCAGCTAAGTTAAAACAGACAAGTTAAATAATTTTATTACTAAAAAAATGAATTATGAGGAATGTCTCTAACGATTATCGATTCTACTATTATGATTGTTGATGATTAGTGTAATTATTATGTGTCTTTGTCCGAATTAAACATATACTTTTAGATTTTGTTTTATATTGACTGGCCCATTGGCGCAGTGACATATGCATCTGCTTTCCAAAGCTAGGGTCCCGGGTTCGATTCCCGGTCAGGTCAATTTAGGAAACGAACTTTTCTAAATTGACTTGAAGTCTGGGTGTTACTGGGAACTCCCCCAGAATTCGTTGTGTGGTACCCATAGTACAAGCTTGCTGCTTAGTTTGGGGTCACACAATCTGTGTAATTGTCTGGACTATTTATTTATTATTTATTTATTTAGAACTAGCGATCCGTCTCGGCTTCGCACGGGTGCAATGTAGATACTAATCCCTCGTATCCGTCTAAATAGCTATGCAAACTTCACATAATTTGTATGTACAAATTTTTTTTAAACATTAAAATGGTTATAGAAGGCTATCCGTATAATATAGACATATGCCATCCCTGACTTTTTAGTATTTCTAATAAAGAGGAACAATTCCATCATACATTGTTTTGTAATAAGACAGCATTTTCGATGAAAGGTCTCAGTCTGCTTGATTTTTTCCGACATCTTGAACTATTATCGTCATATTTCAACAAATTAATACTAAACAATATTAAGCTATACGTATAAACCTTCCTCATGAATCACTCTATCTATTGATGAAAACCACATTAAAATCCGTTGCGTGGTTTAAAAGATCTAAGCGTACATACAGATGGACAGACGGCGGGAAGCGGCTTTGTTTTATAGGTACTATATCTATAGATTCGATGTTAATTAAACATCCATTTTTACTAATATGGTGATTTTGTTGATATGTCTCGCTAAAAATGTAATTGATTCTAATAAATTTTACTTTGAAAAGTCTACAAATCTCGAAGTTTTGATCCTAGGATATTTTATGTCCCGGAATTTTGTGAATTCTGAATTGCTGAGATTTCTCAAACTCTAGCTGGCACCCTCTCTAATATGTCTCCCTTCTATATATGATACATACATATGTAAGCTACATATTGTGTAAGCCCATGCAATCGAATTATAAGCCCATTAAAAGCGGTATTTAAAAGGATCGTTCTTGACGTGTCTGCGTTTGGTCCTACTCGCATACATATTTATGCGGTGGGCTGTACTGTGTTGGGTTACTTAGGTTCAACGGCTGTTTCAAGGCTGTTGCTAGCTCAGCATTAGCGCACATAATAACATACAAAACACTACTTCACGGGCTTTATATAACAATGAAGTAAAAAAAAGATGTCGATTTAGAACAGGAAAAAATTGTGTTATTATTTCTTTTCACAATTACGTCTTTAAATTAGCTATTAGAAAATTACTTAAAAATGTTTATATTAAAATAAAGCTTGTTACAAGATGGTTTTAAAATACGTATTACTATGCTTTTCAAATTTGTATGAGTTTGTATTTTGCTTAATAGATATAGTGACCTATACCTGAAAAAATCGACAGTGTAGGCAGACAGCAGACAGATAAACGCGTCAGCGATCTTATAATTCAATTTTTTAGCGTTCCTTACTAATGAAAACAGGGGGCCTATACAAGTGGCTCAATTGTCGTAAACGCTAGTAGAATAGAATGACAAATACCACATGATCTGGCGTAACGAATTTTAAATTGGCAGTCAAACGTTATTTCTTTCTTATATTTCAAAGGAAACGTAAAGTCGTGTGAAAACCGCGGAATAACGCCAGCAAGCGTTTCAATTGAAGGAAGCTTTTGGCACTTGTCTAGCCGCTCAGGAACCCTTAGGCCTACTGTCCACGGAGGCGTAGTTTCATCTCTCTCCAGGGTCGGTCCCTCATGTCGGAGGATCGTGGTCAGCATCAGGGTTGCATCTGGAGCGGATGATCTGCCTCCACCGGTCTCTGTCCATTGCGTCTCTCACTGTATTGTAAAATTTAGAGGACGACGAGTCTTTTATTTGGTCAGCCCATCTTGTTGGTGAACGACCGCGCGATCTTTTGCCTTCAGTGTTTCCAACCACTATCAGTCTCTCCAGATTTTCATTGCCTCTACGCACTGTGTGACCGAAATAGGCAAGAATGCGTTGCTGGCATATGGTGGACAAACGAGTCTTTATTCTGAGCTGGGTCAGAATTGATGCATTGGTGCGTTTTGCTGTCCACGGTATTCTTAACATTCGTCTCCGGTACCACATCTCGAAAGCATCAATCCTTTGTCTTTCTGGGGCCAGGATTGTCCACGTTTCCACGCCATATAGGAAGATAGGAAATACCAGTGCTCGGATCAGTCTGACCTTGGTTTTGATACCAATTCCTCTTTTCTTCCAGATGTTGTTTAAGCGGGTCATTCCATCCCTGGCCACCCCGATTCGTCTTTTTATCTCCGGGATACAGCTGCCATCGCTACAGATTGGGAGCCCAGGTATATGTAGTGGTCGACGATATTAATACCAGGAATACTGCAGGTGGAATTTGTTAGTATTCCGGCTCGATCCACTACCATCATTTTGGTTTTAGCTCTGTTCACCGCCAGACCCATGTTGCTAGTCTCTAGTTCGAGTCTTTGGACCAGTTCGCTCATATCCTCCATAGATGTTGCAAGTTTCATAGACGCTTCAAATTACGCTGTGCATCTTGTGCAGCCTGGAGTCCACGAAGCGTACTAGCGTACATTTTCACTCAATTGTGACAATGCTGTTGAATGATTGAGAAGATATTTTGGCTTACTACTACGAGTACACTCGAAGTCGATGAATACGACGATTATATTGGACGCATCCGTACATAGAAAAAAATATCAATTGAGACTGTTCGTAGCTGCATGAGAATTATCGGACGATAGCGTATTTAATTCATTTCAAAATGAGTAAAACTGCGTACTGGAATTTAGTTCAAATCACAATTTTTATTATCTTATTACAACCATTTTCATACAGATAAAAACATGTGCGCTCCGTTAGACTTCACCCGGCCTCAACGGTGTCAACAACAAGCGAAAGGGCAGGCGTCATGAAGCATTTATGCAGCGACGTGAGCATGACGTTGCTGTTCCATCGATAGAGTTTCGTAGTTTTGTATGTAAGCAGCACGCAGGCGTACACCAAGTGTATAATGAAATACGCGTCTGTGCTACGCGTCCATGGACAGCAGGCTTTACCGAGTTACCTTGGTAACCGTCCGTCTATCTGTCTGACTATTTATTGAAAACAATTGTAAGGAACAGTTATAGTAATTGGTGGCCCAAAAATAAATGTTAACTTCAAAATAGAGATTTCACTCTTGAGGGGTTAGTTTGGGGTTTAAATAGAAAGTAAGGAAACAATTTTTTTTTGGTAATCCTACGAGGTGTCGAAAGAAAGTTCTTTCAATCATGAATGAATTCAAAAATTTATAACATTAATTATTTCAAGTTCTCTTGTTTAACACTTTATTCCTTATAGATTTGGGAACTCTAAGTCATGAACTACATATCATGAACTTCTATGAAAAAAAAAATTATTTCGATTTGTAACTTTCGATTTGCTGATAAGCGGCACGAGTCTTTAAAGAATTATCAAAAACGGTTCAAGTATATCTTTGTCACCATCTAATGGTATATCCACACCAGAGTCACTCATTAAGTAACGTTTCGAAACACGATAACATTCAGTAACTTTCTGTAACTTTTTTGCGCTAGTTGTGACCAGTCGTTGTTGAATTTTGTAGATCACTCCTCCAGTAACATAAAGTAACAAAACATTTGAAAACAAATGTTACTGAATGTCATCTCGTAACAAACAATAACCTTCGATAACGAGTAACTTTTCGAGAATTTCGTGTTTACGGCCGCCATTCTATCATCCACATATAACAATGAGGGGCTACTAAATGTTGTATTGAGTAACGTAGGGTAACACTCAGTAACAAATGTCGCTATAGGTTATAGACTTAAAAATGATACTTAACTTAGTTTCTTGTACTTTTACTTAGTGCGGATTTCTTCTGAAGCAACGCGACGGAACATACACGTAACTGAATTTATGTAATAAATGATTTGATTTCGATATTCGACATGTGGATTGTTATTAAAACTCATGTAAATTTACTTAGTACGTCGACATTATTTAAAACCAAAATCTGTTTGTCAACTGATGTTGCTCAGTTACTTAAAAATGTCGTCGAACAAAAAGTAGTCTTAGTGTGGATGTACCATAAAACTAGCGATGGTAAAGGGAATAATACAGAGATGTAAAGGTGATAAGAGTAGTTTAAGTTTTTTTAATTGTTTATAACATCGAATGATTTTTCGTAATATCTTATGAGGTTAAGTTGAGTAAACAATATTGAATTAGAACAAAACGAAGCGACAGTTATACTTATACGCATTACGCTTTAATGTCCCTCATGGAAATAGAAACAAGTCCTTAACTCGATTTATTCAAACTTATTGAAAGCGCTTTTGAGTGTCAACGACCCTTTCAGAGAATTGACGCAATTGAATTTAAGTTACGATGTTGTAGTCTGTTCGCTTGATAGAGGAGATAAGATAGAGACAGTAAAACAATTTAAAAAAATCAGCACAGAGGGTGTTATGTGCGTATGAACATATTAACATAGCATTTTATAGAAGGAAAAATTAAAAAAAAAATATTAAAAAACACTCATTAGATATTTAATTTTTTAACCGACTTAAAATCGTCTCAATCGGTCCCAAATCATCTGGATAGACTTAAATTATATGTTTTTGATGCATGTTCGGGCATAACTTTTATATTTATAAACCGATTTCATTAATCCTTTTTCGGCGGGTTCAGTATGGCCCCAAGGTGGGGTTCCATTTAAATTTCACTGATATCGGATTTAGACTTCGAAGATACACCAAATAATCTGAACTGCTTATAAGCCTTATTTACATTGATGATTCTCTTCTGTATCATTCCGTTCCTAAATTACGAAAGAAGTTAGTTGTGGACCTACCTTATATTTATTTAGGCCAAAGTCACTCAAATGGGAGAAATAAAAACTTATTAAGAAAAAAAAAAACCGACTTCAAAAAAAAACACTGAAAAGTAGAGAATACCTTATTCAACCTTACTAATCAAACCTATATAATTTTTGCCATGCCATTTACCATGCCATGGACGTTTACCAGTTTCGTAGGCTCGGCACCGACTTCAGTAACAGTTAATTTAATTACATAGGTTTGATTAGTAAATAGTTATTTCGTACTTTTCAGTGTTTTTTTTTGAAGTCGGTTTCCTTTCTTTTTTCTTAAAAAGTTTTTACAAGTAGAGTTACAAGAAATCTTAAATTGAAGTCGTATTAAAAAGGGTGTTGCTCAACAAGGATTTACAAATATGTGAATTATTAGTATCTATATTTTTCAATAATTAAGATAAACAAATAAAAGAAAATAATTTACTAAGCTAACTGATTATAGTACAAAAAATAATTGGTCTACCAATAAATCAGTTTTTTAATTTTTCTATTGTACATTAAAAAAGTGCTCCGTTTTCTTTAATAACTTTATTTTACGTTTGGTAACAACGATAGTATAGGCCCTATACTATAGGGCATTAATTTGGGAAGTCCGCATAACTATACTGGACCATCTTTTTACTCAAGACCCCAGACGAAGGTAATGCTTTTTTCACCATTGTTGTTTCCGCAGTCTCTACTGTTACTATTTTCAATATCTCTATTTTTTACCCCTGACAGGAAACGGTTATTTATTCTTTTATTTCAAAATTTCTAATACGGCTCACTTATGGAATCACTTCAGTGACAGGCAGGATATACCTCTCTCGATCGTTTTTCTAGTAGACAATACGTAAAGAGGTTTATGGAACAGCTATAGGAAGTGATGGCCCAAATTACACAGACTTGACATTCAAATGTTATGTTATCACGACTTCTTTCTATATATTCTGAGTAACGCTCAGAAAAAATTACAATAAATTTTGAGCATTGAGAATAATATCAATAGTAATATTATAATGAGATAAACTTTGTTTGTTTGTATGTAATAGATAAACTCAAAAACTACTTAACAGAAATCAAAAATTCTTTCACCTATAGAAAGGTACATTATCAGCAAGTAACACGGGCTGTATTTTACTTTCAAACAATCTCTACCCGCGCGAAGCCGGGGCGGTTCGCTAGTAATTCATACATCGTATAAAAATAGCCGGGCTGTTAGGTTCTTTTTTTAAATAGAAAACTTTATGACAAGATTTTGTTTTGCAGTAGGTTAGGTAAGGAATACTTGCTCTGGGTGTAATTGGTACTTGGCTGTTTTTTTATTTTAAATCTGTAGCTCTTTGAGAATTTTGTTCGCTATGTTTGGCGGAAATTGAAACTATATGAACTTAATAAAGTTTTTTTCGAAATCACAGACATGCGAGGGTATTTTTAGAAAGTGTAAAATAAAGATAAAAAACGAGCGAGCATTACAGTAGTCGCATAAGAACAGTAATAAGCAACATTGACATTATATTCTGAAAAAAATGATTCAGGTATCTTTTGAAATGATTTTTCGTAACGAAGAACAATTCTTTTTCATGAAAATTGTATTTTATTTAATTATTGTAATGCAATTTTTATTGAAGACCGTTATTTTTGTTCAATTTGAGGGAAAGCGAAGACAATAGACTTATGATAACTAAAATATGAGACATACGCTTGTGATTACAAAGTATTTAAAAACGGTTGAAAAACTGCGTTAATAACAGTACCACTGTTAGTTGTCGAAACATTTCGATCTGTGTTCTTTTCGAGCTTGAGTTCATCACACTGTTGGCTGACAGTACCAACCTCGCGGAAAATGGGTTGGTACCATCTGACGGCCAACTTTACCATCGCGCGCGTTCATTGGTCAAATCAAATAGCGCGCGCTTCCTCGGCTTCCTGTTACATACTTCCGTTCCTTTTCACGAAATCTCTCCCACAGATTGCAGGAAAGCGAGAGTAAAGATGTTACACATAAAAAAATTTAAAAAACTTCAATACAACAAATAATAAGTACGTATTTTTAAAAAACGATAAAATATGTCACTATTATCCTTCCTCTCGAAGAAAGTTTGCATATTAAAATATTAATAAGCCCGTAGGGAACCGCTATGTAAATAGAAGATTACAATATTATAAGATAAGAAATGTCAGCGGTCCTAGTCCTCGACACATTCATTAATTTGTCAAATCCGCTGTTAATTTATGAGTGCGTCAAAGGGTAGATAATATCTGTTTAGTATTTTTTGTGATGAGAGATTTTTTTATTTTACATATTTTTCGAAGGTTTTTAAATTGTAAATTTTATTTACGCAAGCAACACTGCAGACTACGCTAGTATTCAAGAGATATAATATCGTCTTGGAACCCAATGTAACAACGGAGACGAGTATTCACGCAACTGCGTACAAAAACAACAAAACGACGTGTCAAATTAAACATAATTGAACTTTATTCTGTACGAATAAAATTCAAGTTATGTTTACGCGACAGCATATAAAAGTTGTGTTCTCTTTCCATCCTTTATGCAGTTATGGTAATTCTTATCACAACACGATAGGGTTTAGTTTTGGTTAAATTGCGAGTTAGTGCAAGTGTGTTCGGAATGCATTCCTACGCATGCATCCTTGACGAGTATTTGCAGGGGACCTACATTTTTAATTGATGAAGACAAGGGGTGAGGCCGGTTTTGTGAATACAAACACTTGTTTGTGGACGTAGGTATTTATAATATAATTGTAAAAGGGTTTCCTTGTTTGAAAGTGATGAAAAATATTTGGTTAACTGCGAGTTTGATTCGCGCGAGCATCACTGGGTTCCGTGAAGTAAAATTAATTTCTGGCTATCTGTAAGTCTTTCGTTATAATTTTTTGTTAATTTCGTTGCCAGTTTTATATGACTGTTGTTGAAAGACAGTATATATTTCGGGCGTTTTCAGGTCATGAAGACGTTTTATATGACTGTTGTATAAACAACAGCCATATAAAACGTCTGCATAAGCTGAAAAGCGCCCGAAAAATATACTTAACATTTCAGTCGCGTGGTGGTCGTGTTGTAGCCGCGATTGCACATTTCTGACTAATAGTGGTCGTATTACAGCTGTAGTTACACATTTCTGATAGCGGCCGTGTTATAGCCGTATTATTTCTGACATATAGTGGTCGTGTTAAATCCACGGTTACACATTTCTGACATATAGTGGCCGTATTAGAGCTGTAGTTACACATTTCTGATAGCGGCCGTGTTATAGCCGCGACTACACATTATTTCTGACATATAGTGGTCGTGTTATAGCCGCGATTACACATTTCAATCGTATAGGCGTCGTGTTATAGTTGCTATTACGAAAAACTTCTACCGCTGTATAAATTATCCGATATAACCTTTTTGCTATCGAGTAGGTGCTGTAGAATATGTGTTCTAGTAAGATATATTACGCTACGTGTTAAGCTTTTTATTTTTATGGAATCCTCAAAATTAACAAATATCTACAAAATTGTATATTTAAAAATTGCATTCAATACATGAAGTAAGTACGAACACTTGAAAGGATCTTTTATTTTGTGTAAACTTTATCTACGTTTTTCGAAATCGATTCGAACAACTAATATTGTCTCCATTCCCTTATAAGTATAACAAATAATATTTTATTTACATACTAACGACCTCTCTCTTGATTTGATCACGGAACATTAATTTTTTTTTTGTAGACTATACGTAAATGTGTTAATATATATTATTATAAACCTATATAGATATATATATATTTAGATATATTACTTATATAGATTTGAGGAACCGAAAGAGGTATGAAAGGACCGCAACTCCACCTCCTCTCTGACTACCCCGTTAGGGATACAGCGTGAAGATATGTATGTATGTATTATAATAAACCTTCCTCGCTAAATATTCTATTTATGACGAAAACCACTTTAAAGTTAAAAGAATACACAATTGTATAGACTCAGGTGTTACTTTGCGGAAATCCATTTCATGTGATGAATTCCTAAAATCTCTAGCTATTTTCCGCTCAAACTCCAAAAACCAATCGACACGTGTTTCGCTACTCAACGAAGCATCCTCAGGATATACCAGAGATAGGATTCGGTCAGCTAACCAGCACCGAATCAACCCTAATTAACCGAATCAACCGGAAAATACTTTAAAGATTTTAGGAATTTATCACAAAGAATACACCGACAAACGCGAATTACAACTGCGTTTTATACTGCTGCGAGATTGTAATTGGTGATAGTATTACGTGGGAATTCTGCAATACAAGTTGTTCTAGTATGGGTATGTTGTTGGTTATTTTTTCGTAAAAACAATGAATATTATCTACATACATAAATAAAAATTAAATCAATCGCCACATGTACGACGGAGTATCACTTGCGAACGACTCATGGATTTGGCTGATTTTTTTTTAGTTGTGTTCGTTATTCTCAGGACAAAGTTTGTATGAAAGAAAATTTTTGGAAAATCCACGGAAAAGTCGGGAATTTAAATGGTATTTTTGTATGAAAATCTCGATAAAAAAATCGGTATGTTGCAAACATTCAATGTCCCACCGAGGCGAAGCCGGGGCGGGTTGCCCGTATCAAATGACAATTTTCTCGTACATATGTATGAAGACTATGAAGGAGTGGAAGAGCCATGCTTCACTGCAGCACGAATTGGGCCGGCTCGCCCGGTGAAATGCCACCCTCTCACAGAATATCGGCGTGAAATAACAGCAATTATTGCTGTTGTGTTTCGTTCGGTGAGTGAGAGTGCCGGTGGCCCATCACCCCCTCCCCCTCCTTTCCCTATTTCCCTAAAGGCCGTCAACGCACCCGAGACTCCGGAGGCTGCAGGTGTCCACGGGCGGCGCTGGTCAGTCTCCATCAAGTGACTCGCTTGCTCGTTTGCCCTCTCTTTTATATAAAAAAAAGGTTGTCATTCTTTATTTCATTAAATAGAGCACATTGATTGTCAAAGTAGGATGAAAGGTAGAGTGCGTGAAAATTAAGCATTAAATATTTATTTGCATTTTTCACCGACATATTTTTCATTACTTTTAGCTAGCTGTTTCTTTTCAGTTCATGTCGAGATAAAATTATGTTGTAATTTTCTTCGTCAGTGTTCCAACAAATACTACGTTCGTTTCGACGTAAAATTACAATCATCCAACGATATCTATGTAACTATGTATAAGTATAATTCAATGCAATCAGCCTTTTTTCCCTTTACGAAAATTAAAGAATTACGGGTTTATATTAATTAATATATAATTAAGGTTTCTTGACTTCTAGAAAAATAAATATAATTAAAATAATGCTGCCAGTCTGCTGGGCACTCTAAGCAATGATAACTTCTTAAGCAGTAACTTTGAGGAAGTCTATTATTTAAGATAATATTTAGTTTTAAGTTTGATAATATTAACGTTAAGATATGTATGTACTGATTTATGTCAGTAAGATAATGCTTTCGCTTATTTTATTGTTCTCGTAAAATGTGGAGTACTGATTATGTTTGCTTTACAATACTTTAATACAAAGGGCGGGTGGCAACCCGCTATATATAAAGCCCTAGCAAGACTACGTCTAAAGCTTGCAGTACACTCTCGACTTGATTAGAGAAGCTGAGTGCGTATTTTTAATGCTCGGCAGTTTAAAGTAAAAAAATTTGATGAGAATTTACAAGAAAATAAAAACAAATTGTTTCTTAATAAAGGCCCAAAAATTTCGCGAGTAAAATTTAACTCTTGGTGCTCATAGAACACTAAATAAGACTTCATTTGACAGCTTGAAATTCTTTTTTTACGCATATCTAATGGTAGAACGACTAACAATGCAATTTGATTAAAATAATAAAATATAAGAGGAGCGAGACACAGATCTCGTCGAATCACTATTGAATATTGTCGGTATTTGATACATAGATACAAACATATCTCCACGCCGTATCACTAACGGTGTAGTCAGAGAGGACGGAGTGCAAAGCTTCGCGGTCCTTTCATAATTTGCCTCTTCAAATCTCATTATTCTTCTCACGAATATGATATCTATAAAAAACTACGACTTCAGTCAAAAGTGAATTTAACGGCACTCTTGCTACTTCATTTCAGTAGGCTGATGTCTCGCGAAATATTTGACGAATAGTCTCAACTAGAGTGTGATGTCAGCTTTTAAGGGAGCCTTTTGTCTCCCGATTTGGTGACATGCAGACAGACAATTGAAGTTAACTCCGGACATTATTGCCTCTGTCTATTGTTTAACGTTATAAAGGATGAACTGTATTTTTCAAGGACTGCTAATATTATATCAAACAGAAAGGAACTGTATACTAAAGGCGATAAAAGCTAATTTCACATAAGCTCTATCTCTGTTAGTAATATTTCGTTTTCGAGACACTTTATTGTCTATACATATATATATATATCTTTATTCTTTATATAATACGTTTAATAAAGAAGCATTGTTTGAATCGTTTATAATGAAACTATGTATTTATAATTTTATTTTATGTAGCAATGTACTAGTTTCAGTTAATATAAAGCTTTATTTTAAGATGATAGAAAAACATAACGAGATTTTACCGATCTGTGTAATTATTTATTTATTACATTTACTTATTTAATGGGTTCACCAACAGGCCCACATCTAAGAAAAATGCAACGAACTTCGTAAATAAGATGCCAGGATGTAGACCCAATTACAAACGGACACAGCTTACGATTATGAATAACTGTAATAATGGTATTAATTAATTTTGCAATGTTTGCAATGGTGTCGTAATTACAAAAGACAATATTTAAAATAATTATGAAAGTATTTCGTAATTACGAATTAGAATATTTACAATAATTACAAAAGTTTTTTGTAATTTCAATATCCTTGGATCTGTAGAAATTAATTTTAAAGGACATATTTTTTTAAATAAGTCCATTGCAAGTTCAACCCACGTACAGAGGGTTCCGCGCAAAATGTAGGAGAATGTGTGAGAGGAATAATATGAGATTTGAAAAGCAGAAAGAAATATACAAGAACCGTAAACTGTAATGCTTTGTACTCCATTTTCTGACCATCCTTGTAATACCTTGTAAAATCTTGTGACCTATATATATTATGTATGTGTGTGTAAGGCCTAGGGGTTGGTTATAGTTTCCTGAAAACTTAAAATAACGGTCCGGGAATATCGCCACTTTAAGCTGGTAATCCATAAAATTGCCGTACGTGCTAGAAAATGTTGTAAAAAACGTTGTAGGCCGGCATCCATCAAGGCGGTGGGGATGGAAGGATTTTTTGCATATAAAAACCTAGTGACTACTTGCAGGATTAAAAAGAATGACATAACAAGACTAAATTATTAAAAAAAACAAAATACCCGTAAAACCCAACACAAATTTTATTAGTACCTTTCATTTGATACCCATATTGTTATACTTTTCCCCCTCCGCTTTCTACTCCTCAGGCGCCATATTGAAATTTTATGCCCTATGTCACTCCCACAATTAAGATAAGTCTAATGGCAACTCATATCCATCAAGCCATTTAGGGTGCAGAGCGTGCCAAAGAAATTGACACATTATGTACATACATACATTCGAAAAACATAACCCTCTTTCACAGTCGAGTAAAAAAGTCATTAATTCTCCACATATAAGTATGAGTGAGTTCCACTTGACGTAAGATTGACGTAAATAATATTGTCTTGAATTTTCCGTTACATAAATACATGTAATTGACGTAAAAATAACATTTTTCCTACATTTTATTTATAACAGTAGACAAATGTAACGAGGCACCGTGTGCTGCTCTTTTAGGGTTCCGTCTTCAATAGATAAAACGGAATCTCTATGAGACCAATGTGCCTCAATACGTCTGTGTGTTTGTTTCGTCTATCACAGTCCATTTTCTTAAAAACTGTAGAAACTTGAAATTTGGCATAGATGTATATATATTCTCGCCCACCTACATATTTTGCACAAGCTCACACTTTAAAATATTCGTATGGGAAATATATAAACGAGCAACAGAATTTGTAATTCGAACTACAACTTATAGTATTTTAATTAATAGTTTCCACTGTCAAATTATTACTCTCAACCATTAACTATTGTAAATTATAAATGGAATGATTTTTGTAATTATATCATATACACGACGGGAGTAGTTATTGTTAGGATAACAGCAGAAATTAATATGTATTGGAAATAATAAGAAAAATTATAAGGAGTTGTATTTCAATAGTTCGAAATATAATTTTATATTGTTTTAATTCTTTTTATACAATTTACAAATATGTTATAGCGTGTTTATATTTTTTCAAGCTGGTATATTAATAACAAAGTGATAACATTTTACTGAAGTGCTTTAGATTTTTTTATAGCGGTAAATAGTATTTTCATTGTCATTTTTATAAATTATAATGTGCTTTAAAATTCATCCTTATCCATATAAGAATAAAAGAGGAGACATAAGATATTCGAACCTCAAAAAGAAAAACTCGCATTGGATTACTTCGTTGTCTTTATCTCAAGAACTGGTAAAGATTGAAATTTATAACAAACACTGAGGTCTATGGTTCCTTGGTGGTGGAAAAATTCAAGCTTCTAATTAAAAGAAATGAAAAGACACCTTTTATGTACTCTAATAAAAACCCATAGAATTCTTCCCTCTGTCCTAGAGTCGTGAACTTCTGGCAAGAAACAAGGTCTTACAGTAGAATAAAAGAGAAAAATCGAAAAAATTATGTCACGTTGTTTGCCATTACAAACTTATATTTACAGCTGGAGAGTACGGGAGAACGTGTCAAGAACGAGTTTGTTTTCGAATCAGACATTTTTTGGTAAATATATAACACAAATACATTGTACGGAACCTTGGTGTACTAGTCCAAACGCACTTGTCTGGTGTTTTAAATATGTAAAACATTACTCGACTTTTTGGCGAGAACGGGAGAAGTGAAGTTGTCATTTTATTTAAATTTTCTATTTTTTACATTTTTGGGAGTATTAAAGTACAAAAGTGATAGTATATTGTGTTTTAAAGTTCTGTGTAAGTGAAAAAAATAGAGTAGATCTAAATAAACATGTGTAGCAGACGTTCTCACGTTATTCCAAAAAGTCCTATAAAACTTTAGTGAAGTCTACTATTACTTGACTGGAGGAGTTTTACGACAACGGTTCAACGTGACATTGGTAAATGCGCTAAAATGTGCGCCATGCCAAGTAGAAAAAAAAATTACTGTATATCACATTTTTATTTCATATTTGCGAATAGCGTCTTTATAAAATCTTGAATCTGGTATCGACCATTATGGTGTCCGATAAATTTTTTTTAATTCTAGACTTTATGTCATACTACATAAAACTCTATATTGGAAATTTCAAAAAATAACCAAGCCTTTGTTATCTGCAGCCAGTGTCCTCTCACCTCGAAAACAGCCAGGAGACGAGTAAGACCGATCTTTTTCAGTACTACAAGTTGTAAATGGATGTTTTTGCTTAACAAGAGGCTCGTCCAAATATTTCTAACAAGAAGTCGAAGTGGGCATGTTAGTACTCGGACAGACATTTAAACAGGCATTCCGAGAATCAGTCAAGGACGGCACCTCAACCGATCCTAAGGAAAGATAAATAATAGGTAAGAAAAGGTTTTCCTTGCTGTAGGCTGACGAAAAAATAGTAGGCGGTGGCACATTTGAGATTTTGTGTATGCCTAGGCCTTTATAACGGATGGTTATCCGAGGCTTGGTTCAAGACTATAAGTCTGTCTGACTGTCACCAACGAAGAAGCCATTTAAAATTTTAGTTAATATATTTTTGGGAATGTTGTTTACGGATATTAAAAAGGTTTCAAATTTAAAATCTGAAAATAGCGAAGAGCATATTTTTTTTTTGTAAATTTTATAGCAAGAAGGCAAAACATTAAAGAAATTAAATTTGAAAAGTTTGTCTGAATGAGTATTTGAGTGCACTTTTCTTTTTGTAGTATTCTAAAACGCTAACAGCAAACATGTCAAAATGCTCCTTTAAAAATGGTAAAAACAACACGTCTAAAATGCTAAAAAGAGACGGAGGTTCTCATTTTCGGTAAATAAATTAAATAATTTTATTTACGTGTTCATTATTTCGTTATAATAGCTCTTCTTTATTAAATACGAAATCATATATTTCAAAAATTGCCTGACGATATATAATGATCTTATCCTTGTCACTTTCACGTAACTAATCAAAATGACGTAATTGCGATACAGAATATTATGTGACTTATACTTTAAGCACGAACGTTGGTTGCATTTTGAACTTTTTTTTAACAAACTTTATTTTTATGCCATTATATTATAACATGGGTTAAGATTTTTTACCAGCTTATACAATTCGATAGTAAGGTCTACTTTAAATTAACACAAAATTATCGTTAATACTATACGATGTTAGAAATGTATATGTCAATTCGGACAACAATTTGTTTAGGTTGTACAGAAGATTGTGAATCTAGTTTTTTATTTGTTATCAAAGCAGATCATTGATAACGCAGAATATGGAGTTATCTAAAACGGGAGTAGCCAGAAGATGTTGAATTTATCAATTACATTATTTTTTCAATATCGGAACAGCATTAGAAACAAAAAGTTCACATAGAAAAATCGACTTCTAATTTAATCTTTATATTTTTTAAAGAGAGTTTCAAGGTCATCTAAAACAGTAATTGCTTTACCTCCTATTGTTCCGTCGTCAAGATACCAAATATTAAACTTGGAATTTAGATTACAAATGGCAGGACAGACAGCCAGACTGAAGATAGCTGGTCCGAGAAGATCATCTTGTTGACAGCCAAATTTTGAATGTAATAAATGATCTTTATATATCAATTATGCATGTATATATTATGCACGTTGTTTTATCTGTGTCAACAAGATGGCTCTATTGACAGAATTAAAAATTAAAAGCATTTTTTTATCAACTTTAAGGAGTTAAGGAGCACCTCACTACCACCATGCATCAAAAAAGCGCGCGCCGCATTGCAAAAACTCATTTATGTAAAGAAAAAATAATTTAAAACCACAGGGAGAAAGTGATAACAAATTTTAGAAGTAATACGGCATATATATAGTTGCGTCTATAGATACTGCAATGGGCCTAATGCCACCGTTGTTACGCACATGAGTTAGTAAATAATGTCAAAATAAAATAAAATTTCAAAGAAAATAATATTAGCATGTTAATTGACAATATGGTACTAACTTATGTGCCCTCAAATAAAAGAAGAATAAAAATATTCTATTACCTTTGACATTTTGATAAAAAGTAAAAAAATACCACAAATAAAATAAAATAAAATGTAATTACATGAGGAAACTCACACGCCAATACAAATGGCGTAGGGGTCCGCGCGCGTCGTCTATAGAATTGAGTACTAAAAATAATATATTATAATACAATACAATACTCTTTTATTGCACCATTAAAGTATACAAATATACCTATGAATAAAAATAAAATTGTAAATTACAATAAAATTTTTATTAACGGTATTATTTTCTTATAATGTTTGGGTCATTTTTTTTAAAGTTGGGATACCTATATGCCCTTTTCGTATTGGACAGGGCTTTTTTTAAATTGTATTTCGTCCTGGTGTATGACCGATTACGTAAAATACTGAAGTTACAATACGAATAAATAATGCGCAGGCGCCGCCGCGAGGTCATCACACCGAGAATCACCTCTGCGCACAGCTGCTGCGGCGGATTGCAAAACTGAGCGCTACCGGACGTTATTAACTACAGCTTTTTTTAAAAAGCAATAAGCTTTAACGGTAACTATTTCAAGGGGTTAAGGTTTATTTAATATTAGTTGAACCCTGAAACGCCTCGTAGTGGCTATTTTTTAAATTGAAAATTGGTCAAATTACTTTCTAAACTTTTCCAGTAATGTCTCGAACATATCTCATAACATATATATGTATATACTTCTATATCTATTATACTAATATCATACAGAGGTAAACTTAATTTGTACTCAACCGATTTCAAAATTTTTTTCATCTATAGAAAGCTACATAATCAGTGAGCATCATGGGCTGTATTTTATTTAAAAAAAAATTCTACCTTCACGAAGCCTGGGCGACATGATAAAGAACGAAATCGATCGAGCGGCAATTGAGTCTATAACTGACACACACACTAACACTGATTATTTGTTATTATATCTGTTACTATTGCTATATCAAATAGTCAGAGTGTTAGCTGACGGAAATGTGAAAAGCGTTCGCATATCTAGGCGAAAATGCGTGAGGAGAATGATGAAATTTGAAGACGCGAAAGAAGAATTTGAGGAGCACGATGCTTGAAGCTCCATATACTCTGGCTACCCCGTTAAGTATACTGTATGTCTTTTATTAGATTTTTACCCATGACTAACGAATTCGGAACTCGTGACATTGTCTGCGTGGCTCTGGAAATAAATAGAAATACAAGTTATTAACATAAAAAAAGTAGAAATATAACACCTAATTTACACCCTCAGAGGCTACTTTTGTAGAATTGTTGAAACACCTATTTTATTAAAAATATATCTACTAACTTGAAAAAATATAATGACGTCACAAAATAACTATGAACTTCAAAAAAACGGTCAAGTGCGAGTCATACCGCGCACCGAGGGTCTGTATCGTCATAAAATGTACTTGTATTATGTATATAAGTAGGTTTCAAAAACAACTTTGCAATTGAAAGACACATTCTCCCATACTATTCAGCTGCGAATGTAACTTTGTAATGGCAGATACCTACAAATTAACAATTTTCGGATTTTTTCCTTCACTTGTGTATTGAGACCTTGCTTCTTGCCAAATTTAATGATTCTAGGTAAATGGTAAGTACCCTATAGGTGTGATTTACTTGCGAGTCTCAAAATCTAAGGCATATGTGGTCATATTTTTTGATTGCATTTACTTAGAAGCTTGATTTTCTTACAGCTCCAAAGGCCCGCGGACATAAGAGTTGAATATTAATTTCAACTTGATACCTCCTCGCGTTCCCGAGAAAAAGAGTCTTAACAGACAGTCGGACAACGAAGTGATCCTATAAGGGTTCAGTTTTTTCCTTTTGAGGTACGGAACCCTGAAAATAAAATAATGTAAAACAATTTATACTAAAAATTAAAAATACAACTCCATATATAATTTTTTGCAATATAATTTCAAACGTCAACCTAACAATGCCTTTTGCCATATGTTAAAATGTTAAAACTGTTGATCTTAAAGTTTGCAAAAGGTAATGATTAAAAATAATAAATTTATTGTTGATTACTATTATTATTAATTTTAAATTGCATATCATTAAAGTCCAAAAAAGACAATTTATAGAGAAAGCTATTAATTTTAAATATAGATATAATAAGTTGTACCACATATAATATTATTATTTCTGTTACTCGTTTAGTCCCCAACAACGTAGATTTAATTAAATAAAGTCTTAGACTTGAAGAGCAGTGTACAAGTTGAAAAAACACCGAAGCATTTTTTCTCATAAAATATCTATAAAATCGGTAAATTGCCGTGCTGCGGAAGTAATTTTGTAACGTTACAGCAACCGTTCGTGTCCATTACTGTAACCGCAAAAGGAACGACTTCTACATTTTTACTTGTATTTTAAATTCATAGATAATATATAAAGATGGCTAAGAGTGAGTCAGACATGCATTAAGTTAGTGTTCCGTATAAATTTGAACATAGTAGGAACTAAATGAAAAAAAAAGCTGGCTCAAAATGTCTAATACTTTTTTTCTCATTTATTTTATATAGTTTCATGTTACGGAAATGTTATAGTTTCAAAATTTCAAAGAATATAATATCATAAGTCAACTTGAAGTTAGTAGGAAAAGTATAACGCAATCTTATCTCCTACAGCTCTAGAAATTAATTTGAAATGGAGATTTATCATGTTATAAATCATAAAATAATTTTATTCATATAGTCAATTTATAAAATGATAATAATAGTAATAATGATAATATTACTAAGTAAACTCGCTGGTTAAATATTCTAAATTATTATTTTTAGTAGAGATTTTTATTACATGTAGTGATTTTTGTATTTGACTGTACATTATGCGATTTAAATGTGTCCAATTATATATAATCGACATTGTTAAAGTAATTGCTCGTAACTCATTGCTATTCTTGTTCAATCATATTATTATTATCAAATTATTAAATTGAAATATCGTAGCACCAGGTTTTTAATTAAATGCAAAATAATCAGGCCAGAACATACGTCAGGCCAGGACATACGTCAACATAAAGCTTAAAAAAAACTGGGATTAATATCAGTTTGCTTTTCTCATTGCTGGTTTTGAATTATATACCAGTTTATTTTTTCCTAACAGCTAAATATGCATAAAAATGTCAAAATAAGCACACAAACAGACACGGAGAAAGTATAAGGGTTGTATTTTTGCTACTTTGGTTACGGAGCCCCAAAAATTTATTGAAATGAATGTTTACCGAGTTAACAATATATATATATATACAGATATAGGTATTTAAACGTTATTTCAGTACATTCTTAGTATGGATACATCGAGACAGGTTTACAGGAGTAAACGAACAGGATTATTTCTTATAATAACTACCTACATTTCACTTTGTAATTGCCTACTATAAAAAAAGTCATAAATCTTAAACAAATAAAAATTAAATGCTGTTTGTTGGTACGTGCATCGCTTGAGAACTGCTGGATCAATTTCCCTAATTTTTAGAGTTCCGTACGTTTAAGGGAAAAAGGACTCTTATAGGATCGCTTCGTTGTCTGTCTGTCTATATGTCTGTCTATATGTCTGTCTATATGTCTGTCTATCAAGACCCTTTTTCTCAGGAACGCGTGAAGCTATCAAGTTGAAATTAATATCAAACACTTATGTCCGTGATACCTTGGTGCTGTGAAAAAATCAAACTTCTAAGTCAACGCAATTAAAAGAGACGGCCGTTTATGCAACATATTTTGACACTCGCGCGGAAATCAAAATCTATAGGGTACTTCGTATTGATCTAGAATTGTGAAAGGCAAGAAGCAATGTCTTATAGCACAAGTAAAGCGAAAAATTCGAAAACCGTTTGTAGTTATTTGCTGTTATAAAATTACATTTGCAGTTGGTGAGTATGGGACGTGTTTTTCAATTGCAAACTTGTTTGTTTTTGATTTCGACTAATACTTTATCGGTAAATATACAAGTACATTGTAAAGTGATACGGAACCCTCGGTGCGCGAGTACGACTCGCACTTGGCCGGTTTTTTTACATATCCGTAAGAGTCCAAATAAGGTTTTCAGGGAAGGAGAGAAAACTTTATACCCTTTTATATGGAGGAGTGCAGAAAACTAAACATAATATAACATATAAAATATCTGTTAAAAATACATTACATATGAAACAAAACATTTTAAACAAGTTTGTGGTTATGCCAGGGAGTTATATATATATTATAGACCAAGAGCCAGTGACCAATTTTCAGTTGTCATTTCAAAAGTCTTGAAAATTTACTGACTCAATGTTTAATATCTGCTCGATAATAGAAACTGCTTCACTGATGACTGATGACTGATGCATGATTACTAAAATATCTGTATCAGAATATCGAATGAGAATATTTGCTTCATCTTCTATTTGACAGACATGGTAAACAATTTTGGTGTCGGCTTCTTCATGATTTCCGCAGTATAATTCAAGATGAATAGTTGAGATAACTTTATCATCAATATTTTCATAACGATGACATTCATGATAATTCAGATAAATAATTTTATTATTTATAAATGGAGCCATTTAGCTACAAAGCATTGTAAGTGTTTTGGAATCAACTTCTATGAATTCGACTGTTAATGTTTTAAGAAATATACCTGGGAAGCAATTTTTCCAGAATACCTCTGTCACAGGGACAGATAATTTTGCCGCAATATACATTTTCTATGAGTTTAACTGTTCAACTTTAACAAGGAATTGTTAATTTAATTTATTTACAATCCACCTTCAATGAGGCCCAATATGCGCTCTCTTTTCAACTCATAGATATGAATTTAGCTGTCTCGCTCGCACTCGCACGGGAACGTTTTTCCCTCTGGCAGATAGTAAGTGATGAAATTTATTTCTGGCATGCAATTATATATTTTCTATACATATTTTCTGCATTGTGTTAAAATTTGAAGACTAATGAAATAACAAAACTCAACCTATTTTCTATTAATATTTATAGCGTTCTGTCAATAATTAGGAGGGACGAAAATGTTCTGGCGAATTTTTTATACATTCAGTATACTTTTAAAAATAATCTGCATAAATTTCATGACTGATACTTTAACTAAAATAATTCTTATTTCCTACCCTCTTTAAAATTTTAGGGTAATTTACCCCGGCCATTGGGGGCTGCCAGAAGTAGTTTCTATTATCGAGCAGATATTAAACATTGAGTCAGTAAATTTTCCAGACATTTGAAATGACAACTGAAAATTGGTCACTGGCTCTTCCTCTATTATATGTATATAATCTTGACGCCCTCCGTGGCGCAACGGCTAAGCGCGTCGGAAAGTAAACGGGGGTGCGGGTTGGATTCCCGCTCCGACTCTGGGTGTTTATGTATAATATGTATTTCTTTACAAAAGAAAAGTATATAAGTAGTATATCAGTTGTCTAGTATCCATAACACAAGCGCTGTGCTGCTTACTTTGGGACTAGATGGACTGTGTGAAAAATGTCTGAGTATATATTATTATTATTATAATCTCCTTAGGTTAAACATGGGTTAAACCTCGGACCCAGTATCATAACAGACGGAGCATTTGCTCTAAGAGCGTGTCCTTAAAGTGTCCCTTTTTGTTGACCGAGTTTCTTGGTTTTCTACCAATGCGCGTGACTAGAGAAGGTCACAGTACAACAATACACAGCTGAACATGACATATTTTTAATTTCGTGAATACTCGTAAAACACATAAAATTCACGAGTATTTTGCAAATAATTATTTCATGACAGACTCATAAGCTGACACGAATTTACGCTGACAGTGCGAGGTATACTCGTGGTTCCGCTCATTGAGATAGAAAGAGACACTTAAATTCGTTTGACACGCGGTGGTAAGGACAGCAAGTTATTATGGGTGCGTCCATTGCGTTAATTGGTCCAAGTAACTAACGTAAATTTTTTTATAGACGTCTTAGAACCGTTCGTAAGAAAATTTGTTAATTTAGTCATTTTATAATTATAAAATGTTACAATTTCTAATTAGATAAGTAAATTGAATTTTTATATTAATGTTTGAAAAGCAATTATAAATATTTTTATTGTTTTTTATAATTTACAAAGTTACGAATACTAAATACGAATTACGCCGACAGTGCGAGGTTGCCATACTTACTATAGCTAACTGTTTCACTCGTGGTTACGGTCAATGAGATAGAAAGAGACACGAAAATTCGTTTGACATAAGGTGGTAAGAACGGCAACTTATTATTGCTCCGTTTATTCTATTTCTTGCTCCGAGGGTTAAACAGTCTCACAGAGTAGAGATTGTCGGCAAATAATTTTAAAATGTTGCACCAAACAATTACTGGCACGCTGACTGACTTTTGAGCTGTGAATTCTGTGTGATTTGCGAGCTGTGAGCTGATTCGAGTCTGTGGAGTGTATGTCAAGGGAAAAAAGCGTTTATTTTATATTTAAAGTCGAATTTCTATCATTGGGCGACCACTAGTTGTCATAAAAATATAGGGACTAATAAACGCGGCGTAAACGTGGAATAGTTATGACAGCCTCCTGTCATACTCAAGCTTATGAACAAAAGAGAATGATGGAAAGAGATAATAAATTATTCCGAAGTTTAACCTCGTAATTAGTAACAGGGGAAGCATAAATATAAGATAAAATGTATATAGATGTAAAGATATTAGAATATAGAACAATTTGT
This sequence comes from Zeuzera pyrina, assembly GCA_907165235.1. Lineage (NCBI taxonomy): Eukaryota > Metazoa > Arthropoda > Insecta > Lepidoptera > Cossidae > Zeuzera > Zeuzera pyrina. The sequence continues at coordinate 22,715,656 of OU015627.1, forward strand.
AAATAAAGATAAGCAAGAAAATGTAATAGCTATAAGGAATCCTTTTCGGCAAAGAGTGAATGGATAGGAAGCATTAGGAACATGTAAGCAGATGATAGAAAGGATATAGTGAGAAAGGCTCAAAAAGTGGTCAAAGTCCTGGATCATATTATAAGTCAGGGGAAGCAGTATTTAAAAAAAAAGTGTGACAGTGTCGTTATTAATAACATGCGGGCGGGGAACTCCTATCGAAACTAGGTTTTAACCAAAACAGAAGCCGAATGTTGATTTCTGTTTCGGTTACAAACATTCTTATAAGGTATTTAATTATATTGTACATTTTAAATTACAAGCAAACGACAACTATACGTGCGCGGAGAGTGAAGAGCCTGCCTAGATCGAAGTCGGTGCTAAATTAATGTACAACGACAGAAAGTCTACAACTATATTGGTAGAATTATTGGTAGGCTTAATACCGACTTCAGTAACCGTAAAATGTAACTATATCGATATTTGCATCGTATTTATGAACTCATTTTTGTATTTGAGTTTTGAATGGTAAAGGATCGTTATTTTGTGCTATTTAGTGTTATTTTTTGAAGTCGGTTTAATCGTTTACTTAAAATTTTTCAACAATAACTCTAGCTGGTCATTATCGAACCTTGGCTTGCTAACAGAAATCTAATTTTGAAGTTTTATCAATAATAATGCATACAACTCCTTCAGGCGAATATACGAACGTTCGTGAAAACTGTAGCCTTTAAAGAAAAAAAATCTAATCCAAATCAGTTCATCGGATCGAGAGCTATGATGAGAGAGCAGACAAACACATAGATAGACAAATAGACAATGGCGTCAAATTATATAACTGGAAGTTGCTGAAGATGGTTCTTCGAAAAGCGAAACACGTGTAGAACAACAAGTTATAGCTAAAAATATCTATATTCATCACTTGAGATGGATTTTCGCTAAGTAAGACCTGAATCTATATAATAGTTATATCCTATTAACGCATATAAAGATAACTTAAACGGCGCAATGCATAGTTCTACTCAAAGAAAGTTGACATTAAATAGAAAGCTGACTTGCTATTCCATCTGCGTCGAGCTGGAAAGTGACGTAGAGTGCTGTCTAGATATTCCATGGTATACTCATAGACATTTATAGAATATTTTTATAATTAATGTCGATAGGATAAAATACTTTTTAAATACTTCTGTTTTGTTGCTGTTTTTGTTAAGATTTTGTACTAGAAATTGCAAAAAACCTTATAGATTGATGTAACTAATTAATCTGTGATAAATATATATCTTCGTATGTCACAGCTGATTTATTTCGTCATTTTTACACCTATTTATCTGTTTGATTACGAGAGGTGAAACTGGTAACCAAAAGCAGAAAAGATAAATAAATAAAATAAAAATTTCGCAATTTTTTTATAAGTATTATGAACTTTTCACTAACTTAAGCTTCACTTGTCCGAATGCTACGTAACTCTATTATGTTCTTGTCCGATACGGTCTTGGCCGGATTTCTTCTTTTGTTCTCGTTGATCTTAAATATTATGCATTTTTTAAGTAATAATGTGGAATATTTCAGGTAGGTGAAATAGCTTTTTCAAAGTTATATGAGCTCTAGATCTAGGGTAGGCATTCAAGTATGTATTATACATTATGAACTGGATTTTTGAATAATTCGAAAATATTTGTCCTCGAAATAGTCGTCATACAAAACACACATATTATTATATAATGTATGACGACTTATAAAAAAATATGTCATTTTTATATTTTACTTTTGTGGTCAAATGTAAATTTTGTGGTCAAAATACTATCGCCGTTGTAAAAACAACATTGATAATTTTTCTAAAACTACAAGTATCGACTTTTAGAGGGAGAAACTAAGATTGAATGTATCTCTTTAAAGTTTCTACCATTAAAATATTTTAAAATACTTCCACTGTCTTTGAAATTGAATTTTACATGTGTTTTGAAATATTTTTTTATGCACAACTGATTTCAAATAAGAGCGACGGTAGGTTATACGTTGGTAACCTTTAATTAAATATATGAATGTAGAGTTTGAGAAATAGAATTGTTGTATCTGATATCTATGATTTACTATGTGTCAATGGTACAATTTAATGGGAATGAACAGCAAAACTCGAAGTTTATCGGTAAAAAAAACCCGGAATTTAAAATCCAGTATTTGGTTATTTTCCGAGAAATCAGCCACTAAGTTTCCCAATTTTGGGTATTTCTGGGTATAACACATCTGTAGATATATCTAAATATAATTATAAAAAATGTGTTGATTATTGTAGTTACCGAATGTTTTCTGAAGACGGCTTCTTTTACTTACCTGTAATTAAAAAATATATATTAAACACAAAAATAATAAGATCTTTAACAAAAGTCAATTAGTATATAAATTAAAGAACATTAATGTATTGATTACATAAGAAAATTAGCTTAGTAACTAAATTACCAAATCAACGCATATTTCACTTCAAGGTAGTCCTTGTAGCTTGTATATTATACAATATGGCTTGTACTGTCACGAACATTACATTACATTAGAATTCAAAAAACATAGCACTTTATAAATGATAAAAATCATAATAATAGGTTATTTATCGCTACAAAAAATATAGTCGACTACAACATAATGTTACTGCTTCATTATGAGTTATTATTTATTTATTTACTTATTTTGACTGTGAGGTGATTGTGAGGTCAACTAATCAAAATCTCTAAGATTATTTATCCGAGATGAACTAGGTAACCCAGGATCTCTAATTGGAGATGATCAAATCTGTAATACTATTCTAACAGCACATGCTTTTATTATTACTTTTTTTATGGTAATACCAATTATAATTGGAGAATTTGGAAATTGATTAGTACCCTTGATGCTTGGTGCTCCTGATATAGCTTTCCCTCGACTAAATAATATAAGATTTTGACTACTCGCTTGTTTTGGGTCTTATTTTGAGCATTTATTTCAAAGTAACATCCATTTCACATAGAAGTGCACTAGGTTCACAATGATGGCCAATTGATAAGAAACGTTTTAAAAGACTGATAGAACGAATAGTTTTTTATGGAAGTCCGCAAAAATAGTACACTGATAACGTTCTGTAACATCGATTTATTATATTTTAGGTATCGTTAAATCGAAGAACAATTTTAATCGCTAAACTTTTTTGTCATGTTTTACTAGTTGAAAAAGCTCCAACAATATATGAAATTGTACATTTCTAAACTTAGTTTTTGGAGAATTACAAGACCCAGGACTAGTTATTCGCAAGGCTCAATAATCCCTAAAATATTTAAAACTCTGGGTTCGGTAGTTTCGGAGATAAGAAGGAGAGGGGATGATCATTCCCCTCATATTAGGTAATGTAATCATAATAAAACTTATATGTACATATTTATTGGTCTTAGAAAAATAAAAAATAATTCCATTCAAAATGACCTCCTTTGGCTTTGATACGCACCTTTAATCTGTCTGGCCACGAATCTATGGATTTACACACTGTTTCCATGGGAAATTTAGCCACTGCTTGCTCCAAAGATTTCTTAAGACTCAATGTCGGCGTGTCGTTTAGAGCAGGCCATGTCCTCTAAAACTGACCATAATTTGTAGACTAAGAGGTTCAGATTTGGGCTAGACGAGGGCCAGTCTTCAGCTCTTATAAAGTCCGGAACATTGGTTTCGAGCCAGGGTTGAGTAGTTCGTGCCTTGTGACCAGGCGTAGAGTCCTGATGGAAGGTCCACAGTACATTTTTAAAAACTGTATTGCTGAGAGGTTTCACAACATGATCCAAGACGATCTATTGATACACTTTGTCTGAAATCTTCACTCCTTTTTTACAAAATTGAAGCTTTTGAACACCCCCTACCAAACCATCACTGACGCAGGATGATGAGCACGTTGTACCTTTCCGGCCACTAGCGCAGCTTCCTTAGAACTGTGAGCTTACACTTTGATATTTTGATTGTTGTAGTGCTCTTCAATCGTGAAAATTTTTTCATCGGTAAAGAGGATATTTCTGTGCCTTTCGCCTGCGTATCAAGAAAGAAGGCGTTTTGATCGCTCTTTAACTGTAGCGATTGATTTAGGGCATGTCCTGTATATCCTCAATAAGCTTCAGGTCTTGTGTTATTATACGCGACAGAGTCCTAGCGGGAATCTTCATTTCTCGCGATAATTGTTGGTCTCTAATGGGTTTTCGGCGAATTCTGGCTTTAACAGCAATAACAGCCCTTGTAGTTCTAACAGCACGCGGCCGCCCCGATCTTTTATGGTCTTCGACGGAGGAAGTGTTGATGTATCTGTCGATAATACGATATACGAACATACGGGCGATACCAAGCTTTTGAAGTGTCTTGAATATGACCGACGGCTCCATACCCACTTTGTGCAAGGCAATCACTGCAATCCTATTTTCTTTAACACCCCATTCCATATTGTAATTTGATAATAAACACGAAAAAAATATGTGAAATGGCGGGAAAACGAAAGAAGTTTTTAACATAATAAACGCGTTCCAAATTCAAAATAATTAAAGAGTTGAAAAAAGAAAAGTTTTTAAGTAACAATATTTATGGCCAGACTAGTTATACGATTTTCTGTGTGGTATATAATATATTCCTTAAGCTAAGGCAAGCAATGATAAAAAAATTATTCTTAATAACTATTAGACCTCGGCTCGAAACGTTTCTTTTTGGCGATTTCATGAGATTATATTTCAATAACGATCCCTGCTGTTTTTCCGGGTGCACTGATTATCTATAATCTATAAGATTACTTTTAGCTGTATTCAACGGACATTGCACTTGCTTATCGTTTTGGAAAACGTCGCGAAGCCCATGTTATTTTTTTTTTAAAGCGCTTTTAATTTTCTGTAATGTATTCGGATACGCCAGCTATTTCGCTTTTGTTACTACATCATTTTAAAATGCTTTTAATAACCCATACAATAAAAGAAAAACTAGTAGGTACTGGGCATGTGATTTTGTGGATGGGGCCAAGTTCTTGCATCTTTTCATGTTTTTTCGTCACATGTTTTATCTTTAGAAAACAAACTCTTACAGAACGGACAGACGGTGTTTCATTTTATTTTTAAGACACGGAACAGTAAACACTTGTTACTGGTCAATCATGAATGAGGTAGCGTGAACATCGACAATGACCTTGTGTAGCACGACTGGGCCAGGCTAATGCACTGCGTTCTAGTCACCCCCCACTCGTGCCCCCTTGCCAGGGACGCAAATTTATCGAGCCGGTGCGAGCCCCGCTGCACTTCCTACCTCGCCCCTTTGCCCGGGATTTCAGTACCAGTAATTGTGTTAGGTTATGTATTGGAGCACAAGAATTTTGTTGAATGTAAAAAGTCATCGTTGTTTCCGGACCAAGCTATGTATCGTAAACACTAAACAGCTGAGATATAATTGCATTAATTGATACCCAAAACACGTGACGTGAACTTCAAAAGTTGAGTTATGACTTTGGAAGTTTGGAAGCCAGTTTTGGGTACTATGTCGCAAGTTAAAAAACTTTTTGAGGTCAACGTGACGGAGAATCAAATGAAAGCTCTGTGAATCACGCAAAAAAAAGGCTTAATGTATTATTTTCTGTTAGTACTTTTTTAACACTTGAAAAGCGCTTGTAGAGCTTTATGAAAAATCTGAAAGAAGGTAAGCTATAAAAAAATTGAAACAATGTAAAATTCTGTATACATCAATATTATTAATGCTGTCATTTTAACAATGAAGTAGAGGTCGTCTGGTGATCGAAGTTCGACCGTAAAAATAAATATAAACTTATAATGTAAAGGTTTGATCCAAGGAGGTTACATACATATGAAGATATGATCACAACTATTATTAGTTTGACAGTGACAGTCTCTTTGACATTGACAGTATGCACGTAAACAATGAGTGTTCTTTTTATTTTATTTAATAAATTCGTAACACATATTACATAAAAATATTTACTTTCTGCACTTCTTCTCCACATAAACTTTAACTATGCCAAATTTCACATTCCTCCTTGCGCACATTATTCTTAAAAAATAAAAAGAGATCTGAACTTTTTACTTCACATATTAATAAATGAAAGATGCCCGTGGGTATGATTTGAGTTAAATAAAAATAAATATTATTGAAACTGTTAATTTTAAAGTTGTGTTAAACGACCTCGATGGTGCAGTGGTTTAGACGTTGCATCAAACGCGGAAGGTTCCGGGTTCGATTCCCTATCGGGTCAATTTAGGAAATGACCTTTTCTAGATTGTCTCGAGTCTGGATGTACTGGGAGACGCTCCCAGTAGTCGTCGTCTGGTTCTCATAGCACAGGGAATACCCTAGTTTGAGATCAGATGATTGGTGTGTATTGTCTGGTGCATTATTAATTGTTAATTCTGTTGTTCATTAAAGTACCTATATTTTCCATTAAAAAAAATCGAATCAAGAGCGAATATAACTCGCATTAGGAGTTGAACTTTGACAATAAAATGTAAATCGAAAGAAAATTCTCAGTAGTTTCGAAATTGCGGTTACAAGGTTTGACGCTAATTACGGTCTTCGCCGTACTATGTACAGTAGAAAGGAAGAAATTAAAAAAAAGCTAATAACTTATTAAATAACTGCTTCTAATGATTGGCTCGTCGACGCGGTGACGAAACATCTGCCTTCCAAACCAATGCCTCGGGTTCGATAGCTGTATTGTCAATTTAAGAAACGAAGTAGTCAGCAGCAACACCGCAGTGTGGATGGCCATATTGGTTAAGTTAGATATATTCACAGTACCTACTAATGCGGCCAAAGCACCGTTTACTTTATTGCCAGCTGCTACTTGTCTCTCCACATCCAACTCACATATTCCATCCCTTAAAGACGCACTCTCCAGTTATACAATTTCGTTCACTTGTGCTAGACATTTTTCATTTATCCGTATTTCACACTTCGTCTGTACATTTTCTCTTACAAACACCAGAACAGTAGGACAGACGAATATACGTAGACAGACGTAGATACATGCGTACGCTGCTAAAGTCATAGCCCTTCTTTTTGCTTCGCCGTAGTCGGGTAAAGAATGCGCTTGAGCAGTACTTGACCGCATACGTCCAGTTTTATAGTTATTTGAGGTTTACTAGAATTTCCTTAAGCGGAGCTCGCTTGGCATGCCGTGTTCCGTTAATGCAAATCGCTGTGGTCTACTCGTAAGTCCTTTGTAAATCTTTCTAACAAAGCACTTATAGTTATACTTATATACACTGCCTTTCATGAATAACGACCTAAAACAAATTAAATCTGTTTCGAGTTAAGTACCGCATGCAAAAAAATCCATTGCTTTGCTACAAAATTAAAGCAAACTAATTGTCTAATAAAACGATTATTTTGCTGTAAAATGGCTGCGTAGTACCTATACAAAATATTGCTTATTTTTCGTCTAACTTATACATACATACGTATCTTCACGGCACAGTTAAGCGGCGCGAAAATTTTGTTGCGGCCGTCGCACGCGTCTCTTGATCTCCACGCTTTCGCTCGCGCGGCGCTGCCCGACCCCGAGGTCTTCACGCGGTCGTCACCGCGTGTTATTAAACTCGCATTACATTTCTCTCTGGCTCTCGGCTGAAGTTATTTGGGCATGTCATGAGCTTAGATATGTAAAATCGAAAGCTCACAGTACTTACTCTACTTGATTTTAGCAACGCCTTTAATACTGTTGACTTCAATATTCTGCTGCGGTAGCTACGTTCAATTAACATATCTCCAACGGTTATTGATTGGTTTCATAGTTATCTGCATGGGCGCCGGCAGCATATGCGCATAGATGATTCATATTCTAAGTGGTGCGCAATTTCTGCCGGTGTACCGCAGGGTGGCGTCTTATTTCCTCTACTATTTTCCGTCTTTATTAATGCTGTATCCACATCACTTACTTCTTCCTATCATTTGTATGCAGACGATCTCCAAATTTATACGCAAGTATCTTTGAGAGATCTTCCAACTGCCATTAATGATACGAATGTTGATCTTTTAACTTTAACCAACTGGAGTAATTCTTTTGAATTGAAATTAAATCCGTCAAAAACACAGACGATCATCATTGAGTTCCGCGCTCATCTCTGGGATCGACTATGAACGTTTGCCTCGGACTATTCTGGACGGCATTCATATTCCTTTTAAACTTACCGTCAAGAATTTAGGAATAATTTTTGATAGACACCTGTCGTGGAAACCTCAGGTCGCCGAAAATCAGTAGGAAGATGTTTAGAGCGTACAGTTCCCTCAAACGTTTGCGTAATTTCCTCCCAATTACTACAAAAATATCTCTAGCTCAATCCCTTCTTAGTCTTCTTGATTATGCAGATGTGCAGCTGCTATCCTGATCTCACTGTCGAGTCTTTAAACAAACTTGAACGTCTGCAAAATCTATTTATCTTCGTTGCCTTCCTCTTTTCATAAACTATATCCTATAACCTAAAGGTTGCTTGGAAGAAATTGCTGTGCAGCAATAAGGCCGCCATTTATATTACATTTTTATAGTTTTGTTCGTTTGTTTTTGTATGTTTATAATGCAATAAAGTATATTTTATTGTTTATATATAGAGCGTATTTTGCTCTATTTTGCGGTGTTTGCTTACAGACCACGCGGCGGCCGCACGGCCGTTACGTCAATGACCAATCTGCCGCCGCGCGAACGACCGCGTAGAGACAGCGCGATAACCGCGTTATGTCGGCGAGAAAAAATTCGTGTCGAATAAACGCGCCCTTACACTGTATCCTTAACGGCTTCGCGGTCCTTGCATCTTTCGCTTCCTCAAATCTCATCATTCTCCTCACACATTTTCGCCTACGTATGCGAGAGCTTTTGACATTTCCGTCAGCTAATACTCTGGCTACTTGATCTTCGTAAGTTAGCCTTGGTTTTCCTTGGCTTCTGCTCCACTCACTTTCGCTCTGTAGATTTTCTTCGTTACTCTTTCATCACCCATTCTTCCTATGTGCCCGAACCATTTAAGCATTCCTTTCTTCATTTTTACAATAACACTGTCAAGCCACCCTGTGTCGTACTGCATCTCTCTTCATTGCTCATTTTGTCTGCAAATGTGACACCGCATATATTTCTAAGAGATCGCATTTCTACTGCATTTATCTTACTCCCACTTGATTTCGGGCATATCCAGGCCTCACTACCGTACAATAAAGTTGGTACCAACACCGCATTGTGGAAGAAAAACAAAAAAAACATTAAAGTAATTACATATTGAATTTTTAAAGAGTGGGGATACATTGAAGTTATGTGTAAGATTCTTTAAGTGTCAGAGGTATTATTAGCAAATAAACATTAAATGCAATAGCGTAACTCGTATAAAGCTCTTATAGCTTATACTTCATAGCTCATAGCTTCATTGACAAGCACTTTTCTCGTCAATTACTGTATTGTGTACTAGCGGTTCTTCCGACTTCGCCCGGGCTGAATACATAATGTATGGCCTATGCCCATTTGAAATAATATATCTTTCGAATGCTGAAAGTGTTTGCAACATTGCTGCTGAACCATTACACTTAGAAGGCCGATGGCTTCGTTGTTAATGCTTTAATAAATTTAAAAAAAATATTTAGCTTAGAATATGTGAATATCGACGAATGTATGCGAGTCTTACGTTTGATTAATTTTTTTATTAATTTCATAGTACGTGCCCAGTAAAAGCTAAAGAAATTATATCAACACGTTAAATTAATAACGAAGCGGGTCTGAATCTAATTTAATGCTATAATTAAGGCCAGTATTCTAGGCACTTGTTTTGGCTTTAGTAGCAAAATGCGTATCTCTATTATTTCATTTTTATTTATTATTCATTTTTATTTAACTTTTTAAACAGCGAATTTGAAGAAGTCTATTATTAAAGATAATAGTGGCACGTCTCATCATTTATTATGTATTAGGTGTACCCGCGACTTCGTCCGCGCAGAAATTTTTTCCATGGCTTTCTCGGCTAAACCACTCCAGTTTTGAGGCGAATAAAACAAAAAAAAAATTAATGAAATCGGTCGCCAAATTTTTGCGAGACTAACGCACAGCAACTGATTTTTACATGTATAGATTACTAGTTTTTTTTGTTAGTTAAGTATTAATTCCTGCTTAAAGCTTACTTACATGTATTTAGTAAATATATAATGTATTTAGAATAAACCTTTTGTAAATGCTTTTAGTGAATTATTAATTTAATTTACGTAAGATATTTGCGAAAAAATGCGTTTTATCGCATTCGGCGTAAGGTTTCTTTACGTCTGTAGCCATTTGAACGATATGTGCTTTTTATTATATGTAATTTATAAAAAAATGTAAAACATTTTATAAATAGTCGGAAACGAATAACAATAAACATTAACATAACATAATATCCTCAGGCTGTATCCCAAACGGGGTTGTCTGAGAGGATAGAGCGCCAAACTTTATCGTCCTTACATTCTTGTTTCGCCTCCTCAAATATCATTCTCCTCACACATTTTCGATGGGTATGGAAGTACTTTTGACATTTCCGTCAGCTAACACCAGCTATTTGATCTTCATAAGTCAGCTTTGGTCTTCCTTGGCTTCTGCTAGCGCTCACTTTTGCTCTGTATATTTTCTTCGTCAGTCTTTCATCACTTACTGTGTCATTTAAGCACCATCATCTAAGCATTCTTTTCTTTATTTTTACAGTAATACAGTCAATAAATTTGTCAATTTGGTTAAATATATTGTGAATAAAATGGCAGGTTGGCAAGGAGGCTACGATTTCCAAATCGAGGATGGCGGGTCTGATTCCCAGCCTGATTACTTTGGGAAACGAATTGTTTTAAATTGTATTCGAGTATGTGTGTTGGGTACTTCTCCAATTCTTTGTGTGATCACGTAATGGTATGACTGTCGCGAGATTATTATTACGTAACTTTTAAAAATATTGAAACATCTATTTCCGCTTACTTGGTGCATCTGGAAAATTGTTATACCTATTTATGAAGTCGTTTGAGATTGTAAATATACATAATTATTTGAAATTATTTTATTTTTGTAAGAAACAAGTTTTAGATTTTTGAATTTCTTCATCCATCACGTAAAAGACAGTGGAATGATTGTGAATTAGGTAAATGCTTTATTTTTATACTTTATTGTATGAATAACTAAGATCCAGATGGCCTTTCAATTAATTTTAAGGATGGTTGATTTTATATTAGATTTGATGCATTATTACGTACATTATAACGCATTGGAAGAGATATTTGTCGACGCTTTTTTGCATTAAATTGTAATAATAAATTAATATATAATTTTTATCCATTGTTAGCTTAGCACTTGTACTGTGGCATAGCATATTACCTTCGTCTTAGAAAATGGTAAGTAGGACACATGGACATTTAATTTAAATAACGTCTTCAATACAATGTTTGGATAAATTATTTTTTTGTCATATTTCGTTTTCAAAACGTGGACAAAATATTTGCCGGCTTGCAATTTTGCAATTACATTCATATCATTTTTCATATCACTATCATTTCTTTAAGCATTACATTACAAAACACTGTGTTCATATTCATAACTTAATCTGAGTAATATAATACATTGGTCTACCTACAGTAAAAGTTGGAAACACGTTAACTTTAATTTTTTACATACCTATCTAAGTACGATATTAAAGTTAAAATCGATTTTGTTCAGCGCGTTTTCATAAAAAAGCATTACGTCGATCTTTTATTTTCGAATGTCAATGCATTAAACCGAGAAATCATGTTGTTTCAAGAAGGATAACTTAACCTATATCGTAGATGTCAACTAAATCCTCGCGTCGGGTCGTGACCCTAACAAGCGTGAATAACGATGTTTTGGTTGTGATCCATTTTCGTTCTCCCAAGGGATACACGGGCACGTTTTTGCGCCTGTTTTGAATTTATAAAGCATGCAACAGCTGATCGCGACGTTGTCGCTCCGCACCGCCCCCGCGCCGGCGTGCAGCGTTGCCACTCCACGCGGCTCGGTGAGCCAAGACTGAGGCGATCGACCGCCATCGCCACCCCCCTCCATCGCCTCAACATAAAAATCTCTAGGTTTCTCAATACATCGCGTCTTCTGGGTACCTACCCTTTTAGTGGAGACACCATTTTCGTACAGTGTTTTTATGTTGATGGAAGGCTTTATAGAATCGTGTTTCTAGAAAGCTCGGCTATTAATTGCGAAGTGAAAAGAGCTCAGCTTCGAGATCAGAATTCTATTTATTTACATTATCAGCACTGTTTTCGATTTCTAGGTATATTTGTTTTCAAAATGGAGTTGTCTTGTTTGAAAATGCTTAGAATAACTTCGCTTTTTAAAAAAGAGATGCGTTAGCCAATACTATATTAATATAAGTGATTTATTTTAGTCTTTATAGAAATGAGTACAAATAAAAATAATATAAGACATCCATTTAAAACCTATTTCTATTGTATTTGTATTTGTAAAAGTTCTCGTGTTTTAAAAGAGTGACAAAAACTAATCTTAAAAATTCATAGAGATTATCTTTATCAGTTGTCTTGTCTGTCCATAAATTTAAAAATTAAACATATAACCTTCGTCTGTCTGTTCTCTTTAGTTAAAATATGTGAAGCATACTGAACCACGTAAAGCATAATAAGTGAAGATACAAAATGCGGTGTTGGTTCCAACTTTATTGTACGGTAGTGCGGCCTGTATATGCCCGAAATCGAGTGAAAGTAAGATAAATGGAGTAGAAATGCGATCTCTTACAAATATGTGCAGATCTCTTGCGGACAAAATAAGCAATGAAGAGATACGTAGTATGACAGGGTTGCACGACAGTGTTACTGTAAAAATGAAGAAAGGAACGCTTAGATGATTTGGGCACATAGAAAGAATGAGTGATGAAAGACTGACGAAGAAAATCTATAGAGCGAAAGTGAGTGGTAAAAGAGGCCAGGAAAGACCAAGGCTAACTTATGAAGATCAAATAGGCAGAGTGTTAGCAGACGGAAATGTCATAACTAGGCGAAAATGTGTGAGGAGAATGATGAGATTTGAGGAGCCGAAAGAAGTATGTAAGGACTGCGAGGCTTTGCGTTCCGTCTTCTCTGACTACCCCGTTAGGGATACAACGTAAATATATGCATGTATGTACATGTGAAGCATGAACAAACGTCTTTTAAAAAAAATGGCGACATCTTGCCACTTTTTAATTTCACAAACTTTTCCAATTAGATTTTATCAATACGAGTTTGAAACTGTTCAAACTTTGTTGCTTCATTATTTCACCGATCCGTTATTATATCTGCCTTCTAAATTAGTTTCAATATTTTCGTTACTTAATTTGAGCCCCTGTCTGTCGTGTGTCTGTCTGTCCGTCCATATATCACAGTTGATTTGTTCCGTCATCGTAACGCCTACCGATTGTGGGCTGAGACACAGGGAGATAAACTGACAATTAAAAACCAGAAATGAGGAAGAAAGCAGATTTTGGTCTCATTTTTTTATTTGAGTCGAGTCAAGTTTGAGTAACCAATTTGCCGCGACCCCGATGACCGCCTATAATTGCCTCTTATAATAGTCGGGAAACGCTTCCTTATCCTCTGGGCTAAGCAGCTAGACAAGTGACAAACGCTTCGTAAAGTCAAAAACGCTTGCTGCTGTTATTGCGCGCCAAAAGTGCCACTTGCGTGCGTTGCATAGAAAGTTATTAACGTTTGACTACCAATTTAAAACTCGTTACGATCACTTTTCGCTAGTTCACGTGGTGTTTGTCATTCTATTCTACTAGCGTTTGCGACAATTGAGCCACTTGTCTAGGCGCCCTAGGCTATGGGGCTGACGGTGCAGGGCGTTGTTGTCTCCGAGCAAGATCAGAGACCTCTCACGTTCCCGCTTGGTGTCCTCCTTCTACTCCTTACAGCCTCGCAGAACATTGCACGACTCTCTACATCAAGTTCTCTTAAAAATACTTTAATATAAACATTGAGTCCATACCAAGACATAGATAATGTCCACTAGAGTAATATTTCGTAGAATCAATGTTAAATACGGAATACGAGACAATTTCAAACAGTACACTGACAGAAAGTTTATTTAGCTTTTGTCGAAACTCTATCAAACGCATGCGGTATTTGATCTCTATTAACATTGTCGCACTACCGTAGAATTTAGAGTTGAAATTTTTATCTTAATTTTAAAAGGAAAATGTCTTCATATCAATCATAGCCAATAGCGTGAATATAATTATATTCTGTACAAAGTTACTGTACATAATGTATATATATGTAGGAATATAATGTATATTCAAAGAGAGTATATAAGGCAGGAGCGTTGGTTTCGGCTTTGTATGGAAATTGTCAGTACAATTGTCTCCTATTGTTACAATAGAAAGCGAGATCTTTTGTTAGCCTTTAATACTTTGATCCGCTTATATGTGAAACTGATGTAACTCTGAAACTAAACAAAACCTTTCACAGGCTGCTGGTGTTAAACTATGTAAGATTTTTGTGAAGAAAGCCTAGGACCCTTTAAACTGTCTGTGCCAGTAAACAGATTATAATACGATTATTAACAATTGAAGGGAAGAAAGACAAGGAACAGAATAACTCAAACTACAGCTTAATACAACTTACAATGCGTAAGTGAGTAGTAGTAGAAGCTAAGGAAGACCAAGGGTAACTTAGGATGATCAAATAGGCAGAGTGTTAGCAGACGGAAACGTCAAAAGCACTCACAAATCTAGGCGAAAGTGTGTAAGGAGAATGATGATATTTGAGGAGGCGAAATAAGTATGTAAGGATACAGCGTGAGGATATGTATGTAAAACTAATTATATTTAAAATTAATAGTTTCGACTGTAAATCTACTATATGTGACTTTAATCATATGATGACATGCTATTTAAAATTAAGTTTCCACAATAGATTTATTATTTTTAATTATTGCCAACCTTAAAACTAAAAATTTCAACAATATTTGTTTGCTTCTTATGTCTGTCAAATACAACAGCTTAAAGTGTTAAGGCGACGCATTGATAAAGAATAATTTAATCTAAAATAGACCTTCTGTTCTATGCAAACGTGCGCACTCTAGGTTACGAAAAATATGAAAAAACAGTTATTATCCTTCATTTTAAAAACTATAATTTAAAAAAATCCAACTGCCATTTTGAGGATTATATTTAGAGTAAACTATACAGAAAATTTAGAAATATAAATCGGTCCCGTTGCTCCGAAAAATGTAAATCTCTGTTTTAAAAGAGGTTTCTTTGATATTTTTTTTGTGTTACGAAAGTTAACCAACCGTGTATCTCAACTGCAAAATGAAGTCAAAGAATCAGGATACCAAATATCACTGTCATACGTTTTGTAGTTACTTAGAAAAATTTAGATCCTTGGCGTCAGCATTTCCAATGCGTCACCTTAAAACATTGAGCGATACAGAATATGTGTATTCTCGTCCCTTTCTATTATAGGCTTACGATACATATTTCTTTCAGTCTAAGAATTTGTGACACATGAAAGGCGATATCATAAAGTTAGTATACCTAGCGGAGCGATATTTAGACGTCTTGATGGTGAATCTGTGTAGAAAGCGAATATTTTCAATATTTCATTGTTCAATACTTCATAGTTTTTGTTTTAAGAAAGAAAAGAAGTCGAAAGAACCAAATAATTTACATATTATGCCGGTATTTTACTATGTATAGTGCAAATATTCATGAGCATGTGACGCGGCTGTGAGTTTTTAAAGATATCAGATTTCAAAACTTAGGCAATATTCACATTATTTCGATGCTAACGATACCGAATATTATAAATCTTTGCGCTACGCCACATAAAAAATCCATGAAAAATGTTATTGCTTAAGTAATTTAAGTAATGGCTAAATAATGTTCGTATCTAAAGCCATTTAATTAAGAAATTATTACTCCCTTGACACCGTCTGAAAATTTTCCTCACTCTAATGGTGATTAAATAAAGGAAACTTAGAACAGAAAGGTTATACGCATTAAAAATAGATATGCCAGAAAATATATTTACTAATTTTTATTTTATTTATTTATTTACAGGAACTAAGTATACATTACACGACATCAGATGTAACGATGACAACTGCACTAGTCAACAGACTGTGTCGCAGTTGACAACGCCCACCCCTAACTTCAAGGAATACAAAATAATTAAGTTCCTAAAAATTACAAAAAAGGAAGAGATAATTAAGTATTAACTTACTAACAAATAATAAGAAGGTAGCAATGTAAGAAAGTGTATACTGTGTATGTGTGTGCGAGTGTAAACGAGAGAGTGATGTTGTGTGTGTATATGTGTACATGTGTGTATGTGTGCGTGTGAATATGAGTGTGCGTGTGCATACTTATATATGAACAAGAAGTAATTATTCGCTAACATTTACAAGCTTTTCTGTGTCCTCATATGATAACAAATAGGTTTTATATTTGACCTTTAAAATTATATGAATTTGTTTTAGTTTTAACTCGCGTATTAGAACGATAGTTCCTTACGGCAGGCTTGGAGGAGATAGGGATTTTGCTGCGCGACCGAACTGAAAAAAATGTGAGACTAAAACCGTAAGAAAAATATATAACGGAAGTTAAGGAGTAATATTATATTCTCTGAACGGAAGTGCTATAGTCGTATTTGGAACGAAGTTCCTTATTCTTTGTACTATTTTCCACTGCAAGGGAAGGCAAAGAGATATATGCTCATAACAGCCGTTCAGTAATATGTAGATATATTCTTCATATTATTACGAAAATGATGTTCATTTTGAATTCCAAGATGGCGAAAATGACTTTTTTGGATAAATCGATATGGGTGTCATATTATAAGTTTCTCGGGGTGCTGATTACGAAAATTATGTTTATTTTCGAATCCAAGATGGCGATTATTATTTTTTTGGATAAATCGACATAGGTATCATATTCAAGGTTTCTAGGGGTGCTAATAACGAAAATGATGTTTATTTTCAAATCCAAGATTGCGAATATTACTTTTTTTTTTTGATAAATCGACATAGGTATCATATTCTAGATTTCTCGGGGTGCTTATTTAGAAAATGACATTCATTTTCAAATCCAAGATGGCGAATATTACTTTTTTGGATAAATCGACATAGGTATCATATTCTAGGTTTCTAGGGGTGCTACGAAAATGATCTTCATTTTCAAATCCAAGATGGCGAATATTACTTTTTTTTTTGCAAATTGTGTTGCTTCTATATTATCCGAAGGAACTTCGTTCCTAACTGGTGTCCCATGACACCACATCATTTTTTTTTCTAATATCCCTTCGATCAGTTTTATAATTTGAATGCAATGATATAACCCTTGACAAAATTGTGTAATGATGTATTGAATGTCTTGATGAATCTTATAAAGAAAGATAGTGTGTAAATACTTACTAGGAAACTTTTAAAATTAGTTTTTCACAATCGAAACCGATTTTCAGATTGTGTCTTAGTTTTGACATTAACCTTAACATCCTTTAGAAGTATTCATTTCCAAATACATTATCAAGATGCTGTTAACTTCAGCTGATTGCTAAGCTAATATGCGTTTATGTTCTTAGAAGCAGCTACAAATTTGAATTCAATCGATAAAATTATGTGGGTGGCTTAATCAATATCCATAATAATGGTGTACTTATTTAATTTAGGTAAATTAAATATTTTTTTCCAGTATAATTGAACCTGGTATGAAATTAGTATTGTTACCTACTCAGTGTGCACGCCGTGATATTTTGATACTTGAGATATTTTTTTTAGTACGTTTTTTAAATATGGAATTGTGCAAATGATATTTTAATATAATTTCTAAGAACATTTTATGTTTTTAGATGTTTAAATGGCATTTTCTTTACGATTTTAATTGGTTATATTACCATTATATTATTAATCTCAATCATGAGTAGAAGTCTCCATTTCAATTTGTCGATTTTTTTGATATTACACAGTATATTTGATAAAACAATATTTTTATTGCTATAAACATACTTTACGTTGTAAATAATATGGGATAAGGTGAGTTTCCACTATGGCTTTCGCTAGCGAAAGCAGCGCAAAAACTCGCGTACGTGGTTTCTTTTTCGGTCATAGATAAGTCCCTACATGAACGGCAACTGAGCAGAAATTGCACGAGTGGGAGCACCATTTACACTCGTACATGAAAAAAAAAGAAAGCCTTAGAGGGGGCGTATTAAACAACGTAAGCGCCAAAAAACGAAATGGCTAGAATATAAAAGCAAATGAACAAAATAATATTTTATTCTCCCAGATTTTTTAATGTACGATTATTTCAATAAGCGAAAAAAATATCCATAAAACCATTCCCATTTCTAAGCGCAAGTTCGTAAAAACCACCACTTTGCTAGTCCACTTTGCTAAAGAATTCTATGGGATAACTTTCCTTTTATCGGATGTGCAATATATATAAAGAAAAAAAGAAATGTAAGAAAAAGAAAAGAAATGTAATAAAAATTATGATGTACTCTATATTTGAAATATACTCTCCGTAAAGAAAAATTTAAATATTTATGTGGTAGCTGTTCGTTATTACAACTGTTCACAATTTAAAATACCTGTAACAGTAAATCAAACATTGAAAAATAAAAATGTAAATAATTTTAATGAAAAAGTACCAATGGCACAAAATTACTGTGGTCAGAGAACTGCAAAATATTTAATACTAAGGATATAAATATGTATAATAAGAAATATGTATAATAACATTAAATAAATGGAAATTAAAATGAAGAACTTTTTGAACATGAATATAAAAAAAACAACTATTGAATTCTTTCTGTGACGTAGAATTGTAAATATATATGCATGATATATTAGATATTATATTTTGTTTAACAGATAATATGTACCATTGTAATATACATTGTACGTATTGTAACATTTTTTTTCCTATTGTACCTTTTTTATGAGCTTAGAGGTTGTCAGAGAAATTAATTGCAGAACTGGCAAGTTAAAAATTTAAATATGTTTTTTGGAAGAATAGAAGAGAATTTTTGAAGAATAGAAAGAAAACAAAAGCGTGGATTGGAAGGAAGGATGTGATGGAGTGAGGACAAGATTTTTCAACAAAACTCAAACTCAAAACAAAGACGATGTAACGAACAGATATAGTTCAGTAAAAGTCGGAAAAATTAACATGATGTGAAGAAAATAATTAACGCAAAAATTCCATAACCAAGAATAGTATAATATTTACTATTAAAACAGTACATAGTTTATTTTGCCACCTCTTATTTTATGTGAAATATTAAAGAAGTATGAAAAGTTAGCCTAAAATTTGAAGATGTCGTTCGAGAGTGGAATACATGAATATGGAACAATAATATCTAATATAAGCCAATCGTTAGTGTTTTTTTTTTAATTATATGTAAATTATAATTTAAAAGGTGAATGTAAAAGGTATTTATATTTAATTTGATAAACTCCACACCACACCATCATACCCACTTTGTATACTTTTCTGTTTTTTTTTATTTATAAAATTAGTATTGTTTTTGTTGATAAATGTCATTATAGTATTTTCCTTTTCAAAAAGAATTTTATTTTAAAAATTTCCAATAGTTTCAAACTTTATTTTATCCATTCCCTTTTCGTGGCATCCGGGTGGGAATGGTATATTATACAATGTATATTACAATAGTAGCTTAGTCGCGATCAAATTATAAAAGCAGTTTGACGAGGCATTGTTACATAGTTATAACAGATGAAAAATAATTTAAAAAAGTACAGTAAAATATAACCTACTTAAAAAAAATTCTAGCATACCTACAATTGTTTTAAGAAGAATGAATAGATCTCGCTTTATTGCTCTTATAGCTCCTTAACTTAAACTAAGCCGAAATTCCAATTTTGCGCTGTAACTTGCAAAAGCCGAAGGTTCGGTCGGTCGCTATTTATAACTCATCGCAGTAGGTTAGTAGGCATGTAAGGTATAATCGATAAATATAGAAAATCCTTTAGATTCTAAAAATAATTCCAAAGTATCAAGTAAGTTCGATCGCAAGTTTTTACAAATTTTCCTAAAACTTAATTCAAAAATTATTAGCCATAGGAACTAGGAATTGTTCTCAGAGTTTACATAAAACCCGCCGATATAGGGACAATTTATGTACCAAAATATTGCCTAATTCATGGTTTTTATCGCAATCCATTTGCAAAAAGCCGGTGCATAGATAATAATTAATTACATTTCAAGAATTTCTCGTTTCATTTTAGACTTCGACACTTAAGATAAAAAGTTATTTCTGACTTTATTTTTAGTTTTTCAACGTGACTGGTTACGTACATATAGAAAACGAAATACTAAATGAAAATAGCGTCAGAAGTAGGGTTTCCTTAGTAATTTTACCGTTTAGAATAAATCTGTTCAACTGCTTGTTACGTCTCGTCAACGAAAACGTGAAGTACAGAACAAAATACCAATATAATCTAATAAATATTGAACCAACATATAACTAGTGTTTTTCATTGAGACTTTTTATTGGCTTATGTTTAACTTATCATTAGATATAGTAAAATATAACGGCAAAAATCACTTAATACTGCCAAAAATAGTAAATGATCACCAAAATTAATTCCTCATTTTAGTGTGAAATTATAACTAACAACTTTATCTTCATCCAAATATGAAATCGTTCCATGTATAAAGCGGATTCTGATCTGGCGCTTCGCCGGCCGCTGTTGCGGCACTCTCGCTTCGCTCGCTCGGCTCGCGCGTTGTGGTTAAAATACTTTTTTTTTTTTTTGCGTCAGGAAATGCTTTCTGCATTCCGTCCTGCCATGGGGGTGGCAGGGGGTATGTGGGACTCCACGGCTGTGAGGTGCAATGCCGGTCTACCCACTAAAACCTGACGGTGTTCCTCCGGGGCGCCTGATGCCGGGGCAACGGGTACAGTTTGTGGTTAAAATACTAACCTAACATACCCTAACCAAAAAGAGTGTTTATATAGATATATGCTCCGTAAAATTTGGTGAACGTTTACTACATTTGGTTTTTGAATACAATTTGAAGTGCAGTCATGAGACAAAGAGCTAGAACTGTTGCAATTTTAGGTTTTCTTTTTTTGGTACAGATTGAATATTTTTTGGCGTTTAGAATACTAAACGTACTGTATATTTTTAGGTAAGAGAGCTTAGGGTCCCATAGTTTTTTTTGGTGGCTATTATATTTAATTCCCTTTTTATTTGACTCATGCGCGATGACTGCGCGCCAACTAGCAGTAGCAACTAGAGCGGCTTTAATAAATCATCGATATTTTGATCGATTCGATAAAATTATAATTTAATGTGTTTTAAATTTTTAATTAGTGATCTGAAAGAGTAAGTTTTTGTAAGTCTCGTGTTATTTATAAAATATTTTTAGGCAAATTAAAAGAAATTATCGTTTACGCTCTACAGTCTACATGTTTATTAAACATGTTGTTTTTTCTATTCTAGAGAAAAATGAGCTATCACACGCAATGTTGTATTTCAATATCTGACTATAATAAAGGCGAGAAAGGTTAAAATTTTACCATTATTTTCGCAACAGGATTTGTGATCTATTTTTTTTGCCAACGTAGCCAATGTGGTGGCTAATTCTGCCAGTATCATGTGTTATAACTTATTACAATCATTCACTCATTAAATACATAAATCCATAGATCCAGCCATAATATGATATATTATGAAAAAAGGCGAAGTGTGCCTTTAACAAAGAAATGTATATATTAAGTAATATAACTCATACCGAATATGTACAGATACACACAAATACAAAAATATAACTATAACAAGGTAGGAACATACAGAAGCTGCAGTATGAAATACATTAAACTATCCGTTCAATAATGATAATAATATATCCTCTCATTTCATATCTCAATATTTATCCTCTATTACGTAATTCATACGTAAAGAGGAAAGCAGCAAGCAAAAGCAGAGAAAGAAAAAAAATACATGAAAGGAAAGTTGAGCGATCTATGTTTATTCTCATTTGATTACAAAAACAGACAGATTTCACAGCATGACAAGTGACAATGACAGTTTTCGCTTTCCTTCCCCACTGTATTTGCACTCAGCAAATAGTATAGCATAGAACACTGGTTCCCAAACTTATTTTGTCTACTGAGTCGAGAGCTCATGCAGTCGTTGTCTAAGATGCCTCCTAGCTAAATGAAATTACAAATCACCCCCCAGGCCTCTACACAACGCCCCCATTTTTTTTCTGGGTCTCTTACCGCCCCCCTTTAGGCCTGCAGCGCCCACAAGGGGGCGTTATCGCCCACCTTGGGAATGGCTGGCATAGAAGTATAATATATGAAGTACAATGAATATAAAAGCGACTATGCAGAAATTTTTTGAAACGAAACTTTATTTATAAACAGATA
Organism: Zeuzera pyrina; assembly: GCA_907165235.1. NCBI lineage: Eukaryota > Metazoa > Arthropoda > Insecta > Lepidoptera > Cossidae > Zeuzera > Zeuzera pyrina. The sequence continues at coordinate 22,738,069 of OU015627.1, forward strand.
ATGAGATATAAAAACCATATTAAAGTAAGTAATTAAAGTACAGTAGACAATGGATAAAAAGTTTGTTGACCTTTGCATGTGTACAGTAAGTCCATACAATATGCATGTATTGACATTAGGGTTAGTAATTAGAAAGTGCAATGAACTTTACAAGGTAAGCACTATTACCATTAAAAGAGAATTATGATCAAACTAGCCATTGTTCGCGACTTTGTTTACGTGAATTTTCATTTTGACTTCATATCAGGTGACGCATTGATAATAATTTAAAACAAAATAAACCTTTTGCACCATACCAACGTGCGCGCCCTAGCTTACGAAAAATACGAAAAAAGCAGTTATTTTAGTTTATATTAAAAACTATAATTAATTTTAAAAAATCGAACTGGCATTCTGAAGAGTGTGATTCGATCTACACAGAAAATTTGAATTGTTCGTTCTCGGTTTCGTTAGTCTGAAAAATGTAAATCTCTGTTATAAAAGAGGTTCTTTTGATATTTTTTCTTCTGCTACAAAAGTTAACCAATTGTGTAACGCAACTGGCAAAATGAAGTCAATGAAATGAAGAATCAGGTTAACAAATATCACTTTCATACTTTTTATAAAAATTGAGATCCTGTCATCAAAATAACGTAACTTCGTGCTGTCTGCCGGATACTCGTATATAAATAAATACGAGTGCATACTGCATACAGACTACAAAGCTGTTGTTCCCGGAAAAGTTCCAAAATTGTAAAAAGTATTACTATTATTATTAACCTTGTACGTTGTATCCAGAGTAGTCAGAGGACGGAGCGCTAAGCTTCGCGGTCCTTCATACTTCTTTCGCTTCCTCAAACCTCATCATTCTCCTCTGACATTTTCGACTAAGAATGCCAATGCTTTTCACATTTCCGTCAGCTAACACTCTGGCTATTTGATCTTCGTAAGTTAGCATTGATATTCCTTGGCTTCTTAGTAACAAAAATTATTAAGTGAATTCTCGAAATATTTCTAAATTTCGGGTATTTTCCTGAAAAAATTTTGCTTTTAATAAATGGGCATGATGAGAATGATGAGATTTGAAGAAGGGAAAGAAGTATGTAAGGACTGCGACGCTTGGCGCTCCATCCTCTCTGACTACTCCGTTGGGGATGCAGCGTGAAGATATGTAGGTATGTATATTTTTTCATTTTATTATGTTTTAAGAAAGTGGTTGTCGCCCTACATGTTATTGTAGGGCGTTATATTTTTTATAGCCTTAAATAGCATATTCATCGTTATTTTACCATTTTTAAAGTGATATTAGGTATTGCATCATTTGAATCCGTAAATCCATCAGTAGAGAACACAAAATTTTTACGTGTTATAACTTCTCTTTTTCTTATATAAATGAAGTTAGACAAATCAATTTAAAATCATTTTCTGATATGTTTCTCCAATTTCAAGTCAATCTCGTTCATTCCTCCGTGGGGAGTCACAAAATCCATTCCCTACAGCCCAAGTAAAAGCGATTAAGAACATCCGTAAGTACGAGCAAGGAGTGGGTCGTGATTGTCGAACCGTAAATTAGAGGTCATAGGTTCAATACCCAGTTTGTAATCAAAGATGCGTGAAGTCGGAACAACACTAACATTATTTTAAACAAAGCGCTTTTTAGTTTTGTTTGACCGCTTACGATTTGATACCAATGTATGATTGAAGCAAATTTTTGAAAGGAAGTTCAGTAATTTTTAGGGTTCCGCACTTCAAAAAGAGAAACGGAAGTCGTATAAGATTATTCACGTGTCCGTCCGTCTGTTTCTTAGTCACGGTCGACTTTCTTACAAAATATGCAACTTACACGTGCTAATAAGCCCATAGATAACTGCGTTTGACTGAGAAAATTGCGTAAATTTTCAATGAAAACATCGGATCAAGACTCATAATGTACGGAGCCATAAGTCGTGTGTGAAACTAATTTTCGTGTCTCTCTTTCTACTAGTTTCTATCTCATGGAGCATAACCACGAATAAAATAGTTAGCTATAGCTAATTATTTAGCAACCTCACGCTGTCAGTGTATTTTGTGTCAGGTCATGACCAACTTGACGTACAAAACTTTGCAGTACTCCAATAATTTTGTTTTTTTTATTATATTCCAGACAATTACACAGATTATGTGACCCCAAACTAAGCAGTAAGCTTGTACTATGGGTACCACACAACGAACTCTGGAGAGTTCCCAGTAACACCCAGACTCCAAGCCAAGTTCGTTTCCTAAATTGACCTGACCGGCGATCGAATCCGGGACCCTAGTTTGTAAAGCAGATGCATATGTCACTGTGCCAACGGGCCAGTCAAATTATAATAATTATTAATAAAATCAAAATAATAAAATCTTAAATGTTTTGGCTACCAGTATTCACAAAAATAAAAATATGTAATGTTCAGCAGTGTATTGTTGTACTTTGACCCTTCCTTAGTCACGCACATTAGTAAAAATTTAGAAACTAGGTTAACTAAAAACGGACGAGATTAACTAAAAACTTAGAGCAAAAGCTTCGTCCAATTTCATTCTTGGTCCGAGATAAAAACGAACGTGTCAAAATCTTGCGAGGCGCGCCACGGTGTGTTGTGATCTGATTGGTCACGTCAACACCTGACGTTGAATATTCGCGAGCGGATAGGTGGAAAGTTGTGGGCGTGATTGCTGTTTAAGTAATATATTACTAGATTATGGGCAGTTGCAGGAGTCCTCATAAGCGTCGTGGCTTTCTGGTCTGTGGCAACATACAATTTTTAAATTGGATTTAGTCATGTTAGTAGTACGTCTTCTTAACGCTCATATTTTTCTTAACTCATACTATGAAATATTCATTAGAAGGTTAACGGGGTTCATTGAACCCGAATATTTCTCCCCATTGTTGCCAAAATTATTGGACTCAGAATTTTCAATTTTAAGGAATAGAAACTTTACTTTAAAACAGAAAAAATGTAATCAAAATACTTGTATTGCCATTTTATAAATATCACGCAACCCTCTGAGCAAGCTGAACTCACACTTGTACACTGTCTCAAGAATTTTCGAACGTCTAAACTGCTTGTACTTGTACTAAAATAGTAGGCAAGAGAGTAAGTACCTCAAAAATGCATTATAAAATAATAGGTATGAAAGAGATAGTAAGAATGGGAATTAGCTGAGTTAGAAACAGAAAAGAATAGTGACTCCATTTTGACAATTAAGACTTTTAATACATCTTACAGTAAATTGTAATTAAATCTGTTGTATGCTAGATCAAGTTTCTTACTGGTTTTTCTTAGAGTTTGTGTTTTCGGACCGGTGTTAGATTTTATTTCCAAACGCCATAAAAATTAATTAAACAAATCTATTTTGGTTATGAATAATGTGTGTACAATCGTAAAAGTTCAGATGGACAATATAAAACAGTTATGGCACTCTGTTACACTTCGATTCAATCAATGAGTCACTTATAAACATAACATCAAATGGGCCGAGCTGTGGAACACATTACCGCCCCCAAAACAGCACGTGCCGGCGACACTGGCTTTCATTATCTCATACACAGATGTTTGTCTGTATTTTTTTTAGTGTTCCATACATAACGGGTCATTTATGACATCATTCCGGTGTCTGACTGTCTCTCAGAGTTACAGGGATACAGACTAGAGATTTAAATTAAAGTGAATAAAAACACCGTAGAAAACAATGTTTTTTTTATTACTATATTTGCAGATGGTATCAGCTGTTTTCGCACGCAGGTAGTAAAAGTTGGCCAAGTGGTAAGAACACAGATCTACTGCTAGATCTTTTTCGCTGTAACAACCTGTGATTGTCAAACCGGCAGGTTATTAACTAAAAATTTGTAGAAAGCGACAGCCACGCGATCACTACGCAACCGGACTACAATTAGTCAAATTGTAATAAAACATTGGTATCATATATGACGACTGCGTATTTATTATTCTGTGACCATAAAATGCACTTCTCGCGGTTGGTTTAGCGCCACTATACAAATTACATTACACAAATTCTCGTTTTGACAGCAGATATCGCGCGATATTGGCTGTCGCATGCTGTCTGCAAGTTACGTAATAAGCGAGCTGCTTTTGCATGCTAAAATACTGAACTGCATTCTACCAACACGCCCAAAAGAGTCTCTATCTCACATATAGTATTAATTTTTCACTTGTAAAGTTCAAAAATAATTTAAAAAGTTAAAAGTACTAATGAACAAAAGTTTGTTTGGTTCTTATTAGTGGTTTAGACGTTAACCTAAGCGAGGAAGGTTCCGGGTTCGATTCCGGTCGGGTCAAATTAGAAAATGAACTTTTCTAGATTGTCTCAGGTCTGGGTGTACTGGGAGACGCCCTCAGTAGTCGTCGTCTGGTTGTCATAGCACAGGGAATACCCTAGTTTGAAATCAGATGATCGGTGTGTATCGTCTGGCGCATTATTATTATTATTATGTCTGTCAACGATAGAGACGAAATATGTATGTGTATTCCCATCCCTTTCTATCACGGGCTTACGCCATATAATTCTCTCAGTCTAACTATTCGTGACATGTGAAGGCGAGATTAGTGATAAATTCGTGGGTAAGAATTATTATATATAGATATGGATAATGTAGGTACTACTGGGCCTAGCACCTTTTTTTAATGGCGCAGAAGAAACCCTGTCACCAAAAAATGGTTTTTTTAACGTTAACGTTTAAAACTAAATAATTTTTTGTGCAAACTATTAATTTTAAATTGTATATGATTAAAATAGCAGTTAGTAAATTTAAAGGAAAATTTATTAACTTGAAATATAATAAGTTGCGTTTGAATACTAATTATATTGCTTATATATATATATAATACAGCTGACCCGGCAAACGTTGTATTGCCCGATATTCAATATATATAAATATAGGGTTGTATGTATTTTTCGATGCCGAATCATAAAAAAATAAAAAATTTTTTGCAAAAAATAAAAAAAATATTTTAGGGTGGACCACCCTTATCACTTAAGAGTATAAAAAATAGATAATAACCTATTCGTAGAACTACCGAATATACATATGGAATTTCATCAAAATCGGTCAATCCGTTTCGGAGGAGTATGGTAACTAAAACTATGACAGGAGAATTTTATATATTAGACAAGCTGTACCCGCGACTTCGTCTGCGTGAAAAATTTTTCGTGGCTTTTCCGGATTAGGTTAGATTATATATACATGCGCATAATATGTTTAAAGATTATTTTTGAAAAAAAGTCTACGTTTAGCCTGCGTCTATCTCCGCGAACATACTATCTCTGTACCAAACATCATAATTGCTTCGGCGATTCAGCATTTCCCACTCAAAGTTTCACACCCCTTTTCGCCCCTTAGGGGCAGTTTTTCGATTAAAAAGTAGCCAGTGTCCGTTCCCAGTTGTCGTACTATATCCATGCTACATCATAATCAGTTCAGCGGCTTAGCATTTCCCGTACAAAGTTTCGTCTCCCTCCCTCCCGTCCCCCTGTTCAAAGATTTTTAACAAAAAAGTAGTCTATGTATTTTTGATAAATAATATCTTATCACATCATCAAATTTATCTTTACCCTAGATTTAGCGTTTCCCATACAAAGTTGCATCCCCCTTTTAACCCCCTTAGGGGTAAATTTTTAACAAAAAAAAGTAGCTCATGTCCGTTCTCTGATGTCAAACTATCTCCCTTTTTTAATTTTAATTTTTAATTTTATCATAATCGGTTCAGGGGTTTACCATTTCCCATACAAAGTTTTATCTCCCTTTTCACCCCTTTAGAAGTAAATTTTCTAAAAAATAAGTAGCCTATCATGAGCGCAATCACGTGTTCTTACTACGTACCAATTTTCATCAAGATCAGTCAAGCTGTTCTTTAGTTATAAAAGGACATACAGACAGACAGACAGACAGCCAGACAGACAGACAGACAGACAGACAGACAGCCAGACAGCCAGACAGACAGACAGACAGACAGACAGACAGATAGAAAGACAGAAAGACAGACAGACAAAATTTTAAAAATGGTAGAATCGAAATCAGTGAGTAATAAAAGGACTATCTATAGCAAAATTTGACAAAAAAACTGGTAATTTCAGTTTTTTTGTCAAATTTTTTGACAGACGCAAGAGATTTATATAGTAGTATAGATTACATTTATAATACACTAGATTTATGAAAGAGTACTAATGTCACTCATTAGTAAAGCTACGTCAGCTAACCTTAACGACGAACAGGGTCATTTTAAACAAAATTTAAAAAAGGCCGAAAAGTTCGCTTTCAAAAAATGTAGCACTCAAACAAAAAAAAGCATATAAATTCGGGTAAGTAGGTAAATAAAGACAAACACAGACAGTCAAAAAACGGCATCAAAAGAACACTCTTTTTTCGTTAGGAGTTAAAAAAGACTTTTTTTATGTATCCATATGATAAAATTGAAATTTAACAATCTTACACTCGTCTGATCGACCTTAAATTTGATACACTGCAATATTGGACGCTGCAATGTGGTAAACTTGACTTGATGCTGCACTCATGCTGCACTCATGCTGCATGCAGTCAGACTAGGCTTCTCAACAACATACAGCAGGTGCGTTGTTTGGGCGTCATTCAACAAGACATTTAAAATAAGTTATCTGTACTATTATTATTATAAAGAGAAAAATGTGATTGTTTGTAATGCATAAATTTAAAAACTATTCAACAGATTTAAAAAATTCTTACCCCTATAGAAAGATACATTATCGGCGAGTCGGCGAGTAACATCGACTTCATTTTTCAAAAACATTTCTATCCGTGCGAAGCCGGGGTAGGTCGCTAATTTACAATATTACCATAAAGGACCATGAAACATGAAAGCATAAGTTTGGGGGTCTTTCATTCGAAAAAAACCCCCAATTTTCTGTGCCCAAGGGCCCTTACATGGCCTGAGACGGCCCTGAACCTACGTAAATATAATATTTTTCGATTACCAGTTCATCTATATTCAGTCTTTGATTTATGTTATTGAAAATTAACGCACGAGTTAAAATTTTATAGTTTCCTGTTTAATTGGTGTAACGAAAACATATATCCAAGCGTGATTGATTTTAAATATTGTAGGTATGTGGACGCGGAATTAGTAGTAAGGTTTAGATAACAAAATGTAGATACATATATGTACGAAGGATAAATGGAACTCTTATGTTTATAGGATCACTTCGTTGTCCATCCGAGTGGCTGTCTGTCCGACCAATCAAGGCCATTTATCTCAAGAACAGGTAAAGGTATGGTAGCTGAAATATATATCAAACACTGAAGTTTATGGTTCCTTGCAGTTGTAAAAAAATCGACCTTCTAACGCAATCAAAAAATACGGTTATTTATGTACTCAAACCTAAACCTATAGGGTACCTCTCGTAGACCATGAATCATGAAATTTGGCAAGAAGTAAGGTCTCACGGTATAGTAAAAGGAAAAATCCAAAAATTGCGAATTTCTAATTATATCACAACTCTTTGCCGTTACAAACTTACATTTGCAGTTGGAGAGAATGGGACAACGGGAGCGTTATTACCTAAACATTTGCAGACAGCGACCGGTGATTAATTGTACTAAAAAATTAGTATCATGTATGAGGATTGCGTATCTATTATTCCATTACCGTAAAATGCACTTTTCGCAGTATATTTATCGCCACTATACAAATCACATTATACATAATTCATAAATAATTATTCATAATAATATTCTCGTTTTGACAGCAGATATCGCGCGATATTGACTGTCGCATGCTGTCTGCAAGTTACGTAATAAGCGTGCGAGTCTTTCTAGTGCAAACTTAAGTTTGTTTCTGAATCGGATTGATATTTTTTGGTAAATATCATATCGTAACACAAATATATAATATATATGGTGGTACGGACTCGATGCGCGAGTCCGTCTCGCCTTTGGGCGTTTTTTTAACTTTATATTTACTCGTCCATAAAAGTTAATCCCAAAAAATGAAAACTTTTGTGAGTTATGTTTGTATTTGGGTCCCCACTTATTATAACTGTTCCTCTGCAGCTCAGTGTAACCGAATTCGTCCATTTCCCCTGCGCCCTATGGCGATAACAATGAAGTTAATTTTCGCAGTTACGGTTTGATCATATTTTAGCGCGGAGAAATCTCAACATTTGTTTTTGCACATAACTGTAATGTGCAAAAAAACTACATTACCAATTAAAAAACTGGTTTTAGAGATTTGAGATATTACAATTACCTATCCATTTTAGTAAAAATCATTTTAAAATTCTGTAGAATTTCGGAGACGCAACTGAATCTTTGAGCAAAACAGGGCTTTTCCTGGATTTTTTAATTGAGATTTTTTTATCCAATCATGTTTCCGCGTTTAAGAATTTCAAGATAAAGAGTTGAAGTTGTATGTGTCCAAATATTTAACTCTCAGCCTTCTTAGATATCGAGATCCAGGTCACCAAACACACCAAAGTCTGTATATACAGTTTCTTTAGAAGAGAGTAGAGTGAAATGTTTGCTCTCAAATCCACCCGTAGGTTCACCAGTTGACCCGTAATCATGGTGCTTGCAACAATATCGAAATATCGGGAAACTCAAATATATTATTATCGCAATAAGAACCCATTCATTTGTCCAATTGTAGTAATGATTACTTTATATTACAACTGCGAAAAACGATAAAGAAACTATGATAACAAGGAAGTACCAAGGTATTCCATAAGTGTTTAATTTTTTCACTGTTGGAACTTCATATAAAAAGTAATATTTAAATTATTGTAATCTAAACGTATGAATGATATGAATGTACACAAAAAAATAAAATTGAAGTGTCTGCCTGTGATTTCGCAAAAAATGCTTTTCAGCTCATGTGGTTATTCGCACGATACCAAGACAAAAAATCCAAATATGCTTTCTAAATAAAATGTCAAGCCAAAAAAAAGGGAATCGCGTTAAATTCCCGGTTTAGATATTTTATATGCGTTTTAAAGTTTTCATCTGTTTGTCTGTATCCTTGTCCGGGCTCTCCGAAATGGTAAAACTGATATTGACGGGACTGTTGGCAAGCAGAGATTTTTTCAGAGAAAATGTAAGCTACTTTCTATCCCGAAAAAATACTACATATCACGTGGGTAAAACGGCGGTGTATATCTAGTATTTAACAATTAAGTGTATTGTTACCTTGTGATCGAAGATTGTTACCCAATGTGGTAAAAATCTAGGAAGTACATACATTGCATATCCTCATGCTGTATCCCTTCATGTAGTCAGAAAGGATGGGGTGTCAAGTATCGCGGTCCTAACATACTTCTTTCGCCTCCTCAAATCTCCTCACTCTTCTCACACTCTTTTACTGAGGTATGCGAATATTTTTGACATTTTCGTCAGATAATATTCCGGCTATTTGATCTTCATAAGCCAGCCTTGGTCTTCCTTGGTTTCAATTGCCAGGCGCCTATCAATTTCACTCTAAATCTTCGTGAAACGTTCGTTACTCTCTTTTATATCCGAACCATCTGAACATTCCTTTATGCATCTAGGAAGTAATTTTATATAATACTGTTCTTGATACATAGTTTGAGATATTATTTGCTAAATTACACCACAGAGCGGAAACGGCCGGGATTGTGCGCGGTGCAATAATAGCGTTACGAGTATAATGTTATCGACACATCTTTAGACAAGAAGTATGGCGTTATTACAAATACTAAATATATTAAGACGTGTCTACAGACTATATAAAAAATACTAACAAAAGACAGAAACTACATATTATACTAACATATATATGTACGCCGTTTCCTTTTCGAGGCAGAACAGCGTTAAGGCGACGCATTGATAAACGATAATTTAATCTAAAATAACTTTCTGTTCTATACAAATGTGCGCGCGCTAGATTACGAAAAATGCAAAAAAACAGTTATTTTCGTTTGTTTTAAAAACTATAATTAAATTTAAAAATCCATCTGCCATTTTGAGGAATATGTTTAAAGTACAGAACAGACTACAGAACAGAACAGACTACAGATAGAATACAGAAAATTTACAAATATAAATCGGTACCGTTGCTTCGAAAAATGTAAATCTTTGTTTCTCTGTTTTTGTTCTCTGTTTTTTTGTGTTACAAAAGTTAACCAACCATGTATTGCAACTGTCAAAATGAAGTCAATGAAATGAAGACTCAGATTACCAAATATCACTGTCATACGTTTTGTAGTCACGTAGAAAAATTGAGATCCCTGGAGTCAAAATTTCCAATGCGTCCGTATAATAAAATGGGCAATATAAAAACCGGCCATGTACGTATTAGATAACGTACAACGAACGGTTCCGTAGTCAAAATATTGTAGTAGATTTCATAGTATTTAATTTAATTTTTTAATTAAAAATTAAAAAAAAATTAAAAAGTATATTATTTTCGAAATGAATAATATATAAGTTATATAATTCATTTAAGGCAGATAGCACAAACTATGTATAGGTATTATTTAATGTTGTTTCAATTATTTTACAGTTAATTTATTATAGTGCATTTTTTAACAGCGATAAATAGCATTTTTGTCATAGCAATTTTTAAACTTTTAAAGGGATTTCTAACAAAATCACGTTTACAGAGCACATTACAGCGACAAATACTTGGGCTTACAAACAGTAAAGTAGAAATTGGTGACGCGTTGTTAGCCGGTCGTCCAAACTGGTTCCTCATAAAATTTTAGCTACAGCTCGCGGATTCACCCGTGTTAAATGAGGTATTTCTCCGGTATAAAAAGTAGCCTACACTACTCTCTCAAAAGTCCTCTACATGCTAATAAAAGTCCCACCAAAATCGGTTCAGCCATTTCGGAGATTAGCCCGGACGAACAAACAGACTGACAGACAAAACAAAAGTTTAATAAAAGCGTCTTTGGTTTTATTTAGTGTGAATAACCACATAAACATACAAAGAAGTCTTTATTTTGAAATCACATACAGACACTTCAATTTTATTTATATGTGTATAGATGTATATATAAATAGCATTATGCCCTTGACTATCTTCTATGATATTTACGACTTGTGATAGATTTTGACAACAAAAAACTTCAGTAAGTACATGAAAAGTTAGTCAAGAGAACATGACACTTTTATTATTCCTATATTTTAGGAAACTTTACATAAAAGATACTGCATTTTACATTCATATACATACACACATACATAAATGTTCACACGATATATTCCTAACGGGATAGACAGAGTGAACGTGGATCCAAGCATCGCAATCTTTAGCCTCCTCAAATTTCACCAACTTCGACTATTTAATCAGGCTTGGTCTTCGTTGGCTTCTGCTACCACTAAATTTCGCTCGTTTTCTTTATCAATCGTTATCGCTCACTCTTTTTATGTGCATGAACCGTCTAAGCATTCCTTTCTGCATTCTATGTCGTAGGCAAAAAATAATAATTTTATGAGAACTGTATGGAACCAAATTTTTCCTCAATCTCATCATTTCTGCTTATGGATCTATGTCAGTAGTCATATTTTTATGGTTTATACTCACGATGTCTCAAGCAAGAAATATAAATATTCCATGCATTCATTTTGTACAAATGTGATTGTTCGAAATAAATGTATGTTCTCCCGAGTGTAGTTCTCTAGTATCTATATAATATGTAGGTACGCATGTATATATCCAGGAACTGAGTGTAGTGCGCTCCCGGAAAAGCGTAAAATCGATGTAGCTTAGGCCCTTGGCCTGAAGGTTGTCCAGGCTCAATGACGCGGGAGCGAATGAGACGAATTTATGTGTTTCGTGTTGAGAGAATGAGATGGCGAAAGGCCCCCCGTTTATTGGGGTGTTACAGTTTTTACTGCAGCTAGCGACGTGATGTTTTAATTAATATAGGGTTTTTATTACGAAATACGATTACGGCATTACTTTGTGTTACAGATTTATTAATAGATTATGAAAAGAAGCTTTTCAAACCGGAAATATAAAATAATACCTTTCAAAATATAATATGTAGAGAACGTACAGAATATTTGAATATGTAGAGCACGTTATACTCTATCATTCATACTCACTCTTTCTGTGTCCAGAAATTAATTTTACGAAAGTATTTATTTTTTATTATGTACTTTTATTATAGATATATTTTTATTACGTATTTTTATTATGTATTTATTATTATGTATGACATAATAAATAAATAGTTTTGTATTGTATTTCCAATATTTAGTTATTAAGTTATAAAATAGAAGTTCTACATTTTTTTATTTTGAACGTATTTAGTAGTCATATTCACCTCAATTTATTTATACATACATACATATCTTCACGCTGTATCCCTAACGGGGTAGTCAGAGAGGACGGAGCGCCAAGCGTCGCGGTTCTTACATACCTCTTTCGCTTCCACAAATCTCATCATTCTTCTCACACATTTTCAATTTATTTATATCATTGTAAAATTACAGGTAAGTTACAAATACAGTCATAAAATTCAATCTGTATCTTAAACGACCCAATTAAGCACCACGTGCCAATTCAAACACATATCGGAAAAATATATTGCACAAACAGCCAATCAGGCACCGGATTAAAATTATATTGACCATTCACATGTAAGCATGGACGATATTAGCCAATCAGTGCGCGTCGTCGAGCCGTCTGACATGACGTCACCTAATAAAATTTAATAGAAACTGCTACATTTATTTCATCTAGTGGCCGATACTCTGACAGTTTCTAGAAAACATTAAAAAGTTACTAAAAATACTGTCGGCAAGTCGCCATGTCTTGTCACGTCTTGTTTTTTGATGTCTTGTCACAATAAAAACTGAAGTTTATTTGATGCTGAAAACGGCTGATATTGTCTGCTATTTTTGAACACGAAAACACGGCTGAGACCATTGAGAGAGAGTTTGAGTTTTCTTTCTTTTTTTCTTTTTTTCTGTAGCCTCAGTGTAGAACGTAGCTACAGTATTCCTATCGTCTGTTGTACGTTGCGCCTCAAGGGGACCTTTGGGTCGCCGCGATCTATTAGGGTCTATAGGATCTATCAATGTCCACTTGTATCAAGCCCAGCGCGTGTTAGCCACTCGGTACAATGCTAGTAAGGGGTTCCCGTATATTCCGGAGCCCCTCGAATATCGGTAGACGACCGTTGCGTGAGTTTTAATGGGTAAAAATTCTACAGGACCCGGTCTCTGCCCAGGAGACTGGGTACCTTTTGAAGGCTTCTCCCACGTTATGAGAAAAAAAAGGATCTCAAATGGTAAACCAATATTTTTTTCATTCTTATCAGCTTGCAGATTTTCCCGCTATGGGTTTGTTTATTCAGCCATAACTCGGGAACACCTGAATAGATTTGGATGCATCAATGGCTATAACTAACGAGAATGTCCGTTAATCTGTGTTTTCCAATGAATAATGATTTTGCAGTTACATTTTGGAATTGTTATTTGCAAACGCGCTTTTCTTCGCGTCACGCTATTGATATCCATTGAAGCGTTGCCCATGATTCAGAAGGGTGAAACCTAGCTTGCTCATTTTTAGTAAGGTTTCACCTGTATCGGGGGACCAATGTGACAAAGCATTATTTTCAGGGTTCCGTACCTCGAAAAGTATAAACGAAATCCTTATAGGATCATTTCGTTGTCTGCGTATATATCTGTCGGACCAATTAAGATTTAACGATCTATAATTCTATATTAACCATCTCTCTCATATATGGATCTATATTAACCACATCTCTCATAAATGCAGTACACGAATACTCGCCTATACAGGCGGCAATGTCAATTTGGCTCTCTGTGAAGTAAAGCTGGACGATAGCTCTATAATTTAATATTTTAGGCGATAACGAGTTTATGCCACGTAGTAGGCACAAACAAGCGCTGCTCGCGACTATTAAAAGTTACATTTTAACGAGCTATTCGCTTGGGGATAGAATAGGCTAGATAATTGAAAGTGGAACATTTTATACATAGTATTAAATATCATAATTAAGACCCGGCTGCCAAAATTTTAAGCGTTTTTAAATAAGTTTGTTGAGGCGGGCATACGTTTAATGAAAGTGAAATTTAAATACATATTTTTTCATATTTCTTTTTCTAGCGACTGCCTAAAACCATAATGCAATTTATGTATTTTCGTTCGATACTTTTGTTTCTGCAATGTGATGCCTTTTTGAGAGATTTTTAAGTATTTCTCCTAAATTACTTGAGTAAGTTACATAAAATTGCGGCTAGAAGAGGAAGACAATACAGTTTTCTAAACACTGGCTAAAGGATATTTTATTATATTAGTATTCCAGTTATAACGATATATGTCGCGTTCGGGTGGCGGAATATGAATGCGGATCCTAAGCAAAAAACTTTTTTTGGGAGCTTTCTCTTCAACGTTTTGTGCTTTTAAAATTGGCAAATTTTATACACAGTATTATCGAAACTAATTAATCTGTGGTATTATTATTAAAATAATTAAGAATACAATTGTGAAAGAAGTACTTGAAATTAATTAATTTGAACTTGAAATTGAGTTGTTGGGATTTAAAGTTCAGTAATGGGAACAGCGTAGGGATGAACTAGAGGGAGATAGCGTTACACAGCTGTGACGTCACAAACTTGCAATCTCGGACAAAGTATCACTTTGGACGGAGCGTTTGCTGTAAAAGAGTTTGTGTAAAAGCGAGCCATTTTTACTAATTTAGGGAAGGCCACAGTACAACGATATACAGCTGAACATGACATATTTTTATTTTTGTGAATGGGATTTCTCGTGTCGCTACTGTTCAAACTCAATCTGACCAGCTTCAACGACCATTGGTGAAGCTGTGTCCGCTACCTCTCGATTATTTTTCCTAAATACACATATTAAAAAAAATTGTTTAAAAAAATGTACTTTTTTGGCGGGCGGAATGTTCGATCCTCAACTATATGTGTTAGCAACACCGACGAGTAAACATAAAGGGGAACACTGGCGCGAAGATCTAAGAATCTAGAAGAGCGCGACGGTGTTCGTGACGTCATAAAAAAGAACGACTGAATGCTTGTTCACCACTACCGCTCGAGATTATATAAGTCAAAACTCGAACGCTTCACGTCTCTCTATTGCTTTTACCTTCATTACTGCAGCACGAAGTGTTCGAATACAAATTAATTAATTATTAATTGATATTAAATATTAATATTAATCGATTAATCGATAATTTAAGTAAAGTTTGGAGTGTTCCATTGCTATAAGTATCTAACTTACTTTTTAATTTTATCGTAGCTAACATATGTGTAATATTAATATAGCAACAGTTACATTTTTTTTACAAGTATCCAAAACACAAGATTTACGAGTTTGTAAATAGTTATTTCATGACTCATAAGCTGACACGAAATACACTAACAGTGTGAGGTTGCCATGCTTACAATAGCTGTCTGCTTTGCTCGTGACTACGCTCAACGAGAAAGAAACAGATATAAATTCGTTTTGATACACGGTGGTAAGAGTGGTATCTGATTATGACTCCGTCTTTCCATTATCTTCCTTGGTTCGAGGGTGCAATGCTAGGAGCGATATAAATGGAACTTATCCCCACACTGCTCCGAATTTTAGAATTTAAAAGCCAATAACTCTCACTCTACCTAGGCGAGTGTGTGAGAATGATGAGATTTGAGGAAGTGAAAGATGTAAGGACCGCGATGCTTGGTGCTCCACTCTCTCTGATTACCATATTAGGGATATGGCGTGAAGATGTCAATAAGTCTTATAATTTTCATAGTATTTCGAATACTTTTTAATAAACTTTAAAAAAAGGAGGCTCTCAATTCGGTTGTATTTTACTATTGTTTTTTTTTTATGTTTGTTACCTCAGAACTTCGTCGTTTATGAACCGATTTAAAAAAATCTTTTAATGTTTGAAAGGATATACTTCCACATTGGTAGCATTTAAATTCAACTAGTATTGGAGCTTGGACTTCGAAAATATACCAAATAGCGCGAACTGCTTATAAGCTTCATTTATTTATGTTGATAATTCTCTTGTATGTCATTGCGCTCCAGAATTAGAAAAGAAGTTAAAAGTAGACGTGCCCTAGATATTTGTTTAGGTCAGGGTGGCTAAAAAGGAAGAAATAAAAAAAAAATATTAAGAAATTAAACCGACTTAAAAAAAATCACTGAAAAGTACGAAATAACTATCCTTTACTAATCAAAACTCAAGTACAAAAGTGACTTTATAAATACGATACAAATATCTATAGAGGTATAATTAAATTTGACAGTTATTGAAGTCGGTGCCAAATGAATGTACAACAGAAAGTCTATTGTTTTGGTAGAGGTTTGGCACCGACTTGAGTAATTGTCAAATTTAATTACATAGATATTTGTATCGTATTCATAGAGTCATTTGTGTACTTGTGTTTTGATTAGTAAAGGATAAGGTATTTCGCACTTTTCGGTGATTTTTTTTCAGTCGGTTTAATTTTTTATTAATTTTTTTGTTCATGATTCATGGTTACTAAACCTATCTTTCAGTTAGGTAGTTACGGAAATAGTAAATCTCTAGTATAGTATATAAGTAAAGTGATATATGTGTTTCGCGTATTGTGTCTGGCTTAACTAACAATAACATGTTTATTTTCAAACGAATACTTACCTTCATCTACCGTCACTAAAAGTCGTTTTTCAAGTG
This sequence comes from Zeuzera pyrina, assembly GCA_907165235.1. Taxonomy (NCBI): domain Eukaryota; kingdom Metazoa; phylum Arthropoda; class Insecta; order Lepidoptera; family Cossidae; genus Zeuzera; species Zeuzera pyrina. The sequence continues at coordinate 22,754,722 of OU015627.1, forward strand.
TGAAAGTAAGATGAATACGGTAGAAATGCCATCTCTAAAAAAATATGCTGTGTCACTCCCGTGGACGGAATACGCAATGTACAGCTACGAAGTGTTGTGATACCGGATGAGTATTATAGAAAAAAACTAACAAAGGAATGATTACATTGTCTGGACGTACAAAGAAATTAAGTTAGGAATGGTTAAATAATTGTTAAAGAAGATTTACAGAGCGAAAGTCCGTGGTAGTAGAAGCCGCGGAGACCAATGCTGAGTTTGAGTGCATAGAGGGTATGTTAAAAGCATTAATATGGTGAAAATGTGTGGAGGGAATGATGACTGATGAGTTGCGAGGTTACCTCACATCAATAGACTGACTTGTAGAGAACAACAGTTGAGCGTGAACATTGATCATTGGTCAACAAATCAGCTGTTTTCTTCTTTCAATAAAAACAAGTGACATATTCAAATAGTTTTATGTAACAACTACATGAAACGTGAAAGATCCATAATACAATCCTTGTGCAATACAAAACGAAGTTCGAATACATATTACTGATAGTGTCTTCGTCAACGTCAATTAATCTATATTTTTACTAGTTACCGATTATTGAAATTTGATGCTACGTAAGTTCTTGCATATGCTTTTTTGTTTCCACTAACTAAAGATGAGACTTTGAGAGAGAATCCACTGGTGCCATCCACAGCTTGCAACATATCGGCCATGAGCGGATCGCGCTAACCCTAGTAGCTCAAGTGTGGTTTGGTAAAAATTCATTGACTTTGCGACGTCCACTTGTTGACAGCGCGGCGGCCTCGCGTTCTCTATCGACAAAGAGGTACTGGGGTGATAAATCAGCGTTGACTTTAAGCAGAGAATATGTTGTATAAAAGAAGGCAGACTTCCGCCCTGCGTGTGATTAAATTTCCTGCTCTCGACCGGATACGTATAGAGTAATAATATAATACACTTAGACATTTCACACAGCGCCTTCTAGTACAAAATACATATTATACATAAACACCCAAACTCGGGGCGGCAATCGAACCCGCAACCCCCGTTACTTTCCGACGTGCTTAGCCGTTGTGCCACGGAGGTCGTCGAGGGTTGTTTCTATCCGCATATAATTTAGTTTAATAAGTATGTATATGTGTGTAACAATAGAAAAACAATGCACACGTTTTTCATATTTATTTTTGACTATTAGTAGTAGCCGGGAGGCGCAGCGGCGTATACTTACATGTGTATAAGCGCAGCAACGGTGCGACTCGAATCGGTGTGGTCTTAATCATGCTAAATTTTATCGCTGTGTGCGTGCCATAGTGTGCGTATCTGCCCGTACACATACAATCCGCGTCTGATAGCTTTCTATGAAGTTTTCATATTATTATTTAGTACTGTGCGTGAAGTCTCATTTTCTAGTTAGCGGACGAGGTGTGTAAGGACCTGTTTGGCATTTAATTCCAATATCAATTTCATCAATACTGGCACGGAACTCTAAAGAATAAATTAAGCAAAATTGTTAGTGAAGCATTACAATCAATTAAGTATCGACTACATAGTAAACTTATCGAAGAAATACAGTACGTTTTATGTGCTCGTGTAACTGTGTTATGTATTATATAAGAAACCTTTGGCTTACGTCAGCTTTTATCAACCGATAAAACGAACAATGGATTGGAACATAAGTTTAAAATGTTGGCATAAAAATTGTTCTTATATTTATTGTTCTGTCGTTTTATTTTACATTTTATTTAAACGCTAAAAATTTTTTTTATTAAAAAAACTGATTTATGTAATTAAAAAAAAAATTGGTCTAGTGCGGTAGACAATCTATAGAATATACACAAAATTAATTTTTAGATATTTATAAGATCAGAACTCTCGCTAATTTTTTCTGTAAACTTGAAATAAGGGAATTGGTGACATTTTTAACTTTCTTCAAACTATCCTATCCACTAGCTTCAGATATAAGTAAGAATGGTTGAATAGACTTCAAACAACTTTAAAATATTTGTAGATGAATTAAAGATCCACTGACAAGAGATGAGAAACCCTAAAAACGAAACGTTCGTTTTGTTATTAAATTGCTGAACCGATCAGTCACATTTTATACAAAAGATGGCTGTAATTGTAGGCTAAACTAAACTACCATATTTTATCGGTACCCCGTGAGCGTAGAGGGAGTATGTACTAGAGTACGAAGGATAGGGTTACCAGATGGTTGGGATTCGTCTGGATTATCCAGACATTCGGCAAAATACAAAATGTCCCTACAAACAGCTTCACGAAGAGTTCATGACAAAACGGAAATTGAAAATCACTGCGACGTTTCAAAATCACTACACTCTCACTTCATCACTTCTTTTAATGTGCCAAAAAAGTTAAATTTCTTTGTCGTTATTTTAATTTTACTTATGAAAAGTAACATTTTGATTTGTAATATTTATCTGTCCCGACAGTAATTCCAAAATCCCGACTTTTTGAAACTTTCCCAGATAGTTTTGTCTTCTGGCAACCCTAACGAAGGACTGTGGCCACATGATATAAAAAATGTAGTATATAGATTTCTATATATTTATAATAGCATAGCTGCTAGCTAATATTTACTCCCGTGTAGGGAGTAGATTCCTTTATAACGACGCGTTCGAAAGATAATAATAAACTTAAGACGACGCATTGGAAATTTTGATGTCGGGGATTACAATTTTTCTAGGCAATTACAAAACATATGAAAGTGATATTTGGTAACCATAATCTTCAATTCACTGACTTTATTTTGACAATAGTATTACACGGTTGGTTAACTTTTATAACATAAAAAAATATTAAAGAAACCTCTTTTAAAACAGAGATTTGCTTTTTACGGACAAATGGGACCGATTAAAGCCTCTAAATTTTCTATGTAGATGAACACACACTTCAAAATGACAATATGATTTTTCAAAATTAATTATAGTTTGTAATTTAAACGAAAATAACTGTTTTTTCGTATTTTTCGTAAGCTAGCGCGCGCACGTTTGCATAGAACAGAAGGTATATTTTAGATTAAGTTATTGTTTATCAATGCATCGCCTTAATCATAATATTATGACGATGTGCCGGTATTTAGTAATGGAACGTATCACTATGTGTAGATAAATTTACATACAAGGTATATTTTTGCAATCGCAAAATCTCGGACCAAGTAACAATGGACAGAGTATTTGCTCTAAAAGGGTGTCCTTTAAGTGCTTTTTTTTGTTAAAAAGCTTTCTAGATTTTTGACGCGTGACTAGGGAAGGTCACCGTACAACGATACGCAGTTGAACATGACATTTATTTATTTTCGTGAATACTAGTAGCCAAAACACTTAAGATTTACGAGTATTTTGCAAATAATTATTTCATGACCGAATCATTAGCTGACATGCGGGGTTATTACCTAAAAATTTGCAGACAGCGACAGCCACGTGATCACTGCGCGACCGGTGATTAATTATGATAAAAAAATAGTATCATGTATTCCGATTGCGTATCTATTATTCTATGACCGTAAAATGCACTTTTCGCAGTAGATTTAGCGCCACTATGCAAATTACATTACACAAATTCAGGTTTTGACAGCAGATATCGCGCGATTTTGGCTGTCGCATGCTGTCTGCAAGTTACGTAATAAGCGTGCCGAATTACACTGACAGTGCGTGGTAGCCATACTTACTATAGCTAACTGATTTACTCGTGGTTACTCTCAATGAGATAGAAAGAGACAAGAAAATTCGTTTATCACACGGTGGTAAGAGCGGCAACTTATTATGGTTCCGTTCCTTCATTTCTTGGTACGAGCATAAAATAAATTAATGTCAAATAACATTTATTTCTATTTTCTGACATTCATTTCTGAGAATCGTGTTTACCACGGTATTTTCTCTTCACTTATTTTACATCCCATGGGGAAAAGTGGTATTAAAAGGCTGGTAGCCCCAATACGAACGAGATTTAGCTTTATACTCTGTATTGTTTAGCACAATACACAATAATTGTGCCTGACCTTGAAAAAACCGGCACGCGTCAAAGGACAGAAAATACTATAGCTTTGTCACTTTCTTCTACGTTGCATGCAGATAAGTTGTCTCTTTCTTGTGTGAATAAGAAATAATGTATGGCGTATTCTATAGGTTTCTATGTTTACGCCCGTGAGGCTAAACATAAAACCATATTTATTGTTATGTACCCCGTGAGCGAAAGTAGATATAGCTATAATCTAAATTAATAACAAAAATGCCAAGTTTAAAATATAATCCCTGTTATGATTATGAGATAACTGGAAATCTTCCCTTCATAAGTTTCTTGGAAATAATTTCGTGAAGTGAAACCCGTAATTTCCGTGTATCTATAAGATACATTTATCTACAAAGTTTGTATGAGATTTGTTATGTACATATTACAATGAGAACTTCAGGGAAATATTCAACTCTTGAAAGAGCCTTGACCTAGTTAGATATCGGATATCCGGGAGCGAACGCCCGACCTCGTGAACAGTCGTTTTTGGGGTTTCACAGTAAAACAAGGAAACTTTTGGAAGTGCGAAAGCTTTCCGTTTATTCCTAAGACTTCACGGAAGCCGGTTTCTTTTTGTTCAAAGAAATGAATGCCTAATAAAAACCTCAAATATAGAAATAAAACCGAGTCTAAGTGATCACCCTCATTCATCTACTTAATGGCTTATATGGTAGAATAAAATCTTGGATTCTTCTTATAAGATGCATAAATCTTTCACGCTGCCGCGCCGGTCTGAGACGGAAAATAGAGTATGCTGCTTCCTTTCCCGGGCACATTATGTGAAGCCGCGGTTAAATCTAGTTTTATTATACATTATAGTTAAAATAAAAAAGAAATGCTAAGGTGGTTCGCAGTAGTACTGCATCCACTGCAAGAATACGGAAGCTCGTGTCTAACTTATATTAGCCGCGGGTTATTATTTAAAAATTCGCAGACAGCGACAGTCACGCGATTACTGCGCGACCGGTGAATAATTGTAATAAATAATTGGTATCATGACGATTGCTAATGTTAGTCTAAGATTTTCAACCATTTATAAAAATTTCACTCACCAAATGTATCACGCTATTGTAGTAACTACGAAGACAGATTAAAATTGTTAAAGTTATTGAAGTCTTGAATATTTGAGACTGATTAAAATATTAGATATTTTTGCTGTAATCTCCGCATATGAAATGAGGGAAAAGTTCCTATGAAATCGATCGATAACCATTTTCATTTAGAATGCAGCGCTCACGGACAATCATTTGTAATCGATATTCATTTGAAAACTGTAATGAAAGGCAAAGGTGGTTTTTAGTAACATAACATTTGAAGGAACTCGCTACTGTTACAAAGTAATTGTACCAAATGGAGGTCGACACCTTGGGACTGCACATGTAACATTTAATATTGCATTTTCTTCAAGCGATTATAACTCATTTCCACGGAATTCTTTGCGAACCAAGTTTTAGCGCTGTCATTAAATCTTCGTAGAATAGTTTATATATTTTTATTTTATGAAGCAAAGGGTTGTAAAATTTCGTTATTATGGCCAATTATTTCCAAGATAATGAACAAGTAGTGAGGCAGAGGTGAAGAGTTGAGGTTGAAATTTGTAAAGCAAAATAAGTAATATTTATAAAGCCTTTAACAATTGGATTACAAATAATTTATTTGATTAAAATGCTTACGTTAATTTAGAGAAAATGATAAACTTAATAAAAAATATAATCGATAAATAGTTTAATTCAATAGCATTCAGTTCATATTTCTAAAAAAATGTATAGTTTAGTTATCGCTGAAATAAATGAGAACTTTGAAAGGTATCTTGATTTTTGACTATTGAATTACATACTTCATTTCCAATTTACATACATACATATCTTCACGCTGTATCATAGTCAGCGAGTATTTCTAATTTAATATGCTGTTTTCAGGAATTCTGTTTGATAAAGTGTTTAATTGAGTATTTTATCTTAGCGTAAGTTTTTTTCTGAGTTTATATTTGCAGTAGAAGTGTCGACTTTTTATCATCAAAGTAGTATCTCAAAACACGGTATTACGGATAACCTGGTCTTGATTTATTTTTATGGAATAACGGAACCTTTCGTATGTATGCAGTTTCGTCTGTATGTGTATATTTCACAGCTAATTTATTTCTAAAAAAAAACAAAACTACACCTCCTGAGCTGAAATTTGGTATAGACACATTAATAAGAAACAAAATATTAAATTATGGGTTTTTCGGATCCTACTTTTTTAAATTTTATTATTGAAATTTAAATTAAAATCTTTTGAAATGATTATGGGATCCTAGCTTGATGTATGTGCATTATGTACTTCTCAGGTTTGTTGTTATGTTATATCACCTCAAAACAATGTTTTCGGTGATAGTGACAGATATGGTGACGTTTAATTAAAAATCATGGTTTTTAATTTTCCCTCTTATCGAATGTCTTTTGCAGAAATTCATCTCTTATTACTCCCAAGAAACTCTTTCCAATTTCGCACACTCAAAAGGGTGAAAGCCTATAAGTTGGCTAAGTTGCTTTACTTTTTATAAAAATGTAGATATTAAATAATGTAGAAAAATTAAATTGCTAAGTTACGGTTATGTTTGCGTTCTTCCAAAAAGTCCTTTTTAAATCCAGTAAAGTCTACTATTACTTAGTGTTAGGAACTTAGTTAAAAGAAGACAGACATTTGACATTTGATATACGTCACTTTTACATGAGTAATTTACAATTTTTCATTTATAAATATGAAATGAGTTGCTAGAATATTTTCATATTTCAAGCCCATCTAATAAAAATATTCAAATTTCCTATATAAAATCTTAAATAAAAGAATTGATTTTCCTGAGCTGTTAACACACATAAGCCTTCGTTGTCCCAATGCTGGTTCTCGATCTCGCAATGTGTTTTTCATCCCTTTTACTAGGGCGAATTATGCTAGAAATAGTTCTATTCCTCGAGTTTGTAAAAGCTATAACGAATGTTTTGCGGTCCTTTCCAAAATTCGTGAAGCACATTTCGGCTTGCAGTTCATAACATTAGCTAGTACTATAATATATCAATTTTTCAGCTGTCTATTCTTCATTATTTTTTTTCTATTTTATTATTTATAAGAATAATGTTATGGTGGAAATTGTGTTGGTATGTGAGATATGTTAAGTCTATCTTTTATATAAGTACCGTTTGTTTTATAGAAACAATGAAATAAATAAATATACTTTTTAAACGGAATATAAATAACTACTTAGTACTTATAATAAAAAAAGAGAAGAAGTTCTATGGACGGTAGAGATATTTTAACTTGTAAGCGAACCATGAAAACCTATAAAATACAGTTAAAAGTAATAGTATTCTAATCACAATTGAATTTCTATTGCTGTAACATAAATTGAGAACCTTGTCATATTCATGACTGTAAAATAGTGGCTGCTTTTTGCGTAAAAGATAATGACCCCTCCTATTAACCTTTCAGTCTGTAGCTATTTACGGTTTCTATTGATTTTCCCAAACAACTCCGGCTTGGCGTCTGACCCAATAAATACTTATAAATAAACAATACCGCAGTGTTATTGACAGGTTATGTAAGACGTTTAGTGGTTTGTATCGACGAAAAATTACTGTTATAATCAAAATTAATATGTTCGGTATATTTTATGATTTTTTTACACAAATATGATATTTGCGGGTTAAGGGCGGCTTGTACCAACTACTTAAGCTTGATTTAAGGATTTGACATCTCGCTTGCACCAACTATTAAATGATTGGTGCAAGCGAGATGTTAAATCATTAAATCTAGTTTAAATAGTTGGTGCAAGCCACCCTAAGATACTATCTTAGGAAATAAAGAACTTACTTGCCAAAGAGCGGGTGCCATAAATGGAATGATGAGGGGTCGTGCGGATGCGGCGGCAGATGTGGCGGAGGCTCGCCCAGAGGTGTCGTGCTTCCTACTTCTGGTTCCTCTCGTCTCCGGCTCGCCGAAGCTACGGGCGGGTTGTTCGATCTCCGTCCGGATGAACTCATTCCCGATGCTGCAGCCGCCGTGGGCTCTAGAAGGTTTTGCAGTGATTTAACACTGATTCGCGGCCGCGGAGATTCTTGAGAATTAGTGCTAGGCGGTGTTGACCTTTGATGGGCCTGGGTTTCAGACTGTTTTATAGACTGAAGGTAGTTGTTGTTGGGGTAATATGGTGAAGTCGGACTCTTCTGCTGTCCTGTTCTCGGTGACCTTTGGCTTCCCATTAGACTAGGGTTAAAGTAAGGTATTTGTAGGCCAGGCAATGGCATATTAGGTCGAATGTTGGGATTCATCCCAGGATACATACTCTGTAGAAACGGGTTTTGGTTTATTGACCTTTGATTTGTGTTGTAATTATGTGCTATGGGGCTTGTGCGGGCGGAAGAGTGTGTTTTACTTTGATGGCTTTTAGTGGAATGTACATAAGGATTTTGAACATCGCTCGACTTTGATGTCTGGGTTTCTAACGGCGATGGTTTCGACCGCTGCGACGCTGATGCGTTCGCGTGATTCATAGCTTCCTGCCACATAGCGAATTGTAACCTATTTTCATAGTCCATAGGAGGCATCATCGGGAACCCGGCCGGGCCCATAAAACGAGCAGCAGCCGGATTAAATAATTGTGATAAATCTGGATAATTCGACCCGGTGTAACCAGCAGAATTTAGCGCTTTTAAAAAGTCTATGTTTTGTGAACATGCCGCCATGGCTTGTATTTGATCGAGATATGGTAGCCAGAACATATGATTGATGGCAGCTGATGTTGCTGCATCGATCTCGCCCTGTAAAGAATCCATTGACGGTATAGGCTTGGGATGACTAGATTCGGAGTGCGATGTTTGTTCGGTGCTGGGTGTGGCCGATGACTTTGATGCGGCCGTACTATTTTCTTTAGGTTTTGGTGATATTAGTTGTTTGGCATCGTTCTCTAAAATATTTTCTAATTGTGCCAACGATATGACAAGTATATCGGGGTCTTGTAACACCGAAGGGAAAGCAAACGCTTCCGGTATCCTAAGTTCGGGCCTTTGTATTAATAATGCAGGTATTTCCCTTCCAGGAGCAGCGATTATATGACCAAGTTTATCTTTAGGAACTAGTAAAGGATCGGGAAGATTGAAATCATTACTCGATTTTAAAATTTGAAATTGTTTTAAAGGACTAGTTTCATCATTCGATTTATGAGTTTGTTTTTCAGGTTTTTTAATTTGTTCTTCGCTAGATTTATTGAAAACTTTGCTAATTTTGGCTAATTCGTCTGTTGACTCTCTTCTTATCCTTTTCTCCTGAGGCTCACCGAATTCTTTGTTCAATTTTCTCATTTCGTCTGAACAACTGGAAACTGTTGGACTGGCAGATTTTCTATGTTTACCTAAATTCAACGGTTCACATTGTTGTTTTGTTATAGTTACTTCTGATGTATACATTTTAGGGGAGGGTGAAGATAATAAAGTTTCTAAAAACAAGGTCTGTTTGCTTTTGGTCGGTGGCATAGTAAATATTTCCGGTGAGGATGGTACAGCGGGTATGCCGCTCGGTTGTGGTGATTGCATCGCGTCTGACTCCCGTGAGGGCGCTCGCGGTATGTCTATCCTTCTCGGCGACGCATGCGGTGTAGGTAACCTTCTATGTACACTTAAATCTTTAGGTTGTTCATCGCTCTTCTCTGACATATTGTCCTCTGTATTTGTAGTTTCGGCTATACTCGCAATTACAACAGAAGCAGTACTCTTATCGTCGCGTTTCATACTTAAATCTGTTGGTATTAATTCTTCACTATTAGATGGTTCCTCTTCGGTGTACTCCTCCGTCGTTATTTCTGGAGTAGTAGCTTCTTGTTCGTTAGAACACAACTCTGTATTTTCTTCTTTAGGTGTGGAGTTGTCATTTTGACATATTTGTTCACTAAAGTCACCATCAATTTTTTCACAAGGCGCTGTTAAGTCTGTCTGGTCAGGTAACGATTGCGACTGTCGCTCCTCATCAGTTTTGTCTTCATAAGTCTCGTGTGCATCAGGTACTGGTTCCGTATACATTACATTGTTGGCCTCAACGTTACTTTCTAGCCTCTTCTCGGCATTCTCTTCGTACTCTGTGTTAACTTCATCGGCATCTTTCAAATCCGATCCGTTTAATGCTTCCATCACACACTCTTCCGGCGCTTCCGTCACAAACACATCATCCGGTAAATATGTCTGCTCAACGTTCGGTTGATGCTCCGTGTGAGGAAGATGATCACCGATGTGGTGCAGGTGTAGCAAGCCCTGCGCAGCAGTGATGCTACTACGGCCTGGGGACTCCAGCGACTGCTCTAGCCGGTCAATGATGTCCGCGACTGGCGCTCCACCCAGCAACATGTCATCCTCCTCCTCGGCGTAATCGGTCGAGCCGTGTACGAGATGCGCCAGCTTGTCGAGCGCCTGTCCCAATATCTGATTGTCCTCGCAGCCCTTCTCCACGAGAGACTCGAGGAGCGCCTCGTCGTGGGGGCCGCTTAACTCGGGCAGATAGTGCGCTTCACTTATCGTTTCGAATAAATCTTTGTGGACCACCATGTTATTTTGGAACGCGTCCTCCTCGGCGACCCGGTCGACGGAGGAGTGCGCCTCGGTGCGGTCGTAGAACATGTCCTCGGTGGGCAAGGCCATGACGTCGCGCGCCACCTCCTCTTGCGGCAGGAAGTCGTAGTGCGCGCCGGCCGACTCCAGCCGCAGCTCCAGCTCCTGGCCGCGCTGCTGGTTGAACTCCAGCTCGGCCACGGCCAGCAGGTTGTCGAGCGGCGTGGGCTCGCCGTGCGCGGGCCGCGCGGGCGGCGCGGCCGGCGCGGGCGGCGAGGCCGGCGCGGGCGGCGCGGCCGGCGCGCGCGGCACCGCGATCGTGTGCGACGGGATGTGCGACTCCAGGTCGGGCGCGAGCCACGCGCCGGCGGGCGCGGCCGGCGCGGCGGGCGTGTGCTTCTGCCGCTTGGAGCGGTAGCGGCGGCGGCGCCGCTCTCTGCGCTCGCGCGGCGCAACCGGCGGCGACGGCGGAGGCTGCGGCGGCGCCGGCAGGCGGATCGAGTTGTATATCTCTGTGCGCGGAATCACTCGCCAGCCGTGCGGCGTGCGCGCTATGCGGATGCGGTTGCGCGGGTCGTAATCCTCGCAGTGGACTTCGTGCACGGTGCCGCCGGTCTGGCGCGCCCACACGAACACTGGGCGCAGGCGCGGGCGGTGCGGGCGGGGCGGGCGACGCGGGTCGGGCGCGAGCGCCGCGGCCGGGCGGTGGCGCGGCTGGAGGCTGCGCGCGCGGCGCCGGCGGGCGCGGGCGCGCGAGGGGCGCGGGGGGCGCGGCGGGGCGGGCGCGCTGCGGGAGCGGGCGGCATGGGCGCGGGGGCGGGCGGCGCGAGGCTCGCCGCCGCCGCCGGGCGCCCGCGGAGACACTCCGGCGCGCCGCAACGCGGGACAAGCGACGACCGCGCGGACGCGGCCCTGAGGCGGACTGACGCGGCGCGCCGCGCGCCGCCCCGCCCCGCGCGCCCCGCCCAGCCATCGATCGCGCGCCGCCCGCTGCACCCGCCGCCTGCACCCGCATGTAAACACCGCGCCCCGCGCCCCGCACCCCAAACCCTACGCGCCGTGCCCTCGTTAATCTTAAATCCATATCTGTACTGTGGCGGTCGGGTGATCCGCGAACTCTCGCGGACGTTCGCCCGGCACGCCCCCGGCTGTACGGGGACTAGACTAGTGCGAGGACCGCCGGTCGCTGTTTGTCGGCATGACCGCCGTTATTTGTCACCGACACGAAATCGACGGGGGGTGTAATACCCGTCTGCACTTTGCGGTCCAGCAAGCTTTATACTATATGAATGACGCGCACGAGACAAACGGACGATACGATACGGTACTACAAACCATCATTGTTTTGAGGAGTATTTGAGAGCTCGAAACAGGAAATGCTTGTTAGTAAATAGAGAAGGACACGTATGAGGGGACCCCAAACATAATTACGTACAAATATCAACATTCATGAAGCGTATCCTGTTACTGTTGGTAACAGGTGCATGATCATAATATATGTTTATGATGACTACACATATGTACCTACAGAGTTACTGGGTCGTATTGTGTGCCTGTTTCTAAAACAAATTAGACAGTACTGCAGAAAGCGATCAATAAACCTTGTCACAATTCAGCCCATTGAATACGACTCAAAGATTTAACTTCGCTCGAAAAGTACAGATGGCGCTAGAATGAATACTATAATTTTCGACGATTAAAAAAATGTTTAGCTAAATTTTTTTATTAATACAACTTAAATTATATTTTAAATTACTTAAGACTAGAATAACTACAAAAGCAATCTTTTTAATACAAAATATACTGACGTCTGCAATCATTACAGTCTTTAGCCTATATAGTTTATAATTCACGACTACAGCACTAGATGTCGTTGTGACTAATATCTTAAACTGTTTATACTACACATTTTTTACAAATCATTTGTAATGTAAGTCTTTCTTACATATGTTACTTCGTATCATAGCTTTTTCTTTCTAACTCTCACTTTATAATCATGTACTACATTTAACAAGTACAAGGAACCCATAATGATAACAATTGCTGTGCCAATAGAGACTACATAGTAGTGGTCCGTGTTTCCAACTGGAACATCCCAAATTAATTTGCCACTCATCTGAAATATTAAAATTGTTGATTCAGTTTATCCTGAGGCATAGATTCATTTATAAAGCTCAGGGAAATATGTAGGTATGTAAATGAGTGACAGAATTAGTATTTCAAACTACGATTTTTTTTTATTTATAAGAATAAAATGAACGGGTTCTTACTCATTTTTTTTCGTTCATTTTTTTTTAGTTTCTATTATTATAAAATATTTAATACCACGGTAAGAACCCGTTCATTTTATTCTTATAAATTATAATGGATACAAAGCATGAGACACCAAAAACGGTTTTTTTTACTTATATTACATAAACTCAGGTTAAAAGTTATTGTTATGATAGCAGCAAAAAAAATATATAGGGAGTTATTTATAATTTCATAGAAAAAAATATTATCATATTTTTTTACAGCATGTAATTATTTACGAAGAAAATATACAGAGCGAAAGTGAGTGGTAAAAGAAGCCAAGGAAGACCAAGGCTGACTTATGAAGATCAAATAGCCAGAGTGTTAGCAGACGGAAATGTCAAAAGCACTCGCATACCTAGGCGAAAATGTGTGAGGAGAATGATGAGATTTGAGGAAGCGAAAGAGGTGTGTAAGGACCGCGACTCCTGGCGCTCCGTCCTCTCTGACTACCCCGTTGGGGATACAGCGTGAAGTTATGTTATGTTATGTTATGTAATTATTTTATAGTGTATTTAACTCATTATATTTTTCAAGTTAGTATAGTTTTAATGAAGTATTGTATTGTAAGTATTGTAAGGGATTATATTTTTTATAGTGATTATTGGCATTTTTATTGTTATTTATACCAATTACAGTGTTTTTAAATGTATCCCTAAAACTTAGTGAAAAAACATGAAGAAAATATATTGTAGGCAAACTTAATGTATGTTTGATAATTAATAGACTGATGTTTTCAACATTGTAATTAATAATGACGTAATCGAATCACAAACAAAACCTTGCAACGAATTAATTTTAAAATAACGCCATCTAGTCTAGTAAACTAGAATTACCGTAGTATAAGGAATTTCCCTCCAACTGCAGGTTTTCTTCGAACTTCCATTACACAAGAAAGTCATAGCCGATGGCTTGATTTTATCACATATGTCTAATCTCTGGTCAGGGCACCGTAGGTACAGTTTCGGAGGCCCTACTTCGTTACTAACCATCCTGTTGTAAGAAATAATCCTGTTATAATAATATAATAGTAACAAACTACAAATCATCAGTTTTTTTTTCATTCTGTTCTTATTACATGCCCAAAAACCAAGCCATCACTTTGATTCAGTGCTTGTAACGGTTGTCTAATCATGCTATATTTACTAGTAAATACTACACCATAGTCATATAATCTCTGGTTTTCTGAATTTTGTATACAAGTAAATTGTGAAATGATGTTGAAAAAATGATAAAAATGATTCGAGTTTTCTGTCGATTCTTCTCATTGCATATTTCTCTTGCGAACTTATGGTAGAGTTGACATTGTAAAACACTGTGTAATGTGGATTACTTCAATAAATTGATTTGACATTGGCTACTTTCTAGGTTTTGATAAACTAGAATAGAGAAACTGAGGTACAAATGTTTAAGTGGATCTATAAATTTTATGATGTTTTTTAGGAAAACAGGATGACTTCAAAGGGAATTAGAAGTAGGAAATTAATAGTAACCAAATCGTTGATATGAATAATGGACCTACATGGCTACCTCTAGGCTCTAGGAACCCATATATTTCCACACAGAATGTGTATGTGAATCTCTACATCCAGCTATACTACATATAATATCTACGCAATACATACATTTGGTTTGGAATTTGGTGTCATATAATTAAGAATAACTTACCCCCCACCGGCAGTTGAATGATGATACCTTGCATGAACCGGTAACCACAGATATACTTCATTATACATCACTTTCCCTATGATATACACACTGCTCGGAGTTGCCTGTTCAGCTGGAAGCTCTACATTCACTCTGTTCTTTGGAATTGCTGTAAGCTGAACAAATGCCAATTTAGATCACTTGAAAAATTAATTATTTTGATAAATTTAGTTATCTTTTATTGAGATTTTTATTCAGAAAGCTGTGGATGGTCTATTATTTTGGAATAATGAACATTTACTTTTTTGGGTGTCCTTAAATATATTTTAAGCTTCAACAATCCCTTTTGCTATTTCTATGCTCCTCAATTTAGCAGAAATTCTCCTCGGCTGGATATATTAGATACATATATATGGTATAAATAAACATTATTTTATTTTCAACGCAAATATAGTTATTTACTATAAACATAAACAATTGTATTGATGGGATACTTATGCAATAAAAAAAGGAAAAATCAGTAAATTTTAAAAATTAAGAGAATATTTATCATGTTACATATTGCGATTAAAAAACTGTAACATACCTTATGAGATCTCCTCAAATCTCCCAGCTCATCAGGGTTCACAAACACACCAGCAGGCAGCACCTGATCCAGTCCAACCGTGCATTCATTGTAAAACCACTTATCTATGTTATCTTTGAATTTAAACATGATGCCATATGTTATGTTCCTGAAATTTATTACAATAGATGCATCCATTAGGTTTTCAGTTAAAAACATTTTGTTGATGTTTTATACTATTAAAATTATTTTATTTTCTTAATTATGCATATATGTTTTGAGATCTAACTGTAGAATAAGGTACAATTATTATTAATGCCTAGATGGTGCATTTCTTTTTTGTATATCGTGGCGTCATTGTGTTTTGTTTGTCAAAGACATTGGGCTTCGTGATCTTGTAAAAATAATACATAACTGCAGTGGAAAGGAAGTTTTATTGTTCCTGTAAAAACGACATTCCAAGTACACCAGAAGTTGACCTGACACCAGAGGGTTGTACACTAACATCTAAGACTCATGATTCATGATAAACACAATCAAAATTTTACCTACTAGGTACCAATTTAATTTTAATTTCTACTTGCAAATTTAACATAATAAATCGTGTCTATGCCAATAAAAGGGCATATTTACCTATGAAATCCTTCATTATTAAGTATTTGTTTCATTTTCACGTTATATTCACAAGCATTTGCGGAAAATCCTTTGATAAATAAAATAGCTATAAAACATAATGTGAGCTTAGTTGTTACAAATGCTATATACATGTTCATAATTTATTTCATTGGATTTATTATTTTACGAAATCACTTGTGGAATGGAATGTTTATAAATATCAAAATTACAAGCAAGAACACCAGTTGAAATAATTTTATGTTGTGTTGACAATGTTGACTTGTGACAATGACATGACATGTCAAGTGACATTGACAATGTCATTTTTTTTTGTACAATTTTCCATGGATTTTTCCTTAAGAAGGACGGCAAAGGAATCTATGCTCATAACAGCCAATGTTTTCAGTAATGTATGTTCTTCATAATAATTCACTAAATTTGCGACGTAATACAATTTCGTGTTTCTTGGAGTTTCTGGCCACAAATATATTGACGTAATCCTTCTAGTGAGATCCGCTGAGACAGACTAAGCCACTAAAAAATTTCAACATCACATTACTAAACAAGCACTTATTTTAACAATTCCACGTAATGCACAACAGCGTAGATACTTGTGATCGGGAGGCAATACTGCGCCAATTTTACATCACAATATCCACTAGAAACAATTTGCAAATAATTAAAAGAAACGAACAACTGCTCTCCATAAAATCCCGCTAAAAACTCTTGACAATGCCATTAAACCCTATTTTTTTTATAGCTGTTAAAATATTATGTTTAGTTGTAATGTAATTTATAAAATGAGTAGGCTGTACATGTACACTGTGATATGTACACATAACATAATATAACATATCTTCACGCTATATCCCCAACGGGGTAGTCAGAGAGGACGAAGCGCCAGAAGTCGCGGTTCTTACACACCACTTTCGCTTCATTAAATCTCATCATTCTCTTCACACATTTTCACATGTACACATAATTTATTAATATTATGTTTTTTTCTTCTTGATTAGATACGAGAATATATATTAATTTAGTTCGTTAGTGAGAGTCGTAGGTACATGAATATGCAGAGCAGACTACATGAATTTTTAAAATACGCAAATTACTTCGTGATAATGTAAATATTTTTAGAATTCGTGATTTTTATATTATTTATTACTTTCATTATTAGAACGCTTAGAAGGAGAACGTGACAAAATCGTTTCGTTTTGATCTGTAAAAAATATTAACAGCAGTTTTATTTAAATGATTAAATTATTATCTACGATTTTATGAATGGTTAGGTATTACTTATTACCTAGATTACTTAGGTACGTATCAGTAAATAAACGAAATGTTATTAAAATTAAAAAAAACTAATTAATAAAGCTAAACTTGAGCTAGACTAATAGAAAATATTTTTATATGACAATTAGTTTTATGTTCGGTGATAGTAATTTTTGTGAAGTTATTACGTAAGAGCATATTATGAAGGTATGTTATTTAAACCGCTGCGCTGTAGGTATTTTTTTTGTTTCTAAGCAACTACTATTATAAATATCTCTACCAAAAGTATCTACCTATTAAAATCATGGGTAGTGTCTACCTAAGTTCAGTTAGTTAGTTATTTTATAAGTTATTATGGCTAATTTAATTAAACAACGACCGACCTTATTGTTTGATCATGATCAGACACCGTTTGACTTCATTTCCTGGCTGTAACTAAAAATACTTTTAATTAAAATTAATTTTGTCTGATTGTGTCTATGTACTTATATTATACGTATGACTTAAGCGCAAGTAAATACATACCTATGTATAAATTATGTAGATAGGTATATGTTTTCTTTTATCAGAGAATGTGTATGTAGGTGCAGTGTTTTTATCTTAGTTTGTCATTATTTAAAATAATAAAATCAACATTCTTTAAAATAGGGATAGAGGTAGATAACATAAGAAAATTTCTAAGTGCGTTATATGCAAAGGTGTGAATTTTTTAAGGAATGTTTAGAAACAGCGAACAGACTGTCTACAATGACGGATGTGAGCCAAATGTATGGTGTATGGGAACAGTATATCAAGACAAATCAAGAAACTTCTAGTCATTTTTAAACGGCTACGGTGATGTAGGAGAAGCTAACTTAACATAAAAAATTCTGGAATTTTGAGGCTTTTTGATGTACTAACTGAAGAAACAATTGAAAAATAGTAATCTATATCTACATCTATAGTCTATACCTACACTATTCTACACATGGTCTACTTACTCGTACACAAATAAATGCAAAGTGTCTTCTAAGATTTTGAAATAAAGGCTTTTTCTTACGCTTTTATGGTTATTGGCACGTGACCAAAACTTAAACGCACATTTTTAAATTTTTGTCTGTGTCTATTTAACTCTGTTTATTTGTCCCGGATAATCTCCGAAACGGCTATACCGATTTCGACGGGATTTGGCCCGTAGAGGACTTTTCAGAAAGTAACATAGGCAACTTATTATAGGTACCGCAAAAATATCAACTGTGAGGCGAGTGAAACTGCAAGGCACAGTTAGAAAGCAATAAAACTAAATCAGCTAAGCGAATCCATTTGGTATTACAACTACAAACTTTTTATTTAGGTTTTGGATTTTGTGATTACGAAATATAATTAACTGCAATAACTTATATAGTATTACTGTAAAAATTAAGAAAGGAATGCCTATATCGGGCACATAGAAAGAATGAGTGCTGAATTGATGATAGACTGATAAAAAAAGCCTACAGAGTAAAAGTGAGTGATAGCAGGAGCTAAGGAAGAATAAGGTTTATGAAGATCAAATAGCCAGTGTTAAGTGACAGACATTTTCAAAGCACTCGCATATCTAGTTGAAAGTGTGTCAGGCGCGTGATGAGATATAAGTGGAGACGAAAGAAGTATCTTAGTGACTTTTCTGTTAAGGATACAGCGTGAGGTTATGTAAGTATATTATGGAATATGTACGTATGTCTAATAACGTAAAAACTAAAATGTCGCCATTTTGGGTCACCTAAAGCGCATTTTCATTTTAAGATTGCATCACTCAGGTCACGTGTAATAATCTCTACCATAATCTTGTAAACATAATAATAATCTTGAATGTTTCTTTGTATTTTTGTTCTTTATGTGTTCTTATGCTGCTCATCCGATTGTAATAAAACTTTGGTGAGTTATTCTACATACGCCCGCAAAGGTTTCTGAATTATACATTTAGTTAAAAAACGCGAACGAACTCGCAGGCGAAAGCTAGTAATACAATAATTTTACATTTATATGTAAAAAAACTGGCCTAGAGTGTGTTAAGCATTAATTTTACGAGTTCACTAGCAAATTGAAAACAAACATTTAAAAAAAATGGAGGAACTTAATATTCTTTTCTTCTCATTTCTGGTGTTGACTTACCAATTTATGATAGAGTTCACTGGGTGTAAAGATGACGGAATAAATAGCTTGTAACATACAGACAGACAGATATGACAAAACTATAAAGTTCTACAAACTGAGGCGACCTGCGCGGGACGCGGAATGCGATTCGCTCGCGCCGATAGCTTCAACCATAGATTATTCACTTATATTTGGCTTCAACTAATTTTTAAAGATAATAGATATTATGTTCATATTGGCGCGAATAGTTTGCATGACTTGCAGCGAAAATTGAGCGGGACATCGGCGTTTAATCTTGGAATGTCATTCGATTTGGAATTATTTTTAGAAAAAAGCTCAACCGGCCTAACGTGTGTTGGACCACGTACAGTGGAGGGTTCCGTAGATGGGATACACAATCGGCATCAAAAATAAATTTGTATTTCTTAGCGACACTATGTAAAATGAAATAATTTCTGCAGTCGTTGTAAGTGAGTGAAAATAACCCAATTCTCAAAAACTACACAACTTATTAAAACTGATTTTCTTTGAAAATCGTTTTTAAGGTCTACTATCTCTCATGCATTTTTGTCAGAATTTCTAATGCATAGTTGGAAAGTTATAAGTACGCTATGAATTTAGAAGCATATAGCGTATAAGCGTAAGCGTATATGTATAGCGCATAAGGTCTATTTTAGATTAAATTATTGTTTATCACTACGTCACCTTAAACCTCGAAACTTTATAACAAATGCCTTGTGTAATAAATATGCATATCGTTATATTGCATAACTTTACAATAGAATTTTGCAAATTTTTACCCTATGTGTAGGTAAACCTTAGCCTGAAATATTGCTTATTTCTTTGTTCTTCCTTCACGCTGAAACTACTGAACAAATCGAATTCAAATTGCACCGACTGTATTACCTTTTGGTCAAAGTATAGGCTATTATATAGTATATATCCTAGTGTTATACAGAAGAAGCTGTGGGTAGAAGTTATCGTAAAGCTTCTAAAAGTAGATTTAAGATAACTTTAGATTAACAATTACACAACATTAAATTGATACAGCCATATGTATTATGTCTATTTACATATTAATATACCAGCTGAACACGGCCACGCTTCGCTGTGGCTCAGCCATCGGCTAGTTTTTAACCGACTTCAAAAAAAGGAGGAGGTTCTCAATTCATCGGTATATTTTTTTTTTGTATGTTTGTTTTACCTCATAACTCCGTCATTTATGAATCAATTTCGAAAATTCTTAATTCGTTTGGTAGGTAATACTTCGGAGGTGGTCCCATTTAAATTTCATCGATATTGGAGCTTGAACTTCGTAGATACACTAGATAACACGACCTGGTTATAACCTTTATTTATATTGATGATTCTCTTGTATATCGTTGCGTTCCGGAATTAGAATGAAGTTAATTACAGACCTGCCCTAGATATTTATTTAGGTCAAGGTCACTCAAAAGGGAGAAATAAACAATTTTTATTAAAAAAAATTAAACCACCTTCAAAAAACACTGAAAATTACAAAATAACTATCCTTTACTAATCGAAACCTACACTCACATACACATACATCGATACAGATACTTATATAATTAAATTTGACAGTTATTGAAGTCGGTGCCAAATCAATGTGCAACAACAGAAAGTTTATTAGTTTGGTGGGCTTGGCGCCGACTTCAGTAACTGTAAAATTTAATTATATAGGTATGTGTATCGTATTTATAAAGTTATATTTAATGTACTTGAGTTTTGATTGGTAAAGGATAGTTATTTTATACTTTTCAGTCTTTTTTTTGAAGGCGGTTTAATTTTTTTTTTGAGTTTTGTGGACGCAAACATACGGAAGCTAAATTTTTATACATAAACACTCTCCTGTTCAGAAGCTATGTTGTGAACAAATTTGAAGTCAATCCATAGGCTAGTTTTTGAGTTTTGTGGACACAAACATACGGAAGCTACATATTTATATATGTAGATTAAGAGAAAACTTTGTACTCCTTTTTATATAGGTATACATACACGTACATGTACACGCCTTCTTACGCATGTAAGCGAGCACAGACACTGACACACACCCACACACGCCGCTGATACAAATGCATACACATACATACATATCCACATATACATACGTTTCCATTTTTAACTAACATCACTCACACACACTTTTATACGCAGAAACAATTATTCTGTACCCTCTTGTGTTGTATAAACAGTTTATAATTTGTCGAACTTCGTAATTGGCTATTTAAATGTTAATTCAATTACTTTTTTCTTTCAATTGTATAGCTGTGAAGATTGCTAATAAATAAATAAATAAATACTGTGCACACGGAGGTGTGAAATTTGATACTTTATATGAAGAGGTAGCGCAGAAAGCTAATATGTACCAAATACATTAAATAAAATAAAACAGTCGTTATTTATCTTCATACTGCCAATATCAAACACACAATACTTTGTGGTCAAACAGTTGCGCAGAGTAGAGATTGTCGCCAAATAATTTTTGTTGCCAATAAATAATAATTATTGATAGATGGACTGAATGCATTTCTAGCTCTGAATTTTGTGTAATTTGTGAACTGTGAGATGTTTCGAGTCGGTGGAGTGTATGTCAAGTGAAAAAAGCGTTTAATTTATATTTACAGTCGAATTTAGACCACTGGGCAACCACTAGTATGTATTAATATCCTAAAATATTCGGTGTCATGCAGAATTAAATGAAAAAAAAAAATTAAACCGTCTTCAAAAAAACACTGAAAAGTACAAAATAACTATCCTTTACTAATCGAAACCTAAGTACAATTAAAATAACTTTATAATTACAATACACATTCCTATATAATTAAATTTGACAGTTACTAAAGTCGGTGCCAAGCCTATCAAACTAATAGACTTTCTGTTGTTGCATATTGATTTGGCACAGACTTCAATAACTGTCTAATTTAATTATCCTATAGGTATATGTATCGTATTTATAAAGTTATATTAATTCTACTTAGGTTTCGATTAGTAAAGGATAGTTATTTTGTACTTTTCAGTGTTTTTTTTTGAAGGCAGTTTAATTTTTTTTAT
This sequence comes from Zeuzera pyrina, assembly GCA_907165235.1. NCBI lineage: Eukaryota > Metazoa > Arthropoda > Insecta > Lepidoptera > Cossidae > Zeuzera > Zeuzera pyrina. The sequence continues at coordinate 22,776,893 of OU015627.1, forward strand.
AAAAAGTTTTTATTTCTCCCATTTGAGTGACCTTCACCTAAATAAATATCTAGGGCAGGTCTGTAATTAATTCCGGAGCTTAACGATATACAAGAGAATCATCAATATAAATAAAGGCTATGATCAGGTCGCGTTATTTGGTGTATCTTCGAAGTCCAAGCTTCAAAACCGGTGAAATTTAAATGGGACCACCTCTGAACTATTACCTACCAAACAGAAAGAATTTTCAAAATCGATTCATAAATGACGAAGTTATGAGATAACAAACATATAAAAAAAAAACAACATACAGTCGAATTGAGAACCTCCTCCTTTTTTAAGTCGGTTAAAAAAATTAAATAGACTTCAAAAAAATACTAAAAGTGCAAAATAACTCTCCTTTACAAATCAAGATTCAAGTGCAAAAATTACTTTATAAACACGATACAAATATCTACATTCATATATAATTTTTGACAGCTACTGAAGTCGATTCCAAGCCTACCAAACTAGTTCACTTTCATAAGTTGCACATTGATTTGGCATCGATTTTTTATTATTTGGTGTATTTTCGAAGTCTAAGCGTCAATATCAATGAAATTTAGAAGAGACCATCTTAGAGCTATACTGAACGAAATGGATAAAGAATCATTGAAGTCGATCCATAATTAACGAGGTTATCGGTGAACATATGATACGTAAAAAAGTACATGCTGATGAACATAGAACCTGATCCTTTTTTTGAAGTGGGTTAAAAATATATTAACGTACCGCATTTGGTTGTTCAAAGTTTTGTATACCGTAATTTTATAATATGTCCACTGTCCAACTGTGCCTTTATATTAACATAAATAAAATACTTTTGAATTTGTGACGGTTTCTATTCTTGTTCAAATTCAGGTATCGTGGCTAGTTCGTTCGATTACAGTGTAAGGCAATTTAACTTTATTAGACATTACCTACTCGTAGTGCAGTCAACGCGCCGTGGTCTTAAATCACCTCGCCTCGAGTCATTGACGAACGGGCTGGAATATAGTGACCATCATTCACTATGTTAAGAGAAGAATTTATTGAAAGTAAATATGTAACTAATCGATACGTTCTTTAACAACGTTAATGCATTTTATTCATAAAAATTTAGACGCATTAGACGCGATATGTTACATGTTATCCCAGGAGAAATGTAAAACATTCGACAAATTGAAATGGGGAGCTCTACTCTTGATTAGGATTAATTCTATATGGTATACATACGAGGTATTATGAATCAAGTGATTTTTTTACATTATTCCTTTCACAGTACACGTGTACTATGGCACTATATATATAACTTCGTGCTGACTAAGGAACAAGTAACAACCCGAGAATAAAATTTACCACTGAATGCACATAAAATTAAATGTATTAAAATTTCCCTTTCTAATGTGTTCAGAATCCATGATAAAATAGAACTGGATGGGAAAGAATTGTAATTAGTTAAGTCAGCTAGTTTTCTCGGTTTAACAGTAGATAACAAGTTACAGTGGGGGGACCATATTGGCGCTTTGGCTAGTAAGCTCAGTTTCGCGATATATGCTATTAGACGCATTAGGCAATTGACGGATGCGGATACAGCTAGGTTGGTGTACTTCACATATTTACATAGCCTAATGTCCTATAGCCTTCTGTTGTAGGAACCGGCGGCGCATATTAACTCAATTTTTATTAAAAAAAAGAGCATTACATGCTATTTACAGTATGCATGTACGAGAATCTCTTTAAAGACATTGCTATACTCACCTTGTCGTCCCTATACATCTTTGAAATTATTATGTACACGAAAAAAAATATAGATCTGTTTAAAAAGAAAGGCGATATTAATGATCCCGAGGTGGTAATAAATCAGTTATTCCAAAAATTAAATTACTTAAGTCGAATGTTTCATTTTTGCGTTGCGTAACTGCGTTCGTTTTTATATTAAAGTTCCTCAGGAAGTTGCTCAATTAACAGAAAACAGACTTAGATTTGTTATAAAACTCACATTGGTTAGTCAATCATACTACAAATGATTGATACCTTGAATACAAACAAATGTTACCTAACTGTGTTTCTTGTCGGTTTTTCTCAGTGTCCAGGTTTTCTTTTTGAACCGAATTAAAATAGATTTGATATTCAAAACACGTTGTAATTGGTTTACTTGAATAAATTGATTAAACTTTGACTTTGACTTTGAAAATACGGGCCATTGTTTTATCATCTACGAATGACGTAATAATCTTGCAGCATTTACGATCAATAACAATTCTGAATAATACTCAAATTAAAACGACACTAGTGCGCTTAGACATGTCACCTATTTTCGAAAGTAGAAACTAAATGCTACAACATACTCCATCCCTTTCTATTATTCCCGTCACAAGCTTAATACATATCTGCTATTATTGTAGACGTAATTTAAAGACAGTCCTGCTATTGAGTTAAAATTATATTCACCTTACTAAGCCGGTATGCGACCCGCGCGGATCGCAACCTCAGTTCGCGTTTGACTACATAACATACCGTGCGTTTCTTTATGTAACAATAACAAACTTACAATATTATATTCGTGCGTGTTTGTTACAAATTACATCAACATTGCTGGCGAACAAGTATATTTGAGGTTAGTCGCTTTTTCACTTTTCATTTCTTAAGATAACGGTGCCGCGTCTTTTCTAGGTGATGTGTCGATAGGCTTTTTGACTTGCGTTAGTCAAATACGGCATTGTTTTTTTGCGAATACATTTTACAGTTGTATAAGGACTTTTTGAAATTTTTTTTTAATATTAGAACGAAAATCGGTCAATTGCAAGTTGTACTTAGTAAGTTACTATGTTAATAGAGTTACTGTTAGTTGCTACCAATAGCAAAACAAAGTTGTAAAGATTAGTTTCTATGTAAAAAAATATAGGGGTCTAATCATTTTTCGATATAGGTACCTCGTTTTCAATATTCATGATTTTTTTTTATTTTTCTAATGGACTCTTTAGGAGTTAAGGACGATAGCGATTTTAAGTATTTTTTAAAAGCGTTGAGAAAAAACCACGAAGTAACTGTACATATTTTTATTTGGGTAATTTAAAGTGATATCATTGGATAGCTTTTACGATGATAAAAAAAATTACAATTTATACCTCGTCATAGAGTACCTAATCAATAATTATCATACATGTCGGAGTCTTTCCAATAGTGCAACCAGTCTTGAAATGCAATTTTTATCGAACGAAAATACGAACAGAGAAATATTCTAAAAATGTTTGTTTAAGATCACTTAATCTAAGCTAAGGCGTCGCTAAAATTATATTATCTGTTATTTAACTGCTGTTTTTAATATGCGTCCTATTAGCGTCTTATAAACGTTTGTGATAACAGAACTAGCGCGTCGTCGGCGTCGTAGAGATTTTTTCTTAAATTGGATGTATATAAGTGGTCAAAGTGCCCAAAATGGTCTATCCTGCTCGTCACTAGTTAAAAAGCACCGCTAAGTATCCTTGCAATCAAGTCCTTTGGAGCGACATGCGGAACGTCCGTCGGACTCAGGAACTGGCTGAGGCATATTCGAGGATTGTATGTCAGTGGTCAGCAGTCACCAGAATGTGAATAGTATCGGTACCCTTATTGGCCATGTTAGCCACTCTGTCGACCTAACCCGCTCGAGGCGTGGTTCACATCGCCGAATAGGCGGCCATCTTTGCTTAAACCAAAGAAAACAATCTATCATTTGACAATTATGATAGCAACTAAGTGCTTAGTGTTCAGAATTGCTCTGTCTTCTTCCTAAGATAAGGTTACATCAAAATAAATTAGAAGTTCCTAATAAGAGCTGAAACGACCGGACTTGTAAACATTTGGCCGGACACGACCAGAAAAAGCCGGATGTGTCCGTCTAACCGACACCTGGTAACCCTACCTGTAAACATAAATATACATATATATGCAATTAGCTAAAATTAACAAAATATTAAATAGTGTACAGAAGGAAGTTACGTTTGGTTTTCGGCCGAAACTAGATTTTTACACCTTAATTCTCTATTTACAACGAATGTGAAAAGTCAATTGATTATATCTATACATATAATAAAGCAGTAGAAACCGTGTGTCTGCATTGAATAAATTAGTCAAAAAATGACCGTGGGCGATAAAAAAAGAGTAACAGAACACAAAAAAGCATTTTTTTTATTTTTATGTCTGTTTGTTTGTACACGCTAATCTCCGAAACTACTGAATAGATTTTCTTGGGGTTTTCAGAAGTAGATTAAGCTCAGCTTAGAGCAACATTTAGGCTTTGTTTTATTGAAATTTTGATGAAATTCGGAAGAGTACACAGGCTATTTTTTTAATTTCACACGGATGAAGTCGCCAGAAACAGCTAGTGGGTATGTAAATTGGAAGTATACAGTAATTATAATAATATAAACATTATTTTCATTTATTTTTAAATAATGATTTTATACTTTTTTCTTATTTTATAAAAGAAGGCAAACGAGCAAGCAAGTCACCTGGATATTGATCACCACCGCCCATGGACACCTACAACGTCCGGGGAAATCTTACAATTAGACAAGAAACCAAAGGAATCTGAGTCATGTAATATGGATACAATTAATGAGATGTTGAGGATTTTTGGTCACATATCAACCTCGTCAGTTTTATTTCTGAAACTTTAGTCATGCCTGCCTGCATGCCTGACTTACAGGACTAGCCTCTTTTACTGTTTCTTCCGCGAACTTAGCAGGTTTAATTGGAAAAAAATGTACAGAATGTGTTTTACTAATATTACCTACACACTATTATTTTACAGTGTATCATTTTATTCTTGACGATCTCCGTGGCGCAACGGCTTAGCGCGTTTGAAAGTAAAACGGGGGTTGCGGGTTCGATTCCCGTCTCGAGTCTGGGTGTTTATGTATAATATGTATATATTTAGAAAAGAAAAGTATATTAGTAGTATATCAGTTGTCTAGTACCCATAACACAAGCGCTATGCAGCTTACTTTGGGACTAGATTGCGCTGTGTGAAATGTCTGAGTATTATTATTATACATTACAATTAGTTTATAGCCCCATTAATATATTTGTAATGTTAGGCTAACATTTTTTTTGGCATGTATTCCTTTATAGTTGTAACTAGTATTTTTTTTCCTTTTACCAATTTATAAAGCGATTTAAATGTCTCCTGTAATGAACTCTTATGTCTTATTTCCAGTCAAGAAAAGATAGATACAGACCATTCGGGATCAGGATTTTAGCGTGGGATTTTCTAAAGGTCACCAGTTGTTTTAAAACGAACAAAAACTAGAGAAAAAATTTAAAAGTCTAACGAAGTAACCATAAATTAGCATTACAAAACAGTACGATTAGTCATTTCTTAAATTATTTTACAAATTTTTTGCAATAAGATTTCCCAAACGAAGTCATGTGCTAATACTCGCAATAAATAAGCTACATGTGATCCGTGAGTTTGGTTACGTATAATTTCGTGATAATGCTCACATGAGTTCAATTGGCGTGTCCGAGACATAAGCAATATGGTTTTGCGACATTTCGCTTATAAAGTCATTGACACACTAGAAGCACAGTACAAGTAAGCATACAGTATGCTATCTTCATACAAACGCTCCCAAACAACGCGCTCGAAATCTCGACATATCTCGACATACGACAGTCGCGAGCTCGCCGAGGTTGTCGTCGGACGGTATGAGACGCTCCTGCGCATTTATTGACTAAATATTATGTCAATCAAGTTTACGAGCACAATGTTCAGTGTATGGATGTTTGAATACATCTATATCGAAACCAGAAATATTTCTCTGTTGCTAATTTGTAGGAAATATATTATCATAATGATCTAGTTAATTTATTGCTGATTTTTAATTATACTGCACATAAAAAAGCATTTTTTTTGTCCATTTCCACCATACTAACTCACAAACTTTTGAAACTAGATATAAAATACTAGTAAAATTATATAAATAAAAACGTATTAAATTTGCAATAATATAAAATGAAAAGATAATATGACAATTTAATATAGTACCTATTATCAAATAAGTAACCCACGAAAAACATTCAGTCCAAGTCGGTAGCCCTATTGCGCGTTTACGTACCAAACGACCGTAGGTAATTATCTCTAGGACACTGCCGAGATAGCATACTGTATGCTTACTTGTACTGTGCTAGAACGATAGCTTTCAGGTAATGCTAATAAGGTGGATCGTTCACGTTTTTAGCATAGACGATCGCAACCGTTTATTGTAAGCTGTCACCTGGTAGAAAAATCGGTTAATTTTTTCAAGAGAAATAAATGAGTAACATAAATAGTAATTCAAAGTAGGACTCAAATGTATTTAAAATTCATAGTTTCCACTATACAATTATTATTTGTGGTTTAAATTATATACAATTTGAAATTAATTGTTTCGTTAATAAAGCTAGCAAAGTGTCGTAACTTAAATCATATAAATTACGGGAAATGTCAGAAATTAAGTCCATTAGGAAAAATCACATATGGAAGTATATTTTAATAGTTCAAGTAGTAGCTAATATTTCTTTTTTATTAAAAATTTTTATAGCACTCCAGGCTACAAACAGGCCATAACTTTTTTTAATAAAAACGAAATAACACATTTTTATTTCATAATGTCATTATATTTTTCACTGGGAATTATTTTTTTTTATAGACATAAATAGCATGTTAACGTTATTTTAACTATTTTAAAATGATTTTAATTATATCCTTTTTTCAATTGCTTTATCAAAATCAAAGATTCAACTCCTTGAAAAGATTTAGACGAATTGCGAACGTCCTCATTTCGAGTTGGTTAAACAAATGAAACGGAGGTTATATTTTGTAAAATTTTAACCGATATGGGGGTTACATTATTTTTGAATCCGCTTTAGGTAGGTATGAACAAGATCTCATTGTTCTTACGTTAACGTAAGAACAATGACATCTTGTTCATAATCGAAAAGTGGACGCTGTAATCTTTAGCCATCCGGTATGCAGAGTTTGTTATTGTAAGATGGCGATAAAATGTTAGGTTAATAGATTTCTTCAGAAGTAGTTCTAATTACAATAAATAGTTCTAACTACTCTCAATCTCGTGATTTCATATCCGGCTGACCGAGAACAAAAAGTGAGTGTAAATGGAATTACATCATATTTCGATATATAGTACGATATATTACACGTGTGAAATTAATAAAATACATACAAACATACTTATCTTCACGCTGTATTCCTAACGGGGTAGTCGGAGAGGACGGAGCGCCAAGTGTCGCGATCCTCAATACTTCTTTCGCTTCCTCAAATCTCATCATTTTCCTCACACATTTTCGCCTAGGTATATGAGTGCTTTTGACATATGAAACTAATATTAATAAAATGGTTTCCTAAATGTATTTTTTTGAAATCTATTAAATTGAGGACCTTTGTTACATTTTTCTTTTAAACTTTTAATAATACTTTAAATTCACTATCATTTTTAAAGGACTTGGTCCAGTAGTTCAGAGTAAGGGGTAAATTAGCGTGGGTTACTGTTACTTTAGACCACCCATTCCCAAAGTGGGCGATAACGCCCCCCTGTGGGCGCTGCAGCCCTAGAGGGGGGCGGTAAGAGACCCAGAAAAAAAAATGGGGGCGTTGTGTAAAGGCCTGGGGGTGATTTGTAATTTCATTTAGCTAGGAGGCATCTTAGACAACGACTGCATGAGCTCTCGACTCAGTAGACAAAATAAGTTTGGGAACCTAGACTTTAGACCACCCATTCCCAAAGTGGGCGATAACGCCCCCCTGTGGGCGCTGCAGCCCTAAAGGGTGGCGGTAAGAGACCCAGAAAGAAAATGGGGGCGTTGTGTAGAGGCCTGGGGGGTGATTTGTAATTTCATTTAGCTAGGAGGCATCTTAGACAACGACTGCATGAGCTCTCGACTCAGTAGACAAAATAAGTTTGGGAACCTAGACTTTAGACCGATCGTTTTTGAGAAAAAGTTGAGGCAAAAGTTTTTCTTTATATGGTACGGTACGATATTAGAAATGTATGGACACTCGTTAGAAACTTACTAAACTCTTATTCAGCACAGAAAGGAATGCCTGTACATGCGATGAATAGCGCCATTTCTTTCTAACTATTCTCAAGCCGAGATTCACACTTCAGTATCGTTCTGGAATACGGGCCTGATTAGCAATCTTTTTCAATTTTGTTCATCTTTATCTGTAATGATTGTTTTACACGTTATAAGTAAGTCGGTAAGTAGCGAATAAAGTAGCAAGTTAGGTAGCGAGTCGACTAAATCGCGTGGAAACAACTCGGTAAGGGACTGTTTAAGTATTACGTAGCAGAATTGTAGTCGTTTTTGACACTCCCCTACCCCTTATTATCTCAAGCAAACAAAACTTACCCCCCTCCTAGGCTTACGTAAGCAGCGGTATAAGATTTACAAAATCCGTTTCAAATTTCTTTAATGTTATTCGAAAGCAAATACCTATCACAGTTAATATGAAAAGTAAATAAAGTTGACTTAATCACAAATCAGAAAAATGTCATCAAGATATTATAATAAGTGTAAATTGGGCATAAACTAAATCGATGAAGGCACTTGTATCTTAAAATAGTGAAAAATATAAGATCAATAATTTCACAGTAAAACAAACTCTGATAAGAATTTAATCGATTTTAATGATATAATTCTGTATTTTCATTGAATAATGCGCAATTATCGTACTCAATTTCAATAAAAAAATTCATGATGGCAAACAAACACTGGATTTGCAATTTACCAACATAAACTTGGACTGCGATCTTCACTAGCTATTGCTAGCGATTTCGGATGGAATTAAATTTTTATTTATACGAATTTTTATACGTTTCTGCCCTCCGTAAATATAATTTTTCAAAAACAGCTAAATTATTCTTCATAGAAATTTTAGTTGACAGCAATTTTAGCTTTTCCCGCACTAAGTAATTTGTCATCCCTTTTGCTGTTAGAATTTTCAAAAATTCCTAAGTGCTTCACTACATTCTTTCAGACCAAGCGGTTTGGGCTGTGCTTTGGCATGTCAGCCAGACTTTTGTACATTTACAGGAGAAAGAAGAAAGCAAGAAAGACATAAAAACTCAAGTTACGGTCTAAGTAGTATAATAGGTACATATATGTTACTGTTAAGCACAAGATTCTACTCTCATTATATTGAATGAGATGAGGGAACAGACGATGATGTGTTTGAAAGTAGTTCTTACATTCTAAATTGTACTATTCGACAACAAAACGATATTTTGAGACTTAAGTGTTGGGGTGTTAAGTGACAAAATTAGTAATTAGTAGAACGAAATTTGTAAGGCGATTGCCTTCCATCAGATACGTTGGATGGAAACGCTTATTAATGTCTATTTCCAATTAACGGCAGTTACGTGATTAGGGTTCAAATCAATTCAATGTAGAACAATGGTAAATTTGACGTTCAAAAATGTTTTGATACTGGGTTTATTAAAATTTTCTTTGCTTTCCCAGTTCACTGTGTGTCACTTGCCACAGTTAATGTTTTGATACTGGGTTTATTAAATTTTTCTTTTCTTTCCCAGTTCACTGTATGTCACGTGCCACAGTTAAGGTTTGGCGAAATGTACCTCCATTGCTAAGCTTGTCTGGAGACTCCCTAATATGTTTAATTTTAAATGAAAAATGTGGATTTTTCAGAGCAGGGTTTGATTACTAAATTATTTATCAAATGGAGTGTATAATCCTATTTTCAATTGGACACAAACGCAACGGTTTAATTAGAGCGTGAAATTATTTAACGATTATATTTAAGTCTCTAAATGCCTGTTACTCGACCTTGTAACGTATATGTATTAACATAACCTGTCCCAATAAATGGTTAATGAATAAACCTATTACATATGTGTTCGCTTATACAGGGTTATTGGTAATTCGACGTATTCCTAACCTAACCTAACGGGAATACGTCGAATTACCAATAACTCGGTATAGAAGTAGCTTGGTTAATAGCTGTATAATGTTTTCTTTACCGAACGGAAATACCTCTGATAACATATCTGTTATTTCAACCTTCTCAATAAAAACAGAAGTGCAGACGTGTCATTTATCAATATATACGTTAGCTTCCAATTATCCACCTGTGACAATTATATAACTTTTCAATGACGAGATTGTATAAAATAAGTAGCCTGCGTGTTAGTGGGGCCGTACAGGGTCTGACTTCATCGTCAAGGCAGTCGTGTAAGAGCGATGGTAATTTAGTCGTTAGTTGGACGGAGGTAGTCAGAGATAGTTTAATTCTGACTATCCGCCGCCATGCGCTGTCAGAATTACCGAATAAAATTATTATACTTAAATAGTCGCCGTGAACGGTCATTATATAAAGTTGAAATTAAGAGTAAATTCACATGATTTTACACTTACAATAAAACAGTAAACGTAAATCTGTCTTTTTGTTTGTAAACGCGTCACAAAAAGGTTAAACCAATTTGAATGGAGATCTTAAAATAATGTACAGCTCATCGCTGATAAATATTGGGTCTTTATTTCAACTCAATCAAATTACTCATTCCAAGGATATGCGAACTTTAAGTTTCTTGAGTCACCAACCCGATAGGGATCCTTTTGATTCTGCTCTTGAATAGATTCGTCAAAAACTAAAAATCGGTGTCACGACAGTCTTATTTCTTGTCTGTACGTACAGTACGTATAAAGTCGCGGGTACAATACGTATTTTTAATATGTTAGTATTCATGGGAAGGTATTGATCCTGGCTGTCATTTGATGGCATTACTTGTTGTGTCAGAGGCCTTATGGGCGACTCGTTAATTCCGACTGTACTCGTAAGTTACGTTCACTGTACTGCACTACCATCACGTTGTGGAGTCTAGGTTATTTTTTCACCGCAGCGTGAGAAATGATTTGTATCTGTAGCTAGATTTGGAGTATAGGTTATAATTATGTATATGCGACATATATATGTTTGAATGTAATTTAACAAATGGTAAAGAATGTTTTTGAGTGTCTCTTTGGTAAAAAGGGTGTTATTAAAAACGTGAGTTTGTATTTAACTTATAACTTCATTTTATTGAAATATTTAATATGAGTAATTACCCCATGTGTTGTATATTTTTGAAACGGTTCTCTCAAGCTCTTAGATATCCGTCATGACGACCAATTAATTTTTTCTTTAGTGTTTGACTTTAAGCCATATTACAAATGGCACGTTGAATTTTTCAAAATATGACATAGCCACGTAACGCGAGTAACTGATACAAATGATACCGCTCATCCATTGAAATCGATTAATTGGTTTTGAGTCTGTGAGGATACAGATGAACATAAATACATGTAGGTACTAGGTATACTCTGCAAAAATCATAACGCTCTGCTCGGGCGTAGTCGTAAAATATTTATCTATCTATAAATCTGTATAAATAAAAATTCTAATTATTTCAAAAAAACTTAGTGTGATCCATTGTAATAAGTTTGACTTAATAATGTAATAATTTCAAAATGCATGTAGAAACGTTCCGTAGCGACATCTATGGTACCATAATCGTACCATTAATTTTAATTATTATCCTGATGATTCTAGTCAGGACATTAGAACAAAGTTATAAAATAATTGTATTGTCATCAGTCCTTGACCCCTGTGCAAATTTTCAAGCTGATCAGACTTTTGGAATTTGGTAACAGTTACGCTGAAATATTCCGTTACATACATACATACATATATACAGGTGAAGCTAATACAAAGCGTGTAAAAAAAATGCGAACGTTCGTTCGTTCAAAATCTTAAATCTCTGAAAATTCTTCACCGATCTCTTCGAAATGTTGACAAATGTTACATTCGAATACGCGCGTTTTTATATTCATAAGTTCATAACTATGGCTGTGTCGTTGAATTTGATATTTTCCCCGCATGAAAGTCTCTTTAAAATCGGTTCGGTCGTTTCGGAGATTAGCCCAAACCGGTGTTTTTCAACCTTCTTGAGTTTGTGACCCCTTCACAGATAAAAAAAGTCCGACCCCCTGATCCGTAATAAAACTATGTCAGTGATTTCAAAGACGAAGTATTTAATTGTCTTTCCACTGAGATTAAAAGGATAATCAAGTACACCGTGCACGATAGTACGCTGCGGGAAATATACATATATTCTGCAGAGAGGGAGGCGCGGGAATATTAAACGGTTATTATACTGTACAGCTTTTTCACTGAAATGATTGCATCTTTATTAAAGTGTAGGACCTACGATCCTTGTTTTTACTTTTAACTAGCTTGTAACTGCGACCCCTCGAGCAAGACCCCCCCAGGGGGTCGAGACCCACAAGTTGAAAAACACGGGCCCAAAAAAATAAAGTTACAGACAGACAAACAGACGGACAGAAAATAATTTAAATAGCGCGTTTTGGTTTTGGTTACGTGCAAATAATCATATATAAGCTTGACAAAAAGCCTTTTCACCACCACCGCTTCTATTTTTTATATGTGTATAAATGTATGCATTGATGTACAGATAATATACCTTACTGATGCTCAGGAACGCGTGTAGCCAGGTATAGCGAAATAAAAAATTAAAAATGTCTTTAGAGTAACTAATTTATGCCAAAAACTATTTTAAGTATTTGGAAATATTATCTCGTTTAATTGGAAAAACTATAATAAGTAATCTTATTTACCTTTTGTGCGAATTAGATTAAAATTGACTTTAAGTATGTAAAATAAAATCTAAATAATAATGACCGCAATATAATGTACAAGTACATAAACCTGGATTGCGTTATTACAGGATATTCAACAGGAAATAAAATTATATTTTGCAAGAAGTAATTAAGTAGCTGTAAGTGCATACAAATTCAGGTTTACCTCAGTTTTTCGTGTTTATTTACCAATACCTTAGACGCCTTGTTAATATTATATTATTTATTAACTGTGCCCACCGTTTCACCTCCGTTTTATTAAAATATTTATGATTTATTATACGTGATATCGATACATGTACAATCCACAATTTTAATATTTAAATAGTAGATTTTTTGTTTTGTTACTATGTATTTTGTTCGTGTTGTATGAAGATATTAAGCATATATTAATGCTTATTTAATTTCGTGTAAAATTTATTAAAAACGCATTAGAGGTGTTAACATAACGGTGTAATTCTCGTAACTGTAAATTATAAAAAGAAATAAAAATATTTATAACTGCTTTTTAAACACTAACATAAAAGTTCAATTTACTTATCTAATTAGAAATTGTAACGTTTTATAAACCGATTACAAAATAAAGAAATTAACAAATTTTCTTACAATCGGTTCTAAGACGTCTATAGGAAATTTTTCGTTCGTTACTTGGATCAATTAACGTAATGGACGCACCCATAATAACTTGCTGTCCTTACCACCGCCTGTCAAACGGATTGTAGTGTCTCTTTCTATCTCATTGAGCGGAACCACGAGTAAAACAATTAGCTATAGTGAGTATACCTCGCACTGTCAGCGTAAACTCGTGTCAGTCTGTCATGAAATAATTATTTGCAAAATACTCATAAATCTTAAGTGTTTTGGTTATTAGTATTTACAAAAATAAAAATACGACATGTTCAGCTGTATCGTTGTACTGTGACCTTCCCTAGTCACGCACATTAGTAAAAATCTGGAAACTCGGTCAAAAAAGGACACCGTAAGGACACGGTTTTAGAGAAAATGCTCCGTCCACTTCTTTATGCTTCAAATTGGCCAAAAAGGCATATTATTGAAGCAATATTATGTGTTCTACATATGATTTTTATTTGAAACTTTTTTTATGTAATTTAACGTTGTAGAGTAATTACAAAAACAATTTTTCAAGGAATCCGGGAGATTCACCTTCAAAACACTTTTATTTTTATTTTTTTCTTTGAATTTATATATAAATAAAATAAATTTATAACATTGTTAGTTATATAAAAATTCAGTCTCATTTCCGAAATTTCGATTACAACCGTTAGGTAACTATTTGATTGGACTGTAACATAATATTACGTATAAAATAATATTTGATATTCTCTCGACGATATATGAGGTTAATGTTATTAGTAAACATTATGGAGTAATGTGATGATATCATTTTAGGTAAGACACCAACCAGTACTACGTCAGGTTACTTTTCCATCTTTCAATCCTGACACCTCTTTTTAAATGACAAAGATATATCGATAGCTCTTAGCTCCTTTATTCTGAATATTCGTTTTGTTTTGGTATCAGCTTGGAAGCATGTGATATCGAATTGTAATTGACTCATAAGTAAATTTCATTAAAGTAATGGATACACATCGATACTAATAAGAAATTGATAGCTAAATAAATATTTTTTTAATAATATTCAAATCATCTGTTCATACAAAATTTTTCACATAAAGCTAGTTACACGTAAAATGTAGTTGGACATTATACCTACGTGTAATGATCTAATGATATAGCTGGATGTAATTAAGATATAATAACTTTTGCTTAGAAATGTTTGAACGATCACACTCGGTACATTTATTCGTAATAGATACATATTTCTGTTTAGCTTTGATATAACTAAATATATGTCAGTATATTAATATATTTCATAGCTGCGTGTGTGTGTGACGAGCTTAATTATTTTAACATGCAGATGTGAATTCATTCCATACAGAATTGTGTAGTTTATATAACATTAATTATTCGTTAAATGCGGCTATGACTCAACGGTATTGTTATCAAATTGATTTATTGTTGTTTACACAGTTCACAATGGAAATTTATTTTATACGCTATAAACTGTAAAGGTGACAATTTAATTCGGTATTAGGTACCGATGTGTAACAATTTTTATGTTCCACATCTGAAAAAAAGATAGGAACCATTATAAGATCACTCATGCGGGTGCCTGTCTTTCTATCACATTCGATTTTTTCTTTGAAAATACCAAATTGAATATTCGAAATATGTACTTGACTTGACCTCTCCGTCTTATCGCCGTAACTATGGGGGCTTACCACCATCTCTAACAATTTTATTATTTTTATGTTACTTGACTTAGAAAGTTCGAAATTCTGACAGTAAGTTAGTGATTAGTTTTAGCATTTGACATTCAATCATCAGTAGGCGAAAGACATACGTAAGAACCGCGATGTTTAGCCGTAGGTTAAGTCAAGTAACATTAAAATAATAATGCTAAGAGATGGTGGTAGACCCCCTGGATCTAGAATCTTAAAAATTTTAGGTAAAATAAAAGTTTACCTATACAGGAAAAATATAACGAAAATATTAATTAGGTCTCAATGATTTCTAGAAATTAACCTGTGCGCAACTCTATGGGCACGAGTCGATCTTGCACTTGAGGGATTATTAAAACACCAAGTACATTTTTAAAATTACATACGTAGATATATACTCGTACATATACTTACATAAATCGTCGGTAGTTAGAGGATGGAGTAACAAGGATCGCGGTCCTTGCATACTTGTTTGGCCTCCTCAAATCTCATCATTCTCCACACACACTTTCGCTGACGTATGCGAATGCTTTTGATATATACCTCAGCTAATACTCTGACTATTGGATCTCCCTCTCCGGCCTCTGGCTATGTAATCTTCATAAGTTGGCCTTGATCTTCCTTGACTTCTGTTCCTATTCACTTTCGCTCTTCGTCAATCAGTCATCGCTCGTTTAGAACCATGTACTCGTAGCATACTTGTCTTCATTTTTACCGACTTAAAAAAAAAGGAGGTTATCAATTCGACCCGTATGTATGTAATATTGTCAGAATTGCACAATTTTTGTATATGTTAGTCTATAGCAGCTTCTAAACATGAGTGCCAAATTTCATAAGTGTATGTTTGTATGTTTGTCCGCGCATATCTCAAAAACTATAAGTCGAATTGCAAAACTTCTTTCTTAGTTGGACTAGGTATAGGTCAACTTAGGGAAACTGCAAGTTTTATCAAAATCGGTTCAGTAGTTTTTGAGATAGAGAGTTAAGTGTGTATCATTCACTAGGAAAACGTGACGTTGACTTAACAGCGTAATTCTAAAACATGTCATTATGCATGTCAACATAATAAAAAAAATGATTAAGTAATTAGTTTCAATTACAACTGAAATCCAAAAATGAAAGACCGCCATCAAAAAAAAACCACTGAAAAGTACAAAATAACTATTCTTTACTAATCAAAACTCAAGTACAATAACTTTTTAAATACGATACACATATCTATATAATTAAATTTGACAGTTAATTTTTTAAATTACTTTTTACAATAATGTTGTAATCGAACCCTGCCATACTGCATATCTTTTCATTACTTATTCTGAGAGAGCGACACCATTTTTAGCTGATTTAAAAAAAGGAGGAGGTTCTGTGTTCGTCTGCATGCATGTTTTTTTAAATACATATGCTCACTAATAACTTCGTCAATTGTGGACCGATTTGAAAATTTTTTTATTATTTGAAGGGTATACTTCCGAAGTGGTCCCGTTTAAATTTCACTGGTATTGGAGCTTAGACTTCGAAGATGTATCAAATAACACAGAATAATGCTAACTGATTATAAGTTTTATTTATATTGATGATTCTCTTGTATGTCATCGCGCTCCAGAATTAGAAAAGAAGTTAATTTTGGACCTACTCTGGATATTTATCTAGGCTAAGGTCACTCAAAAGGGAGAAAAAAATGAATAAAAAAAATACTATAAATACAACACAAATACCTATTTATTTTTGACAGTTATTGAAGTCGGTGCCAAATCAATGCGAACAAAAAGTTTATTAGTTTGGTAGGCTAGTTTGGTATGTTATTATTGTACTTGAGTTTTGATTAGTAAAGGATAGATATTTTGTAATTCGGTATTTCGTAATTTGTAAGTCCGTTTAATTTTTTTTTAATAATGTGTACTATAATGGAACACTAACGAAATCGCCTCGATGTCTGTCTGTCATTGATGTTTTCCTCAGACATTTTATATAAATGTTACTGTTAGTATTTTAAGTATTAGGTATCCAACTAGCAATATCATGATTAAGTGTATGTTGCCAGTGTTTTATATAACAGTGGTACAAACGTTTAATAAGATTCGAAAAGGGCCCAAAAATAATAACGTTTTAGTCGCATAGTAATCGTGTTATAGTCGCGGTTACATATTTAGTCTCATAGTGGTCGTGTTATATTTGCTGTTTCATGTTACATGTTTCAGCCTCTTTACAGCAGTTTTATATAACTTTTTTGGTAGTTGGTATAGTTCATTGTAATTTTCATGTTATAATGATAAGTTTTCCATAGTTGAAAAATATCATAAATATTATGACGAAAATGGTGTCGTGACAGTTTTAAGGTCAGCTCACACAAATTGCCATATGTGACTCGTCGCTGCATGTACTTTATAAGAAATGGAATATAAAACTTGTTTATTTACAATAAGGCTTACCTTGACTAGGCCGCTTCCGAGCTCACACTAAAATGAATATCTTTATAGTTTGCAATAGTAAATGAGTTTTATATTCTACTAGCTAATACTCTTCGCTCGCGTGGTGTTTGTAGTAATTCAGAAATATTCACAGGCATATGCACAACTTACTGAAGTTTCATCTTTGAATCGGAGGAACGATGTCCGAATGCGCAGAAAGCGGACACACGAACATTAATTTGTAAGTCGTTATAATGTCTATGTTTCTAAACATAAGATTGCTTTTATATAAGTGCGCGCCACGTCGCGGCGTCGCGTCGCGTCGCGTTTCTATGGAAACTGACCCTTAGTCACAATTAAATATTCTTTAACCACGTAGTATTTACTGATGGTTTTTCAGTTTTTTAGTGTTCAAAAATATGTTAAAAATGTTATAAATAATTTTTATTCGTTGGGTCTTTTTTTGCTGATGATACAGTCTGACCTGTCATAAAGTGAGCAGTAGTGAGCGAAGTTATTTGTAGCTGCCACTTACTCTTATCTCAAACCACTCAAATGCATAGTATACACAGACTTTGGTGCCAAATGCCAACTTTTGTCTCCTGTCATGGATTGGAATCAGAAAAAGATTCAGCATTAGTTGCTATGTCCCAGAGTAGTTGCGTGCGCGCAGGCGTGGCTTGAACGCCGTGACCCACAATTTGGCGACACGTGCGAGAGTGCCTGTTGAACATAAGTACATTTAACGTTTGTGCTTGTTATGAACAATCACTATTATAATATGATGTACAGGGTGTCCCAAACGTGGGATGATATAAACATAATAAGAGATAGTCATTAATTATTATCTGTCTAAATCACTGGTTCCCAAACTTATTTTGTCTACTGAGTCGAGAGCTCATGCAGTTGTTGTCTAAGATGCCTCCTAGCTAAATGAAATTACAAATCACCCCCCAGGCCTCTACACAACGCCCCCATTTTTTTTCTGGGTCTCTTACCGCCCCCCTTTAGGCCTGCAGCGCCCACAAGGGGGCGTTATCGCCCACTTTGGGAATGGCTGATCTAAATGAACCATGGCCCGGAAATTGATTGTTTGACAGTTAAATTTAATTCTTTTTCTCAAAAATTACCAAGTTGATGAGAAAACTGGAGCTTTATGCACTTAATTTTTTTTTATTTGACATTCCGAAGATGTATCTGTCATATTTTTTTTCTAATCAACTTGACAAAAATATACGACAATTATACGACACGAAAAAAAATTAACTGTTAATTGACAAATAATGGACCGTACTTTTCAATTACGATAATGATTATAGTTATCCATCTCAACTATTTCCGTAATATACTATACTTTTATACTATAACGTAAGTACAATTACATTTTATTAAAGTTTAAGGGTGACTGGCAGAGAGTTGTCACGATACTAAGTGTCCGGCAATGGATTACGTGATTTCTAATATTATCCCGAAGAAAATATAAAAAATTACGCTTTATACTTTCACGATTTTGGGGAGTAATTTTGTACACCTTTGTTACCTGCCAAAGCCACGATGATCCAAGCTTCATAGTCGCTGATCGTTCCTACCTGTGTTGGGGACATGCGCAGCGAAACTTTCAGCTTTTATAAAATAACGAAGGTCTGGCCGTCGTCGGCTCTTGGGCTATAACATCATTTAACCATTACCATAGACTGTACTTTATTTTAATAAAAACAATAATTACAAAACTGTAGGTATATATCTAAACGTTAATATTTACTTTACGAACGTAAAACGAGTTAATTGCGTTAATTTCCCACCTGTTACAGAAGTTTAGAACATTATTATTTTATAAATATCCTACAAACTTTAAACTTTCGCATTGCATTACGTATAGAATATCTGAAACGGAAAATTAACGCGATTATCTTTTATTTTGGCTCGACGTTTCGACCGAGTTGAGCATTAAGCATCCAGAGGTGAGGTGGCAAAAAGGAGTTATTGATAAAATTAGATCAATTTAAAAAAGTTCTCTATGCGCACCATATATGGTAAACCCCTGGAACAAAGGTGAACAACATAGTGGGCACACCAAAGGATGTTTTGCCGTTGCAGCAGACACCAGGAGTCTATAAAATAGATTGTAGCTGTGGTAGTTCATACATTGGCCAAACAAAACGCACTATTGCTGAAAGAGTTAAAAAACATATTACAGCGGTGAAGAACCTACAAACAACCAAATCAGCGATTGCGGAACATCGGCTTCAGTTAGATACCGATTCACTTTGATTGGGATTAAGTTTCATCGTCCCCAAGTCCTTTCTACTGATCGCCACTTTTATCCAAGAGTAGTGCGTGAAGCGATTGAAATCAAGACATACACATTTTAATCGGGAAAACGGGTACAATTTATCGACGATGTGGTACTGGTATCCTGTGATTCAAAGAACAAAACCTCGTTTTTCACATTCGGTTAAACGTGTGGACATTGTGAGTGTTGTGTGTAGGTATCCTGAAAACTATTTACAAGTATCGGGGGCAATAAAACTATAAAACTGTCATCTCGGCCACGAAGCGAAACTTGCTGTGACAGTTTGTTTGAGACCATGTCGAAATAGCACTTCATAGATTTTTGTACCTATAACAAATCTTATCCCTTGGCTAGCTTTTAGGATCTGCGTAGAAATATAAACACATTTTTTAAGCTAACATGGAAAATCAACGTAGTTAAAATAATTGTAATGCATAACTTTTCTTATCGCCGCATTAACGATCGTTAATTGCAATAAATCGATTATACAAGTAATTTATTATTTTAATTAAAACAAAATCTATTTGTAACCTTGTCGACATAATAGCCATGGTAAAAAAAGGTCAATGTCTAATTGAAATGTATTTACATAGCAAATTAATTGTAGATTATTACTTACACGTACTTTTTGGCGATAATAAGTTTTGTTGGAAATACCTTCTTTCCACGTTTTTCTGGGGAAATAGTAAATTGTGAAACAAGGAAGTAAAAACTATTTTACGGCGAGGCGCTATCTTAATTTTTAATTTCAACGTATATATTTTAATTTCGGCGTGCGACGTAAAAAATTAATTCGACTACCGAATAATACACCACTTTTCATTCCCCTCTATGAGAAAAATAAATGAGAGACGCTAAACGAATATTTTAAAATTTTTAAATTCTTTTTTTTCTGGCGCGCGGTTACCCACCCAGCCAGTAAAATTTTTCATACAATATTTTCATTTGATCTCTGTGCTCGCAGAACATTATGGATGAATTTGTGTTCCTTATTCAAACTCATTTCTGCTCTCTATGAAAGTCTTTAAGAGAAAAGAACTATTTTGGTCGCGCTTATCCCAGAACCAATCTTCCGTTTTTCGAATAGATGGAATGAAACAGATATATATTTTTATAGGTTTGCCAGCCTTACATGCAGGCCGTAATGTCCAGAAAATGATAAGCCTAGATGGCAACTCAGTGGCATTACATCAAAAACATAACGGTTAAATTCTGTACAGATAGCAAATGGATTTTTTGTAGGCTTCGCCCATAACCCATGAGAGATAAAAAGATATTACTCAGAACTATACGTAGGTATGCCAGGTTCTATAGAAGTTCCTCCAAATTTACATAAAATCTTAACTAAATCCTTTGAATTGACGACTTAAAAAGTACAAGTCGTTTATTTTCAGTCATCGATTAGTTGTAATATTGAACGAGCACGAATTACGCGGATGAATTCGCGAGCGCTAGTACATAATATTTGCGTGTAAGTAATAATTCTCTGCTAATGGTTTTCATAAACACTTGCGCATATTTAAACTATATTACTTACTATTTTTAGTGCCTACGTAAACGACTTATTAGAACATTTTTTGTACATAATCGTAAAGGCACTAATAAGTATCTAGTTCACCTTGGTAGCGTATTTAGACAGAAAGTCGTGGGCTGTGAAGATAGGTATCTGATGTCAAAATCTTAATAACTATGCTGGCGATCCGCTCCGATTTCCCACAAGGACTTGATTACGATACGCTATTATTTCTCTACTTTTGTGTACTAATAGTGAATATATGTTATCTACATCATCATCATTATATTAATACGTGTAGCGAAAACTTTGGATTCCTTTTTAAGGATATCGCGCGGACGAAGGAGTGTGTAATTTGACATAGTTAAAGTTTATATGGAGAAGAAATGCAGAAAGCTAAATCTTTATGTGATACTTGCTGATGCCCCCGACTCGTCCGCGTTTTTTATTTTTAAAATAGCCTATGTCCGTCCCCTGGTGCGAAACTATCTCCATACCAAATTTCATCGCAATCGGATGAAACGTATGGCAGCCCATAGAATACGAACAAACAAACATTGATTTTTGTAAATTAGATGTGGTTATATAATAATTTGTGATCATATTCCACAGAGTAGAGATTGTCGCCAAAGAGTGTATACAAGTTTACACTTCGAATAGTCGAATTTTACTATTCGAAGCTCCGTTGGCGCTCCGTCCTCTCTGACTACCCCATTAGGGATACAGCGTCGAGATATATGTATATATGTATTTACCAGATTAAATTGGTTTAGATTTTATATTGTGACAAGTGTTTTCAAATTAATTTTAATATATTTTTCCGAAGCAAATATGTATTGAAACATTTGTTAATTACGTGTTAAATAACCATTGCGCGATTCTAATTTAGTACCCAAGCACGTAGGTACCTATAAAGCAATTCCACCTGTTCTCAAGAGCTCAAGACTCTATGTCGCAATAGTAACCTCGCTTATAATCCTGAATAATGATGAGTTTATAGCATACTGTGTATTAATGCCGACTTAATTGAATAATTAAAACTACACTCAAAGTTTAGCATAATTACATACATGTATGTATCCTATCTTATATTATAATACGAGCAATATTTGTCTACCACGCCAAAATGCGAGGGTTCGATTCCTGCAATGTGGTCAGAGTTTTTTAAGTTTATTCTTATCCAAGCGAAATTAATTTGTGTAATTAGAAATATTTTTAATGTCATATTTAAACGGATTTAAGTGGTCAGTTCCTATAATTTTTAGTTTCCCTCCGAAATTTAACTACTTGAACTCGACTTGACCATCCCCCTTCCCGAAACTATGTTCCCTTTGTTGACCGAAACTGCAAGAATTTAAAAATGTCAGAGAATATCAAACCTTATCTGAAGTTTTCGAATGTTCTTACTACGAAGAATCATGCCATCATATGGTGCGATAAGCAATGATCGCGAATCACACACCCTACATCTCTCATGTTATTGTGCACGCGTGCTACAGATTTACCTGTGTGTTGATTTATTTATTTATATTTATTTATGTTTGCTATTATAATTTACAATTATATATTTATTTATTTATGTAGTGTGTACTGTACATATTTTTAGCAATTTATTTCGAGACTTGGTAATGAAGTAAACACGTCAATCGCTTTTGTTGCTATGTACTTTTCTCTATTTCTTCAATAAAAGTTATTCGTTCTGGTTGTCTCATATTTCGTACATAAAACAAATGCCTCTTTGTGTCATATTATGCACATGACAGTATTGTGTATTCTGCGGAGGCGTCTAGTGCTTTTACATGACAAACCACCGAACATACAGACCAAATATAAATAGGTATTCTATGTCGCTCACGACATTGTCATGAATTTGTTACGCAATAGCCGGAAAATGTACTGTTTTTACATGACCACGATAAGCCAAAAAGAGGGCTATGATTTTAGTAGCATATTCTGTTCTCTCTGTATTTGCTTTTTTTTGCGTCGACTGTCTTAGCGCTAGTGAGAGTCGGACTTGGTTATAGAGGATTCCACGCCGCCCCACGAAAGCTTAATACATATGTATATTTATATTTTGTATTTGTCAAAATATTGTGTTTTCTTACATTCACTTCGAGAGCCTATGCTTGGCCGACTCACGCTTGGATGGTTTTTTATTATTTGCTATTATACATATGTATATACATACATATCTTCACAAGGCAGCCAGTTTGCTATTATAATTTAGAGTTCTATTATAATTATACCGAGTTTGACTCTTATATGTATCACTGTTTTCACGATAGAGCGAAAATAAATGAACATTTAAAAAAAACAAGCTTCTTGTATGTACAAACTGTGAGAATTAAAAATTAAAGGAATTTTTAGCCAAGAAAGCCCAAGGCTGACTTATGAAGTCAAATAGCCAGAGTGATAGTTGACGGAAACGTCAAAACCACTCGCATATCTAAGCGAAATTGTGTGAGGAGAATGATGAAATGTGAGGAAGCGAAAGAAGTATGTAAGGACCGCGACGCTTGGCGTTCCGTCTCTGACTACTCCGTTAAGGATACAGCGTGAAGATATGTATGTATGTTTTCTTTTTATTATTTGTTAGGATATCCATCTTGATAACACATATTCTGTGAAAATTTCAACTGGCTACCTACTCAACTTTATATACATATTATAAAAACTTGATGGCAGATCTGAATTTAGGCCGACCATTAACAATCAAGTACGTCCAGTTTTCATGAAGCGTAGTTTGGCATTACGCCACGTGAGTACACAAACCATCCGTTGGACGGGCACAAATGAGATCAAGTTTACTCAAAGCAACTTCCCCTTCCTGCAAATTGGAGAGACATGATCAAGTATACTTCTCTTTTATATTTTGGAAACGTATTATTGGAACCATTTCTGTCATGTAAAAAGTCGGTGCGTTTCTAAAGTAAACTTGTAAGATAATGCAAATTATAATCTAACAATAATAAGTTAGAAAACCGAAAGGACCCTGGAAAATATAATAATAAATAAATTTGGCAAATAATATAGGGAGTGACGAGTGGAAAGAAAGGAATAAAAGTAAAAGAAAAAGAGTCAAAAAATATCTGACATTCATGTTGGAAGAAGGAAAAAAAAGCTAAAATTGTAAAATGTCTGTTTTTTTATTACTAGTCCCTAACACTCTCCAGTAAAGTGATAGAATTTATTGGAATAAAAAAGACGACTAGGAAAACCACTAAAACTTCAACTGCAAATATTAATTCAAACTTTCCAATTCTTATCACTTGCATTGAACTTTAATGCACAGTATTCTACCACTTTTGTATCTTAAATCTCCTAAAAACGCAAAAAATTAGAAAATCTAAATGAAATGTTAACATCACTTCTCCCGTTTCCGACAAAAGTCCATAGTACCTTGATCTACAGTGGCCGGCCTAATGCCCGCCACACACCATCAAGTATGCATGATCAAGTCTGTCCAGTATGCATGAAGGTTCCATCAAGTCATATTGATCGTGTGTGGCGCCGATTTGGCTTGATCAGTTATACTTGACGGAAATCGTTTTGCCCATCTTCCGTCAATCCATCAAGCCATCAAGTCCGTCCTGCATACTTGATGAAACTAACATTGTTGTAGATGAAACAATGCGTTGATTTTATGGACTGTATTATTATTTACTATTTTTATTATAAATAATAAAAAAGATAGGCGCACACTGCCAGGGGCTGGGGAAACAGAACCGCGGAGAAAATAATAATGTTGGCATTACAATAAATATGTGTACACAGAGGTATTATAAAGCATGCGCTCCAAATTAAATTTATCTATACTTCTATACTAATATTATAAAGATAAAACATTTGATTGTTTGTTTGTAATGGATAAACTGTAAAACTACCCAAGTGATTTCAAAAATTCTTTCACCTGGTAGAAAGCTACAACATACATTCAACATCGGCTGTATTTTATTTAAAAAAAAAATCACCCGTGCGTGCGAGATTTAAACAAGCAGTGTCAGCGGGATGTTTCAGGATGAGAGGACGAAGCCCATCCGCCCGCGAGCAACTGCCCGCAGACGTTATCCTGCGTTACGTGTTGCGACTTGCAACAGTGAATACTTGACTGTACCACCGCAAAACGACACTCGTCTTACATTTCAGATTCGCCATAAAGTCTGTTGCGACCTATAGGACGGGACAGACAGACGGTGTAGGTTTAGTAATAGGGTCCAGTTTGCACTTGTTTGGAGCGGAACCCTTACGAAATAAAAAAGAGGTGCTTCATAGGTTCATGTTTAGGCGCTACTAAGGTTTAGCGTGGCCCTGGGACAAATATACTTGTAAGGGCTTTATAAGCTGCTATTATGTGCTTAAGTTTTTTCGTTTCTAATCAAAATGATATTCAAGCGTTTTCGTCATCGAAGTCTTAAAGACATCGTAGAATAATAATTCTTTATTACATAACAATTTACTTTATTGCATAACTAAATTAATAAATTAATTGTTTATTGTTTTATGCGATTATATGTTTTATTGTCTTCAGTATAGGATATTCTTTCCTTTGCACTATAATAATAGCAGGCAAAGGGAAACTGATTCGCACGTTGCGTGATGAATTCCAATGAATCTCATTACTATGTGATTTCCTTCATGTTTTGCACTTTCCTTAGTGATATTAATGATACTAAGCCTAATTGGTTATCCCTAAAACCTATTCCATCTATATACATGTAAAAATTAAGCCTCCGTATGTTTGTGTTCGCAAAATTCGAAAAGTAGTAGATCGATTGACTGGAAATTTTGACATAATGTTTCATTCGAACACGAGCGTGTTTTTATACATTAGTGATTAGTGTCTATGTAAATAAAAATACATCAGTTTGTTCAACGCGAGCCACAGTAACACGTGAAACAGCTATTAAATATATGAAACAAAGTCGCTATAATTTCTGACTGTTTGTGGGTTTAGTTCTTTTAGGGTGGCTTGCACAAATTTTTTTAACTCGATTTAGGATTTGACATCTCGCTTGCACCAATTATTTAATAGTTGGTGCAAGTGAGATGTCAAATCCTTAAATCGGGTTTAAATAGGATGTGCAAGCAACCCTTAAACTACGCGACAGAGTTTAATGTGGTCTTTACCATCATTAAGAAATTTCTTGCAAAATATTTTTGTGTAAGTACTGAAAGCTTTACGTTCTTATAGGTTATCAAGATATATGGAGATATAAATAAAACACGCGCTTTCGCTAGCTCATGTAATTCTCGACTGCCCATTTTTTTAAAACTGCCGTTCAAAAACACAGATTTTATCGTTAAGTAGCAACATTCACAAACGACGGTGTTGCCTTCTATTAATTATTATGATTGTAACATTTAGTGGCCATAGGCCACATAGTTTTCTGCGCTTTCGTGGATCTTGAAAAAGCATTCGATAGAGTAGTGCGAAAGAAACTGTGGAGTCTTCTGCCTGAATGTGGCGTGGAGGGCTCCTTACTGCAGGCTGTGAGGTCACTATATCGAGGCCACAGAGCCTGTGTAAGGATAGAAGGTGAAGGTTAGAAATATGTGCGGTGTCACCCTTGCGGACAAAATAAGCAATGAAGAGATAAGCAGTATGGTAGGGTTGCACGACAGTGTTATTGTAAAAATGAAGAAAGGAATGCTAAGATGGTTCGGGCACATGGAAAGAATGAGTGATGAAAGACTGACGAAGAAAATCTATAGAGCGAAAGTGAGTGGTAAAAGAGGCCAAGGAGGACCAAGGCTGACTTATGAAGATCGAATAGCTAGAGTGTTAGCCGACCGAAATGTCAAAAGCACTCACATACCCAGGTGAAAATGTGCGAGGAGAATGATATTTGAAGAGGCGAAAGAAGTATGTAAGGACCGCGACGGTTGGCGCTTCGTCCTCTCTGACTACCCCGTTGGGGATACGGCGTGAACATGTGTAGGTGTGTATGTAACATTTAAGCGCTAATATTAACAATTGCTAACAGTACATTACAACAGGTCATGCCCAGGCGAAGTCAGGCTGGGTCGTTAGAAATATACGTTGAAGTAAGTCTTCTTTAAGATCTCCGTTCGTTTTTAATTTTTCATGCCACAATTTTAAAAAAAATTCCTTCAGAGAAAGGAAACTAAGACATCGGTCGTTGTGTTCATGAGTGTGTATAATGTTCATGAATATGCGTGGTCGAGCCAAGCTGTATTGCAGCATGAATTGGGTCGATCTCCCGGTGAAATACCACCCTCTCACAAAATATCGGCGTGAAATAACAGCATCTAATCGGCGATTTATAATTTATCGTTGCGCGTTTCTATCGTCACGTTTTCGCCGTCGAAAATACAGTAAGTAAGCAAAATGCTTCCCTATTTTGTCGTGGATAAAGACACTTTTTCAACGTCCACGGCATGACGTTATCGTGCACTGTAATATAAAAGCGTCGCCATACAACTGCATACATTTTGCTTCCCCATTGTACCGTGGAAAAGCGTGGCGATAAAAATGTTTAACGGAAAATTATAAAAGCGTCTATTGCTGATGTTTCGTTCGGTGAGTGAGAGTGCCTGTGGTCTATCTCCCCCCTCCCCCTCCTTTCCTTAAAGGCCAGCAACGCAGCTTGGCTTCTACCACTCGCTTTCGCCACAGTACAAGCACAGTACAAGTCAGCATACAGTATGCTATCTCGGCAGTGTCTTAGAGATAATTACCTACGGTCGCTCGGTACGTAAACACGCAATAGGGCTACCGACTTGGACTGAATGTTTTTCTTGGGTTACGTATTTGATAATAGGTACTATATTAAATTGTCATATTATCTTTTCATTTTATATTATTGCAAATGTATTGGTGGTATTCTAAATACATACATATGTTAATATTTACAAACTTAAAACTACACATTATCTTAAATAATAAACTTCCTCAAAGTTGCCGCTTAGAAAGCTGTCATTGCTCAAGGTACCTAGCAGACTGGCAGCATTGCCTCTTTGAATAGCCAAACTGATTCGTTGGCGGAAGAAGCTGCCAGCCCGGCGGTCTCCCGAAGCCTCGACCAGTCTCTTACAAATATCAGAAACCAGTCGACGGGCTTCGGGGCCCCAGGGACCCAAAGTTTCGACTGCAAAGGGCGTAAATATGAAACTCTCAGAGAGAGTCGCATACTTACGCCGCTTCAAGTTCTCGGCAGTGCTGGCCGCGGCACCTGCTGACTTGGAAGTCGCCGGCACATGGGAAACAGCAAGTGTATCGACACAAGTGGCATCCCACACCAGCGATCTTCCAAGTTTCCAAGGAATGAGCGTCAAACCATCCGGTCTCCTGCCGTCGCTGCGCACAATACCTACAGGCTCTAAGACTGCAGGAACGCCAGCGGCGACAAGAGCCCGCCGAATGACGTCATTCAAGGCAGCATGTCGTGACATGCGGCCCGCACTACGTAAACAGGATAAACCGTGGTGACCTAGTACATCGACGAGATCACCACAGCGGCAACGGTGAAGAAGGTTAGTCCTGGCCCCCAGACGAAGGGATACTATGAGAGAAAGCGTGGTATTGTCGATTAAGGTTCCTAAGTTTTTTGAAGGTATTACCTTCAACCAGTGTCCTGACTCCTTCTCAGAAACAGAAATATTGCAAATTGAATAAGTTTTTATTTATATAATTCTACTAGTATTTTATTTCTAGTTTCAAAAGTTTGTGAGTTAGTATGGTGGAAATGGACAAAAAAAATGATTTTTTATGTGCAGTATAATTAAAAATCAGCAATAAATTAACTAGATCATTATGATAATATATTTCCTACAAATTAGCAACAGAGAAATATTTCTGGTTTCGATATAGATGTATTCAAACATCCATACACTGAACATTATGCTCGTAAACTTGATTGACGTAATATTTAGTCAGTAACTGCGCGGGAGCGCCTCACACAGTCCGACGACAACCGCGGCGCGCTCGCGACTGTCGTATGGCGAGAAATGCCGAGATTTCGAGCGCGTCGTTTGGGAGCGTTTGTATCAACATAGAATACTGTATGCTTACTTGTACTGTGCTTTCGCATTGATGTTGATATTTTATCAATATATATATATATATTTACGTAGTAATTTTGCATTCGAATTTTTGGCGGGAACGGGAGAAGTGAGGTTGACATTTTGTTTAGATTTTCTGTTTTTTACATTTTTGGGAGTTTTAAAGTACAAAGGTAATAATATATTGTGTTTTAAAGTTCTGTATATAGTTCTGTATAAGTAAAAAGAATGGAGTAGGTCTAAATAAACATGTGTAGCTGAAGTTCTCGCGCTCTTCCAAGAAGTCCTTTATAACTTCAGTAAAGCCTACAATCACTTTACTGGAGGAGTTTCACGATAAGAAAAAACTAATTTACTTGTGATTCTACTTTTAATACGCGACATTGGCAAATGAGCTAATCTGTGCGCCATGCTACAAAGAAAGAAAAAAAATATATTCTAACTATAATAGAATTCACTGCCGTACCTAACTAGTCGGAGACCTCTTTCCTTGTTAAACCTTCTCTCTGACCCCGGCAATGAATTCAAAAATTTACTTTCATCTTATTAGCAATTTTATATTAAATGTATTTTTTTAGAGTCGGGTAAATGTAGTACGGTTTTAGATTTATAACATTTATCTATATTAATGTTATAAAGACATAAACTTTGTATGTAATGGATAAACTCTAAACTACTCAACCGATTTCAAAAATTCTTTTACCTATAGAAAGCTACATTATTAGTGAGTAAATAACATGGGTTGTACTTTATTTTCCAAAATTTCCACCCGTGCGAAGCCGGGACGGATCGCTAGTAATATTATAAAAAGGTAAACTTTGTTTGTTTGTATGTAATGGATAAACTCAAAAACCACTCAACTGATTTCACATAATAACACTCCAGACATTTAACACTAATTGCATTGTCCAAACTAAGCAGTAAGCTTGTACTATGGGTACCACACAACGAATTCTGGGGGAGCTCCCAGTAACACCCAAACTCAAGAACTACTACAAACTAGAAAAGTTCGTTTCCTAAATTACCTGACCGGGGATCGAACCAGGGACCCTGCTTGGAAAGCAGATGCTCTGCCATTGCGCCAACGGGCCAATCATTACTTATACATAATTTTTATCGTTGTCTAGACGCCATATTATTGAATGTTTCAAGAAAAACGAAGCTGTAACTAAATAAACAAAGCACGTAATTGAGACGAATCCAGTTATATCCCATACGTAGAAATTGGTATAGTGGTTTCAGCCTGTGAGGGAACAAATTAAAATTTTGATTCGCTGTAA
Source organism: Zeuzera pyrina (assembly GCA_907165235.1). Classification (NCBI taxonomy): domain Eukaryota; kingdom Metazoa; phylum Arthropoda; class Insecta; order Lepidoptera; family Cossidae; genus Zeuzera; species Zeuzera pyrina. Next base: position 22,807,408 of record OU015627.1, read on the forward strand.
TCGGGTATAAAATAAACGGTCGCGTTTCGTTGATTTAAAAACATCCACGACCCAGCTCTAATTCAATCACGACTGGAGGGCAAAAGTTTTGCATATAGAAGGATAAATTCAGTTTCTTGCTAAATGCACTATATTTCCTGTTATACGAGGTTGCACGGAAAAATGTCTACACCGACCTCAGTTCGGGCAAGGTCTGCTTCCGCTACGCTTTACTATATGACCTCTGTACAAACATCACCTTGTATCAACGCATTTTGAAGTGATTTGACTTTCCTTTAATATTCACTATAAGATTCCATATTTTCCCAAGACGCCGTCTGAACATTTTGGTAAGCAGAAATGTTTGTAGGTGAAACAAACCACAAATTAATAGACGATTTGGAAAATGTCACTTAGTGAACATAGACTACAATTATTCTATTTAATATTAATCAGATGATTTCACTTATAATAATAATTGTCGATTACCATTTATGGATTTATAAAATTCTACACAACTCATGTTAAGACTGTGGACTAAAGTAAGGTTTACTTTGATGAATCCTTTCTCACAAGTTCCCGATTCCACCTGATACGTATATCATGTTCACCGACATCCTAGCGTACACGATTCGGCGTGTAGCGTTCCAAATTTAAAATCCAACTTATATGTCAACTTGCAGACAGCATGCGACAGCCAATATCGCGCAATATCTGCTGTCAAAACGAGAATTTGTGTAATGTAATTTGTATAGTGGCGCTAAATCAACTGCGAAAAGTGCTTTTTACGGTGATAGAATAATAGATACGCAATTGTCATACATGATACCACTTTTTCAATACAATTTGTCACCGGTCGTGTAGCGATCGCGTCGCTGTCTCTGCCTGCAAATTTTTAGGTAATAACCCCGCAGGTCATTTTATAACTCGTCGGGACGTCGGCACACCACTGTAATGACAGACATGACAGACAGAGCCAGCGTTTCTGTCACGAGAAGTGCAACATCATAACAACAACTGGGGGCCTATACAAGTGGCTTAATTGTCGTAAACGCTAGTAGAATAGAATGATAAATACCGCGTGATTTAGCGTAACGAATTTGAAATTGGTTGTCAAAAGTTAACTTTCTTTCAAATCAAACGAAAAGTATAGTATGAAAACCACCGCATAAAACGTAGCCAAATGACACTAGACTTTAGACGAATCTTTCGTTCGACAATTTTACGAATCGTTTGCCACTTGCCTAGAATCTCTGCTCCTTATAGGATTGCTAACGCGTTTACAATCTGTAGCACTTTGTTCACCTCGATATTGCAGGTAAATATCCATTCTCTCTCTGATCGCTGTATTAATCAGGAACATCTCTGCAATACTTCACATTCATAAATCCAGCGGTTTTATCTATTCATTTATATGTCAATCAATTATTTTCTGGTTTTATTTATACCTACAGACAAATACATAATCGAGTGATTGTAAATGGTCATTGACAGATTATTTATTTATTAGATTGTCTCTATCCATCGATTTTCAACGTATGACATAAATGCCTATAAATATCTGCCCATCAAAACACTTTTGCATTAACAGTCTTTGGGTGTGCGCGCACGCAACTTTACTGGCCTCCAAAGCTCGCGATCAAGGTCATTCACCTCATTGCACTGATTGATTGTGTAACACATAGTTTCGTTTTTATAAACCTGTTTCTTGACATTGATAATATATTTACATGCATGCTTCCTAAATATCGCGTTTGTGAATCGAAATTGAGAGTACATTAGTAACAATAATCTTGTAACAAACAGTTTAATATGCTTTGGATATTTGATTATTCTTGTAATTATTCTTGTAAACTGTAACCCAAATTATTTTAACAAAAACGTTCAAACATTATGTAATAAATACATAAATACGTAAATATCTTCACGCTGTATCTGTAACGCGGTAGTAGGAGAGGACAGAGCGCCAATCGTCGCGGTCCTACATACTTCTATTGCCTCCTCAAATCTCATCCATCATTCCTCTCACACATTTTCGCCAAGGTATGCGGGTGCTTTTGACATAAATAATGAACGAAATCTTTCCCTAAAATCATTGCCGTAGTTGGATTTGGAGGCCTATACTTCACGATATTTCGCTTCCATGGTGTTTTCAAGCTATATATTTTTTTCGTCGATATATTTTTTTAAGTCTTTCAATTACTGTCGTACTAGGGACGGCATCTGCGTTACTTATCATAATTTAGATTTAGACGAATATTAGCAAAGATTCGCAAGGTTTGCACGTAGAACAACGTGTTATCTGCATGCTTACGCTGAAGCATTATAAAATGAACGACGTTCGTAATGTCGAAGGTCATATCAAAATCCCTCTAGAACTTAAATTACAAATATACAAACAAATGGACAATTTTTTATGGTTCCGTATACAAATAGCAAAAAACTGGACCTTTATAGTTTTGTCACGTTTGTCCCTCTGACTATATGTCGACTTAATCAGAATTAATCCGTTATCGTCACATATACTGAGCCGCTGGATACAGAAACACAGGCATTCCGGAACAATACTCAAGTGTGAATCTCTGATTGAGCACAGTTAGAAAGAGATGCCGCTATATGCGTTGAATAATGGCATTTCTTTTAATTTGTTCTCAAGTAGAGATTCATACTAGAGTAACGTCCTGAACATCGATCGGGTCGTAGACTATTAACTTAATACCAGATATGTGAAAAAAATCAGATTAACAGAGTTATTTTTTTACAAATTTTTATAACTAAATAGTTTGCCCAAAATTACTAAGGAACCCTAAATTAATAATAAAGTAACTGTCTGGATATATTGAAAAGTGTGCGTCTCCGAAGTTACATGTGTATTTAGCGTTAATTGACTCTAGTTTTCTTTTAATTTCAGAGCCAAAATGGGGGGTATCAAAACCCTCATCATTTTGCAGCTGATATACATCAGCACCTGCATGGATCAGCTCCACATCGTGTACGAGTGGAAGCAACTAGACTACCAGTTTCCAACACCAGAAGTTCGCCAGCAAGCACTGGACAGTAAAACGTTTATACCTGAAAACAATATTCCCATGGGCTTGGAGGTCTATGGCGATAAATTATTCATTACTGTGCCGAGATGGAGGTCTGGAGTACCAGCTAGTTTGAATTACATAAATCTCAAAGGTGAGTTTCTCAGTCTTAAAATAATTAATCTTGAGCGACATTATCGACTTGACACACCCACAAAATAAATCTTAAAAGTGTTTTGACTACTAGTATTCACAGGAATAAAAATATGTCATGTTTAGCTGTACTCTGTACATCATTGTACAGTGATTTGTGATCCTTCCCTAGTCCCTAGAAGAGCTCCATTAGAGTCCATTAGAAGAGCCTAGAAACAAAGTCAACAAAAAATGGACACGCTCTTAGAGGAATAACACCGTCTATTTTAATTTTTGATCTGAGTTGGTCCGAAGCGTCGGAGCAATTCTCTTTTTATAATAGAGTATAAAAATATAAACGGATACAGCCCTTAAAAAGTTTTATTTTCAATGTAGAATAAATTATATTATTTGAGAAAGTACTTACTAATCAAAGAATAGATAGTTAATAGTATAAACAACGCTTGTAAATTTTTCATTGTTTACTTACGTAAAAACAAGAATTAAAAAAAATGGTTGGTACTAGGTTTCGATATAGAGCAGCCGTTATTTACGAGTCAAAACATATCATTTGAAAAATGAATTATGTTTAGGCTTATTAAGCGTTAGAAATTAAAACCAATAAAAACTGAAGTGGAAAATGAATTGTATTTAGGCTTCTGCGCTAGAAATTAAAACCAATAATAAGTGAAAGCGACGAAAATAACCGCTTAAAATACTGACTAATATTTGAACAACTAATGACTCTTCTGTTATTTAATCAATAACTGACGAAATAAAACTCTTGCAGTTTATTTGGCACTCGTAATCATCGACCTCTTTAATGCAAGCTAGAGCCAAGCATATTGTTTGGAGTCACAAAATCGAAATTCAAAATGTTAAAATATTCATTTAGTCAACACGTTGGTACTGTGGTAGAGCATCAGTTTTCCAAACCGGGGTCCCCGATTCGATCCTCGGTTAGGTCACTTGACGAAATGAACGAAAAACCTTTCTAAATTGGTTTGTAGTCTGGGTGTTAGTGGGAGCTCCCCCAGTCCGTGTTGTGGTACACAAAGTACAAATCTAGTACTTAGTTTGGGGTACACAATTTGTGTAATTGTCTGGAGCATTATTATGAAATGGCTAAAATATAACACTTATAGTTTCGTCATGTCTGTCTGTCTGTCCGTCGATTTATTCCATTATCCTTATACAAGCTGTTGACCGCGATTTCGTTCGCGTATAAATTGTAGCCTATGTGTTATTCTGATGTATAAGCTATATTGCTGTAAAGTTTTATCAAGATCCGTTCAGTAGTTTTTGCGTGAAAGAGTAACAAACATCCATACATCCATCCTCACAAAGTTTCACATAATATTAATTAAGATTTACTGAGCTGTTTGGTATAAAGACGTCAATTGGTAGAACTTCTTATCGTACCAAAAAATTTCGGAAATCTACGGAACTTTACGTTTTTGAGCGTAATTATAATAAGTTTCTCAGCCAAAATAGCTATAATGAATCCTTACCGTTTCGTCATGTCTGTCTGTCGCATGCCACACACATAGTAAACTTATTTCGCATCTTTATATAGGTACTTATATTGTGTCTGTATCAAAAGTACAGATATATACTGTTGTATAATACAAGCAATATTTATATATTTGCAATCACATTCTCGAAAACGAATCCGACGATTTCGGTGAAATTTACAATATTGGGATTTACGAGGGTGAAAAATCGATCTAACTAGTGTTTTCCTTGTTTTCACACACTTAAAATTGATAATTGATATTGATTGTAATTGTTGCAACAGAATTTACCTTTTCCATAACTCAGTGGCTATAGCGTAGGTCTACCACGCCTAAATGTGCGGGTTCGAATCCTGCAATGTGGTTCGACTTTTTTGTTTTTTTAAATGCAATCAAGCCTAAAAGACACTGAGCAAGACTAGCTCGCCCAGGTACTAATGTAATGTATACTTTGTTTACTTTTTGTCCCTATGCTTTGGTCGACTTTTATGAGCTGCTTAAAAATGAGTACACTTAATGATTAAAGCAGGTGGTACATTGACCAACAAAGAGGTGTATACAATCTACGTCATTTTCTTGAGATACTGTTATCATTACATCTTGGCTAGTAATTTTTACCAGAATGATTTCATTCCACTGGCTAAAAATTCCCCTTTCCCACGAGTCTTTATTCAAAAGTTGAGTCACAAAGTCGGTTGATTTGATCGTAAGTAACACAATTATACAGGAAAATGTCGACCTCTTAGGCGGCCGTTACACGCTCGTGCAAACGTCGTTTTACATGATGGTTCGTTAAATACTGATCACTCATTTATCAGTCACTGGATGCTCGAGTGTCGTAGGTCCAACGTTTTGAATTACACGTTAATTGAAAACGTTGGACCTACGACCGTAATTTAAAAATGATGCCTGACTGAATTAATTACTCGTTCTTCTCAGTATCCAGGTTTGCTTCTCGAATCAATGGTAGATTTGAAGTTCGAAAACACCTTACAATAGAGTTTATTTAAATTGATTTGACTTTTTAAATAGGATTGCCAACCATACTTTATAATAACGTATCTTACTTTATTTTTTAAAATACTTTAATTCCAATCTGTACTGTAATGCGTAAAACGAACTCATATGGTTAATTACTCTACTATTTATTGATCCTTAATAAAAAAAAAACGTACACAAAATTAAACTGATTATTATTTATTAACAGATGGTTCCTACATTTGATAAAAACCGAACTATTTTTTTATTTAAATCTTAATTTTGATAGTAAGACTAGCTTTGAAACTTTCAAAGAACACAATTAAAGGAGATTGTTAGCGTGTGCCAAAAGCACCCAAAAATATGCATTAAGAGAATAAAAACATAAATTTGAAAAATACTTCTTTTTCTTCCATATACTTTATTTTTTTCATATTTTTTTATATTAAGAATTCGATACGTTATTTTTCCCAAAAAAGTTGGTAACCCTATTTACAAACAAACTGACATCCAACCTATCGTGTAGCAGCCGCCTTATACTTAGTAGGTAATACTAACATGAGAAATGACGTCATATTATTTCCCACCTTTGAATCACGGCTACATATGTCAGCAGGGCTGTATTAGGTCATGCAGGGGCCGTTAGGTAAACCGCTTTTAGGGACCCTTTTACAAAGCCAATAAAAAAGATAATAAAAACCTGTAAATGTATTTTTGTGTAATGGTCTCGTAGAGAATTTATAGTTAGCTTCACAAGTAATGTCATTAGGTACACTACTGAAAGCAATGTTTTTATAAGTTGACCAGTTGCTGCCCGCGGCGTCGCGTAGTTTTTATTTGTTAAATTAAATAATTCACAAATCTTTACGTATATAGAGTAAGGAAAGACTTGACATTCTTTTTTATTAATTATTGTAAAAATGAAGAAAGGAATGCTTAGATGGTTCGGGTACATGGAAAGAATGAGTGATGAAAGACTGACGAAGTAAATATACAGAGCGAAAGTGAGTGGTAAAAGAAGCCAAGGAAGACCAAGGCTGACTTATGAAGATCAAATAGCCAGAGTGTTAGCAGACGGAAATGTCAAAAGCACTCGCATACCTAGGCGAAAGTGTGTGAGGAGAATGATGAGATTTGAGGAAGCGAAAGAGGTGTGTAAGAACCGCAACTCCTGGCGCTCCGTCCTCTCTGACTACCCCGTGGGGGATACAGCGTGAAGTTATGTTATGTTATGTTATGAAAGACTTGACATCAAATGAGATGAAAAATTTCAAGAATTTTTATGATCGCTATTGGCATATAATTGTTAAAAAGTTTACAATTTACAATCGTATTCTATTGTTTCAGATAATTCTACGACGACACCTAAATTGATACCGTACCCCAGTTGGGCCGCCCACGCTATTGGCAACGATGGAAAACCTCCAGAAATTATCTCTCCGTTCAGGGTTCGTGCCGACCGCTGCGGTCGTCTTTGGGTTTTGGACAACGGCAAAATTGGAAATTTAGAAACGAATACTACAAAATACCCTCCAGCTATCATCGTCTACGATTTAATCTCGGATAATTTGCTAAGAAAATACGTAATACCAGAAGATCAAGTGAAAGAGGAGTCTGGTTTTGCGAATATAGCTGTTGAAGATACGGACTGTAAAAATACATACGCTTATGCTGGAGACTTAGGCAAGCCAGCTATAGTAGTATATTCTTGGGAGAAGAATGAATCCTGGAGGATAACGCATAACTTTTTCCATCCAGATCCCTTAGCTTGTGATTTTAGCGTAAAAGGCTTTAATTTCAGTTGGACAGATGCCATATTTGGCCTCAGTTTGTCAGCACCCAACGCAAATAACTTCAGTACTCTCTACTTTCATCCGATGTCGAGTTATAACGAATTTGCCGTTTCGACAGAATATCTTAGAAATCAAAGTATAGCGGACAGTAATTTCAGAGCGTTCAAAATGCTAGGCAGTCGAGGTCCCAACGCCCAGTCCAGCGTCTCGTTCATAGACCCTAAAACAGGAGTGCTCTTTTATTCTCTAGTCAATCTAAACGCAGTAGCCTGTTGGAGGACCTCAAACAAAGACTATAATATGAAGAATCAAGGCAGAATATACATGAATGACGTTACCATGGTATACCCTACTGATATAAAGGTAGATTATAATCAAAATCTATGGATTTTATCGAACAGAATGCCAGTTTGGATGTATGGGAAATTGGATCCCAATGAAGTGAACTTTAGAGTATTTTCTGCTCCTGTTGTTGATGCAATAAGTCACACCGCGTGCGACATAACACCCAGATCGGATATTTTGGATAAATTCGTAAATAAGATAAAAAATGTCACGGACAAAGTCGTATCAAAAATAAAATCTAATAATTCTGCTGTTGATTTTGGGCCTGTGTCTATAGTGACAATTACGATATTAAGTTGGTTGGTTTCATCAGTCATTTCCAAATGAAATTCGTAAATATGTTTTTATATGTGGAAAGCAATGAGATGGACTGTGATATGTCACTACTACAAGACCAACGATTCTCATTGAGTTCTACAGTTGTCGCACTTTGAAATAAAACTTTATTTAGATAAACCTAAGAGACAAGCACGAATAATTAAGATCCTGGCAAAAAAAATATTATCTTTATCGCTATTACTTTAAGCATTTTTTGATACGTTTTACCGCTAGAGGCGCCACGAATGTACACGGAAAAATTACAATGAACATTACGATAATCTACTATTTTTTCTTGTCTATTTTTACAGTATTCTCACTTTACTCTCTTTTTGCTATGTTTTATTATTATTTTGCGTTTCCTAATGATGGCCATGGCATATATTAGTGGCGCCATCTTTAATCAATTTATGTAATTACACAACATACTTTTCACTGGCCACTTGATTTGTAAGTGCGGCAACTACAGATAGCCAATTTCTAGTTGCAATTTGGCTTTAGTCTATAAATATTATTGTGATAAGCAGCCATAAAAGATGTCATTAGCAGATAACTGTTACCGCTTTTATTTATTGTGATATCGTTACATTCGTAATTGCGAATATGTTTTGAAGAAGTTTTGTTTTATTCATTTTATTTGACAACGTAAAAGAACAGGTGAACGATAGAAGCTAAGAAAATTTGAATTTTCTGTCTAATATTTGTGCTCATCTTTCAACAGCTAGATATGCGCAGAAATTTTTAAAATCAAAATTATTCGGGTACATTTGTTTATTATGAAGTCATCATACATTTTTGTACTTATTAGTACGTTTGAGCTTACAGTTGAGTGATAAATAATTTTAAGCTAACTCTAATATAAGATTAACTTGTAATTTATGTAAATAATAAAAGTCAGTTTGAAGTTCAGATTGTTGTTTGCTTAAGCGTATAACGCCATCTATATTTTTACTCAGAAATAGATAAACTTAGTTATGGCAAGAACCGTTAGATGTCAGCTCAAGCGTAAATATTTTAAATAGAAATCAACACTTGTAGACTTATAGGCGGGAACGTGATGTGAGGTTGTCATTTAATTTAGATTTTCTATCGTTTACATTTTTGAGAGTACAAACGTCGGAAACATTCCGTGACGGCAAGGCCGATCGTCGCAAAGCATAAATTCAACCCGATTGCTTGGATTTATGAATACGACTATATGTAATATGATATATATATATATAATATATATTATATATATATATATATATATATATATATATATACATATATGAAATCGTATTATATATATATATATATATAATACGATTTCAGATTTGTGAATCGCGTATAGACAAAATCATCGAAAAGTTTTCTGTCGGATACGGAAAGTTGAGTTTCCGACGTTTGTGAATAATCCCGCAGTACACGAATTTAAAATTATGAAACAAAAGCTTGAGAGATCTCAGCTTTAAAAAGTTGGGTTTTAGAAACTCATATAAATATTATTAAATACCTACTATGTTTTTTTTTATACTGTAGGTATAAGATTTAAAATTCGCCTCATCGTAGGTTGATCAATTCCCACGTCATGGTCTTTCGCTTCCGCAAATCTCCTCATACATTTTCGCCTAGGTATGCAAGTATTGTTGCCATTTCCGTCGGCTTACAGTCTGCCTATTTGATCTTCGTAAGTCAGTCATGGTGTTCCACGGCCTCTTTTGCCACTCACTTTCGTTCTGCAGATTTTCTTCATCAATCTTTCATCACTCATTCTTTCCATGTACTCGAACCATCTAAGCATTCATTTCTTTCTTTCTTCCTTTATGGCATGGCGCACAGATTAGCGCATTTGCCAATGTCATGTATTAATAAGTAGAATCACAAGCAAATTAGTTTTTTCTTATCGTAAAACACCTCCAGTAAAGTGATAGTAGGCTTTACTGAAGTTTTAAAGGACTTCTTAGAAGAGCGCTAGAACTTCAGCTACACATGTTTATTTAGACCTACTCCATTCTTGTCACTTACACGAAACTTCAAAACATAATATACTATCACTGTTGTACTTTAAAACTCCTAAAAATGTAAAAAATAGAAAATCTAAATAGAATGACAACTTCTTTTCTTTCTTTGTTTGTTGTTAAAATTTCTTCATTTTAACAAAAATACTTTTTTTATATAATTTTTTCTTTAGTCTTTAATAATTTAGATGTCGATCCGACTGTCTGTCTGTTGCAGATCTTTTTCTCAAAACTCCTTGACACAAACAGCCGAGAGGAACAGTGTAATAGTAAAGAATCTTAGAATCTTACTGAATTTTGCATAACTAACAAATCTTTGAAACAGGAATATGATCTTAAATCCTTCGGCGCGTATGAGTTTTATCTCACTCAATTATTCACTGCTAACCATGGTAACATATTTGTTTGTGATTATTTTTGACTTAGCTTCTCATCGGGAATTTATAAATTGAAACGCATACTAAAAATTGCAGTTTGGTTTATTATATGCATGTGGTTTGATCGATGTTACATAAGGAAGTGAGAAAACAATAATTCGCTGGTTGCACTGCTCGCGTGTTCTTTGTTCTATTGACATATATATGGTACCTGAGGGATCGCGCTTTACTCGGTGTCTTACAAAATAAATAACAAAAAAGTCTGACCACATTACAGGATTCGAACTCACGCATTTCAGCTTGATAGATCTGCACTCTAGCCACTGTACTACTGAGAGCTAAACTCTGTTGTGAAATCAGAAGGGTTTAGAAGTTTTAAGTGTGTGAAAACATAGTGAAAACGAATTTTCTCAAAATTGGAACCTAGCTAGATCAATTTCTGACAACCGTAAAGTTCTTATGTTCTAAATTTCATCGAAATCGTCAGAGCCGTATTCGAGAACGGGGTTATAAATATACAAACATTACTTGTATAATACTACTTTTTTAATTAACATAATATCTTAAACTAAAGGAAGTCCATGAAATTTAACATTAAATTCATTGTTCAGGAAAATAAATAACAGACTTTTTAGCCATAGACTTTATAAATAACTCCAAAGCCAGACGCCGTGTCCGAGGAGCAACGGTGAGCTAAATCAGATAACCTGACTCACCTGTACCTACATACGACACACATTTATTATCAGATAAGCTGATCGGGCACCAATTCGTCCGAAAACAACACCCACGCATCTATATTTTATCTGATGTTATTTGTCTCACTTCGTAGTACGGGACAGGCTGTCTGAACTTATGAAGTATACGCTTTTATCATTCTTTTCATTTTGTTCCCTTATTATAAGTACATTATTAAAGTGATATGTGTTTTAATAGGTATTTGTTGCAAACTGAACTAAGACATATTATTTAAACTTATTAAAAAAAAGGTCTGACCACATTGCAGGATTCGAACCTTCGATATCGGCGTGGTAGACCTACACTCAGCCACTTGCTATTGAGAAGGTAAACTCTGCTGCGAAATGAAAAAAGTTTAGACTAAAAGTTTTAGGAGTATGAAAGACGGAGAAAATGATTTTTCTCTGATTTGAAACCCAGCTAGAATTTCTCGCCCCTTTCAACCCCTATATTGTAAATTTCATCGCAATCGCTAGAGCCGTTTTCGAGAAAGCGATATATATATATATATATCGCTCGATTAATATTAGGTCTTTACCTATGAAGTTGCCGTTTTGCCGCCCGAAAACTAAAGTCATTACAGGCGATAGTGGAAGCTGACGATACTCAATCTGCTGCTGAGTTAGCAGCACCTTTCGATGTTAGCATCAAAACAATATTGGTCCATTTGCGTCAAATTGGCAAGGTAAAAAAGTTTGATAAGTGGGTGCTGCATAAATGAACGATCGCCAGCTCCAGCACCGGCCATCCTTGGTTAATCACTCGTCCCCGTTGCTCCTGCACGACAACGCTCGAACTCACACGGCAAACAGACGGTCTCTAAGCTACAAGAGCTAGGATTGGAAGTTTTGCGTCATCCACCGTACTCACCAGACCTTGCGCCAACAGGCTTCTACTTTTTCAAAAATTTGGACAATTTCTTGGCAGAAAAAAAGTTATATACCCGAGAGGCAGTACAAAATGCCTTTGAAGACTTTTTTGCCTACCTGACTACACCTGACTTCTTCAAGAAGCGCATTGAAAAATTACCACTGCGCTGGCAGAGATGCATCGATAGCACTTTGATTAATAGAAATAAAAAAATATGTAAAAAAAATACTTTAACTTTTTGTATACTAAACGGCAATTTCATAGGTAAAGACCAGTGGACATGTTGCAGAATGTTGCAACAATAATTGTTTTTTAATTGTAACCAATACCATCAAAGAACAGTATCTAAGTTAGCCTGATAATCAGTCTACAATAGAGAGAATAGTCATACTTCATGCATGAGGACTTCAAGGTCATGTGTACCTGAAAGATGAAATCAAGAATATTGGCGGCGCTAACTATCCCGTAATCATAACAATATTGACACTAACGATATCAATAACATAACTATAACGATATCTGATAATATCACTCAACAAAAACATATCTACATTTAGTTTTTCTAGTATTATTTGATGCTTCGATACTAGTGACCTTTTTTGATGGGTGGTACTGGTTTATAACCTGATGAAACTCCTGCGGTGGTAGTCTGCGGCATTCCGTGATCTCCTGCGAAACGCACCGAAGTCCTTTGAGCTCAGTTCCGAAGCACATTTCGAAGGTGCCATAAGCGGCTTTCCCTAGCACCCTCCCGGTGCTCCAACAATGTTTAATACCGCTATAAATGGCCCTGATCTTGAAGTTTCTTTTTTAGTGGCTTCGTATAGACGAGGATTCCATAGTATAGTACCCGGTCTATAGTAGCCAGTACCCACTAACTTATTCACATTAATCCGTACCGGATGCGTGTTGTGTACGGTCTATCTCCATCTGGCCTCACTTTTTAGATGCGTATGCGCAGCAGCAGAAGCTATAAAGGTTGAATTTGCGATTACATTAAGATTAAAATTACATAAATCCAAAAAAACGAATCAATCTTGGATTTCAAAATCTCGAACTTGTCGAGTGGCCGTAAAAAGAGAATTGCATTAACAAAGAAAAGCATCATGCATTTTATTGTAGTTATCTAGTAAATTTTATAGTAGTCATTTAGTAAAAATTTCGAATTATAATAATCATATGGGAATCAGAAGGAATGAGTGATGAAAGACTGACGAAGAAAATATACAGAGCGAAAGTGAGTGGTAAAAGAAGACAAGGAAGACCAAGGCTGACTTATGAAGATCAAATAGCCAGAGTGTTAGCAGACGGAAACAAAACAAAAATGTTGTTTACAAAATGTTTACAAAATTGTTGTTACAATATTTATTATTCTCATACACGCATTCATTTACAATCTATAAATATAAATAAATTTGTAGTCTGTCTGCGATTTCGAAAAAAAAACTTTTTTGAAGCTTGTATGTTTATTTGCGCGTAACCAAAACCCAAACACGCTCTGTCTGTCTGTCTGTTTGTTTGTCGGGGCTAATCTCCAAAACGGCTAAACCACTTTTGACGGGACTTTCATTGACAAGTAGAGTACTTTTTATAAAATATTATAGGATAAATAATAAGACTACCTTGCTACTAAAAATAACTGTGGTATGAAGAATTTGATGAAAGACAGGTATAAGCTGCAGAAAGCAGAAACGACGGCTCTAGTGAAAGAGAAGCGTGAAAGGTGTAGGGTGTTAGACGAAACAAGATGTCGGACAACTTCGAGGAAAATTCCAAATTATTTTGGAAAGAAGTACGTAAGTACCGAAGTGGTCCGGCACATTGCAGAATGAATAAAGTGCGTTCGAAAGAAAACCGCATGCTAACAAATAAAAAAGATGTTCTGCAGCGATGGAGTGCATACTATGGAGAACTGTATGAGAGTGGCGAATCCGTCTGTGATACTGAGAGCGATTCTAATGAATTGCCACACTCGGGTCAGGGACTGGAGGATGCCATTAGTATGAAAGAGATTAAAAAAGTAATAAGAAGTCTGAAATGTGGAAAGGCTGCGGGAAATGATGAGGTGACTGCTAAGATGATCAAGTATGGTGGTCCTAGGGTCTGGGATACCTTCTGTGCACTGTGCAACCTTTGTTGGCAGAAGGGAGAGGTGCCAGAGGACTGGCGCACCGCAATCATAGTGCCTCTCTATAAAGGGAAAGATTCTCACTTGGACTGTGCGTGCTATAGGGCCATCGGCTTGGTCAGCTTAGCAAGTAAAGTCTATACCAAGGTATTGACTGAACGTACGAAAGATCTTTCTGAAAGATATTTGTGGGAAGTGCAAGGTGGTTTTAGGAACGGTAGAGGTTGTATGGATCAGATTTTCTCGCTTCGCGGTATCGTAGGGAAGTTTCTGACCATAGGTCAAAAAGTTTTCTGCACTTTCGTGGATCTAGAAAAAGCATTTGATAGAGTAGTGCGAAATAAATTGTGGAGTCTTCTGCCTGAATATGGCGTGGAGGGCTCCTTACTGCAGGCTGTGAAGTCATTATATAGAGGCCACAGAGCCTGTGTAAGGATAGATGGTGACATGTCGCCCTGATTCGAAGTCTGTTCAGGCGTCAGACAGGGCTGCGTGATGTCTGCCTGGCTATTCGTGCTTTATTTGGACAGTTGCCTCTAGACATTGAAAGGTAGTATGAGTGGTATGGTATGTGATGGTATAGTGGTAAACTGCTTATTGTACGCTGATGATGCTGTGCTTATAGCACCATCAGAAGCGGAGTTGCAGACACTAGTTACGTGCATGAAAGAAGACTGTGAAGTGAAAGGATTGAATGTGAATGTGAATAAAACTAAGGTTCTGGTGTTTGAAAGAGAAGATGTACAGACAAAGTGTGAAATATGGGTAAATGGAAAATGTGTAGAACAAGTGAACGAAATTGTATATCTGGGGAGTGCGTTTTCGAGGGATGGAAGATGTGAGTTGGATGTGGAGAGACGGGTAGCAGCCGGCAATAAAGTGAACGGTGCTCTGTCCGTATTAGTAAGCAGTATGAATATATCTAACTCAGCCAAAATGGTCATACATAATGCGGTGTTGGTGCCAACTATATTGTATGGCAGTGAGTCCTGGATATGCCTGAAATCGAGTGAAAGTAAGATAAATCCAGTAGAAATGTGATCTCTTAGAAATATTTGCGGTGTCACCCTTGCAGACAAAATAAACAATAAAGAGAAACGCAGTATGACAGGCTTGCACGACAGTGTAATTGAAAAAATGAAGAAAGGAATGTTAAGATGGTTCGGGCACATGGAAAGAATGACTGATGAAAGACTGACGAAGAAAATCTATAGAGCGAAAGTGAATGCTAAAAGAGGCCAAGGAAGACCAAGGCTGACTTATGAAGATCAAATAGCAGAGTGTTAGCCGACGGAAATGTCAAAAGCACTCGAATACCTAGTCGAAAATTTGTGAGGAGAATGATGAGATTTGAGGAAGCGAAAGAAGTATGTAAGGACCGCGACGCTTGGCGCCCCGTCCTCTCTGACTACCTCGTTGGGGATACGGCGTGAAGATGTGTGTGTGTATTATAGGCTACTTTTTATACCAAAAAAATATCAAACGTAACGCGGGTGAAACTGCGAGACACAGCTAGTATAAAATATGTATTAAAATTCATATTTTAACACTTTATTAACATGAAGTATTAAAATATGTATTTTAATAAAGTAAGAATAATAAACATTGTAATGAATAATAACAAAAATATTAATTTATGAGTGTCCACCAAATTATTCATTAAAGTTCGTGGATACAGTGATGTGTTTATGAATGTAATAAACATTTGAAGTACTCTTACTATACGAATAGATATTGTGCACTTGAACATTATTTGGTAGTTCTGCTCCGGAAATTCCAGTCTAAACGTAGCATGAGAAGAGCAAATGTATTTTTGCAATAATTATTTATGGAAAATGTCGGTAACAGGTGAGAAGGTAAGAACACTTTAATATTAGTTATTATTTACATATACAAATATATAAGAGAGAAACGGTTGAATGAAATAAAACGAGTGGCAGTAAAAACCGAAGAAGACCAAGGCTTACTTATGAAGAACAAACACACAAGATTGGCTGACAGAAATGTTAAGGTATACCTAACGTGACCATTTATTTTTTTGTCAGAGTGGGACGCTTGCGAAGTTCAGTACCTAAAAAAAGGCTTATTTGCTTATTTTACTTTTCATTCAAAAACAAGAACATGACAATAATGTTTTAATATTATGTAATTTGAATTAATCAATATTAGATTCAGTTGCAGACGCATTTGTTTACATATTTATCGGCGAAGCAAATCAATTTCACAATATCGGGTCTAGTTTTCAAGTAGGAATAGAGCCTATCACATGATTTGTTGATGTTAGTTTTGATAATTAAAATGGCTTTCAGAACTGCGACACTTAATTGTGTTTTGTCACTTGACCGTGTATCTTATTCATTAGAGAAAAAACTCTTTCGACAACTCTACTTTCAGGGAGACATAAAATGTATTCAATAATTATAAGAAAATTCGTACAGTTGAGATTGTTATCATGGAAATGACATGAAAGCGGGATATTTTGACTCTGGTCGACGGGACAGGCAGCCTGAAAGCGGGACGTATGGTCACGTTAGGTGTACCTCGCATACGTCGGCGAAAGTCTATGAGAGTAATGATGAATTTCGAAGTGGCTTTCTCGCCACTGTGTAAGGATCGCGTTATTAAGTGTGTTATTCTTTAGCATTAAGATCCGCACAATTAGCAATGCAATACCATACAATTTCGGATTTATTTATATTTTTTTTTATAGTATGTTATTGACATATAATCATTTAGTCATTTTTTTTATTTTGGTAAAATGGTGCGATATCAGGTATATCCTTTTATTGTTATAGTTTTCGTGTTCTTTCTTTATTTTATCAATTGTGCATGATTTTTGTTTTATTTTTCTGTTTATAATCTCTTGGTGGATTGCAGACGGTTGTTTTTTTTGTTTTCGTATCTAATATCTATCTATATTTTCAACCTGTAATCACAGACAAATAAAGTTAAATTGAATTGAATTGGATTGAGTTGAATTGAATACAATACAATAATATTGAAAGACATTTATCCCCTAGATCAGTGATTCCCAACCCTTTTTTTGTCACGGCACACTTTTAACGATTTCAAAATTTGGCGGCACACAAAAGAGAAACATAAGTTTAAAAGTTATTTACTTACCTATGACATACCGTGTAAATTAGTTTATGATAATAATTGTGAATGTAAAATAAAATGATATGTACTACAAAATAACAGTACGTTTATTAAGGGATTAATTACAAGTAATAAAAAAAAAATTATAATTATTACTATATACATTTCTAAAATTCAGCGGCACACTAATAATTTGGCGGCACACAAAAGTGCCGCGACACAGTGGTTGAGAATCACTGCCCTAGATATATGATTGTTTTCGAAATATATATGATTGTTTCATGATGTTTCGGATTTTCCAAACGGCAGTAGTCGTTGAGTAAGGTCACAGGCTGTAAAGTCTGTAAAAAAACAAGTAATTGTTCTTAAAAACTAGCCATTAATATACCTCGACTATTAGCACCGGACTTACGTGAACCCGTCCCTTTTCGACGTCATTTGTAAGAGGAGACATGTCTGATAGTGGAGTGTTAATAAGTTTTACACTTTTTTTGTTAAATACAAATAGCTCTACTCGTTTTCAAATACTGCTTTTCAAAGCTGTGGCATTGCTGAAAAACGCCGCCCTGTCAAATCGTAAGCTTTTAGTAATTTTGTTTTCTTATAGGCTCTAATGAACTCTGCTCAAGTTTCATAATGTGTGCTACCTAATATGCGCTTTTTTTAAAGGTGGAAGAACCCGCTGCAACATTCAAACAGAAATGCGTGAATTGCCTCAAGGGACCGAATTTACTGAGGACACTGGTCGTGGTTTTATGTACTGGCGTTGTGATTCAACAAGTAAGTGATTACAGGAACAAATATATCAATTCGCGGTGTCAGTAATAGAATTGTAAATTTGTGAGCATTTGGCATAACCGTTCAAATAATATTCTTTAATATTAATAATCATGATGTGACCCATAGACTTATGTCAATCGTCAAATATTGATATGAAAAAATGATCTAAACAATCGTTCATTGTATATAAATACAATCATGTACTATTATCGATTGAAATGAATGATTGAACGACGGTCTTTTGAAATTTAATTGAAACCCATCTTTTATAATTTTGACGTCTAGTTTTTATCATAATTTTGCTGTATTCGTAATTTTAATGTTACGAAATATAAAATATATGTAGAGTTTATCTTAACTTATCTCAATTACACCTTTTATCACATTCATGCCATACACAATAAATTAAATGTAGACTAGTTCAGAGATAGTCTGTCAAATAATCGAGTCGATGAGCGATACGTTTGTTCAATTATGAATACAAATATCAATATTTTGAAACGATTACAATGTAATGATAGAATCAATCACGACAGAACGACGCAGGTCTAGTGACCCATTGGTGTGTTGGTCAGTCACAGACAACCAAGCCTACGAGACATGAAATAGAATGGAACCATTGTCTGCCGTCCATCTGCGAAAACGCACATATAAATTCAAACACAAACGCGCGCTCGTTTAGTAGTAACCGGAAAGTATATACGTGACCTGTGTCAAAAAATATAGAATAAACAATGCCAAATTGCGCTGTAAAGGAGTAAGATAGTCAATGAATTGAAAAATCAGGTTACCAAATATCATTTTCATACGTTTTGTAGTCACTTAGAAAAATAAAATTCCTGCTGTCAACATTTCCTAAGTATTGCAGTCTCGCAGCCTTAAATAGAAAATTTAAATAGATCACTCATTCATGCGCATGTCTGTTCATCTATCATTTCATTTAGCAAATTACCGTTAATGTTATATTTGATCTGGATAAAGATAAGCCCAGTATTGCGGTTTATTTATCTGTCTTCTTTTCGACGGGTGGCTACTTCTAGTGAAATTGATTCACTAGAAATTAAATGAATATTGATATTATTACAATAAATATAAATACAGTCCTTAAATTATCCTAGTTTGAAAAATTTTCACTACCTACTATTCTAGTAGCCTAGTACCTAGATACGAATAATTCAAAATTTGGAATTCGTTCGGTTCAAATTAATCAGATGTAAGTATCCATACTACATATATTCAATATATTAATATGCATTACGAACGTGAAAACATCTGTGTCTGTTTGTTCGTCATACATTTCCACGGCTAAACCCTTGGACTGATAAGATAGATTAAGCCCTGGAGAAGGACGTATGTTACCTGTATGCTATAATATATTATACATACATACATATCCGCATGCTGTATCCCTAACGGGATAGTCAGAGCGGACGGAGCGCCAAGCATCGCGGTTCTTACATACTTCTTTCGCTTCCTCAAATCTCATCCTTCTCCTCACACATTTTTGCCTATAGTGCTTTTCACATTTCTGTTGGCTAACACTCCGGCTATTTGATCTTCATAAGTCAGTCTTGGTCTTCCTTGGCTTCTTTTACCACTCACTTTCGCTCTCTACATTTTCTTCGACAGTCTTTCATCACTCATTCTTTCTATGTGCCCGAACCATCTAAGCATTCCTTTCTTCATTTCATGATATATTATGCTATGCTATAATTCCACGCAAAGTCGTGGAAAATAGCTAGTAAGAATTGATTATAAATTTCACTACATAAGTACTTTTATATTCCAGATAAGTTCATGCGTTACCAAACTCATTGACATCCCGATAACGACGTATACTCACTTCGATTTCAACAAGACTGTAGTTTATCCAAGCGTCACATTTTGTAGAGAACCGCCTTACAAATATGAAAAAATGTTGGTAAGTTTTAGCTTCACAGCACTTTTAATCACATCACAGCCTGTGATAATTTTTAACTGATTTCAAAAAAAGGAGGAGATTTTCAATTCGACTGTACGTTTTTTTTTGTATGTTTGTGATACGATTACTCCGCTAATTATGAATTGACTTCGATGATTCTTTTTTTTTTGGTAGATTATACCTCAAAAATGGTTCCATATAAATTTCATCAATATTGGAGCTTGGAGTTCGAAGATACGCCAAATAACGCGACGTGGTTATAACCTTTATTTATATTGATGATTCTCTTGTATATCATTGTGCTCCAGAATTAGAAAGAAGTTAATTGCAGATCTGTCCTAGATATTTATTTAGGCCAAGATCACTCAAAAGAAAGAAATAAAAATTTTAAGGAAAAAAATTAAACCACCTTCAAAAAAACACTGAAAAGTACAAAATAACTATCTTTTACTAATCAAAACTGAAGTACGATAAAAATAACTTATAAGTACGATACACATACCTATATAATTAAATTTGACAGTTACTGAAATCGGTACCAAGTCTACCAAACTAATGAACCTCTGTTGTTGCACATTGATTTGGCACCGACTTCAGTAACTGTCAAATTTAATTATATAGGTATGTGTATCGTACTTTTAAAGTTATTTTTATTGTACTTGAGTTTTGATTAGTAAAGGATAGTTATTTTGTTCTTTTCAGTGTTTTTTTTTAAGGTGGTTTAATTTTTTTCTTAAAATTTGTTTATAACAACGTTTAAATAACAACAGCGGAGACAAAATAGTATCCTATGCGTCACCACCTTGTAGTCCAGCCAGATATTGAGGTCAGGCTGTTCCCCCTTTGTTGTATGAGACGACTAAAAAAGCCGTTGGGGTCGCGGTCGATCGAAGTGGGGTCGTCCATCCATGTGCCCCGAAGAGGGCAACGGCGCATGTAGTCCGTGCCGTCATGGCACTGCAAAAGTGCAGGGGGGTTCTGTTACTTTCCTCGAGAAGTCCTTCGGCACAGCGTGAGAGGGGCTCCGGCGTGTTCAGCAGAAGATTTCGGAGACCTTCGAGAATGCGCCGAAGACAACTACCGAGGAAGATTTATTGGATAAAAGTTCCACATAACTAGTCTTAACTCCAGGGGGCTGAGTAATTGTGTGCAGGTTTTTTCTGCGAAAGCATAAAAAAGGTTCCCTGCGTGTTAATAGAGATTTCTCTAATAGTCTGACTAGCATTTCTAATAAGCATAACCGTAGTATATACTGGCGTATAGACGTACAAAGCTTGCGAGTGAGAATGTTATCTTTCATGATAGTGCCCCGAGTAGGAAAGGGACAGCGAACGGGACGCTTTTGTAATCCGTTTTGAACGACAGGTCGTTACAAGTCGTCACGCTGTTGGCTTATTTTATTATTTAGTGTTATTCCTGTTTTATTTCAAAGAAGTAATGTATTTTTAAATAATGTTTACGTGTTCTGTATGTGATTGTGATATTACATATCGCAATAATCAAGGGAATCATTCATTTCATAGGTGACATTGATGAATTAAAAATCGTCACGCGTCAACGAACTCTATATTCGTCTATATGCCACTAAATACTAAGTTTGTGTTATTAAGTATATATACTATATATGTAAGATATATATACTAAGACTGTAAAATATAATATGTTATAATACTTACGGCAATGTATTTCAACAATGTAAAAACATATTTTAATATACTTCAACGATTTCATATTTTAGATTCCCTGATAAACGTGATTCAGATTCATTTTAACACTGGTAATACAGAAATAGATGAACTGTTATTACATTTCCACTCAGTCTCTTTGCTGAAAAATATGTTTGAATTGTGACCGAATAATTAACCATATATAAACGCATTTATGTGTGACGTATAGAATAAAAATATTTAATGCCGTATCTGAATCTTTCCCAGGAGTATGGACTCTACTCCCACCCTCGCTACACGTCTGAATGGAGACAGTTTAACTTTTCAGCGGTCACTCTTGACGAGTTGTGGAGCGATATCGTGTATAATGAAGAAGATTTCTTTGTGCAGTATGGCATTGAAGGACAGCCAGAAAGTAAGTAGATTCTTTTGATATTTATTTACATTTGACATCTGTGTATTTGTAACTTTCCACGGCTGGGTACAGGACTAATTGTGAAACTTTTGTTGTCTGGAAATGAACATATATTTATTCATTCTATCGTTACAATAAATGTATCCGATTGTCATTCAATTGAGTTCGAAATGTCAAATTAAAATTCATTTTCTGTTTATGAAAGATCTACAGAAAGACGAAATCTTGAACAATGGATATTAAAACATGTTTCACCTTTCCTTTCAGATGTAGAAATAAAATCTACCCTAGGTTTTGTTCGGGGTCGTTGCTATACTCTCTCTCCTCTTATCGTGAGCGAACGGGCTACCCGCCAAACAGGGTACTCAGTCACCCTACAGCACAGTGCTTCTGACATCGCAAACAATATCGGCACGGACCCTCCTGGGTACCACGTGTATATTCATTATACACGGGAACCTTACACTGGTACGTATATTGGTATATTCTATATTATCGAGGTATTCCATACCGTACGTTTAAAATCGTTAGAAAGAAAGATTAATATATTATGTAGAAGGTGCCACTTTATAATCTTTCCGCATAGGTTGTAATGTGCAGACGACGGGTTGGCAAAGTGACGTTATCTGGTTCCACTTAGCGTGTAAGTGATTAATGGTTGAAATGATGTCAAGGTGTGACTTTGTCGCGTCTCATGCTCAGCGGACACTGTTGGCAATATTAAAATTATTTTTATATAGAGCAACACTTGCACGGGATTTGCTAGATCAGTGGCAATGACAGTTTTAGTTCCTTACGAGTTGTATTGGCGCTGTAATCGCTTCTGCCGTCTTGACTATCCGCCATAGAAGTCAATTGCTTGTCAGTGTGCTGTCAGTCTGACTCAGACTTGGGCTATTTTTCTATTTCAATTTGAGTTTTAATTTACCTTGTGTTTTCTTCGATTTCGTGCTTGAGTTGAGAACCTTGAAGTGCCTATTCTCTTCTGTTGTTTGATGTAAATAATCCCCTAAGCCGCTGCGTTGGTGGTTTTTCGGAATCACTAGGATATTACTACATAAAGATATATAGATTTTTGTTTATTTTTTTATTTGATATATTATGTAAGTGCATACACACATTTTTATACGTCATAACAATCAATACAAAATACATCGATGACTATTGGTACAATTACAATTTAACAACGAATAAAAGATAAATTATCGATGCAGCAATAAAAAAGCAATAGCCAAACATTTTAAAGAAAAATACGTAGAATTAATTGTAAGATAAAATTTCAAATACAATAATAGATACAATGTGAAGCTTACTAAAATGCACATGTCTGATTTATTATTAGAGAATATCAATGGAGAATATGTATTAAATATTGAAATACACATGTCAAATATAATAATAATTAAAGAATGTATTAGTACGTACGTATAGTACGGTTGTCAAAAAGTAGGCGTTAGAAGCGCCAAAACGAAATACATAACAATTACGGCAAAGTGACTGTCGCATCTGTAGCTTACTACAATTACTTAATCTGCTGATCAGGCTTTGTTCCGGTTTATATTCCACTACGCTTAATAGATACTGTCCCATATACTTCGAATTACCGAAGGAGACAACAGACATTACTTTATATTATACTTATTTTGACAGAAATTCATGTCTACAATGGCGGTCTAGTCGACTATTTGTACGTGCACACAGGAGAGACCATTGACGTCAAGCTGACTGTGGACGAGTATATCAAAATTAGCAGCGAGGACGATCCCTGTACCAATTTGCTAAATTACAGCGCGAATTCTGTTTGTATACAAATGCCTTTTTTATGTCTTTTTTGTGATGAATTCCTAAAATCTTTAGCTATTTTCCGCTCAAACTCCATAAACCACCAATCGACACGTGTTTCGCCTCTCAACGAAGCATCCTCAGGATACCAAAGATCAGACTCGGTCAGCTAACCAGCACCGAATCCTCTTGTCTTTGTCTTTCTATATTTTTTGTAAATATATCCGAAAAGTAAACCCTTTAGTTTTAGTTCAAGACGTTTTGCAAACTTTTGCTAATTACAACTGTTTTGCTAATTACGACTAATTAATTCATGTTAGCTAGGTAATTAATTGTAATAAGGCATTGGTTCGCTAAGCATAATTAATGAGTTAATTTTTAATTACATTATTTTACTTTCGTATGACTAAGACTGTCTTACTCGATTCAAACTGCGTATTCCAATGAATATAAATTTGACATTTTAGACATTGATGACTGTTAATTAATATATTTCTATAACAGAAGAACAAAATTATGAAACAAATCATTTCCAGTAAACAAAAAATGTTTCAAATCAGTTTCGTTTAGCTAATTACTAACAAGAACTTTTCTTTAACTGGCTTGGAGTTTGGATGTTGCACAGCTCCTGTTATATATTTATTCTTCACTGTACTCCTTATTCCTAATACAGAACCAAAACATTACAATTATAGGCAATACAATTGGCAAACTTATTGCTCTCGGCGATTTCTTCCATAGAAATTGCGCATAATAAAATTTCGGCAGTGTACACACATACGGCGCACTAAATTTCATAAATCGGGATTGATGAATACAAAACTCGTCAGAACTATACTTAATATGTGTTAAGTTAGATAAGCGTATTCAAGAATTAAGTTTATTAGGTCCAATCGATTACTTTGTTTGGAGATTAAGAAACAATTTTATCTTATATTAATTTCTAGTGCACTACAATGCGCGTATGGGATTTGGTCGGAGAGGAAGCAGGATGCTCTGGCCCGTGGATGATAGCCAGTGAATTACCACGCTGCGGTAATTATACGCAAATAAGACGTCTCATTTCGGCCTACATGAAGTAAGTTATCCAAATGTCACTTCACCGCCGCCGTTGGTGGCTAATATTAGTAGTAATATTGCGTAAGTTCTACTACTAAGGATCTCACAGTCAAGTAGTAATGAGCAGAACTAAGTAACTAACAACTTAACGCCTTCATACATGAAGTAAATTATTTACGTGATGTACATTTCGCCACTGTCACTGGTGGCCGATATTACGTACGTTCTACTACTGAGGACTGGAGCTCTAGACCACTGGTTCCCAAACTTATTTTGTCTACTTAGTCGAGAGCTCATGCAGTCGTTGTCTAAGATGCCTCCTAGCTAAATGAAATTACAAATCACCCCCCAGGCCTCTACACATCGCCCCCATTTTTTTTCTGGGTCTCTTACCGCCCCCCTTTAGGCCTGCAGCGCCCACAAGGGGGCGTTATCGCCCACTTTGGGAATGGCTGCTCTAGACAAATGGTAAACGTTTCGTAAAATCTACATGTCTGCTGGCGTTATTGCTTGTCAAAAATGCCATTTGGCTACGTATTATATGGCACTTTTCACACGACTTTACTTTTCGTTTGATTTTATAGAAAGTTTGACAACCAATTTAAAATTCGTTACGCTAAATCACGCGGTATTTGTCATTCTATTCTACTAGTGTTTACAGTTGAGCCACTTGTCTAGCCCTCCTGGTTTCATAGTCATGACTGAATCAACTACCAACTTAACGTGTCTTCGTAAGCATGACTAACAGACAGACAAGCAGACAGTCAAAGTCAAATCAACTTATTCAAGTAAACCCAAATGCAAGGTACATTAAGTCAAGAAAGTATCGGGAATGGATGATTTGTTTATGGTTCCAAATTCAATTTTTTGTTTTTTTTTAGTGTTGTTAGATTGGCACAACTGTTTTCCATTTTGGCGCAGAGTTTGAGTTGCATCTGTTATTTAGATTAAATACAGTGCTGTTTTTAGTTATATCATTCTAGTGTATATTGCGAATTTCATAATGGACAAAAACATCGAATAAAGAGTTTGTCTTAAATTTTGCATCGCCAATGGAATTTCGTGTTCGAAGTCACTGAAAATGTTACAGAGGGCTTACGGTGAATCGACTTTATCAAAAACATGCTTATGAGTGGTACAAAGCGTTCAAAAGCGGTCGAGATGTGATGGAAGATTTGCCTCGCTCTGGTAGGCCATCAACGTCTGCAAATGAAGTTAACATCACAAAAGTGAAGGAAATAGTGACTGAAAATCCTTATTCAAGTTTGAGAGAGATAGCCGCCGAACTTTCTGTGTCTCACGAGTCGATCCATACCATTTTAAATAATCACTTGGGTATGAAACATGTTGCCGCTCGGCTAGTCTAAAAAGACCTGAATTTTCTCCAAAAACTCAATCGCATAAGAGTCGCTGAGGACATGCTAGAACGAGTCAATTCCGATCCAACATTAATGAAACGCATCGTTACTGGTGACGAGACGTGGGTTTACGAGTTTGACATGCAAACTAGTCAACAAGCTTCGGAGTGGCGCCTTCCAACTGAACCGAAACCGAAAAAACGACGCCAAAGTCGATCAAAAGTCAAAGTCATGTTGACTGTTTTCTTTAACTATCGCGGTGTTGTGCACTCGGAATTCTTGCCGGAAGGTCAAACGGAAAATAAAGAATATTATTTGGGCGTTATGCGGCGTTTAAGAGAGCAAATTCGACGAAAAGGGCCAGACTTGTGGAAAGAAAATTCTTGGATTTTGCACCACGATAATGCGCCTTCACACAAGGTCGTCATTGTGAACGAATTTTTGACCAAAAACTCAACAAATACCATCGAGCAACCACCTTATTCACCAGATATGGCTCCAGCCGACTTCTTTCTTTTTCCTGAATTCAAATTACCACTTCGTGGCATCCGTTTTCATTCGGTTGAAGACATAAAGGAGAATTCGCGGCGAGCACTGAACTCAAATCCGGAAAAAGCGTTTAAAAAATGTTTTGATGATTGGATTATTCGTTGGCGTAAGTGTATCGTTTCTGAAGGAGTATACTTTGAAGGTGATAAAATAAATTTGGATGAATAACTAACATTTCGTGTATTATTGATCTTTTCCCGGTACTTTCTTGACAGATTAGTATTTTTGAACGTCAAATCTACTTTAGTTCGCTTCGAAAAGAAAACCTGAATACTGAGAAGAACCGACAAGAAACTCAGTCAGGTATCATTTTTTCAACATCATTCTACAACAAAGCACAATTAATTAAAATAGATTGCATGAAAAATAAATTAGAACGAATAATTGAGTTTAGACCATTAGTCAACAGTCGAAATGGGTTTCGCTGTAGCGGTCATCTAGTAAATGAAAGTGGCAGTATTGGTAAACGTTTGTAATCGCGTCAAACACCGAAGCATTGGTATGTTTGCGAGTGGCTCTATAAAAAAATATATTATTATACATGGAAAGAATGAGTGATGAAAAACTGACGAAAAAAATCTATAGAGCGAAAGTGAGTGGTAAAAGAGGCCGAAGAAGACCAAGGCTGACTTATGAAGATCAAATAGCTAGAGTGTTAGCCGACGGAAATGTCAAAAGCACTCGCATATCTAGGCGAAAATGTGTGAGGAGAATGATGAGATTTGAGGAAGCGAAAGAAGTATGTAAGGATCGCAACGCTTGGCGCTCCGTGCTCTCTGACTATCTCGTTGGGGATACGGCAAGAAGATATGTATGTATGTATATTATTATAGCTATAGAAAAACATTAATTAACATTTCATTTACAGTTTATACCAAAATGATACCGTGAGCACATGTCCGCGTTTCTGTCGTTCCTATTTGTACAACGCCTTCGTCACGAATAGACAGAGTTACCGCACATGGGATCCTGATACAAACAAGTGGCACACGAGGTCCGGCGATTCATCTTTACAGACCACAGTAAGTATGTGGTGATAATAATAATGCTGGAAATATGACAACATTCTCCAACACTAATAATAATAATAAATATGCCAGAAAATGCACACCAATCTCTGTTCTCTAAAGAGAATTAGTCGAATTCACTTCTGAATCCGCGGTGAGATTGTCAAATGTGGACTGATATTCTCTAAAGTCGATAGAGATACTAGCGCCACTTCGATGAGTGCGGCAGCGAGTTATACCATCGTTAATGAATTTTTTGACGTTTCGCTAAATATGACAATCTAATAAAAAAAACAAGTTTTATTTAACGTAATTATCTCAGAGAAGTTGAAATACGAAAGACGAAATATCAACAGAGATGTTTATTCTTATGGCAATCCCCGATAAACTCACATCTAAGATAACTTCACTTCGCTCCTAGAATGTTTGGTTCAGATAATTCCATTTGAAGGTTAAGTGAGTTCGAAAGCGAAGTGGGGTGAATTGTCGAGCGAGTCTCGCTTGGGTGATTCGAGTTTTTACAGAATTGCATGGCTGGTCTCAAACTAGGGCATTCCCTGTGCTATGAAAACCTAAGTGTTCTCATAGCCCCATTAGTCGACTAATAGGGGCGTTCCCAGTACACCCAGACCCGATACAATCTAGAAAAGCTCGTTTCCTAAATTGACCCGACCGGGAATCGAACCCGGAACTTTACGCGCTTGAGTGTACCTTTCTTTCTATTTGTTACCGTATGTTATTGCTTGTTATGAAATATGATAACATTCATGATTCAGTACCTAACACTTGTTTCCAAATGTTCTCCGTTATTTTATTTTTTTGGCAGTATGAAATTCAATGAACATGTGTCGTAGAAGTTACATAGAGTTGCTGAATATTATTATGTTTTGAAACGTTACCTATATTCAACAAATAATATTTAAATCTGGTGTGGAGGCGCCAGGCTAAAGCAGTAATCTAGTATAATACCCAAAAATGGGAAAGTGTTGCTTTCTGAACCGAGCTATTGGCTGAGTTTTATTTAATTTTTTGATTATTATTTTGATTATTATTTTTGATTTGATAAATTATTGTCATTTTTATTTAATTATGATATCATTATTTAATGATGTTTTGGATTTAGTTGATGTAATGATTGTTAGTATTGTGCACAAATCTGAGTAACGTAGGTATACGGATCCTCACGACACAGGCGGTGCCTAGAGTGGGGGTCGCTGTATTTAATCTACATGAATAATCTGTTTTTGGTAAATAAATTATTATTATTAATTTTATTGCACTGAAAAGAATTTCAATATTGACATGAGTTCCAATACTCAAGTGATAAAACTAACAAATCCAAATATATAATGTCAAATTCCGATGCACGTGAACTTATAACTTAAATCATTAACGCAGGTAATAAGATTAAAGTAAAAATTATTTCAAAAAAACTTAGTGTGGTCCATTGTAATAAGTTGGACTTAATAATGTAATAATTTCAAAATGCATGTAGAAACGTTCCGTAGCGACATCTATGGTACCATAATCGTACCATTAATTTTAATAAATTTCTTTTTATCCTGATGATTCAAGTCAGGACATTAAAACAAAGTTATAAAATAATTGTGTTGTCATCAGTCCTTTTTCAAGCTGATCAGACTTCTGGAAATTGGTAAAAATTACGCTGAAAGATTCCGTTACATACATACTGTAACATTTTTTCGCTATTGTACCTTCTTTTTAAGAGCTTAGAGGTTGTTAGAGAAAATAATTATAGAACTGGCAAGTTAAAAATTTAAATATGTTTTTTTTTGGACGAATAGAACAGGATTTCAAAAATGAGAAAAAAAAGAGAGCGAGGTGTTTTTTTAGACAGAACAATAATGGTTGTGATGGAGTAAAAAGGAGATTATTTTTCTCCTCAAAAAAGAAGATATTTGATTTCTTTGTAAAAGTAAAATCTGTTAAGAATATTAAAGATGTTGGCAGAGTGAAAAAGGAAGAGGCTCGAACCAGAAAACTGATATCGCCCAAACTTCCAAGGCAAATGGACCCCTCGACAAGAATAAGGGGAGCAATGGTTTCAATCGGATAGAGAGCACATTAATCATGGTGACGCACCAGTTTCATACGAGTATATAGAAGTTATATTTACAATGACGATGCTGATTGCAGAATTTTATAAAGTCGACTTATAATTTTGGAGATAACATTCGAGAGTGGAGTATGGGACAATACAATCTAATTTAAGCCAGTGGTTTGTGTTTTTTTATCATAATGTGTAAATTATAAGGTGAAAGGTATTTATATCTGATTTTTGTAAACTACACCACACCATCACAACCACTGATATCTTTCTGTTTCTATTTTATTTACAAAATTAATTCTGGTTTATTTGTTTCAAATTATATTACAATTTTCTTCTTAAAATAGAATTTTATTTAAAAAGATTTCCAATAAATTTCAAAATTTACTTTATCCATTCCCTTTTTGTGGCATCCGGGTGGGAATGGTATAATACATACATATATACAGGTGAAGCTAATATAAAGCGTATAAAAAAAACTTGGTAACATGAGTATTTTCCTATTCTTGTTTTGTTTTAGCTTTTTATACATTTCAACGCGATGATGGTCTCCGTTTATGAGGAACGATACAACTACGACTGGAATTTATTCATATCTGACCTGGGTGGAAGCGTAGTGAGTACTATTAGAGTTAGAAGTCGCGGACTTCGGCTAGTAAATAAATAAACATTATTTATTTACTAGCCGAAGTCCGTGACTTTGACCACGTAGAATTAGGAAAAAGTAGCCTATGTCACCTACAGAGTAGCTGGCTAATTGATAAATGTTTTTATTCTGTCCAGGAGTACTTGCTTGAATTCTTCAATTGACTTATAACTATGTGTTTTTTCTTTATGTTAATATACCTAACACATTATGATCAATTTTGCATGTCAGAAATTGTGAATGTGTGTACAAAACAAATATCACGTAACAATCATATTGTTCCATATGTGTAGTTATAAGTTTATTATGTTACTATTCTTGTTAGATACAGTGGGGGGTACTCAGTCTCGGATTAAAGCGAATAAATAGAGTGTGCACGCGCCCTTTATGTAGCAGTGGCGAACGAGCAAAATTTTTTTGCATAATTATTGAAATTCTTTTGATATGTATTTCTACTTATACATGATAATGCAGATCCCATATCAATTTCCATGTTCAATAAATAATTTATTATGTATCATAATATCAACACACACCGTCTTGTACTTAGTCAAAGACGTTTGATAAACCGGCGGGGTTATTACCTAACAATTTGCAGACAGCGACAGCCACGCGATCACTGCGCGACCGGTGACTAATTGTAATAAAAAATTAGTATTACGTATGACGATTTCGTATCTATTCTTATATGACCATAAAATGCACTTTTCGCGGTTGTTTTAGCGCCACTATACAAATTACATTACACAAATTCTCGTTTTGACAGCAGATATCGCGCGATATTGGCCGTCGCATGCTACGTAATAAGCGTGAGGCTCCTCATTAAAATACAGCCCATGTTACTCGCCAATAATGTAGCTTTCTATAGGTGAAAGAGTTTTTAAAATCGGTTCAGTAGTTTTTGAGTTAATCCATTACATACGAACAAAGTTTACCTCTTCATAATATTAGTACAGAAAACTTAACTGCTATTTTAACGCACTATATTTGTAACAAAACGAATCGACGGTTATTGGTAACGCAGATCAGTAATTAATTTATACATTTTTTATTTATATTCTGCCCAAAGTTTACGAGTTTATTGATCAAATCGTATTTCGCCTCTTAATTAAACATCCTCAGAAAAATCCATAGCTCAGAATAAGTCTCGGCTACCCGAGATGTCTCCCGTCTCCGAAGCTTTGAATAGAAGATAATAAAAAAATATGTAAATTAATGACCTACTGAGATAGCATTTCACAAATTAACACCTCAGACTATAGAATATAAGTCCCACGGCGGCTCCCACCTGAGTCTACAGAACTCAGACGCCAAACAGTCGTAAACATTTTTTTTCTATATTGACTTGGTGCTTAATTGTATGATTTTCACACACTGAAAATAAATGTTAATTTAAAATTCTAGACTCGTTATGTACATAAATCAAAGTAAGAACGCATTTCTACTATGAGAAAGCTGGAATTAATTTAAATAGCTATTAATGTCTAGAAAATAGAAGTTTTTAGGAACGGTAGGGGTTGTATGGATCAGGTTTTTTCGCTCCGCCAAATTTTTTGAGGTTCTGGTGTCTGAAAGGGAAGGTACGGACAAACTGTGAAATATGGGTAAACGGAAAATGTCTAGAAAAATTGAACGAAATTGTATATCTTGGAAGTGCGTTTTCGAGGGATGGAAGATGTAAGTGGATGTGAAGAAAAGGATAGCAGCTAGCAATAAAGTGAACGGTGCTCTGTCCGCATTAATAGACAGTATGAATATATCTAACTCAGCCAAAATGGGCATACATAATACGGTGTTGATTCCAACTATATCGTACGGTAGTGAGGCTCCAATATGCCCGAGATCGAGTGAAAGTAAGATAAATGCAGTAGAAATACCATCTCTTAGAAATATGTGTGGTGTTACCTCTGCGGACAAAATAAACAATGAAGAGATACGCAGTAAGACAGGGTCGCACGAGAGTGCTATTGTAGATGGTTCGGACACAAGAAATAAAGAGTGATGAAAGACTGACAAAGAAAACCTATAGAGCGAAAGCGAGTGATAAAAGAAGCCAAGGAAGACCAAGGCTGACTTGAGAATGATGAGATTTGAGTACGCGAAAGATGTACGCAAGAACCGCGACGCATGGCGCTCTGTCCTCTGTGACTACCCCGTTAGGGATACAGCGTGAAGATACGTATGTAAGTAATATCCAAAGTTCCTGAATTAGAACTCTGGCCGTATATCTATTGTCTAAAGTTTAGAAAACAGATATACTTATTTTTACGCTGTATCTATAAACCTAGCGAGGATAATAAATAATAAATAAATACTCCAGACAATTACACAGATTGTGTGACCCCAAACTAAGCAGTAAGCTTGTACTATGGGTACCACACAACGAACTCTGGGGGAGTTCCCAGTAACACAATGTATAGCAAAGAATATGCAGTGCTAAGTATAGAGATTCTTATATTATACAACTTTTGCATTTTCAAACATCATTATTTTCCTCCCACATTTGCTATAATATGCGAGCGCTTTTAATTTTAATACTTCGAGCTATTTGATCTTCATCAGTCAGCCTTGATTGTCTTTGACTTCTGCTACCACCCACTTTTGCTCTGAAAATTTTCTTCATCAGATGTTCTTCACTGCTCATATTCTTTACATATCCGAATTATCAAAGTATTCCAATCTTCATTTTTACAGTAATGCTTTCGTCTAACTCTACCATATTGCAAATCTCTTTAATGTGTGTTCTGTCTGGACTATTAAGACAAAAACTAATTACTATATGGGTATCACAGAACTAAATGAAATAGCATCTAGTAAGAATCAGATTCTATGACAATTTATTAATGTTTATTTGCTATAAATTGACTTACATTAAATAAGATTTACTAGGAAGGATAGAAACTTTTGTCAGTTTAGAAGTGCTATTTTTGTATGAATGGCTTAATTTTTATGATGTGCAGATTTCAATAAATTATATCAATGCGATATTTCAGCGCGCAGTAAGCCCACTTACACTTTATTGGCTGAACGCCAGTGCAAAATGCATTTCAGTGCAAGTGAAGACTATTAACTCACTTTTAATCGATTTGGGATACTTTAAATCTCTTATAATTTCAAAAGTTATATGATATTCTTTCTCAGGGCTTCCTGCTTGGCTTATCTGTCATTAGTTTAATGACGATCTTCGGCAAGTTCTGGTCTATAGTCATCCAGCCATTTATCAAAAGCCCAAAGACAAAGAAAGATATTATCAGCGTCAGTGATTCCGTCTCGACTGCCAGCACCAAGATTATCAATAATCAAGATAATGACAAGAGATGCGATGAATGGAACTTTTACTGAGGGTCCTGAGTACCTAGAGTTAATGTTATTTTTTACTTTGAAAAACATTATATATTTGCATGTAATCGTTAGTAATAAACAAAAGAAAATATTGATTACTGGACTAGCTACCTATGATACAGATAAGCGGGTGTTTACGATATGCGTTGTTAATATCATCATTATTATTATATTGTTCAAAAAATTTTAAGAAAAAATTAAACCGCCTTCAAAAAAAAAACTTCACTTGTTATTTGGTATGTCTTCGAAGTCCAAGCTCCAATACTGATGAAATTTAAATGCGACCACCTCGAAAGTATACCATTTCAAACAAAAAAAAAAACATTTTGAAATCGGTCCACAATTGACGAAGTTATCGGTGAACATACATAAAAAAAACATACGTACAGACGAACATAGATTTGAAGTCGAATTTTTTTGAAGTCGGTTAAAAATAGACTAGAATTTCTTGTGGTAAATGTACAATAGTTAAATATATAATTATTAAAATATGTAACTTTTAAATTAAACTAATTTTAGTGCTATATCAGTAGAAATAACATTAACGTTCAATAAGAATTGCATTGCCTGTTTTTAAATAATAATTAGGTTCGTATTAATGAATTATTCTTACAGAAATAAGCGGTACCTACCTTGTGCTTTTCTTTCTGTAAATGTTTCTACTTGTATATATGTCGTGTGCACAATAAATTGTTAAATAAATAAATAGTTACCTCAACAAGATAATAATCCAACATGAAAACTAATAAGTAATTGTAATCAGTTAAATGTCTAATACTATGTAGGTAATTCATTTCTATATATTTTTAGTTACACTGCGCCAATCGGAAAGTATCTTTAAGAACAAAGCAGTAACGAAGTATCTTCAAACAGATCTTAGATCCACTGGGTTATCAGTTATCACATAACATGGAGCACTCAACCTATAGAGCAGCAATGTCATTTATTTTGCATGAAAACAAATTACGTCTATGATAAACACTGTTGCAGTTACTGGCGTTGTTTTATAGTTTGATTTTTTGCTGTTTTTGCGACAACCGAATAGAGTCTAGGTTCCCAAACTTATTTTGTCTACTGAGTCGAGAGCTCATGCAGTCGTTGTCTAAGATGCCTCCTAGCTAAATGAAATTACAAATCACCCCCCAGGCCTCTACACAACGCCCCCATTTTTTTTCTGGGTCTCTTACCGCCCCCCTTTAGGCCTGCAGCGCCCACAGGGGGGCGTTATCGCCCGCTTTGGGAATGGGTGAAATAGAGCCATAAGCCATTACATAAATATTTAAATATGTGTCCAATTTTGGTTATGTACTTAATGCGAGTGTGGGTTGATACTTGTCAGTGTAAATAAGCTGAGCAGTGGTGAATAAAACGATCTGATATTTCATCTCTATAGGTTGAGTGCTCTATGTCACGTAAAGTACTACAGCTGCGCCGCAGTCGCGCGAGATTGTTTTAAATTGGTAATTACAGTAAAATACTTTCTGTAGCATAAATGAGGTCGCTAGCTGTAGTTTTTAGTCCACTAGCAGTAATAGCTATTCGCGACAATGGGTGATGTGAAAAAAACGTCAGCATATGCTTTAAATTTCATTTCTAAAGAAACATTTCTCGCCGAGGAAACACTCGTACTAAAAAGATCTAAATCGAATATCCTTGCAAAATCGTTGAAATTAACAATGAGTGATGTGAATAAAACGCCAGCACATGCCTTTACTTACACTTTTAAAGCAAAACCTGAGTTTCGTGTGAATATACATAGCAAAAGCTTATACTAAAAGCTTATTCTATTTTTACTTAAGCAAATGCTACCCAAATCTAGTTATTGCTAAAATTGTGTTAGTAAAAATATTAAGGCATACATTGATGTCTCTACTGCAGCTGCAGGATTATCCCATTCAAATTTGTAGTTCATGTGGAAGCGTGATGTATGCGAGCGTCCACGGCAGTTACTACGCACTGCCCGATCGGAACGAACGCGACCTAAATTGGGGTTCAGTTGGGACAATAAAATTGTACGGAACTCTCTAAATTTACATCTTTATTTCTTCCAGTGATTTCCAGTATAACTCATATAAATAGAAATATCCTAAAGTCTCGCATACATCACGCTTCCACACAAAACTGCTGATTCGTCTTTTCTAACACACTTACAATGTTTTACACACTTACAATCTTTATAATGTAGGGAACATTATAAAGATTATTCACTTAAACGAAAGCAATTACTATGAGTAAGAGTTTATACTCACAATTGCTAATGCTAATACTAAATATTAGTAGCAATTATAATATAATATATAATATAATAAGCCTTTATTATAAATTCCAACACCATGCAATCAGAAAACAATACAATAATAATAAAACAATAAATTAAAATTAAATAAAAAAATAAAACAAAAAACTAAAATTAATTCAAAATTATACAATTGATTTCGTATTAAAAAAAAACTGAAATTATATTACAACATAACATAACATATCTTCACGCTGTATTCCCAACGGGATAGTCAGAGAGGACGGAGCGCCAGGAGTCGCGGTCCTTACACACCTCTTTCGCTTCTTCAAAACTCATCATTCTCTTCACACATTTTCGCCTAGGTATGCGAGTGCTTTTGACATTTCCGTCTGCTAACACTGGCTATTTGATCTTCATAAGTCAGCCTTGGTCTTCCTTGGCTTCTTTTACCACTCACTTTCGCTCTATACAATGTACAATTAGTAATATTACAAATTATTTACAAATTATTGCTATTATTTTTCCCTACTAAATAAAAATAAAAAAATATTATAAATTAGATTGATTACGTTAAAAGATAATATTAGGTGCATAATAATTGAAATTAAATAGATAAAATATACAAAAATTCATTCCCAAGGTGTAGGAACCCCTGTTCGGGTGAAGACCTCCTCCAGACGTGTCCATTTGTCTCTGTCCCTAGTCAGCTGCGGCCAACGCTGGGAAGAAGCAATTACTTTTGTTTTATTCACATTATCCACTATATCGCGTTCGATTATACAACAAATCGCCATTCGCGATCGATCGCATAAAATTCGGCTATCGCTTTCTGGCTGCAGTTACGTAATAAGGTAGGGGCAGTTACCAGGAAGCAATACCATAGATGCTGTTATTTCAAGCCGATATTCTGTGAGAGGGTGGCATTACACCGGGCGTCCCGGCCCAATTGCTTAATTTTGATACTTCGAGCAATGCTGCATGGCTCTACCACCCATACTCATGTATGTATGTATGTATATACATACATATTGTATGTATGTATGTAAATTACATACATATTGTATGTATGTATGTACATACATACATGAGTAATTGTATGGCATATGCACAAACATCCATCGCACCGTCAATTAATTACTTAGGGTGGAATTAACCAACCCTTAACCAATTGTTTAAATATGTAAACAACTGTTTATTTCTGTTCTGATGTTCACCAGCACTAACCGGGTGATTTACTACTTAATCAGGTGATCAACTTAACCGAAGGCAGAGATATGGTTTTAACATCGACTATTGACATTTCGATACTTTTACATAAGAAATATATTGAATTTCTTCTGTTAAATACATGTATTTTTCTATTTTATGTACTGAATACCAAGGGTATTTGATTTTAATTTTAAAGATGACAACTTTCTCGAACTTTATGACAATATAGAAATTGCTTTTGAATGCAATGCAATTCTTACATTTCATTATACAACTAGATACGCATTTATTACGAAGATTTCACAAGGAGCCACCATGTATTTATTATTTATTTTGAAATTAATAATAATAATACTCCAGACAATGACACAGATTGTGTGACCCCAAACTAAGCAGTAAGCTTGTACTATGGGTACCACACAACGGACTCTGGGGGAGTTCCCAGTAACACCCAGACTCCAAGCCAATTTAGAAAAGTTCGTTTCCTAAATTGACCTGACTAGGGATCGAACCTGGGATCCTAAGCTTGGAAAGCAGATGCATATGGCACTGTGCCAACGGGCCAGTCATTATATCTTTTAATATATTATATATAATATATTAAATTATATTTATATACCTATATAAAATGAAAGATAATTTATAATACATTAAAATATATTATAAATGATGTTTTATTATCCATTTAAAAAAAATGTAGGTAATTTGCATACACTGGTGAGTTCCACTCTGAAATATTTACATTATATATATTTAAACACTTGGTGAAGCGTTGGTGAACTCCACTCTTAGTCCGCGAGGTAACAGACGGAGTATAAGCTTTGTTGAAGATAATTGATTGGTGAAACCCGCGTTGACTAATAAATTAGAATTTTAACGAAGTACAATATATACGTAACAATATAATATAATGTATATTGTATAATAAGTCTGTACTGATCCAAATCTCTTGCCAAGATGTCTAATGATTACATTGTAAGTGGCGTTTAAAGGTGAATTTTAGTACTTAACGTAGCGATTAGCGAGTAAAATATTAATATTAATTTTAAAATGTTTTTTCACTCTAATAAATTACATGGCCATTCTCTACCGGAGTGGTGTTTATATTTATATTCAAAAATATCTTTGCTTTGTAACTTCACGTCTTTAATTGTTCGTTGAATTGTCTTCTCTTCAAATTGTATAGAGATTTAAGAGAACAAAGAATTGTTATCGTAATAAAAAAACAATTTCTTTTTTCATCGTAATGTTTTTCAAAATGCATTAGTTTGGGTAATAAATATTTGCATGCTGTCTTAGGAGAATATGTAAAGGAAAACTTATTTATATCCATCTGTGTATTGTGTAATTACTCGCATTCTGCCAAATAAAACATTATTATTATTATTAATAAAAACGTAACTAATACGCTGTAAAAACACCGGGAATTAAATTTGACATTCTATTGAACCCTTAGACTTACACCCAGTTGCAATAGCGTCCATTATGTAATGTTAATCGAGGTTAATGCTCTATTAAAATCATTATGGCTGTACATCTATCAATATATTATACATATATCGTCAAAAAGTCGTAAAAAGTTTTATCTTTCCTCCTACAAAAGTTCCTAATATTACAGTATTAGCGCGTTTTCCTGCTGTTCTATGAGTCATTTTCTTTACTGGTCATTAATTTTTTATTTATTTTGGAGGGAAACGCGATCGACAAGTGTTTTTTCCGCAAATGAACACATTGATGTCTTCGGTTCGCCTGGGATTCAATACGTTTAATCAGTTTCTAAACTTTATTATTTCAAGAGCAAAGCTTATTTCTAATACTATAACATCTCTAACTTGAAACGTAATTTTTTCTACTGTTTATTACTACTATCAGCGCCAAATATGTGCTAAAGTGTCAAGAATAAATTACCCCAATTCGATGAACAATACTTACCTACTCTAAAGCCTATTCAGCATACTTGTACTATGGAGGTCAGTGTTTCATTCTCATTGTAAAAATATATTTATGACTACAAATTGTCATTTATCAAGGATTTCCAAAGCTTCTGATGTATCAATAAGTAATATTCAGATATTGTATAGACTCAGGTGTTACTTTGCGGAAATCCATTTCATGTGATGAATTCTTAAAATCTTTAACTATTTTCCGCTCAAACTCCAAAAACCAGCACCGAATCCGGATTCGGTGCTGGTTAGCTGACCGAGTCTGATCTCTGGTATATCCTGAAGATGCTTCGTTGAGAGGCGAAACACGTGTCGATTGGTGGTTTTTGGAGTTTGAGCGGAAAATAGCTAGAGATTTTAGGAATTCATCACAAGTAATATTCATTTTTATCGAATTAACGTTACGCTCTCGCGCTCCAATATTTTTCCCATTTAGCGGAAGATTTAATTATTAAAAACTAATTGTGTCCGCGTTAAATTTGATAATTTTCTAGTATAAAAGTAGTTTAGATTACTCTCCGAAAAGTCCTCTACCTGCCAATGAATATCTTGTCAAAATCGGGTCATCCCTTTTGGGAGATTAGCCCGAATGAACGAACGGACAGGCAGATAAAAATTTAGAAAAAGCCTTAATTACGAAATCACAGAGACACACTTCTATTTTATTTATTTGTGTAGATATGTTGTAATAGTGTTCACAGAATAATAATATTTTGATTAAGAATTAGTAAATAAAAATCGCTCCGCTTGTGTTCTATGCCTGCGTCTCAATTTGGTTAGTCATCTCATTTGACTAACACGCGCGTCGATCAATAACGTTATCTACAAATCAATTAGCAATTACTAATTCAAATGAGAGTACAGATTTTTTGTCTGTGCCAATTAATCTATTTTTAAAATAAATATTAAATTGCATAGTAATTATATAGATTACATAAATATTAGATCTATAAATAATCTATATACTGTACTTACGTACACAAAATCAGTTTTCAACTGAAACCAGTGATTACAATCGACATCGAATTTCGGTCTCTTTTTTCCTTCCAATAAGCGTTATTGCTCGTGAAAAGTTTCATTTGGCTATGTTTTGTTCGGTTTTCACACGAGTTTAATTTCCATTTGGTTTAGTATAAGCTTAATAACGTTTGACTACCAATTTAAAATTCGTTACGCTAGATCAAGTTGTAACCCCCAGGGGGCCTAAAGAAATGGTTCAATTGTCGTAAACGCTAGTAGAATAGAATGACAAATATCACGAGATTTAACGTAACGAATTTTAAATTGGTAGTCAAACGTTATTAACTTTCTTACATATCAAAGGAAAAGTAAAGTCGCGTGAAAACCGCGGTATAAAACGTAGCTAAATGACACTTTTGACAAGCAATAACGCCAGTAAGCGGTTCACTTGCACGAAGCGTTTGTCACTTGTTTAACCGCTCAGGTATTCCTTGATAATGAGCGAATTGAGAAGGTGAGACGAAGTTGAAGAAATAGGGTTGATAGTTGTAAAATAAACTGCGAGCTATTTGGACGATGAAAAATGTGTTTTTTTAAGTATATACATACATACGTATATATCTTCACGCTGTATCCTCAACAGGGTAGTCAGAGAGGACGGAGCGCCAAGCGTCCCGCATGCTTATTACGTAACTTGCAGACAGCATGCGACAGCCAATATCGCGCGATATTTGCTGTCAAAACGAGAGTTTGTGTAATGTAATTTGTATAGTGGCGCTAAATCAACCGCGAAAAGTGTATTTTACAGTCATAGAATAATAAATACGCAATCGTCATACATGATACCAATTTTTTATTACAATTAGTCACCGGTCACGCAGTGATCGCGTGGCTGTCGCTGTCTGCAAATTTTTAGGTAATAACCCCGCCGATCCTTACATACTTCTTTCGCTTCCTCAAAACTCATCATTCTCCTCACATATTTTCGCCTAGGTATGCAAGTGCTTTTGACATTTCCGTCGGCTAACACTCTAGCTATTTGATCTTCATAAGTCAGCCTTGGTCTTCCTTGGCTTCCTTTATCACTCACTTTAGCTCTATAGTTTTCTTCGTCAGTCTTTCACCACTCATTCTTTCCCTGTGCCCGAACCAACTTAGCATTCTCTTCTTCACTTTTTCAATAACACTGTCGTGCAACCCTGTCGTACTGCATCCTTTTTTTAAGTGTTTTTGTTAATTTAAAAAAATATATAATAACAAAAAATATTATCGATAAATCATTTAATTCAATAGTATTAAGTTCATATTTGCAATACATGTGCAATGCGGTAACTTTATTTTAGGTTATTAAATTATATATTTTATTTGTATTTAGTTACATATATAGGATTTTTGTGAATTGTATTTGACTAGGTATTGGCTGCACGCGTGGAATTTAACGGGCCTCTGTCCACCTGAAAGTCCATAATTTTTTTTTTTTATTATGATTTGTCCAACTTGCGATCAGTCCAGGGTTAAGTAGTTAGGTTTTTAATTTAATTTGTCACGTCAGGCCAACCCTCCCAATGTCAGGTTGCCTCAAAGTTAATCTCTTTATCCCATACATCCTCTCTTCGGAGACGTCGTGTTGTTATTGGTGAAAGAGTTTTTGGAATAGGATCAGTTATTTCGGAGATTACCTCCTACATCTAAACTTACAAACTTTACCTCTTTATAATATTCTATAGGTAGATAAAGCGTTTAACCGAATATTTTTCTTTTGTGTGGGTATGTTTTTTCTGAGTTTATACAAGGTATTGCGAAAGGATGTGTAAACGCGAAAGGTTATTAAAGTACCCATGACAACGGAACATTTGCATTCTACAACTTCGCCAAAAGTAGATAATTTGTAGCACGTTTTTTTAGTGCATACTAGTTTTACTTACGATTTAATTGCATACGTAACATATTAAAGTATTTTATGTTAATTCCACAATAATACGGTATAGGTTATGATAGACGTCAGTTGTCAACTCTAAAGGAGACAACGATTGTGCGGAACTCGTTTAGTTATTCGTGGTCGAGTATTTACTTTATAAATAAACATAAAGATATTACAATTTTTAATACAATTTCTTTTAAATTTACTTAAGATGGTAATTCTTTAATATTATAATTTGATTCTGATATATTAATCATATTTGATTCAACATTATTTATTTTACATTTAGCAACGTTACAAGTTCTGGTGTAAAACCTCAAAGTTAAAAAAAAATTAAGGCGAGCAACCCTAATATCAGCGTTTTTATCTCGCTAGCAAACATTTGGAGTATGGGGCATAATGATAGGGTTGTACATTTTTTTTAATGTTTTTTTTTGTATGGAAAACAAAATGAACGTACCCCGTAATTATTACATCTGCGATATGCGTTGTAGTTCCGGCGGATTTGTACCCCCTTTCACAATAATCTTGTATATGTACATATAGAATCAGCAGAAGTGTCGACTTTTTTCGTCAGAGTGGTATCTGACAATATGATGTTTCTGTTTCGAACATTCTGATCTTTTAACGGTAATTCCCATTGCCGTCTGCCACTAATTTAAAAAAAAACTGACACTTTACGGACTCCTGACTAGCTTAAATTCTTAGACAGGAGGTTATTTTTCCGCCACTTCCGCATTCGACAATATATTTTCGACAGCCTTTTATCCTTTGAAGATTAAAGGGCCCAGGCGATCGTTACTCGCTAATTTGGTTGTCAGTTAAACTACGATCCAAACTAGGTTCAATGCTTTGGATTAACGTGTATTAGCGACTATCATGTAATTGTCATTCATATCTTCGAAAGTTTAATCTGAGACCTTCAGAATATACTGAATTAGATTGCAAGCATAAAGTTAAAATAGAGCACGCGAGGCGTGAAAAGAAAACCACTGCCAATGATTCATACGTCAGGAGCGCAGCGAGAGTGTTTGTTGCGATCTTGGCATAAATTATACACGTAACGTTGTGACGGCTAGCTTCCTGCCTTATTGTTATAGATTCCATACCTCAAAAGAAATAACTGAAAAATAATACAAACAATATCTCACTGATTTTACTAAATAAAACATTAGAACAATAACATTAGCAAAAGCTGCAGCTTTCGTACAAGGAAAATAGCATGTAGGCAAGTTCTTCTGTTCAAAAGCCTATGATCAAGGTTTAAAAAGAAAGGCGATGTTAATGGTATGGAAACCCGAGGTCGTGATAAATTGGTTATTCCAAAATTTAAATTACATAAGTCAAATGTTTCATTTTTGGGTAACTGCATTCGTTTTTATAACAAAGTTCCTCAGGAAATTACTCAATTAACAGAGAATAAATTTAAATTGGTTATAAAACGTACATTGATTAGACAATCATACTATAAAATAAAAGATTTCATTGAAGATAAAACAATAGTTTGGAAATGATCTTCTCTGCACATGCATTTATTGGTTTAGTGAAAATATTGTATTTTAATAAACCTTTTGTAAAAAGAAGTTGAAAAAATGATACCTGACTGAGTTTCTTGTCGGTTCTTCTCAGTGTCCAGGTTTTCTATTTGAACCGAACTAAAGTAGATTTGACGTTCAAAAATACCTTGTAATTGGATTAACTTGAATAAATTGATTTGACTGACTTTGATCATAAAAGGAAACATACATACAGACAGACAACGACGTCAAAGTAAG
This sequence comes from Zeuzera pyrina, assembly GCA_907165235.1. Classification (NCBI taxonomy): domain Eukaryota; kingdom Metazoa; phylum Arthropoda; class Insecta; order Lepidoptera; family Cossidae; genus Zeuzera; species Zeuzera pyrina. Next base: position 22,851,349 of record OU015627.1, read on the forward strand.
TTACGGTAAGGTACGTCGCAAAAATGGATCTCATAAAACGCCCCTGGGGTTTGAAAATATAGTTTCACGTCCATGTGTCACAGCGATCTTTAAACGACTTCAAAAAATTTCGTTAATTGTTTACCGATTTGGAAAATTATTTTTTTGTTGGAAAGGGTATACTTCCCATGGTGTCCCATTTAAATTTCACTCGTTTTGGAGTTTGGACTTCGAAGATACACCAAATAACGCTAACCGCTTATAAGCATTATTTATGTTGATGATTCTCTTGTTTATCATTGCAGAATTAGGAAAAAAGTTATTTAGGTCAAAGTCACTCAAAAGAGAGAAGTAAAAAAATAAGAAAGTAATAAAATCGACTTCAAAAAAGGCACTGAAAAGTACAAAGTAAACTATTCTTTAGCGATCAAAACTCAAGTACAAAAACAACTATAAATACGTTAAAATTACTTATGTAATAAAGTTTGACAGTTATTGAAGTCAGTGCCAAATCAAAATGCAACAACAGAAAGTCAATTGTTTCGGTAGGTTTAGCATGCTTGGCACCGACTTCAGTAATTGTCAAATTTAATTATACAGATATTTGTATCGTAATTATATAGCTATTTACTTGAGTAATGTACTTGAGTTTCAATTAGTAAAAGATAATTATTTTGTACTTTTCGATGTTTATTTTTTTTTAATACGGCTTAAATTTTACCTTAAAATTTTCTCAGAAGCCAGTTAACATAAACTTCACTGGCATAATTAATGCACCATATATTTTGTACCAGTTCACAATTTAAAATAAAAAATTGATTACCGAAACTTGATTATTCCGCTTATCTCCGAAACTACTTCTCAGCTATTGTTAATTAGTAATTATGTGATAAATTTCTAAAATCTCTAGCTATCTTCCGCTCAAACTCTAAAAATCACCAATCGACACATGTTTCGCCTCTCAACGAAGCATCCTCACGATATACCAGAGATAGAATTGATTCGGTGCTGGTTAGGTATCCGAATTCTATCTCTGGTATATCCTGAGGATGCTTCGTTGAGAGGCGAAACATGTGTCGATTGGTGATTTTTAGAGTTTGAGTTTGAAGATAGCTAGAGATTTTAGGAATTTATCACATGCGATGGATTTCCGCATAGTAACACCTGAATCTATACAATAATTCGTAATTAAATGTTACAATCATAATTATTGATAGATGGTAACGCTGTCATTTTGGCGGTATTGTTACTTTATATTAATTTATTTGTGACTTAGTTGGTATTACTGAATGTCAAATAAACAAGCCAGAAGCCAGTAGAGAAAAGATAATTACAAGAGCTAACAGAAACATGTCTTTTAATCATATCTCTATATTTCCACATTTTCTTCTAGATCGATGTCCTAGATGAACGAAAAGCATTTTGTTTTTAAAATCCCATGGAATATAAAGTCTTAACTGAACATTTTACAGAAAAAAAAATAACAAAAGTTCCAGGTTTTAAAGGTCTTTAGAAATTACTTTTACAATTTTATCTGTGGTAATACGGATTTCTTTACACGCGTTTCAATCTCGCTCTTGACTAAATACATACATATCTTCATATTGTATCCCTAACGGAGTAGTCAGGGATGACTGAGCGCCAAGCTTCGCGATCTTTTACTTCTTTCGTCTCCTCGAATCTCATCATTCTCCTCACGCATTTTATCTTAGGTATGCGGGTGCGTTTGACCAAATATTTATTTTATTATGGCTGTATTATGTGCGTTTGTCATTATGTCTTACTACATATTCAGTACTGGTAGAGGTAGGTTAGTAGGTTCATAGTTACTGCTGTGAAGACAAAAAAAAGAAACAGAAATTTTAAAAATCGCACGCAGAACGGTTCATCCCCGTGAGGGTTGCAGATTATACCATCCTTCAAATTAAACTAAAAACAAAATAAGTATATCTACATCAGCTAAGTTACATAATAATTATTATATTAAAAAGGGGTAAATAAAGTATAATTCGTTTATTTAAATTGAATCCAAATTTTCTAGACAACAAATAATATTGAGTACCTAGTTATGTCGGTCGATTCTACCATTCCCTCTCGTTCCTAGATAGATTCCTAAAGTGGGTTCCGCGGAACCCAAGGGTTCTGTATATAATGCACTAAAGTTCCGCGAATGTTACATGGGTCGTTAAATCGTTGGAATTTTTTGATGCCATTATTTTCTGCGCGGAACTTGGTCCTGCTCGATTTTAGACCTATTAATAGTTTTTATAGGAAGCAGTGAAATTCATCTCATTAATCTTTATTCCAAATATTTGTAATAAATGATTTTTAAACTTATTTGAAATTTCAGTAGGTATTTTTCTTTATTATGGTTTGCTATAGATTCCATAGATTAAACGGGATTTATTGAGTGTTCCATGGTCTTAACAGTTTAGGAACCACTGTTCTAGAAACCCAGACGGTGAATCAGTATAAATCTATCCGTTCTGCGTAGACGGTTGTAGACTTAGGGCACCACTGTTCTTTTAAATTAGTTTTAGATCGTACTTTGAGACGATTAAACGTCTTATATAAATAAAAATTGCATTTTTAAAAGATTCTCCAGCTCTCTCACGATTACCTACACATCTTTAAATAATGTTCGAACAAACAAACAGAAAATATTCCTTTCAAAAATATCTCCAACACGAGTTCTGTTATAGTTATTCGCGAAGTCAGTGTGTTTGAAATTATTTTTACACATACATATCTTCACGCCATTTCTATTTTGAGGTAAGCAAAGTGTCAAAGCGCAACAAATGACCTTTTGACGCCATTTTCAATAATCAAGTATTATAGATTTCTTTTGAAAATATTTAGTCTCCACTCAATTGTCCTCACTATTGGATGACTTCCAGAAAAAGACAAAAGCGTGTCGAACACGAAATACCTTAGGGCAGCCATTCCCAAAGTGGGCGATAACGCTCCCTTGTGGGCGCTGCAGGCCTAAAGGGGGGCGGTAAGAGACCCAGAAAAAAAATCGGGGCGTTGTGTAGAGGCCTGGGGGGGTGATTTGTAATTTCATTTAGCTAGGAGGCATCTTAGACAACGACTGCATGAGCTCTCGACTCAGTAGACAAAATAAGTTTGGGAACCAGTGCCTTAGGGTATGGTAGCTATTTTGTACAAATAAAAGTTAAATTTACAAAAAAAAGCAAAAGAGTAATAACTGTGTCCGAAATACACATTGTTTAATTCCTTACTTCTCATTTCTGGTTTTGGATTACAAAAGGTCTTTCTGCCAAATTTCAAATTTCAGCTGTGGATGTAAAAATGATGGAATAAATCCACTGTGACAGACGGACAGACAGATGTGATGAAATTACAGGAAATTTATTTTTGCCGTCTTGATTACGAACCTTCAAAAATCATTCCAACCTAATACTTTTAGCTCAGCTTTAATCAACCCGCGGCCCGCGATGTATGCGCCCGTATGGTCCGCCGAGCTTCATTGAATAGGCTGGTAAGTTAAAATTATTTATAAAGGCACAAATTCGATTTAAATTATTCGCCTCGAAATATCTTTCTCAATACCAGTAATGAAGTACATACACAAAAAAAAAAATATTAAAAAAAAATTGCACCGCACACAATTTTACCTAACGATCTCATTATTTTTTATTTAAAAAATATTGCTAAAACATTGAATTTAGACTAAAGAAATTTTGTTTAAAAGCAGATTTTCACTAAAATGTCACAAATGTTGGGAGTCCAAATTTAGATATTTTGACATTCTTATTAAAATCAGATTTTCCACAAAACTCCTTGTGTGTTTTTTAATGTTCCGCGATATTTAACGATTTGCAATGATTCCGAACATCGTAGAAAGGTCAAATTAAGGCGATGAATTGGAAATTTTGACGGCGGGATCTTCATTTTTCTGAGTGATTACAAAACGTATGAAAGGGATACTTGGTAACCTAATTCTTCATTTCATTGACTTCATTTTGCCAGTTGCGTTAGATGATTGGTCAACTTTTATAACAGAAAAAAAATATCGAACATCTAAAAAAAATATCAATCATCTTTTAAAACAGAGATTTACATTTTTAGGAAAAACGACACCTTTGTTTGCTTTTAAATTTTCTGTGTAGAGTAATCTAAACACACTCTTCAAAATGTCAATTGGATTTTATAAAATTAATTATAGTTTTTAAAAGAAATGAAAATAACTGTTTTTCATATTTTTCATAAGCTAGCGCGTTTGTATAGCGCATAAGGTGTATTTTAGATAACTGCGTTACCTTTTAATAGATATATCCACGGTATACCGATCCCCCATCTAAGCTCCATCTAGGTAATTAACGCTTCGAACTGGGAAATTTACTCTGAAAAATTTTGCCTAATCTGCTATCAAGTTTCATTTAATTTTATTGATTAATTGGTCACCATTATTATAACTGTTTTTTAGAGTAATTAAAATTTTAATGTAATTCATGATTATATGGTAGCGTGTCTACTCAATTGTATACAGCTGATTCAAAGTTATTTCATTTGATTACGATTTTGTCACAACTGCTCAAAGATTTTGATAATAATTCGTCAACAATATAAAAGATTTATATAATTGTTAATTAATTAATAATGTTTTTAAAGCACTCTTGGCATGGCCTATACAGTAAATGAATTATTTAAATAATTTATATTGTTCATCAATTGGCGAAATCTGTTGACCAAACTGTTTCACAAACAATCATTCAATAAAGAATATAATGCTTACCAAATAATCAAAATAATTTACCAATAATGACCAATTCGTGACCAATAGGGTCACTTCTTTAAATTTTCAAATCGTGAGGCAATTAGGAGCTCCTTCATCTTCTACTTCTGAAGATCCATTTTGTTACACCTTTACATTAATTTAAAAAATGAAAACGATTTTGAAATATCAAAATTGTAACATGAAGTAATTAAATCGAAATCTTCTAATGTACACTTTTTTAAAGTTTCACGGTTTGTATCCATTGTAACGATAAAATAAACGGGTTCTTACCGCGATATTGAATTTTTTTTAAGTTTCCCGATATTTCGATGTTGTTGAAAGCGCCTGGCGAATATTTCACTCTACCCTATTCTGTACTGTCGGGGTGACTATTGAGTGAATGCTAGTAGTGACAAAAGTGATAATTACGAACCAGAAAGAGGGTTGAGGGAAATATTTGCTGTCCAATATCCGCCCGCAGTTTCATCAGTTCACCTATGATCATGGTGCTTGCATCGAAATATCGGGAAACTCAAAAATATTTTAATATCGCGGATAAGAACCTATTTATTTTAGTGTAATGTTACGAAATTTTCTAAGCAATTGTTTGCCGTTTCTATCTTGCTGTCTAAATATAGGTCAGGTTATGTCTAAATTGGATAAAGGACAGCGTCAAAGTTTGTCGCGGCGGTAAACAATGACGTCACGGCGTTTTAGAGTTAAATTTAGACGAGAGAGCGCCTCCAGTGAGTCATTCCGAACGCCCTGCGATGTAGGACGTCAAGAACTCGAGATATTGTGAGATTTGAAACAAAGATGAATGAGTTTATTAAAATCAATTGAGAATTTTACCTTACGAGTTCAGTACACTGGAATTTTATTGGAGTTATTTGTTCTTCGAGATATACTCGTATGTACTTGTGACTTTTGGCGTAGCCTAGACAGTTTAAAATGAATTATTGAAATCAATTATATTGCTGATCATTTGGCGAAATCTGTTAATCTATGCATAGAGATATAGATTCAATGAAAAGACAAACAGCGAATTCAATAAAAAGCGAAGCACCAAAATAACGCGACCCGCCATAAAATATGACACTTTATTACACGGAATGAGCAGATCAGCCACCATTTCGTTAGAAAAAATTACCGCAGGTTTTCTACTGAAATTAAGGTCAAAGCATTTTAGGGTTCCGAACCCTAAAAAGAAAATGGAACCCTTCGCTATAATTGTCTGTCCATTTGTCCGTCTGATTTTGTCTAAACTATATTTGGCATAGCGATACATCTATATTTTGCACTATTTTTAAAAATTCAAAGGAGAAGTGAAAGAAAAAAATTCTGGAAAGATGTAATAAAGTCCTCTTTTTTAGTTAAAAGAGGAGGCAAACGAGAAAGCGATCACCGCCGGCCATGGGCACCCGCAACGTCCGGGGAATCACGGGTGCGTTGCCGGCCTATAGGGAGGGGAGGAGGGAGCTGGGCCACCGGCACTCTCACTGACCGAACGAAACACAACAGAAATAGATACTGTTATTTTACGCCGATATTCTGTGAGAGGGTGGTATTTAACCGGGCGAGCCGGCCCAATTCGTGCTGAAATACAGCATGGCTTTACCACACCTAATGTACAAATACCCAGCTACCAGAGGGAGAGAATATGTTATATGGGACTTTTAAACACTAAAACTCCTACGATGGTCGCCTTCGACGTGTTGTCGAGAGGCTCCGAGCGTGCTGTTACTGAGCTGTGCCGAAGAACTTCTCAGTGGTGCAGTATTAGTCTCTGAGAGGGAAGGTAGTGACAGAGCCTCCTGCACTCTCGCAGAGCCACGAAGGCGCAGATCACACGCGTTGTCGTCCACAAGGATAATCAGAGCATCCACTTCGATTAACTGCGACCCCGAAAGCTCCCTTAGTCACCTCTTATGGCAGGCGGGGAACACCGTAGACTTATTCTCGGGCTTACGAAAACGAGGGCTGACAACGAGAGTCCTAGGTGTTATAGATCTCCAGAAATTAAGAGCAGAAATTATGTGTATGCGAATTGAACATGAACATTATCAATTTTAGTTCAATTCAACCATATTTTAGGAACGTCATATTACTGGCTCGCAAAGAATTTGCATTGAGAAAAACAGAGCAATCTAAGTGTATGTTTAAAATACAAAAAGCAAAGTCCCGATTTACTGACTCACTGACTCATCGTCGCACAGCCCTGAGAATAAAAATTTGAAATTCTGAGTGTCTTGATTTTATATTGTAGGCATCGTTTAGACGAGATTTCTCAAAATTCGACCCCTAAGGATGTAACAGGGAGTGACAAAGTGTGCATGAGAAATACTATTTCTACACATATTCTTTACTTGAAACTTGAAATGCTTATCGATACAAATAAAGAAACATGTATTTCGGCGTTTTTCAAAATTGAGCCCTCAAAGAACGAAAGGGCGTCGTAAAGTTCGTACGGGCAATGATATTTTCTGGTCAGAATTATATAAAACTAGTAGCTTATTGACACAATGAATGAAACAATATATTTTCAAAAATCAACCTGTTGGTAGTGCAACGTGGGAAATTTATGGTTATTATAATTTTTTCACGGTAAGAAATGAGAATTGCACACTACACGGATTGGGCTGAATTTCTTTTTGTACAGGCGCATTAATTTTGAAATGAAAAAGTCTACACGAGAGAAGCCGTGGGAAATAGCTAATTTATTATAATAACGTACATAGTTGCCTAAAATATTTACTTTACTACTAAAAGAAAACCAGTTTACCGCTACCGTGGATATTTATACCATCAATGTACCTTCCTTCTTTATCTATATTTTTTGTTGTGAATATATAATCTACATACTATGATTTTTTCGACGAAGCATATGGACGGCAATGTAAGTAGATTACATTGACTTTCATAAAACCATCTCTCAATGGCTCTTGTGCATTCACATTATAAATATAACATTGCTCTTTTTACTCGACTGCCGAAGGAGGGTTATGTTCTTCGAGTGTATATTATATGTATGTATGTCCATTTCTTTGGCATGCTCTGTCGCCTAAACGGCTTGACGCATTTTAACATATTATGAGGTCTCATTAGATTCATCTTTATTGTGGGAGTGACATGGGGTATACAATTTCAATATGGCGCTCGAGAAAAAGAAAGTAGAGAAGTATAACAATGTGGGTATCGAACGCAAGATAATAAATAGCCAATTCCAAATATATGCATACATATATTCACGCCGTATCCCTAACGGGGTAGTCAGAAATGACAGAGCGCCAAGCATCGCGGTCCTTACATACACATCTTTCGCTTCCTAATCTCATCATTCTCTTCACATACTTTCGCTTAGGTATGCGAGTGCTTTTGACCTTTTCGTCGGCTAACACTCTAAGTGTATAATAACTAATAATAACAAAAATGTTACTGCAGTCGGGATTTTTGTTTTTTTTTTTAACAATTTCGTTTATTACAAAATACTTGAAAACCGTCAGATATCGGCCAGCCGTATTCTTATTTATCAATTGTCTAATGGGTCCAATAACACAGGTGCATCGCCAAACTGTGCTTATCATCAGTAAATACAATGTCCAGTGAGTGCTCTTATCAATGAGATACCATATCGAGAAATATTTTAATTCATTGCAATTAAATGAGAGTATAAATGAGATCTACATATTTATGGTGTTACAAAAATACCCTGTACTACCGAATGGGGTTGACGTACCCATGAAACTGAACAACTTTCCCCAAGGAACATGGGTCGAAATAGGAAAAAAAATTTTGGATCTCTAATACTAATTTCATCAGCTGAGCGTTCATTTTGTATGAGAGGACCAACATTTTTTTTTCATATTTCGACCCATGTTACTTAGGGAAATTTGTTCAGTTTCATGGGTACGTCAATTCCCTTTCGGTAGTATAGGGTATTTTTATAACACCTTGTACACTTACTCGTATACTCCGAGGGTGGCCCTCAGCAGAGCATAAGTATATACCTAATATGTTTTTCTATATATCTAACACTATTTGTAAATGGACTAGAGACACGATCGAGCTGACGTTTCACGAAACGTTACGTGTGAAGAGGCGTCAATCTAAAAATAAGAGACAAACGCACGGACGGCTCGCTCGTGTTTTTACATTAAAAATATAATAAAGGAAACGGTGATGCATTGAATACGAACGCGGACACAGAGCCATGAATTCAACAAATGCGCCTAAGAAAATAAAATAATGAACACGAAATTAAATTACAGATCAGAGAAACCTAATTGCGTAACTTCCATAGCTTTCTTTACACTTCCATAGACGTAATAGTTTAGGAAGTTCGCTGTTAATAAAAATTAATCTATTGTTCATCTAATTGTTCAATTAAAAGTTCATCGATCAATGTAAAATGTCAATTTGATATAAATATCAGTCATTGATGTTCATTTCGGCCAGGTCAGTTTAAAAGAACAACTTTTGAAAGACAGATCTCTCCCAATGCACGTCACTGAACTCATTTTCGGCTTATTTTAACCGACGATTGTCAACCACCTTGCGCAGAATATTTCTTTTTTCGGTATATCTCATTGGAGCACGCCCTACACTTCGTTAGCCCAAACGCTATCTTCACTCTAGAACTCGCCTGCCTAAGCCGTTATCAACCTTCACGAATGTGACCAGTCTCCTGCTACTTCGGTCTGCTTGTTCTCTGAGCTATACCAAAGGAGTACTAATACACTATGAGATTCTTATATACTCATATTCTTATCATTCTATATAAAAAAAAATTAAATGTCGTTCGCAGCTAAGCACAGAACTTGAGAAGGGCTGGACCGATTGGGCAACTTTTTTACATGTTCGTAATAGTGCAAGTAAGCTTTTTAAGAAAATATAAATTGGAAAAGCTGCCAGATACATTTTAAAATTCGAGAACACTGAAAGTGCTTTGTTCTTTGAGTTTTTTGTATGAATTCAAGAATATTACTCACGAAACATAATATAATAACTACTGAACCACAGCCAAACGTGGCCGGACATAGCTAGTATACGTATAATTATCATATTTGTATGTATATCCCATTAATTTTAAAACAAAAACAAAGACATTATCATTTTTTTTATGGCAGAAGGTGCAAACGGCCAAGCGAGTCACATGATGGTAAGTGATCACCGCTGCTCATAGGCACCTGCAATGTCCGGGGAATCACAAGTGCGTTGCCGGCCTGTAAGGAAAGGAGGAGAAGGGGGGAAATTGGCGACCGGCACTCTCACTCACCGAACGAAACGCAACGGCAATAGATGCTGTTATTTCACGTCAATATGCTGTGAGAGAGTGATATTCCACCGGGCGAGACGGTCCAATTCGTACTGAAATGCAGCATGACTCTACCACAATGCGATGCCCAGAACAGAAATATAAGTTATAACCCGTTTGAACAACAAACAGTTTGAAAAACAAGGCTATAGGTGAACTTTTACTACCTGTATGGGAACACAAGCAGCTTTTTATATAACATAGGTCAGCATGAAAACAAACGATTTTAATTTTAAAACGGCTTTCCTAAATACTCGATATTAACATATCCATTCTCATTATTTGTTTCAACAATCTTAAATATGCCCTATTTTTAGAGGCCCGAAAGCTTATTGAGACTGATGTATCCACAGCCAACTGGAGCAACTCCAGATAAAGTATTTACCGCCGAGTAGACTCATTCAGCCTTCAGCAGAGAGACTACGTAATTCACTGTTCACTAGGAGATTTCAGGTGGCAAGGTCGACGACCTTTTTCAAAATGTGTTTGTTTTTTTTAATGTAAAGTTAATCTTCTCGTGTATTTATACCTGCATGCATAGCTTTAAGCTATATCTCTAACGGGGTAAACAGTGAAAACAGAGCATCAAGCATATGGTCCTTACATAATTCTTCTCCTTTCAGATTTCGTCATTATATACACAGATTTTCACCACATAACACTTTCGCCGAGGTAGGGCAGTAATTTTAACGTTTCCGTCAGCTAGCGCACTGGTTATTTGATCTTCATTAGTCAGTCTTGGTCTTCCTTGGCTTCTACTACCACTCACCTTTGCTCTCTAGATTCGTTAATCGTTTATACACGATAAAGAAATCTGTACTGAGAAGAATCGACAAGGGATTCAGTAAGGTTTGGGTTTGGAAGATATGCACTATAATTTGCATGGAACATTTGAAATAGCTTCAGTAACATGCAAACACGTACTTTTCTAGTCATTTACTTTATTATTACAGTTTTTTGGCACAATATTGAAGTCGTTTCAACGCAGCCATCTTGCGCGCACGTAAAACGAAAAGTTTAGAGGGAGCATCACTATTACGTAAAACGGTTGCATCAAATGCCATTGCTTTACGTAATGTCTAGGTAGATCATGATGTGGCGAAGAATTTAGCTGGAACAAACGTTTGGTCTCATCGATCCACTCGATTCTTCATTGGACACATCGTGATATAGCGCCTAGACAATATCTTACTTCATGATTTATTAAACCATTTTCTAGACTTTAACATTAACAGCCTGGTAGCCCGAGCAACAGAATGGAGCTAAGGTGTACCCTGCCTATCGTAAGATGCGACTACAAGGACTTTCGGGGGCGCGGTCGATTGGAGTGAGATTCATCCATTCATGCGACCTCGGGAAGGACGACATCCCAAGTTGGTCAGCGCTATCATGATACTGCGAGGGTGCTGAGGGGGCTGCGTAATTGCCCCTCTGAAAATTACTTCGGCACAAGGAGGAGCTCCGGTGCGTTCCGCAGTAGATCTTAGAGGCCCTCGACAATGCGCCATGCCAAGGACAACCACCGCAGGAGTTTTAGTGGCAAATCAAAACCATTTTGAAGATGCTTCGTTGAGAAAAATGCACGCATTCATAAGAAAAAATTAAATCGTTTCTCTCAAACATATTACAACTTAAAAATACTTACTCCATTTACATTTAAATGTACTTGTTAGTTAAATATTGAAAGTGTTATCACGGATTACATAATATGTAATATAACAAGGTGTTGTAGATAAAATCGTTTGGCAACCACTAGTTTACGATTACCATCGTTATTTTCATTCAGTCTTCACATAACTGACGTAACGCTCGTAATCCCTAGATATGGCGACATCCGTCGTAAATGACGACAGTTCTTAAACCAAGTCAAAGACCATTTGCGAACGCTCGCAGTGGCTTTTTAGGTGATCCTGAGGAGAACGGCAGCGCATTTGGTTCGTGCTGTTGTTGCACTGAATGGCTACTGCAGAGGGTATCACAATGGAAAAACTAACATACATACATACATTTGGAGGCAACTGTCCAAATACAGAATGAATAGCCAGGCAGACATCACGCGGCCCTGTTTGACGCCTGAACAGACATCGAACCAGGGCGACATGTCACCATCTATCCTTACACAAGCTCTGTGGCCTCGATATAATGACCTCACAGCCTGCAGTAAGGGGCCCTCCACGCCATATATTGAAATGTTAGGAAAACCTAAGCACTTCAATGTATCACTACATTAAGAACTAGCATGTAATACAGAATGTAAGCAACTTCATAATTTTTCGCAAAAAAATGGAAACGGACGTTTGTATTCTAGTCTTTACCATCAAGGTCTGTCTGAGACCTATATTGGTGTAGATTGAACAAACACAGATCACAAAATTAAACATTTCATTGAAGATAGTCTAGAAATAATTCTCTCTGTACACACGTTCACTGCCTTTAATAAATTTTAATATTATGCAATTTTTTGTAATGTTAAATAATTATACCTGAGTTTCTTACTATTTCTTCACAGCGCGTGTGTCTGTCCGCACTAGTAGTAACTTTAACGTCCAAAAAATGAACAAAAAGGATTGGACTTTCAGCGTTAAGAAGTACCGGTGCGTTCCACCGTAGACCCAGCTCTCCCATTACAGCGATAACGACCATCACACCACGGGACTTTCAGCGGATTAACACCCCACATAACCTAAGAATGTGGTCTAAGTGGAATATAATATCTCTAATCACCCCTCGTGGGTACACGGTCGTAAATGTTTCTAGAATATTCCAGATCCAGGCAAGAATTTCATTCGATTAAGTTCGATGAGCTGTTAGAAGTGACGTTTCTCTTCACAACATAATTTTTATTTGTTCAAAATAAAATGAATCTTAATTGGAGCACATAAAACATAATTTGGACTAGTGATTTCAACAGCTTCAGATCGACTGATATTGAACTTAATCGTCATTGATATACGTCTCTAAATAACTCGAAAGTTATTTCACCTGCTCGTAAGAATAGAATTGGCGGGGATTAGCGGTAAGGTGGATTGGATTTCTGACACTGGCCAGTCGCTGAGTCATTTGTTTGACGAGTTCGATAATTAGCCCATCCTAGATTATATCTGGTACAGTTTTCAGACCATTTCCAAGTTCTAGTCTACTCCATTTTGATAAACACCATTGAAATTGTAAATTACATAGTAACTATTAGATTATTTATTAATACCAATTTTTCTTCGATTACGTATATATACCTATAGTACCAGATGGTAAATTCATCTGAATCATCTAGTCTACACTTTTAATGTCGATAGGTACAATATGTAACGAATTAACTGGAAAGTAGAAACTACTTTATTTAGAACTGGTTATGCCTCGCGGTTTCATCCGCGTTAAATTTAGTATTTTTAGGGTGGCTTGTACCGACTATTTGAACTCGATTTAAGAATTTTACATCTCGTTTGTACCAACTATTAAATAATTGGTGCAAGCGAGATGTCAAATCCTTAAATCGAATTTTAAAATAGTTTGTGCAAGCCACCCTTAGTTTATGTTATGTACTCTCAGAAAAGTCTTATAACTACCAATGAAAATCTCATCGAAATTGGTTCAGCGGTATCGAAGATTAGCCCGGACGAACAAACAAACAGACAAATAAAAATTTAACAAAAATGTTTTAGTTTTGGTTATCTGCCAATAACCGTATAAGCTTAAGAAAAAGCCATTATGTCAAAATCACAGACAGACAAATCAATTTTATTAATATTTATACATGTATAATTGAATAGATTATTAACTGAATCCTTCATAATATTTTTAAAATGTGTATTTTTCTAATAATTCCATAAAATTGAATTGTGGTCGCACAAGTTGATGTAAATAAAAACAGCCTGAGAATGAGGTTACTTTATCTCTGCCTGTCAGAAGAGGTGATTAAAGAGACCTTCGGGGTCACGGCTAATCAGAATAGGGTCTCCGATCCATCCATTGTGATCCCAAGGACAACGATAGCGGTGTGATCCGCACCGTTGTGGCATTGTAAAGGAGCAGGGAGGGTTCTATCATTGCTCCTCCTAGAAATGCTTCGACATAGCGTGAGCAGGGCTCCGGCTGAGAACGACTGGCGCAAGTTTTGGTGGGTAAAAGCTATATCTCCGCTAAGGGGCTGGATATCTGTGTGTAGATTTCTACTACGTATCCGAAAAAAAATTAAAATGAATCTTATACTGCACGAAATAAAGTGTATCTTTATTCTAATAGTTGTCTGTTGGAATAAGAATGCGCTCAATCACTCGACACATAACCGTATATAACTACATAACGTACATAGTACGGCCCGTATCGTGTGTGCTGTTAACGCATTGCCTACGTCTAGATGCCACAAATGTCTCGCATAAATAGTATCGCTAATTTATTAAATAACTGAGATTAAGTTCACAAAAAACTGTATTTATTGATTATACTTTTATAAAAATCGATTATTAAGTCAGGGTATATAAGACTTTTGGTTAACTCTGTTACACAATGCATGCGTATGTTATTATAAATACAGTTCCGACAAAATGCAAAATGTCCAGATAAATAGCTAAGTACGTATAAGTTTCATATTGCGACAAAGGTGATAACATAAAAACCTCCGCAAAAAAAAAGGCATATACATACGTGTAAACTTTACTCATTTATACGGTCATCTTACACTTGATCAAAAAATTTATAATGACAAATTATTTTTACAAAAAAGACCAATTAGTTCCTAAAACAGTTCCCCTGTATCTACTACGTATTCGGATTTCACCATACTGTCCCAGTAAAAAAAACACTGTATATATTGTTAGCTATAATTCTCTGCACACGCATTTACTGTCTTAATGAAAATATTGTATTTTAATAAACCTTTTGTAAAATGAAGTTGAAAAAATGATACCTGACTGAGTTTCTTGTCGGTTCTTCTCAGTATCCAGGTTTTCTATTTGAAACGAACTAAAGTAGATTTGACGTTCAAAAATACCTTGTAATTGCGTTTACTTGAATAAATTGATTTGACTTTTTGACTTTGACCCGAAGTTTACAACTTAGTGTTCGATGCGTGTTTGGTTTCTCAAAGAAATATCCTCAAGAAAGTCAAGAGCATAAGAGCAGCTCGGCGCTGGTTAAGTCACCCAGCGACCACGTCCGGCATCAAAACACCACAACACTATGAGAGCCTCACAAAAATGTAAGGGTCCATCATACTCGCTAATCCTGCCGCTAAACAGTAGCGCTTAGGCTGTTGTATTCTGGTGTAAAAGGTAAGACAGCCGATAAAACATTGGGCACAAGACGCGCAATATTTTAGCTCTTAGGGTTGCCAACGCATTTGCAATCCAAATTGGTTTCTTAGTTTTAATATTGTAATGTTAATGTACTAAGCTCATTGACATTACTCCAGGTTTTGTTATTTATTATTTATTTACTTATTTTTACAGAAGACCGACAGCTATGTAATAATATTAACAATAACAAAAAATTAGGTAACGAAACCGCGAGTTAATAAATGATCCTCACTGATAAAAACAGTATTTAAACTGAAGTATAGTTTGGTACACAAAAGTTCAAATATACATACATATATAAAACAAATACAGATAATATATCCCCTATGTGCTAGACAGTGGCTCAATTGTCGTAAACGCTAGTAGAATAGAACGACGAATACCACGTGATATATAGCGTAACAAATTTTAAATTAGGAATCAGACGTTATTACTGTTCTATTAAATTAAACGAAAAGTAAAGTCGTGTGAAACCGTCGTATAAAACGTAGCCGAATGGCACTTTTGACGAGCAATAACGCCAGCAAGCGTTTCTATTTTGCGAAACGTTTGCCACTTGTCTAGCTCAGCTCGACTATTGAACGAACTATCAACATATTGCCAACACTTTCACACTTTTAAAAAAGTTATTACTGAGCATCCTTGTTGAGGAAACACTCGTATTAAAAAGATCTATTTTTATTTATAATTTATTCTTGACCATGGACAATGTAGTCCTTCAGTCGAAATATTAAAGAAACATTAACTGTCCCTAACACTCCTCCAGTAAAGTAATAGCTTTACTGAAGTTAAAAAAGGACTTCTTGGAAGAGTGCGAAAACTTCAGCTACACATGTTTATTTGGATCTCCTCCATTCTTTTTACTTACACAGAACTTTAAACACAATACACTATCACTGTTGTACTTTAAAACTCCTAAAAATGTAAAAAATAGAAAATCTAAATAAAAATGACAACCTCACTTCTCCCGTTCCCGCCAAAAAGTCCTAAAAAGATCTAAATCGAATATTCTTGCCATATCGTTGAAATTATTAGCTTCAGTCCACTAACTATTACAATGAGTGATGTGAATAAAACTCCAACATATACCTTTACTTACATTTTTAAAGCAAAACCCGAGTTTCGTGTGATTATACTTAGCAAAAGCTAATACTAAAAGCTTGTTCTATTTTCACTTACACAAATGCCAGCCGAATCGAGCTATTGCTAAAAAAGCGTGAATAAAAACTAACTAGTATCAGTAACAGATTATTCACTTTTACAAAAGCAATTGCTATGAGTAAGAGAAGAGCTTATAATAACTAATTATTACTAATGCTAATACTAAATAATATAAGAACTACTTTTGTTTTTTCACATTACCCAATATAAAGACTAAGAAACCATTTAAGATTACGAATGAATTGCCAACCCTGAGGATTAATTGTCCTGGCCCTTACGCCAGTTTCACCAGCTGTCTGTGAACAAAGGTTCTATAAACATAACAAGCTGTTTGTTCGTTTGTTTTCCCCGTGGTATAAAAAACGCAATTTTGTTTAAAATAAGTTAATGTCGTTCGTGCCGGCGCCACTGGTCGCTCGCTAGCGACAATCGCCAACTCATACTTCTAAATCGGTCGCGTGCCCTGTCGGCTATTTCAGCTTCGCTATTTTTATCCGACAAAGATCCCGATGTGGGTCGAGATTCCTTTTGCTTTACCATTTACAAGCCGACACGCCTATTTACGTAATTGTTACCAGTTCTGTGTCACTAGTTCGTCGGTGTGAATGTCAGGAATTAGGGGATGTGCGAGTCAATTGTCACTATAACATGGTACCTCTAGGTCTGTTTAGTACGCCGTGGGTACCAAGTTATTGAAGTGAAACTCCTTGGTCGGGACAATTCCGGCCAACGAGTTTAATAAAACATCAGTCCAAGGACTTCGTACCATATTCCAAAACGGTACGTTTGTGAAATGTTATACAGTTGCATTTGATGTAGTGATAATGGATACAGTTTATAATGGTTTATTTATAAACTAGCTGTACCCCCGAGTTCGTCTGCGTGTAATTTTTCCGTGACTTTTCAAGGATAAATAGCCTACATCTATCTCCAGCGGTTTAGCATTTATCATCCAAAAGCCTCGTTCACATGTCCTTACCGCTCAAGTTGTTCTTGAGTTTTAAACGGACATACAGACAGACAGATAGACAGACAAAAATTTTAAAGTAATAGATTTGAAGTTAGTGAGTCATAAAACGAATATTTGTCATAAAATTTAACAATAAAATTGTAATTACCGACAGATGTTACAGATTTATATAGTTATATAGATTAAACACCAGTTTTATATTTAAAAATCTTAATTTTATTACATTCGGTAAATACGCTGAATATTTCCAAATATTTCGTGACTGAGAGAGAATTCATAAGTAAAAATATGCTATTCTGTAATATCTATTCAAAGCCACTCCGTTGGACGAAGTAAATAAGTAGAAATAAATTTTTGTCACATACTTAGATCTAAATTTCTGTATATCTTACTTATCTTCCATACTTTATGAATTGGTAGCCAAAATTAGAAATAAAAATTGATAACTAATGATTTTTTTTTTATTTTGGCTACCAATTCACATCCTTGTGTCAGCTCGATAGGTATAACAACTGTAACATGTCAGAATACATCGACTTTGATATACGTGCAGACAAACAGACGGATAGACAGAATTGACAAAGATATGAGTCCCGGTTTTGCCATTTAGTCTATAGATGCAAAGAATGAATGAGTAAGGAATGAAGATATACGCAGGATGACAGGGTTGCACGACAGCGTTATTGTAAAAATGAAGAAAGGAATGTTTAGGTGATTCAGGCACATGCAAAAAATGAAAAACTGACGAAGAAAATATGCAGAGCGAAAGTGAGTGGTAGCAGAAGCCAAGGAAGACCGAAGCTGACTTACGAAGATCAAAAAGCCAGACTGTTAGCTGATGGAAATGTCAAAAGCACTCGCATACCTAAGTGAAGATGTGTGAGGAGAATGATGAGATAGGAGGAACCGAAAGAAGTATGTAAGGACTACGAAGTTTGACGCTTCGTCCTCTCTGACTACCCTGTTAGGGATACAACGTGAAAATATGTATATATGAATATAGAACTCTAAAAAAACATTTGAATTTCGCTTAGTTATTATAAAGGAGTTTTTCAAACTCTGGTAATGGATGAACTAGGGATGACGACGCCATTGAACTGTGATGTCACAAACTGCAGTCTCAGTGCTAGAAGTGACAGAGCCAGTGAACTTATCATTATTTGAGCACGGAGCACTCAACCTATAGAGTGGCAATGTCATTTATTTTGTATGAAAACAATATACGTCTTAACACTCTGCATTCTGTTTTATAGTTTGATTTTTTGCTGTTTTTGCCACACCACCAAATAAAACAATAAGCCTTTACATAAATATTTAAATATTTGTCGGAATATACAGAGATGTACACACAGGTCCAGTATTGGTTATGTAGCGAGAGTTAATATTTGATAGAGTAAATAAACTGAGCAGTGGTGAATAAGATGGTCCGATATTTCGTCTGTATGGGTTGAGTGCTCCACGTTATTTGAGTTTAAAAGCCAATGACTTATATTTTTTACCACTGTACCACAAAAGAGGTAGGTCCGGGTGAATATTTGTCTACAGACTTGTACTGATGAATGTAATGCCTTGTTTACACGTCACGAATGGTTAGTTAGAAAGTAGTCGCTAAACAATTGAAGCAGCAATTTACGACTTGCAACTTATCACGCTATTAACCTTAACTCACTATTTACCATATTATATATGTTATATGCTTGTATTAGTTAGTAAATAGAAGATTTTTGTGATTTATAATAAAACAATGATATGATAAGCAATGATGAGATACGCAGTATGAAAGGGTCGCACAACAGTGTTATTGTAAAAATGAAAAAAGGAATGCTTAGATGGTTTTTACAAAGCCAATAAAAAAGATAATAAAAACCTGTAAATGTATTTTTGTGTAATGGTCTCGTAGAGTATTTATAGTTAGCTTCACAAGTAATGTCATTAGGTACACTACTGAAAGCAATGTTTTTATAAGTTGACCAGTTGCTGCCCGCGGCGTCGCGTAGTTTTTATTTGTTAAATTAAATAATTCACAAATCTTTACGTATATAGAGTAAGGAAAGACTTGACATTCTTTTTTATTAATTATTGTAAAAATGAAGAAAGGAATGCTTAGATGGTTCGGGCACATGGAAAGAATGAGTGATGAAAGACTGACGAAGAAAATATACAGAGCGAAAGTGAGTGGTAAAAGAAGCCAAGGAAGACCAAGGCTGACTTATGAAGATCAAATAGCCAGAGTGTTAGCAGACGGAAATGTCAAAAGCACCCGCATACCTAGGCGAAAATGTGTGAGGAGAATGATGAGATTTGAGGAAGCGAAAGAGGTGTGTAAGGACCGCGACTCCTGGCGCTCCGTCCTCTCTGACTACCCGTGGGGGATACAGCGTGAAGTTATGTTATGTTATGTTTTTATAATAAAACAGCTGTCAGCCGCCGGCTTTTATTGACGTTACAGTATAGACTCAGTTATTGCCAGGGTTGCCAACGTTTTTTCGGTTGATTATAGTATTTTTCAGAATAAGCTATAAAAAAATACTATACTACACTACAAAAAAATATAGTATTTTATGAAAAGAATAAAAAATAGACAAAGATATATTTGTTATTTATTTATTTTTATAAAAACTATATTTTTTTTTGCACTTCTTACATTTTTTAACAATTTTTTATGTACAACTAAAGTGGCATATTCTTTATCGCATTCAATTTTTAAATTAATGTAAATCGAAAGATCATTTCAAGACAGAGGCGCGTTCACACGCACATCGGAAATCGCGTCAGTTAAAACTCGAAAGGTGGGTCTGCATACTATACTATTGAAGAAACATATAGTACGCAAAAATATTATATTTCATTGATCACTGATTAGTCTTTATTTTGCAACACCGAAACTAATAATAAACAAATTCCTCATTTTTTTTCTTTCATCAGGGCAAGACGCACAGATACGCGCATTTGCCAATGTCACCTATTGTATTATTATAAGTAGAATGGTTATCGTAAAACTCCTCTAGAAGTGATAGTAGACTTTACTGAAGTTTTATAAGACTTGTTGGAAGAACGCGAGAACTTCAGATACACATGTTTATTTAGACCTACTCCATTTTTTCACTTTCACAGAACTATAAAACACAATTTACTATCACTTTTGTACTTTAAAACTCCTAAAAATTTAAAAAATAGAAAATCTAAATTAAATGACAACTTCATTTCTCCCGTTCCCGCTGAAAAGTCTGACATTTTGTGATTATTTGACGTTTATTTGACATTTTATAACTTATTTGTAATTATAATTTTGATTATCCATAACATTTTATAAAACTGTTAATTAAATATTTGCATGCTATGTTGTTAGCAGAAAGTGAAGAGCTTTATATTTATGTGTAAACTATCAACACCAATGATATACGCAAATCAATAAATATAAAAAAAAATACCCTGGTGTGGGGACTACAGCAATTATCTGTGTTGTGTTTTTTTAATTTACGTGTACCTAAATGTTTGTTACAATAGGTACATACAGTAGAATCCGCTATGATGACTCCGCCTATATTGACCAACCGCTTAATATGAAATAATTGCAGTGCGAAGTTTGGTTTTCATATAAAATTATTTAAAACAATGTTCAGATATAAAATAGGAAGTCGTTTATTTTCTAAGACTATGCTTTGTATGACGTCCGCCTAGTATGACGTGTTTGTCACTTCCCTTCGATGTCATTATAAGCGGATTCTACTGTATTATGTATTATGATTTGTTAATGTTATATGCACATCGTGTGTGAAATAAACATAAAAATAAAAATTTTGCGCTCGTTTCGAAATTTTCAACGTATTCGTTTTATTTACATAGATTTGGTTTTAACGCCAGGCACCCCCGTAGTTTGAATCATGTCATGCGATGTTTGTTTCAATCATCACATCTCCTAGATGTCTCTGAGACTTCCCAATAGACAAATTTTCATATGCTACACGAACATGTAATATATTAAATATTCAGATACATTACGCAGATTGGATAAGTTTCTAGCAGAGCCACGAGATTTATTTATTGTTTTATTTAAAATCTATACAACTACATTTTAAATTTATGCAATATATAAATATATAGTCAAATCAATGTGCAACAACAGAAGTTTATTAGTTTGGTAGACTTGGTACCGACTTCAGTAACTGACAAATTTAATTATATAGGTATGTGTATTGTACTCATAAAGTTATTTTTATTGTACTTGAGCTTTGATTAGTAAAGGATTTGTCATTTTGTACTTTTCAGTGTTTTTTAAGGTGCTTTAATTTATTTTTTTTATAACTTTTTAATTTCTCCTTTTTGAGTGATCTTGGCTTAATTAAATATCTGCAATTAACTTCTTTCTAATTCTGGAGCGCAACGATATACAAGAGTATCATCAATATAAATAAAGGTTATGACCAGGTAGGTTATTTGGTGTATCTTCGATGTCCAAGCTTCAATAGCGGTGAAATTTAAATGGGACCATCTCTAGAAAGAATCATCGAGATCAAATCACAATTGGCGGAGTAATCGCGTAACAAACATACAAAAAAAACATGTAGTCGAATTGAAAACTTCGTGCTTTTTTTGAAGTCGGTTAAATGCCTTCTTTAAATTTTACGCACAGGCACAGGCAACGTGTTCCGAAGTGAATAACAACACTGCATACGCTATGCGCTATATGCATACGAGCACAAGTACAACCGCGTGGCAACGCGTCGCCACGCCAATAGTCTTGCTAGTTCTTGTTTTATCACAATAAAAACTATTCCAATATATATATATATATTGGAATTGGTATTGTGCCATATACTGTATATATATACATTCCAATATGTATATATATAGAGCATATGGCACAATACCATACATTTCACTATGCATCTTACTAAAAATCTGCCTGATGATATTCGAATTATATTATTCATTGTAAATGCAATATTCTCAATAATACAATACTTCTCTGTATTGACACAGAAAAAATAATATTGCAAGAAAACGTAAACACACATCTTTACATTCATCCTCGGCTTGTTTTTTCTTTCGCAACAAAAGCTACAAACTGTACAAAAAAAGTGTCAAGTTCTCTCTTCTCTTCTAAATTAATGTTTCACGCTCATATCACGGTTCAAGACGTAATCTGCCTAGACTATAATCTCGATAAGTCCAACTAATTCACCGTCTGCCCAATTACATTAATAAATGTCACTTAAATCACTACAACAGGCATAGTCAGGTAGGATTTCCGCAAATTTATCCCAGTTTTGAAGAAGTAGAAACCTCTGTAAGGATATTTCGGAATACGTGTCTTGATTTTTTGTCCCAGAATCCCTACACCGTCCTACCTGACATTTAGCCATAGCATACACTAGATAACTTTAGATACTTAAGTGTAAATGTTACACGCGCTTGTGAAATTCCACATTTTCATATCAAACCGTACATTTTCGTTCGTCTCCCTGTCTAACTCCAGAGAATTAGATTCAAATCACTTGTCAAGAAAATGTCGTAAAAGAGTGAAAAATATTTTGCAATATAAAAAATATATCGAATTTTTCAACACCCACATTAAATCTCCAATACATAACATATGTTAAGTTCATTAGTCTAGTCTCTAGTCCTAAATTCTAATGTCTTCGACAGCTTCCTTGAAAATATTATCATGAATTTGTAATATGTTAAATATTAGTACATATTATGTTACAAAATGAATTTTATGTTTTTGTTATTAATTAAATAAGAAATAAGAAACTTCAAACAAATATCTAAATTAATTAATTGTGATAAATGAAGTGGGTTTTAAATTTAGAATAAATTGATGTTATTTTTTTTTTAGCTAGACAAGTGATGGACATTGTAACTCTTTCCCATAGGGGTAAAAATATTACGTCAGTGATAATGCCAAAATCCCGTTTTACGCCGGTCCGATGCCAAGAATGTCCGATTGTTGGTCGCATGCGCAGAATAACAGTTTATTTTTGTTATAGGAAAACGCAAATTGTTTGTTACCAGCTGACGTGCCATTTTGTCGTATTGATGTACGCTTTGTCATTATAACACAAGTTCGATTCAAAGAATAATTTTAAGAGGGGTACATTTCAAATATTATCAAATTATTATTATTATATATATATTATTATCAAATATTATCTATTGAAAACAAAAACATAACATATCTTCACGCCGTATCCCTAACGGGGTAGTCAGAGAGGACGGACCGCCAAGCGTCGCGGTCCTTACATACTTCCTTCGCTTCCTCAAATCTCATCATTGTCCTCACACATTTTCAATACATCAAAATATGTATTTTTGTAGGTAGGTTCAGTAAATTTATCATTCAATCAAACAAATGAAGCAGCTATAGAATTGGGCATTTCACTATACTTATATTGTGTACTTAACGATGTAAACTTACTGGGCTATAAAGCAAAAGAAAATATAATAAGCATCCGATTCTAGCAAAGAATTCGTTTTGTTTAAAGTTTTTTATTCACGTGGTAGACATGGGTAACACTGCGCTACAACCGCACCAACTCAGTTCACGGTATCAGATGTGGCGACTCGCATATACAAGGTGTTACAAAAGTACCCACTCTACCAAAAGGGGGTTGACGGACCCATGAAACTGAACAACTTTCCCCAAGGAACATGCGTCGAAATATGAAAAAAATGTTGGTCCTCTCATACAAAATGAACGCTCAGCTGATGAAATTAGTATGAGAGGTCCAAAAGTTTTTTTCATATTTCGACCCATGTTCCTTGGGGAAAGTTTTTCCGATTCATGGGTACATCAACCCCCTTTCGGTAGTGTGGGTACTTTTGTGACATTTTGTATATTATTCAAATGTATTGGCGCATTACACACTTCAGCGCATAATACGCTGCCTGCGTTAAAAGTCTTCGGGCGGGCGGGTACGGGTGGCGTACGCTTTGTAGTTGCGACTTACACAGAGATGAGCCCGAGTTACTGAGTTGACGCAAGGAATGTTGCTGGGTGGCCCATGCCTATCGCGTAGTCTGGCTTTACTTTTAAAGCTTTTATTTTTATAGCGTAATATATATATATTAAAATTACAGTATTTAGTTAACAAATACTACCGCCCACTCTTAAATTCCTGAATACTAACCATTTGGATTAACTGCTGACGTATTGTTGTTTTAGTGCTCGTTTGAAAACCATTCCTAAGTAGCAGATACGATAATTTTGTTAAAACATGCGGTGGTATTTATTTTCTTTGCACTTCCATTTGACTGCGTTTACACACAATATTTATGTATTACTTTGATGAGATTTGATTGAAATAAAACGAAATGGTATAAATTAGCTTATTTACTTATTTTATGCTACTATTCCAATTATTATGCGGTGCTCTTAGTTATGCCGCATTAGTAGGCAGTGTGAATATATCTAACACTGCTAAAATGGCCATACACGATGTGGTGTTGGTGCCAACTTTATTGTACGGTAGTGAGGCCTGGATATGACCGAAATTGAGTGAAAGTATGATAAATGCAGTGGAGATGCGATCTCTCAGAAATATGTGTGGTGTCACTCTTGCGGACAGGATAAACAATGAAGAGATACGCAGTATGACAGGGTTGCACGACAATGTTATAGTAAAAATGAAGAAAGGAATGCTCAGATGGTTCGTGCACATAGAAAGAATGAGTGACGAAAGACTGACGAAGAAAATCTACAGAGCGAAAGTAAGAGGTAAAAGAAGCCAAGGAAGACCAAGGCTGACTTATGAAGATCAAATAGCCAGAGTGTTAGCAGACAGAAATGTCAAAAGCACTCGTATACCTAGGCGTAAATGTATGAGGAGAGTGATGAGATTTGAGGAAGCGAAAGGGGTATGTAGAACAGCGACGCTTGGCGCTCCGTCCTTTCTGACTACCCCGTTGGGGGTACAGCGTGAAGATATGTATGCATATATTCCAATTATTTATAAGTTTCAAACATCTCAAATCCACTGCTAATGCGTATGTGATGTGTCAATATGAAAATACCCATTTAGAAATAATTCCGGGAATTAACTTACTAAGTTTCCCAGTTTTGGAAATTTTGCCGAGAAAAACACTTGTGTACGTACTGTATATTTTTAATAAAACCTAATCTATTGAATTAATTGTCATAGTTTATAATAATACATATCTATCCCTACTCTGTGCCAAGCACTTGTAACTGGAAGAAGTTGCGTTTCTGTGTACGTTCACATAAAATATATAATCAAATATTAATAAAAACACTTCCATTTACATAATATAACTATTCATAACATTAAAAACATATTTATGCGCATCTTGTAATCATGGTCTGATTACAAGATGCGCATAAATATGTTCATATCCAATAACTTTCATCTTTCAAACACCTAAGTCCTATACTGCTCAATTTGAGTGCCAATGGGAAAATTCCCAAAGACAAAAAGTTAACGTAGAATTTAGTGTTCGACCTAACTTTCGGTATTGGTTACAGCAGCAAACCTATCGAAACGAACTTATGAATGCTATTCGTTCTGCTAGGATGCCGACATGAAATGAAATGTAGGATATCGAAGTATAATTAAAAGATGTGCTTTCTCTAGCTCGTGTATTTCTCGAGTGACTTATTTTTTGACATTCAAAAATACCATGTTATTATTAAATTAGCAACGCCCTTAAATAACAGTGTTGACATCTGTTAACGATTTTGATTAAAACGATTAAGTGTTTTGATTAACTCGATTAATCGTTTTAATCCTAATCGACAATAGCTAACACTTATAGCTAACTTCGTGACTTTTCGCACTTCCTTCGGTGGCAATCGACATAGTAAGAACTAAGATTTCATGACTGGTCCGTTGACGCGGTGAGGTAACATCTGCGTCCAAGCCGAGGTCCCCTATTTGATCCCTGGTCAGGTCAATTTAGGAAACGAACTTTTCTGAATTTGACTTGCAGTCTGTAGACTTGTAGACTGGGAGCTGTCCTCAGTTCAGTGTGTTAGCTATTGTCAATATTCGTGATTATCTATTATAATCATACTCGTTAACAAATGGCAACACTATTATTTTGAGGGTGTTGCTACTTAATGATAATATGGTATTTTTGAAAAAGCATACTACAAAATTAGCGATTTCATTGAAGACACAACAATAGGCTGGAAATAATCCTCTCTGCACATGCATTTACTGGCTTTATGGATATTGTATTTTAAATAACTATTGTAGAATAATGTTGAAAAAATGATACCTGACTGAGTTTCTTGTCGGTTCTTCTCAGTGTCCAGATTTTCTTTTCGAACCGAACTAAAGTAGATTTACGTTCAAAAATACCTTGCATTTGGGTTTACTTGAATAAATTGATTTGACTTTGATTTTGACTTTGAATGTCAAAAAATAAGTCAGTGGAGAAATACACGAGCTAGCGAAAGCACGTTTTTTAATTATATCTCGATATATCCTACATTTCCATCCATGTCGACGTCCTAGAGTAGAAGAACGAATACCTTTCCTTTTCTTTCTTTCTGTAGCTGCCCATATAGTATAGCCCTAGCTCTTGGCTTGGGGTCACACAATTTGTTTATTGTATGGAGTATTTTTTTCTCTTTCCTCACACAGTAGAAATTATTTTTTGATTAGAGCTACGAAACTGTTAATTTTAACAAGTAAAATAAACTAAAAATTGTACAAAAAAAGTACATTAAAAAATATTTTGATTTCGGTTATAAAAACTAGTATTAGTCGACACTACTAAAAATATATCACGACATTCAGAAATATTTCGAGGAATTTACTTGTTTCTTTTTCATTTATTTGTTGGAAACAGTAGAAATATAGGCCGAGTATTGTTCCTGACCTACGAAATCGACACTCATTTAAATATTATTCTTCATAATTACTGTTCATAGCATGGCACTCAGGTTATATTATGGGCATTATCTAAGCATACATACATATCTTCACGCTGTATCCCTAACAGGGTAGTCAGAGAGGACGGAGCGCCAAGCGTCGCGGTCCTTACATACTTCTTCACACACATTTTCGCCTAGCATTGTGTTTTTGACATTTCCGTTCTGAACTAAGGGTCTGGCGTTCGAAAGGGAACATGTACTGTACAGACGAAATGTAAATATGAGTAAATGGAAAACTTCTAGAACACGTGAATGAAATTGTGATTATGGGGAGTGCGTTTTCGAGGGATGCAAGAAGTGAGTTGGACGTGGAGAGACGGGTAGTAGCTGGCAACAAAGTAAATAGTCCGCATTAGTAGGCAGTATGAATATATCTAACTCAGTGAAAATGGCCATAAATTTATATGTACGGTAGTGAGGTCTGGATATGTCCGATATCAGGTCAAAGTTAAACGCAATAGAAATGCGATCTCTTAGAATTATGTGCGGTGTCATCCTTGCGGATATTATCAAAACGCAGGACAGTTTCTCTAGAGCAGCCATTCCCAAAGTGGTGATAACGCCCCCTTGTGGGCGCTGCAGGCCTAAAGGGGGGCGTTAAGAGACCCAGAAAAAAAATGGGGGCGTTGTGTAGAGGCCTGGGGGGTGATTTGTAATTTCATTTAGCTAGGAGACATCTTAGACAACGACTGCATAAGCTCTCGACTCAGTAGACAAAGTAAGTTTGGGAACCAGTGCTCTAGAGGTATATACGTCAATGAACTCGCTCATTGCGCAGGCTTGTTCCCATTGAGGACTCTTTGTTCCTCGATCGTTCCATGGATGGTCATGTCGAGACTCTGTCAAAGCGGTACTTAACTCGTGTTGATTGCGTCCCGAAGTATTTATAGTGACGAAGATGTTGATTACTCCGATATATTTATTTTTCTCGTATTGAAAGTTTTCAGGAATGACACATCTCTACACGTACCCACAAATAATCAAATCGTTTTAAACCAATTACTTCCAAGTATCAAACAATTGAATACCGCGGCATGGAGCACTTAATGAAGGCACAGACCTTCTGGCGCCGCGCCAGACTGCACCGCGATGTGTCATTTAGCGAACTGCTAAAGATTAGAAATATGTAGACGTGAAATGGTTCTTAGAGCTCATTCATAAAACAAGTTTTATTGGATTAAAATTTATTACTTTGGGTGCAGAGACGTTAAGCGGATATGCTTTCTCATTTGAAGGTCCTGGGTTCTTTTGCCAGACTAGGATCTAATTGCGTGACAGCAAATGCGCAGTATAAAAAATAAATTATAAAACACTTAGAATGAAATACTAATAAATAATTAGTGTAAAATAACTGGATGAAATCGAATCTTTTTTTAATTTAGGTTTTGTGAGGTTTTGTGACAAAAAAAATTTGTCAACCACGGAAAAAAGTATGACGTCACCGTTCATAATCTCAAACACTTCTCAAAAATCGCGTTTTTGGCACTTGATAAACACTCATTTGACTACTACTTGTCAAGTATTCATTTCTTTACTTTGGGCTTTCACTGTCTTTTAAGAGTTGCGTGAAGAGATGAAATATTACGGCATCGAACAATTAAAATTAAAAATTAGGGACCTTCAAGAAACGAGCTTACTCTTTCCTTAAAGGCCGGAAACGCACCCGGGATTCCCCGGACGTTGCGAGTGTCTATGAGCGGCGTGATCACTCTCCATCAGGTGATACGCTTGCTCGTTTGCCCCTTCTGATATATAAAAAAAAATTGAATACTTTTCTGCCTCTCGAAGATATAATTTTTAATGTAGGAAAACGTCTAGAGATCAACTTGTTAATGAATACTTTTTTGCACAAACAACCTGATTATCTTTTTTTTTAAACTCATCTTTGGCCAACTCCAAATGTGCTATTAGGTATACAATATTTACGAAATGTAGCGCGCGGTATCGCGTGATGATATTTATAATTTATTTTATCGAACACTTATAGCTAATATTTTTTTAGAAACGTGGGCGGTAGTTTTTTAATTGTAAAGTTTAAGGATGCGTCAAAATAAAATTTATATTTATATAATTATTCTTGAAAGCACTCTTAAACTAAGTTTATTTGATAGTTTTCTACATTCTTTTTGAACGGTCACCACTATAGTGATAGTTTGCTTCCTCATTGTGCATGATCAATATCTTAGTCGAATATAAATTTACTTATCTTCACGCTGTTAGGGATTGAATACTGCGTGCGTGCTAACGGCATAGAGAGCTAAATGAAAGCTAATATTATGCCGTAGACAAAGAGAGCAATTTTTTCGTCAAACATCTTTCTTTTTTCTCGAGGGCTCAAGGGTTCTATAAAATAAAACATTAATTGTTTATGTTCATACCACAGACTTTTAAATGGAAGCAGACTATACCCATCGATACAAAATGCATGGCAAATTTACACTAACAAATATTACTCACACACATTGTAACATTTTTTCGCTATTGTACCTTCTTTTTAAGAGCTTAGAGGCTGTCAGAGAAAATAATTATAGAACTGGCAAGTTAAAAATTTAAATATGTTTTTTTTTTGGAAGAATAGAACAGGATTTGAAAAATGAGAAAAAAAAGAGAGCGAGGTGGTGTTTTTTTTAGTGAGAACAAGAATGGTTGTGATGGAGTAAAAAGGAGATTATTTTTCTCCTCAAAAAAGAAGATATTTGATTTCTTTGTAAAAGTAAAATCTGTTAAGAATATTAAAGATGTTGGCAAAGTGAAAAAGAAAGAGGCTCGAACCAGAAAACTGATATCGCCCAAACTTCCAAGGCAAATGGACCCCTCGACAAGAATAAGGGGAGCAATGGTTTCAATCGGATAAAGAGCAAATTAATCATGGTGACGCACCAGTTTCATACGAGTTTATAGAAGTTATATTTACAATGACGATGCTGATTGCAGAATTTTACAAAGTCGACTTATAATTTTGGAGATAACATTCGAGAGTGGAGTATAGGACAATACAACCTAATTTAAGCCAGTGGTTTGTGTTTTTTTATCATAATGTGTAAATTATAAGGTGAAAGGTATTTATATCTGATTTTTGTAAACTACACCACACCATCACAACCACTTTGATATCTTTCTGTTTCTATTTTATTTACAAAATTTATTCTGGTTTATTTGTTTCAAATTATATTACAATTTTCTTCTTACAATAGAATTTTATTTAAAAAGATTTCCAATAAATTTCAAAATTTACTTTATCCATTCCCTTTTTGTGGCATCCGGGTGGGAATGGTATAAATTGGCGCCCGGGTATAAATTGGCGCCCGAGTATAAATTGGCGCCCGGGTATAAATTGGCGCCCGAGTATAAATTGGCGTCCGATAGAAATTGATGCCTGATCTAAATTAATTTTTTTTATTTAAAAAAAATTACATATCACAACTTACCACTTCTTAGGCAGTTATAATTTATCTGTCATATACTATACATATTAATTTTTTTCAACAAGGAGGAGATGATTCAGAGCGATAAGTTATAGCTAGGCTATAACTATCGAAGGATTTATTACTATAATTGAGCTACAGTTAGCTAGGACAAGAGGATTCTTCTTTTGACTTACCATAAAAGACGAAGGTTAAAGAGATAAATAAGACACACGATTTATTTACATATAGAGTAATAGATGTTTAATTAATATTTAACAATATTTCAAATAGAAAACACCGTATATTGTATAATCGTCACGATGTATAACTAGTTATAGTTCATCAGCGTAGTTTTGTGACACGTAGGATTGAACATTTTATTTTAAAAATACATTTAGCTTTGTGTAGTATTAACAAAGTAAAATATTTGGTAAATATAGTAAATAGATTATATAATTTTGGCACAATAAAATATTATTGATTTAATTGACAACTAGCTTGTCTTGTCATGTCAGTTTATTTATAATTTTTAAATAAAGAGGTTGATGTGATTTCTGAAATATAAAGGTTTTCTTAGGGAGTTATTACAAATTTATTAGGGTTGTCACAACTATTATTTCAGAATATATTATTTTTAATTCGATAATTTTTGAAGATGTCAATAACAAGCGATGATAATTTAGAAGCGAGACTTCTTTTTTCCAAATATTTTGATGTTCGGTCGAGAGGTAATATTTGATGAGTACTTCTTGACACGGACAAATTAAACTAATATAGTCGAAAGATTAGATTACTACGAGTTGCTTATGCGAATGTCGCGGACAACTTGACGTATATTTTATTTTTTGTAATTATGCGAGACGATATTATAAAAATCGTACTCGAATTATTTTGAACGTGGGAGACGTTGTTTAGAGGAGAAGTTTTACCCGATCGGTAGGGTAGGCCTTTTTATTCGAAACTGGCTCCAAGTTTTATAAAGGCCGTCGTTTTTTAAAAAAGACAATTTTTGACCTTATATTATATGGATTGAGGGATCATGATGGTTCGAATGTAGGAACCTATCACATAAAAGACATAATGAAATAATGTATTGATATGAGTTTTCAAGTAATTTTATTAGTTATTAGTATACTTAGTATTTTTTCACTCTAATTAAATATTGTTAGCGCTAACTAAATTATATATTTTAGTTTATTAGATAGATATTACGGTTTTTTTTTTATATTATTAATTATTGATTACAGTATTTAGGATATGTTAGTGAAGTTAGATGTAGATTTATTTATTTATCTAATTAATTCCATCAATGGCACGAAAATATCTAATGACATATGCGTTTGTATCGTTTTTTGATCTTCCGGTAGATCATGAAATCTATATAGGTTCATAGGTCAGGGTTTATTAGACGCTATAATTTATTCGGTTATATATTATTAGGTTAATTTGTTAGGTTAATTTATTTATCATATTAGGATATTTTTAAATAAGTTACAAAAATATTAAAAATTTAATATTTTTCAGTTAAAAAAAAAATATTTTTTTTTGTTATTAATTTTATTTTCGCGTTTTTAATGAATTCAATAATTTCAATGTTGATTTTAATTTATACGTAAGAGGTGGAAGTTGTGTTATTTTATTAAAAATATATAGGCATATTGAAGGAAAGGAATCAATTTAATTCAAAATTTTAAATTATTATTTATATTCTGAATTTTCTTTATCATTATATATTCAATTTATTCATTTTTATTTCAAAATTTTAATGTAGAACTGTTTATTTTAAATCTTCTTATTTGGAAATTTTAAAATAATATTCTATGGTTGGAAAGCGATTTAGCTAAATTAATGTTAATAATTTGTTATATTAGTTTCAAATTTTTTTTTGTAAGAAAGGGGAATATTTGTAACATTTTTTACTATTGTACCTTCTTTTTAAGAGCTTAGAGGTTGTCAGAGAAAATAATTATAGAACTGGCAAGTTAAAAATTTAAATATGTTTTTTTTTGGAAGAATAGAACAGGATTTGAAAAATGAGAAAAAAAAGAGAGCGAGTGGGTTTTTTTTGGAGAACAATAATGGTTGTGATGGAGTAAAAAGGAGATTATTTTTCTCCTCAAAAAAAGAAGATATTTGATTTCTTTGTAAAAGTAAAATCTGTTAAGAATATTAAAGATGTTGGCAAAGTGAAAAAGAAAGAGGCTCGAACCAGAAAACTGATATCGCCCAAACTTCCAAGGCAAATGGACCCCTCGACAAGAATAAGGGGAGCAATGGTTTCATTCGGATAAAGAGCACATTAAACATGGTGACGCACCAGTTTCATACGAGTTTATAGAAGTTATATTTACAATGACGATGCTGATTGCAGAATTTTACAAAGTCGACTTATAATTTTGGAGATAACATTCGAGAGTGGAGTATAGGACAATACAACCTAATTTAAGCCAGTGGTTTGTGTTTTTTTATCATAATGTGTAAATTATAAGGTGAAAGGTATTTATATCTGATTTTTGTAAACTACACCACACCATCACAACCACTTTGATATCTTTCTGTTTCTATTTTATTTACAAAATTTATTCTGGTTTATTTGTTTCAAATTATATTACAATTTTCTTCTTACAATAGAATTTTATTTAAAAAGATTTCCAATAAATTTCAAAATTTACTTTATCCATTCCCTTTTTGTGGCATCCGGGTGGGAATGGTATAACATGCAGAACTCAGGCCTGAATTAAGGAGCAGGTGCTTATACTGCGTATTATCTTCGAGCGGGACTATTTGGGACACCCCAAATTATATTTTTCATGTGATAAAATAAGAATTAAATTAACTAAGTAATGTCCTAGTATTAGAGATTATTACTTTATTATATTCTTTCTTTTTGTAGATTGTTTTTGTCACATGAAGGATGTAATTTGGAGTGTTCCCAATAGCTCCACGATACAATATTATGATTGTTCGTTCGATACATGAGGCCTGACGGCTGTGCGCTGCTGGTCTTGGGCTGCATATACATTGTGATGACCTTACTTGCGGTTCAATTTATGTGGGTACATGAAGTTTAATGACATAAACGATATATTTTTAAAAGTCGGGAAAGTTGATAATCAGGCAAGTGAAAGTTTTGTATTTAGACTTTTTGGCCCAAACAAAAGAAGAGTGGTTGACATTTTATTCAAAATTCAGATTTGCTATTTTTTGTGCTTTTAGGAGTTTTAAGTGCAAAAATTATAGTATATTGTACGTTACAGTTGTGTGCGAGTGAGAGGAATTGGAGGAATTTCTTTTAACAGTCCTTTGTAACTCCAGTAAAGCCTACTTACCATTGCTTTACTGTAAGTGTTAGAGAATTGATTATGAGAAAATAGAACAAGTTTTATATCAGACGAGTGTTATCGTTAACTGTATTTCTAAGGAGATAAGCGTCAGTGAATGTTTTATAAAATTACTAAATAACTATTCATCGATATACTTTGTCCTCCGATTACTATTTTCTCTAAACTACGCATAAAACACAAAAATTAAAAGAAATCGGAAGATAGTCGATGAGTGATCGATCACATTGAGAATAAAAACTAAAATAGCTTACTCAATAAAACAAAGAATTTTCTCAGTCTTTTACTTATTAATCGGATTGTGTTCTTGTTACATTATCTAAGAACTCATTATAGATGTGCATCAAACACATCATTT
This sequence comes from Zeuzera pyrina, assembly GCA_907165235.1. Classification (NCBI taxonomy): domain Eukaryota; kingdom Metazoa; phylum Arthropoda; class Insecta; order Lepidoptera; family Cossidae; genus Zeuzera; species Zeuzera pyrina. Next base: position 22,885,812 of record OU015627.1, read on the forward strand.
CACTGTTTTTCAATGTGAGCCAGAAGTAACTAGCGCAGAATGTCATATATGCTAAAGATTACCGTTGCAAGTAATCGTAGGTAGTATTTGTCATTATTCGCCTCGAGATATCCATATTTGTTTTCACCATTTTTACATGTGAACAAACAATTTATGCATAATAAAGTCCATCTTCGATTACCTGAAGCAAGAAAGTTGTATTATTTTATAAATAATTTTGTAATTATGAAATATGGCTTCCAGGGCTGACTTTTTTCTAAACAACACTGGCCCAGGTTTAGCCCAGCATAGCGACTAGCATGTATCATAGCATGTGATAGCATGTTCGTTTTTAATAGGTATGTTAAATTTCATGGTCAAACAACAACAGGGCTTTACGGGAATCTCTTTTATATAATAAATGTGGTTCGAAATGTTTTAAGCACAAAACACTGCCAGAATTGGTCTGCTAGTTTGTTCTATGTAGCCTTTCTTATGTATTTCTTTTATGTAGTTCTTTAACCAAAAAATTTGAAGATTTTCATCCTTTATAAACCCGAAATTAACAAGGTATACATCAAAATCAAAAGATAGTTGCAAAAAATAGATAGTTGCTTAACCTTAGGTACCTGTCCGTTAATATTTAATTTTATTAAGAGACTCAGTTTTCTCTGAATTCGGCCCTCTTTATGGTACAAGTACTAATAATGTCAAAATTGGTTAGGTACTTGGTACAAAAATATAAAAAACCTATAAAAAAAACCTTATACAATATAATGAAACTTTAATTTTAATAGTTTGCAACATATTTAAGTGTCGGAGCCACGAAATACAAAAATATCAGCTAACTGAATGCAGTAATCAAACAATTTGCAACATCAGATTTACTTATCGATGGAACGTGATTTTCGGGGCTTTTCTGTATGAGACGTTGCAACTGTTGGGGGTACAACACTTTTGTACCATATTTTGCACTTTAAATAACCAAAATAATGTTTATACACCAAGAAATATTTAATTATCGAACATGTGACGTACTACAGAGGTAAACAGACGCCATACTCCGCTTATTTTGACTTAAGCGGAAGAGGCGGCTGCCACGGTTTCGGAATTGTCTATGTGTGCCATTGTGTCGCAACAAATGAAAGAAAAGGATAACGATATACAATTTTAAACTACAATGAAAGTAACAGTGTTATTACTTACACGGTATCTATGTGTGAGTGAATTATGTTTGATCTGCTTCCATTTATAAATCTGTGGTTCATACTACCAATATCAAACACAGAACAGTCATACTGCCAATGTCAAACACATAATAGTCTGTGGTCAAACATGAGTCAAACGAGGGTCAAACAGTCGCAAAGAGTAGACATTATCGCCAAAGAATTTCAAAAAGTTGCCAACAAATAATTACTGACAGATTGATGGAATGAGTTTTGAGCTGTGAATTTTGTGTGGTTTGGGAGCTGTGAACTGTTTCTAGTCTTTGGAGTGTACGTCAAAGAAAAAAGCGTTTATATTATATTTACAATCGAATTTCGACCACAGGACGACCACTAGTAAATGTTATTTCCTATGAAGTGTAAACATTATCTTATTTTATGACACCCTTATAAAAATAAATGAAAAACATTGAAGAATTTGGCATATTGGATAGAAATGGACCATAGGTAGATATCATTTAGAGTGGCTTGCTATTTAAATCTGATTTAAGGATTTGACATCTCCCTTGCGCCAATTATTTAATAGTTAGTGCAAGCGAGATCTCAAATCCTTAAATCGAGTTTAGTTGTTGCAAGCCACTCTAAATGGCAAAGCGGCAATATTCAATATCGAGTATTTATAGATCGTCGATGCAAATAAAATATGAGTCACTGAATTACACACACATAAGTATACAGTTATTTCAAGATACATAAGCACTATGAGTTATAAATACTGTAATAAATAAGTATTTTAATAATACACCGGACAGGGTGTAAGCCAGTGGCGACCGCGGTCCTAGCGAATGTTTCAGGATGTGCGAGATCCAATTGACTTGATCCTACTAATATGCAGTCGCCATGTTCTTAGAAAATATAGAAACACGAAATAACGTCAATTTTTGACGAAAAAGGGATACCTTATACAAGAAAGGAACGAAGTAAATTGACCCCCAGGGGTCAATTTACTTTGTTCAAATTTCAAAAAACATAATTTTTCAGTTTGTTAATTCGTTACATTACGTAAACGGCGAGCTAGACTCTGTATGGACGTAGAGCTAGCGTATAGAAACTCTTCTTGATGACAATTTTTTTTAAAATATTATAAACGGCCAGTTGGATTGCCATAGACTTAAAGTTGGCGAGTATAGGGTATAAGCGGTATGCGGTATTGCATTTCCGGCGCCTCTTTTATGATGGCGCTCGGTGCGGTCGCACTGTTCGCACCACTCTAGGACCACCACTATTTACAGCATATGTTAAAAAAAAGCATAAATCACCTTGACTCACGAATCTTGTTTACATATGTGCATGTCTAATCTCGTTATCTTATAGGTATCTATCGCTCTCCCTCAAACAATAATGCTGAAAATTTTTAAATTTTTTTTCTTTTTTTTTTTAATTAAACAATACATACCAATCATCTGATCTCAAACTAGGATTTTCCCTGTGCTATGAAAACCAGATGACGATTACTGGGGGCGTCTCTGCCCGTACACCCAGACTCGAAACAATCTAGAAAAGTCTATCTTTTCTACATTGACCCGACCGGGAATCGGACCCGGAACCTTCCGCGCTTGGGTTAACGTCTGCACCACTGCGCCATCTAGGTTGTCATCAATTCCCTAAATGAACACCTGGATTCCCTTCAATCATACAGTAATATGTATTAACTGATAATATAATATGTAATATATAATAATGATATTCCTTTCTTCATTTTCACAATAACACTGTCGTGCAACCCTGTCATACTGCGTATTTCTTCATTGCTTATTTTGTCTACACGCATATATATTGAGATAAGTTTTTTATTATTTCTATAGAAATAAAATTAACGAATGATTGCGGTAGTCGCATAACTTTATGAAGTTTATGTACTGCAGACCGGTTAATTCTTTGTTATTGTAATTTCATAATAATTATAATAAAACATTAAACAATGTACCCGTTTTGAACTCCATAAGTTAGCCTTGGTCTTCCTTGGGGCCTATACAAGTGGTTCAATTGTCGTAAACGCTAGTAGAATAGAATGACAGACCACGTAATCTAATGTAACGAATTTTAAATTGATATCAAACGAAATGTAAAATGTTGTGAAAACCGCCGCATAAAACGTCGTCAAATGGCACTTTTAACGACCAATAACGCCAGCAAGCGTTACGATAGCACGAAGCGCTTGTCACCTGTCTAGCCGCTCTTGGCATCTACTAAGTCACACTTTCTACGCGCCCAAATTATCTAAGCATTCCTCTCTTCATTTTTTACAAAGCTCTTATCCAACCCTTTTTTTTTTACATCAGGAAATGCTTTATGCATTCCGTTCCCGCGCAAGGGGGGTGGCGAGAGGGATATGTGGAACTCCACGCAATGATGCGGGTTACCCACTAAAACCTGGCGGTGTTCCTTCCGGCGCCTTTTGTCGCGGTCGCGGGTGCGCATTAGCATTCATCACGCGGAAAAATATGTGGAACGCTTCACGATTTTGCGTGTCGTCCTTGCGCAGGGGCCACGCTAATCTTCTCTGTATCGTTCCAATTTTAGTATATGTACTGCCGAAGCAAGTACACTCTTATCCGACTCTGTCATATGTGTATTATGGGTTAATCAACTAGCTATTATTTGTACTTGTCAGTAAGATTGACAACATATTTTTTTTCATTTGTTGTCGTAATAAGTAGTTTGGATAAATAATAATTTAAATATTTATGAATCCGTGCTGAACAATGTACTTTTATGGATAGGAATTATTGTAAAATTGAATAAAACCTCAAAGAGTAGTGTAGGGGCCGAGTTTTCGCACACAGTTTTCTTATTAATTCTCTGTAAGTGTTAGGAATAAAACGTATTATTACATATTATTGTTCCTGTTATCTCACGATGCCGGGAGATGGCGCTGGTTGTCGCGTTCAGTTCTGGTTTAGTCTGTTTTTTTTTGGCGGGAGGGGTAATTTTGTGTGTGTAAAATTGAATTTGGGTATCGGAGAATTCTAACATAGGCGTCGGCTGCTTTTTGACAATCTATTATTTTGCTAACGAAATTACCGACCGATCAGCTTATCTCATAATAAATATGTGTCGTATGTACAAGTGAGTCAGGTTCATGTTTTTGAACCTGAACCTGACTTTGATGAGTTTTGAGTCATGGAGAAAAATCTATTATTTATTTTCCTGAACAACGAATTTAATGTTAAATTTCTTGGACTTCCTTTATTTCAAGATATTATGTTATTTAAAAGAATAACATTATATAAGTAATATTTGTATATTTATAATCTCGTTATGGAAAACGGCTCTAAAGATTTCGATGAAATTTACAATATAGAGCTTTACGATGGTCAAAAATAAATCTAGCTAGGGTCCAATTTTGAAAAAAATCGTTTTCTCTATATTTTCACACATTTAAAACTTCTAAACTCTAAACTCTTCTGATTTCACAACAGAGTTTACCTTCTCAGTAGTACAAGGCTAGAGCGTAGATCTGCCAAGCTGAAATACGCGGGTTCGAATCATGCAATGTGGTCTGACTTTTTTGTTCTTTTTTTTTGTAAAACACCGAGTAAAGCTCTTTCGCCCAGGTACTATAAATATATATTGTGTATTTAGCTCTATTTTGCGACGTCCGCTTAGCGACCGTGCGGCTACCGCGCGCCGACCGCGTTGTGTCGGCGCAAAGAAATTCATGTCGAATAAACGCGCCTTAAGTCAGCCTTGGTATAGCATAAAGTAATATAAAAACTATTATTTCAGCTTCTATTGTAAATACAATAAAAAGTAGTGCTACGGTAATCGCTACGGTCGTAGACATCGCTACGAGAGCACAATTTCGCTTCGACTGCCTGCATACACAACGCGAACTAAATAGCTCCAAAGCATATGAATGACTGGAATAGTCTCCACGCCATTAGCATTTTGGATGGACAAAACATGAATGCGCAATAAAATTACATCTTGTCATCGGAAATAATTACTTATAGATGACAAAGCGGGTAATTTATTACCTAGATGTAGATATTATCTAGATGTAGATGTAGATTGCATGCAGGGAAGTCCGCCAGACCACAAATGGGCTGTCGGCTTCCCTCTGGAAGTGGAAGTGACCATTCAGCGCTGTTCCCTAGGTCGGAGCTCCTGACCGGCTTGGTGGTCTTCCCTTCTTAATTCATCTACGAATCTTTCAGCTCTGCAAAACACGAGGATATCCCTCAATTTGGTTGTTCTCAGTTCCCTTTCTACTAGTGTGTCTGACCCTAGTGTATGAAATCTAATGCCTGTGTACATAGCACATTCTGCTATGATGTGTATATTAGTTTCTTCCAGTGCCTCTACCGAACAACCGGTGGATTAAAAACTACACTGTAACTCAGAGGCGTGTTTTAATATTTGGCGCCCTTGGCCTATTAAGTTAGCCGCCACGTAAATGCATAAAAAAAGCAAAAATCTTAATAAAAGAGGTCATACAATCATACAAAAGAATTAATAAGTATTTATTAATTTATTTATTTTAAACAACCAATTAATAAATATTAACATTTTTCTGCGATGCACAAATTGGTTGACGAGTTCGTCAACGACACTGTCATAATTAACGGTTTTTGTTAAGTCAGCTCCTATATTAATGGTGGCTATTCATTATTGCCGCCCCAGATCAAGGGCCCCTCTGCCTTAGCGTAAATACACCTGCAAAAAAGTAATTTTACTGTGGCATCGTAATTGCGCATTCATGTTACGCGATACCATTGTAGACACCCGTGACTGCGGCGAGGTTATCGTTATCTGCAAATTTTTGCGCGATAACTCAGCAGAACTAGAGTAGAGAAAATGCCAACTGGAGAAGAAAATATGTTGTACCGCGTATGCTGTCGAAAGCTGTAACGCCCGGGTTACCGTTTATTTGGTAAGCCAGTAAGTCAGCAAGTCTACTACCGCGCGTAATAGCTTAATAAATCGTATATCGAAAATTGATTGTTTACTCCCTTAGCTATATTGTTACTGAGCTGTTCTGACTCGGTAAAGATCTATTGATATATTGTCACAAAAAAGAAGGGAAACGAAGCGTATTTAAGAAGCGTGACAGACTTCAAAAAAAATATGTGTGGTCAAGGGACCTGCTGCAGTTTCAATTTCTCAAAACTCAATTGCAACAATGGGACAATAAAGGTGAACGCACACTTATCCGAGTCGAACAGATAGAACGAGTCGAACGAAACGAATTTTAAAATTCTTTGTATGAAATCCTATGAAAACTCGCACACCTGCCCGCATCGAATCGTTCGAATCGGTGCGGATATTTGTGCGAGGCCTCCTTGATTTCAATTCGTTCGACGCGTTCGGCTCGGATAAGTGTGCGTTCACCTTTAAGCTCACGTATGATTTAAAACAAAAACGTTACGTGGGGTCGCGCCCCACGTAACGCTTTTTCCTTACTTGACGATTTCTACCAATAAACCTCCCGCAAGCCGCGTTATAGAACTTCGTTCCAATCGTTCCAAAAAGAAGGAGGTTTTCAATTCGGTTGTATTTTTTTTATGTTCGTTACGTCAGAACTCCGTCATTTATAAACCGATTTATAACTACCTAATCACGACCACGAAACTACACATATGCATACATACATATCTTCACGCTGTATCCGTAACGGGGTAGTCAAAGAGGACAGAGCGTCAAGCGTCGCGGTCCTTACATACCTCTGTTGTAAAGCAATTATTAATAAAATTAAATGCAGCCAATCAAGCATACAGTTATGTAGTTAATTTCCCCACGCACTAAAAAGCTATTACAGCCGCTATTCGAGAACTGCACTCAAGTGTGAATCTATGCTTAAGAATGGTTATAAAGAAATGCCGCTATTCATCGTATGTAACGGCATCACTGTAAATTTCTGTTCCGAAATTGAAAAATGGAACGCTTATAGAATCATATGTCACAGCCGTTTTTTTTTACTATTTGTCGTAATAATCTGTGAAACTGTTGTAGCAAGTGTTTTTAAAGGTGGTAGAGCCATGCTGCATTGCAGCACGAATAGAGCCGGCTCACCCGGTGAAATACCACCCTCTCACAGAATATCGGTGTGAAACAACAGTATCTATTACTGTTGCGTTTCGTTCGGTGAATGAATGCCGGTAGCCCTTCACTTCCTCCCCCTCCTTTCCCTCCTTTCCCTATTTCTCCAAAGGCCGGCAACGCGCCCATGATTCTCCGGATGTCGCGGGTGTCCATGGGCGGCGGTTGGTTACTCTCCATCAGGTGATTCGCTTGCTCGTTTTCCCCCTCTTTTATAAAAAAAAGTGATAACCTAAAGATATTGACTTCTAAAGTTGAATTTAGCTTATGGGATTTTATTAAAGAAAGTTAAAAATTTCCTTCAGGGTCGTCGTGTAATCATGTGGGGTCGAAAACAGAGATGGATAGGTCCGGACACATACATGTCCGCGGACCCGTATCCTCGTAGTGGTACTATTGGATGTATATCGAAACGAAAATCGGACAAGTTTCCTTTGGAACAGAAATGCTTACTGGCAGAGTGGAATATACGCTGAACACAGTACGATTCTATTACCTCGTAAATTAGATCCAGCTGTACACACTCCGTAAATCCGGTTCGGGAGTTGGTACCAAATTACCATTACAGGTCCGCGGACACGGATCCTGGACCCGTATCCGCAAAGCCGGTCCGACCTATCTCTAGTTGAAATTACACTGTCCTCCATCTCGCCTGTAATAGTCTCTCAGTAAAATTTAGAAAATATTATGAACATTGAGAATAACGGTATTGAACGCAAACTATCAGGATTTTATTATATCACATAAAATTTTTTAACATAATATGATACACATGTGGCTACGGCTAGCCTGGTGTATTTTGCATATTTCTATAGCCTTATGTCTAATGGTCTGCTACTGTGGGGATCAGCGGCGCATATGAAATCTATCTTTATTTTACAAGAGAGGGCAATACGTGCCATTTACAGTATGAACGCACGAGAGTCACTGAGAGATCATTTTAAAGACTGATTGGAAAAGCATATACTAAAAAATTAGCGATTTAATTGAAGACACAACATTACACTGGAAATAAACCTCTCTGCACATGCATTTACTGGCTTTATGCATATTGAATTTTAAATAACTATTGTAAGAATGATGTTGAAAAAATGATACCCGACTGACTTTCTTGTCGGTTTTTCTGTCTAGGTTTTTTTTCGAACCAAACTAAAGTAAATTTGACGTTCAAAAATACCTTGCATTTGGGTTTACTTGAATAAATATATTTGACTTTGACTTTGAACATGAAATGGAAATAGAAAGTTTAAATGGGATCTCTTAGAAATATATGCGGTGTCACTCTTGAGCACAATTTATGCAACGAAAAGATACGCAGTATGAGAGGGTTGGACGACAGTGTTATTGTAAAAATGAAGAAAGGAATGCTTAGATAATTCGGGCATGAAAGAATGAGTGATGAAAGACTGACGAAGAAAATCTACAGAGCGAAAGTGAATGATAGCAGAAGTCACGTAAGGCTTACTTATGAAGATAAAATAGCCAAAGTGTTAGCTAACGGAAATATCAAAAGCAACCATACCATATCGAGGCGAAAATGTGTGAGGAGAATGACGAGATTCGAGGAGGCGAAAAAAGTATGTAAGGACCGTTACCATTAGGGATACAGCGTGAAGATATGTATGTATGAAAAGAAAAATTTATCATAAATTTTGTTTTGCAGTTGACAGGTTATAAATTACAACAATTTATAAGCACGGCACGCTCATACCCGAATATCGCTTGCGCTTATTTGTGGTTGCTTTAATGAAGAGATGTTCCTTAGAACATAAGAATAACACAGTATCTGTTTCCATGTTTGTCTGGCAAAAAAAATTGTAATATTGCCCATTTGAGATGAATAGAGCAATAAATTATTCATAAATAAATATTTTTAGAGTTCTTGTGTAGAGACGCTCGTTGAGGTTATGTGTATAAGACCGAGTTACATAAAAATATATTTATTTAATGTAAACATCTTATAAGAAAGATTTACAAAATAATTTCATCGAATTATTACATTTCATCTGTACTTTTATTTGACATGTTTTGACATTTGTTATGCTAAATAGTGGTACGAGGCAAACAGGGTTGAATTTGGTAATCATTGTATTTACAAGACATGTAATATGATCTATATGTGCAACGGTTATGATGTGTATGACGGAAGACTGACGAAGAAAATCTACAGTGCGAAAGTGAGTGGTAGTAGAAGCCAAGGGAGACCAAGGCTAACTTAGGAAGATTAAATAGCCAGATTGTTAGCTGACAGAAATATCAAGCAAATACCTAGGTAAAATGTGTGAGGAGAATGTTGAGATTTGAGGAGGCGAAACAAGTATGTAAGGACTGCTAAGTTTATGTATAGAAAATAATCATAAAACTGGTCAAGTCTGATATGCACTCGCGCACAATTTTATTTTCTTTCATTTAATTTATCATTTGTATTTTCAATTGTAGTTTCTTTTATTCAGTTCGGGATTCATAGAGCAAGTCCGATTCACTCTTGGCCGGTTTTTATTATTTTTTTGTTTTACTTTATTTTAAATTATAATCACACTGAGTTCAACGGTATGTATTATCGTTTTTATGAGAAAGTAAAAACAAAAAAATATGAAGAAAAAAACAGGTTTCTTATCTAGAGATCTTAATTTTTTACTATTTATTATTTGTTATGATAACCGTCACAATAACACATATTCCGTGAAAAATTCAACCGGTTTTCTATTACGATTCCGAAGATACAGCCCTTTAATACTTTAAAGGGCTGTATCTTCGAAATCTGTTCATCCGGCTGTCCATGGACAGCCGGATGAACAGATCCGAAGTGTCCTGTCTTGTTGGCCTTTGAAGACGGAACTTCAAAAATAAAGATATCTGGTTTCTTCGATGCTAGCGCGGGAAAGAAATAAAAATGTAGAATGTGCCAGCTACATAACACTAATACAAACACAGATACATATATATTAGTCTTTTTTTTAGATTTTTTGTTTTTTCCTAAATAGCAATAATGTAAATAACTTTTATGTGAAAAATTAATTGTTTTGGTAAATTACTCAACTCTAATTTTATACGTAGATATATTGTGCGTTTCTCAAATAAAATAAGATGAATGAATGAATCCCGAACTGAATAAAAGAAACTACAATTGAAAATACAAATGATAAATTAAATGAAAGAAAATAAAATTGTGCGCGAGTGCATATCAGACTTGACCAGTTTTATGATTTTTTTCTATACATAAACTTAATATATTTATAAGTATTATAAAATTAAAAATATTATTGACCATTCTTCAACGAAAATCGAAATACAATCTTTTTTTTATTAATTCCTTCTTCGAACACTTGAATCCATCTCTGTTGGTATGATAAACATATTTTTTGAGTACATGTCACTAAATTAATTTTCTCGGACGAGATAAATGGAACACGGCAGTTAATAGCGCATTTGTAGCTTTTCAGTGATAAGTATGGTATATAGTCAATGGGATTCAAAATTAAACAACGCAAAATATTTTATTTTTTAACTGTAATGTAATTTTCGAAAATTTAATCTATCATTAACTCGAAAATTAAAAAAATATAAAAATGAGTTCAAAATCTGACCAAATAGTATTTGATTTTTGAATTTCTAGTTTTGGCTTATCAGCTTACATATCTCTGTCTCACAGAGACAGATACGTATCGCAGGAGGTATTAAGATGATGGAATAAGTAGGCTGTGACAGACGGACAGACGTGAAGAAATTTCAAGTATTCCTATTTTTCCTTTTTGGCCATGGAACCGCTAATAACGTCTGGCGTTTTTGCACAACTTTCGTTGACTAGAAATAAACATATTAGCATAATAGTTTGTTAATTTCGGTTATACGGTTCGGTGCTTGAGCGATCAATGAACCTGAAACGTCAAAATGAAATTCATTTTAGAAATTTATAGGCGACTAGTAGAGGTTTCGAGAGACAGTCGGGCCGGCAGCTTCTGCCAACAAATTAGCTTGGCTATTCAAAGAGAACGCTACCAGTCTGCTAGATAGTAAGTTGTAACTCAAGGAAGTTACAACTTACTAAGCGGAGACTTTGAGGAGGAAGTCTAATATATAAGATATTTCTTGGACTTTTTGGCGGGAACGGGAGAAGTGAGGTTGTCATTTTATTTAAATTTTCTATTTTTACATTTTTGGGAGTTTTAAAGTAGAAAAGTGATAGTATATTGTTCTCTTAAAGTTCTGTAGAAGTGAAAAAAATGGAGTAGGTCTAAATAAACATGTGTAGCTGAAGTTCTTGCGCTCTTCCAAGAAGTCCTTTATAACTTCAGTAAAGCCTACAATCACTTTACTAGAGGAGTTTTACGTTAGGTAAAAGTTTAGTTGTGATGCTGCTTATGGTACGTGACATTGACAAATGCGCTGATCTATACGCCATGCCATAAAGGAAGAAAGAAAACTCTTACTTTTAAGTTTGTAAATATTAACATTTAGATATGTACAGCTATGTAATTTTTACAATAAATTTCAATGGAATTCTTGGAATTTGGCTCTCGCTAAACTCTTCCAACAAAAACATGCAATAATACCACGACTTCCTATTGAATTATTTGTTAAAATACTCTTAAATCTTAAAATTTTTATAATTTTTTTTCTACAACGATAATTAACTGCCAGATTCAGTTAGTGACGAAGACAGATCAATGCTTCGTAGTTGAAATTTCTATTCATACTTTCATGAGTCATTAAGATGCAACGGAAGCTTAAGTATTAACTTCGCTTCACAAGTATTTTATTAAACCGATGCAATAAACATTATTACTCAATAAAGATTGGATAAAAATCTCTGTATTACATACAATATCATTTAATCTCATTTTTCATTTCCAGAAATAAAATATAGTAACCTCCAAGCCTACAGTTAAAACAACCTCGAAATCACGAGAATCATGGTCAAATTCAAGGCTCCTATAACAATTTTGCATCGAGGTAGGATGCACGCGCAGATTTCAAGTGTATTTAACATTCCAGTCAAATGCCAGATGCAAACATAATCCGCTTTTAGTAAACAAATTAAAGAGGAACTAATCATAGCGATAAGAGACGCCTGAGCCTACGTCGTTTAGTAAACACGCCTTCCAGACGAGTAGTATCCCTGCAGGAAACATTTCGTAAAATGCATTTCAATCTTCATACGAGACACGCACGGTGTACGGACGCGCGCCGCCCGCCGAGTGAAAGCTAAGATCGTCTGAAAGCGAGCTGCTGCTGCTAGCTGGGCTGGCATCCGCCTAAAATGGGGTGATCGCGCGCGATGGTATCGTATTGCGGGTATAAAAAGCATCGGCGCTCCCCGCCTCCGGTCAGAACGGCTTCAAACGTGAGTACGCGCGCACGTGTCCCCGCTGCGTCTATGCAAATGCAACCCGCGAGTGCACAATTACTATAGTGACGTCGCCGAAGGACGCACAGCTGATTTATCGATTGGATTTGATACTGATTGTGAAGTGGTTTGGTTGAAGTGCTGCTTCATGGTGTTCGGTTTTTGGTTTAACACGGAAGATAGCATTGAGTATTGATAAGGATTACGAAGTGATTATTGAATGAATTTATTGATTACATCGATTAACGATAATAATATGTTAATACAAATATAGCTCAGAGCTTAATATTTAAATTGTATCTTTGCATGATCTATAGTTAATAGAAAAAAGTTAAAAGTAATTTTAAATAACAATCAAGACTTCATTTCACTGTAATCGAATAATTATCACTTTTTTATATAAATTAAGTTATTGATAGCTTAACGCTGCATGTAAATAAAGAAGCTATCAAGTCAAATAAAGTATAATAAACATCCGATTGACCCATCAACCAGCACCATAAAAGACAATAATCAACAACCCGCGGATAAATCGGTTGGCGTCGTTCCAGGCATTCCTGACGTAATATCCGCGAAGGGCGGTTTAGCGTAAGCTAATAAAAACGCGCGCATACAATTTGGTGTTACGCAAACGGCGATCGTTGGCACCGAGCCAAGCCGGCCGCGACTCGGGTTACAGCCGCAAATAGACGCACGGGGCCGCTTCATCCACCGACGAAGATTTAAAGTGGAACTATTCAATAACTTGTGCGTTGTGTTCGCAGGAAGACTACAGGGCTCTGTTCCCGTGTCTCGACTAGCCCAAGTCTCGTTAGCCCTCCAAAATGCCGAAGCCAGTGAAACAAGAGGGCGAGGACCCCGATCCGACCCCATACCTTTTCGTCTCTCTGGAACAAAAGCGTATCGACCAGAGCAAGCCCTACGATGGCAAGAAGGCATGCTGGGTGCCTGACGAGAAGGAAGGCTTCGTGCAGGGAGAGATCAAGGCCACCAAGGGCGAACTGGTGTCCGTGCTCGTCCCTGGAGGCGAGGTAATGGGTTATGATCGTATTCCTGGAATTTAACGCTTCAATTAAAGAAAATAAATGGAAACTCAGTGTCTCAGTGTCTGCAGTTAAGAAAAAATAGATTATTGCAATTCTGATAAGAGACATAACAATTCAATTGAAGCGATAAATTCAATTATACTTTGAAATAGTGTTAAGGAAAATAAACTTAAATTAGAAAAGATCTTTTGTGTTTAATGAAGTAAGATATTTTAAAAAATATTACAAAACACGAAAGTCTTGCAATCCTTTAATTCTCAGTATTGTTGTTATATAAGCAATTATTATTAATTAATTTATTAAATGAGCAGGAGAAGACTTTTAAAAAAGACCTCGTGTCTCAAGTAAACCCGCCGAAATTCGAGAAAACCGAGGACATGGCTGACCTGACGTACCTTAACGACGCAGCTGTACTGTACAATCTCCGACAACGATATTATGCGAAACTTATCTATGTAAGTAGGCGCAAGAGGCGCCATAACCATTATTACATAATTAATTTAAGACTCTTTCCCGCAGACAAAAGACTTCAAGAAGGATCTTGTGAGTCAAGTCAATCCGCCTAAGTACGAGAAATGCGAGGATATGTCTAACTTGACATATCTCAACGACGCTTCTGTATTGTATAACTTGAAGCAGAGATATTATCATCAACTTATTTACGTAAGTCGGGAACAGGCCAGGAGTTGCAGCCTTGCGGTGTGCATGATCTACTATTTTACCTTCCTAATCTCTCAACATGTGTAGACACATCTTTTTGGACGTTTACCAGAAGTTTTAAAGTGCAATAGCTGTTCGTGAACGGCGCAATTAATCTTGGATTAATGTCTAGAATTAGATCTTAAAAATAGTATGACGATAATATGTCAACGGGTTTATTTTAGTGGCATTGTTATTTCGGTGCCGCTTGAGAATTTTTATGTCGTTACGAATATTGTTATCATCGTATCGCGATCCAAAGTTAATTATAGTATTGATATAAACATATCAGCCATTAATAAACACAAATAGGTGTATATAACACCTGGCTATTTTGCAAATTTCTGGATCAATTAATTCATTGAAATACATTTATTTTTTGCTAACTTTGACTGATCTATTAAATTAATAAATGTCACGTATGATCAAGTTTTCAAAAAAGAATCTGGTGTCTACATTCCAATTATCCATCTTCCTAAATGTGACTAAATCAGTCCTCTCCTAAACCATACTTGAAACCTTCTACGCGGGACAAGTTGGTGAACAGGACTCAGCGGCGTCCAGAGGAACTACTTTTTGTTGTTTTTCTTTTGTCTTTAGAGCAGATATTTTGTTTTATGTTCAAATGCATTTTTTACTTTCGTTATATTGGCTATGTTAACAATAGAATTGTAGTTGAAGAAATTATCGAAAGTAAAGAATGTTTTTATGTTTTAATTGTAGAACAATAAGGTATCAATACAATACCCAAGTTCTACATTTTGTTTCTAAAACGTAGGACTATAACGTCCTGGTGTTCTAAAAATCTTCTTTTTCTTATGCTGGTGGTAGAATTTTTTGTTTGATTCTTTTCAAAATTAATCTCTAAATTATATTAAAATTAAGGCCCTAATTCACAAGAACAAAAGAAACAAAAAATTCTACTTTTTACGACACAGAGTCAAAGTATCAATACAATACTCTCCTCTGTGTTCGAGTGTTTTTCTTTTCATTGAAATAATTTGGTCTGTGTGACTATTATCACATCAATTAAATTTCACTTCCATCTCAATCTCCATCCCAAACATCTCCTTAAAAATTGCGAAAATCTCCCTGCAAATGAATTCCCTCATCATTATCCCTTATCCTTAATCCATATTATCGTGAATCACAACCACAACCATAACCAGTTGTAGGAAAAGCATTTTCGTTGTCAGTGTCAATAACCTCATTATTAATCCCGCAGACGTACTCTGGTCTCTTCTGCGTGGCCATCAACCCGTACAAGAGGTTCCCCGTGTACACGACACGATGTGCCAAGCTGTACCGAGGCAAGCGTCGTTCGGAAGTACCACCCCACATTTTCGCCATTTCCGATGGCGCCTACGTCAACATGATGACCAACCACGAAAATCAATCTATGTTGATTACGTAAGTTCTTATGATTAATAATAAAATTAAGCTATTCTATTCAAAGTCCAATTTCTAAGTGAAAGTCTAACCACAAAAAAATATTACATGGCAAAGTTAAAAAATTACAACAACCCAAGTAAATATTCCTGTGATATTAAAATTTTAACATATTCTTTTAAATGTTGTAGTAAGAATATTCAAAACATTAAAGATGCCTCCTAGCTAAATGAAATTACAAATCACCCCCCAGGCCTCTACACAACGCCCCCATTTTTTTTCTGGGTCTCTTACCGTCTCCCTTTAGGCCTGCAGCGCCCACAAGGGGGCGTTATCGCCCACTTTGGGAATGGCTGCTCTATAGGATTCAATAGGTTCATGAGTTTTTCATTCGAAAAACTTTACGTTTCTTAACTCAACAGTGGTGAGTCTGGTGCCGGTAAGACTGAGAACACGAAGAAAGTAATCGCATACTTCGCCTTCGTCGGCGCCTCGCAAAAGAAAGATGCTAGCCAAGAAAAGAAGGGATCTCTGGAAGACCAGGTCGTCCAGACTAACCCTGTACTTGAAGCCTTTGGTAACGCCAAGACTGTGCGTAACGACAACTCTTCCCGTTTCGTAAGTATGAATAATTAAATTAATTAATATAGTTTCAAACTTTACATTGGGAGTGGGTTCAGACATCATCGCTTTAAAATATAAGAATGGCACAAAGATTATTAGAGATACATGTGCCTAGACGTAATAATTGTTTGTATTTGAACAAGTATTTTTAGATCTTTATACCTTGAGAGTAAATAACCAAAAACCTTTTTATTACTTAATATTAGTCAAATACGAGAAAAAATCGTCTTTTTCTTTTCCCTGTGACGTCCTTTTTATTCGTCTAGTTAGCCATACTTGTAAGTAGGCCTTGCAAGCAAAGAGTCCGCAACAGTATAAAATAAAGAGTTATGAATTGTAGAACAAAAGTCGTTCTTGTCTGAGAATGTCTATCAACCTGTAAAATGACTAACTGAAAATAATGGTCTTTTGTTTTTATGTTTAAACTTATACATTTTGTCTACCTTCCCCAGGGTAAATTCATCCGTATTCACTTCGGCCCATCTGGTAAACTGGCTGGTGCTGATATTGAGACCTGTAAGTATTATTTCAAGTATTCTAAGTACAGCCAGTAAAAAACAATGTTAAAATATCGCATTTTAAAGGTATCTAATTCAAAAATCCTTAAGAGACAATCTAGTATTTTATTCTGACTTCAAAAATAATATTGAAAAATTACTGCTTTAATTTTTTATAAACGAATTTATTATCTTACATAAACTTTAATTAGTCTAATAAAAGTTTAATGAAAATTGAATACATTTCTACAATGGAAATGCTGGGAAGAATGAATAGTTATGTCCATTTCCAATCAATGGACGTTGCGTAATTACAATGTTCGTCGAACATTGGTAAACATTGTAGTAAATGAACTCCGAAATTAATAAATTTTCACTATTTAAATGTCTATTATCTGTTATTGTCCATACTTTATACTATTATCGTGTTTTCAAATATTCCTCAAATCTGTATTCTATATTTTAAACGTTTACAAATTAATTTAATACTGTTTCCTCAGATTATAATTATTTTAACTGATATGATGTTAGGACAGACTTAAATATTTTTTCAAATAACTTCAGTCTTTCTCAAACAAAAATAAATGTGTAATTATTTTTATCCAAACCTATACCGATAATGCAGAGTTAAGTTGCAGATGTCGGCTAGTATCTAATACTTCTTGGATAATTTCCACCAGATCTGCTCGAGAAAGCCCGTGTCATCTCCCAGCAGGCTCTTGAGCGTTCTTACCACATCTTCTACCAGATGATGTCCGGCTCTGTTCCCGGACTTAAGGGTACGTACTTTTAACACGAATTCGAAGGTTTGGATTAAATATATTAATTTATACCGTCCTTGATTTCGACCTTAAGATACAATTGGAGGTTATTGTAATATTACAAGAAGTATTTGTATATTAGGTCAGCGTTAGTAAATGTCTAATCCAATAAAATTTAATTAAAATCTGACTAGAAATATATGAGTTCTCTCATTGTCACAAGTGGCACTATACTTGTTTGTTTCATTTTGGTGACATCCAATGTTCCATCTGACAACACTTAGTGTATATTACATACAAGAAAAAAGTTCTGTCATTTTCGTAATATGGCCTATCCTAATATATTTTTGGTCAGGTTAAATGCATATCAATGGAATATAGTCAAAGTCAAATCAATTTATTCAAATAAACTCAATTATAAGGTATTTTTGAACGTCAAATCTACTTTGGTTCGGTTCAAAGAGAAGAAAAAAGAGAACCTGGACACTGAGAAGAACCTACAAGAAACTCAGCCAGGTATCATTTTTTCAACATCATTTTACAAGAGGTTTATTAAAATACATTATAGATAAAATACAATATAAAAAAGCACGCAACATTACTAGTTTCAACGGATAAGAAAAATGCTATAAGCGAAAAGTTTTGTGATCGTGTTTTCTAAACCGACTAGTTTATGCTTAGAAACTTATTTTAAGTTAACTTGACCACTTATTGCGTTAAATATTTAATGATAACATGAATTGCCTCAATCCTTTGAAGGTTCTTCGACCGATTTTTATAGAAAAAACGTAATATATAATAAAAATCATGTAAGAATACTTCATGAGCACTTAATAAAAAAAATTAGATATCACCTGGTGACATTTCATGAAAGGATAATGCCAACTTTTGTATGGGCTCGTGCCTCACCAAACATCTCCATGGACAATAACAAGGAATATATCATTTGAAAGCTTAGGTATTACAGTTTATAAAAAGTAAAAAATGTTGTTTTAAATTTATTATAATTGACAAAATTGCGTAATCGCCTATAGTTTTTTATGCAGCAATTACACAAAACATTGCATACGTAATTTAGCAGGCGTCTATCCACTGCTTACTACCTCTACTCTATTCATTCGCTAATTATGAACATCTTACTTTTGCTTGTAAAAGTCTATAATTAAGTCATAATATATAATATAATTAAGACTGCAGGCTACAGGCTGTCAACGATGGTAAATAGGAAATAGAATATCGAATTTCGTTTGACACTTTCAACGAAGGTCTAAAAGCTAATTAATTTATAATTATGTCAACTTGTTAATTATTCAGGCAGTCTACACGAATTTATTTATATTTTGTGTGATAAAAGTATTTAATTTAAAAAGATGATTTATATAGCACAGTTTATAAACGACATTTAGAAGAAAAATCAGAGTTAATAATTTGACGCATTTGATTTGACATTCCTCTCATACGTAGGATGATGTAGCAATAACGTTCGAAAACGGAATAACGGATTTGTAACAGTATTGAGTATTTTCCAACATAATAAAACATTTATAATCCTATTGAAAATATTTTATCTAAATATTTTGTTAATAATCTTAACAAAACTCCGATATTTTTTTCGTCATAAGTTATGCTCCTAATAATTACATTACGCTTCGATTAAGTGAATAATAATCGATTATTCTACTCATTGCGTTTCTAAATAAAAAAACAGGTTATTTATTGTCCCACTGTGAAGTGAGAGAAAAATTACATGATTACATGAAGTATGTAATATAAAATAGCTAAATTTTCGTATAGGTATGACATATTGTCGTCTATGGCGGGGCAGAAATTGGCATTATCTTTTGTATATTTATAAACATTCCCAAACACGAGTAAACAACAAGCACTGTGTACACTTGGCACTTGTTAATAAAATTTATTTACCGTATTTAGACAAATGTTTGCTGTCCAACGACGTTTACGATTATAACATCATATCACAAGGAAAAACTACCATTCCCAACGTAGATGATGGAGAGGAATGTCAATTGACTGATGTAAGTGCAACTCTCTAAGAGTGGAGCAGTCAGAGGGTTCCAATGTTCGTCTCATATATCCACCGACTACCTTGTTAACAGACCGGTGGTCGGATCATCTCGCCCCAAGAACATGGAACGAGATGTTATTGAGGTTGGATAGAATTGTATCTATCCTACCTCTTCTAAAAGCACAAGAACAATAGCATGATCCTCCTTTAGTTTTAGTGTAGTGCACCAGTTATCAAATGTGACCATAATTGGTGTTGTTTTTTAGATAAATGTTTGCTATCGAATAACGTCAATGACTACAACATCATTGCTCAAGGCAAGACCTCTATCCCTGGTGTTGATGATGGCGAGGAAATACAACTTACCGATGTGAGTCCAGATAAAGACTACTGGATCGTCATATCATTCACTATTCGTACTTGTTTCTTAAGCACTATACGCTTCGCTTACAGTCGATTAAAAATATCGGTCGAATTATTTGTCTGTGTGTCAGAGAATTGCTCCGTGTTTACAGAAATGACGATGCTAAGCAACCGTATCTCTGACTATTCCCTTATAAGTCAGGGCAAGACTCGTATACCTGGAGTCAACGACGCGGAAGAGTTCGACCAGACGGTCGTAAGTCCAGAACCGCGCAAGGAGCGTGCGTCTTGAATTCAGATATTCGACTATTGGCCCGGTTTCAGCAAAATTTCTGACACACATGACGTGCTCGCTTCTTGCAAAAGTTCAAGATCTTCTTGCACAGGTTTTGACACATGATGAGAATTTTTTATCCTAGCTCGGCACTCGCACTCCCATGCGAATACTAAAATGTGAACAGACACTACACAGACATACTAGATACTAGGCATTTCGACACTATTGTAATGTTAGTCTTTATCCAATATTTTTGTTGTATTCTTATGCATAATTAAAATGACTTTCTCCAGACATGTGTATGTTATCCGACAACATATACGATTACAATACCGTCGCCCAGGGTAAGATTACAATCCCGAACGTCGATGATGGTGAAGAATGCGTATTAACGGATGTAAGTTTATTATCGAAATGGTAGTTAAAGAGTGTACCGAAGAAGCCACGAAACGCCTCTTCTTTAGTAGTATTTTTAGACAACTCCAGAATCCACATTTCCTCTAACTGAATTAGCCATAAAAAGCGTATGTCTGTCCATATGTTCTACGAAACTGAAACTAGATTTGCCTTAGTTTGGAAAACGTGAACGTAATTGTCCTATTCCTTTTAAGTACCACAGTAGTGAACTTGTTGGCACTTTTTAAAAATATGAAAACACTTAAAATTAATAGAATTACCTACGTTAGTTTAGAGTATGCACTGTACAATTTAACTGTTATTGCACAAAAAATTAAAACTATTTAAATATTGTGCAAGAAATTATGAACTAAATACATTGCTCGTGCTGCAATACTAACGCTTTTCTTTTTCATAACTAATCAATCTCAAATTGTGGTAAGCAATTTTACGTTTTCCATTTGTTGGTTCCAACACCCGTATCCTTCTTTTTGTTCTTTTATGTTATATCAAAACTCAATGTCAATAATATTATTTCCTTGACCTTAAAAATATCAACTTGTTTTCATTGAAATTAATAATATTAAACAATTAATAATTAATATCAACTTTTCTAATCTCTGAAGTGCAAAAATATAGTAACCACAAACAAAGATCTCGTTACTGCTGAATACTAAGACGTTTTATGACATTGTAGCAAGCCTTCGACATTCTGGGCTTTACTCAAGAAGAGAAGGACAATGTGTACAAGATCACCGCCGCTGTCATGCACATGGGTCGTATGCAGTTCAAACAGAGAGGTCGCGAGGAACAGGCTGAAGCCGATGGCACTGAGGCAAGTTATATTAAAACAGATAATTTCTATATAATAAATGGTCAAACTGATCTGTTTGGAACTCTAAAAAATCTCATAAGAAATATATACTTAAAGTAATTCTCTCGTATTACAGGATGGTGACAAGACCGCCAAACTTCTTGGTGTCGACTGTCAAGACTTGTACAAGAACTTGCTGAAGCCCCGTATTAAGGTCGGCAATGAGTTCGTCACCCAGGGCCGTAACAAGGAACAGGTTGCCAACTCCGTCGGTGCTCTCTGCAAAGGCATGTTCGATCGTCTCTTCAAGTGGCTCGTCAAGAAATGTAACGAGACCCTAGATACCAAACAGAAGCGACAACACTTCATCGGTGTACTAGATATTGCTGGTTTCGAGATCTTCGACGTGAGTATTTGGGGAAAAAATAGATTAATTTTAAATTTATTAATGATCAGGAGGTAAAATAAAAGAGCACATCTAATTAAGAGCTCTTTTAATAAATATTTCAGACAATTGCAACATAATTATTTAGCAAGGATGTGATTGATGATTTAATTATAAAATTTAATAATGTCGATTTGATTTCTTAGTACAATGGGTTTGAACAACTTTGCATTAACTTCACAAACGAAAAACTACAACAATTCTTCAACCATCACATGTTTGTGTTGGAACAAGAGGAATATACAAAGGAAGGCATCCACTGGGAGTTCATTGATTTTGGAATGGATTTAATCGCCTGCATAGATCTTATTGAAAAGGTACACGTGGTGTACAAAACCCCCGGTTGAGGTCATGCAAAACCCCCGTAGTTACAAACGTGTTTTAATAAGATTTTACCCTTAAGATAATATTCCACCGACTAATTATTTTTGAATCTGAATGTATGTATTTAACTTATCCGCCCCTATTTATGTGGTTTTTGATGTTTATGAAAGTTCAATGGTTTCGAGCAACTCTGCATTAACTTCACCAATGAGAAGCTGCAGCAATTCTTTAATCACCACATGTTTGTACTCGAGCAAGAGGAGTACAAGAAAGAGGGCATCAACTGGGAATTCATCGATTTCGGCATGGATTTGCTCGCTTGTATCGACCTTATCGAGAAGGTAATAGCTAGCGGGTCGTCATATCCCATCGAAGTGGAGACGGATTGGCTAGGAACTACTCTTCAATTCTCTTGTAATAGACCATTTAGACTGGTACCTGTTACATTCTTTCCAGGACACTATAGGTTACTTAATGGAGAAGTAAACCCTTATTCTTATAAACTAACTCCTAACTTTCCCTCTTACTTATCTCCCTGCAGTTCAACGGTTTTGAACAACTCTGCATTAACTTCACCAACGAGAAACTGCAGCAATTCTTTAATCATCACATGTTCGTTCTGGAGCAAGAAGAGTACCAGCGCGAAGGCATCGAATGGACTTTCATTGATTTTGGCATGGATCTCCAAAATTGCATTGACCTTATTGAAAAGGTAGATGGCTGTAAAGCAACAAAGAGCGCTTGCCTTACGCCACAAGGGTACTCGAAAAAAGTGACCAAGATTCATTAGTATATTTATTTCTGCCGAATATTTATTGGCCGTAAAATCGATAGCTTTTTTCGAGACACCCAATCAATGCTACCAGCTCATTGTGTTCTTCGTGTGAAATTTACTGTTTCTTATTGTTTTCGATTTTCTGTTTTTCACCTTAATTCTAACAAAACACACTTGTATCTATATTACACCTCACACGAAATTAAGTTTATTTCTGTTTATTAATGAATCACTTTGATCTTTTCCATGTCGCCATCCAGGTAAATGGATTTAATCAAATTTGTGTTAATTTTACAAACGAAAAATTGCAACAGTACTTTAATCATTTTATGTTCGTGTTAGAACAAGAGGAATACGAAAGAGAAAGAATTCTGTGGACTTTTGTCGATTTCGGTATGGACCTTCAGCCGACGATAAATTTAATAGAAAAGGTATATCTAAATCTTAGGGTCACGATTAGAAGAAGCTTCGGGCTGAAGTATTGAGGCAGTGCCTAGCGCAAAGTAATTATTACTGATTATGTATTTTTTGCTCGCCAGTATGCAAGCTTAAAGTTCGTTTACATCTATAAATTAATCGGGCACGGTATAAGAAATACTTTGATAAATACTTAATTGAGGAATATGCTTCTTTAATATGTTCGATATAATTAGACAAAGGCTTTAATATACGTACATGTCTTTTATATACATGTGTATATTTTATTTTTATACAGCTTTTTTAAACAATACGCAATAGTTGCAGGCTTCTAGGTATACTGTAACAATACGCCAACTAAGCAAACATATTTTCTTCTCTATTAAACTGCACGCTACTGTATATTTAGTGCTAATTCTCTTTTTATCGCATTTGATTTATTTTAAGTATATTTTTACGTGTTCATCTTTTTTATTAAACTATATTACAAAATATTCAAATTTTCAGGTTATAATAAAAATTTTTATTCCCTAAAAAAATTATTCCCTTAATATGTTATTTAACTGTAAAGTGTGACTGCTTTAATTACCTACGATTATACTGGTATCACTGCTTCGTTAAACTAATGACACCGGTTCGATTTCAGCCTATGGGTATACTCTCCATCCTTGAAGAAGAGTCTATGTTCCCGAAAGCCACCGATCAGACCTTCATTGAGAAGTTGAACAACAATCACTTGGGCAAGTCCGCTCCCTTCTTGAAGCCCAAGCCACCCAAGCCCGGTTGCCAAGCCGCTCACTTTGCTATTGGTCACTACGCCGGCAATGTAAGTATTGACAACAATTTCTTATTTAAAAAAAAACATTTGCTGAAGATAATCTTTGCGTCGGTCTCAGTTTCGAATGTCAGATTGAAAATGGTATAGATATTATAAGGTGTACATACACACATGTCTAAAAATGTTCACTATATGATTCTTTCATTCGGGACACAGGTCGGTTACAACATCACTGGCTGGCTTGAGAAGAACAAGGATCCCCTTAACGACACTGTTGTTGATCAGTTCAAGAAGGGCGCGAACAAACTGCTTGTTGATATCTTCGCTGATCATCCTGGTCAGTCTGGTGATGCTGCTGCCGGCGGTGGCAAGGGTACGTATCTTAAAACTTTCAAGAATTGTCATAAAATTTAAATTCTGCTTAATCAACCCTTGTTCAGTGGATAAAAGGAAGTGGATTTCTTTAAATTATTTAATTTATTTATTCAGTTTTTTTTTCAGTATTTCTGTGATTGTGTTGAAATATTATATTATGTTTATTGGCAATGACTATTCGACGAAGAAGTAAGTGAAGGTATCATGAGCTGAATGAACTCTTCTGTAAACATACCATCAAATACGACCTATTAAGTACATACTTACTTAATTAAAAAGTGTAACTGTGAATACTTTTGGTTATGCTCTTCCATTGCCATTTTGATACCAACCATGCCAAGTTCACTGCAATACTTCCGTGATCTTGGTCCATTACAATTATACGAGACAAAATATTCTCATATTTTATTAATGGCCTCTACAAAATACTTCAAAGATGGCCAATTACCACTTTTTAATACTTCACATGCTTCATTATGTTAATCTTTTATCATTGTGTACTTCCATGTTTCTGACACATGTGTTGAATGAAATAGGCGCTGGAGGCAAACGTGCTAAGGGTTCTGCTTTCCAGACCGTATCATCACTATACAGGGTAAACTGACGATGAATTAACGTCCGAGATTTGCTTCTGTGCGTTCTACGTGGCTTGAATACTGTTCTCGTTTACGCTTGAGGCTGGCACCTTTTACAAAGTCATCAGTTTTGTCTGTAATACCATTCGGACGATCGATGGTGTCTGTTCATAAGGAGCTAGCCTTTCACGCTTTCATATTAATCACTTCTCATTCGTCATCAGTGTATGTTTTACAGCAGCTCATGTCGCCGCATTTGTTTCGCAGATGTGTTCGAGGGTTATTGTATTTCGTCCAATGTTTTAGTTTGTCAACTGTGATTGTTATCGTACTAATCAACGCTTGTTAATGTATATCCATAGGCGGCCGTGGTAAGAAGGGCGGTGGTTTCGCTACTGTCTCCTCCGCTTACAGGGTATTTATTAAATCATACGTTTCTGTAATTAGATGATTTTGTGTTATGCACTTTGATGTAAACAGAGCACGACTTACTGTAGCTCTACATCAAATAAATCAATTTTGATGAATTTGTAGATAAAATCCTAATATACGTACCGTCTTAGATGGTAGCAAAGGTAATATAGAAATTACCTACATTCATATTTTATTAATAGAGTTTTTATTAATTAAGTATTAACATAGCACCATATCACACATAATATACAATACACTAACTTAGTGTACTATTTAGAACGATTTACCGCAGTCATAAAGTAGACCGCGAAACTGTAATATTACTTTTGCAGCTAAATGTACTAAACTTTTAGTTTAAATGTGTGCGTGTGTGTGTGTGTGTAACTTGTGTGTTTATGTTGAATCTAATCTTCATTCCATTAAACAGAAACATTTAAATGTACTTCACCAGACGTTCACGTCATTTCATTTATCTTTTTATGTTACTATTGTTCTTCATTATGTGTGATTATTTTTTGTCTACATCGTTGTATTCATAAAGCAACAATGTTATATAATAACACCATTTAAAGTTGTAAATTTATTATCTACGTGAATGTTTATGATTGTAATCAGCATGATATTAATGTATTGTATACATACAGGAACAACTTAACAACTTGATGACAACGCTGAGGTCCACCCAGCCTCACTTCGTACGTTGTATCATTCCTAATGAGTTGAAGCAGCCTGGTGAGTAAATCCCCCATACATGCTTTTAATATCACTTTAACCAGTATAGCAGTTTAAACGCCTCTTCATCAGAGGCTTAGTTAATGGCGTAATTTCAATTGCTGAAAATGAATACAATTCGACATTTTAGAGTTATTAATTAACGCCAACCTGATACATTTTTACAATGAAAACGTTGGAATAAATGAATTTCCAGTCTCATAAATTGCACAATAAATCTCCTGGGGCCTAAATGAGTTTATAATGAGTTGAGAATTCCATTGCGTACAATATACATTATTATATATATAATATAAAATTAATACACAATTTTTAGATAAAAATGTTCTCGTATGTTCTACAGTTATTATATGAACTCTTTTGCAAAAAAACGAGCACCTAAGCAAAGAACCTTTTTGTTGTTACTGTTAGTTTGTCTGATAATTTTAAGTAGACTTATCCTCAGAACTTTGTAAATTAATAAACAAGGAATAGTTTTCGTCAGTTTCATCATTTTTATTAAATTAATGAGAAATAATGTTAAAGTTCAAAGTACTAGTAGTGTATCTATTCGCTAAGTAAAACGAAACACGTTTTTTGTTTGTTTTTTCTTTAATAGACTAAATGCAGATAAAAGTTTAATATGGAGTGTGAGAATTTATAAATTGTATGGCTTCTAAGCCATTTAGAGATCGAACTTTTCTAATTCATCATGGAATTTGTGTTTACTGGGTAGTCCTCCAGTTTGTTATCTGGTACCCAAAGTACGAGCTTAATGTTTTGTTTAGGGTGAATTAATGTTATTAATTATATTCAAAAAATTGATGTCAGTTTTTTTATCATCATTAACGTACCTAAGTAATATTCTTTTTTTACATCTCAAATTTGTCCGCCAGGTCTCATCGACTCCCATCTTGTAATGCATCAGCTCACCTGTAACGGTGTGTTGGAAGGCATTCGTATTTGCCGTAAAGGTTTCCCTAACAGAATGGTTTACCCTGACTTCAAGCTCCGGTAAGAAACTACAAACATTAGTAATAAAAATAACTGCAACATTGCAGGAATTTAAAAACATTTTATGATGTCTTGAGTCATCAAATAAGACGTTACTTATAAATTTTATTTTCATAACAAAAAATAAAATTTATTTTAGTATCGAGATGATTGAGTCGAGAGAATAAACAAATTCTTTTAGCTCTGGAACATTCGCATTACTGGAGTGATGTTATATTTGTACTGCAGCTGACGTTATGAGTAGTCACACTTACATTCAGGAACTTCTGAGTAACAGTTGCTAAAATTGTTTTGATGAGTGGACTTCTTATTGAGGTCACACCTGTCTTTTTTATAAGTGATTCTAAATTTAGATCAGTACCGGTGCCTACTTATGAAGATTATATTTTATACTATTACAATATTATTTAAAATAATTCTTGTTTATCACACAGTTACATGATTCTTGCACCAGCTCTTATGACTGCCGAAAAAGACCCTAAAGAGGCAGCTAGGAAATGTCTTGAGTCCATCGGACTTGACCCTGAGAGTTATCGTATTGGTCACACGAAGGCAAGATTATGCTTAGACAGAATTTGGAATTCCACCTTAGAATTGTGTTAGCATGAAAACATTTCCAATCATTGACTAACTCTACGAATCAAGAGTTAGATCCCACAATTTATTTTGTGTATCCACACTTTATACATGTCTAGTACTTGTCAATAATATTTTGCGAGCACCTACAATTGCACTTAGTTACTTTATTGTACCTCCACTGTTACATTATGTGCTAAATATTAGAAAATGTTTAAGTTTTTAAAACTTAAATACGTCCTTCTGAACAGAAAACGTTTAGAAATTAGACAACCCCATGCATTCCTAGTGACTTACAATATAATATGTATGTATTAATTTGTACACTCCCTTATCGTGTGTCCATGTGTTGATGATGTAGTTACAAGATTCTGGCCCCTCAAGCTGCGGAGAAGGAAAGCGATCCCAAGAAAATCGCTCAAGTCATCTTGGACGCTACGGGTCTGGATGTCGAGTCATACCGTCTCGGTCACACCAAGGCATGTCTTGAACCCCTTTGAGTAGTTAGCGGTTTGAGACGAACGATCCAGAAAAACCTGGGGGATTGCAACGCTTCGAATTCTTTGTCGAATGGTAGTACCGCCTTCTGAGACTGGTGTCTACGCATTCGGGGAAGAAAACCTTCATATCTTCTAGAGCCCAAGCTACATAGGCTCACGTTTGTTTTCTTCTGTCCTTTTACCATGTGTTCTCATGTAGAAACACACCGTTATATTCTTTTGTGTGCTCTTTAAACGCAGATACAAAATTCTGTGCCCGAACGAGATCAAAGACCCAATTACACCAGAGAAAGCCTCCGCGAAAATTCTCGAACATACTGCATTGGATTCTGAATCTTACAGACTTGGAAAGACTAAGGTAGTGCTATTGCATGAAACACGCTTTAGTCCACTAACGTCTTTCGTATTGTGACGTATACATTTGTGTACTATTTCCTTTTATGTTAATATGAACACTTGATGTTATTACTGATCAAGAAACAGTGAATCTATTCTTGATTATTTTGTTTTACTAACATAAATATATGTATGAAATATATCTACACAATTTTATTGTCTCACTTTTTGACAAACTTAGACTGTGATCATTATTTTGTAATTCAAGTCTATCGGCATAAAACTGATGTTTGTCAAAAGGTGAAACAAGAGTGCTTTCTGTCTATTTAAAATTAACGTGTATGAGCTGATGATTTGACATGATTAAGACAAGAAACTAAATTTTGATAAATAGCAATAATAACAAATATTTGTTTAATTCTAACATTACGTCTCTTCTCTATATACTGAACGTTTATTAACACTCCTATATATGAGCAGGTGTTCTTCCGCGCCGGTGTCTTGGGTCAGATGGAAGAGTTGCGTGACGAAAGATTGTCTAAGATCGTCTCATGGCTCCAATCTTACATCCGTGGTTACTTGTCTCGCAAGGAGTACAAGAAGTTGCAGGAACAGAGGTAAGTACGAGTGAACTCGCAGTGACTCTAACTCATAGACCTATTTCTGGACTGTGTTCCGGGTAGATGGTTCATAAATTACATTTGTTGCGTAGGTTGGCTCTCCAAGTTGTCCAACGCAACTTGCGCAAATACATGCAGCTCCGCCTCTGGCCCTGGTGGAAACTGTGGCAGAAGGTCAAGCCCCTTCTCAACGTCACCCGCATCGAGGATGAGATCGCGGTAAGTCGTCTTTCATCGTCCAACTATCTGATTAATATGATTATACACTCTGACCCATAAATATCCGAAAATATGGAGCGTGTGATTCAGTGTAACACAAATAACTTGAGCCGCACCCACCTGGCGGTTACGTGACACCGCAGCACCTGCCGCAACCATTTCTGGATTCCTCCCTCCCACTTCCCCGCTGCCTCCGCATTTTCCTTACAAATGTAATCGTGTGTGTGGGTGTTTATATAGCGCCGGCTGGAAAACTCCAGCGCAGCGGCGCTCAGTAGCGGAGCGGTCGGCGTGCGCGCACCACCCGTGAGACTACCCTTACGAACGAACCGATACATTTGCATTCCTCAGTGAATTTTTAGTTGATTATTCGATTAATGGTGTAGTGAAAAATTTATAAATTAATAATTTAAGAAATAATGGCGGCAACAATACACGTATCAGAATGGGACGGTGTAACGAAAAGTGACGATGTTTTACAGAAACTTGAAGAGAAGGCTCAGAAGGCCCAGGAAGCTTTCGAGAAGGAAGAGAAGCTACGCAAGGAGGTTGAGGCCCTAAATGCCAAGCTGCTCGAAGAGAAGACCGCCCTCCTCGCTAGCCTTGAGGGAGAGAAAGGCACTCTCGGTGAGGTCCAGGAACGTGCCGCCAAGCTTCAGGCTCAGAAGAACGACCTCGAGTCTCAACTCAGAGTAAGTTTTACAAGAAAATAACTATAAATAGTTATATATTAAACATAAACATAAATTTATTAACACTTAAAATTAGAAATGGTAATAAACACAGGCGATGAAATAATTATGGTACACGTAGCAGGAACTGAAATAGCAACAACAATTTAGGTCGTGAAAACTTAGCGCGCTGACTAAATTTACAGCTAATTAATTTAATTAAACGAGGCGAGGTATGCTACGTTGAAGGAACACCTACCTAATGTTGTAACCCAAATAAGTAGAGATACAATGTTGCAAATCTTTTATGTATGTGTTGCTCATCGGATTTCTTTAAATAAACATAATTTTGTTTATACAGTGAATAGTTCAAACGGTTAAAAATAAATTGCACGTCTGCAAGTTGCACGATTTTATTGCAAATCGTTAATTGTTATTATGTGTTGATGGATAGAAAACAGACATGTGTATTTAATGAACGTAGTCGAACGCAAATACAAATTTTAAATATATTCAAGTGTTACTGTAACTAAGTTGAACTTGCTTCACTTTTAGGACACACAAGACCGTCTCACTCAGGAAGAGGATGCCCGCAACCAGCTCTTCCAGGCTAAGAAGAAGTTGGAGCAGGAGGTGTCTGGTTTGAAGAAGGACGTCGAGGACCTCGAACTGTCCGTCCAGAAGTCCGAACAAGACAAGGCCACTAAGGATCACCAGATCCGCAATCTCAATGACGAAATCGCCCACCAAGATGAGCTCATCAATAAGCTCAATAAGGAGAAAAAACTCCAGGGCGAATCAACCCAAAAGACCTCTGAAGAACTGCAAGCGGCTGAAGACAAGGTCAATCACCTCAATAAAGTCAAGCAGAAGCTCGAGCAGACCCTCGACGAGCTCGAGGATTCGCTGGAGCGTGAGAAGAAACTGCGCGCTGATGTTGAGAAGCAGAGGAGGAAGGTGGAGGGTGACCTCAAGCTTACTCAGGAAGCCGTCACCGACCTCGAGCGCAACAAGAAGGAACTCGAACAGACCATCCAGCGCAAGGACAAGGAAATCTCGTCGCTCACCGCCAAGCTCGAGGACGAACAGTCCCTGGTCAGCAAGCTCCAGAAACAGATCAAGGAGCTGCAGTCCCGCATCGAAGAACTCGAAGAAGAAGTCGAATCCGAACGCCAGGCTCGCGCTAAAGCCGAAAAACAGCGTGCTGACCTCGCCCGTGAGCTTGAAGAGCTGGGTGAGCGCCTCGAGGAAGCCGGTGGTGCCACCTCCGCTCAGATTGAGCTGAACAAGAAGCGTGAGGCTGAACTGAGCAAACTGCGCCGTGACCTTGAAGAAGCTAACATCCAGCATGAAGCCACCCTTGCCAACCTGCGTAAGAAGCACAACGATGCCGTCGCCGAAATGGGCGAACAGCTAGATCAACTCAACAAACTCAAATCTAAGTGAGTATTAAAAAAGTATCATACACATTACACATAAAATGAAATACTTTGACGGACTGATCCAGTGGTCTCTAAACTGATCTTGGGTAGTACTTTCCATTCATGAAGTAAAAACTCATAAGCAAGAATTTTATAATTTTAATGTTCAATGGCAACAATGAATCGTGGTTTCAAAAAAGAAGTTTCGAGCAAAAGCTTACTAAAAATATTTCAACAGTAAGGTGTAAAGTTAGTATTTTGTGTGTCATCTTAATTTTCGTTTCACGGGTTTTTTATCGGTAAAGAACTTCTTATTATATGAACTAAAAAATTCAGGGCCGAGCACGACCGTGCAAATTGCTACAACGAGCTAAACAACACTCGCGCGGCTGTCGATCAGGTTGCGAGGGAAAAGGTAACATGTCGTCCAAAAAGGCATGTCTACCGCCTGGGGTGAACCTTGCATGGAAACTTTCTGTACCCTGAAAGACCCAAAACACACATTACTTTACAAACAGATTACAATATTGGGAGTCAGTTCTTGACATCGATTTCAGATGCCAAAGCCGACCATGTTCTTAAGGCAGTGATATTAAATCATTTGTGATATTCTATTCATTCAGGGCTGAGAAAGAGCGCTCACAATACTTTAGCGAAGTCAATGACCTTCGTGCCGGTCTCGACCACTTATCCAACGAAAAGGTACAAAAAGATTGAGAGACAAATTGTGTTGACATCAACCATTGCGGAATCAAATCGCTTTCAGCTTTCAAGATTAATGAAAAATAAATTATTTACAGTGACACATCAACCAATCATAACACATTCCATGAACGTCTAATATTAAACCTTATTAAATAACTTTCGCCTACAAAAGCATGAATGCTATAACTGCTGTCTAATTTAATCATTTGTGAGATATTTAAGTTATAACAAAAACTAATAGCCATATTAATTATTGTTAAACAGAGGTAAGGAATACTGACTAAAAAAACTACATATGTAATAATCTGTATGAAGATAATCTATTCATTTATTTTAATTTTCATTATTAACATTTACATAACAATCCGAATTGTCTAGTCATAAAAGTGCCTTTATACTAATAAATAATTTTGAATAGGCTGCCCAAGAGAAGATCGTCAAGCAGCTGCAACACTCCCTCAACGAGGTCCAGGGCAAGGCTGATGAAGCTAACCGCACCCTCAATGACCTGGATGCTGCCAAGAAGAAACTGTCCATTGAGAACTCAGATCTGCTCCGCCAACTGGAGGAGGCCGAGTCTCAGGTGTCACAGCTTTCCAAGATCAAGGTGTCGCTCACTACTCAACTCGAGGACACCAAGAGGCTCGCCGATGAAGAGGCTAGAGTAAGTAACGTATTTCATTACACATTTAAATTATTATATATTATTTAGATTCACAGACAGTCGAAATAAATGTCAGATACACTATAATCTGACATTTATTTTGACATTGTTAAAAGTGGTTAGAACTGATAACATATTCTTCTAATTACTTATTATCGAACAAACAGAATGAATCACGATTTCTTAAATATAATATTAATTTAAGCATAATTATTCAACAGGAACGTGCCACCCTACTTGGCAAATTCCGCAACCTCGAACACGACTTGGACAATATTCGCGAACAAGTTGAAGAGGAAGCTGAAGGCAAAGCTGATTTGCAACGCCAGCTTTCTAAGGCCAACGCCGAGGCTCAGCTGTGGCGCACCAAATACGAATCCGATGGTGTCGCGCGCTCAGAAGAGCTTGAGGAAGCCAAGCGTAAGCTCCAGGCCCGTCTCGCCGAAGCCGAGGAAACCATCGAATCTCTCAACCAGAAGGTTGTTGCCCTCGAGAAGACCAAGCAGCGCCTCGCCACCGAAGTCGAGGACTTGCAACTCGAAGTTGACCGCGCTACTGCCATTGCCAATGCCGCCGAGAAGAAGCAGAAAGCTTTCGATAAAATCATCGGAGAATGGAAACTCAAGGTCGACGACCTTGCTGCCGAACTCGACGCCAGCCAGAAGGAATGCCGCAACTATTCCACCGAATTGTTCCGACTCAAGGGTGCCTACGAAGAAGGCCAGGAACAGCTCGAGGCTGTTCGTCGCGAAAACAAGAACCTTGCCGACGAAGTCAAGGACTTGCTCGACCAGATCGGCGAAGGTGGCCGCAACATTCACGAAATCGAGAAGGCCAGGAAACGCCTTGAGGCCGAGAAGGACGAGCTCCAGGCTGCCCTTGAGGAAGCCGAGGCTGCTCTCGAACAGGAGGAGAACAAAGTCCTGCGTGCTCAACTCGAGCTGTCTCAAGTTCGCCAGGAGATTGACAGACGTATCCAGGAGAAGGAAGAAGAATTCGAAAACACTCGCAAAAATCACCAGCGTGCCCTCGACTCCATGCAGGCTTCCCTCGAAGCTGAGGCTAAGGGCAAAGCTGAGGCCCTGCGCATGAAGAAGAAACTTGAAGCTGACATCAACGAACTTGAAATCGCCCTTGATCACGCTAACAAGGCCAATGCCGAGGCACAGAAGAACATCAAACGTTACCAGGGACAAATCAAGGATCTCCAGACTGCCCTTGAAGAAGAACAGCGCGCTCGCGACGATGCTCGCGAACAGCTCGGCATTTCAGAGCGCCGTGCCAACGCTCTCCAGAACGAGTTGGAAGAATCCCGCACACTGCTGGAACAAGCCGACCGTGCTCGTCGCCAAGCCGAACAGGAACTGTCAGATGCTCATGAACAACTCAACGAATTGTCCGCCCAAAACGCTTCTCTCTCCGCTGCTAAGAGGAAACTCGAATCCGAACTACAGACCCTGCACTCCGATTTGGACGAACTCCTCAACGAAGCTAAGAACTCTGAGGAGAAGGCGAAGAAGGCTATGGTTGATGCCGCACGTCTCGCTGATGAACTCCGTGCCGAGCAGGAACACGCACAAACCCAGGAAAAACTGCGCAAGGCTCTCGAACAGCAAATTAAGGAACTGCAGGTCAGACTCGATGAAGCCGAGGCTAATGCACTCAAGGGAGGCAAGAAGGCCATCCAGAAACTCGAACAAAGAGTCAGGGAACTCGAAAATGAGCTTGACGGCGAACAAAGAAGGCACGCTGATGCCCAGAAGAACCTGCGCAAGGCTGAAAGGCGCATTAAGGAGCTTACCTTCCAAGCTGAAGAGGACCGCAAGAACCACGAGCGCATGCAAGACCTCGTCGACAAACTGCAACAGAAGATCAAGACATACAAGAGGCAGATCGAGGAAGCAGAAGAAATCGCCGCCCTCAACTTGGCTAAGTTCCGCAAGGCACAACAAGAGCTGGAGGAAGCTGAGGAGAGAGCAGATCTCGCTGAACAGGCCATCAGCAAATTCCGTGGCAAGGGACGTGCGGGATCCGCCGCGAGAGGAGTCAGTCCGGCGGTAAGTTTAACTCCTTCGTCTTTACCAATTCCACTCTTTTTTTTTTACATAATAAAATATTAATTTTTGGTTTAGGCGTCCATTAAAGGGCGTCCATAAATCAGCACTGGAGTACTATGTAAGTTGGCAACATTTTTCGTTGCACGTCCCACCTGAAACATAACACCTGGAACAGTGTTGATCCCATTATATTATAGTCTTCCATTTAGTATCTTTAGTTCCTCCGAAAATCATCCTGCATACTGATTTTTTACCGTCAAGTCAGCATCCGGCATGTACCCTGCATGTCAACGACAGTTATAAAATACATAACAGAAAAAATTGTAATAAAATTATTTTCATTTCAGCCCCAGCGCTCGCGTCCGTCTGCTTTCGCTGACGGTTTCGGTACCTTCCCACCAAGGTTCGACCTGGCGCCTGAAAACGATTTCTAAACGTTCCACTACATAAAAACAAAACGGACTGTACAGATTTTTCGTTAAATATAACATTTTTTATACATAGCAGTTGAGTATGTGGTTACGAAAGAGTGAAACGAAAAACTGTAAAATTTTTATTAAACCACAAAAAAATATACACTTTAGTAATGTAATCTTTTTACGGAAGGCTATTTTGTAACTTGTTGATATTTATTTATATTATTTATTACCGTGGAGTATGTATCGAGACATGTATGCGGAGCGACGAGCGGCGCGCGAGTGACGCGCCGCGACCATATAGAGACACGCCCACCACCCCCTTCACCGGCGCCGAGACCCGTGCTCGCTCGTCCTGCTCCGCACGCATTTAATAAAACGATATCGTTGTCATAAAATATTACTATTGAAGTTTCATTTATTCTTAAGATTCTTACCTTTCATAATAACAGCCTAATGATAAGATCAATTTATTACAATAAAATTAAAAAGTTTCATATACAAGGTTATTGTGAAAGGGGGTATAAACCCGCCGGGGTATCAACGTGTCACGTTGACCGTTATATTGCAGATGTAATAATTACAGGATACATTTATTTTGCTTTTCATACAAAATAAAAAACATTCGTTTAATAGGAAAAAAATGCACAACCCTATTAGTATGCTCTATATTCCAAAGATTTGCTAGCGACGTAAAAACGTTGATACTAGGGTTGCCTTACCTTTACTTTTTTTCTAACTTTGAGGTGTTATACTAGAACTATAGACTTTCGACGAAGTTGTAGAGCGCAAGTTTTCCGTTGTCATGAGTATGAGTACTTTCATACCCCTTCGTATTTACCCATCCTTTAGAAATAACCTTGTATACGGAATCATAGTTTAAAGAAAAAAGTAGAAAATCCTTTTCTTCAGTCATATAAGGATACTCTTAAAAGTGTATATATACTTATACATCTTTTCAATATTTTACGCGGAACAAGTTAAGTCTGTATTCCAAGTCGAGGCGGGGTTCCTGGTTCGGTTGCCGGTCAGGTCAATATAAGCAACAAACCTTTCCAAACTGGTTTGAAGTCTGGATGTTACTGGGTTTCCCTCAGTTTCTTACTTGCTACATAGCACATAGTCGCATAATCGATGTATTTGCTTGGAATATTTGGAATTAACACATAATATAATAAAGCAATGATATTACACCAAATTAATATGTACAAATTTGATGAAATTATAGCCATAAGTAAAAAAACCTAATTGCGAATGGGTTCAGTGCTTAATACCTATCTTGTTGATAAGCTTTTTCTCTTAACAATGTTGTAGATATGCATGAGATTAAAATTTATCATGCCAAGCTCTCGAAATGATTAGAAACTCGTTGCATAGTATGATTTTAATAAAGAATCATATACATACAAATCTTCGCGCTGTATCCCTAACGGAGTAGTCAGAGAGGACGAAGTGCCAAGCGTCGCGGTCATTATACATACATACCTCTTCCTCAAATCTCATTATTCTCCTCACACATTTTCGCGTAGATATGTGAGTGTTTCTGACATTTCCGTCAGCTAATACTCTGCCTATTTGATCTTCGTATCAGCCATGGTCTTCTTTAGCTTCTGCTACCACTCACTTTCGCTCAGTAGGTTTTCTTCGTCAGTCTTTCATCACTCATTCTAACCTCTAACCATCTAAGCATTTCTTTTCATATATGTATAAGAATCTTATACACATATTATATACACATCTTAACGTTGTATCTTAATGGGATAATCGGACAGAAATAAATAACTTAGCAACTAAGCGTCGCGGTTCTTATAGATATAGATACTTCTTTTGCCTCATCGTTTTCAAAACTTGTAATGCCAAACCCAAAATGAATAAAACTTATTGCCCAGTATGATTTAAATAAAATATCATAAGTACAAAATTTTCACAAGCTCATATATATTTGCGTGTTATCAAAATCAAACTCGCTTTTTTTCCATTTTTGGGCATCTGTTTCTTTGTTTGTCTCTGAGCCAATCTTCGAAATGACTAAGCCGATTTCGACAGGACTTCTTTTGGTAGGTAGAGACTTTTCAGAGAGTGATCTGCGTTAATTTTTATACCAGGAAAATAAATTCAACGCGGGTGAAACCTCAAGATGGTAAGGAATAAATATGGAATCAATTTGACAACATTTATTGGGCATATACAAGAATGTCTGCTCAGTATATTCGTTATAATAGATATTTCAAGTGGATTAAAAATTTTATTTAAACACATTTAAAAAATATATGTATGTGTCTTTAGCGGCCCGGGTGAGAAAGAAAAACATGTACACTGTGCCAGTAGATGCCAGCTACTTACCTATCCTGGGATATAAGTGGGTGAAGGGATAGGGTTAAATATATACGTTGAACCATATGCTTGTCCAGTTACTGATAGTATAACAAGGCTAAGCATTTGAAATCCGTTTATACGCTGGCCGATTACTTATCGTGTATTGGTCATTGGTGCCAAAATCTTTGACGTGTGTATGAAAAATCGACATCAGTGGGCTGCTCGGCCAACTTTGATTTAGATAGCAAACTGCACCAATGGGCCTTCTACACGCCCAAAGGAATGACCCAACGCACTGGCCCAACGTATACTAGGCCCTTAAGGAACTTGTGTAGGCGATGGACAAGCAATATGTCGCTGTTTCCGCTTTGCCATCCGTTAGGCGTTAAGAGTCCACCTATGCAGCCCAATGGAAGCGAATTTGTTCATTGACGCCTATGCCGATAACAATAAAGTTGAATTTCGCAGTTATGGTTGGATCACATTCTAGCGCGGAGAAATCTCAACATTTCATTTTGCACATAATTGTAATTTGCAAGAAAACTACATTATCAACTAAAAAACTGGTTTTAGAGATTTGAGATGTTATAATTACCTATTAATTTTAGTAAAAATCATTTTGAAATTCTGTAGAATTTCGGAGATGCAACTGAATTTTTATGCAAAACAGTTTTTTTTAGATTTTTTTATCTAGATTTTTTTATCCAATCATGTTTCCACGTTTAAGGATTTATAAATAAAAAATTGAAGTTGTATGTATCCAAATATCTAACGCTCAGTCTTCTTAGATATCGAGATCCAGGTGACCAAACACACCAAACTCTGCATAGCCGGACTATCTTAGACTGCGCCTATAGGAAAACTGTGCGAAGTTATATTTGTTTGTATTCCAAACCCAATCAATAATATGTAGTTCAAGTTGAACTAGTACTGGTTGGTTTCGCTCAGTTAGCCGTGCGGGTCGAACCATACCTAACCGGTTAAATCCATATTTAAATACTGTAAGTAGGCATTACTCTAAATTAACGATCTAAGTATTTTTAAATTAATAAGACAGGCATGAGTCGTCAAGTTACTGTACAAAAGACAACATTCAATTCTAAATATAAGAAAAGTTACGGATCTATTTTCAATTACCGAAACAGTATACCCAAACATGTGTTACAGTTAGTGAAGTAATTGGTAACTATTAATAACTACCTGTTGTCCGCGATTTCGTCCGCTTGGAATTGAAAAAGTAGCCTTTGTTCTTCCCCAAGGCTTTATCTATCTTCTTTCTAAATTTCATCAAAATCGGTCTAGAGGTTTATCCGTTAAGACGTAACAAGGAGGCCCTTTCGTATTTATAAATTCTCCTACACAATTGTGATTCTATTTTTTTTAATCAGATAACTATAGCCCCTTCTGCGAAAGGATTCCTAAAAAGTGTCAAACGCGTGTCTCATTTTTTTTTTAATTCAGCCCCCTTATTTCCTTCAT
The DNA here is from genome assembly GCA_907165235.1 of Zeuzera pyrina. Lineage (NCBI taxonomy): Eukaryota > Metazoa > Arthropoda > Insecta > Lepidoptera > Cossidae > Zeuzera > Zeuzera pyrina. Next base: position 22,925,106 of record OU015627.1, read on the forward strand.
AAAATACCTTACACAAATTGTTACCATACCAAATTTCACGATCCTAGCGTAAAATTTGTAGAGAACTGTATGATACTTATAGATAGATTCTTCACACAAGAATAAGATAGTTTGACTGTCATTGAGGTTTAATGAAAAGAATACTTGATTTAATTTTGAATAAATAGGAATATTAACAAATCCTTAATAGTAGACCGAATTTGAATGTTCTAATGACATTAAAAGTGGTAAAAATATTAAAATTAACATCGTATACATAAATGTTGACGACTGTGAGCACCTAAACTAAACTAAACGACTAAACTAAACTAAACTAAACGACTAAACTAAAGTAAACGAGTGGAATTTCGCTTTTACATAAATTATAGAATAATTTAATAATAATAATATGTCGTTGGATGCGGCCAGCGCAGGATCGTTCTTTATGGAAACCTTTGGGGAGGCCTTTGTCCGGCAGTGCACGTTTTTCGGCTGATATGATGATGATGAATAATAATTTATTTATGTAGATTAAATTACAAATAACAGATTATTCATGTAAATTAAATTACAGCGACCCCCACAGTAGGCTCAGCCTGTGTCGTGAGGATCCGTATAAGGTTATTCAGATTTATGCTCAATACTAACAATCATTACATCAATTAAATCAAAACATCATTAAATAATCATACCAAATATCATAATTAAATAATAACGACAATAATTTATGAAATCAAAATAACAATCTAAATAACTTCGTGCATGCTCAATATTTTAAAAATAAATAAATAAAATAAACGAAGAAAAATTTAAGTATTGCTTCGGTTTCACTATATGTTAAGTTTACTCGTATATTTTTATTAACAATAACCAAAACATCCGCCTGTAGTGATAAATTTAGCTTCTCAAAATAATGTAGCACGTCAATAAATAATAACAAGAAAAGGTTATTTGGAGCGTCTGACCAAAAAACATAACGGACGAAGCTATAAAAGTTGTCGCTCTTGTCGCCGTGTGTCAAACTAATTTTCGGCTCTTTCTACCTCATTGAGCGTAACCACGGGTAAAACAGTCAGCTATAATGAGTATGGCAACCTCGCACTGTCAGTGTAATTCGTGTCAGCTTATAACCGACTTCACGTACATTACTGAAACAATTATTTATAAAATTCTCGCAAATCGTAAATGTTTTGGTCATATTCAGCCGTGTATTGTTCAGAAAGTGGGTCTACAAAAAACGGACACCCAGAGCAAATGCTCCGTCCTTTTTGACACTCGTTCCGAGTTTGGAGCACTTCGTGCAGGGTCGACCTATCCTATTCAGTCCTGTTAGGTTTTTTCTAATAACCAAAAAAAGAATAATACTTCTATACGGGTTTTAAAAAGAGAAAAAAGTAAATTGTTTCAGCTGCTTCTCTTCTCGCGTAGACCGTAGAAGTTGATTTAAGGACTGGACTTATGTTATATTATAATTAATTTGTATAGGTGATAGATAGGCTTGCAATACTTATATTATTAACCTTCTCAATTTTCTAGTCAAAATACTTATTTATTGTTAAAATGGCCCCTGTTCCCTTTGATGTTTCTAGATCTATGTCGTTCGTGATTGATGCGATTAATCGATTGCAATCATTTCAAAGCGTTGATGATTAGATTCACCTTTGAACGACAACGAACGTGTCGTTCATCGATTCAATCATTCGACAGATAGTCGATATTGAATTGATTGTGTTTACTGTACAATGTGAAAAAGGTGTAATTCATACAAGTTTACAAAATAAACTCTCATGTTATATGTTACATTTAAAACGTGCAATAACATTACAAATTCAGCATAATTGTAGCTTACCTGCAAAGAAAGATTCAAATTGTAAAAAATCGGTCAGGATTGAAATAAATGTAAAATCGGTTGCAACTGTCTTTATGTATAATGTTCCGGTTAGCGAAAGAGAGAATTACAAACATGTGTTTGTAATTCTCTCGTCCTAAACGGCTTGACCGATTTAAACGAATTTTTTTTTCTGATGCAGTAATTTCTTATGAAACAGCCTATATCGTAAGTACCCATGTTAATATTTACTTTAAGGCCGGTGCCACACGTTGGTCCTAATGCTCGTGCCAACGTTGGTCGGTTAATTTCGTGAGGCGTCCACACGTTGGCTATTATACTAGTTCTGTCCCGTTAGAGCCAACGTGAAGATGTCCGATACAAAAATCGAAGTTGCTCTAAGCGCTTTTACATTACTGAGTGCATATAAGTTATATTTGTTACTAAAAAAAAGAAACAGCGACATCAAAAAACATAAGACACATCATAAAACACGGAACCAGAACAGACAGACTTATTCATTCCATTTTAATAATTATGAGAACAAACTACAATTATGTGAGCAGTGGTTCACAAGGCGCTAAGTATAAATACGATAAGTACTTATCAATGATTCTCTCTTTTTCTTTAATTACTCAATCCAGTAAATCATTCCCATATTACTTTGATGCTGCGCCATGCATCAGCTACTAAGGTTTTATTTTTATGTTCTATTCGATTTGCATTCCATGTGACGAGGATACCAGGATGAGCCTGGTATAAACTCTATTACTTCTTCATTTGTCTATGCGGGTGACGATGTTGTGGATGAGGATTACATTTTCGTTCAATGCAAAGATTACAATATAATACAGGTAATAACGCACCTGTATTATGCGTGTTGCAACAAGACTGACGTTGGCGCTAACGTGTGGACGGATCATGAGCTTTGGCGCAGATTTCTTTGATAAAACCGACACGCGACGGCCAATTCTCAATGCTCGCGCCAACGTTGGTTCCAATGCAAATTTCTCGATTCACTCGTTGGACAAGTAGCGTTGGGGCCAGCGTTGGACAAGTAGCGTTGGGGCCAACGTTGGCGCCAACGTGTGGTGCCAGCCTAACGCTAATGCCCTTTTTGGAGTTTACTCCTTAAGAATCCATTTTCATATAAGGCTTCCGGTATAGAAATTTTATGAGGTGTAAAATTTATACAAGCGTTAAATAAAAGCGTTACGTTTTCTGCGCAACGTACCTTGCGCACCTTTCACTTTTTCCTTCTCTTTCACTCCTATGCGACTCGACAGTCGACAGTGATCGCTGAAGCGTGTTGCTAAACAGACGTCTGTCACTTATTCCTCTTGAATTTTGAAATTATAATTGTCTTTTGTACTGAAGCTAAGGTCTTTCATACACCTTTGGGATGAAATCTTACTCACAAAATTAAAACGCAACCGAATTATGTAATGTTATGAAAACATCGTGTATTGTTGCTCATAGCGCTTTAAATACAAAATTTTGGCGTATACTCACTCTTATTTTCGAGAATCATTATTATGTTGTGAGTTCAAATCTCGATTCGGTCGCTCCACATTTTTTTTTATATCTATTAATATTGATATTTAATATTATTGTATACAGTGAAGTGAATAAAAGTATATAAAATATGGAAAAAACCAGTAAACTCCAGTCGTGCGTCAAAGCTGACACACACACTTTTATCCTGACGTTTCGATCAGATTGCCCGTATCATGGTGACGGGCAGATTCAGAGAGACTCAGTTTACCTGTGACCACGTTCATAAAGACATTAGCGGTGCCATTTATTACGTGTTAACTTACATAGTGTAAAAGGCAGTTTAAGCTTTAAGGTATTCATTATCCTTAAAATTAATCTGTGTACTTGTATTTAAATATTAACATGGTATAGACCCGTTTATTTATGTGTAAAACATAATTAAAATTCCTGAAGTCAACTTATGAGTCGGTCGTGAAATAATTATTTGTAAAATACTCGTAAATGAATGAGAATGATGAGATTTGAGGAAGCGAAAGAAGTATGTAAGGACCGCGACGCTTGGCGCTCCGTCCTCCGACTACCCGTTGGGGATACAGAGTGAAGATATGTATGTATGTACTCGTAAATCTTATGTGTTTTAGCTACTAGTATTCACAAAAATAAATATATGTCATGTTCAGCTGTATATCGTTGTACTGGGACTTTCCCTAGTCACACACATAGTAAAAATCTAGAAACTCAGCCAACAAAAAAGGACAATTCAAGGACAAGCTCTTAGGGCAAATATTCCGTCCAATGTGATACTTGATCCGAAGTTTAAACATATTGACAGCCGTTAACGTCTTTGCAAAAGTGTATCGTATTTACAGACGGACGGACGGATATTTATTTCAATACCTTCACTTTTGAAGAACGCGACACAGTCAAAAGTGTATCTAAGTGTACATTAAAGTACTATTAACATTAAGTACTATTAAATAAACGTATCAAATATTTATGCTATTATTAGGATTTACCAGTAATTATTAAAATCAACCGGATTTACAGAATTTACCGCAACACAGGTTGCGGTAAATTACATACCGTTTATCTCGTAAATGTTTAAAGTTGACGTTAGTTCAAAACTGGAGACGGTGAGATGAAGATGTGTGTAAAATATCTATTGTTTTTTTTCATTACCATCGTTTATAGTAAGCAGTGTTACTGGAGTTCGTTATGCTATTATAGCTATTATGGAAGCAAAACACCATACGATGACGTCAGAGGTGATATAAGAGACGCGCCTGAGATTGAAGGTAAGATTTTTTACGTATCCATATTAATGTTACAAATGCTAAATTGAGTTGGTCCGCGACATTTTCAAGACTAAACTGCTGAACCGACTTTGATGAAATTTTGTGTGGAGATCATTTGAACCTAAGAAAGGATATGGGTTTCTATTGCAAAATCCACGTGAATCACCATCGCTACAGCATCTTACTCGCTAATCTTGCCGGTAAATAGCGGTCCCTGCATTGTTATGTCCCTATGGTAGGTTAAGAGAGCCAGTGAAATTTCTAGCGCTAGAGGCACAACTTAATGCTCAGGGTTGATAATTTCTTAGACTTCAAGGTGATCGTCCCGTTACGGTTCGCGATCGCCTTAAACTAGTGGTTTGACAATAGGGATCTCAATTTTTCTAAGTGATTACAATACATATGAAAGTGATATTTGGTAAACTGATTCTTCATTTCATTGACCTCATTGTACCCATTGCGATTCACGATTGGTTACCAGAAAAAAAATATCAAAAAAACTGTTTTAAAACAGAGATTTGCATTTTTCGGAGTAACGAGACCGATTTATGCTTTTAAATTTTTTGTGTACATTATTCTAAACATGCTCTTCAAAATGCCACTTGGATTTTTTGAAATTAATTGTAGTTTTTAAAATAAACGAAAATAACTGTTTTTTCGTATTTTTCGTCAGCTAGCGCGTGCACGTTCGTATAGCACAGAAGGTCCATTACAATATAGATTAATTTTATTGTTTATCACTGCGTCACTTTAAACGTCAGAAATCGTTGTAGTTTTTGGATAGAAAAGACTTCGTAAAGTAAAATTTTAAATCTCGAATAGTTGCAGTAAATTCCTTGATAGGTATATTAATATATCACTGTGCTAATCTAATGCGGAGCCAATTAATTATCTATGAATATAATGAATTAGCTGTGCCCTAGAGATACGGTTATGTTAAGTTAGGTATAGCCATTTTGGAGACTAGATCGAACAAACAGACATTAGACAAAATTTATAAAACGCGAGTTTGGTTTTTAGTGACGTACAAACAACTATATGAGCTTAAGAAAAGCATTATTTTGGAAATCATAGACAGACACTTCGATTTTAGTTCTTTGTATAAATCGTAAATTCCCAACAGGGCGACACCGCTCTCCAGTGGGCATTAACGCCTTCCTTGGGGGCGTTGGCGGAACTAGAGGCAAATGGGGGGCGTTGAGGCAGTCAAGAGGGGTGGGCAAATAAATAAATAATTAAATAAATGTGTTGTTTAATTTTGTGTTTGTATCATTATTTTTTATTTCTTATTCTGTGTTTATTTTTAAAATTTTAATAAGCGATTTTTATTGTACATTTGGTTATCGTTTTATTAAATTCTAAAATTTTAATAGCAGATAAATTAGGTGCAGATAATATGCAACAATATTTTAATATTTCTTGTAAAATTAATTATTTTTAACGTAAAATTAAAAATAGACTAGGGTCAAATTTTTGTTTTCTTCTAAAGGGGGCGATGATCCAGAAAAGATCGGTATCTGTGGTATAGATTATGAGACCAGTATTCATTTTTTTCGAATGCTAATCGAATTAAGTCATGGACAATAGCTGGTTAAGTAATGCTTTATGTAATTCTAGACTGCGAACCAGTCAGTGTGTGGGCCATGATAAGGCACGGAACCAGACATCCCGGTGAAGACGATATCGTCAATATGAAGGCCGTAATGACCTTGAAAGACATTTTGCTCCAGAATTATACCATGGGTCAAGGAGAAATGTGTGCGCAGGTGTGTTTCATTCTGTTCTGTCTAAAATAACACCCACAGCAAATATTCGTGGACCTCATACAATTAAGATTATTTCGAAATAATATTTTAACTTGAAACATAACCTGAACCCTAATCTGTAACACAACCGAAAACATAACCTTAAACATAATAGAAACAGTGTTTAGACGTATATTGTTTTCATACAAAATAAATGACATTGCCACTCTATAGGTTGAGTGCTCCATGCCGGAAATACAACATGAAACACAAGTTGACATATAACGTGAAAGATAACCTAAAACATAAACTGAAAAACAACACCTCTGTGGCATAACAGTTAACCATTTAATGTCTTGCAAAACATGAAGACACTTAATATGGATGCAACTGATTACCCATCCGATAGTAACCTCGGTCATGACGAGCGCCTAAAGGTGATGTTAGATTTTCGGCTCGCGCTTTGTACGCTATTTAGAAAATCGAGGAAAAATCTATAGATTGTTAGAAAAATAGTGAAATTGCAATTTTTATTGTATTTTTAGTACAAGAGCAATATTTTATTATTTAACAGGACTATACGAACAACAAGTACGCCATAACGAGTTTGTTCCAAAACTAAATACGACTATTTACTATTAAACTCATGTGATATGTAGGTATATTATTAACAAAGTAATGATAAAAAAATCTCATCCATTAATTTATTCTTTACTAAACAAAAATACCTACTTACAAAGAGCTTTCAGCGCAACTATTTTTATTTTGTTGAAATCATGTGTAATTGAAAATGTCTTCGACTTGTGATGCACGAATATACTTTGAACGTCACGAGTCAAATCGATCAAAACGCTGTCAAAAACTATGAAGCACAGATTAAATATTTGTAGTAAATATCTGTAGCTTGCTACAGATGCGACAGTCGCTTTACCGTAATTGTTACGTATTTCGTTTTGAGGCTACTATCACCTACTTAAATGTTCAGGTTATTTTTTTATCACTGTTCATATTAACCAAGCTTGATAAAATACAACACCATTTTTGATAAGCTAACTAAAAATCTCTACAATTCACACTAGAACTGCATATATGAAAAAAGGAGTGTTTATTTCTAATTTCGCTTAACTTTGACCTGTTCCTCAAACGGGGTTATTTTTTTTATTAAGTATTATACTTTAACTATATTATTTACCAAGTTTAATAAAATAGAACTTATTTAAACTGTTGACTTAACATTTGTTGTCGCTATATTGCATTTCTCAAAAGAAAAGTTGATTTGGTTGATCTGTTTCCCTAGGTGTCAAAGATTTCATTTCCTGTTAATTTTTTATACCCTAAACTGCAGTGTGAATATGTTCAAACTGTGAACAGGCCACTGTTTGAGATTTTAAATAGGTTTCAACAGTTAAGACCTACAATATAATTTGTTACAAAGAGTACTATTAATTAACTATTAAAAGCGGAACACGTCAAATATGTCATTCACGCCATCTTGTTTAGGTAAGGTGTTGCCTATGATATTTGCATATAATACTTTTGTACGAAAGAACTAGGCTAATATATACCGAAACCATAATTAAAACACTTATATTTAATATTAAAGTTTCTAAATTATAAGTGTACAAAGTACAGGCTGGAGCTACATACATTCGTGGAACCTTTATACGTATTAACTGCCAACGGAAAAGAGAGATGTTATAAGTTTTGCACCATCGTTTCTCCGTCTGTATGATGTTGTAGCTCTTAAATCGATGAACCGATTTTCGTGTATTTTTTTGTTTGAAAGCTGCCCTTCTTGAGTAAGTTCTTAGCTGTGTTGACTGACAATCGATCTAGATTGTCTTTTCTTTAGTGTTTCTAATTTTTTTATTCTTCAGGATATATCCAACCTTCGCAACTGGACGTGGAACGACGCCATAGACAATACTCCGTCTCATTTAACTCCAGAAGGTTTTGAGGAGTTGCACCAAATGGGTGGTAGGTTTCGAGAGAAATTCATGAAACTCCTAGACAATTTAGACTATCATTATTTCAAGCCAACTAATGAGCAAAGAACGCAGGAGAGTGCCAAAGCTTTTGTCCAAGGCCTGGGGGGAGAAAATCAAAGTTTTGCTGTAACTGATCCAAGCGAGAACGATACAATTACTAGAGTAAGTATAATGTTCAATCTCAAATATAATGGATCCGTATGATTTTAAAAGGATTTTAAGCAATCTTATCTACGTTTATTTAAAAAATATGGTGATGTACAAGTTAAACAGGCACAGAAAAGGTTCCCTACGGTAATTAAAAATATGCGAATAAACTTCTAAAGTATTCTAAACATAATTTCTAGAGAGATTTTCAATTCTATGAAACCTTAAGCTAATGCATATCTAACATGGTCTTGGCTGATTTTTTTTTAGTAGCATTGAAATAAGAAAAAACGAATGATTCGATTGAAGTATGAGATATTTTTTTTAATGTTAACAATAAGTCAATAATGATACCAATGTTTATCTTTATCAATTCACTTCGAAGTGAACTGAACTGAAGCGAAGCTAAAAAGATTTATGATATTTTAATCAGCAACTACAGGCTCTGAGAATACAATAACATACGAACGATGACGTATACGCCAAGAAACGTATTTGTTGCTTGTTTACTGTCAATCGATTATCTCTCAACGCGTAAATGATTACATTTGACGCGAATATCGTTAACTATTATCCTATTACTAGTGGTTTACTTTACGCTAAATCGATTAACAATTTCTTATACAAATTCAAATAGAATAGAACCCAAATAGACTTGTCGTTCGAGCATCTCCGGAAGTTTTCGGAAGTGTTCGGTTACAATTCGATTCAAGTATAACAAATTCACGTGTAGATTCTAGCAATGTAAAATTATAGTCGCCAGATCATGGACATAATATTCTGCTAGGTATACTAACTTCATGCGCCAAATATAACAAGCCTGATCACAATTTTTTGAAATTTGCTGACTAATTGAATGCTCTCTTGAAGCAGCCAATTACTATTCTATAACATAAGTATTGTTACCAACTGTAAAGTTTGTCAGAGAGCTTTCTTTCAACCGACTACGAAAAAAGGAGGAGGTTCTCGATCTAGTTGTATTTGTTTGTTACCTCAGAACTCCGTCATTTATCAACCGATTTAGCAAATTCTTTGTTTATTTAAAAGGATATACTTCCAGATTAGTCCCATTAACATTTCACTGGTATTGGACCTTGGATTTCGAAGACCAAATAACACCAAAAACTCGAATTGGTTATAACCTTTATTTAATTGTATTGATGATTCTCTTGTATGTCATTGCGCTGCAGAATTAGAAAAGAAGTTAACTGTAGACCTGCCCTAGATATTTATATAGGCCAAGGTCATTCAAAAGGGAGGAACAAAAAAAAGTTAAAACAAATTAAACCGACTTAAAAAAAAAACACTGAAAAGTACGACATAACTATCACTTACTAATCAAAACTTAAGTACAAAAATAACTTTATAAATACGATACAAATACCCATATAATTAATCTGTCAAATTTCTTAAATTAACTGTCAATTGGCAAATTTTGAATGGGCTTCCTACTCGGCACCCGAGTAGGAAGCCCGTTAAATTGCACGCAAGTGCGGAAAGCTCCTCTGGCGACGCCTTGAGCCCGAGGTCCGCCCTCCATACGAGGTATCCCTTGGCTGGAGGAACCCTCAGGCAGTCGACCATCTGGCAGGGCGCCTTTAGCGCTCGCCCCAACGCTACCGGAGACGCTGTAAAAGCCACTAGGGCTAACAACAAAGGGGTTTTTTTTTAGTCGGTTCGAGTTCGATACTACTCAGTCGGAGTAGAGTCCGGCTGAGTGTCCGTGGGGATATTTTCGCCACTCAGAATCCAAAAAAAAACCCTTGATTCCCCGTGTCTCACACGGACACGAATGGAAGTTACTTATAGTACTTCTATTTTGCTTGCACAAAATATTATATACGAAATTGTATTCACTAGACTTTAAGTAGGAATACCAGGAAAATGAATGTAAGGAAAATGCGTGCACACGGTTTGAGTGTTATATTATAAGTTTACAAACAAAGGTACGATTAAATTTCATACATCAAAAAAAATACAATGACGTTCGGGCATCTTCGTCTTTACTCGTTAAATTGGCGCGAACATAACTCTCCCTCCCTTGAAGGCTCAACCTTCAAGCGTCATGCTCTTCTGTACTAGGCAGCGGACAGAGGCAAGTAAAAGGTCTTCTTATGCGACCTCGAAGCGTGTCCAGATCAGCCACTCGACAAACACCGTCAGGTCCAGGGATTAGGTGCGTCACTCTAGCTAATGGCCAATTGAGTGGTGGAACATGATCTTCCTTTATGAGTACCAGGTCACCAATTCGTAGCTTGTTGTGGTTGGCTCGCCATTTTGAACGCTGTTGCAGTTCGCTTATGTACTCCCTCTGCCAGCGATTCCAAAAATGTTGACGAATCTTCTCGAGCCTGGCATAGCGATTGAGGCTGCTTGGTTTGTAGTCTTCCAAGTCAGGACTTGGAAATGATGTGATGGGTCGACCAATCAGAAAATGCCCTGGAGTAAGAGAAAGGAAATCATGAGGAGAAGAAGAAATGGGACTCAGGGGACGACTATTCAGTATAGCCTCAACCTGCGCGAAGAGTGTGGACAACTCCTCATACGTAAGATTTGTATTACCCATGACTCTCTTTATGTGGTGCTTGGCAGACTTGATACCAGCCTCCCAAAGGCCACCAAAATGTGGTCCATAACTAGGTATAAGGTTGAATTTAATTTGTTCGTTTGCAGCAAACTCAGAAAGTGGTCGCCTATTATTTTTTAGAAAATTACCTATATTTCTTGCCGCAGCGACAAAATTACGCCCGTTATCACTAAAAATCTCGACGGGTTTACCTCTACGAGATATGAACCGACGCAAGGCTAAAATAAAAGCTTCTTTAGACAATTCTGTCACTGCCTCAAGATGAACACACTTGTATCTAAAACAAACGAAAAGACAAAGGTAACACTTTGAAGTTTGAGCGCCACGTCCCTTTCTATTTAATATTGAAAATGGTCCGGCCATATCCACTCCCACTGTCTGGAATGGGAAAGCAGGCTCAATACGCTGAGCGGGTAAGTTTCCCATCATGGGGTTCAAAGTCTCACCCTGAAGTCGTCTACATACAACACAATTGCGTACAGTGCTTCTGGCAAGAATTCTACCGTTAATTGGCCAAATGTATTCCCTCACTGTATATAATAACAGTTGAGGACCGGCATGCATCTGACGAATATGTTCATATTGAAAAATTAACTTGGTAAAATTATGTTGCGAGTTCAAAATAATGGGATGTTTTTTATTTAATGTGTATTTAGAAGTACTTAACCTACCGCCAACTCGAATTACACTATCTTGATCCAAATATGAAGACAAAGATAATAAATTACATTTCGAACCTAATGTTTGATTATTGCTTAGTTTATTATATTCTATAGGAAATGATTGTCGTTGACTAATTTTTGCTAATTGTATAAATGAGTTTTGAAGTTCGTTGACAGTCAGAAAGCCTGTCGATTTCGAATTTTTATTTTTTATATTGTTTATAAATCGCAATACGAAAGAAAAACTACGTTGTAATTTTGTGAGCTTACTAAATTTTGTAAAATCGGTAACTGAAACTAAAGGATTGATAATTGTTACGTGTGATTTATTTTATTTTTTTATGTTGTGAACTTGTGAATTTATGAACTTATTAATTTTATTTTATTTAATTTATGAATTTATGAACTTATTAAAATGTAAATTTAATAATGTTGAATAATTTGTGATTATTATTAATGACTAAATCAGAAAGATGAGCCATGAAGACGACATTCTATATAAAAGATGGCGGCTCAACCTCACATTTTGGAATTAAGTTAATATTTCTTCATAAATTTTCTAAAACGATTTTCTAACATCAAAAAACTTTCTTTTGCTAATTGAAACGACTTATCAAGACAATCGACTGAATCTTTTATAGGTACTTCCCAGAAATTACTTGTAGACAAGTAAGTTCTTTGAGTTTAAAATAATTTTCACGTGACATTTTTTGCCTGCTAAGTAATAAACGTTTTGGATTGTATTTAGATTCTGAAAATTTAGAAAATTGTTTGTTGAGCCTGAATTTACCGAGAGAATCAGCTACATGTACATTATTTGAATAATTGCAATTCACTTCCCTAATATTTTTTTTATTATTAATAGCGCCAGAAATAATCCAGCCAAACTGTGAACTTCGCAGGTATGGTTTGTTTGGGCCTAATGGCCTTTGATTGCAGCCTATAATCTCCCAAAATAGATCGGCTCCTATTATGACATCTACGGGAGCTGGGTAATTGAAATTAGGATCTACTAACCTGATTCCTGAAGGAAGAATAATGTGACGTAAATCTATGAATGACTTAGGAACTCTGCCTGTCAATTCGGGTAGAACAGAGCATGCTAGCTTCACATTGTAATTAGAATTTAATGAATTTATTTTGATTATACAACGATTGTTTATATACGTGCAAGGTGTATTTCCTATGCCCACGACTTTAATTGTATTAATAGGAATTGGTTCGAGCCCTAGTTTAGTTCTGAGTGACTCTGAAATGAAACTAGACTGACTTCCAGAGTCTAACAGACAACGAACCGTTTCGGTTGCGTGGGAGGATGGGTTTACAACCTCGATCATTGCGGTTGATAGTAGCACCTGCTCAGAAGGCTGAGTACTGAAATTAACTACGACATCTGTCTGTACGCCCGAAGAAATAGTATTACTACCAGTCGGTGACGTAGACATACAAATAAGCGAATTATGTGATCGTCCTTTGCATAGCCGACATGGGCCTAGACGACAATTGAAATAATGATGAGAACCCCTTAAGCAAACCCTACAAAGTTTTAATTTATTAATTTCAGCTATACGCTGTTCAGGAGTTTTCGCTAAAAAAGTAGGACAGTTATAAATGCGATGTTCGCCTTTACATAAAATGCAGTTATTTGGAAAGTTATGTTTGTTAGAATTGTCAGTGAAAACAGGCAAAGACAAATCGGAAGTGTAATTGTGTGCTTTCTTATTGTTAAAATTATTTTGTGTATGATTATTCTTATTTTTGTTTTTATCTACTTTAATTTGCATATAGGTTTCTAGTATATTTGCGCGGTTATTTAAAAATTTCAAAAACTGTTCAAAAGTAGGCATGTCACTCAATGTGCTATGATGCTCCTCCCATTTCAAACTAGTGTTAGGATCCAACTTTGACGAAACAATATATATGATTAGAGTATCCCAATATTGGGTAGGTTGACCTAACGTAGAAAGGGCACGTAAATTTTTTGTGACATGGTCTACTAATGACCCGAGTGACTTTTCCGATTCGCGCGTTATAGGTTCGATGTTTAACAACGAATTCAGGTGATTATTTATCAGCTGTCTCTTATTATCATAACGCTCACATAAAAGTCGCCATGCATTGTCATAATTAGCCTCAGAGACCTCTAAGTTGCTAATTACTCTGGAGGCTTCTCCCTCCAAATAAGAATTTAAATAATGAAACTTGTGAATGGCCGGAATGCGAGTGTTACTATGTATAAGAGAAGTATACGTGTCTCTAAACTCAATCCACCTGTGATACGAACCACTAAGTTTGTTAATTTGTATTTGTGGTAATTTAAAACCTATTTCCTGAAAATCATGAAAACATTTAGAAGTATTTGGACACTCATTGGAGTGACTAGAGTGCCTTGGTGAATATTTACTTAAAATCTGTTGGGCAGTCGCAATACAATTAATAAATTCCTGCTCAATGTCATCACGTTCATCAAGTTCATCCTCAATACTGTCACTCGCGATTTCTATCTGAGTCTGCAATTCATCGAATCTGTTTGATAAACTTTCTATCTTAGTGAGTTTTAGATTTAATTCTATAACTTGCTTCGAATTAAGCGTAGTTTTGCTAATTTTATCAACATAATGTTTGAATTTAGTTAGTTGACCTTTAAAAGACCCTCTTTTAGTTATAAGGTCCTTTAATTCAACCTTAGTGTCAACCATAATGAAGAAACAAAGTAATTGAATGAAATGCAACGAAAAAATATTCGAAAAATTATGCGATTTTATCTTACGCTTCCCCTTGGTTATGTAGTAGCTAGTACGCCAAGCACCACACTCTAACAACTTGGTATCTATATGCACGATGATCAGATGCACAGTTATTACGGACGCCGAGATGAGCAGATGTCAACCTGAAATAGTCGGCCGTGCAATTGAGAATCAGCAGTAAACAAATTAATTATCGTGAAGGAAGCTACGAGTATGGGCAATCCCGAATATGCATAAAAGTATGAGTTTACTATTTCGATATACTGAATTTATTATGGTGAAAATATATTATTGTTTGTAGTAAGCTATTTGTAAAAAATTATAATGAATTTTTCTCAACGATAACAAAATGATAAGCAAGTAAATGAAATAACACTAAATTGAAGGTATTTTTATAACTTGTTATGAGTTATAACGATGGAATTCAACCTTTATTTTTATGGTAAATTATTTATATATGAAAAAGCAAGCAGTAATTAATATGAATTTATATCTACATAAATGACTTTAACGGTTAAGTAGATAATATTACGTTCGGTGCATTTAAATATTTAATACGATGAATTTGTAGGTACTTTAAACTTGCACTTTCGAACGCTTTTAATATCACTCTTTGCACTGATTGATAGCTATTATGAATAACGAGGATGGAATTAGCTATGATATGATTTGGAATGAGTGATAAATAGTTAAAGGATTTTTTAAAGGAATGGGCACTTATCTGAATTGGCTTCGCTGCGGTGCTGATTGCTGACCGGCGTTGTAGAATTTAAGACCTTCTGATGATATATTCCTTGAATTTCCTGGTAACTGAACTTGGGTGTGGTGCGGCTTTCTTGATAACCGGCATCCAATAGTTCTAGTCTAGATTTTATGTGTCCTGTCACGGTCGCCAATTTTCATGTCTCACACGGACACGAATGGAAGTTACTTATAGTACTTCTATTTTGCTTGCACAAAATATTACATACGAAATTGTATTCACTAGACTTTAAGTAGGAATACCAGGAAAATGAATGTAAGGAAAATGCGTGCACACGGTTTGAGTGTTATATTATAAGTTTACAAACAAAGGTACGATTAAATTTCATACATTAAAAAAAGTACAATGACGTTCGGGCATCTTCGTCTTTACTCGTTAAATTGGCGCGAACACCCCGGACGTTGCGGGTGTCCATGGGTGGCGGTAGTAACCCTGCTTCAGGTCAGGTGACCTTGCTCGTTTGCCCAAAAAAAATACTGCAATAATACAATTAAAAAATATTTAAATTTTCTGTTGAAGCTCTCAAAATTAATCTCGAAGCCAAAAACCAACATTTAAAGTTTACGTCTTTATGGTGTACCACTTACTACTAAAATTCCTTTTAGCAGTTTATAAAAACGGTCTCTAAGAAAAGACATGTATGACGCGCAGACAGAAAAACGTACAAATGATTTCACAAAACACTTCTGTTTTCTCGATTAGAACACTGAATAAATTATTTTTTGTTACAGCCCTACAAAATGTGTGAGAAATATGCAACAGAAGTGTTGAATAGTCCTCATATCAAAGGTCATATGAATATTTTTTATAATACTCCAGAATTTAAGCAAGTAAGTTTTTTTTATTTGTACCAATGAAGTGGCAAACAAGGACCACATACGATAAGATCAGATACGATACGAGTACTAACCTACTTACAGTACACCAACACCTTGAGATATTAAAACTATGCTAATACTTTGTGATTTGTGTATTATAAGCTGGTAGCGTAAATAGAATGATACAAATTACAAGCGGGAGCAATCCAAAATATTGTTATTCATTGCTACCGATCAAAGACATATTACGATTGTTCACTCGTCCCAAACAGCTATCCGTTGCAAGTAGGGTTTCAATGAAACACACTTGATAGCTAGCTGAAGGTGTTTAATCAAATATTTTGCTTGTACTTATGAAATCTTAACAAATTATGACATCGTCATGGAAATTCGTATGACGCCCTCTATAATTTAACAACCTTAATTTAAAGCATCTGAGTAACGATAATGTTTTCTTTAGACTGCATGAGGTCCATGCAGAAGACGTTTATACCATGTCTATATTTTGTCGATAATTTATGATTATTAATTATTGATTAATTATGATTATTAATGATTATTAATGTTTTAGAATATATATGGGGACGGTAAGATATTTTTTTTTTTTTTTTTAATTATTTATGTACATACACACACATGTTTAAGGAATACATGAAATGAAATTTATATACAAAGGTACTGCTTATTTCATCATGAAATTTCTTCCAGCAGACCTGTGATAGAAAAGCCGTTACGAAAGCAAAATCTAATGTGTATGAATTGCAAAAAATATAGATATACATAGAAATATTACATGTATAAATATATACACACACATACATACATATATATATACACATATATACATATACACACACACACACGCATACATACACATATACATACACACATACACACACATACATATATATACATACATAATATGATCATACAAAATATTATAAATAAACTCTACATACACCAAACCATATTTAAAATATATATCAAATACACAACTACACGTACTAAAGTAATGATTATATAAACATTACACATATACATACGATATAGTTTATGGTGGTGAGGAGAGATAATACTCTTTAACTCGTCTTTTAAAAACGTATACAGAATTACTGTCTCTAATATGAGGCGGAAGTGAATTCCACAATCTTACCGCATGAACAGTGAAAGAATAGGAATAGAAATCAGTTTTATGGGATGGGATGTTAAGAAGGGTTCTCAGATGTTGTCTGCAGGGAGTGTCTGACGGTCGAGCATAGGAGAAACGAATTTTTAAGTAGGAAGGAGATGATGGGTTATGCAGTATGTTGAAGAGGAGACATAGTATTCGAGTGTTCCTGCGAGAGCGAATAGGGAGCCACTTCAGTGTTTTGCGCAAATGAGAAACATGGTCGAATTTTCTAAGACCAAAGATGAACCGTATACAGAGGTTTTGCAAGCGCTCAAGCTTATTTAGAAGCACTTCAGTCAGGTCCAGATAGCAGGCATCAGCATAATCTATTATCGGCTGGATAAGTGTTTGTGCTAGAGAAATTTTAGTCTTTAAAGGTAAAAAATTTTGAAGATGTTTCAGTGAATGTAATGAGAAATGAACTTTTGTGCTGACTTCACAAATATGAGCACTCCATGAAAGATGAGAGTCAAATATGACACCCAAGTTTTTAGCAGTATCTGCAAAAGGAATCGGAGTGCCGTCTAAACTCACTGGAGATAGGGATGAAAAGTCAAGACGACCTCGTGTGTACCTGCTACCAATTATCATGGCTTGGGATTTATTTGGGTTAATTAAAAGGCCATACGAGTTCGCCCATACACTAATACTATCCAGATCGTCATTCACAGCAGCAACAGCTGAATCAATTTCAGTTGCGTCACAGTGACGATAAAGCTGCAAGTCGTCAGCATAAAGATGAAAGCTAGAAGATATTACTTTTGTGACAGAATTAATGAAAATAGAAAATAGTAAAGGAGATAGTACTCCTCCCTGGGGCACACCAGTAGTTATATTACACCAGTCTGAGAAAGATTCATTACAACGAACACATTGTGAGCGGCCCCTTAGATAAGAATCAAACCATGATATAGAAGAAGAAGAGATATTAATGGAACGGAGTGTTCCGAGGAGAATATCGAAATCTACTGAATTGAATGCACTACTAAAGTCAAGGAGAATTAGTATAGAGAGAGACTTGTTTTCCATAGCCCAACGAATATCATCAGTGACTTTAAGAAGAGCTGTCACTGTACTATGGCCTGGGCGGAAGCCAGACTGGTAAGAATCAATAAGATTGTTGGAGATTAAAAAAGCAGACAGTTGACAGAACAATGTGCTCAAGTACTTTCGACAGAAAGGGTAAAATAGAAATAGGTCGAAAATGAGACAACCTAGCGGGATTAGAAACCTTAGGTACAGGAATAATATGTGCTTGTTTCCAAACCGAAGGAAAAGAAAAGGAAGTTAAAGAGTAGTTGAAAATGTGGGTAAGAATAGGAAGTAGCAAGGGCAGTATGAGAGTTATTATTTTTGAACTTAAATTGTCGTTCCCGACAGCAGTGGAAGAAATGGCAAGAATAGATTTTTTAACGTCTTCTTCAGTTACAGTCTTAAGGTGAAATGGAGAACAGTGTGGTACTGGAAGGTTGGAAATCTCCACCAAAGTGTTAGCTTTAACGTGAGGTTGCAAAGAAGCTGGCGAAAGAGAAAAGTGCTGATTAAGAGTGTTCAGATCAACTTCCTTACAACTAGCAATCGATGATTTACCAATACCAACAGACTTTAGAAACTTCCACACCTGTGTCGAGTTGCGATTTTCTAAGGAATCATGAAAGTAAAGTCTTTTCGCATCTCGACACATACGGCTACAACGGTTACGTAAGACTTTAAATCTAGTCAGGTTACGCTCTGATGGACGACGTTGGTACCGTTTCTTCGCTTTATCTCTACGGCCCATGAGATCCTTAATATCGGATGTAATCCAGGGTGCAGGATTGTGCTTAATTTTAACTTGTCTCAATGGGGCATGTCGATTATACAGTTCAAGGATTTTGTCATTAAATTCATTAACCATTAGGTCGACATTGGCGCCATTGATCAACGATAACCAATCAATAGCGCCAGCATCACACCACAATGCTTCCACGTCTATATTCTTGTAACTACGGAGTAATGTAACTTGAGGCTTATGCTTAGGATGACGAATACGATATGATAAATAAATTAAGTCATGATAAGAGAAAGAAGCAGTAACTTGGCCATGTGTAGCGACGTTTTCCAAAGATGACACAATCATTAAATCTAATAGAGACGGAATACAATTAGATTTAAGGAAGACAGAAGAGACAGAAGTTTCTGCGAGCGAGAATCACCTTTGATCAAGCACGTATTAAAATCACCCATTAATATCACATGATCATAGATAGGGCACAAATCGTTTAAAATGTTATCAAGGGTGTCAAAATAATTGATATTAAGATTGGGACTATAAAAGACAGCCAGTAGAATTTTGGTGTGGTGAATTAAGACTTCAAGAATGAGATATTCTGCTGATTCCGAATAGAGAGAGGGAGATGCAGTAATCACTCGGTAAGATAAATCTGCACGTAGGTAAATTGCCACACCACCGCAGCCTTTACCTGTTCTGTCATTACGAATTAGTGAGAAACCGGGGAGCGCAAACTGTGAGGAAAGAAGAGAAGGTTTAAGAAAAGATTCAGAAATTAATAATGCGTCAAGATGAGCACTGCTAATGGATGCCTGAAGATCCGTATAATGAGCAGGAACACTCTGAATATTAATATGAGCTATATTGAAATTATTAGGATAATTGGAAGAAAAGGAAGAAATCCGGTCATGCAAAGTAAAAGAAGTAGAGGAGTCACTATCCGCACTAAGAAAACTACCCGGTGATGACGAGCATGAATAAAAACTATCATCGAGATTAAATGAATTATCCATTAAAATACTATTAAATATTATAAACACAATAGAATATTAAATATATAAATACAACTACGGTTATAAATACCAACAATATAATATCGTATTGATAACTATAAAATAAGGATTATAAAATATTTGACCTAAAAATGTAATAAAAATATTTAAAATACTAAATCCACCTACCACTCATTATTAAAAATGTAAGTAGTATATACCTTGGAAGAAACTTCACAATGTTACGCAAAGTGCGATACACAACAACAGAACTGTCTTATTACCTACATAATTATGCTATTACACAAAGTTATATAAAATAATACTGATACAAATAGACAAAAGATAGAACAAAAATAAACAAAAAAACGTAGACGATTGAACTCACTGCATCTTACTTCCTATATTATTATATATCAATCTGACTAGGGATAGTCTAATGGGAATTAGAGATACAAAGTGAAGTTATGTATATAAAAATTTTATATAAAAAAAAAAAAAACAACAACAACAGTAAGTATGTAGTAATAACAAAACGCAACGCAACACACGACAGAAATAATACAATATTAGAATACTTATTTTTACCTTCACTTAAATGTAAATATGTTTGATAAAAGTCAGCTGTAAAAATAAAAACATTGTTTCGAACAATAGTAGACAAAAATTAAATGACAACAAAACTATATACGAGTATATATACAAAGCAATAGCAAATATCTAATTTTAAAACTTATTTACCTACCTATATTCGAACTATAAAGAAAAGTTAAGCGCAGTGGTAACAATATCGAACACAAAATTATAACATCATGATTATACTTAGATACCGACAAATTACGACGACGTGCCCTTGCTGGAATCTTAACATTCAATTTCGGTTCTAAAGCTTTTGTAGTATCAGCACTTTCTGACTGCACGGCTTCGCTAGAACTCGACGGGAACAGTGAAATTAGTGCTTGAAGCTCTGCCATTGTTTCAATCTTTCGACGGGATTTATCGGGAAGATTTACGACTATTTTTCCCTCCACAGACCAACAATTTTTAATACCAAAATGTTTGCGAGCAGTAATAAAAACATTGTGTCTAGTCTTGGTTAGAAATTCTGAGATCGTAATATTAGTGCCTTTTAAAGCGGTCTTATTATCCCAAATAAGGTGTCGATGTTCCATATCGTATAACCTCACTAGTACTGGTCTGGTATTGGTCTGGGAAGATCCAAGTCGGTGACAAATTTGCAGATTTCCCACCTTAATATCTGTCAACTTCATTTGGTTAGTTAATAATTTGCAAACTGATTCATGCAACTTTTCACCTTGAATCTCTGGGAGGCCATGAAATAATAAAACCTTTCTCCGCATAATAGTTTCATGCCTGTCTATGGCCAAGGAAATAAGTTCAAATTGTGCTTTCATTCGAGATAAGGCTTGCCAAACAAAAGTTTTAAACTCAGTAAACTCACGCGACAATATAGCTAAGTCCGGGTGTACAGAACCGGCACCATCAGCTACCTTTTGCAGTCTCTGCTCATAATCGCACATTCGAGACCCAAACAACTTCTCCAGATCCTCCAGATTACTTGCGAGTTTGATATCCATCTTGAGTTAAATTAACAGGTAGTAATAAATGCCGTGAAACGCCAAAGTAGTGGCAGAACAGATGGTAAAACAATATAGTGGGTGTAGGAGGATTTAACACGTAATTAATTCATCCAGAAAAGAAAAAAAAAATGATCAAAATTAATTATAACTTGCAAAATTTAGGAACACATTAAATTTGCGTGTTTACACCGCGACTACCCGCATATTTATCAATATTTATTAGTTGTAAATCCGAAACTATGTAAGGAGAATGATGAGATTTGAGGAGGCGAAAGAAGTATAAATAGAACCGTAATGCTTGTCACTCCATCCTCTATGACTACCCTGTTAGAGATATAGCGTGATAAGTATTTATGTTTGTATGTATGAATATAATTATGATATGTTAATATAATATATTTGACGTATTATAAAATTATTGACATTATTGATTGAAAATATTCGCATGCTATGTCGTTAGCAGAACGTATAGAGTTCATTATCTCTTTATGTACATAAACTGCTATGTTCATATTCTAGAAAATGAAAGTATTATTATTTTTTTCAGTTACAAGACAATATACAAAAACGTCTTGGTTTAGATAAACCGCCAACAGCAGAAAACGTGACTGGCTTGTACGACCTTTGCAGATTCTATCGCTCATATTCTATAACCAAGAGGAGTCCTTGGTGTGCTGTGTTCTCTAAAGAAGATTTACAGGTCATAGAATACGTCGAAGATATCAGACATTACTACAGGTATCTTTAAGTTTAAGATTGTTACATTACAAGCCTAGGTGAGTAGGGATCAGCCCTGTAGTCCGGGCCAGATTAAGCTGTGATGTTCCTCGTCTAAGGTAAAGGTGACTAAAAAGGCCGTCGAGGTCAAGGCCGTTCGTAGAGGGCCACCAGTTGTCCATCTTTGCGACCCCGAGAAGAACCACAGCACATGTAGTCTGCGTTGTCGTGACACTGTGAGGCTGAAGAAGGCTTCCATAACTGCCCCTTCGAAAAGTGCTTCGGCACAGAGTAAGAGTGGCTTCGATAACTTCCATAGAAAGCCTCGGAGCTCCTCAACAACCCGCTGATCATCGTAAGAGTATTGATGGGTAAAAGCCTTACATAACCCAATCCCACTCTTATGGAGCTTAGCGTAGGCTTCTCTTGCTTTACAAGAAAAGGTGTGTACGGAGAGAATATGCAGGTCACGCAGGCGGTACAGGTCGGTGCAGCTAAATGTTTTTACTCGCCTACCACGTAAGGAGAATAATGTTTTTTGGGTCTAACAGATGTCCGACCTATGGAGCATCCTGTAGCATAAACAGCTTAATAGATTTCAACGATCTAGGTGTCATTAGATTCCTCTTTATCGTGGAAGTGCTAAAGAGTTTTACTCTACGGAAGAGGACAATGTTTTTGAGGGAGACAATGTTATATATACTACACGCTTGCTTCGTATATGCGTCTATGTCTATTATACACTCGTACGCAATGCATTATGTACAAATACTTGAACTGTGTTGAACTATATCACTTGTGCCACCTGTACATACTCCTATAATAATTACAGTCTAAATCCCACTAGCGGGAACAATTTTCTTCTAAATAAGGTGGTATGCCCCACACGAACACGGCGGAGTGAGTGAAATCTAAACGTAATATGTACTCGCTGTGCATACGCATCTATGGCTGTTATACACTCGTAAGCAATGTACAAATATCTGAGCTGTATTGAATTATGCCACTTGTGCCACCTGTATCCATGTATGTCTTTAATTACAGTCTAAATCCCACTACTGGGCACAATTTTCTTCTAAATAAGATGATATGCGCCACACGAACTTAGCGAAGTGAGTGTATTCATTTGTGGCTCGATAACACTAACGATAGACATTATGCCACTAGCCCACTTCATTAGTATTGTCTTTATTAAACGTAAGCTAATATTGTGCGATCTATATTGTTTTTACTTAATTTAATGCCATCAATTGCATTATTTAAACTAAAAATCTGGTGTAATGACACGAAAGCAAAATGAATTACCAAAAACATTCAAATTTGCTCATGTAACAGTTTTAACTGGTAAGAACTCATGCAAAGTATGCGGCCGAGGAGTATGAAAGAACTTTGAGGTCGCTTACTTCATTGAATTGTGAGACACAATATTTTAACACAGTATTAAACAATGAACCAGCAAAAAAACTGGTTTACTTTCACCAATTTACAATTCTTATTGATGGTTGAATGATTATAGCCGTGTTTTCATCCCATTATGGAAAACTGAGCTTAGATTATTACTCTAGTAATAATCTAAGCTCCGTTGACATATCTATACTAGATTATATAATTAATATAGATATACCTATACACATAAATTGTAAGTATTTCGTCTATTTCCTAAGAAGCCATGAGCAAAAATTACTAAACTAATTTGGGAGGATTTTTAGTTAAAATGTATGTAAAGTTTACGCTAAAATTATTTTTAGAAATGGTTATGGCGGCTCGCCCACTACACCAAAACTTGGCGCCCTACCTCTGAAACACCTCTTCGACAATTTCAAGGACATTATAAATGAAGACTCTAAACACAGTTTCACAGCATTTTTTACCCATGACACTATGTTAGAGATGGTGTACAGCGCCCTCGGCCTTTATTGGGACTATCCAGAAATATCCGGACACTTTAGGAATGCCGAAAGGAAGTGGAGAGCCAGTTTTATGGTACCGTTCGCTGCTAATTTTGCAGCTGTATTGTATAGGTAAGAACTACAAATATCAGATAATAAAAACCACATAATTTATCCAAATAACTTCTCTTTTTAAAGACTAGTTAGTCTAACATCGGTTCTAAAAAGACGTGGGGCCTAATAGCGCGTCTTCCATTATTTGAAACTGAATAATAATTCGATAAGACTCATTAAAATGCATCAATTAGATACGCTTTTGCAACGAGGACATCAAAATGAATCAACTATATCCTATTTTTTTTTCATTTTTGTCTTTCATGTAATCAAATGTGGCAACTATGACATTTGTAACATAACTAGACATAGGCTAGTTCGCAAATGATTGATTCAGTTATAATTCTTATTAGTTATCAATAAAACATTTTTATTTTTAGTAATATTAGTAAACATTTTTAGAATTTTTGTCCGTTTGTGTGTTTGTGCTTCAATAAAAACCACCAAGAATAATAAACGTCATGATAAATGTAAAAATTCGTATTTACAAAAACACTTAAAAATAAGGAATAGAAGATTATTATTGTTTGTACATCACAAACAAAAATATTCTTCTGTTATAATTCTACCTTACATATCGAATAAATCTTGTCACTCGCATATTATAGTGAACTGATTTGTGATACTAATTTGATCTAAGAACATAGGCAACCTTTAGGTAACACTGTATATTAAAAACGAAACGCTCCACGCATAACCTAAATTTTTTCAATGCTGTATTATATTGGACAATATTAGTGTTATTTGTGAATATTTCAGTGTCGTGTATATAACAGAAAAGCAGTGTTACTAGAGTACTACGTGTAATACGTCCCGGACCAGCAAAATTTTGGTTACTTTCTTGTTTGTTTCCATTAAAGTCAAAAATGAAAAAAATAGAACATACATAACATTATGTCTATTACCAGTGAAAAGAATTTGCCTGAAAATTTGACATTTAAGTTCCATTGACAAATATCAATTAGACACATTTTGTCGATGGAAACTACAGAATGAATAAATTATTATAACCATTACCAGTTTATATCTTCACGCTGTACCCCGTTGGGGATACAGCATGAAGATATGTATGTATGTATGTATGTACTACCAGTTTATAAAATTTCTGCAACTGAGCCTCTGTACTGAACAAAACTGACGCGAATTTCAGTTGATTTAAGAATTCTCATGGCAGAAATATATAAATATAAATAGTTAAATTTAGATGAAAGGACTTACTATTTTGCCTTAATTTCCAATTGACCGTGATCAGACGTGATAATCTATTTTTATACAATATACAATTTATCTCAGTGAGCATCTGTTCACATCGCTAATTAGTGCGCAATGTTAGATCAAACAGTAGTACAACACACATTTGCACTGAAAGCTATTAGGGCAAAGACTAGGGTATTGTAGTAAATATGTATATCTCTAATTCTGATCTGTTAATATATATTATAATGTATAATAATCTTTATCATCTTGTCTAATATTATGTTCAGTTTCCGTTTACTTTCTCACTTATTGTTTTACTATAGGCTTACATCTGTTTATTCTGTCATTCTAAAATCTGTGTTATTATCCTGTATATTTAATGTACCTTTATTTTAAATTATTCGTATTCGCAACATGCCGACGGCTCAAATAACGTCATCGCTCCATATCGATGCAATTTTTTTCAGTTCCGATGCAGAAACTGTAATGGTTTTGTAAAAACGCTATTACACATTTACAGGATCCTGATTGACAGTTGATTTTCTATTTTTAATCAAAATTTAAAGAAAATTCTCAAGTAGTGAAAATCACTAAAAAGAATCAACAACGATCCTAAAATGTTAAAATAATAATCCTCAATTGCGGCGATACTCTAAAACGTACGTGATCCCTAGACACTTTTGATGTATGTATCTCAATAAAAGTAAATACAGGAATCATCGTCAGGAGTCCAATGAAAAATACTATGTATCATTGATACCCAACATTTAAGATGCCTTCCATCAAGTCGCAGATTTCTATTCAGTTCGGGACTATCCAGACATCATCGCCGTTTAGTAATAATATTATTTATATTTTTTTACATAAATTTAAATTGTACATATTAGAAATACATATTTAATATATTTAAATTTCTTTTTAAATTTTTATTATTGTCACTGCAAAACAATGTCTTCATGAAGTGAACTATGTATAACCCATTCTTTCCAGATGTCCAGTCATCGATGGAGGCGATACATACAAAGTTCAGTTTTTCATAAACGAAGTAGAAGTACCGCTATGCCGAGAAAATGCTTGCAATTGGGGCGACTTTCTGAACAAATTCGAACATTTTAGTAATAGTACAATGGACTTCTGCAAAGAAGAATACGTTCACAACCATCATTTAGAGAAGAAAGAACATCATTAAAAGTTTTATTGGTAGAGCTTATTTCAATCTGTTTCACGTATAGCACAAATGTATTAAATAAAATACAATTTTAATTTGAATAATAATGTAATTAAACAAACGAGAAATCAATGTGTAAAATTACTTCACAGAAGAATCTTCACAGATAAAAATTTAAATAATCTTAGTTTTGTAAGTTTCTTTTAAGATCTACTTATATTATTATTTATACAACATTACTGTATTTAATAAAAAAATATTTCTTCTAATAATGTGGTATTATGATTTAATACACATATTTCTTTCTTTGGTTCCCCGTGATTCATAATAGAACACAAATTATTTATTAAACTGGTAAATAATAAAAAAAAATCTAAGCATACATACTAGAAACTAGGCTTAAAAAAAGACTAAATGGTTCATTTTTTTCTTTTGTGGTATGGCACCCTAGAAAATAAATTATAATTGCAACCTTTGCCAATACAAAATAATAATTTGCATTACAATTACAAAACCAAAAAGTCCACTATTGTAATTTGCACTGTCTGCTGAAGGTTCTGGTGTCGTTGGCTCTGGATAATCCAAGCTACAGAAATCTAAATTCGCGGTCGTGAACTTTTGGAATATGTTCTGGAACTCGCTCCAGGTGCAGCCTTCGAAAGGACACAATGGCGTCTCCTTTTCGCTAACGAAGAACTGCACACGGTAACCTTCATTGCAACTGTAAAGACATTATTAAAAACTAGATTATCTTTACAATTACGTTAATATCGGTAATGAAAAATAATACTCTGATCAATCTCGTACTTTCAACATACAGCAGTGCTCCCTCCTCTTTAGATAAATATACAATATACATATATGTAATTTGACTCTTAATCAACTATTATATCTTATAGAATTACATCGACAGATTTATCTGTTTGCCCAGTTTTAAAAAAGAATTTCTTTTAACCTTTCTCATATTCTTTATCTCTTGTTACTCTTGCCAATGTTTTTCTTGTTGTTGTTATTATTAATTCTTCTCATACTCTGAATTGTTTCTTTATTTCTTATACATCAATACATCATGCTTCTGTTCTATCTTTCGGTTCTCCTTGTCCAATAGAACAAGAGGCAAATATATCTCCATTTTAGTTTCTTAATTTTAAATGTTGCATTAACTGCAAAAGTCTGTTGACGTAACTAATTAATGTCTAACTGTGATAAATTGAAGTCTTTTGATAATCACACTAAATTAGACCACTACTGTACATTGAATTCTCCTAGAATACGCCACTGAGCACATTTTTCAGCTTTTTTCATGCAATGACTGCTAGCAACTCGGAGCAAATCGTCGCTTCATTCGCTGAATACCCTACACCACATGTACATACATACATATCTTCACGCCGTATCCCTAACGGGGTAGTCAGAGAGGACAGAACGCCTAGCGTCGCGATCCTTACATACTTTTTTCGCTTCCTCAAATCTCATCATTCTCCTCACACATTTTTGCCTAGTTATGTGCTTTTGACATTTCCGTCGGCTAACACTCTAGCTATGTATTATGTTTGCCTAAACACGGTTTTAAGTGACAGGAGCCCTAATATTTCGTACAAAAACAGATGTAGATAGTAACAACAAATGTATGTAACGTAAACAAGTTTGATTGACAGTAGATCAGCTCGTCTGATGTTAGCTCATAGATAAAAATATCAATGGCCACAAATTGAGATAATGTGTGTACTATCTTTAAATCGATTATAATATAGTAACAGTCGTGTCTGTACACTGAAGATATAGAAATATCTGAAAATACTTGCGTAGTTTTCATACGATTAAAGTATAAGTTACTGCTAGGCAACGCATTGGAAATTTTGTTGCCAGGGATCGCAATTTTTCTAAGTGACTACAAAACATATGACAGTGATATTTGGTATCTTGATTCTTCATTTCATTGACTTCATTTTAACAGTTACGATACACGGTTGGTTGACTTTTGTAACACAAAAACAAATCAAAGAAACCTTTTTTAAAACAGAGATTTGCATTTTTCGGAGCAACGGGACTGATTTATATTTCAAAATTTTTTGTATAGTTTACTTTAAACATATTCCTCAAAATGACATGGCTGGATTGTTAAAAATTAATTATAGTTAGTAAAATAAACGAAAATAACTGTTTTTTTCGTATTTTTCGTAAGCTAGCGTGCGAACGTTTGCATAGAACAGAAGGTCTATTTTAGATTAAATTATTGTTTATCAATGCGTCGCCTTAATACAGTGATTATTGCATTTAATTTCCAAGCTGAAGTTTAATTCCCGGTCAGGTCAATTTAAGAAATTAATTTCCTATTTATTATCTAGCTTGAGCATTACTAGGTGCTTTGCTGATTCGTCCTGTGGAATGTCATTTATCAATGTTTGAAGATTACTTATTTATAAAATATAATTTCTAAGTTCTAACATGAGAAAGGATAAGAGAAAAAAAAATTTAATTGCCTGATGATTCAAAGCACAATAATTTTTGAAATGAAAATAATTTTATTTACTGAGGCTACTCGTGTTTCTTCTCTAATCTTTACCTGTTCAACACAGCAATAAAATTCGTAGCAAATGCAGCAATGTAACTTGTCCTCCACAATCTATCCGTTTGCCTGGTACTACCGCGAATAGGTGATTCGTCTTTAAATAGACCCATTGCACAGAATGCCATTTCCATCATGGTGTCATGGGTGAAGTATGAAACTATGTTTTTCCCACGACCTTCGACTGCAGCCTCAAAATTCTCATAAAGATCCTTCAGGACTGGCCCACCCAAGTTTATGTTGACCTATGGATGCATAAAGTTATAAACTATACACATAAATGTAGTCTGTAAATTGACATAATAATTCATCCACTTTGACATTTCAATTGTAAAAATGTCATTCATAATTAAGTTCAAAATGTCAAATCCGTATTTATTTACAGACAATGAAAGTTACTCAATAAGGCGCCTGGCTCCAACTGGCGTTACCTATGTATGATATCTTTAGCTCACTGTAAATAGACACGAGTCGTCGGTCATTTATTCCGGTGTTCATTGTAATGGTAGTAAATTAAATTTAACAATTGCTTCTTCAATGAACGTGAAATGTTATAAATTCAAACAACATTTTTCTAACTGGATTACTCTTCCAGAATGAGTCATTGTGAATGTAGACAGTTCGTTGTCAGTTGTAAATCATATCCTTATTGTATTTTATTGATTCTATGGATCATAGTAAACATATTTCAGAAAATATTGCATTAAATCTCCTTACCCAAGACCCATATCCATTTCTGTGATAATGCCTCACGTCGTCTCTGTATTCCAATATGACAAGATCTTCATTGGTGAAGACGGAACACCAAGGCGATTGCTTGGTTGGTGTCCACGAACGATAGAAGCGGCATATCTCGTATAGAGAATACACGTCATCTGGTGTTAGCTGATAACTGATCCCTAAACGCTGCTGAACACTATTTTGCACCTAAAAACATTCAGAGACAATTAGTATTTTTATGTGGGCACTGACCTCTACCTTAAAAATGCCAATTGTCCTTTCACATATAGATTATCTAATGTAGTTGTGATTTAATAACGTTATCGACCGAATCCGTGATGAAACTGGCAACAATGTAAAACGTCAATTTGACATGCATAATTGGGCTATCTAGCACACTATCTAGCTATTACGAGATAATATAAGCCTTACATAAATCTGACGGTAGGTCTTTTCTAAATCACATTGGGTTCACGTGACTCCATCCCATTCATCCGACTTCTCATTACGTGAAAACAAATTTGGTTAATAACATACAATAATGTGCATAACTATAAATATACTTACTGAAACGAAATCTTCAGTTTGAAAGTAGGCTGCTAATTCTTCGACCACGGCATCTCCTCCTTTGACATTCTCTTGATATCGTATGCAGTTTTCATAAGGCTGAAGTAAATTAAACGATTATTTCCTACTGTACAGTTATTGAAAACCGAGAGTTGTTTAGGAAATCTAATTGATTAATAAATAATTGTACCTATTTTACATAATTACAATACTAAACGTCACTGCGTAACAATATATGGAAAATAATCGTGTGATAACGAAAATTAAAAATAATTTAGGTCATTTTTTGTGTATGTAAGATAAATATGTACAAAATATGCTTAAAAAATAGGTATTGATTTACCCTGATGATATCATCTCTTTCCCAAGGACCATCAACGCTTAAATCCAAATTAGTTCCATAACTCAAACCATGTACGAATGCTAGAGAACTGGTGATCGTTCTTTGCTCGTTAGTAGTTCTGAAGTAAAAGCTGTCTTCGGTCGCTTGAAGGAGGTGAGGGTACTGTTCTCTGATTCTCTTGGCTATATCATATAGTTCTTCATACCCTGTTCCAGTGAGAAAAGACGCCGATGTTTCAATGGTCTCATTCCAAGTCCATTTGCGAAACTCTTCGATATCCTAAACGAAAATGTTAGTTCATTAAATAAACTAATGATAAATAAATATTCAGAATCAAGGCTCTGATTACGTAGCATCTATTGACTAAACATTACTATCAATAGCATTTTACATTCGTATTAACGAATGAAAATCAGATACATTTAATTTTACAATGACCCTGATGTTATGAATGAACTATTGTGGTCAATTCCGACCAGTGACAGTGACAGACCAGTGACAGGCCCCAAAATGAGGTATCGTACAAAAAATAATTTCTACACTTTCGAGGGAATATAAAGAAACTGTTATTCTTTTCACATTTTCTTATAAAAATTATAATGAAACAATGAATATCTAATGATGATAGATTATTCCCATATAAAAGTAAGAATTTAACGCGAAATTTCTAAATCACGTTATATATTTATATGTGTGTGTATGCATATACCTCCTTCGGAAAGAGTATTTTATTAGTCAGAATAAAAGTTAGACTCACCTGTGAACAAAGTTTGCTATTACCAGCTTCAAAGCTGGCTACAATATTATCTTTTAAATTGGAGATAACTTTGATGTTCTGTGTGACACTGCTACCTGGGTTTCTGTTGCCATGACGATGGAGAGACCAAATACTAACCGCTCTGCAACCTAGACATATTTAACTACACTTTAAACTTTTCTTTGTATATTTACACCATCCTTCACGGTATTCTGCTAGAGAATAGAAAAAGATCCAAAAGAATCCTTAAAAATGAGATCATAGACTTTATAAGAAAATAAATAAGAATATCTCGATCTCGAGTAAGATGCATTTTTTAGGATTTTTATGAGTCCTTTTGAAGACCCTATGAATAAAATGCGTTTTTAATTAATGTAGTTAATCTAAAGGATAAATTGATCGGATTCGTTCCTAGCGTCAACGTTACTTAGTAACGAATATCTTCAATATTGAATTCAGTTTTTCATTCCTTTGTAGAGATATACTTGTGAATAAAATAACATTGTGCGGTAAAAGTGGTTTCTTATTCCATTTATAATTCAGTTCAATGAGAAATCTACTAATAGTTAATATACATTTCACTAATAGACACAGGCTTCTCTTTGCAAGCGATAAGAAAAAAACTATCCACATTCTAATATGCAACTCGATGCTTGTCAATAAGATAGGATAATGGCGAGCTTACTGTCAAAGTTAATTCACCTGTAATGTTTCTTACCATAAGACCTAATTGACTCAAAACGAATAGCAATTTGACATTTTATTTGACATAGTGAACGACAATCAAATACATTAAAATGAAAACGCCGGAAAGATGAATATTATATCCATTTCCAACTAGTAGGAATTGCATAATTATGTCCTTAGGCTGTAATTGCATAACTTGCATTAACTGGAAATAGACATAATAGTTTGTTAATTCCTGCGATACTATTGTAAATACATTTGTCTGTTTGACATGAATATTAATGAATCTAAAATGTCAAATTGATATTTATTTTCATAATGGAAGTTGTGCAATTAGACTAATTTCTGACGTAAGTACCAACACCATACTGTGATAAGATCCAACGACTCTGTCTTGCTCACATTATGGGTGTCACTAAATCCAGCCTTTGAAACATTGATTTCTCTTACCTTGCGGAATCGAATAGTCT
This sequence comes from Zeuzera pyrina, assembly GCA_907165235.1. Lineage (NCBI taxonomy): Eukaryota > Metazoa > Arthropoda > Insecta > Lepidoptera > Cossidae > Zeuzera > Zeuzera pyrina. The sequence continues at coordinate 22,957,895 of OU015627.1, forward strand.
CTTATGTCCCCTCGGACGGTATCGTATGGTGTTTTTGTTGAGTACAGTTGAAAGGGACACTCGGCGTTCCAGTAACATGACTGACCAATAGAGACTACAGGTAGCAACAATAGAATGTAAAATAAAACCATTTCTTGGTATCGCTATAGGAAAGGTTAAATCCTATAGGTAGTCTAAATTATATCTAGTTCTAATTCTGTATATATATCGATCGTAATCTTTTTCATTTATTGTCTAATCGAATATCTGATTAATAATAATAAGACAGTGTTCACATACTAACGTAAGAATATTAAATTATACGGTTTAAATATGTACCATTACAAACAGATACATATCCAGATGGTCAGTAGTTTTTAAATGAAAAATGACCAATGCCAATACCTAGCTTCATTATTATTATTATTTACATAGGTAAGTACACAAATATGGTAAACATAGGAATATTTATGTATAATCTAGTGATTAATTATTCTTATTAACAGAAACGTAACAAGAATACAAACACTTCGCGTACATAAGAGTGAAGTAACATGTGGAAGTAACTAAACGAAGCCTGTACACCTGAAATATTTGTTTAGTCGTATCCCAACTATCGATAAGTTGACATTTATCGTTTAATAAACAGCAACAAGTATTTAAATTATTGTTCATGCAGAATAGCATACATCATGATAAAGAACAAAGACACAGGGTGTAACGCGTAGCGAGGAATTCTCTATGAAATACCATGCGAGTGAGGTCGTAGGCAAAAGTTAGTTCCTAATAAACTCGGCTTAATCAATAACCGACAATGATAAACACTACACGGTGTCGTCTCGTGACGTGACGTACACGCCTACGTGATCAACGCTTCTTACTGGCGGATAGTAACTAATCGTCAGTCTCATGAACAATTACCTTTCATGTGCGAGAAAGTGACTGATTGGTATAAATATATATTCGAATTTTAAATACTTCCAGTTTGGGATTTCGGCTAAACCATAGATTCCTAAAAGGGGCGACACCGCCCCCCAGTGGGCGCTGAAACCTTCCATTGGGGGCAATAGAAGATCCAGAGGTACCTAAATGGGGAGCGTTGAGGCAGTCACAAGCGGTGGTAAATAAATTAAATTTTTTTTCTTATTGATTTTGTGTTAATTTTTTAAACTTAAATAAATAGTTTTATTGTACATTTGGTTGTCGTTATATAAATTTAGTATAAACCTAATTGCGTAATCTCAATTGACTGAAAATTTTCAATTTGACATTTCAGGCTCATTAGAGAACAATCAAGGTATTTTTAGACATTTTTAGCCATTTTTAGAACACGCCGGGGAAATAGGGATTATTGAAACTCACTCCTAATTAATAACCCTTTGTGTAACGAATTTATTAAATACGTAAATAATTTTACTTAAAACCAGCCTCTAACTGAATAAAAGGATGTGTCAAAATTAGGTTAGTATGAAAAAAATGCGTAAATCCGCAGGCAACGTACTAGTATTTTTAGATCGAAAATATATGTTCACGTACAAATAACATAAAAGACACGCACCGGCCCACGCCTTCTCTCAGTGAATATTGATAGATAAGTTAATCCGATATAACGTGTAGTATTTGGTCTTTATCAATTTATAGTACAGTTCGCAACGGCTGTATCATGCTTATTTGGAAATTTGTTGTGATAGTTTAAATTCACTGATAACCAGTGATCGCAATCATAAGCGTGATTTCACTATCAAAAGTATGGATATGACCCAAAATTCCCGGGATGTCACGGGACTTGCTGGCTTACTGTCGGATATAAATACATTACTAGGATTTCGAACGAGGATGAGTACTTATGCTTATATATAAAATCTTTCTTATAAAATGTATCTATTATTTATTTATTTTTAATTTGGGATGACAAACAGACGTGCATTAGATTATAGTCAATCCATATATTTGCAACAGGAATAATAAATGCACAACTCACAGCGTCACTCACACGTTATGTAAAATTAACTACAGGATTCTCGTTACCAAAAGAAGTAAATAAACAATCATTATGATTCTTGGAGGCTATATTTTTCTCAAAATTAAACTAAATTTAACAGCTTTTACTAAATGATCAAAAAAAATTCTTTTCAATTTTTAGTCATGTCCATACTTTTGATAGTAATCAGTAATTACACCTTGGACCAAATATCACAATGGACGGAGTGTTTGTTTCAAAAGCGTGTCTTTAAAGTGTCCTTTTTTTGTTGATCGAGTTTCTAGATTTCTACTAATGACGATACACAGATACAAGATTGTTTACATTGTTTTAACCCCCGAAGGAACAGAAAAGTGTTACAAGTTTGTCGCTATTGTGATTTGCTCATCTTATTGAACATGCGCAACTATAGTTTTCGTTCTACTCAGGAATCCTTTACAGCTTAAGTAAAACCTACAACAGTGTTACTAGAAAATTCATAAAAATTAATAGAAGATGCAACAGACAGCAATTTTTTTAAATAAATAAAATAAAAATAATTAAAAGCAATGATTTAATATTTATTTAGTTTTTATTACATAATTAATATCTACATTTCTATTCTATGTATGCCAATATTTTTTGATACACTATGTATGTGCATATACTATGTCAATAACTATAATATCTAATGCTTCTCTTCGACTTGCTGTAGCACAGTGAAAAAAGAATATGATGCTTTGATGATCTGAAACAGAAAGGTACAATATAGTGTAATGAACAATTCAGCGTAAGCATTACTTCTTATTTTTATTAGATTATAATCAATCCATATATTTGCAACAGGAATAATAAATACACAACTCACAGCGTCACTCACACGTTACGTAAAATTAACTATAAGATTCTCGTTACCAAAAGAAGTAAATAAAACAATTATTATGATTCTTGGAGGCTATATTTTTCTCAAAATTAAACGAAATTTAACATCTTTTACTAAATGATCAAAAAAAAATTTTGGATTTTTAGTCATGCCCAAAAAAAAAAAATTAAAGTTAAAATTAAATAGAATGAATTACGATGAATTAGAATATGCGATATTTGGCCAAGCACAAGTCGGATTCAAGTAGAAGGATCCCGTATCATGGTGTACCTAATTTGTAGCGATATACGAGTATAAAATCCAGAGCGGCTAGACAAGTGGCAACCGCTTTGTACAATCGGAACAAGTGTGTCAAAAGTGTCACTTGGGTACGTCTTATACAGCGGTTTTCACAGGACTTTACGTTTCGTTTAATATATAAGAAAGTTAGCAACGATCGATTACTAATTTAAAACTCGTTACACTAAATCATGTGGTATTTGTCATTCTATTCTACCAGCGTTTACGACAATTGAGCCACTTGTCTAGGCACATAGGACACTTTATATATTCCTTTATTCAAGTAAAGCGATGTACATCTATGCTGTCATTTAAAAATACCACAACCTCTCGCCCCTCCTTATCTCTATGCGTAAATCCCTATCGCCTATCGCCCCCAATCATCTAATGGAAATGTGCCGTGATTACAAGCGGGCTGGCTATTATGGTTTCTTCACACTTCACTTTTGAAGCAAGCAACATAAGACTAAAAAGAATAATAGTTCCCAGTTTCTCCCAGTCTCCATGGAGCTAGGTATCTGTGTGCAGATTTGTCTTGCTTAAACAAAAAAAGGTCTGTAGAACTGGATGAGTACATCCGGACCCATACCCTTTAAAATGTCGTATCTGTTCATACTCACAGCCATGAACGATGCAAGTGATAATGTCGTGAAACCAGCAGCAGAAATACGCGCGGTCCTGCGACAGCGCGTCATCACCACCAACAGTGACTTCCGAAGCTGGATTGAATACAAGTACCATGGTGACTCGTACGCAGCACCGGCTATTTCTGTACTCTACAACGCAATCAACGTCAAGTAGAAAATTGGCGAAAGCAGGTAAAATACGACTTGGGATACAAACGAATTGGTAACTAGGGTTGTAGCTGAGTGATTTCTGGATTGAACTTTTACGATTAAGTTAAAATCATCTCACAATCATCTTCATCTCACTGTGGAGCAATAAGCAAAACCTTTAATTAAATTCTGGCGTTTTAGTTATAAAATGTATCAGACTAACGTTCTTCAATCAGACTAGAAAAGCCAAATTATATTCATCTAATAGGCTGCAAACAATGATGTTATATTTACAAATTATATTATAACGTCATTGGCTGCAAATCAGACTCTTTATTAAAATATATTATAACATTATTGGCTGCAAATTAGTACTTTGGTTTTGACAGTAACCATGGCATTGCCCTTAGCCCTAGTGGTAGTGTATAACCTTCTCCTTCTTATCTTATTTGTATAGAGAGAGATTTATATTGTACGTGCAATTGATATTCTGTTCATGATATGGCGTGCATTTATTGTCAAAGGGACGTACAAAAAATGAAATAGCCACCTTGTCTTTCCACCATATTGTATTTATGATGCCGTTTCATAAATATGTTACTCACATTCACTAATGTACTCACATTAAGTTGCCTAAATCATAATGATGATACAATGATAAGAGTTTAGCACACATGTAATAACATACATGACTGCGAAATATACTTTTCATAATCAGATGGATGTTGAATTAAATTGATTTACTACAGTTTAGTGCCTTCCAAGCCGAAGGAAACTTTCGAAATGGTCTTGTAATCAGAGTGTTAGTGGATACTCCATCAGTCCGTTGTATGATGCCTACAATACAAGACTAGTGCTCATTTTACAGTTCCTCAATTAGTGTAAATGTCTGCTTTATTTAGCAAAATGAAACGGGTACCTCTTCGGAGAGCTGGTTGCCTTGATAGCAGTATAGGAATACTTGAAATATCATATTGAGTAAATAGGTTCCCATGGAGAATAAGCGTACAAAATTACTCGTTTGCTGAAAATTGCATCAATATATTAGAAATTAAAAATACGTAATTCTTACCATTTAACATTCGGGACGGACAGAGAAAAAAAAACCTTTAATAATATTGAACCGACTCCCAAAATAGAACAATGAAAAGTACAAGATAACTATCCTTTACTAATCAAAAGTCAAGTACAAAAATAACTTCATAAATAAGATACAAATACCAATACAATTAAATTTCAAATGAGAACAAAACATTAAATAAGAAAATCACCAAAATATAAGCCGTTGATAAGTTTTTTGTTTAAACAGTACTCCATAATCAGATCTGGACTAAACTATGGAATTTCTTTCAATTTATGGAACTTTCAACGTTATACCTTTTCAAATATAATACGAATTATCAAAATCGCCGCGCAAATAGATATCGATTCATAAGAAAGGAAACGGACAAATTATAATGTTTTTTTTTTATGTATTAAAAAGATATTTTATGTTTTTAAATGGCAAAGCGAAATTAGATAGTGATAGTGATAGATTGATAGTCCAACTCCTGTACTTCATTACAATGAACCTTTTCTTATACTACAGAGAAGCTAACGAGCAAACAGTGAAATAATTGCAAGTAGAGGCCACATGAAGTCCATGAACGTTCACGATATCAAAGCTTTCCGACTGCAAATGCGTTGGCGACCCTGAGCACTAGGATGTGCCTCTTATGCCAGATATTTTGCCTTCACACCGGAACACAACAATGCAAGCATTGCTATTTGGCGACCGCATTGGCTAGTAAAATGATTAAGGATCAGGACGGACCAACACAGAGTCCTACCACACTCATACCCTAATATTCCTTGGCCGATGGGGTGATAAGCAGCTGGCGCATATCTAGTCTTGCCGTAATTATTGTTACAAGAAAAACGTCGTTTTTTTTCTATTACATAAAGCGTTTATAACTGCAGTATGCGTTAGTTTATACATTAATATTACAGCATTTTAAAAATTTTATGATCTCATTCATAATGATCTCCAATTGTTTTAACACTATTTTTTAAATGTTGTAGCCGTTTATCGATTGAAAGACGCACTTTCTCTTTGGGAGAATTCGCCACTGCCAATCTTATTCAATGTTTTAGGGACTCCAAGTTATTATGGCGTTTAGAACATGCCATACTCTCTAAAAGAGACCATAAATCATAATCAAGTGGATTAAGACCGGGACTAGATGACGACCAGTCTTCAGCTCTGATGAAGTTAGTTGTGTCCAGCTACACTTGTGTGGATCGAGCTTTATGACCCGGTGCAGAGTCTTGCCGAATGAAGCATTCTTGGTTATGGAACATGGTGTTGTTAAGAGGCTTAACTATCTTTTCAAGAACCGTATCTTGAAACACCTGGGCCGATGTTTTGATACTTTTTTACAAAAATATGGCTCAGTCGCTCCTTGACAGCTCACCTCAGCTAAACCTTTACTGAAACCGGATAATGTCCACGTTGTACCTTACTGACTAATTGAGAAGCATCTCTAGAACTTTGAGCATACACTCAGTCATTCTAAAAAGTTCATGTCACGAATACTACGTGGACAACCAGATCTTATTCCGTCAGAAACAGAGGACGTTTCATTATACCTATCAATAGTCCGGCATACAAACATTCGACTAAATACCAAGCGGATGGAGAGATTCAAAAATTGCATTTGGCTCCATACCTACATACTACTTTGTGTAATGCTATCGCAGCAATTCGGTTCTCTTTATCACCTACTCCATTTTAATATCACAAGAATATTTAACAAAGATTGACGCGAAAATGAGAAAACACTATGAACATTCATATGAGAATGACGGGTTCCAAATTCAATTGTAACGTTTTTTTTTTTTATTGTATTGTATGACCAGACTGTGTATATATTAATCTTTCTCCCTCAGACCAACACGAAAGCATGCAGGTAAAAGTATTCAAATGTTATCGCCGTCAACATTATCATCTCGTATCACTCCACCAATGGATATAAGCCTCCCAGAACTCGCCACCACACCTGATGTTCCGCTCTTCATATCCAACCACTACTTGCAGCTCTAATTAATCGTCCTTGAAAAGAAGTTGATTCTTCATAGAGCAGTGAGCCCATAGATGACGCAGTTAAATAATTTTCTAATGAAAGCACACGTATCAAAATTTTGCGAGGCGCGGGACGGTGTACTTTGATCTGAGTAGTCGGTCGGTAGTCGGTTGGTCTTGATCACCGTTTAAGTAATATTTTACTCAATTATAAACAGTCACAGGTACCATTATAAAAGTCGTCTAAGGCTTACTGGTCTGTGACTTTGCTATTATAGTTGATAAGAAAATTACACACAGATGCTAATTGGAAAGCAGTAACGCAAATGATGACCATAGACACAGCGAACTGCGCGAAAGTCGGAGCTGAGAAACAGGTCTGTAACTCAATCGCTGTTTGTAAGGCCGCCTGATGATGTATCACACATCTTCGAAGACGGAAACTCACGATCTCTTCTTGGTCAGGAGTGAGTAAATGCTGCAACAAATCCCGGTTAAATAATTTAAAAAAAAACAGCCAAGAGCTTATCGGATTATTTAAAAAAATAGTTAATGATACTTTTTTTTTAAATTGGTAAATTTGTAAAAATGGACACGAAGTCTTATTATTCCATTTTCATAATTCCGGGTTCTCATAGACTTTATGAATAACTGCGGACGGAGTATCCGAGCACCAACTATGCGGCATACTATCTTTTCAAGAACCGTAAATCGAAATCTGATTATTCCATTTCCTTATAATTCCGGGTTCTCATAGACTTTATAAATAACTGCGGACGCAGTATCCGAACAGCAACTATGACGGCAAATATGAGATAGCTGACTCACCTGTAACATATAAAACACATTTATTATCAGATAAACTGATCGGCCGCCATTTCGTCAAAAACAGCACCATATTAGATTTTATTTGCCTTATTTCCTAGTACGGGACAGGCTGTTTGGGTTATAATTTATAATGAAATCTATGGCCAAATTATATCCACTTGAATACCTAAATGAATATTATTTTGATTTTCTATAACTGACGCTGCCTAATGAACATAAATATTAAACAAAGTTCATTTTTAGTGCAATGGAAATTAGGTAGATATCTCACCAGCCAGAAATAAAACTCGAAAACTTCTGCTTGTTAGTTTTTACCTTCTAAGCACTATATACCCAAATTCTCGCACTAATTATGAGACAAATGCTTTCATAGTGAGAGTATCCAATAAAGTTAACAGATTGATTACCTAACAAAATAGACCTTTTCTAATACCAGTTAAATATATTCTTAACTCGGGTTACATATTTATAACACAGATTAATTAGCTACTAGCTTTCTATTCGTCGTTCGAATTAAAAAATAATAGTATAGGTACTGTGTTTTTCTAGGATTAAAAATAACAGTGTCTAGCATACATATGTAGTTAAATGTGAGTTATATCGTTATTATTGCTATTATGCCATTTTTTTCATATTGCAATGGCAACCAGGCCATCATACCCAGTCATACCCTAATCACGAAACTGTAAAAATCGGATCAAGGAACTTAATGGACGCAGTCATATTAAATCACCGCTCTTACCACCGTGTGTCAAATGAATTTTCCTATCTCTTTCTTTCTCATTGAGCGTAAACAAGAGATTAACAGTTAGCTATAGTAAGTACGGCAACCTCACACTGTCAGTGTATTTCGTGTCAGCTTATGAGTCGGTCATGAAATAATTATTTGCAAAATACTGGTAAATCTTATGTGTTATGGATACTAGTAATCACAAATATAAAAATATGTCATGTTCAGATGTGTGTCGTTGTACTGTGACCTTCCCTAGTTATGCGCTTTAGTAAAAATCTAGAAAGACGGTTAACAAAAAAGAATACTCCAAGGACGCGCTTTTAGAGCAAATGATTGACTGGCCCGTTTGCGCAGTGACATATGCATCTACTATCCAAGCTAGGGTCCCGGGTTCGATCCCAGGTCAGGTCAATTTAGGAAACGAACTTTTCTAATTTGGCTTGGAGTCTGGATGTTACTGGGAGCTCCCCCAGAGTTCGTTGTGTGGTACCCATAGTACAATCTTACTGCTTAGTTTGGAGTCACACAATCCGTGTAATTGTCAGGAGTATTATTATTATTATTATAAATGCTCCGTCCTTTGATACTTGGTCCGAGGGAAAAATACTATCGTTATAATCACGTCACAGTACCTATTGTTATAATTCATGGCGAACACATAAAGCACATGTTTGCCGTAAATTCGTTCTTTCTTCTAACAATTAGTTCCCTAACACTCCTCCTGTAATGTGATAATAGGCTTTACTGAAATTAAAAAAGACTTCTTGGAAGAAAAGAACGAGAAAAGTCCAGCTACATAAATCAGTGAGCTACATATGATTATTTAGACCTACTCCATTGTTTTCACTTATACAGAACTTTAAAACATAATATACCGTCACTTTTGTACTTTAAAACTCCAAAAAATGTAAAAAATAGAAAATCTAAATAAAATGGCAACCTCACTTCTCCCGTTCCCGCAAACAAGTTGCCATTTGGCATTCATCGTAAATCCCAATTCTTTAGCAAAAATTATAGTTTCCACTACGAGTATACAAAAAAAATTAAATTCAAAACGAAAAAATCGGCCTTATTATTTCTTAGAGAATATCAAGTAGCTCCGAGTTAGAGCCATTGCACTTTCTTAACCCTTTATCAGGCAAAGATGATTCATCCAAGCACATAGTTCATTTCAATTTGTTAGAGAGCCTTCAATCTCTTTAAATTACCAAAATATGATTTTATTTTATTACATATATATATGCAGTTTTCGTTGAATAATTTTTTATTAAACATTTCACTTTACAGAAAATGTTTAAATTACGTCTTATATAAAATCTAAATAAAATGACAGCCACACTTCTCCCGTTCCCGCCAAGGTCTTTTTTCTTTTTTTGTTCAATACTATTTTTTTTTCGTTTTTATTACACTGGCATTGCAGTAAATAATTTTTATTTACAGCTTATTATAGTATTAAAATATCGGTAAATCTCCCATAACGAATTAAAACAAAATAAATAAATAAATATCGCCAATACTGGCTTGTTTTCACTAGCACAGTTGAAGATAGGTGTTCAATAGCGCCATCTCTTTATCGGTGGAGACATTAACTTCAGAAGCTATTTCATAATTTCTATTTCAGCTAAGTTTTCAGAAACTGAAATATACGTTACAGCTTATAAATGCAGATGACGCGGAAAATAAAACATTCTAAATATGTATTATATTCAAGCCCTAAAATACAGATTTATTGGAGTAAACAACATAAATGATTCTTAGAGTCAAGTCTCATATCTCGAAAGGATAAAAGGGATCCGTAGGTTATTCAGGTATCTTTGCATTTTTTCAAAAATTATGCGACGTCCAACGTGTGACATGGTATTTATTGTACGATAGCCAGGCCTGGATATGCCCGAAATCGGGTCAAAGAAAAATAAATGCAGGAGAAACGCATTTCGTTGAAATATGTGCGGTGTCATTTTGCGGGCAAGATAAGTAATGAAGAGATGCGTAGTATGACAGGATTGCACGACAGTATTATTGTTAGAATGAAGAAAATAATGCTTAGATGGTTCGGACACTTGGAAAGAATGAGTGATAAAAGACTGACGAAGAAAATCTATAGAGTGAAAGGGAGTGGTAAAAGAAGCCAAGTAAGACCAAGGCCGACTTATGAAAATCAAATAGCCAAAGTGTTAACTGACGGAAATGTCAAAAGCATTCGCCTAGGCAAAAAATACCTAGGCAAAAATATGCTCTATATATAGACGCTCTGAGCGTCTAGGCAAGTGGCAAACGTTAGTACGAAAGGTTTCCGGGCGTTATTGTTCGTCAAAAGTGCCACTTGGCACACGACTTTATGTTTTGTTTGATTATAAAGAAAGTAAATAACGTTTGACTACCAATTTAAAATTCTTTACGCTAGATCATGTGTTATTTGTCATTATATTCTACTAGCGTTTACGACAATTGAGCCACTTGTCTAGGCCCTCAGGGGGCCTACAATTGTCGTAAACGCTTGTAGAAAAGAATGAAAAATACCGTGTAATCTAATGTAACAAATTTTGAATTGATAGTGAAATGTTATTAATTTTCTTACATATCAAAGGAAACGTAAAGTCGTGTGAAAACCGCGGTATAAAACGTACCCAAGTGTCACTTTTGACGAGCCATAACGCCGGCAAGCGTTTGCCACTTGTCTAACCGCTCTGATTTGAGGAGGCGTGAGAAGAGGTACATAAAGACTGCGACACTTGGCGCTCCGTCCTATCTGACTATTCCGTTAGGGAAACAGCGTGAAGATATGATATGTACTAGATCTTGTTAACCCATATATTTTGCTGTATTAACACTGAATATTCATGAGAATAGAAGGTAGAGACTCTGTTCATCTCTAGTATTTTATGAAACTTAAATTTTTAAAAATAAAGGCAGTATGATACCTCTTTAATGTTTACATGAAAAATGTAAATAGTCTTAGGTCCAGACCTTTAAAAGCCAATTTTAAAGTTTTACCAATTTATATAATTTATATATAAATATCTTATGGACTAAGTGATAGCAGAAGCTAAGGGAAACCAAAGACTTACGAAGATCAAACTGTCGGAGTATTAGATGACAAAAGTTTTCCTATACCTTGGCGAAAATGTGCGAGGAGGAAGATAGGATTTGAGGAGGAGAAAAAAGTATGTAAGGACCGCGATGCTAGGCGTTTCGTTCTCTCCGACTACCCCAAACAGGGATAGAGGGTCACATTATGTATGTACGTACCTATGGACTTGATTACATTGTTTGAGCGTCAAACCTACCACACATTCATAATAAACTATCCGAATATTTGGAGCATATATCTACATTTTCTACATCCCTATAAGATTCTATTCAATATAATTTTAGATTCAGGGAATTCCCGGTTTAATTTTATTGGAGTTTTGAGTCATTCTTATCGAAAATATTTCAATATTGGCTTCCTTACCTTATCCGTAAAGTTGCTATCACAAAGTGTTCTGAGAGCCAGAGCCAGCAGTCTTAGTCTGCAACGGCATTGAGCTATCAATGCTGTAACCAAGGTGTCTTTACCAACATTCAGATAAGCAGCCACGAACAGAGCACCTACTTGGTGAAAGTACGTTAGTTCGTATGCTGGCGATTTTGATGTGTCATAGGGGTACCTGAGAGAGACGGGTCAGTGATTTCTTACTAGATTTGAACAGTTTCCGGCGCACAAAACCCTGTAGACCAATTTATCCTTAACATTTAACAAAGCCTTTAAACTGGGAAATTCGGAAAGTGAGAAATAGGGTCAGATATTTATTTGAGATAAGTACTGCTCACTTAGCACTTACTTGGCACTTACCGGTACATACTCTACACTTACTCGGCATTCGCCCATAACTAACTCGGCATTTTCTCGACACTTATTCGATACTAACTCAATACATACTGTATTTACTTATTGAGCATTTGCTTAGTGCTTACTAAGTACTTATTCAATACTCACTCGACACTTATTCTCAGTAGTTAATCAGTATTCACTCAGCGCATAATTGATCAAAGTGACTTATTTCTAAGATGATGTACATATAAGCTACATTTCGATCTATTTATTATAACATGAAATAGTTACAAAAGAATGCGTCTGTACGTATAAATTACTATGTTTGCAAGAATTATTGGGATATGTTTTCTAGACTTCTTTGAAACAACAACATCGATAGCATATTCTTTACTTTGCATATAAAATATGTAACTAATTGTTACAAACTCAAGGAAAACTTATAGCTATATTAAAAAAATATCAACAAACCAAGCTCTCAAAGGCAGTTGGTTCTTCTCGGCGCTACCAGCCCAGCCCGCAACGGTCACCGTCGTTAGACAAAAGTACAACAATTGTTGCAATGTAGTCTCACGATTGCATCTGAAAATCATCCTACTAATATTATAAACGCGAAAGTTTGTGAGGATGGATGTTTGTTACACTTTCACGCAAAAACTACTCAATGGATTTTAATGAAACTTTACATTAATATAGCTCATACATCAGAATAACGTATAGGCTATAATTTATAACGACATTGTGTGTTTTTGAACTTCGCGCGAATGATGACGGGGCTAAAGCTAATAAATAATATGCAAGTTATATGTTTTCTGATTTATTTCTATATCACTAAGGCGAGTCTGAAAGAGGGTAAGAGGGTAGGTCCTTCAGTGGTCTGAATTTTGGACTGCATGTACCTACCAACTCCTATGTAGTTATATCGTGTCATTTTTGAGAATCTGTTCATTTTCGATAATTGCAAATAACATGTTTTACAGAGCGAAACCTAGTGGTAAAAGAAGCCAAGGAAGACCAAGCCCGACTTATGAAGATCAAATAGCCAGAGTGTTAGCCGACGGAAATGTCAAAAGCACTCGTATACCTAAGCGAAAATGCGTGAGGAGAATGATGAGATTTGAAGTAGCAAAAGAAATATGTAAGGACCGCAAAGCTTGGCGCTTCGTCGTCTTTGACTACCCCGTTAGGGATATAGCGTGACGATATGAATATCACGCAAAATAATGGTTTACTAAAAAATATTTTTAATGTATAATACGCGATGGGGCGACTTTCCATTATCCTTCTCACTATACCCATCGCTTCCGAAGGCGAGACGGCAACTCACAAACTTAGATTTGATTTCAATCATAGTTGGCAGGATCGCTTCCAAATTCCAATATTGTGGGAGAAACTTTTCAATACCAAACTGAACCGTAAACTCGATTAGACAATACTTGAAAATATTATGGTGTAAAGATATTATATGAACCTCTTCGTTATATTCCTTCCTTCCACACTCTCTACTTCTCTAAGAGGTTCATCTGCGTCTCCAATTATCTTCTGGATCATTCTCTTCCTGTAAATTATGTTGCAGAGTTTTGCAGTCTGCGCCAAATTGGTGCAGAGCAGAAATGCTGTACCAGTCATCAATGGTAGATTACCCCAGATGAGATATAAATCCACAACTTGTATGATCAGATATGTGCCTGGAGCAAAGCATTCAAGTTGTTAAGTTAGTTATTTAAATAAACTCTGTTACGAGGCATTTATAAAAGTCTAAGAAAAAATCTGTACTAAGAGGAATAAGTAAGAAATTCAATCAAGTATAGTTTTTTTAATGTTCTGTTTCAATATTTAAAAAGGAACATTTATGGAATCATCTCAGTGTCCGTCTATCTGTCAGCCTGTCATAGCTGTTCGGAACAGTTATAGAAAGTAGAAGTCCAAAGACAAACGCGAATTCTAAAGTTTGTTTTTAAGGTTAGTTTTGGAGACATTAACAAAAAACGAAAAACTAAAAAAATTTTAGCCGTCGTGCGAGGTATCAAATGAATTTTTTAAACGAGTATTCAAAAATGTTATTATAATACCACAGATTAATTAGTTTACTACCGTAATTACCTTAAATTACGAGTATCTTACCGAAAATTATAAGACATTAGACACATTACACTACTTACTTCAATCTTTAAGCTTTTACTGACTAAGAAAGAAAAGCATCTATTAGAAAATCAAGAAACTTCCATGTATTCTCAATGAACGTTTACCTACACTATAGAAAGATTTCGACTATACATTTTTTACATAAAGGCTATTCTTAATGTTCGTGATTCGTTTGTACAGAATAGGTATAGCCGTTATAAGCACTTATCCAAAAATTTCTCAAAAAAGAAAGGAGCTTTCATTCGATAGCATACAACAACCTCTCCAAACTTTTTTAACTTTGTGCTGTATCCTTTAAAATTAACCTCATTATAAAAATGTTGAAGCTCGTTCTGTGCTTGAACCCTCGGACCAAGAAATTTAGTGCCGGAGCCATAGTAAGTTGCTGCTTTTATTCCCGTGTGCCGAACCGCTTTTCGTGTTTCTTTCTATCTCGTTGAACGTAACCACGAGTGAAATAGCTACAGTAAATATGGAAATCTTGCACTGTCAATGTAATTCGTGTCAGCTTATGAGTCAGTCATGAAATAATTATTTGCGAAATACTCGTAAATTTTAAATGTTTTGGCTACAGATGTTAATAAAAATAAAAATATATCATTTTCAGCTGTGTTTTGTACTGCGACCTTGCCTAATCACGCACATTAGTACAAATCTAGAAACTCGATCAACAAAAAAGGGCAATTTAAGAACACGCTCCTAGAGCAAATGCTTCGCCCATTGTGATACTAGGTCTGAGCTTGGACCGCTACTTCTTGCAACTGTTCCACAGCTGTGACAGTCAGTCAGACAGTGACAGTGCGGTGATTGCATGCACATTAGTACAAATCTAGAAACTCGATCAACAAAAAAGGGCAATTTAAGAACACGCTCCTAGAGCAAATGCTTCGCCCATTGTGATACTAGGTCTGAGCTTGGACCGCTACTTCTTGCAACTGTTCCACAGCTGTGACAGTCAGTCAGACAGTGACAGTGCGGTGATTGCATGCACATTAGTACAAATCTAGAAACTCGATCAACAAAAAAGGGCAATTTAAGAACACGCTCCTAGAGCAAATGCTTCGCCCATTGTGATACTAGGTCTGAGCTTGGACCGCTACTTCTTGCAACTGTTCCACAGCTGTGACAGTCAGTCAGACAGTGACAGTGCGGTGATTGCATGCACATTAGTACAAATCTAGAAACTCGATCAACAAAAAAGGGCAATTTAAGAACACGCTCCTAGAGCAAATGCTTCGCCCATTGTGATACTAGGTCTGAGCTTGGACCACTACTTCTTGCAACTGTTCCACAGCTGTGACAGTCAGTCAGACAGTGACAGTGCGGTGATTGCATGTCATTCGTTCTTCCAGTTTTGAGATAATACACTAATGTAACTTACCCAACAAGAACATAAACGCAAAGAAGCCATAACATCTATAAACAATTCTCCAAATGCCTCTAAGGTAATCGGGTTCCCAAAATCCAAACAGTTTTAAAGCGGTTAAAGACAAACACACCGACAGATTAGCGTTTCTTTCAATAAATCCCATTTTATGAGCACTTTTATTTTTCTCGCAGCTGTGTTTAGAATAACCGAAAAAAATGAGCAGGAACAGAAACTCGATTCGAAGGCAGTTTCGAATTCGCTTCGAAATTCTTAATTACAGATTTTAGGGGTTGTAAACCTTAATAATTTTATGTTTATAAATTGATACTCTGTTACAATTTAGGGTTACATTAGCATATTAAAAAAATTGACAAATCAGTCAGCTATTTACGAGTTTATCCACACCAAGTACCTATATCAAGTCGATTCCATTGAAAATATCAAACGAAAATACAATAAATACTTGTAAAACTAATTTCTAAAGATCCAAAATATATAAATAAACTTTACTGAATATTTTACAAAAAAGTTTAATAAATTCTGGCATTAACGCTATTAATAAATATTAGTGGTCGCACAATGGTCGAAATTCGACCATAAATATAATATGAATGATTTTTTCCCTTGGCATTGCTTGGCATACGCTTCACAAACTTGAAACCGCTCACAGCTCACAAATCACACAAAATTCAAAACTCGAAACTCACTCAATCTGTCACTAATTATTAACCGACTTCAAAAAAAGAGGAGGTTCTATGTTCGTCTGTATGTATGTTTTTTTTTACGTATGTTCACCGATAACTTCGTCAATTGTGGATCGATTTCGAAAATTCCGAGGTGGTCCCATTTAAATTTTACCGGTATTGGAGCTTGGACTTCGAAGATACACCAAATAACACCAAGCACCACGAACTGGTTATAACCATTATATTGATGATTCTCATGTTTTTGCGCTCTAGAATTAAAAATAAGTTAATTGTAGACCTACTCTAGATATTTATTTAGGTCAAGGTCACTTGAAAGGGAGAAATACAAATTTTTTAAGAAAAATTAAACCACCTCGAAAAAAAATCACTGAAAAATACAAAATAACTATCCTTTACTAATCAAAACTCAAGTACAATAAAAATAACTGTATAAAAACGATACACATACTTATATAATTGAATTTGACAGTTATTGAAGTCGGTGCCAAATCAATGTGCAACAATAGAAAGTTTATTAATTTGGTCCGTTAGGGTAAATTCGGACGGTTTTTTTACTAGTTGTAACGGGTTAGCGAATTATTTTATTCTAACATTTTTATAGATGCGAACTTAATAAAATAATAATTGGGTTGTTTATAATCAAAAATATTAACTGAAGTATATTTTCTCTAAGTATAACTATAATTGTTGTACGAGTGTTTAAAGTGGTTATACTCGTACTTTTTAAAAAGCGAGGGATAGATCGGACCTTCACAGCTTAAAATCGGACTACCTTTTAAAACCGTCTCTATTATTGGGAGCACAAAGTCTATACAAAGAGATCTGAACTTAATCATCTATATGCTATGTAGAAATACCTAAAAAATTAACTCTAAGTATAACTATTATGTGATTGACATTGGCAGTATAAACATAAACAAGGACTGTATTATTTAATTTAATTTATTGTATTTGTAATATACATTATATCTAAATTGGTTTTCTCTGCACTCCTTCTCCATACAAACTTTAACTATGCCAAACCTCACACTCGTCCGTGCGCGCGGTATGATTTTACAAAGTGTTCTCTTCGCGTATTGATGTATAAATAGATAATATGTGTTTTTGTAATTATTTCCAAAGTGCATTTCTTTTATAAACAGAACCCTAGGCTTTTGTATCATGTTCATATTTTACATGAACATTGTCAACATCCTTTATTAAGTCATTGCCACTAAACGATATACTTAGTTATAATTCGATTTTTATTGCAGTAAATATCAGCTAATTAAAATAACGACCTAGTCATTTACTAGGTACATTCATATCCACATATATATACATATTTATAGTTTACAGATGGCTGAAAAAACGGGCTACGTTCCCAAATGGAAATCAGTTTGACGCACGTTGTCTGTCTGTTTGCCTATTTGTCTGAGACGTCGTATTTGAGAATAGCTTTGAATCTTAAGAAGGGAAGGGATTTTTTTCTCTATTGCAGCTAACAGATGTGTTATTATTTTTTATGCAGTTTTTAAATTTTTAACTTGAATTAATAAAAGACTTGTAGTTTTTAACTTTTAAAACCGAAGCAAATCATAACGTCAAATCCTGAAAAACTTGCTCAGAAAAGAACAGGCAAGAAAATCAGCCAGATAAATTAATTAATTCTTAGTGACGAAATATTTAAAATTTCGAAAACGGAACGGAAGACCTAAGGAATCACCTCGGTGCCTGCACGTCGTAGTCGTTTTCTTTGACACTATTTGACGTGAACGGCTGAAATTAGCAAATCTTGTATTAAGCAGTGACCCAAATACAGACATGAACTTTAAAATTCGAGCCTTAACTTCGAAGGTTATTCAAATCACGAATTCAATAGTATATGAGTAGAGTAGTGGTACGGTTCTACCATAGGAGGGAGGGTAAAGGAATCTTAGCCCATACAACCGATGTCTTCAGTGATAAATAGATAAATATTATTGATATTATTTAATTTAAATGTCGGCGTAATACATTTTAATTGTTTCTTGGAGTTTCTGGCGTCAAATATATTGAGGCAGTCTTTTTAGTAGGCTCACTTATTTCAACAATTCCACGTAATGCATAATAGCGTAGACACTTTAGGACGGCACACTACGCCAATTTTACATTACAAAATCCACTAGCGATGATTCGCGAAACAATTCGCGAATAATTAAAATAAACGCCTAACCGCTCCCCATAAAATCCTGCCAAAAACTCCTGAAACGTATGTAAGAAGTTATTATGTTATTTTTTTAACCATTATGAAAATGGCTGCTGTCTATGGAATCTAAAATATCACTCAGAAAGGTTTGAAAAACCCAGAAACATTAAGAATAAGGTGTACATTGGATGAAACCTATCATTGAGACTGTAATATGTTTACGTTTTATCCTTAAAAAGGAATGTCTATACATTTTTTTATGAATGGTGGTTGATATCAAACAGAAAGAAAAAGTAATTGCACATCTGTGACTTGGTCAATTTTTTATTGTTAACGATTAAAGAATTAGAAAACACTGGTGCTTTCTAGCAGAGCGCAACGGTGTTCGTGACGTCAAGAAGAACGACCGACGTCTCACTCTCCACTACCGCTCCGAGATTACATAAATCGAAACTCAAGTGCAGCATGTCTCTTTGTGACGCCGTTAGCCCAAAGTCGGCCCTCCATACGAGATATCCCTCGGCTGGAGGAACCCTCAGGCGGTTGACCATCTGGCAAGGCCCTTTAGCGTTCGCCCCAACGCGACCTGTGACGCTGTAAAAGCCCCTAGGGCTAACAGCAAAGAGAGGTTGTGTTTAGTCGGTTCAAGTCCGACACTACTCAGTCGGCGTAGAGTCCGGCTGAGTGTCCGTGGGGATTTCATTTTGCCTCTCGGAAACCAAAAAAAAATCTGAAATTTTTTCGTATCACGAACTGTAGTACAAAGTGTTTATGTACTAAATTAATTGACGATTGATTATTTTGAAATTTAGTTCCGAGTGTTCCATTTTTGTAGGTGCTATTATTTTATCATTATATTTATTTTATTTTATTGTGGAAACAGTATATAGAATACATATTATATGTATAAAAAACTAAAGTTATAACACATAAACCAATTAAGTTTCCACTTACAAATAATACACATAAATTGCGATGTAAATAAAAAAAAACCCACAGACAAAAAAAAACAAGAAAACTATTTACTCGTCAAAAAGCTCTTAAACTTTTTGAAGAAGTTACAAAAGGTCTATGTTGCCATATAGGTACTCTCAAGCAATGATAACTCTAAGTAAATTAATATGCTTTTAGAGAGATTACGTTGAAATATGACCATTGTATAACTACAATAGATTATATTTCATTTTGTATGTGGGTTGTAGATATATTTATAACAAATACATATTAGATACATTCATTTAATCTAAGCACTACTAGTGTTTTATCAATATAGTATATTTCTATATATTTTGCGACAATGACTTCAATTCATAATATTTTTTAAGGTTCCATGATTCAAAGCGAGAAATAATGTTCCAGTAAGATCGAGCACATATCAACCTGTGCAAGACACAAACTTGATATTTAGCAAACCACTTGAAAATATTTGAGAAATAAAAAATGAGTAGATGAGCTTTATATAGAGTTCTAAAAATACAAGAATTGTTTTGTATAAGATACACATATCGTCACGCTGTATCCCTAAAGATGTAGCCATAGAGGATAGAATGCTATGGGTAGCGGTCCTTACATACTTCTTTCGCCTCTTCAAATCTCATCATTCTCCTCACACATTTGTGTCGTACTTGATCCAATTTGTATGTTCCAATTATGGTACTTGAACTCCATTTGAACATCCTTCTCTTTTCTCCAAATGTAAAACTAAGTCTCACATTAAGTACTAGTGTACAGAAAAGATAGGTGAGCTCAAAGGGTTTGATTAAGGCAACAATCAGGGTAAAAAAGCATATGAGATTGCCTTAAATCTATCGGGAAAATTATCAGGCAGAAGCCCGTGTACAGTGGTCGTTGAAATATTTTCAACAACCACTGTCTTCCTTTTGTCTCATTTTTACTCCATAGTATGTTTATATAATATTTTTACTCTATTATATCTAAAAGTATAAAATTTATTGTTCTTAAAAAGGTTTACGATATATAACTGGTGTAGCACTTCTTCGATAATTGCATGTTTGCGCAATAGAAACACAATACAAATAATAATTACGTCATTTTCTTAAATATCACCTAGAAAGTTACGAAGCTTTGTGTTTTACTTCTTAATATAGGTTTTTGATCACTGCTTTCAAAGGTGTTATTAAAATAAATTATATTAAATTGTATAAAATGATGGTCTCTTGAAATAAATATTTCACGAAAAACCATTCAATAATTATGTATAATCGGTTAAACAAAGTTAATGCCATATTTTAAGGCGACGACGGTGATAAACAATAATTTAATCTAAAATAGACCTGCTAACGACCTAACTAACGAAAAATACGAAAAAACAGTTATTTTCGTTTATTTTAAAAACAATGATTATTTTAAAAAATTCAACTGGCATTTTGAAGAATCTTCTTCTAAGTCGTTCCCTTCATTGCTGAAGGTCGCGTCTAGTCTTGAGGTACTGATCACCCGATGCACTATGGTCTTCCATGTCTTCCTATCCTCTGCGGTCTTAAGGGCTTCGGCTATTGATAAGCCAGTGAGCGTTTTTACCAGATCTGACCAACGGGTAGGTGATCGACCGCGTGGTCTTTTCCCCTCGACCTTGCCGACTACCATAAGCTTCTCAAGGTTGTCAGGGCTCCTACGCGCGACATGTCCAAAATATTTGAGAATTTACTGTAAACAAACAGCGGATAGCCTTTTAGTATTTCTTAGCTCCTTAATAATAGACACGTTGGTCCGGCGTGCAGTCCATGGAATTCGCAACATCCGTCTCCAACACCACATTTCAAAAGCGTCGATTTTTGCCCTTTCTCTCTTTCTTATCGTCCAGGATTCGGCGCCGTAAGAGAAAATTGAGAATACCAGCGTACGTACCAGCCTTACTTTGGTTTTACGAGATAAGGCCAGCTAATTCACTCTCATTCTCTACTCTAGACAGGAGTTGAGCCAATTCTTGCTCAGACGACTCAAATAAAGTTGTGTTATCTGCAGATCTTAAGTTGCTGATTTTCCTTCCGCCAATGGATATTCCTCCTTCCCAGCCGTCTAAGGCACGTCTCATTATGTATTCTTCATAGACGTTGAAGAGAATTGGAGATAGGATACATCCTTGTCTAACGCCTTTTTGCGGCTTGAATGGCTTCGATAGGACATTGTTCACCTTCACGACTGTGTTTCCATTCTGGTATCCCATCCTGGTTTGCGATAAGAATAACGAGGTGCTCAGGCACTCCCATTTCTGTTAGAATATTCCATAGGCATTCCCACCTATCACAATCAAACGCTTTTGAGTAATCGACGAAGCACATCAGCATTGAAATGTTGAACCCACGATATTTTTCAATAATCTGTCTGACATTCACAATCTGTTCCCTTGTTCCTCGCCCTTTAACAAATCCCGCTTGTTCTGCTGGCATCTGCCATTACAAAAATGCTTTTAGGCGTTCATTAATCACGTACAGTAGAACCTTGCTAGCGTGGGATATGAGCGCCACAGTCCTGTAGTTGCCACAAGACTTAGTTGATCCCTTCTTGTGTAGTGGTATTAGAATGGATTCCTGCCAGTCACTGATCCACTCGCCATTTCTCCATATCTGATTACAAAGCTTTTGCAGAATGCATATACCATCATCTCCTATAAGCTTGAAACTTTCGGCATAAATACAGTCATTTCCGGCCGATTTATTACGTCTAAGCTTCTTCAAATTTCTTCAAGAAATTTTGAAGAATATGTTTACATTAACCTACACAGAAAATTTAGAAACAAAAATCAGTCCCGTTACTCCGAAAAATGTAAATCTCTGTTTTAAAGAGGTTTCTTTGATATTTATATTTTTGTTACAAAAGTTAGCCAATCGTGTATCACGACTGGTAAAATGAAGTCAATGAAATAAACAATCTGGTTACCAAATATCACTTTTATACGTTAAGTCACTTAGAAAAATTGAGATCCCTGCCGTCAAAATTTCCAATTCGTCGTCTTAACATCAAGAAGTAAACGGTTCAACCGATTTGAATGAAATATTATTAAAATTATTGTATTGTTGCGAGTAATATAGAATAAATGACGTCATCACAAATACAAAATGGCGGATGTCCCATGATGAAGGATAATTTTTTTGCAATCCTATTGGTATAAATGCTAAATTAAAGGGATGTGTTAATATACATACAACGGTACATTTTTTTTGGAAAACTTTTAATTTTACTAAAAAAACTCGGCCAAAACCGTGCCTGATACGCATTAACGTAGGGTTCCGTGATATTTTCAGACAAAGTCAAAATTTAAAAAATAATAAATTATACACGAATATCCTCACGCAGCGTCCCTAACGGTGCACACAGAGAGGATGGAGCGGCAAGCTTAGGTCTCAGATATTGTCAGCTAATTAACATCGAATTAGCTGATCGAATCTGGTCTCTTGACGGTCTCAACACGTTTGAAACTTTAGGAAGAAAACACCTAAATGTATATGAATTCATCACTTAAGATGGATTTCCACAAATCAATACAACACAGAAGAGATACGCAGCATGACAGGGTTGCACGACAGTGTTATTATACGAGTAAAATGATTTTTTTTTAATGAATTTCAAGATTTCGTAAAAAGGAAGAAAGGAATGCTGAAATGGTTCGGGCACATGGAAAGGATGAGTGATGAAAGACTGACGAAGAAAGTGTACAGAGCAAAAGTGAATGGTAGCAAAGCCAAGGAAGACCAAGGCTGACTTACGAATATTAAATAGTGTTGCTGACGGAAATGTCAAAAGCACTCGCAAACCTAGCGAAAATGTGCGAAGAGAAGGATGAGATTTGAGGAGACGATAGAAGTATGTATAGACCGCGACGCTTGGCACTCCGTCCTCTCTGGCTACCCCGCTTAGAGATACAGCGTGAACATATGTGTCATGTAATACAACACAATTTTTTTGTTTACAACTATATCATATAATATAGTAGTATAGTACTTATTAGATACAATATTTTTAGACGCGAGGTCGTGCATAACGTATCTTGGAAGTTACGTAGACATGAAGTATTGAATACCCTGTCATATCCATTTGAATTACATAACATGTTATATAGCATTCATATACTTACTGTAAAAGATAACAAGCCCGCATCCCTGGGACTGACCAGTCCATATCTAACTTATCTTTTAAGTTTCATGTACAATAAATGCGTTACATTTTACAAAACGTTTTTAATGAAAGAGTTCAAATATTTTTGGATCCATGGTAATGTTTATATAAAATTTAAAGTTCCTAAATTGATTATTTTCCGTGAATTCCTTATCCAAATTTAAAAAAATTCTTGCAAGTATCCCTTTTAAGGTGTTTTTGAAAGGCGATTTTTTTAAAATATTTATTTTAAATGTAATTATGACCTATGTTATGTATTATTATTTACTATTAGTATCTTTTTTCTAATTTTATACTATGTAGGATGCCCTTAGGGGTGATACACAGTGAGCAGAAATTATGCATATTATAACACCATTAATACCTATGATTCATATGTTAAATAAATAAATAAGGTATTTTTGAAAACCATAGACAAATACGAAGAAATTCGGACAAGTATTACTTACGTTTTTTTGACTTTAAATTGCAATAAAACTTTGATTACAACAGAGAAACAGGCACTAGAAACAAGGGTTGCCAACATTATTTCTTCGGCTGATTATAATATTTTTCAGAATTAGCAATATAATATATATTTAACTTCAAAAATTATAATATTTTATGAAAA
This sequence comes from Zeuzera pyrina, assembly GCA_907165235.1. Lineage (NCBI taxonomy): Eukaryota > Metazoa > Arthropoda > Insecta > Lepidoptera > Cossidae > Zeuzera > Zeuzera pyrina. Next base: position 22,982,342 of record OU015627.1, read on the forward strand.
AAGTAAAAAATAGACAAAGATATATTTGTTACTTATTTATTTTTACAAAATCTATATTTTTTGCACTTCTCACAATTTTAAATTTTTTTTTGTCTATGATAAAAGTGTCGTAATATGGTTTATCACATTCAATATTTTAAATGATTGTAGATCAAAAGCTCATTTCAATACATAGGCGCGTTCGGTTACACACACACGCATTAGTCGAAACTGGAAATGTTGCAAAATAACGATTGTGCCATGAAACTGAAATATAGCATTTTTGCATACTATATATTTCTTCAACAGTATATAGTACGCAGACCTAAAATACAGTATCAATCGTCATATTATACTACGGTTGGTAACCCTACTGGTAACGCTCTGTCTAATGCCAAAAAACTATTAGGTATATTTATAAAATACAAATATCCGCTGTTGGTTAACTGGCTGAGTTCAGACTCAGCCAGTTCCAATCAGAACGAAACATCCTCAGTATATTCCAGAGATCAGTCTCTGGAATATCCTGAGGATGCTTCGTTGAGAGGCGAATCAGGTATCGATTAACAAGATTAAGATTTTGGGCGAAAGATAACTACGAATTAGGTATAAGAATTGAACACAAGAAAAAGAAAGCTTTGTTTTTTTTATGAAATGGGTATCTGTAACATAGAAACTAAGACTAGGCAATTACAATTACAGAGCAATTAAGTGAAGAAAGGTTCGACGACATTCGACGTTCGACGACGGTGGCCACTTTCTTGCTGCTGTGAAACGGGACAGACAGTGAACGAAGTAGAAGACAGAAAATGTAAAGAAGAAATGTGATACCAGGTCTCACCTGGACTCTGATTCTCCAAACCCGGACCGTAATTTTCCAGACAGACCCTGAGTTGTTGAATTTGTGAAGTTGGTTCTATCTGTTAGATATTTTAGATAGCCTTTATAATGTTAACAAAAACTAATGGTTTTTAGTTAATTTCCATTAGCTAATCAATTTAGATAGAATTTAAAAATTTTAATGAATATACAGCTATACCCAACCTAAGTAAAAAATCATAAACTAGATAAAATGTGCTTCTCGTTCTTCTAGGATATTAACGTGTGTGAAAATGTAGAATATATAGAGATATAATGAAAAAACGCGCTTTCGCTAGCTCGTGCAATTTTCGATTGACAAATTTTTTTAAATTGCTGTTCGAAAATATTACACCTCTAACACCTCGGTCTTATAAAATGCAGACATTGGATTTAAAAGTTTAGAGCTCTCTGCGCGGGAGTCGAAGTCACGCTTGACTAATCTTTTTATAATAACAGTCTATACTGTTATTTTAAAAAAGTTTGTTCGTACTCTCGCTTACCGAACTTTTATGAAGTACGGTAAGCGAGAACACGAACAAAATAACAATTTTTTTGTTAATGTACTAAAAGTGTCATAGATCTCAATGCAGTGTATACGATATCTATATAATACACCTTGAAAAATGGAACTGATGTTAAAGTATTTAGAAGCTTAAAGTAGGTACTTGATGAAAACGATGAAAGAAACTTAATGTTCAAATACAAAATAATTTTATTCAATGAAATAAGTATTTTATAAGTCAACTCTATAACCAATTTGAAAATATCTTGCACACAAGAACCCATATGTACGAATGTGTATTTACACAAAATTCGATTTCATTACAAGCTTATTCACAATATATAAAATCTGTATACATATGTGATCATTCATCGGCATATTTTTTACTATCTTTAAAATCGCCCCATGCTGGGCGCCAAAATATCAAAACATGGTACTTTATTTTTGGCGCCCTATGTGGAACCGATCAAACTAAAGAAAATATCTCTCGATTATTATTCTAGAAGTATCTTATTACTTACCACTAACACGGCATCGTTAACTATCAATCAGTGTAGTGAGAAGGCTCGTAGAAAAACTGCAAGAGTGCGAGATGATTGGTCAAATCTGTGAACATCACAAGCGTGCTGGGGGCGTGTCCGCTCCACTGACGAATTGTTTATTTATTTAGCACGACTCGTAGAGCTGTGAGCAGGAGTGACAGTGTATTTTAGCAAAAACTACTTAGTTTTTTAACAAGAGGAAAATGTTGAAATTTTGGCACTATTATATGTCTGTGTGTTTGTTTGTTCTTATAATTCTTGAACGGATGATTATTGTTTTGGGTAACAACCGAAAATTTCTGAGTACGATTTTAGCTATTTGGTGAAACTCTATCCTGTCACGCTCTGGATCTCCAGCTCTCCTTCCTTGTGCGAAGGGATCTTTGGTACTATTGCCATTGAAATCTTTTTAAACGTAGCGTACGTCAGTATTTAATATTTTTTGTATCATGAGTTTTAAAATTCAATTTTTGTTATTTAATTTAAAATAAGACACATTTAACTTATCCCATATTTCATATCCGCATGTAGGATAAAGTTAAATTTACTGACAAGTATTAGATCTGGATTTATTAACGTTAATATATACAAATAGGCAATCGAACACGCGTATTACGTATTTAACTAAAAAATTTTTTTTAATTGGATTCAATGCTTTAACTCAAATTTTATAAGTAAAAACAAGTCGCCGCCTTGTACATTGCTCTCCATAGTAAAAAATATACAATATTAATATATATATAATATATTTATATAACATATATAATAATAAAAATATATAATTATATAATATTAAAAAAATATCTTGAGCACGGTTTTATGAGCAAATGTGGAATATTTTCTAAGCAGCAAAGCTAAAGTTATCAACTATTCTATACAAATCTTTCTACACAAATTACTATTTAAACAAATACATAAATTTGCAAATAGATAAGTTGAGGGTGTATCTGTGATTTCTTAAGCGTTTTCTCAAGCTCATAATATAATTTTTTTGCAAATTACCTAAACGCAATCAAGCGTTTTTTCCTGTCTGTCTGTTTGTTTGTACGGGTACATCTCCAAACAGGCTGTACCGATTTTAACGGAACTTTCATTGGCAAGTAGAGGACTATTCGGAAGGTAACAAAGGATACTTTTATCCCGAAAAAATACCCACCACGGGCCAAGGTTTTAAATAATTATTATTTATAGAACTAAATGGTACACCGGTAAAGCAAGATAAAGCAAGTTATTTTAAACATTATAAGAAACTCGTATAGACGAATAAGGGCTAATTACCTATCCATCTGATTACGTTTTGTTATGTATAAGCCTTATTACTAAAAACTGCATCGAAGAATTTTGTAGCATGTTGAGTTCTCTCCACCTCGAATGGGAAATTGCGTGACGTATGTAAGACTAGCCTGTTCGTGTGGTGGTTAGTGCATCTCCTTTCCAAGTCGGGAAGCCCGGGTTCGGTTCCCGGTTAGATCAATTCAGAAAACGAACATTTCTAAATTGTGTTGTCCAACTAGGCACAAGTCTAGTACCTACTTATTTTGAGGTCACATGATTGATGTCTTGTATAAAATATTTATTTATTATTTATTGTTTTCAAAATATTTCTTATTATATAAATCAAATTATATAAATAATTGTATTTCAAAAATAATTTTCAATTACTTCCAACATTGTGTAAATCCCCTAACACTTTTCTAAAAAAATCCTTAAACCATGATCTACTATATGCCGTGGAGCAACTTGTTGCCGGTGGGCGGGGCCACGACACGCCCACCGCACCAGCAGCCGACCTCGTGGTCGACAGCGGCAGTACCGCTGCAGACACCGTGGAGTCCACACTTTTACTATGGCCGCTCTACTGAGATTCGACATGAGACTCCTCTCGCCGGAACGCTGACGTCTACTAAAACACAAGGTAAGTCATAAGCTAGTTTGCTAATTACAATTTTTTGACTAGCTAGCAAAAGACTTGTAAAATACTTTGAACTTATAAAACTTCAAATTTTGTTATTCAAACTCTTATAAGATTTCTATATAGATATGTAGCAATATCGCTTTGGAAACACCGCAACAATCGCATCTTTTTAAATTGAACTCAATAATTCCTTTTAGCTAAGTAATTGTAATTAGCAAGTATTATAAAAGATTAGCTAAAATTTGAAATTTTTTTTTGTCCTGAAACTGAAATCGATGATTGACGGAAGTTCTTGAAAATAAATTGAAGAAATTGTGCCTTTCTAAGAATATTTTGGAATGTTTATGCCTCAGGTAGGTGAAGTCAAAGAAGGCGTGATGTTACAAATAATATCATCTTTCTATTGCGTGTTAAGAAATTAGACATACGTAATTTAGTAAATCATGAAAAGGTCACAAAATTTGAGAACATATTCATTCAAGGCATAATTCTAGAGCAGAATTAGAGTCCTACCTTAAGTCATAGTACATTACTATTCTCTTCTCTTTAAAATATATTGTCTCTTCTCTTTAAAATATATTGATATAGCTTTACGTATGACAAGTTTCGCATCTGTTTCCGTATACAGGAACCCAGATTAAGTGACAAATGTGACTTGAAGTCCATTAATCGCCTCGTAAGACACCCCCACCTGAAGATATAGTAGTATAAATTTGAATCGTAGATTTCCGTAAGGAAGTAATTATCTCACTCGAAACCCAAAAATAAATAAGACTGTACCGTAATTTTCTACGAAAATGTCCTTCATTTTTTCTTAAATCATATGCACTTTTTAATCGTTCACAAGCTTCACACGACACTCCATAAGAAAGTCCGCCCCTCCGTTACCCGCATTCCTCTGTCGTCCATCCATTAGTCATTGACTATGTTTGTAGCGAGTTTTTGAGCAATTCGTAAATTGTTCAATGTTGATAATATTTTTATACATACAATACATACATACATATCTTCACGGTGTATTCCTAACGGGGTGGTCAGAGAGGACGGAACGCCAAATTTCGCCGTCCTTACATACTTCTTTCACTTCCTCAAATTGCATCATTCTCCTCACACATTTTCGCTTAGGTGTGCGAGTGCTTTTCACATTTCCGTCTGCTAACACTCTGGCTATTTGATCTTCATACCTTTTGTTGGCTTCTTTTACCACTCACTTTCGCTCTGTCGATTATCTTGTCAGTCTTTCATCACTCATTCTTTCTATGTGCCTGAACCATCTAAGCATTCCTTTCTGCATTTTTACAATAACACTGTCGTGTAACCCTGTCATACTGCGTATCTCTTCATTACTTAAGAATTACATTAAGAATGACACCGCACATATTTCTAAGAGATCGCATTTTTACTGCATTATCATACTTTGACTCGATTTCGGGCATGTCCAGTCCTCACTACTGTACAATAAAGTTGGCTCCAACGCCGCATTGTGGATGGCCATTTCGGCAGTGTTAGATATATTCACACTGCCTACTAATGCGGACAAAGCACCGTTCACTTTATTGCCAGCTGCTACCCGCCTCTCCACATCCATCTCACATCTTTTATCCCTCGAAAACGCACTCCCCAGATACACAATTTCATTCATTGTTCTAGACATTTTCCATGTACCCAAATCTCACATTTTGTCAGTACCGCTTCCCCTTCAAACACCAAAACCTTAGTTTTGTTGACATTCATATACAATCCTTTCACTTAACAGTCTTCTTTCATGCACGTGACTAGTGTGACATATATGAATATATCTCCAAAACAATAGAGTTGTAATCTACACATATCTATACCATTACAAACTATAACTCAAAAAGTAGGTACCTATATTAGTTATTAGGGTATTAAACACCTTTATCGTAAGTGGACCGAGACTCGGCCAAAAAGAAACGTTATGTACAACTTATATTAAATTATATTATGAGTAACATAATTAGAAGTAGTCTGTGATGAAAGTGAACAGTAACGACACAACTGTGCGTGAAGCATTAATTCAATAGAAATACCTAAATTGATTCAGTAGACGCAGCTCGTTGGCTGACGATAGAATAGGTCTTGTGATAAAATCATACACACTACTTTAATAAGTATTAGAAAAAATATGGAAAACAAATAACCAGCAATAAAAAACAATTGACGAAACCAAATCAAAAGTTCAGTGGCATTTGGAAACGCTTTACCGACGACAAAGACGGTTCGAATTCATATCTGTTAGGAAACTATTAGGTTTCATTAAATAAAATAATACGAGATACTGAATAACAAATTAGTAGTCACAATTATAATCCAAGATCATTACGAATCAATACAGATCACGATAACTACTATCGAAGACATGCTCTTAGCAACAACCGACAATAAATAAGTGCCTCGATATTCGGCTTGTAGCGACTTTTATAAACACGTTGTCTTGATGACGTCATTTCCGCAAGAACTGGCGGCGTGTTGCTAACATATCTATATTGGAAATTATTTGTAATCGGTCTTGTTTAGAAAGGCAAATATGAATTCTTCTAGGCAACTATCTTTTTAGAGATACCATCTTCAATTTTTTCAAAAGTTATTTCGATTTTGAGGAATTCGAGTAAAAATCGGATTTTAACAAAATTATCGTGATTTGTTTTTCTAAAAGTAATACAATAGTTAAGTTTACGCATGAAACGACACTCCATGACTCTAAAACCCACAAGTCTTTAATTAAAAAAGAAACTTCTTTAACACTTTTACTACTCAAATTTTTTTGCCAAATTTCGAGGGATCTAGACAATAAAAATAAATCACATAATTATATTTTCTACATTTTATCGTGAAAACTACCCTTATTCTACTATTACTCTAATCCATAGTTTTGTGTTGTTCGTTTGTACTACTCTAAGCTGGATCGAAAATCGCAGAACATACATGGAGGTACAATCCATAGGTATTGAGCTGCTCTATCGTTTGATCCACCCTTTTCGCTACACCTTGTGTAAAAAAAGTCTTAAAAGTCACCAGAAATTGAGTATAGAAACCATTTTATATGGATTTTATATGGGCATATGGAATCCTCAATATGCGAATAGAGTTCGCATTTTACTAATTTTTGTAACTACTAACTCTAATCTTAGAGAACTGTAAACTACAAATCACAATTTGGACTTTTTGACGGAAACGGGATAAGTGAGGGCATTTTATTTAGACTTTCTATTTTTTACATTTTTGCATTGTTTTAAAGTTCTGTATACGTGAAAAGAATGAAGTAAGTCTAAATAAACATATGTAACCTGAAGTTCGCACGCTCTTCCAAGAAGTGCTTTATAACTTCATTAAAGCCTATTATCACTTTACTGGAGGAGTTTTATAATACAATAAGATAAAAAAACAAATTTACTTCGAACATGCTTCATGTGTTCGTCATGAATTATAACAATATTTGACATGTGCGTTACATTGCCTGTTTAACTCATCAAGCGATTCTACTTATTAATGTGTGGCATTGGTAAATGCGCTAATCGAAGCGAAGAAAGAAAACCGGACAAGTGCGAGTCGGACTCGCCCACCGAGGGTTCCGTACAAATTGATTGATTACGTACTTTAAATAAAGACTATATTTTTTATGATTTAAATGCAAATGTATAGTTTTCAGATTTTTCCCTATACTTGTAGTATAAGATGGTATTACTTGCCAAATTTCGTAGTTCTAGGTCAACGGAAAGTACCCTATAAATTTTGATTCTCTTGAGAGTGTCGAAATATACGTTTTTTCAGGGGACTGTAGACCTGAGTATATGCTTTTAATTTCAACTCGATACCTCCACGCGTTCCCGAGATAAAGGGTCTTGAGAGACAGACGGACGGACGGAGGGACGGACAGACAGACGGACAACAAAGTGATCCCATAAGGGTTCCGCTTTTCTTTTTGCGCTACGGAACCCAAAAAACACACAATTTTGAAAAATAAATTACATTAATATTTATGTTTCCCGTAAATAAGATACAATGAACTCTTGAGAATAATTCTAAACAATATCTGCGTAGGTACTTATGTGAACCACAAAGTAAGAACAAAGAACAACGGTATTTCAACAATCTGGAGCTCTTTATTCGTTGTTTAAAATATACTTGCATAAATATTTCAGTTTTTACTGTACAATATACATATACTAATGCAAAACGAGCTTGAACACGTCTCAATGCTATACAGAGGCACCTTACAATTGAAGCGAAAGGATCATTACAATGAGTAAATTTATTTTTATCGTGCATTGAATATTCCCACTACGGTATTCACTATAATTACTATCGATAATTATTAGACATTTTATTTCAATCATGAATGGAATAAGTTAACATCATGTAAGTAAAATCCAAAGGCCAATCATAGGAGCGGAGCGTAGGTACCTTACTCACAGCGCGACGACCCCTGCTGTGATACTTTGTACTGGCTCCGTTGTAGGACAAACGACAGAGTTGAGTTGTGCGCATTCGACTTCGTAATTTTTTCAAACGATTATTTAAACTTTTGCGAGTGATTGTACGATTTAAGGCGACGCATTGATAAACAATAATTTAATCCAAAATAGATCAAAAATGCCGTTATTATCGTTTATTTTAAAAATTATAATTAATTTGAAAAAATTCAATTGTCGTTTTGAAGAATATGTTTAGTTTAAAACTATACAGAAAATTTAGAAACTTAATCGGTCCCGTTACTTCTAAAAATGTAAATCTCTGTTTTAAAAGAGGTTTTTTATTATATTTTTTTTCTGTTACAGAATTAACTAATCGTGTATCGCAACTGTCAAAATAAAGTCAATGAAATGAAGAATCAAGTTACCAAATATCACTTTCATACGTTTTGAAGGCAATTAGAAAAATTGAGATCCCTGCCGTAAAAATTTCCAATGCGTCGCCTTAAGTGTCACTACTTATAAAATAATTGTAAGTGTATGAACAATTACAAAAAAATAAGGAAATCTCTAATTCTTCGCTAAGAAATGAAATATGCGAACTACGAACACTTGTGAAAACGACAGAAAATAATGTTGTTGTTTTGTCAAATCAATAGATTTGACGCAATATAAAAACAGAAATCTGCTGATTTAGGTATAGAAAAGGAAATACTTACCCTTATACTTAATAGTTTCACCCGCGTTAAAGTTTGTATTTTTCCGGTATAATAAGTAGCTTAGATTACTATCTGAAAAATTCTCTACCTGTCGATGAAAGTCGCGTCAAAATCGGTTTAACCTTTTCAGAGATTAGCCGGACAAACAAACAGACAGAAAGACAGACGGACAAAAATTTTAAAATAACGTATTTAGGTTTTTGTTACGTGGAAATAACCATATAACCGCAATTACCAGTGCAGCTCCCAATGCAGGAGCTGTACGATCTCCTCCACCTGCACTTCTGGCTCCAGCACATAGTTCCGGAGCTTCATCATGTAATGAACCCAGGGGAATACTTCCTAAAGCATCCAAATAACCCATTTAAGTAAAAGCTTTGATTTCCAAATCACAGACAGATACTTCAATTTTGTTTATATGTATAGATATATACATACATACATACATACATATTCTCGCGCTGTATTCCTAACGGGGTAGTCAGAGAGGACGGAGCGCCAAGCGTCGCGGTTCTTACATACATATCTTATAGATAGATGTATAGATAAATTGTTTCCATGCATTCTGTTGTAAACTTTGATCTAACTACACATATGTATTTCATGTAAATATTCATCTGTTCATCTTACACTCGGTTTAAATTAAATCTTCCAAAATCTTGAAGCTAAATATAATTAAGGAAAATACTTCGATCACATATAACTAGATACACAATCAACGCTCCAAAAATGTCCGAACCAAATGTGCGCTAAATGAGTATTTAAGCGCACTTCTGTTTTAGTGGTATTCGAAAACGATCAAAGTCAAAGTCAAATCAATTTATTCAAGTAAACCCAATTACATGGTTTTTTGAACGTCAAATCTACTTTAGTTCGGTTCGAATAGAAAACCTGGACATTGAGAAGAACCGACAAGAAACTCAGTCAGGTATCATTTTTTCAACTTCATTTTACAAAAGGTTTATTAAAATACAATATTTTCATTAAGCCAGTAAACGCATGTGCAGAGAACATCATTTCCAGACTATTGTTTTATCTTCAATGAAATCGTTTATTTTATAGTATGATTGTCTAGTCAATGTAACGCTAACAGCGAACATGTCAAAGTGCTCCTTCAAAAATTGCAAAAATAACACATCTAGAACGCTAAAAAAAGACGCGAGTTCTTATTTTCGGTTAATAAATAAATAATATTATTTACGTGTTCATTATTTCATTATAGTAATAACGTTACATAGCTGTTTTTTATTAAATTCGTAATCATATTTTGAAATATTGCCTGACACGATTTGTCTTATCCTTGTCACTTTCACGTAACAAATCAACGTAGCAACATAGCAAAGCAAATAGATTATTTGAATTATATTTTATGCACGAGACGTAAGATTGCATTTTAAATATTTTATTTAACAAACTTCGTTTCAAGGTCATGCAAGAATCGTTTACGAGCGTTTGTAACCTTATAGTTTGACAGTAAGGTCTACTTTAGATTAACACAATATTGCCGATAATATGCTTTACGATATTAAAAATATATACGTCAATTCGGACAATAATTTGTTTAAATTTTATAGGAGATTGTGAATCTTGTTATATGTGATCGAATGGAAAATAGGAAAAAATTGTTAAAGAATAAAAAAATTACTGCCAACCCTACAACATTAGGTATAAATTATGCACGATGTTAGAGTACTTTGCCTCAGTCTGCACTATTTATTACTCTATTTTTTTGCTCGAAGGCCAATTCATTAGAATATTGTAAGATTACTTTCCTATCAACATTTGTCGATTCAAACTTCTTATTGTGAGTACATTATGATATTCTCATATCTCCATACACGCAACATAACTTTATGCCATTTTTCATTCTGTTTGGACAAAACGTATTAAAGTGTTTCACGCTTAGTAATAAGTATTGATGAAAGACAAAACCATATAGCACAAGTAGTTAACTCATAAAATAAGCAACGAAGAGATACGTACTATGACATGGAGGGATAACAGTGTTTAAATGCCTATTACTATTTCTCTCCTAGGAAACAATTCAGTTACGTACATTAATCTCTTTAAAATTTGTTAAGAAGGTAAACAAGATTTAGTGTTTCCTTTACTAATTTTTTTAAAATATAAGTAAGAACATTCAACATGAGTTACTAACCGTAAAGATATTTTGCAATATATTTTATTTATGAAAATTATTTAAATATCGCCTTGATTAATATTTTGTGTCACCCCTGTCACCTATTGGATTATAATTAGGCATTACATAAGTATCGTTAGCCACATCAATGTTAAAAAGATTGTTTTTGAAGCAAATCAGTTTGAAACTGACTTTAAATTCCTCAGTTCTTGTACACACACATTTTAAAAAGACGAAAAAGAAAACATTTTTAAAGACCGAAAAATGGAAAAATTATGAAAACAAAATGTTTTCTTTTTTCAATTTTTAACACGGTCAGTACGTTAGGAGACCCAAACTATCTCTCACGGGGCTTTCACTCAGTGTGGCGCTCAAAATCGTGTGTTCCCTCTGTGCGGGAGTCCATAACTTTTAAATTTCTGTGTTTATGACTGGGACAAATATACATACTTGGTTCTCGCTAAAAGTTTGACTAAATGACGTAATAAAAAGAACTGGGTATCTTTTAGATCCCTAACCCACTGAATAGTAACAGTTTTCACTCAGTGCGTTAGGAGTACTCGCAGATCTCTTAAATCGTAGGCCTCGCAGACGCATGGAGAGGTAAGCGAGCGGCGCAGACACCGCAAGTTTCGTTTTATTGCTATTACACGCGTTTTTTTTTCTGTTTCTTTTGTAAATACAAGACAAATAGTGTTCAATCATGACTTCCGTGAAACATGCATAAATCAAAATGAAGCTCCTAGAAATGATAACTCAAAAAACAGTCCATTTGTTTTTGAGTATTCAATTCAAGACGAAGAAGAAGATGATGGTGAAGAAATAAATTTAAAACATCAGAAGCCAATTTGAATAATGATTCAAAAGAACAATTAGTACTTACTGCCGGAAATTTAAAAAAAGGGGTCTAGGACCGGGTCATAAAACTCGATCCACACAAGCGTTGCTGGAAAGAAACTTTTCTAACTTCATCAGGGCAGGAAGACTGGCAATCATCTAATCCCGATCTCAATCCAAGTACTAAAAAGTACTACAAGTAATAAAAAAAAGTTTAGTATCACAGATTGCTTGCTTGCTTTTCGTGTGGGTTACCAGGTAACCCATCTAATCCGGATGGTCATAGTTTTTAACACGCCTAATAGACCTCTGATATAGTTTTGTGTAACGACCACTGTCTGAGTCAGTGCCCGAAACCGAGAAATTAACATGGCTTTTGAAGCACGCAATCATGTTATTTTCAGACGCTCAGATGATACTGCCTGAAATTTCTTAAAAAACTGTTTGAAACAGTTTCAGGTAGTCTCTATATTTCTGGAATAGCTGCCAGTTGATTGTTTATATTCTGCAGCGAATATATGTATTTCATTTCAGAACTTGTGGGAAAATGTATTGATCACGTTTTTCAGTGAAGTGTCAAAAAGAGACGACGTTGCGTGGGCTACTACGATAAATTAAGACACACTGAATACCATACAAGCTTCCAAAAAAACGAAAAGGATTATTACTTACTGTGGGCAATGTGACAAAAATATGTGCTTCCCGTTTTTTAATGAAAAACACTTTTCACAAGTTTGACTTCTTAAATTTAGCAAACTTACCTTATTTCATTACTAACTTACTTTTAAATTTAATAAAAGTTCACTTATCGATAACTGATATTTTATTTTAATCTCATCACTAGATTCTACACAAATTGACTAAACTTTAGGTGCGGTGCGAGATACAATCGATACCTTATTATTGTTCAATAATTTATCGCATTCTATTTGTTAAAACTGCGTGCGAATTTACTTTTAGGTAAAGCAATTAGTTGGCTTTGATACGTAGAAATTACATAAATGTTATTCTTTTTTTGAGAGAGATATTCATTATTTCCAAAATCTTTTTTTTAAGGGGCTGATTAGGTCTCAATCGCACTGAAGTAAAATTTTATTTCGAGTTCGTTTAGGTCTCAAACGCGCTGGTTGAAAGTTATTTGAAATTGGCTACGCACCGAACATTAAGCCATTTTTACATTCTGTATGCGTATAACTCACCTTAGTCGGTATGAAAGCAATAGACCTGAACATCTCTTTTGGACGGACGACTTCATATAATTATATGAAGTATAACGGCTAATTGTTCTTGTTAATCCCAAAAATAGTGGTCAAAGTTTATCCGTTATTTGTGTCAAGGCTACAGTTAACAGGTGTCGAGAGAAGTGTCTCGGACACAATTATGAACTATGTCCATAACTTAGATGAGTCATCTTAAGTTCGAATCCTCGTGGTCACTAAGTTGTCGCTATGTTTATGAGTCCATTAATTTCCTCCATTCCTCTGTCATCCGATTAAGTCCTAGTGTAACTCGGTAATAAATCAATTTAACCCCGTCTAAAGGTTTTGTTTTGGTTGTAATGTAAATTTAAAACTAACTCATTCATTCAGTCTTTAATCTGAAATATGTCTTTTAAGATTTATAAATATATTCTACTTATTCCCTTATGGGATAAATATCTAAGATTTCTTAAAAATCAATTTCATACTTTCAAAATATGTACTTCACAAGTAGAATTATTGTAGTAGTATTTCAAACGGTTCTATTCCCATACTAAGCTATTTAGTAGTTTTTACCGATGCGATGCTTGAAGTAACTGTAAAATGAATGTCAATTTCATGTTTTACAGATTTCAATCACATTCATTCAAACAGATGCATTTTTAGGGTAGCATACTATTAAATACATAGTACTTATTAAATACAAAGACCGAAGATGTAGTATTAAAATTAAGAAATCTTAAATGGAAATGGGCTGGCCATGTATTTAGAGGAGAAGAGAAATGGAACAAGTTGGTATCATCGTGGTACCCAAGAGAGTTAAAAAGACGGAAAAGAAAACTATTTAGAAGATGGGAAGATGATATTTCTATAGCAGCTGGAAAACCATGGACAAGAATGGTACGGGAGAGAGTAGATTGGAAAGTGTTGGGGGAGGCCTTTGCCAGAGGGCAGAACAGCACAGAACGATAACTAAAATGTATAATGTGTATTTACATAATGAATGAAATTATAATACACTGTATAATCTGAAAGAAGGCTAATAAATAAAATAAATTAATTAAAAAAAACTTATTAAATACTAGCTTAGAATTGAACGGGTTAATATACAGTCTATGTCAACCCTGAAGGTCCGTTCTAAATATTGGTGAAAGAATTATTGAAATCGAATGAGTAGTTCTGGAGATTACCTCCTACATCCAAACTTACAAACTTTACCCCTTTGTAATATTAAGATTATTAAGATAAATAGATTAATAAAAGATAGATAGATAATAATATTATAGATATAGAAGATAGATTATTATTATAGGTTAAAGCATGAAATTGCCGTTTCGTACCGATAAACTGAAACAATTTTTTTTGTAGGACGAAATATATTTACTTTATCAAAGTATTTACCTTCACTGTCTATGTATTTTATCATCTAATCGGAAGATCATTTAAACCTTTGCGATAGAACTCTGGGGACCTTAACTCCACAAACTGTGTGAAAACATTTTGTTGGAAAGAAAATATTTTTCCTTGCAAAAAATTGTCTTAATCGCGGAAAAAATAATAGTCGATTGGGGCGAGGTCCGGCGAGTATGGAGGATTACGGATGGATTCTAACTGCAAGTCTTGTAGTGTTAAAACTGTTTCTCGAGCAGTTTGAGGTCTTGTGGCATCATGGAGCAATAATGGTGAAGATCGATTGACGAGTCGGGGCTGTTTGCGAGTTTCGTCATCATTGTTCGGAGTTCTGCACAGTAGACATCTGGTGATATTGCTTACCCAGACCTAAAGAAGCTGTAGAGAATTACATCATAAAGTGACCACCAAAAAGTTAGCATCACCCTTCTATGGGTAAGCTTCGCTTTAGGCTTTAGGGAATTGTTGTGCCTTTTGACCTAGCTATTGCTGTGTTCACTTGCGATTATCTATAAGAATCCATTTTTCGTTGTACATGACAATTCGCTCCAATATCCCTTCATTTCTGTACCGGCTTAACAAGGTAAGACTAGCTGCAACGCACGCTGCTGTCTATAGATCAGTCAACTAAAGGATCTATAGATCAGTAAACTAAACCATTTTTCAAGTTTTTTAATTTTATCGATTTGCTGCAAATGTTTCAATATTGTGGGTATGCTAACGTCAAACCATGCCGCTAATTTCTTGATAGTTTGATAAGAATCGGCTTCCACCATAACCTTCAGTTCATTCACCTTAATGTCTGGTCTCTCTCGTGGTGCATTATTCAAGTCGAAGTTTCCACTACTAACGCCGTGAAACCAAAAACACGCGGTGCGTTCATTAGCCATATCCTTTCCAAACGCAGCATTGACATTACGAGCAGTTTTTGCTATATTAGTTCCACATCCATCCATCTTCAGGTTAAAAGCTGAATGTAAAAACAATTGAAAGTTGAACAATCAAATGTGATAATATTTTTAAAGTTTTGCTGTGAAATCTGACAAGCATAGTTTAATTTTAATTCAAAATAACCAGTGCGTTAAAACGGCTATTTCATACTTTAACCCCTATTATTAGATTAGAGTACAACGAATGCTTGAAACATTTATTTATAGGTTACAACTCACGAAGTCTAGCTTACAATGTCGCGAATACAAAGTAGCCGTTACTTGCTTACATATACATACTAAACGTTATTACAGACATATCTACCCATATATTACATATATTAAAAAAGGAACCATTACGGTGACTTTGTCATGGCCGCTTATTTCAACAACTATACTTGATACTTTGTCTACAACATTGCGGATATTTATTGTAAATGGAAAAATTAAGAAAAAATTAAAATTTATTTATTTTACAAAAGAGGTCAACATTTTAAAGTGGGACTGGGTGCAGTAGGGCATGATATGAAAAAGCTTCATTTGCAAATTACAAAATATATTGTATTTCCTTCTATGCTGCATAGTTTTCGACTTATTATGAAAAATAATTAAAAATATAATTCTCCCCTTATCTCAGAAGTTCGCGAAGTGAAAAATCGGAAATAATTAGGGTTACAGAGATGTATGTAAATATTACAGGAAAGATTAAATGATGTAACTAGCACATAATTTGACAAATTATTATGTCCATTTTCAATCACTGGCAGTTACACGAGTAGGTTCCCGATTGAAGTTCATCAAAAGGTCAAAAAACTAAAATGGATATTTTTTTCAGTCGGTGAAAGTCACGTAATTATTCCCGTTGTAACTCGAACTAAAACATGAATTGTTATTTTAAATTCAAAGCGTAAACGGTCTGAGATCCGAGTCCAGTTATGTTAAGTATTGCGCCAAGGTACAAAGCTACATGGCGGCATCCATGTGACATACCTCGCTGAAATTATATTGCTGTGTGGTTATACTTTGTGCCTACGTTTACAAGGCCGGAACTTGCCCTCGAATTACTTAGTATGATATAGCTAACTGGACTTAAGAATTATATTTTTTTTATACCATAGCAGAGACAAGCGACATTTCGCTTGAAGGTATAAGTGGACTAAGATACCTTATGTTTACAATATTAAGACTGAGAAATATCGCAAATACCAACCTGCAACGCTGAGAACTAAAATGTTGTGCGTCTTTAGCAGAAACTTCACCGGCTGTATTATCCTCCACACCGGATCCCGTTGGTGCAAGTAATTCTGTGTGATGGCAGTGTATGGCGAGTAAGATGATGACAATCTGAATAGACTTCTCATGCAAACTTACCATGCGGATGATAAAAACCCACATAATGATAAATAATTATCTTTAGCCAACCACTTCTGCAAATTGACCACCTTATTAGAAAAACATACGATTTTCTGTTGTCCAATACCACCAATACGTGTTGGACCAGCGTGGCGGCCCTAATGTACGAAATCTCCCTTGTAACTTCCAAAAGAAAATGTAGTAGGCTCAGTAGCAGGACACGAGTATAGGCTGACTAGACCTTAGTGGTGTTGTAATGCCATTTTTTGTGCCTGAATCATCTAAGCATTCCTTTCTTCATTTTTACAATAACGCTATCATCCAACTTTGTCATACTACGTTTCTCTTCATTGCTTCGCGAGCATGCATCTGCGAGACTAACACCACACATATTTCTAAGAGATCGCATTTCAACTGCATTTTCGCTGCAACTTTCGCTCGATTTCCGGCATATCCGGGCCTCACTACCGTAGAATAAAGTTGGCACCAACACCGCGATGAGGATAGCCATTTTGGCTGAGTTAGTTATATTCGCACTGCCCACTAACGCGAACACAACGCAAATACAATAAAATTTAAAGTTTTATTAACATAATTGTTCAAAATTCCAACTAACGGAAAAAAGCTTTTTCTCTTTATCTACTCCATTAGGCAGACTTCGTGAAGATTTATGTGTATGTATATTATTTAAATATCGATAGCATTCCGTAAGTTACATTTTAGATTTTATTTCCTTTGTATATTCTACTAGTATATGATACGAGTATCAGCCACGTTGCAACAAGTAGCACAAAGTGAAACATTAAGTTAACCTTTAAAGAAGCGAGGAACAGACAAAAAAATGTCTGAAAATATTTGCGGAAGTGAAAAGCAATTACCCGCAAATTCCTCGAGTCGCCTCAGTCGAGTGGAGTTGACTCAACAGCGTGGTTTCTACTTTGCGTTTACAAAATAAAACGCGTCATGCTACGATGTTGCTATGACAATATATTACTGACTTATGACTGCATTAATTCGATACTAACTTGCATAATAACTACACATCGATGCCGGCTTAAAAAGAATGTCGCCAAGATAAATATTAGGATTTCACCTATGGAATTACGATTTCTTAATTAGTCTTCCGTTTCAAAATTAGAAAAAAGGAATGTTTATGGAATTACTTATCTGGCTCTGTTTGATCTCAACAAAACGACATTTTTTTAAATATTCTCATTCTGGAGTATTGCAGTGTGATCTGGAGACCTCATTATGCGACGCACTCACTAAGAATCGAACACATCCAAAAAAGATTTTTGTGGAGCCTGATAGGATCTAGTGGTGCTGCAATTAAATTTAACTCATACACAGATAAACTTAACTATTTTAAAATGATTCCCCTTTCAAAACGTAGAGGTGTGTTGGATTTAATGTTTCTTTACAAAGTGTTTAGGTTTAAGATAGACTGTCCGGGCCTCTTAAGCAAATTCAGAATTAGAATACCGTCTAGACAACCACGTGGCGAAATTAAATTATTGGTACCACCTTTTCGTAAAACAGTATTTTGTTCCAAATCAGCAATACCTAGACTATGTGACCTATTCAACAAAGTAAGTCACAGAGTTGACATATTTTTTGACTCTGACGTGACATTTAAGCATGCTATAGTGAAATATTATAAAAAGGACACGACGTAAAATACATGGCACTCTAGCTCAATTAAGTTAAGCTCATGTAAGTTAAGATCTTTAAAGTATTTTTTTTTTTTAAGTTTTTATGCAATTATTATTTGCACTGAATATGTAATATGTCTTGTTTCATTAAAATGAATAATGCATGCTGTGTTTACCTGTGAGTGATTGTGCACTTAGCATAATACTATTAATGTTAAATCTGTGTTTAACTTGGTGTAACAATTGTTGGTGAACTTAAATAAAAAAAAAATAAATAAATAAATAAAAAAAAATTAATATATAAATAAATATAACACGTTGCCATGAATTCGTGAAGCACGTAAATAAATAAAGGTTCGCCATTCCTGGCTTAGAAAAAATGAATAAAATCATTTACATTTAAAATAAAGTGTAAATTGCAAGAAAGTTATGAGAATTGCATTATCTTAGACACTTTTTTACGTATAAAACTGAAATCCCTGCCCAGTTGTCACGCTAATCCGTCCTGTATCACCACAAGTTGATACTGCCGAAGCAAGTACAACCAGTCGACACACCTATAGCCTGGCCGTTGACGAGTCACCGAGTGGTGAGACGTTGCTGTCGAATGCCGATGATAAAAGAACGATGACTATTACATAGCATTTTTTTTACACCATGGAAATCTCTGATCAAAAAGATAAATATTAATAAAACATTTTACTATTTACTTATAATCCCTTTGCAAAAAAGACAATTTGTCTTAGAATATCAAAAAGTTATCGAATTTTTAAACTTCATTTTTATTGGACTTTCAAAGATAAATAGAGAAAGCCAAGAACGTGTCGGCCAAGCGCATTGCAGGGTTCTGTATAAAAACGTTCTCTACTTTTGATAAACTAAACAAAGGACAATAAATAAAAAATTTTCCTTTTTGTTCTGTATTGTTACAAGCATAATAATTGTTGTTAAACTTCACTATCGCCAGAGGATTGTAGCTGTGAGACTTTTTTTTTTAATTTATGGCTTTCTCGATACAAGCTTTACCTAGTGAGGAAGCTATCGGATGTGTAATCATTTAAAAACAAAATATTTGTAATAAAGGATTTTTATATTTCTTTCTATTCTAATAATAGATTCAATCACTGATTGATAGATTCAATCAAAACAATTTCAAAAAAAAACTCATTCAAAGTATACATTTTTTAGTAATTTTGTTTCATTGAGAAATACCACGGATTATACATCATAGGTTTCATAATAGCTACTACGTCCGCCCGCGACTACGTCCAAGTTTTTTATTTTTAAAATACCTTATGTCTATCCTCAGGATTCAAGCTATCTCCATACCAAACTTCATCGCAATCGGTACGGTACGGCAGCGCATAAAATACGAACACGCGAACATTCATTTTTATACGAGGGCTGCTATTTATGTATCCGAAATAACAAAGTGAAACAAACATATAACATTTATTATAGTTTTATTGCTTTTCAAAATATTCACCATGATGATCGATGCACTTTTGCATTCGTTGGAACTAATTTTCGTAGCACTTTTTCCATTCGGATTGAGGTGTCTCCAAAACGTGCATTTTGAACGCATCAACAGCCTCTTCACGGCTCGAAAAACGTTGACCACGTAATTTATTCTTCACGGTTGGGAATAAATAGAAGTCGTTGGGGGCCAAGTCGGGGCCGACTTGTACGGCGGATGACCCGTTAATTCGACCTTTTGATCTTCCAAATACCGAGTTGTTTCGGCCGATGTGTGGCAGCTAGCATTGTCATGATGAAGAAAGATTCTGCGTTGTCGGTTGTTCTTTCTTATTTCTTCAAAGACTTCTGGCAAACAAATGGTCGTGTACCATTCAGAATTAACCGTTTTACAATCCTCTAGTGGTACTGTAGCTACATGTTCATTTATACCAAAAAAACAAGCGACCATTTGCTTCAAAGTGCTTTTTGAACGAATGACTTTTGTTGGGTTCGGCTCATCTTGGAACACCCAAACCGTTGATTGTTGTTTAGTTTCAGGATCATACGCATACATCCAAGCTTCATCACCTGTGTAGATATTACAGACAGCTTTTGACGCACCCTGATTGTACTTTTGTAACATTTTTTCACACCAATCGACACGAACGCCGTTTTTGTTCAATTCTCAAGTTGTGCGGAATCCAACGTGAACAAATTTTTTTAACAACTAAATGATCGTCTAATATTTTATATATACTTGTCATACTTATGCCCAGAGACGCCTCTATCTCGCGATATGTAACATGACGATCTTGCATTATTAGTTCCGGCACAGCGCCAATATTTTGAGGTACAACAACCGATTTAGGGCGACCTTCTTTAACTTTATCCGTGAGCACAGACCGCCCACGATTAAACTCACTAAACCAGTGATACACAGTAGTTTCCGATGGTGCTTCGTCCCCAAAAGCCGAAGTGAGTTGATCGATGCACTGTTTTTGAGTTAGCCCTCGCCGAAAATCTTAATAAATCATAGCACGAAAATTTTTACGACTTAAATCCATGGTGATAAAGACAATTTTCTAAATGACGCCACAAAGGATAAACAAATGACCGCTACATGAAAGAAATTGTATTCTTCAGTCAAAGAGTTTCATTTTTAAATGTTATAATTACTTTTTTAATATTGTTCTGTAACTGGCCAGTTCCGGATACATAAATAGCAGCCCTCGTATATTAGATCTAAAATGAGAGCGGGAGGGCTATCACATAGACTTATCTATAAAGGTTCCAATGGAATACGCAACCCTAAAAATTCAGAAAGGTGTGGATAAACGTTGAATTAGTTAAGAGTTTTTGATTAATCGACAACTCATAGTGAGAGATCGACTCTGATATACCTACAACGTAAAACTGAGTGATTTATTCATGAGAATGGAAGATGAATTGACTCCAAAGACACAAATCTGAAGTCACTAGGTTTTAGGGTTCCATTTCAACATCGGAAAACGGAACAGTTATGGAATTACTTCCGTGGTTATTTATTGTGGTTATTTAATTATTTACTGTACCTAGAGCTATGAGGAATTTTAAGAAAACATTTTATAATGCATTGTCATTAGGACCACGTACGCGCATCAATATTCGTGTTGATTTCATCCGGTGTCGGTTGAATTACGTGCTATCCTCACATACAGGCGAACATAATATGCAAAATATGTACCGAAAATGTTATACTGATCCAATTTCTTTTTCTCAAAAAATCGAAATATTATTGAAGCGTTACATGGCTTTTTTATTTTATTGTTTTAATACGTAGACTGTGATTCGCTCGTTAATTGCGTATAAAAAAATTAAAAAGTCTGACTGTATTACAAAATTCGAATCCGCGCATTTCAGCACGGTAATCCAACTCTGTAGTCACTGTATCATTGAAAAGGTAAACTTTTTTGCGAAATTAAAAGAGTTTAGGAGTATTAAATGTGTGAAAATATGGAGAAAACTATTTTTCCCAGAACTGAGATATAGCTAGATCGATTTTTCACCTCCGTTAACCCCTATATGCATATATGCCCCTAACGCGTTTACAAAAATTATATCGACCCCATCGTAGACGTCCTAGGGACATTTTGACGGACCCGGACGACCTCATAATAGTGGCGAACGACGCCCTGTTAAACATTACAAACAACGCTACGACATCACACCGCCACCTTCGGAGGGGGCGTAGACGTCTTGCGCGCTAACACCAGGGCCTCTCATGTAGGTTCTCTCCGACGATCACATAACACATACTCAGATAGGGCCTCACTTGAGCGCGGGCCTTCCGCTCGCGCTGAGTCACACGTTAGGCACCCACCATTTCGGGCCTTCAGCTGTTTGTACGCCGGCCGGTTAAAACCACTCTGGGACCGGCCCTCACCCGTATAGGTTTCTTGATGGCACACAGATGCATATTTTCCCGTCGACAACCTGAGCCGAGGTTCCGTCCTCCGTCCCGGGTACCCCCCGGACGAAGGGGCCCTCAGGCTTTGTCGACCTCTCTTGGGGGAGCGCCCTTCGTGCTTCCCCGCTACGCGTTCGGCTCGCTACGACGGCCTGTAGGGTCAAGTGGCGGTGGAGGGTAGTTTTAGCCGGTTCGAGCCCGGCACTACCCGGTCGCGCCCGACGTTCTCTCGTGAGGCGTCGGAGGTGGCTGGGTGCTCGTGCGGAGTTTCTTCCCTTCCGAGAAACAATAAAAGAAAAAAAAAACAATAATTATATACACACATATCTTCACGTGTAGCCCTGACGGGGTAGTCAGAGAGGACGGAGCGACAAGCTTCGCGGTAATTACATACTGCTTTCGCTTTCTCAAATCTCAAAAATTATGATTTTACACATAAGCCGAATAGCTCATATGGACGGAGAGATGAACGGACAGACAAACAGACAAAACAAAATCATAAGGCATCCGTTTGAGGCATTTTAGCTTTAGAAACCTTAGACTTGGAAAAATTGTCGAAAGCTTTTTTATTGAGTACTTATTTACTGGCATTATAGTAATGTCAAAAAGTGAACCTTTGAATCGCGGTAGAAGTGAGTGAACTTAGGAACTGAGGTGAATTTTTTGGCACTTTATCTTAATACTCGGGGATGCCAACGCATTTACAATCTGATAGCACAGATTAATTAGATTACTACCGCTGATAGATAGATGATTCTCTATTGATAACACTTCAAGATAGAAACAAAGTCAACATACATACATATGTATGCATCCATACGCTGAATCCCTAACGGGGTAGTCAGAGAGGACGGAGCGCGAAGCTTCGCGGTCCTTACATACTTCTTTCGCCTCTTCGAAGCTCATCATTCTCCTCACATATTTTCGTCTAGATATGCAGATGCTTTGAATTTTCCGTCAGCTAGCACTCCGGCTATTTGATCTTCGTACGTCAGCCTTGATCTTCCTTGGATTCTGCTACCACTCACTTTTGCTCTCTTCTATGAGTCTTTCATCACTCATTCTTTCTTTCAACATTGAAGTCAACGGGAAAGTTTGTAAAATACAAGTATAATATATATATAATCTTAAGTGTTTTCTACCCCTGATCACAGTATCAACATAACAGTAGGATGTCTTCATAGAATTCCAGCGTGCGCAGTTTGTATGTGTGCGTGCTTCTACGTACGCGTTGTGACACGCACACACAACGGCATTATTTTGGGCGAATATGGGCAATTATTGTAGCACCAGTCGAGGCCGTATGCGACACAAACATGCGACCGCTGCCATTTCTCTTTAAGTTGTTCTTCACATTGTCACAAATACAAAAATGTCTAAATCACATAAATGAACGTGTTATAATGTCCTTAGATGGCTAAATAATTTTAGTTATTCCCATTCAGAGTTATCATTCTTTAACATAACTACGAGAAATTGAATTTAACAAACTTAAAAAACTTATCGGTGTGCATTGTTTTTTATTATTATATACTAAATATATAACTAAACGAGATGCTCTCCGCATCTTACACCCCACGTATCAGCCCTACGTATCTATGTATCCTCATACGTACGCAACTGCGCTACGTATGAGGCGGGAGTCGGCTTTCTCTTCTACATATTCTCTGCCGTGATATTATCTGTCCTGATATAAACGTCTATGGGACTCAGTCAACTTGTCGACAGGTGGACTATTCTCTCGTTGTCCGTCCCATAGTCTACTTCTTCTTATTCTAATATATAAAAATGAATGTATCTTTGTATGTTTGTCCTCTATGCATTCCTGAATCATTCCTCCTATTGTGATGAAACTTTAGTGAGTTGTTCTGCGTCTGCTAGTGAAGGTTTCTAAATTATTTAATGTAATAAATAAAAGAAAAAACGTGTGTAGTCGGAGAACCCCCGTCAGGAACAAAGTTCCTTAGTTGCAGTCTCCATTCGTTAATAAGTTTTAATAAAATTTCCTCGTGTAATAAAGTTATACAGCCAGCCACGCGCTGTTTGTCTACTCGAATCTCAATACTCGCACGCACACAATCTTTGTATAGAGCTAACGAACCTTGCTCGCGCGGCGCCCGCCCCACGCTGCTCAATTAACTAGCATGTGTTAGGAAGAGTCAAAGATAGTCGCTGAGAGTCGAATGAAGAATGCATAACGCTTTTTAGTTACGTGACGATTTCTACCAATTCACACCTCTGTCAAGCCGCGTTAAGGAACTTCGTTCCATAAAACCTACGAGTTTACACCGTCACCCTCTGCGTCTCAAATAAGAATAGGCTTACTCCCATTCTTATTTGAGACGCAGAGGCCAGTCAAATCTCATTGTCAAGATCGCTGTATTATCACTTCGCAATCCCTTAAACAATACTAAGCTCCTATTTGGTTGTTAAATGAGGCGAAAGAAACATTCACTCCGTTTATGGACAATAATGTTTACTACGCCGTAAAGTTTACACAAAGATGCTTTCTCAATACCCTTACGTGTATTGTTTTGTGATCTCAAAGCAGTTTTAAACAGGTTTAAAAGGAAAATAGAAGTGCCTACTAACTTTTGCTTGCGAATTTGTCTGCGTATATACATGCATACATATTTTCACGCTGTTTCGCTAACGTGGTAGTCAGAGAGGTTGGAGCGCCAAGCTTCGCGGTCCTTCTTTTACTTCCTCAAATCTCATCATTCTCATTCTTCTCACACATTTTCGCCTAGGTATGCGAGTGCTTTTGACCTTTCCGTTTGCTTACACTCTGGCTATTTGGCCTTCATATTCTTGGCCTTGGTCTTACTTGGATTCTTTTACCACTTGCTTCACTCATGCTTTCTATGTACCCGCACCATCTAAGCATTCCTTTCTGCATTATTACAATAACACTGTCGTGCAACCCTGTCATACTGCGTATCTCTTCATTGCTTATCCTGTCCGCAAGGGTGACACCGCACATATTTCTAATAGATCGCATTTCTACAGCATTTATCATACTTTCACTCGATTTTGAGCATATCCAAGCTTTGCTACTATACAATAAAGTCACTGCGTATATCATGAAGATAAGCCGGTTAACAGCGTGTCTGACCATATTCAGTAAAGTGTTGCTTAGTAGATATTCACAATATTCATTTACAAGGCAGCAAAATGAACTTTGTATTTCATAGCGTTATTTCTGCGGTCGCTTAACGTATAACCGAAAATACCCCATATCTCAGTAATTACACAACACATGTTAATCAAACCTTCAATCAAAATCAAATCTTAGCAACTGTTAACTTAAATAAAAAGTCATTTTAAAACTTATTTTTGAAGGCCTTATGGATATGGATAAAAGAATTTATGATGTGTGCCACCCTAGTTTTATTTTTTTTTCTATTTCACTACACATCGGTTGTACATCGGTTCGTAGAATATTCCTTCTAAATTTCATCTATGTAGTGGTAATAGTCTGTGAATAGCTGTGACATACGGATCAACAGACAGACAGACTGAGAGAACGAAATTATTAGGGTTACGTTTTTTAACCCTAAACACTCTAAAGAACAATCGGTCCCGAAATTAATTTTTTTAATTCCTCGTTTCTCGTTTCTGGACTTGTGTTTTTCAATTTACTCCTCCATAACAAATTACAGCTCACAATATGGCTATCAAGTGAACTAAAATTTATTAGGACACGTAAATTAAAAACCAGAAATGAGTAACAAAAAAAAGTATGTAAGAAAATATACTCCTTTAGCGTTTTTAAGCAAAACTGGCCTCATATAAAAAATAAAAAAATGCCCACATATAAAAAACAAAACTGGCCACATATAATAAAAATTAAAACTGGTCAATTAAAAACAAAATAAACTCTCTTCGTTGCTAACTTCATGTTGTGTTAGATCGACGTAGACGCGCGCGACTTCCTTTGCCAACTTCATCTTGTGTTACATCGATGACGTAACTTCCGTGCTGCATGCAACTACATGCTGAAATTACACTCTGATCTGTTTTTCCAAACGCGCCATAAGAAGTATACCTTCAAAACTAAAAGATTGAATAATACGTATTTTGTACATACACTTTTCATTTTTTAATTTTGCCTTTACTTTTGTGAAATTGCTACAATACCCTAATAAGACCCTAATATGCGTCTGATACACTCTTAGATAGTATTTTACAGTATTGGTACGGAAGACTAAAAACGAGATAAAACTAAATACAGACCTATTTATAAATTTATGCCTATCTCAATTAAATGTGTAGGGAGATTATCCATAAGTCGTTTCACCCCTTAATAGACTCTTAAAGACGAACCGAAGGGGTGCATTAGGGGCGCAATACACTCAATAAATCAGATTAACTGCTCGTAATCCATACAACAAAACGCTTTTCTAACTTACTGTACCGATTTTCAATGCGTATATGTATTTACTGACCGAGCTTCTTACCCAAAGAATTCTTACCTACTTGGGTAACTTATTATCTAACTGCAATCTCATACCGATCAGTTTGTATGCGAATTTTAGCGTAGCTCAAAGGAGCAAACACACAAAGAAACAAAAATTATAAAAATTGTAAGCAACTCTTACAATTTCGTCAAGTTTGTTTGACTTATTCTATCATCTTGTATCACTTATTGAAATGAAATTCGGTATAGAAGCGTAAATTGGTAGCCCAAAACAAACATTAGAAACAAAACATTAATTGGTATTTTGGACTATTTTTTTAATTAATTTTTACTTTGTTCAAAACTGTTGAGGAACTCTGTGGTCGACACACTCTTGGTCTTCAGGATTCAAAATAGGAACCCTTCTAATTTCATTCTGTCCGCCTGATCGTCTGTCCATTTGTCAATTAGTGTGTCATAGCCATTTTGGAACTGTAATTAAACAATGCTGTAGTGAAATTACGAAAAAAAATTAGGAGCGACGCTTCTTCATAACGCGTGTTTTTTTTTAAATTTTTATCGACTGTTTATATCGTTAAATAAATCGTAAAAATATTCAGCTGTTAAACACTTACATTTAGTAGAAAAAATATGTTAAAAATAACAAACGGATTTGGGTACTTTAATAGCCGGCCATTATGGCGCGATTATTATACATAGGTATTGTAGACATTGGCGTCATATACGATATGACCAATAGCTTTGCGTTTAACTATTTTAAAATTTCCACACATTTTTTGGACTCTTTATTAATTAGTTTCTTAATCTAAAAATAATTAAATTAAAAAATTTTTTCGTAGCCATAAGGCGCGGGTTGATGGTTTTCACGCAATCCTGCGCAAGAGGTGCGCTTCTATATTAACCAGGGTACGTGCCAGCCCCAACGGAATCCTTAGCATTATATCGAACAGATGGGACTGCCCAGTACTAGGACACTGGATGCGCTTGCATGCCAGAACGTGACCTGTGTCCAGTATCGTGCGGTCCAGCACTGTATAAATTAAATTATTCATTTAAATAGCATAGTTTTACTAACATTTTTTTTAATAATTATTGTATTATTAACAAAGATGGATTTTTCTGGTCTGATTTAAAATGAAAATAAATAAATAATTCCGTAGCAATAAAGATTGTACAAAAAAATACTTAACTTTGATTTGAATCATAACATGCATATTCCCTATTGAGGAATTTAGAAAAAAATTAGTGCATAATACAGTATACATCATATTTATTTTCACATATAACATAACACATGCGTGTGGGTAGGAGTATCTTTATCGGAAAAAATGTTTCCCCCCCCCCCAACTATGAGATGGAAAATTCTCAAAAGAAACTTGGTTATAATTAGATACGTTATGTAGTTTTTGACATATCAGTTTTTTTTGAGCTACACGCTAAGCGACTGCAGATATAACTTTGTTTTTCACAGTGTCTGAGAAATAAATACAATTTAGTTTTGTTATCGATTAAACGAATCGAAACGAAAACGATAATATGCATCCCTATACTACTGACCTTTTCCCTATGCGTTGTCTAACACACACTTGGCTGGCTTTTTTTAAACATGTTCAATGGGCAGACTCGACTCTGTTTTTGTTTTCTAATAGTTCATACATGTATAGATGACATGAATATAGCATACGTAAGTACTTGAGAATATAGTTTGCTATTATATTAATCCTCTTACAAATCTTCAGAGGTCAGTCTACCAATTTACTAAGATTGTTAATCTTTTTAAAAGGAACAAATCTTGAACTTTAATAATCGTAATGACTACTGTACACACACCACCACAAAGCCACGCGGTTAGCGGAAAGGTCACTTTTCATTAACTTTATTTGCAAAGCAATCAGTTTGTGGGGACCTCGCAAGTGTTTACGCGAGACATTTTAGCAAACAGAGTAAATTGTGCGCCTTATTTACAACGACAACATTTTTTTCGCAACGAATAAGGAGGCTTTAACAACTACAGTGTTTTGACAAATCACAGCAAGCATTTTTACTCTAAAACGGCAAAATTAGATACATAACGTTACTACCGTTAGGCTGCGACTAAACGGCGCAAAAACATTCTTGCGGCCGCCGCGCGGTAGCCGCGTGGTAATTTCGATTTTTTGATTTAATTTCGATACAAATGTTCCAGTAGGGGTCAATAGACAATATCTTAGATATAGCTTTTATTTGAGGTTAAGAGAGGGTTTCGTATAATGCGATGTCATATTGAATATTCTAGATACCAAAACCGCCGCGCGGTAGCCGCGCTGCGTTGTTGTAATTATTGTATTATTGGCGAGTGTGAACTCTATTCGCTAGGTAACAACGACAATCAAATTTGTCGGAAGCACCTAACCATTGAATATCCCGCCCTTGCATTTTATTCCTATCTGTTGTCCTCCCCGCCCGCTCCAGACAGAACGAAGTTGCTTCCGCATAACATGAACTTAGATGTCTAAATAAATAGTGTATCTCGCTCTAACAGCACGATCTCTAGATATTGCACGTGGTTGCCGCGCGGCTCCGTTTAGCGATCGCGCGGTGATCTCGCGATGAGTCCCTGAAAAGATATTCGTGTCGAACAAACGCGTCCTTAGCGATACAAGTATGGTTCATAGAAGTCTTCTGGTATAAGCTCCGTAAAATTAGGTTGCCAGTTGCTGTTGCGACTCGCGAATCCTCGGGGCAGTTCTAGTATACGAAGAGGAGCGAAAGACGTGGGGGCCCGAGCAAAGGGCTTCTTACTTAACTTCCAAGATGATCTCACGCGCACGGTGTTAATTACATCTTAATTATTAATTGTATTTATTATATCTTTTGTAAGCTATTATAAGCCAGCAAAAATTACAGTCCACTTTCTTTTAAGTTCTTTTGGACCCTACACTTGCCATAAATTAAATTAAGCAAGCTATATGTATACTAGTTTGCCTGATGTAAGTATACTCTACCACAACAACATGACGATGACGATGAAGTGGCAATATCTGATATCTCGAAAAACGTGATTTTGCAGGGGACGAAAAAAACCTTTTAATATTTTAAAAATGAACTTCTTGAAAATTTAAATAAAATTTCACAGGTTTATGAGTTAAGGTTAGATAAGAGGTCTTTTTTGAAAATTGTATCAAATTTTCAATTTTAGTATTAAAGATAAAAAAGTTTTTTAATGAAAAAGTATTTAAAAGCGTTTCTAAACCAATTTGCTTACTTCTTATTTCCCACTTTTTGCAAAACTTTGTTATAAGATATATTGTATAAATCAGGAAGTGTTATAAATTGAATGTTTAACTGACTTATAATGAACTCTCTTTGTCTTGACTTGGACTTGTTCCGAATTCGCATGTTACTTAATCAATGACAGCACAGGAAAGCAATGGTTTGAACATTTGTACTTATTTGGACTAGACGGTCATCAAAACTGTCACGTCACATACGTATATCGTTCAATGGTCCCGGGTATTGTTCTTCCAAGAGAAACTATACATTTTTTCTCATCACTTAAATAAGTTAATTACTTCCCCCGAATTAACTTTTTTCTACTAAAGTTCGGTTCGCATATTTTCCTGCCATGTGTGGACAGAAATTGATTTGCTCTCATGGCAGATGTGACTCATGTATCAAATCAAACAACGACCAGGATCTTTCTTCTCAACGAAAGTGACCGGCTCATCACAGGTAAAATCAGCTGCACAAGTTCGTTGATGCCTCGCAGGTTAGCTTTACTGATATCTCAGGAGTGAATTTCTAGAGTGGCGTTGGTTTGTAGACCTTATGTGCCTTAAAGCTATCTTTCCCATCATTTTATCAGAAGCTATGTTTGTTCCCTGACTGGGACGTCGGTATATTTGGTATATGAGATGTGTTGTATCAGCTGTTTCATCAGCCGTTTCTGGTAGCTAAAAATCAAGTCATGTAAAAACAGAAATGCCTTACACTAAACCAAAAAATTTTAGCTTTAATTTGTATGTAGATTTTAATGAGTGTCTAATACTGATTCCAATATTGAAAAAATTATTCTATAGCAAATTTTCATAAGTTCATCATTTTTTATAAATCCTTATTAAAAATAACATACACTTACCCGACCTCATGATATTTTTGTTAGTTTCAGCAATAATTTAGCAAGTATTTCATTAACCTTCGAAACGATAAAAACCGAGCACTAGACTACCACAGCAATACTTCTTACAGCAATACTAATCTCTTTCATAATCTTCGTATAGGTACGCCTGTATTAACTCATATCCTGCGCCGATTTTAGTAGATACCAAAGAAACGTAGTAGTTTGGCCAGATTGAACATATCTCGCAGCTGAGATAGGGTATACTGCTAGTAAAAATTTCGCAAATTAACTTAGGGCTACATGAAAGAAATCGAGTTAGGTGTTCTTTTGAGTACAAGCTAAATTGTATTTCAAGTCGACTTACATAAAAAACTCAAAATCGCCAAAAATTGAGTTATGAGATGTTGCTACTTCATCGTCGATGAGCCATTGTTTTATTTTAATTAATGCTTCTATGGTGTGGACAAATACATATATGACACGTTCGGGATTATAACAACTTCCCTCGTTCATTCTCGACTCTATTCACGTAAGGCGACAAAAGCAACACTAACGCCAATATGCGGCATTTTTATCACAATTTAATCAATTCTGTTGTGATTTTTGACTATGACACATAAAATCACTTTTTAATTTCACAAAAGAGTGTTTGTGATCTTCACATTCATTATATAAATGTGCACTGTTCAACCCTGTCGTTTGTCCTACAACCGCGCCGGTACAAACATTGTACTACAGCGGAGCGTACGAGAGCCCATCGGTGAGGTTATTACCTAAAAATTTGCAGACAGCAACAGCCACGCGATCACTGCGCGACCGGTAATTAATTGTAAAAAAAAAAAATATTATGTATGACGATTGCGTATCTATTATTCTATGACCGTCAATGCACTTTTCGCGGTAGATTTAGCGCCACTATACAAATTACATTACACAAATTCTCGTTTTGACAGCAGATATCGCGCTATATTGGTTGTCGCATGCTGTCTGCAAGTTACGTAATAAGCGTGCGGGGCACGCAAACGTCACCGCGCCATGTTTGAGTGTATCTACAGGTAGGCGCTTATAAATCTTGGTTCTTTCTTGCTCTCTATTGGATATTTCTTCACGTGTTAAAGGTCTACTAATTGTCGTTGGGAAAACACCCAAAGAGAATTAAAAGCTAAAGTGGATTAGTGGATAAGGTATGAAATTTCCATTCTTTGGGAATATTTTTAGGAATAGATGTACTTTTTTTAATATGTTATAAATACTATTTTATTGACATAAGTCAGTACATACATATCTTAACGTTAATATTTACTTACAAACTTAAAACTATACATCATCTTAAATAACAGACTTCATCAAAGTTGCCGCTTAGAAAGCTGTTATTGCTTAAGGTGCCCAGCAGACTGGCAGCATTACCAGTTCTCTTTGCCAAACTACTAATTACTCATCTTAACTAATAATAATACTATAATAATAATATTCCAGACAAATACACAGATTGTGTGACCCCAAACTAAGCAGTGAGCTTGTACTATGGGTACCACACAACGAACTCTGGGGGAGTTCCCAGTAACACCCAGATTCCAAGCCAATTTAGAAAAGTTCGTTTCCTAAATTGACCTGACCAGGGATCGAACCCGGGACCCTAGCTTGGAAAGCAGATGCTATGCCACTGCGCCAACGAGCCAGTCAAACGCGCAAACTAATTAACTACTAATTAGAAATACTAACTTTGCCAATTTTAGAAATTTTCTCATCACACATCTTTATAAAGGTGTGCAGGCACTCTATCTACATGAATGCATTCATTCAGGGGGAGAGCCCGTGTCCGGAGCGGCGCAACGGCGAGTGCGAGCCGCCAGCGCACGCCGACATGCCGCCGCCCGACGCGGCGCCCCCCGCCTCCGACAACACTCCCTCCGCTCCGCTCAATCCTGTGAGTATCTCGCTTTTAACGTGACTGTGGAACTCTTCGAAAATATCTATTCCGCTAGAGAAAGAACTGGACTATATGAGGATTTTACCCACTAAGAAATCGCCATTGGTCAGCGATCCTCTAATTTTTTAGCCAGGCACGTCTCGGGCAAATACTCTGTGCACATGGACCTTACGTTTGGCATACTTAGTCAAATCCACATGGCACGCGAACAATCCAGTTATAAATAAGTTGATGTTTCTAATGTCATAACAAAACTAATGTTAATTAATGTTAAGCAGCAAAAGTTTTATCTATATAAGAATCAACGTTAGTTTTTGTCACTTGTACCCAACGAATTCGGAAACACTAAAGAAATGCAATTCAAAACAATTATGGCCAAAAAACAAAAAACACGGTACCACGCGTCTGATACAAATACACCCAATCGCAAAAGATCGCAAACTCAACAGTCAACTTTTAAAAGGAACTCTATTTTAAGCACGTGATCGCACGTGAAAGTGCGAGGATGTTTTTATGCATTACTTACGCATCGCAACGCAACTTATTGGTAATATTTATTTACCTTTTTTACGTGAAGTTAAGTAGTTTTTTATTTTGATTTTCTCATATGTGAAAATATTTAAAAAATATTTAAAAAGATAAAGAAAGCATATGAGTCTACGAGTTCGTCTGCATTTTATTTACAAGTTTTTGATATGTTATGTCACCTTATAAAACAGTGCAGAGGAGCTCGTAATTACTCTTTAATAATACTTTTTATTAAATAATCTCGTGGTTTGTTTTTCCTGCTTTATTGTTTTTAATAGTTGCATGTTTATTCATTCTACAATTTTTGAGAAATATCGATTAAGAATCACTGCAAGATTTCAGTCTTCAATTAGATAACAAAAAGCGACAAGAATAGATTTCTTCGTTTTTAAAATGTTTCAAATAGAGCACACCCAATAGGCATTAGTTGGTAGCCAGGCATCTTCTATTCTTTCTAAGCAAACTAAAACAATAAATTTATAAGATTCAGTTCAAAAAAGAGAATTTCTATACTCAATATAAAAATACGATAAAAATAACTTACGTACTAGAAACTGACTGGCTACTAGTGGCATAATACAGATCACAATATTTTTATTTAATTTCTTGTAGATGTAAAATTATTTTATATACATATTATCATTACCATAACTTCTTCCTGTTTTCTATACTTTTTAACCACACGAGAGGTCGTCTTTATTTCGCAAGTTTTCACGTCACTGAGTAGCGCGTTGATTGTAGTTTTTTAGCCCCGCCCACTTGATTGCAGTTGGCGTTGTATCATATTTTTAAACGAATGCGAGTTCCATAGTATTTCCGAATTCGTTGCTTATATCATTCAATCAATTGAACTCAAAGTTACGGATTATGTTAGATACGTTTCTAGAAAGGCTTAGAAAGTAGTTTGAGCAACGTTATCAAGTCCTCGTGTGAAGACAGTGTGGGTCTCTAGTAACTAACATTTTCTTCGTAGCCACCGCAAAAGACACGGTCAGTAGTCGTGTCGTTAACACCGGCGCGACAAAGGGAGACTTGGGCGAAGAAGGCAGAATTTCTGCTAGCAGTGGTGGGGTTTGCGGTTGACCTCGGCAACGTGTGGCGATTTCCTTACATCTGCTATCAAAATGGCGGCGGTGAGTGTTTC
This sequence comes from Zeuzera pyrina, assembly GCA_907165235.1. Lineage (NCBI taxonomy): Eukaryota > Metazoa > Arthropoda > Insecta > Lepidoptera > Cossidae > Zeuzera > Zeuzera pyrina. The sequence continues at coordinate 23,016,838 of OU015627.1, forward strand.
TAGAATCTTTGCAAATTCTGCTCTTATTGACCTTTAAGTGATATAAAAAACGAAATTATTTTCTGATGTTTTACTTTTCAATGATCATACTAATAGAGTTATAGCCAAAAGTATGGTATTGAATAAAAAACGCGTACGTATATTGGTTTAATTTTAATATTATTTAAATCAGACAGATCAGACTATTTTGAATATTCAGAGAATCAGACTATTTTGTTTTAATTTTATCGATTACTTTATTTACAAAACTCGTCGTCGTCACTAATTTAAATATTATTATTTTAAAATTCCTCAATATTTCGTTTCTCTGTCACAATCATTTTCTCTGATAGTTAAAATTTATAGTCAATTAGTAGTGGCTCAAAGTCTTGCCCGATTCCCTAATTTACTATTTTATATCTATCATTTACTATAACTATCTGAAATAAAATTTATAATGAACGAATACTGAACTATTATCTTTGCGTGCCTGACTTTACAAGTAGGCGTAGCGTTTTTTTTTTTTATAAAAGAGGGGGCAAACGAGCAAGGTCACCTGATGGAAAGTGACCACGGCCGCCCTTGGGCACCCGCAACTTCCGGGGAATCACGTGTGCGTTGCCGGCCTTTAAAGAAATAGCGAAAGAAAGGAAGGGGAGTGATGGGCCACCCGCACTCTCACTTACCGAACGCAACACAGCAATAGATACTGTTATTTCACGCCGATATTCTAAAAACAAGCTTAATATAAGAAACCGCTATAGGTGATGTGCTAGCAACCTATCGATATCTGATTCCAAATTATCATCTAACGATCAAATACTTATTTCTAAAAGCAGTCTCAAAGTGTGATTTTGTCGCGACGAGATATTTTATTCATCTTCAATACGATATCACACGAAATTATACATTTATGAATTACAAACTGTAGTTATAGTGGTTTATAACTTTATTACCAGGCGCCTTCCTCATCCCATATTGTGTAATGCTGCTATTCGGTGGTCTCCCTCTCTTCTTCATGGAACTGGCGCTGGGGCAGTACCACCGTTGTGGCTGTCTAACACTGTGGAAGAAAATCTGTCCAGCTCTGAAAGGTAATAGATCATCAATGATTTGACTTTTAACTAAGCATTGACTTTGTATTTTTCATAACTGACTCCGGCAATGAGTTCAAGAAATTACAATAGGCATGATGACAGATTTTGAAATTCTGTTCTATAATGTAGGTACACGTCTACTATTTCCGAAGAAAATATTATTGCAGCAATAAACTAAGTTTTAACGCCAATTATTGCAATTTTTTCTATATAGTTTCAATTAAGCGCGAAAACGCTAGTAGGTGTCATGGCGTCCGCTTGTGACGTCACGCCTAAGTAAATATTGTTCTACATTACATTATTAGGGTTACATTCACAAATTAGATAGAATACAGAAGTTATATTTACCAAGGCGTGACGTCATTTGCTCTGATTGGTGTTTCAGTTAACATGGCTGATTGCAGTATTTTATACTTTAATTTTATTAAAAATATTATTAATCTCATAAATTCTAAAATTATAATCTGCATAAATTAAAACTGAGTCGTTTTTTATAATCATTTCAACATATATTTTTTTAAAACCATTTATTCTTTAATTCTTTAATACTGTCATCATGCCTATTATCATATTCCATCTTATTTTACACAGTTGGGCTTTAGTTTCATACCTTTCACTTTTTTATAACGAAAAATATTACTTTAAATGTATCACGTATGTGCCTCATATGTTGTATATGTACAACACATGTTTTTGAAATGGCCTTTAGCTCTTGAATTTGATATCCATCATGATGGAATGAAATGAAATTACATTTCACCACTTGACTATATGTTGTATGAGCACCTGCCCCGGTTTTGCACAGGTAGAATTTTTATAGAAAACAAAATACAGCCCACGTCACTTGCTGATAATATAGCTTTCTACATAGGTGAAAGATTTTTTGAAATCAGTTGAGTAGGTTTTGAGTATATCCATTACATACAAACAAAGTTTGCCTCTTTATAATATTAGTATAGATATTTTTAAAACATGATGATGTTATGTGTGTACTGTTGGAAGCAAACCGATAAATTGTGACAACACTTTTAATTCAATGGACTCATTCCTATAATTTCCGTTGGGACTACACAATTTCACATTTAAAGCCGTCATCGGCCGCACAATAATCAGTGTAAACGCAGAGAGATTGTACAGCAAAGTCAGCAAACATTATTACAATGGCTATTTATTTATTTGTGTTCTAAGTGATTGCCGATAAGACAGTCCCGTGGGACTCCGCTCTGTTTATTTGTCACTCGGTGTATTGCTCATCGATTCAATAATGTTTCTGGGAATTGGATATTATTGACTACAGTTAAACTGAATTAAAAGAATCATCAGAAAGAACTGAAAAGGAAAGTTGAATTCGCGCTGAATATCTTTATGCAGTATCCCTAAAGGGGGTAGAGAAACGACTGACCACCATTATTTCGACCTTATATACTTGACAATCTCAAATATTGTCATTCTCCTCGCACGGTTGCGTTAATGTTCATGCTAAGTTAAATATGTAATATTTTTGACATTTCCGTCGGCTAAACGCGAGCTATTCGACCTTCATAAGTCAGGTGTCTGCACCTTATTTAAATGCAGTTCATGTAAACTAATTAAAAATTCAGTTTGTTTATAATGTATGTGTTGGGGTGAAGATTGAATCTATTATATTAGGTACTTAGATAGCTTAACAGAGAAAGTTGAACCAACTCACCGCAGTGAAAAATATTTTAGTTGAATTCCGAGGGTTGCTTTGTTGTTTTGTAAAACCAAGCAAAGTTCATTAAAGTATTAATTATTTTTACAACACCACAAATGTTCAATTTACAAAATAAAAAAGATGGAAGCTACACGTTCTAACATAATAAAATTAACTAAATATTATGTTAAATTTACTAAAGAGTTCAATTTAAGAGTACGTTAATGGTGTGCATCGGACTTAGTTTAGTTAATATTAACAGTTAATTACACAAAGCAGTTTTGTAAATATATCAACATTTTTAGTTTAGTGAAATCAACAATTTCCGTGTGTTAGTCAGCAATTAACCCGCGAGTTTAGTTAAAACCAACTAAAGTATTCTTTCAGTGCGAGGGCTTCCAAGAGGGCCCCCAGCGAATCCACCACAGAGCGGTTCGGACACTTTTCTGATTTGTGCCAATCTCTTCTAAACTAGGGTTCCGTAGATGTAAAGAATTTGTTGCGGTTAATTTCATAACTTTATACGCGGAACGAGTGTTTAACATGGTTCGCCAAATTTTTGTGTGCGTTAGCTACACCGATGGTGCGAGTGAGACAGCGAACCATCTTTGTCCCTTTCAGAAGCAGGCAATAATTTATAAAGTATGGAAATTGATTATATTCGAAATTTCGAATTTGGAATTCTTTCTTTTAGTGCATAAACGCCTACCAAACAGAATACTGAACAGTAACTGCATAAGTTTTAGACATTTCCGTTGGCTAACGCTCGAGCTATTTAGTATTTAATGTTCTTAAGTCAGATGTCTAGACCACACAAACTTTGTGGATACCACAGCAAAACCCTTTGACAACTAATTCTAATTCAGTTGAAAGTAAACGACGTTTAATAATACATACCTTCACGCTATGGCCCTAACGGGGTAGTCAGAGAAGAAAGGTGGCACCGCTTAATGCCAGTGAGTATAGCTTACACAAAATATATGTAATTACTAATTATATACGTACAAAGCGAAACTGAGTGATAACAGAAGCCAAACAAAACTAAGGTTGACTTACGAAGATCCAATAGCCAGATCCAATAGTTGACGGTATGTCAAAATCACTCGCATACATAGGCGAAAATGTGTGAAGAGAATGATGAGATTTGAGAATGCGAAAGAAGTATGCAAGGACCGCGACGCTTGGTCCGTCCTCTCTGACTACTTTTATATGTTACTTACATAACTATTTTTTACCTTACTCTCACTTTTTTTAATTTACTACGGAACCGTAAGGCGTAAGTCCGACACGTTACTGGATGGTTTTTTTTCTATTTTTAGGTAACTAAAAGTAATTTCTAAGTAACTATAAATTTCTACGTAACTAAAAGTCCTGTGATAAAGAAAAATTTTTACACGACTTTCCTTTTAATTCGAGTTTTTGAAAAGGGCTTTCAAATCACTACTTACTATTGACCCTACATTGAAAACAGTTGAATAGGAAACCGTAGAGGACGAATCCCGAAAAGTAATAAATTAATCTGTGTCAGAAGTGACTTTTACAGACTTTTAGTGCAACTCGAAGTAATTTTGTTATTTAATTTAGAAATAACAAATTCATTAGTTACATGGGTAGATCAATTATTATTTGTATCGGTTGGGTCCCTGGAGCCCCGAAGCCCATTAACTGGTTTCTGATATTTGTAAGTCTGGTTGAGGCTTCGGAAGACCGCCGGGCTGGCAGCTTCTTCCGCCAACGAATCAGTTTGGCTATTCAAAGAAGCAATTCTGCCAGTCTGCTGGGTACCTTAAGCAATGACAGCTTTCTAAGCGGCAACTTTGAGGAAGTTTATTATTTAAGATAATGTGTAGTTTTAAATCGGTAGGTTAGCTCATTAAATTATATTTTCTATTTGTTCATTGACTTAATTATTGAAAAGGATAGATAATAAATAATTTATGTTTTGTCGAAAAAGACACAGGGCAATTCGCGCTCGATAAAAAACCATATCGATAAGAAACACATGTGCTTTACGCTCCTGTGCAATCTCGTTAATCTCTCGATATCTCGTCCAATTTTTGGCCGAAATTAATCTCGGTAAAAATGGCCATGATCTCGCGAGAATAAGATTGCGTTCCCTAGCCTGCAACGGCCACTAGGGTCTTTAGATTTTTTATTTTTCTTTATATTTTTTAGTTGTCGGTTCGAGCCCGACACAACCTAACCGGTCCTCACGTATTCTCCTGAAATGTGAGGAGCGGTTGAGTGTTCATATGTACATATTTCTTTTCTTAGAAAAAAAAAACTAATAACCTCTTAGTGCAAAATTCCTGTCAACGTTCTACGATTTTTTTCAAAACTCAATATGTTCCTCAAACAATATTTTTTAAGTTCTGTTGTACTGTCTGAAACGTAATTACTCTGTACGTATTTACAATGGTGCAATGCAAGCGCACCGGGCATTAGCGCGATAGCGCCCCGCTTTGGCGACTGGGTAGAGTAGGTGCTATTTTCAGAAACATTTAATGTATTTTTATTTTTGTATGAAAGAAAAAACATGAATTTTTGAAAGTCGTAAAATAAAAGTTATTGGCGATAATGTTTAGTACAAACTACTAAGAGGTTATTAGTATTTTTAAATTAATCCTGTATATTGTAGTACCTGGACGACCTAGCTTTGCTCGCTGGATCTGTATTAAAAAAATTAAATGAAACACAAACTCTGACCACGTGGCAGGATTGGTACCCGCGCACTACAGCGCGGTAGACATACGCTTTAGCCACTGTGATATTGAGAACGTAGACTCTGATGCTAAATTACGTTCATATTTCGCTCACCAATTCACCAATCATACTGTAGATCACTGGTTCCCAAACTTATTTTGTCTACTGAGTCGAGAGCTCATGCAGTCGTTGTCTAAGATGCCTCCTAGCTAAATGAAATTACAAATCACCCCCCAGGCCTCTACACAACGCCCCCATTTTTTTTCTGGGTCTCTTACCGCCCCCCTTTAGGCCTGCAGCGCCCACAGGGGGGCGTTATCGCCCACTTTGGGTATGGGTGCTTTACGGGCTACTAGTTTTAATTGAGACCGAGCTAGATGTGATTTATCGCCCCCGTAGACCCTATATTGTAAATTTTATCGAAATCGTTATAGTTATTATATAAGTAATGTTCGTATACGAGGCATGCCTTTTAAGTTTTGTCGTTTGAAGAAAAAAACACAACTAGAACCTTATAGTACTTTTTATTGTTTTTCAAAGTATTCACCACGTAGCTTAATACACTTTTCCATTCGCTCAAACCAGTTATTATAACATTTATTCCACTCTAAAGTGGGGGTGTTCAAAATGGCTGACTTGAAAGCGTCGACTGCTTCTTCACCGGACTGGAACCTTTGACCACGAAGACTTTTCTTAATTTTAGGAAATGTAAAGAAATCGTTAGGGATTAGGTCAGGACTGTATGGAGGATGGTCAAGAATTTCTACTTTTTCCTGCTTCAAATACTCAATCGTTTGACGAGCGCTGTGTGAGCTTGCGTTGTCGTGGTGCAGGATGATGCGTCGCTTTGAGTTAGATTTTCGAAGTTCGGCGATGACTTGTGGTAAACAAACTGTGGTATACCACTCTGCGTTAACCATTCTACGATCTTCAAGTGCAATAGTCGCAACATGGCCGGTTTTTCCAACGAACGTGGCCACCATCTTCTTTGAAGTGCTTCGAGAACGAACAACTTTAGTCGGCTTTGGCTCGTCTTGAAAGACCCAGATTGTAGATTGTTGTTTGGAATCAGGATCGTAGGCATAGATCCAAGATTCGTCACCACTGATGATGTCGTAGACGTGATTCGACTCTCCTCGGTTGAACCTTTGCAGAGTTTTCTTACACCATCTGACGCGGGCCGCCTTGTGATCGTCGGAAAGCAGATGCGGTATCCAACGGCAAACTAGCTTTCTCACACCAAGCGCTTCATGCAAGATCTTCTGAATGGTTGTCCCTGAGATGCCTAATAGAGCCTCTATCTCTCGATACGTCACATGACGATCTTCGAGAATTAGTTGTCTCACAGCAATGATGTTATCTTCAGTGAAGGCGGATTTTGGACGTCCTTCGCGAGATTTGTCACTAACACTAGTATGTCCACGCTGGAATTCTAAATACCAGCGTTCGACAGTCCGCAGAAATGGGGCTTCATCACTGAACACAGATGTTAGCTCTTCAAAACACTGAAGCCGTGTCAGGCCTCTTCAAAGTTGTAGAAAATTATTGCACGAACATTTTCCTTAGAAAGATTCATTTTCGTACGTAACCTGACAGATTCCAATCGACGCTGTGACTAAACAATAGCATTAATCCTAATACTTTAACCTTTTTTTTAGATTCAAAATTTAAACACATTCGAATATAGAACAGTTCCAAATTCAAAATTGCCGGGAAATATGGAAACGACAGAACTTAAAAGGCATGCCTAGTAGTAATATAGGATATAATTTTACCACAAAATAATTAGTTTTTCACTTCCTTCTTCAATTTTGGAACGGAAGTTCCAGTTCGAACGTTTAGTTTTCACTTTTGGAGATTAATCTTTGACGTAAAGAAAAAGTTAATTATTTATTTGGGAGTATTCGTGTGGGGCCACAATTTCAAAAATGTGTCGCGCTTTACTTTTTTAGTATTTTTCGGAAACACGACACATAAATAACAGAAAATAAAAAAGTGACCTAAATAACGACTTTAAGTTAACAAAACGTTTAACTGAAGTTTTTTAAATTAATTTAAAAGATAATCTATTTATTTATTAACTTCTTTAATTAATGACTCACGGAGTAACGATTTTCTGCACAGTTTTTCCATTGTCCTTTAAACGCCTTCCGTACTAAAAACATTCAATAAATGTCCAAATCACTACTCAATGCTCTCCAACTATACGCGCCGGAAATTACCATCGGCCTTTATAAATATACAGTAGGCAATGCTTTTAGTGTAAGACAAATGGTAGTGTACTCTGGTGTGGCGATTGGTCTAGTTAAAATGTATGAAATCCGCATGCGTTTGAATCCACTAGGGGTCGAGTGGCATGAGCGTGAATAGCCACAATAAAGAAAAGTAGGACACTTGTGCTCTTTAAAAAATATTACCAAAAAGATTCTAAGCTAGCTGTAAAATATACATACACACATATACATATTTATTTATTTATTTATGCACATTTTTACAACAATAATTAAGCAAAACTGTAATATCTACACTAGGATACCCTGTGTTGTAGTAATTACCGCTATATATTGTACACACATAGAACAATGAAATCAGAACTGAATACAATTAGAAATGAAATAAAACAAAAACAAACAAGATTAAAATAAACTGTAAAGCTTAAATAACAAGATTCAAGTGTGTATGTATGCATGTGTGCACGTGTGTGGCTGTGTATGTATGTATGTATGTGTGTATGTATGTGTACAACTGTATATGTATGTATGTATATCTGCTCGCGTTTATAGTCATGTGATAAGTTTAATAAATATGTGTTATGATATCCATATCCATATCCACTCGCTGTATCCTTTACGGGGTAGTCAAAGAGGATGGAGTGCCAAGTATCGCGGTGCTTACACTTCTCTCGCCTCCTCAATCCTCGTCATTCTTCTTACATATTTTCGCCTAAGTTTGCGAGTTCTTTTGACATTTCTGTCAGCTAACACTCTCTTCATAAGTCAACCTTGCTTTTCCTTGGCTTATACTACCACTCACTTTCGCTCTGTAGATTATCTTCGTCAATCTTTCATCACTCATTCTGTCTATGTCCGAATCATCTAAGCATTCCTTTCTACATTTTTACGATAACACTTTTGTCCAACCCTGTCGTACTGCGTATCTACGTACTTTAATAAATACATACATACATACATACACACATATCTTCACGCTGTATCCCTAACGGGGTAGTCAGAGAGGACGGAGCGCCAAGCGTCGCGGTCCTTACATACTTCTTTCGCTTCCTCGAATGTCATCATTCTCCTTACACATGTTCGCCTTGGTATGGGAGAGCTTTTGACATTTCCATAATAAATAAATAGATAAAACATTAGTTGTTAGCAGCCGCCTACTAATTCGCTACAAGTCGCATACAAAAATGTTAAACGGAAAAATACGATTCATTGAGATGTGCAGTGATTTTACGAACTGTCTGGAGTTTTTCAAACACACATTCCGATAGTCAATGAAGAGAATATCAAATATTTGCACGACAGACTAACGGGAGTCCTTTCAGTTCGATGTCAGATTGAGAGATTCGAAAGTTGTCTTGTGATGTACAGTCGGCATCAAAAGTAACAGATCAAAACAAATTTATAATTAAATTAGTCGTATGTAAATAGGGTTCGTATGTTTCCTGTAAAAATTTCAGGGAATATGAGAGATTCATGTACCCTGAAATTTTTAAAGCTTCTTGGTCCAAGAATTTTGAACATCAGGTGGTGGGAGCGATCAAATAGAGAACGGATAGACGAGTTGGCTCTTGTGGATGTACAAAATATGTGGCTTAATAAAATGCCAAATTTTAATTTTATTTGTCGCATAATTCTAAGGAAATTTACTACCACAGACGGTCAGATGAGAGATGGATGAGCGGGCACATAAGTGATCTTATAATAGTTCCGTTATTCATTCGTACCTAAGAACTCCAAAAATGGTGAAATGAATATTATACATATACAATATACATACGTGCGAGTATGTTTTCCTCAATATAAGTAGATTTTTTAATGTTTGACATAATTACAGTCAGATTATTAGACTATTAGAAATAGATACTCGTACATATAACTTACTTATCAGAAATAGGTACATATAACCGCGTCACTTTTTTAAGAGTTTTTTTAATTAACTTCTATTCGTGCTAACTGTACACAGCATTCACAAAATATAATAAAGTGGTGAATGTGTTTACATTTGAAGGTTCAAACTTGGTTCAAAGTATTAATACTATTCAAATTGAAATAAAAAAAAACGTTCTAATGATGTATTTAGTAAGTATTAGGTTGTTTCTTTGTAAATACTTCATATGATCACACCAATATTGTTCCTTTTAACATAACATAAGATTTGACGAGTAAGTAACGCACAAAAACAGGAGGAGCAGAGGTAACACTCAGGCTCCAAGACAATTTTTCCATTTTTTCAACCAGTTTTGCATTTTTTCAACGACATCACAAATCCTTTCCACCGATGGCCACTTTTATCCAAGAGTCGTGCGTGAAGCGATTGAAATCAAGAGACACAAAAATTTCAATCAGGAAAACGGATACAATTTGTCATGGCAACAGCATGGAATCCTGTGATTCAAGTAACAAAACCTTGTTTTTCACATCCGGTTAAATGTGTGGACACTGTGAGTGTAGTGTGCAGGAACCCTAGTAATTATTTACAAATATCGGGGATAAATGACATAAAATGTGCCTCAGACACGGAGTGAAGCTTGCTGCGACAGTTTACTTGAGACTCAACTCGGTCGAAACGGCAAGCCGAATAAAAGGCAATCGAGTTAATTACCCGTGCTTTTAGATATTTTATAATGCAAAGCGAACGTTTAAAACTTTTTTCTTCTTTTCATCCACCGATACATCTATGGTCGAAATTCGATCGTAAATGCAAAATAAACGTTTTTTTCCCTTGACTACACTCCACAGACTCGAAACAGGACATAGATCACAGCTCACATCTCACAGCTCACCGATCACAGAAAATTCACAGCTGGAAACTTATGCAGTCGTTCTGTCAGTAACTATTTGTTAGCAACATTTTATAATTCTTTGGCAACAATCTTTATTCTGTGAGATTGCTCGACCCTCATGCCAAGAATGATGACCTATGTATGCCCTTAGGGGTGGAACACAGTGAACGGAAATATGTATTATAACACCAATAATATCTGTGATTCACATGTTAAATAAATAAATGAAAAAATAAAATTAAAAAAAATAAGAACCAAAATAGACGGAATATTTGCTCTAAGAGCTAGTCTTTTTCGTTGACCTAGTTTTTTTTACTTCTACTAATGTGCGTGACTATGGAAGGTCACAGTACAACGATAAGCAGCTGAACATTACATATTTTTATTTTCGTGAATACTTGTAGCCAAAACACCTAAGATTTACAAGTATTTTGCAAATAATTGTTTCAGTACTGCTATATTTCTACCGTCAAGTCGCTCGCGAAGTGACACGAAGTACACGGCACTGTGCGAGGTTGCCATACTTACTATAGCTGTTTTACTCGTGGTTACGCTCAATGAGATAGAAAGAGAGACACAATTTGTTTGACACACGGCGATAAGAGCGGTAACTCATTATGGCTTCGTCCAATTTGATCCCTGATCCGAGGTTTGACCATTATATACAGATTAGAGAAGACGACATTATCCATTATATTTATACATTATATTTTTATATTTAAAAACCAACCTATTTCTATTTTATAGAATAAAATGATTTTTAAAAGTGTATATAAAAGTGGAAATAAAAACAGTTGCAAACTTGACGTGAAATTATTCTCTACACATACAATATCTTTGTCTATCTGTCTTCTATCTATATTTTACGCATATACCTATAAAAGAAAAAATCGACTGACTGTAGATACTTGAAAATTTTCTCGGAAGTTCGTTACACTGTGTAGGCACCCGTTAAAAAAGGATTTCTACAAATATTCCTTAATTTATTCTAAGGGGCTAAAACGGGGGACATACGATTGTATAAACATCCGACATTTTTTAAAATTACAAATAGCATTTCTAATTATTACGAGTTTCAAGCGAACGAAACCGCGGGATGAAAGCTACACTGGCTACTGTTTTTAATGTGTTAATTTAGAAGTGTATCTCTTCTACAAACAGGATGTCGTTTTCAAATAGTTCATTTTAAAATCGTGGAGAAGTCACCGTCATAAGCTAGTTTTAACAATAAATATATAAATTAAAGGTGAAGATGTCTCGCAAGAGGGCGCTTCTCGGTTCGTGATTTATTAGCCGTATCAGTGGTAGAAATATCGTTGGTTCTATATCTTTCGTTCCCATCTAACTGAAATTTGACCAATCAGGGATCTCTCTTTCTGTTCGTATCTTGTGATTCCATTTTTAAACTCGCCAAGTTTGAAATGGACTTTAAAAAAGTTTCACTCTTTTAAATATATTTTTGTTTAAGTTTATCATTAATAAAATACCACTCTTCCACCGCATTTATTTACTGTGTAACTGTTGGACCTAGAAGTTAAAATTTCAGGGAATATTAGGCTTACGTAAAAAATATAACCAAAGTCCCAGGTCTTATAGAACTCCAGAAATGTTATTTAGATATTTACCAATATATGTATGAAACCGTATGAAATCTGTGCGCTAGTTAAAATAGCAATTTAACAATTTTTTACTAAACCACTAAGATGGCAAAAAAAAACGTTCCGCCTGATGATAATCGGTTACCGTACTCTATAGTCGCAGAGGACGCCAATAATGTCATGTACATTGGGATTTCACGCTATATTTATGAAGATTAAATTCCATAAAACTCCGAAAATGATCTTTGAAGTATTTCTTCCAAAATTATTTTTTCCATAAATACCTACACGGAGAACTGTTTATGTTTTTTATGTTTATATTTAGACAGCTAGTAAACAGTTACCAAGATATCAATGTCGAATCACTCGTAAACATTCGCACATCTTTGTTATCTCTCGAGTGTTTCCTCACTGCTCTCTTATCATCAACAACCTTACGACTCACCCTCGCAAATGTATGTACACAACGCGATTTCATTATAACTTGCTACAAAAATTGCGTTCTAGAAACAACTCTAACTTGGCGCCCAGCATGGGGCTTTTGAAAAAAGTCATAATTGTGTGTAAATAACCGGATGTGTAAAAGGTATTGAAGTAAATGGATTGATTAACTATTTTTGGCACTGGTTGGTTAGCAAAGTAAAATATTTTTCTTTATTTATTTACTAGCTGTTTCCTACGACTTCGTCCGCATGGAAAACGAGATAATATGCAGCTTCTGTCCACCCTGAAGGTCCATTTTAAATATTGGCAAAAGAATTTTTAAATCGGATAAGTAGTTTCGGAGATTACCTCCTACATCTAAACTTACAAACTGCAGCTCTTCATAATATTATATAGGTGTACTGTATAATATATATGAATATATAATATAATTATATCATATGAGTTGAGATTGTCCTAATAATGAAAAGGATAGATAAAAATTTACATATTTGTAAATAAATCTGTACTAAACAACATTCTTTTATGAAGGAAATATTATAAAATAAAAAAATAGTCTAAGAATAGTAAAATTGTCTCTTGGACAACTGAAAGTGCTTTGTTTACTGGACAACCACTAAATAAGGAAATAATATCGAAATATCGTTCAAATTTAAATTATTGATATTAACTGTAAGAAAAATACAATAGTAACAGTTATATATGAAATGTCAAAAGCACTCGCATACTAAGGCAAAAATGTGTGAGGGGAATGATGAGATTTGAGGAAGCGAAAAAGGTATGTAAGGACCGCGACGCTTGGCGCTCCGTCCTCTCTGACTACCCCATTAGGAATACAGCGTGAAGATATGTATGTATGTATATATGTATACATGAAATAAATACGTAACTATATTTATAATTTAGTGTCGAAAAATTTTTAATCAAGAGATTCTGTTATGATAATTGTAAGGTACAAGTTCCGAAAGTTTTCATTAAAACAGTTGCTTATACTCGTATCGTCATTTTTTTGTCGTTTCGTTTAATTGATAAATTAGTAAGGGCAATAACAGCAGTAGTGGAAGACAATGGACGTCACCTGTTTCTTTTCTAAAAAGGAGAATTAAAAAAATAACAATACCATTTTAGTTACGTAAACATTCATTCACGTTCTACATAAATACATGCATTTATATTTATATGTATGCTTGTAATAATAACTAATCAATGCACACAATTAACTTTCAATTTACTGTGGACTTTAATAAAACAATATTTTACATTACAATTAACTTAATGACATCTCGGAAAGTAAAGTAAACGCAATGACTCGTCTACTATGATGATAACACATAAAAAAGCCGATATGTCTACTTTTACAATTTCTTACTAAAATAAACAGTGTGGTCTTTTTTTCACAAAATGTTATCGAAATTAAATGAAACATTTATTTTTATTTGAAGTCTTTATGATCTTTTAATAAATATAAAGTAATGTGACTTTAAAAGTAATAAGGAAAAATAAGTAATATTTCAAAAAGTTGATATATAATAATTTTTAAAAGATTTGGTGTAGTTAAAAACTTTAAAGAATATACTTGAAAATATAAATTGTCATTTTCTGAACCGAGGAATCAGTCCTAAGCGAGTATATTCGCAAAATTATTAGATTTGAGCATTTGTAAGCAGTTATCATTGGCTATAAATCGCGACATCGCACAACGTATAAACCAATTAACGGACGCGATGCAATATTTGATTACTCGGTCGGCAGATGGCGCTGATTTGATTTGATTTGAAACATGGCGTCTCACGTCAAAAGTTGGCGCGAAGTTTTCCCGGGTGAAAATTGATACGACCGAGAGATGATTAATTGGATTTCGAGTGTTTGGCGAATCATTGAGAGTTTACAAAGTGTCGCTCTAGTTTCAATTTCAATTAAATTGTCTTTCCGTTTATGAGTATTGACAGAAATGCTTATAATCTTATTTAAAAGAAGCGATTTCCTGAGACTAGGCCACCGTTTCTTCTGAGGAGATCTGAGGAGATCGTTAAATCGGTGTAGATTTGAAACTTGACTTCAAGCTGTTTCATTATTGATTGATGTGAGTTATACTGACTTAACACCACTTCTAACAAATACTTGAATTTACTCTGTCTACGCTTAATAGGAAATAGCGTGGAGTAATACTTGTACGGAGTCGAGCAACTGTTTTCGATGTGAATCTTCAGCATTCTCCCTCTCTCTCACCGCGCTGAGCTCATGTAGCTATTGCGTATACGGTGTTGTTATTTATTTCAGAACACGTTGCCTGTGTTTTTTAAATAAAGAATATTTTAATTTTTTTAATCTGAATATTTTGTTTTTGATTATGCCATATTTATTAACTTTAATGAACCATCCTCTTATGCGTATTGTCTATACAAAATGGACGCATGGCAGATGTTTCACATCTGCCACGTCCCGCGACGGTCATTTTTTTGTGTCTCACTGCTGTCTCGGCACTTTGTTAAGAGTCCAGAGACTCACTTAAATTAATTTACTCGGTAAATATAGTTACGTATTCATTTCATACATATATATATTCTTATAAGTTAACCCGTATAGGTTTCTCGACGGCACGCAGGTGCATACTTCCCGTCGACAACCTGAGCCGAGGTTCCGTCCTCCGTCCCGGGTACCCCCCGGACCTCTCTTGGGGGAGCGCCCTCCGCGCTTCCCCGCTATGCGTTCGGCTCGCTACGACGGCCTGTAGGGTCAAGTGACGGTGGAGGGTAGTTTTAGCCGGTTCGAGCCCGGCACTACCCGGTCGCGCCCGACGTTCTCTCGTGAGGCATCGGAGGCGGTTGGGTGCTCGTTCGGAGTTTCTTCCCTTCCGATAAACAAAAAAAAAAAGATCAGATTTTATAAAAAAATATAAGTAAATCAGAACGCCTAAATGAACAACTTTATTACTTTTGGCTTAAAAATGAACCGGAACTTATGAACAAGAAATTATTAAAGTCTCAGTTTGGTACTGTTCGAGAAACGATGGAAAAGTGTACGTGAGGTGACCCGTGACTTCCGCTTATAAAGGCTCTGTGTCACGTGACGCCCTCCCCTCCTACGCAGTAGCTAACAATATTGCATTTATCATGAAACTAACATCTATCCCATCAATATATTAAATTAACTTTTAACAATGTTTTGATAATTTTCTCTCCTTTAGTGGTTTTCCAGGAGACGAAGCACTTTTAGTTGTCTAAGAGACAATTTTGCTGTTCTTTGAGGATTTTTCGATTTTATCTTATAACAATACCTATTCCATAAAAGTACGTTACTCATCAGTTCATCACAAATTTCTAAATATGTAAATATCCTTTCCAGTTACTACAATAATAAGTTATATTTAAAAAAAAATACTAAGTCAACCGTTGAGTACTGAATATAGTTGGTGAACCCATGTATATAAAAGTATTCGTTTCCACGTAGTGGAGTATGAGCACTGATCTATCTTATTGGCACATCATTGATGAGAATATGCCTGGGCAATAGCCCAGCAGTGGGACACATGTAGGCTGTTGCTACTTATTACTACTGTTACTAGCCCTACTGCTACTATCTACTACTATTTTCTATTACTACTTAGCACCACTACTGTCCGCTACTATTCACAATCACTGCTAGTATTTACTACTACTTAATATTCTCTACTTTGAACCAGGTGTGGGGTACGCTATATGCATGATTGACATCTACATGGGCATGTATTACAATACGATCATTGGATGGGCGGTGTACTACCTCGTCGCATCACTTGCCTCCATCAACTCCGTTCTCCCTTGGACCAGCTGCAATAATGAATGGAACACGCCTCTCTGCACCCCTGTTACCGCGCCTCAGATCAACCCTAATGCTAGCACGCCAGCTAAGGAATTCTTCGAGTAAGTCTTCGATTAAATCTCAGTAAAGTACTTCTACAAGTCTGCCAAACATCCAAAGTGATCTACAAAGAGATCTGTCAGAATCCAAAGAGTCTGCACCAATTGGCGATCTTGTACATGATCGCTTTGGAAATGTCTTTTATGTGAATTTAAAATGTTTATGCTACTCCCATATTATGCAATACATCCAGTAGTCTATTGTGAGTAAAATTGCTCGTATAACTGTTGTCGTACTAACATTGAGATGATTGTCGCAGACGTAACGTATTGGAGCAACATAGATCTAACGGCCTTGACGACATGGGTCCCATCAAACCCTCCTTGGCGCTCTGCGTGTTCGGCGTCTTCGTTCTGGTTTATTTCTCGCTTTGGAAGGGAGTTCGAAGCGCTGGCAAGGTAAGAAAACGTAAACATATTAAGATTAATTATTTAGTCAAAAAAACGGTGAAGCGCGAGTTGGACTTGCATAGGGTTACCTACTACATTTTTTAAATCTGTCCCTATCTAAAAATTTTATAAGGATTAGGTATACTTATTCCATATTTTTTCTCAATGTTCGTATGATTTCTTTAAAGGTATTGTTTATTGTTGAGTGCAGTTTTCTTTCGAATCAATATCGGAATACAAAGAACATTCAGACGCAAAGGACAACAATACAATCACGCAAATTTTAAACCGTATCACATGGTAGAGGATCGATGATGATTTGGGGAGAAATATGCTTGACAGCTCGTACGGACTTGGTGGTGACCGATGGAAAAAGTCTGACTGCAGATCGCTACGTCGATGGAATTTTAGAAGAAAATTTGATACCGTTCACTCCCGTAGTGGTGACGACTTCATTTTAATGCAGTCGACATTATCCTGCATCATATGCAGGATAATGACAAAACTACTTTTAACTAGAGAAAACGCATTTAAACTAGAAACGGGTTTTAACTGTAACATATGCATATAAGTAACATATATGTGTATTATTCGCAAAATTAATCTACACTGAGAAATAGTAGAGTTGAAAGAAAATATTCTCAGAAGTTAAATAATATGCATTTAAACTTTAAGTTAATGTTGTGAGAGAATTATGTGACGCTGACTCAGAGTTCACTTTACTTCTGGAATGTCGGCAATTCTTTCAGATAGAAGTCAATTCAAATGCATTTTATAAAATAAACGGTAGAGTCCATGTTGCAACTTTATCGCGGAGGTTTGCGAAAGAGCGCATGTAATTTATACTATGGGTGGTAGTGACTTTAAATTTTTCTGATTTAACAAATTATGTCGTAACTCGTAACTGACTTCATAGAATGCTAATACCACACAGAAAGAAATAAAATCGTTAAACGCTCTTTGAAAAAAAATGGAACTTTTTCAAATGCAATCGGATGTAACAGAAAATTTGAAATCAGAATAATACAAATCGGCCAAGTGGGTGTCGGGCTATGCGCAATGTAGAGGTCTGTAGTTACCTGTCAAAATATGCGTACTTAGAGAAGGGGGCTTTTTGATACTATGATCATGTTAGCCCCGCCACACACGATCAAGTATGCATGATCAAGCCCGTCCATTTTACAAGCTTCATGCCAATTGAACGGGCTTGATCACCTAGTATACCTTCTTGTGTGTGGCGGACATTACGAAATTTTTACGTACCCAAGTACATTTTATGAGTCGATCGACTATTACTCGTTAAGTTGTAAAGCCTACTTAGTTGTGATAGTTTTCCTTTTAACTTCGTTATGTACTACTACTGTGAATTTTTTCACATATCCAAAAACGACGGTTTAGCTAGCAGGGTGGATATTTGACTCTAACAAAAATGACCATTTCAAAGTTTGATATTTCGCAAACAGGTCCCTGAATCAAAATTTTCTTCACGTATCTCCAATATTAACACCCCACACAATGAAACAAACGACAAAAAAATCATACCCACTTACGTGTATAAAAAGTAGATTATTTCAAAAGTTTTTTTACAATTTTGTCGGTGCGATTATTAAGTATAACTATATAATAACTAATAAGTATACCTATCCTAAATTACAGCATTTTAATGCCAAGAGTTTAACCGTGGAAAGACGGACAGATAGACATGGCAAAAATATAAGGGTTCCTTGTTAACGGACCGTAAAAACGCTGAGAATCTGTCGACCACGCATTAACTTATAGAAGCCCATAACAATTTCGAAGATAGTAAATTTTAATTTTATACATAATTAGTCTTAAAAATTTGTAGGTGGTGTGGGTAACAGCTCTCGCCCCTTACGTGGTACTTCTCATTCTGCTCGCGAGAGGCGTGACGTTACCGGGCGCGACAGAAGGAATCAGATATTACCTCACACCAGAGTGGCATAAGCTACAGAATTCCAAGGTGTCTTAATTTATTATTTATAACTTATTTTATATATTCTAAGGGTAGCTTGCACCAACTATTTTAGCCCGATTTAAGGAACTGACATCTCGCTTTTAATTCAAGTGGGGGTCAATTGAGGAAGCGTGCTTCTCGCAACCCCTGCGTATGCGAAAGAGAATGTAGAGAATGAGAGAATAATAGTGTGTGGAGACATGAATGGATGGGTCGGGACAGCTCGAACAAGATTTGAGTCTGTCCTAAAAGAGTGAATGATGCTGGTAAGATTGTGTTAGAACTGTGTATGGGAAATATCTTTTTATTGCTAATACCTTATTTAAGCACAAAAGGATCCATCAGTACACGTGGGAAAGGAACGATGAAAGAAGTATGATTGATTTATCCCTGGTGGACAGGTGGTGATGTAAGTATGTACCGCGACGCTTGGCGCTCCGCCCTCTCTGACTACCCCGTTGGAGATACGGCGTGAAGGCATGTATGTATGTACATCTTGCTTTCACGGACTATTTAATAGTTGGTACAAGCGAGATGTCAAATTCTTCAATTGCAAGCCACCGTTAACTTGAATCTGACATAATTTCACCCCCTTTTGACATGCGTTTCTCTACTCAACGAAATATCCTAAAAAGAAAAAGTTTAAAATGATTCCCGCTTATATAGTTATTCTAAAGAGTGTTTTAGCAAATGTTACAGTACTCATTTAAGAAACTGCTTTTTTTAAAGACTTTTATAAGTTAATACGATGTCTTAATTATTTTATTCTATTAAAAAGTATTATGTACTCAATGTGGGAAGTAGAATAAAGCCGTTATTGTGATTTCCATGGAACATCTACATAAATGATTTGTCATTGACAAGTCAATTAACTAGATGTTATCATGCTGTCTTCTATGACAGGTATGGATCGACGCAGCATCGCAAATCTTCTTCTCACTGGGCCCAGGCTTCGGCACGCTCCTCGCTCTATCCAGCTACAACAAGTTCAACAACAACTGCTATAGGGACGCCATCATCACATCCTCCATTAACTGTCTCACGAGCTTTCTTGCTGGATTCGTTATTTTCTCCGTATTAGGGTAAGTCTAATATATCGATATTCTCGAAACTTTACCATTGTATAACTATTGTTTGAAACCGTATCTACGCTATCGAATTCGCTTTGACAATTTTTTGAAGTTATGGTTTGTTTTGTTTGCTTTGTATGGTTAATTTCAGCATGTAGCGGAAGTTACGTCATAAATGTAACCAGGTTGAAGTTGGCAAAGGAAGTTACGCGCGTCTACGTCGAAGAACACACAACGTGAAGTTAGCAATGGAGGGAGTTTATTATCTTTTCAAGTGACCGGTTTTAATTTTTTTATATGTGGCCAGTTTTGTTTTTTTACATGTGATCAGTTTTGTTTTTTAATTTTATTCAAGTCAAAGAAGTATAACTTCTTAAGTGGAAACTTTTTGGCGGGAACGGGAGGAGTGCGGTTGTCATTTTACTTAGATTTTCTATTTTTTACATTTTCGGGAGTTTTAAAGTACAAAAGTGATAGTACTTATATTGTGTTTTAAAGTTCTGTGTAAGTGAAAATAATGGAGCAGGTCTAAATAAACATGTGTAGCTGAAGTTCTCGCGCTCTCCCAAGAAGTCCTTTATAACTCAGTAAAACCTATTATCACTTTACTGGAGGAGTTTTACGATAAGAAGAAAAAACTAATTTACTTCGAACGTGCTTCATGTTGATTCTTATTAATACGTGACATTGGCAAATGCGCTAATCTGTGCGCCATGCCATGAAGAAAGTAAAAAAAACTTTTTACGTATGTACATGAGTACACACATGCTTTTTTATTATTATAAACAAAGTCATAAACCTCACTACCAACCATTTTTAAAAGAGAAAATCAATGTAATGTACGTACATCAATCAATGTACAACACTAACTGGGTCATTTGAATTGTTAAAAAGACAACACTAATTAGACCTTTCAAATTAAGTACCTTGGCGACCGAGCTTTACTCGATGTCTTATAAAAGAAAAAAAGTCTGTCCACATTGCAGGATTCGAACCCACGCATTTCAGTGTGGTAGACATACACTTTGGCCACTGTTCTATTGAGAAAGTAAATTCTGTTGCGAAGTTAAGAGTTTAGAAGTTTTAAGTGTGTGAAAACATATAGAAAACGAATTTTCCCAGAAATGAGACTTAGCTAGATCAATTTAAAAAGTTACCCCGGATTTACAGGGATTTTCCCCTATATTGTAAATTTCATCGAAATCGTTAAATCCGTTTTTGAGATTGCAATTATAAATATACAAATATTGCTTGTATAGTACTATTTTTCTCAATAACATAGTAATAAAGTAAATTAAAGGAAGCCCATGAAATTTAACATTCAATTCACTGGTTAGGAAAATAAATAATAGATTTATCTCCGTGACTTTTAGCCATAGACTTTATAAATAATCCAAAGCCAGACGCTGTGTTCGAGCAGCAACTGTGAGCTAAATCAGATAACCTAACTCACCTGTTCATACGACACATTTATTATCAGCGGGAATATTCACAAACGTCGGAAACTCAACTTTCCGTATCCGACAGGAAACTTTTCGATGATTTTGTCTATACGCGATTCACAAATCCGAAATCGTATTATATTTATATTATATATATCATATCATATATAGTCGTTTTCACAAATCAAGCCGTCGGATTGAATTCATGCTTTTCGACGATCGGCCTTTCCGCTACGGAAAGTTTCCGACGTTTGTGAATAACCCCCCAGATAAGCTGATCGGTCGCCATTCCGTTAGAAAACAGCGCCCACACATCTACATTTTATTTGCCTCACTTCGTAGTACGGGACAGGCTGCCTGAAGTTCTATGTTTTTATTATTTTTTTTTCATTTTATTTTCTTATTATAAGTACATTATTAAAGTGATATGTGTTTTTAATACGTACTTGTTGCAAATTGAATTTAGACATATTTTTACAAAATATTTAAAAAAAAAACAAAAGGTCTGGCCACATTAAGATTCGAACCCGCGCACTTCGGCATGATAGACCTACACTCAGTCACTGTACTATTGAGAAGGTAAACTCTGCTGCGAAATTAAAAAAGTTTATAAGTTTTAAGTGTGTGAAAGACGGAGAAAACGATTTTTACCAGAATTGAGACCTAGGGAGATCAATTTTGCCCCCCCTCAATCCCTATATTGTAAATTTCATCAAAATCGCTAGAGCCGTTTTCGAGAAACCATATACAAATATTGCTCGTTTAATATAATAGAGGATATTGGATTACACATCTATCAAATAAAAGTGTAGCAACCCTAGTACTTAACGTGCCGAGAACGTATACGGGACAGTTTTTGGGTGAAGCGGGTGTTTCGTTTTTCTGGTTTTTAGGGCTCTGTATCCAGACAGAACCCAATTACTAAGCCTGAACGCCGTCTCTCTGTCCATCCATCTCTCCTAAATTAAAAGGACCGTATCTTTTGAACTGTAATAGGTGACCATTCAAAACTTTCGCAGATTAGATGTTGTTACGGCAGATATCTTAACAAATAACCAAAAAAACAATAAATAAAAACTAAGAGGGCTCCCCGTACAAGAAATGTGATTTTCGAAGTTATACGTCTTTTGGTGCGTTTGGAAAAACAGAAGCAGAAGTTACGTCATCGATATAACACAATTTTTTATTTTTTATTTAATTCATTTCAAGCGGCCAGTTTAATTTTTTTATTATGTGGTCAATTTTGTTTTATATGTGGACAGCACAGATCTACCACTTGTTCTTAGGCGGACAGTTTTGCTTAACAACATCATAGAACTATAACTTTCTTCGTGCATACATGAGTATAATGAGTATAACCATGCTTTTTTTTAATTTTTTATCACACTTGGTGTGCTATTAGTGCAACCTCCGAAGTAAAACAAATAATAAGAACTGGTCAAGTGTGAATCTGATGCTAAGGATCAAAACAAGAAACAGTCTTTTTGGTAAATACATAACACAAAATTGTATAGTGATACGGCACCCTCAGTGCGCGAGGTCGCCTCGCACTAGACCAGTTTCTCGCCAGTTTTTTATCTGCTTGGTAAACAACTGATCTGTTTTTAGTTTTATCTTAACCCAGCATAAAAATAATAGTACAGGTGAATTGAATTCATTCATTCGACAAAATTATGTCGGTGGTTGATATCAATTTATGCATAATAATGGTAACAACATTTATTTTGCAGTACGGTTGTTTACAACCTTGAACGTAATTAATTTTGCTATTGTTACTATTGAGATATAATATTTATTCTTGATACTTGACGACGGGCTTGTTTCCGCAAACCGACGTCCAAAGCGCCTATTTTGCGTCTGGGTAATAAGATAGACTACTCCTGCCATACTAGCTCCTTCAAAAAGCCCAGCACCTTCTTTATGTTGGTGAAGGCTTCTGGAAGCGATTTTGGCATGCCAAGATATTTTACCCGGATATTGCCACCGCTTCACATTCCAGCAAAACATGGATGGCTGTTTCTTCTAGCTCGAAGCACCCCCTCCAAAGAGGACTGTTACATTGGGATACCGTTGATCACATGTGTTTTTAAATTTGGAATGGTACAAAATACATACATATCTTCACGCCGTATCTCTATCATTCTCCTCACACATTTTAGCTTAGGTATGCGGGTGCTTTTGACATTTCCGTCGGCTAACACTCTAATTATTTGATCTTCGTAAGGCGGCACTGATCGTCTTTGGCTTCTGCTACCACTCACTTTGACTGTAGATTTTCTTCGTCAGTCTTTCATTACTCATTCTTTCCATGGACGCGAACAAAATGATATTTTAATATCATTTATAAAATCATTTTGTAAATTTTAGGAGCTGTAACTTTTTTAAGATTTTGATTTGCTAAATTTCCATATAAAATTAATCTTAATCGTGAGTAGAGCTCTCCATTTCAATTTGTAAAATGTTTTAAATTTCACCCAATAATTTAAATATATTTATGTGTACTTAGTACTTACACGTATTACAACAACGTGAATCTTCCTCCTCAGGTATATGGCACACGTCCAAAACAAAAGTATCGAAGAAGTGGGACTCGAAGGTCCTGGGCTGGTATTCATAGTATATCCCGAAGCAATTGCCACCATGACGGGCTCCGTGTTTTGGGCCATCATTTTCTTCCTTATGCTCATCACTCTTGGACTGGACAGCACATTTGGTGGTATGTACTTTAGGTGTGGACAGTCATGGCAATTGCACGGTCTCAATCTAAGCCATTCAAAAAGGAAGTGTCGATACACAAAGAAATTCCACGCCAACGAACTTGCGTCCATAAGCTAGAACAATACACATATATATCTCTGTCTATACTTAATATTATAAAGAGAAAAATTTGGATTGTTTGTTTGCAATGGATAAACTCAAAAACTATTCAAGCGATTTCAAAATATCTTTCACCAATAGAAAGCTACATTATCAGCGAGTAACATGCGCTGTATGTTATTTTCAAAAAATGTCTACCCTAGCGAAGCCGGGGCGGTTTGCTAGTATACTATAAAAAGTCGCAATTCGCGTTTCTCTATGGTATATTCGCTTATATTGTATTTTCTTAATTAAGTGGATTTCAAAGCGGTTTTCACCATCATTTGGAACATTTAATGAGGAAGGAATATACTTATCTAAAACATTTTCTTTAGTATATAAAAGTAGAAAAATAATGACTTAAAAAATTGTACGTGTGAAGCCGGAGCGAATCACTGGTATAGAATAATATCTTGTACAGGTCTAGAGGCGGTGACCACTGCGTTGTGTGATGAGTATCCTCGCGTACTCGGGCGTCATCGGGAAATATTCGTGGCAGTTCTACTCTGCTTTATCTACATTTGCGCTTTACCGACCACCACATATGTGAGTCCTTAGTTATGTTACATTTTTTACGTTACATTTTCTCACATTAGTATAATAAGTAAGTTTAATGAATAGGTGAAGAAGAAATAAAAATGAGCCATCGCGGGACGCCTGGCAGATGCGAAACATCGAAATTATTTTGTATAGAAAATATGCATGAAAGGATGGTTTATTATCAAGGAAAATAAATATGGCATAATTACATACATACATATCTTCAGGCCTTATCCCTAACGGAGTAGACCGAGAGGACGGAGCGCCAAGCGTCGCGGTCCTTACATACTTCTTTCGCTTCCTCAAATCTCATCATTCTCCTCACGCATTTTCGTCTAAGTATGCGAGTGCTTTTAACATTTCCGTCGGCTAACACTTTAGCTATTTGATCTTCATAAGTCACCCTTGATCTTCCTTGGCTTCTTTTACCACTCACTTTTGCTTTATAGATTTTTTTCGTCAGTCTTTCATCACTCATTCTTTCCATGTGCCCGAACATCTTAGCATTCCTTTCTTTATTTTTACAATAACATTGCGTGGAACCCTGTCATACTGCGTATCTCTTCTTTGCTTATTTTGTCTGCGAGGGTGACACTGCACATATTAAGTGATCGCATTTCTACTGCATTTGTTTTACTTTCACTCGATTTCGGTCATATCCAGGCCTCACTACCATACAATAAAGTCCACAAGCACCAACACCGCATTGTGTATGGCCATTATGGCAGAGTTAGATATATTCAGACTGCCTACCTAATGCGGACAGAGCACCGTTCACTTTATTGACGGCCGCTACCCGTGGCGACGCGTCGTCGCTTCGCCAACTACCAGTCTGACCTGCCGCATAAGATGTTTCACATCCAAAAATAAATAAATGGCTATATCTTCTCAATATCCATTTTTTCCCAAATCAGTGGTAGGTTTGCCTGTCCAAAATCATTGTAAATAGGTTTATTTAAATACATATAATGTTTTGAATTGAAATTATTTCTTGCCTTCAGACAAACTATGATTTCATATTATAAAGAGCAGAGTAGGCAGTTATATTATCAGCGGATGTTACGACGGCTAACCAGTCAGCGGAAACGTTATTACAGCATGATAACGTAGCTCGTGACACGGGGAAACGGCGAATTTCGTCATCGTTCTACTTATGGATTGGATGCTAATACATACATACATACATACCTATAAATACTGCGAGTAAAAGAATTAACGAAGCAGTAGAATATCGTAAGCATCACTTAAATGTGTCCATGTCAGCTATTTTAATAAGCGCTATTCAGTAACAATTCCATTCTTTCAACGATAAAATTATTATGATAAAATTTGTCACAAATGAAACCCTTATACTGTGCACGATAATTTTTTTTTTGGGGTTGACACAAATGTATGTAGTACGGGTCATATTATTAGCATGCTACATTGTTCACATATTTTATGTCGACCATTTATCACAATAATTTAATTGTCTACTTTAATTTATAAAAAATACATTTTATTTCTATACATAAAAAAATATTTAGTATGGATATATAAATATTTTGGTTACTTCTTTTACATGTTATGCAATCCATATTTAGTATTTTTTTTAATTAAGAACGGCTTGCGTGACCTATGGTTCAATTTTTTTACTTTCTTGTTCAGTTAAGTGCATTTAATTGATATAAATATTTCTAGTTGTATTTAATATTTAAAACTTGAATAATTATAAGTTTACGAAATATCAATTTGACATTTCATATTTATTGATGAACGTCAATTACATTTTTACAACGCTGGAATGAATGAGCTAGTATATCCATTTTCAGTTCCGAATTCGTTGATTTTCAGTATATGAAAGTTGCACGATTAAGTCTCTAACATTAAATAAATACATTAGATTAGTGTATTGTACCAATTAACAAAAATACAGCAAGAAATATGTCGTATTATAGAATATGTACAACTGAAGGGTGGTTTATTCCGAGCAGTCTTTGAACTACTACAGTCTACAGTATACAATTTCATTAGTTAATGTGATGTCCAACTGATATTCATTTTCAGCCAATGGAAGTTACGTTTATTATTATACAATCTGTGTCCGACCACGCGTTACTGTGGTTCAGTAGGTATTATATGTGGGCGTGTAAGCAAAAAGGGTCGAGTAGTGGTAATTTAGAATAGTCATATTCAAAAACTGGCGTTTATTTTTTTTATCAGACATTTGAAATTGAAACTGAAAAAGCTTGTTTTGAGAAGAAGCATTTCTAAAGTTTGATTGAAAAAAAAACACACTTTACTTGTTGTTTCTACTTAGAAACATTATATAAACTCATTTACTATATGAACTTGTAGATAATTGAGCGTTAATTAATAATCAATTAAAATCGCGAAATAACATTTTTTTACCCAACGTTACAAAACTGCGTATATCTCGAAAACTAAATGCCGACCACTGGACCCTTTTTGCTTGGACCCCACATATTATTATTCGTGAGTTATGATCTTTAATTCATACAAAAATCTCATATATAAAATCACTTTCAGTTTTTCCTCAATTTTCCAATTTTCCGGGCAACTTTTCCAATTTTTCTTTCCATAAAAATCTTACTCGGCCTATTATATTATAAAAAAAAATTCGAAATCTGTCTAGCCGTTCTCAAGATTTGCACTTAGCAACGAACAGTGTTTGAATTTTATTATATAGATTTTCATTACTAATATGCTTTTATTTGTAGTGTATCATTATTTTTATTTTCAGTATTTTAATAATGGTATCTGCTGTTATAATGAAATAGATACATACATAAAACCGCTTTCGGAATTTTGGTATAAATTATTTCTGATGGTTTAATGATTGTATATACATACCACAATATAAAATTATGATGATTATTGTAACCACTGCGATAAGCAAAAGCTACAAAATAAAAGCCCAGTTAGACGGACCATTACTCGATAAATTACCGAAGCAACCTTATCTCTTAGCGAGGTTGGAGGCGTCAATGAATACAGTTGCATAATTCATTACATCTCCAAGGGCCGCGGCCTTACCGCTAGATACTGGTGTATTTACAAGCTTTTACTGATAGTGAGGCATTTGTTGACTTACTAGAGATTTTTAGTTGTGTATCTGTCCATTTGAGATTCTAAAGTTTAACTTATGTTGTAAAGTTTAAAATGTAGGGGAAACTTTCCTAAATCGTACTCCATCATTGTTTCGGCACTAAGATACGCTAGTATATTAGTAATCTGTGAACTAAGAACAGCACTCACAACGTACATACATACATACATACATTATCTTCACGCCGTATCCCTAACGGGCTAGTCAGAGAGGACGGAGCGCCAAGTGTCGCGGTCCTTACATACTTCTTTAGCTTCCTGAAATCTCATCATTCTCTTCACACATTTTCGCCTATTTCGCCTTTTGATATTTCCGTCGGCTAACACTAGCTATTTGCTCTTCATAGTCAGCCTTGGTCTTCCTTGGCTTCTTTTACCACTCACTTTTGCTTTATAGATTTTCTTCGTCGGTCTTACATCACTCATTCTTTCCATGTGCCCGAACCATCTTAGCATTCCTTTTTTCATTTTTACAATACCACTGTCGTGCAACCCTGTCATACTGCGTAAGCAATGAAGATTGCTTATATTGTCCGCAAGGGTGACACCGCACATATTTTTAAGCGATCGCATTTCTACTGCATTTATCTTACTTTCACTCACTTCACTCGCAACGTAAGCGATAATAATTAGAAGCACTAGTCCGCCATGTTGCCTGACCTAAGGAACAATTGGTGAAGAACTTCTGAACAAACGAACATTTAGAAGCTTTGCCGTTAGAAGAGATAAAGCTACTTCCCGCGTCACGCGTTGCCAGCATTTGTCGCCATAATCATATTTCGATTTTGATTTACTGCTCTAGTATGACGTATAATGCAATGCTTGTAAATTTACTGGAATAAGTTGATTTGAATTTAACTTTGAATTTCAGATTTTAAATAATGGGTACAACATTTTTTTTTTCATATTTTGATTTTCATTTGCCTGTTTACATTTCTCTGTCAGACTCAGTAGATCTAAAGATGACGCAATAAATCTTCGGCCGTGACATACAGACAGACGCACAGACATGACAAGACTTAAGAATTCCGTTTTTAACATTTTGGATACAGGAACCTAAAAAACTGACAATATCCTTGACAGCAATTTAAGCCATAGACTGGCTTGAGCAAGTTTACTAAGTCATCGTAAATGCATAACACGCATGAGGCAAGGTAAAATTAGACCATCCTAGTTACCACGCAACAAAGATATAATGTTGTTATAGCAGATGTTTTGTGCTGAAGTTATTCAGGTAAGACGCTCCGTCCTTGTACCAGTAGGAAATTGTGTGATAACACACAAAAGTAAGTACCAAAATATGAACAATTTGTGATAGCAGTTTTCAGTCATAAAGGCGACGCATTGGAAATTTTGACGCCAGCGATCTGAATTTTTCTAAATAATTTCAAAACGTATGACAGTGATATTTGGTATCCTGATTCTTCATTTTATTCATTTTGACACTCATTTTGACAGTTGCGGTTGGTTAACTTTTGTAACACAAAAAAAAATATCAAATAAACCTCTTTTACAACAGAGATTTACATTTTTCGGAGCGACTGGACCGATTTGTATTTCTAAGGTTTTTGTATAGTTTACTTAAACATATTCCTCAAAATGAGAGTTGGGTTATAAAAATACACGAAACGAAAATAACTGTTTTTTCGTATTTTTCGTAAGCTACACACGCGTGCGCACGTTTGCATAGAACAGAGCGGTTAGACAAGCGGCAAACTACTAATTTAAAATTTGTTGCGCTAGATCTCACGACATTTGTCATTCTATTCTACTAGCGTTTACGACAATGAAGCCACTTGTCTAGGCCTCCTGGTCTATTTTAGATTAAATTATTGTTTATCAAAGCGTCGCCTTAATTATTAAAAACTTGTATTGTCTATTTGACTTGGCAATTTACAATCAAAGAAAAATCAAGCATACGGAACCTTACATGCTATCTGGGATGGTAAAGAAAATCAGGCGTAAATTAATAAAGTTTCGTTTAATTTGAAGAAGTTGCAATATCTCTATCGCCGAAATATCTATTCGATTCGTTACATGATTTTATCTACAAAAGATCTATGGGAACTTTTATCAATGAAATAGGTGAAGTTTCATAACATTTCACAGGTATACTCGAAAATTATTTGCAAAGTTTCAGATAATGTGTTATATTTACATACAAATGACTGGCCCGTTGGCGCAGTGGCATATGCACTTTCCAAGCTAGGGTCCCGGGTTCGATCCCCGGTCAGGTCAATTTAGGAAACGAACTTTTCTAAATTGGCTTGGAGTCTGGGTGTTACTGGGAACTCCCCCAGAGTTCGTTGTGTGGTACCCATAGTACAAGCTTACTGCTTAGTTTGGGGTCACACAATCTGTGTAATTGTCTGGAGTATTATTATTTATTTAAATGTTCACGTTGTACCCCTAACGAGGTAGAAAACACAAAACACCAAGTATCGCCATTCTTTTTTCCCCTCTTCAAACAACATCTTTCTCTTTACCAACTTTAGTAGATATAATAATAAATAATGTCCTAATAGACGTGCACGCGATCCAAATTAGGAATTACACCTCAATTAGAAATTAAACCATAAGACATAAGATCTGACTCCTTCAAAATATCAGATTCACTCATCACTAGCTAGTAGTTCACGGTCCCTTTCGTCTAGACAGTTATCACCTGCCACTCCGCTCCGTGTGCACACACGAAGAAGACAGAACAAATCTTTCTCTTTCATACGCAAACGCTAAATTAACAAAATTATTATACAGGGCGGCGTATATCTGGTAGATTTGCTAAACGTGTACGGACCAGGCCTGGCGATACTATTCGTGGTTTTCGCGGAAGCTGCCGGCGTGTGTTGGGTGTATGGAGTGGACAAGTTCTCGGAGGATGTCAAGAGTATGCTGGGCCATTCTCCCGGCTGGTTCTGGAGAGCATGTTGGTCTTATATAAGGTAAGAGTTAGGTATAGAGGAATTACATTGAATGAGTTTTCAGCAAGGACTCAAAAGCACACACCGCACACTGGTAGATGACCCTAAAATGCTCATAGCCTGCCCATATAGCGTTATTAACGTTTTTATTGGCGGATATTAATTTTTCGTGTTATTTTGCATATATATAATGTATATACCTAGACAAAATTTGACAAGAACTGGCCAAATGTTTTTCTCAAATACCTATCACTGAATGATTTTATATACGGTTTTTCTATTGAAAGGCATTCGATCGTTCTTAATTTTTTATTTGTGTGTGTATGCAATAACCACATTAAGATAGGCACAAAGTACTACAAACGATGGATCCATATGCAATAGTCACAATATGATAGGTATGTTGCACCCACTGCATGCTTTATATAGCATCCACAGTCTAATAAGTATTTAACACTACATTGTACCTGTTCAATTCCAAATGCTTCTCTTTTAGCCCCGTATTCCTGCTGGTGCTGTTTGTGTTCTCCGTACTGGCGCACGAGGAGATGCTGGTCGGCGAGTACACATACCCGCAGTGGTCGATACAAGTAGGCTGGGTGCTCACAGGAACGACCGTCTCCTTCATACCACTTTACATACTGTATAAGCTATTGATCACACCAGGAAATTGTATTAACGTAAGTATTTGTATGGAATTTTTAAACGAGGTTTGAAATTGGATTGCTTTTAAACTACTACTCAAGACGCAGAATGTATTGCGTATATCAATTAAAATACAAATCGAATAAATCTTCAACTTTTAAACTATTTTTTCTGTGACTTGTTTTTCTGTACACTCGCTTGCTCATTACGGAGTCATTTGTGTTTGTGCAACACACATACAGGCAAACATTGTAAAAATATTTATTTTACTAATAACTAACAAGTATGACTACTGAGTCAATCATTTGCAAACCAGCTCATCTCTAGTTATGTCATGTCATAGTCGGCACATTTGTTTACAATAAGGGCAAAAATGAAACAAATAGGATATATACAAGATTATTGTGAAGGGGGGTATAAATCCGCCAGTGTTTCAACGTATCAATGATGGCTGCTCAATTGCAAATATAATAATTACGGCACACGTTTATTTCATCGTCCATACAAAAAAATATAATAGAAAAAAATGTACAACCCTATTGTTATGCCCTACATTCCAAATATTTGCTAGCGACGTAAAAACGCTGATATTAGGGTTGCCTCAACTTTATTTTTTTTTAAACTTTGAGGTGCTATCTTTTGGCGAAGTTGTAGAATGCAAATGTTCCGTTGTCATGGGTACTTTAATACCCTTTCGCATTTACACTTCCTTTCGTAATAACCTTGTATACATATGTACCAGCCGTTTACTAGCCATCACATTATAATTTATGATATTTGATTATGTACGCGGCTACGTATTATTTACAAACGTTACATGTTTTATTAAAGTTTTATTAAAATCCGTCTAGTAATTTCGTGCAATGAGCAAATAAGGTGATAGACAAGCAAGCAAAAATTCAAAAAATTGTAGTCTTGTTCATTTGATTTCTAATATTTCTAAACTAATATTTACACTAATATATCATAATATATACATAATTAATTTAAAAATATTAATAACCTCTTAGTATTTTATACTAAACATTATCCCCAATAACTTTCGTTCTACGACTTTTAAAAATTTACAGGTATTTTTTTCATACAAAAATAAAAATATATTAAATGTTTATGAAAATGGCACCTACTCTACCTGGCCGCTAAAGCGGAGCGCACAGCACAGCGCTGAGGCCCGGTGCGCTTTCGCTGTACCATTTGAATACGTACACACTACACAGTGTAATTACGTTTTAGACAGTACAACAAAATTTAACAATATTTTTTGAGGAACGTATTAAGTTTTGAAAAAAGTCGTAGAACAAAAGTTGTTAGGTATGTTGACAGGAATTTTGCACTTAGAGGGTATTAGTATTTTTCAATTAAGCCTGTATACTAATTATTTTGGATACAGCCAGACTCTATGTTATACTATATGCGTTTTTTCTAATAAATATATTCATATTTTTATCATTCAGCGCATAAAAACAATAACACGTCCCGAGGAAACGTCGATACCGCCATCCGACTCCACACTATGCAGCCTGTGACCTGACCTGGCCAGCACACCTCTAAGTACGAAGCCAGCAGTGGAATGGCTCGTGTGAACATTTTGGACAACTTCGGAACAACGGGTATTTTTAAAACTAATGTTCTCGTATTATTGTTCTCTTTTTGTAGTTTTCTTGGAACATAATTTATTCAAATCGTAACAGTATTTATATATAGGGAGAATAATATTCCAAATTTTTCCTACAACTTATCGTCTTTCGATTCTATATTCTTGAAAATAGATTGAAAAGTAATTGAAACTATTGTTAAATATAAATGTATCGTATACCTCTAGACACATACGTATTAATACATTATTTTGTATGCTTTTAGAACAAAAAAATTTCAATATTTATTTCCATGTTTCGTGACTTGAACAACATATTCTATTTCCACTGAATTTCGAACATAAATTGACATTTTCATAGATTATAATCCAGTTGAAAAGTGGTGGATACCTACATTACATTCTATGTAACTGTAACTGATTTTACCAAATATAGTACATAAAACATAATTATAAAACTAACTTCAAAAATAAAAAAATCCTATTCACTTTTCAGGTACAAAAATTGGAAAACTGTCCGTTTCGAAATTTTACAATTTACGTGGGTTTTGAACGCACTTTTTTTAAGTTTTACATAGTATTTGGTGCATTGGTTACATATTAATAACCATCAAGCATAAGTATTGGAGTATGAATTGAAATAATAATAATTTTGTATAGGTAGTTACTACTTAACATCGAATACGTATGTATGTATTTGTGAACTTACTGTTATAATAATTAAATTAACATTGCAATTTTTAAAATATAGAAAATGTATTGAAGAAAGTAGTGTATCGAATAATCTTTTTAAAATGTTAGTGATAAATATTTGTAGGTACGTAGATAATATAAAAAGTAAGACAGAAGCTACTACATACGTTACAGAGATGACCAAAATAATAATGAAAGTACGAAATATAACTCATATTAACGATATAGTTCTGAATATTATTTAGTAATAATTAAGTAGGAATTTATTGTCATCTCTCATTTGATCGCTCTCTCACACAGCTCTTTATGTATAAGTCTACGTATAAGTATTAAACGTACTTAACTACTATTTGCAACGAAAGTATTATATATCGTTATTAAGTTTTGTAAATATGAAGAAAAATTGCTGGATGGACTATAAACTGTTTGCATACATTCGTTTCTGGAATTTTTTTATATAAAAAGTAAAATATTAAGTGAACCTGTAAATTAGGCTTATTGTATATAAAAATAAAAGCTTATGTAAATTTCTGTATTCCAGGGCAATGAGTGCAGAAATTTTACATAACTATGTGTAATATTATAACACAATATAATTGGCAAAAGATCGTAGCTGGATCATGTTACTATAATATGTTTAATTGATTTATGTGCAATATACGAAACAAATAACCAATGTATAATAATACCTATTTATTAATTTATTATAATAATACCTATTTAGATAATTATGTAGTGAATTTGTCCTTTAAACTTAAACCTTAAACTTAAAAAATAAAGTATAGATATTTTATTAACGTAATGTGACCTAATAATACGTATGTAACTGCAGCTGCTTTTAAAAATGCTTTAGCTCATTAAATTTATTAGAAATTGATAAATAATTAAATATGTATGTATATTCTGTAGATTTGTGATTTTATGTACTTAGTAAAGTTTACAATCTTAAAATTAGATTTTTCATATTTTGTCTATACATAATAACATAGACTAATTTGAAATCTAATAGTAAATTAATATTAGTAATCATATATGTGTGTACGTATATACATACATACACACATTAAACCTAAGCAGTTTAACTATTGTTCTTAGCATTTTACTAAATATAAGTGACGTACGATTCCAGTTGAAAAGGATTTCTTTACAGTGTTTGTAAATTTACAATTTATTTTATAATTATTACGAAATATAACATACATTGTATATTTCCTAATAAAAAGAAATTAATGATTTCAAAATAAAGAATATTTATCTAGTATTACAATATTACTAATGTGTGCACTTGTTATAAAGTGAGTTTCTGCTGTTGCGTATAAAATTAGCGTGTTTAGAACGTAAATATAATAATAAAATAAACATGATATGTATTATGTCTTATATACTTACATGTCTTGTGTACTTCGTAGTTGACTGTTAAATGTTTTTATAAAAAAATTTAAAATCATAGTTCATATACCCACAGAGTGATTATTTAAAATGCTTATTTTAATAATATTTACAGTGATTTATTTTTGTAAATTTATTTATTACAAAATATTTGCTGTTTTAATATATCTAGTCGGATGTATATGTAGTCTGTGTTAGTGAAATATAATCCAACGTATTGAATGTATAGAAATAAAATGGAATGTCTAGTTCTGGCCTGTATCAGCCATTACAAGTCAGACTAGCCATTTAATGTACAAGCATTGTTTATTTACTTCCAATATTATCATTTTAAGCTAATTTCAATAAAAGGGTGCAAGTCTAGTCAAAGTAGATCGCTATACCTATTTCAGAATGATTTAACTTAACATATCAATGGATTCTTCTCAATTAAGCGCAGGCTTGCGCAGGGCATAGGTTAATTTCTTGAAAAATTTAACATAGAACAAAAATTACAATAAAAGTATAAACTTTTAAATTTCGCGTTGCTTTATAAAATATCTAAAAACACGGGAAATTAACGGGATTACCTTTTATTTTCGCTTAACCACAGTACAAGTAAGCATACAGTATTCTATCTTCATACAAACGCTCCCAAACGACGCGCTCGAAATCTCGGCATTTCTCGCCATACAACAGTCGCGATTGTTGTCGTACGGTGTGAGACGCTCCCGCGCATTTACTGACTAAATATTACGTCAATCAAGTTTACGAGCATAATGTTCAGTGTATGGATGTTTGAATACATTTATATCGAAACCGGAAATATTTCTCTGTTGCTAATTTGTAGTAAATATATTATCATAATGATCTAGTTACTTTGTTGCTGATTTTTTATTATACTGCACACAAAATGCATTTTTTTTGTCCATTTCCACCATACTAACTCACAAACTTTTGAAACTAGATATAAAATACTAGTAAAATTATATAAATAAAAACGTATTCAATTTGCAATAATATAAAATGAAAAGATAATGTGACAATTTAATATAGTACCTATTATCAAATACGTAACCCAAGAAAAACATTCAGTCCAAGTCAGTAGCCCTATTGCGTGTTTACGTACCAAACGACCGTAGGTAATTGTCTCTAGGACACTGCCGAGATAGAATACTGTATGCTTACTTGTACTGTGGCTTAACGTTTCGGCCATGTTGCATCGGCCGTGGTCTCAAGCAAGCAAATTAGACTTGAGACCACGGCCGATGCAACTCGGCCGAAACGTCAAGCGAAAATAAAAGATAATCAATCGCGTTAATTTCCCGTGTTTTTAGATATTTTATAATAAAAGTCATCGCACTTCGTCATGATAAGTATTAAATAAAAGAGTTTAGAACGGATATTTGGAAAATATGTAGCACACCATGTGTTACATATTTTCCAACATAATATAAACATACACAGTGCAATATTTTTCATAATCTATGATATACACTTATAATATTAAA
The DNA here is from genome assembly GCA_907165235.1 of Zeuzera pyrina. NCBI lineage: Eukaryota > Metazoa > Arthropoda > Insecta > Lepidoptera > Cossidae > Zeuzera > Zeuzera pyrina. The sequence continues at coordinate 23,053,360 of OU015627.1, forward strand.
AATGAAAGTTTATTTCTATGTTTGTCCCTGTTTGTCCTCAATACATTCCTAAATTATTACTGTGATGAAACTTTGGTGAGTTGTTCTGCGTACGCCGCAAGGTTTCAGAGTAATTAAGTAAATTAAAGACCACGCGAACGAAATCGCGGCAACAGTTAGTTTATTACAAAAATCAAACATACAATTTTATTTAAGTTTTTTTTAATTCTTTCCCGGACGCACGAAGCCCTTAGCTTCATAATTCTTGACAAAACCTAAAACATTGTGTTCTAACCATAAAGTTAGTATGTATATGGTTCCAACATAGTTCCAACTGTCTTCACACCTCATCATTACATCAATATATTCCGCTGCAAATTAAACTCTTTGGTACTAATGAAGTTTGCACAAATCAGCCAACGTGATCAGTGTCAACTGCTCTTTGTCAATGCCAAAATGTTTTCACACAAATAATCACATAAAATACATAAAAAAATTCAAATTTAACAGTAAAAAATAAATTAATGAAGGTATTCAAATGAAGATGTTAAAGCAAGAACACCGTACTATTATGCGTCTGCCAATTATAGCTGTATGGCGGGGAAGTCAGTGAGTTTTAACACACATTGTGTGAGTATTACCGCAAATCATTAAAAAATTATCACAAGAACCGCAGAGAGCATAATATTCTAAATCCCTAACACAGGTCTTAGGGCTGCTAGGTGAAGTCTTTGTAGCAAGGTAACGCAATCAAAGTTTAGATTATTTCGCATTGGGTAATTTTGTAAAATTATTTTATAAAATTATACATGACGATATACTTAGTCTTGCCATAAATATTGTTACAAGGAAAACGTCGTCTTTTTATTACATAAAACGTTTATTACTGCAGTATGTGTTAGTTTATACATTAGGATTTTAAAAATATGAATATACTATTAGGATTTTAAAAATATGAAGCTCACTCAAAATTATCTCCGTTGGCCTTAATACAATCCTTTAAACGTTATCGACTGAAACACACACTTTCTTCATGGAAATATTCGCCACTGCCATGGAATATTTTAGTGATTCCAAATTATCATGGCGTTTAGAGAATGCCATACTCTCTAAAAGATACCATAAATCATAATCAAGTAAGATCTGGACTCTGGATCTGGATGAAGTCAAACACGTTCCTTTCCAGCCACGCTTATGTGGATCAAGATTAATGACCTGGTGCTGAGTCTTGCTGAAAGGACCATTCTTGGTTATGGAACATGGTGTTGTTAAGAGGCTTAACTACCTTCTCAAGAACCGTATCTTGATACACCTTGGCCGATGTTTTAATACCTTTTTCTCAAAAATATGGTTCGGTCACTCTTTGACAGCTAACACCCCAAACCATCACTGAAGCCAATAATGCCCACGTTGTACCTTACTGACTAATCAAGAAGCTTCACTAGAGCTTTGAGTATAAACTCGATTATTCTGCTTATTAAAATGTTACTCGATAGTAAATATTTCTCGTCGGTAAATAAAAATTTTCTGTGACCTCTCCTTGCGTACCACCTAAGAAGTTATTTTGATCTTACCACCCTATTCATTTTTAAATTATCGGTTAATTAATGACCGGTGCGTCTCTTATAAGCTGCAAGTCTTAAGTCATTTTTTGGACTACGCGACATGGTTTTCGGTGCTAAGTATATTCACTACCTAGATAAAATATTTTGCTTTCGGACAGAATTTCTTCGGATTCTTTCCTTCACTGCTTTGATCGCCTCTTTAGTACGATACTACATGGACGGCCAGATCTTTTTCTGTCACAAACAGAGGACGTTTCATTATACTTAGCTATCAATAGCCCGGTACACAAACAATCAACTAATAACAAGCGGATGGAGGGTTTCAAAAATTGCATTTGACTCCATACCTACTTTGTGTAATGCTATCACAGCAATTCGGTTCCCTTTATCACCCCACTCCATTTTAATATCACAAGAATATTTAACAAAAATTGGCACGAAAATGAGAAAACACTATGAATATTCATACGAGAATGACAGGTTCCAAATTCAAATGTAATATTATTGTTTTTTTATTGTGACAGTATTTATGGTCAGACTGTATTTATACAAGTAATAAACTCACGGCAATCATTATAAGTATTTAAAATTAAAGAAGTCACTTTAAAAATTCAAATTTTTGAAGATATTTTTGTAATTTATATGAACACTTTTGGGTTAGATTATATTAGGTCAGTATTTTTACCACAACGCGCGAGCCGAGCGCACAAAGCGAACGTGCCGCGGCAGCGGCCGTCAGAGCGCCAGATAAAAATCCGTTCTCTAAGAACACATAATATATACTTACTAACACATACATTTTAAATTTTCCTCCTTACAGAATGTTAATCACTTCTTTTCCCATCTCTCTACACTCCCATAATTCTCTCTTACGCAGGAAATATACACTAAAGCCCTTCCTTCTGTCGTCTTAGTACCTACTCATGGGAGTGTTTAGAGGGACCGGGCTCGCCCCTTAACTTATGCAAATATTTTCAAATATCCACCTTTTATATCCCACCAACCCACCTTTTATATTATTAGAAAATAATAGTCGCATGATAGGATATGTTTATATAATTTTTATTCGATGACTTTTCGACATTTAGAACTCTACCTTCTTATGGCGCGAAGTCACGGGAAAAAACTAAGTAGTTTAACTTCGTACATTGCTGAACTCTCCCAATGTGAAGGCTACTTACTTCCTTTCGTAATAAATTTTAAATGAATACCATAACTTAATTACCTTTTGAGGAAGCGAATGAGTTACGTAAGGACCGCAACTCTTGGCGCTCCGTCCTCTCAGGCTACCCCGTCAGGGATGCAGTGTGAAGATATGTATGAATATATGTATATACCATAATTTTTCATACAAAATACACACATTACACACTTTCTAGAATCTCTCCGATACTCATTTGGAGCAATTGGCCAAATGGTTGAGCTGTAACGGCGAGGTGTGGGGCGTGGGCCCGACGGCGGTGTTCGCCAGCGCCGCCGCACTCTTCCTCTACAACGAATTAGCTTCCACGATGCTGATAGTTGGAGATCAGGCGCATGTTTCTTCGCTGGAAAAGACTCTTATTGTATATTTTTATTATTATACTATGAATTTTGTCGAAATAGGTATGTCTATAGTTCTAGAAAATGTGGTATGGATGAGTTATTCACCCTTTGTAGGTAGATTGGATAAAGTAGAACCAAAAAAAAATAAACCGTAGAGCAATATTTCACAAGTTTCGTGGAGATTTGCGAACTAGCGCTGATCCTGAAAGATTAATATTAGCAATAAATCAAGTCGAATCAATTTACAGAAGTAAATCCAACTGAAAGGTGTTTTTGAACATCGAATTTACCTTCACTTCGAAAAAATATAATAGTCCGTGTCAAGCCTACCAAACTAGTTGACTCTGTTGTCGCACATTTAATTGGCATCGACTCAGTAACGTAAACTTAATTATACAGGTTTTGCATAGTATTTATAAAGTTATTTTTGTACTTGAGTGTTGATTAGTAAAGGATAGTTATTTTGTATTTTTCAGTGTTTTTTTTTAAATTCGATTTAATTTTTTTTAATTTTTTATTTCTCACTTTTGAGTGACTTTGGGCTAGATAAATATCTAGGGTAGGTCTACAACTAACTTGTTTTCCGATTCAATGATATTCAAAAGAATCATCGATGCAAATAAACCCTTATTAACACAGGATTATTTTGTGTCTCTTCAAAGTCCAAGCTCCAATATCAGTGAAATTCAAATGGGACCATCTTGGAGTTATACTGAACCCAACGGAAAAGGAATCACTGAAATCAGTTCATAAACAAAGAAATTATGCCCAAACATGCATAAAAAATACATACAGACCAATTAAAAACCTCTTCCATTTTTGAGGTTAAAAAGTTAATAAAGGTTATACTATCTGTTCTTACTTTTCCACATGATTATAGAAAATTTAAATTTTCAGCGTCCCTAATGCGTTTGTAATCAAAATGATAAATTATTATTTTATGGTATCTTTCTCTTGTTTAGTCAACAATGGTACTCGGTATGCTGGCATTGATGACTCATTTGTGGGTATGCTGCATGCGCTTCTTCCAATATTACTTGGATACTCTTATAAAAGACGTAAGTAAAATAAATTTTCTCATCTAAATCATTGGACATCTAAAACATAGGTCAAATTTTAACCGGTCCTACTTCTGTTGCAATTTAGATTTCGAATTATATTTAATGATAAAAACCAAGAAACAGAAAGTGGAGGTACAGTGTTAATTTCAATGGGAATCGCAAAAAGTAGAAGACACTAATTTTATTTAAATGATTGTCTTTTACTAGGTAAAATTATTGATTGCCACATGATATTTAATTATTTATTACTAAAATTTAAAAACCTTCGGAAAATAATTTGACTGATAATACCCCTCTACCACAACGAGGGTTTGTGACTGAAACGTTACAAATTTAACAATTGTATTTCCCCCTTTACTAGAGTCCCAATATGCTTCTCGAGATGACGACAGCTGGTCTTCTTGGTGGTCAAAATGAGATGGTCCCGCTAGGCCCTCTGACGCGGTTCCTGCGGCAGCAGCAGCCCCAGATACACATAACAATCTGCTGGTTCCTGTCACTTTGTTACGCAGATTACGTCAGGAAACATTACTGTCAGAGATTTAATATGCCCTATTTGGAACAGTGGTTGGTTTGAATAATATCATTTAATTTTAACTTAATTTAGGTGCAGCGACGGATGCAGGGAGAACTAAGGATCGTACCTCTGCTGAGCTTAGTTCAATCCATGATTTCAGTCCGAATTTTGCACTTTAACACAAATCGTTATCCCTTGTTGAAAGCATTTGTAGCAAGAGATCATATGTTGAGGTCTTGCCGAATAATTTTTTCGATATTTTTACTCTGAGTAATTAAACAAGTTAAAAATATGTGCTGTGGCCAAAATTCTCTAAGGCTTTATGGAAAAATTTTGTTTTGAATTTTGATGTGTCTCATTCTTTGGAAGTCGACATTCGTATTTATTGCGTAATGGCCATCTACCTACCCTGGTACTAAAAACGGGCTCAGTAGCACGCCTTGTCACTCATTAGCACAGTGAACGAATATTGGCTGATAATGATGACTTTAAAATATCTGGCCTGGTAATTACTGGATACGTTAGAACAAACTTATTTCATGAATAGGTTACTAATTAATTACGTCAGTACGGGAAATTCTTACTTCGAAAAGTGAAAACCATTTATGTTGACAGTTCACTAAAATACAAGTGATAGGTATACTTAAAATACAATGCTCGAAAATAACTGGGAGTTCTAGTTCAGATTCAAATTAGAATTCACGCAGTGTTTAGTAAATCAATTAATTGTATCAGAAAAAGCGAGCAAAATCAAAGCGTTAATGTTATAGCACAAATCTATTGCTTTAACAAAGAAATATAATAGAATAAGTATTAATGTAATAAGTTAAATTATTCGGAGTAGTAATTAAGTTCATAAATATTAATACGGTATGAGAGAAGAGATTTGTACAATGATTTCTAATTTACTTGTACAGGAATCTTGTGTCCTATATTAGAAGATTTAAAATTACTAAAGTAACAAAGACCTTTTTATAACAGTTACATTATTTAGGTATTACATACAACATGGTATACGCTTCGCCGAGTTCAAATTATGGTTCTTTTGTTGGACACAATTCACCTTTGCGAGGCTCAAGGAAGAACCTTTAAACGAAATTATATCCTTACATGTGGATCTTTTGGTAATACACAGAATCAATTACATCATATCATTATATTATTGAGGCTTGGATATTAGTACCGGAAATCCAGTACAATAATATGAATGCGGTGAAATAAGATCTCTCAGAATATGAAATGTTATTTCTTTTTCGACACCTCCAAATTCTAAGAGGTTTTTCCTAGTCACAAAAGCTTGAACATTCTTTGGATGCCACAGATGACGTTTTTAATTATTATAACCGTAGTTGTGGCGCTTATGTGTTCATATAGGTACATACTTCTGTAGATTTAGCTCCGATTCTTACACCGAAGCCCCTTTTGAAACAGGAATGTTTCCAACAGGAAGACAGGAAGATGTTATCAAATGGAACGCTCCTTTCGACCGAAAAATTTTTAATTTCTAAGTGACTTCAAAAAAGCGTTAAGTGTGAGTTGGGTCGGCTAAGGACGAATCGAAATTTAACAATTTTAGGTTCATATACATTGATTAAAAAAATAGAAAAATTATGGTATGAGAGAATAATAACTCGGTGCAATAAAAGAATTCATTTCCAAATAAACATCAATTTTAAAAGCTCAAACTAGGCTTGTACTTAGGGTTGCCACCTTTTTTATTGAGCAAATAAAGTATATACTATATATACTTTTCTAAGGTAAAAGAATAAAGTATGACATGTAAAAATAAAGTATCGCTTTAATGACGACCTCCGTGGCGCAACGGCTAAGCGCGTCGGAAAGTAAACGGGATTGCAGGTTCGATTCCCGCCCAAGTCTGGGTGTTAATGTATAATATGTATTTATTTACAAAAAAAAAGTATATAAGTAGTGTATCAGTTGTCTAGTACCCATAACACAAGCGCTGTACTGCTTACTTTGGGACGAGGTAGCGCTGTGTGAAATGTCTGAGTATATATTATACTATATATTAGGAATACAGCGTGAGGATATGTATGTATGTTATTGGATTTACTACTTTTTCTGTATGTAGTTATTTTATGTTGCTACTTTAGAAAATTGTGTGACTTTGATGTGAATTGATACTGACGTTTTAGGTAGCATTCGAAAACGAAATCAGTGCTCATTATAATAATAATTAGAACTGATGATAGAAATCTACAGTTATCGATGCTATCCGTACCGTTACACGCAAAAATCGCTTTACACTTTTGTTTCTTTTAGTATAAAATAAATATAACAAAGTACTTTCACGGACTTTACTGCTTTTAAAGTATATAATATAAAGAGCGTTTGTCCGAAATAACGTACAATACTTTATCATAAAGTACGGGTGGCAACCCTACTTGTACTGTGAATACCACATAAAGAACTGAGCGAATATTCAGTAATAGAGTGTCAGCCGACAAAGGTCAAAACAGTTCGCGTACTTAAGTGAATGTATGAGGAGAATGATCAGATTTGAAGAAGTGACTGATGAAAGAAGTACGTAAGGAACACGATGCTTGGTGCTCCCTTTTCTCTGACTATCCCATTAGGGATACCGCTTGAAGATATCTTATGTTATATACCTAATTTATACAGACTACATCGCTGCGAAGATTCCCCATTTAGTGTTTAGTTCGAAGCTTCGAGGCTATAGGTACAGTCAAAATCAAAAATATCTAATTGAGCAAAAAAACTTTCGGAAAAAGGCGACATGATTACGGTCCACAAGTGATTGAGACAAATAAATGGCAAAAGCGAACACCCAACATTTTGCGCAGAGCAAGACCTAGATTTGTTAATAGGACAATAGGCCTTATAGCTCGGTATTCTATAGACGGCAGATTTTAGGGAACAGTGGATTTACAGAACGCTGAATAATATTACAAGTACCTACTTAAGGAAAAATGTTCTGAAATTATTTGGTACTACTTATAAATATTGTACATGTATAGTTACCAATTCAATTAATTAATTGTTTCTAGTTTCTTAATATTGGACAATTTCTTAGCTCTAGCCCGCGACTTCGTCCGCACGATTTCGGAAAACCGTCGCTCAAAGTACTTTCAAATTCTTTCCTGTAATGTGCCGAATATGTAAAATTACTCATAAAGAGCGCAGTCAATCGAGTGATATTTGAGTCTATGTTTAACAATTATCTATACTAATATTACAAAGAGGTAACTTTGTTTGTTTGTATGTAATGGATAAACTTAAAAACTACTCAACCGATTTCAAAAATTCTTTCACCTATAAAAAGCTACATTATCAGCGAGTAACATGGGCTGTATTTTATTTTTAAAAAAATTCTACCCGTGCGAAGCCGGGCGTTTCGTTAGTTTTTGTACATAGGCAGATTAATTTATGAAATTTCTACGGGCTTTTTTTTTAAATTCCCCATGAAGCAAGCAACACGGGGTGAAGCGCTTTTTAGTTTCCAAAGAATGGGAGTGCTAAAATTTCTACAGACTTCAATTACTAAATAACCCAAACATATTGCATGTGGACACGAACGTAGCTGTAGCTTTCACATGGAGGAGTCTACACAAAGGAAAGCTAATTTTTGCCCGTGAATTCACGCCATAAACAGAAATTACATAAAGATATAATCGAAAAGTGGATATTCGGCGAATATTTTAGCGTAAGCTGAAGGAGATTCGGACCTCTTAAGCATCCCCGTATACATATATCCGTGGTGTCCGAAATACTTTTCCAGTTTTAGTTTATTTCCCAGATTTATACCCAAATGTATACACTTAATGCAAGTTTAAATTACCTATACTCCCAAGTTACCGCGATAAAGATACAAGGTTTTTTTTTTATTTTTTTTTTATGTTGACATAAGAAATAGTGTTCAGTACTGGAGTCAGTCAGGTACGATGCTCCATCTTCATATCAGAAGACAAAAACTTGATATCTGCTAAAAACATAAGATTTCAGCACTTATTGTCAGAAATTTTGTCATATTTGACATAGCAGTTTTTAATCATTACGTTAAGCAAAATCTTGTCTCGTCATATTTGGCTTGGTAATTTAAAATCAGCAAAATCAAGCATGCAGAAATATTATCTATTTGGGTTTTTTTTTCTTTCTTTCTTTATGGCATGGCGCACAGATTAGCGCATTTGTCAATGTCACGTATTAATAAGTAGAATCCACGTAGAATCACAAGTAATTTAGTTTTTTCTTATCGTAAAACGCCTCCAGTGAAGTGATAGTAGGCTATACTGAAGTTTTAAAGGACTTCTTGGAAGAGCGCCAGAACTTCAGCTTCACATGTTTATTTAGATCTCCTCCATTCTTTTCATTTACACGGAACTTTAAAACACAATGTACTATCACTATCGTACTTTAAAACCTAAAAATGTAAAAAATAGAAAATTTAAATAAAATGACCTCACTTCTCTCGTTCCCGCCAAAAAGTCTAATCTATCTGGGTTTGTAACTTTAATTGGATTAGCAAACAAGCTAGTGCTGCTAGCAGCCGAGCGACTATGTAATGTATTTGTGTCCACTGGTGGGGTCAGGCAAACAGAACTCCACGAGCGGGCGAGGCGCGGCGTGCGCACCACGATGCAGAAGGTCAACTCCTTCGTCGGACGCCTCCATCTACGGCTGCGTGGCTACGAGCCACCCGCGGGACAGACCCCTAGTGAAACTCATACGTAATATGTTTTACATAATATTATCTTCTATCATAAACACATCAACGAAGGCTAAGTCTCAGTTATTAATATGATCTTTTTGTATAAAATTTTTTATAAAAAAAATTTAAACCTTCTTCAAAAAGAAACTGAAAAGTACAAAATCTATCCTTTACTAATGGAAACTCAAGTACAATTAAAATAAATTCTTAAATACGATACACATACCTATATAATTAAATTTGACAGACTGAAGTCGGTGCCAAGCCTACCAAACTAATAGACTTTCTGTTTTTGCACATTGATTTGGCACCGACTTCAGTTACTGTCAAATTTAATTATATAGGTATGTGTATTGTATTTAAGAAGTTATTTTAATTGTACTTTAGTTTCTATTAGTAAAGGATAGATTTTGTACTTCTCAGTTTTTTTTTGACGGCGGTTTAATTTTATTTCATAACATTTTTTATTTCATCCTTTTGAGTGATCTTGACCTAAATAAATATCTAAGGCAGGTCTGCTAGTAACTTCTTTCTAATTCCGCAACGTAACGATATACAAGAAAATCATCAATATAAATAAAGGTTATAACCAAGTCCGTTATCTGGTTTATCTTCGAAGTTCAATCTCCAATACCGGTGAAATTTACATTGGACCACCTCTAAAGTATTATCTACCAAACAAAAAAATAATTTTCAAAATTGGTTCATAAATGACGGAGTTATGAGGTAACAAAAAAAAAAACAACATACAGTCGAATTGAGAACCTCCTCCTTTTTTTTAAGTCGGTTAAAAATTGATATTAAAATTATGATTTAAATCTTGTAACAATGTTTATTAAAAAAATCATAAAATTCAAGTAAGCATCAAAAGTGTGCCTGAGTCTTGGACTTTGTTGACGTGTATGGTTAATAATGATGATGATGTTTTTAAGGGTTGATCAACTATTTTTGAGTCACAGCCGTTCCTGAATTCTTGACAAAAATTAATTGGAAAGTATAGTCACATATTCATTTCATACATTACTTATATATTGTACCTATTTATCATGAAGCTAACATCTATCCCGTGAATATATTAAATTAACTTTTGACAAAATTTCCATATTTTTCCCTACATTAGTAGTTGTCCAGGATAGGATACAAAGCAATTTCAGTCGTCCAAGGGACAAGTTCACTATTCGAGGTATTTTTCGATTTTGCTATAATTCCTGTCTATAAAAGTTGCTCAGCACGGATTTATATATTATTACTATAAATATGTAAATTATTAATTAATAATAATCCTATCCTTTTCGGCTTTTTTTTTCTTTCTTCATGGCATGGCGCATTTGTCCGCGTTGCGTCAGGCGCTCATGCCATATTTTTCTTTCTAGTAATGTCACAGTACAAGTAAGCAAGCAGTATTCTATCTCGGCAGTGTCCTAGAGATAATTACCTACGGTCGTTTGGTACGTAAACACGCAAAATAGGGCTACCGACTTGAACTGAATGTTTTTCTTGGGTTACGTATTTGATAATACGTACTATATTAAATTGTCATATTATCTTTTCATTTTATATTAAGTATTGCAAATTTAACAAGTTTTTATTTATATAATTCTACTATTATTTTATTTCTAGTTTCAAAAGTTAGTATGGTGGAAATGGACAAAAAAATGTATTTTGTGTGCAGTGTAATAAAAAATCAGCAATAAATTAAGATATGGCATTATTAATAAAATTAATAATGCCATATCTAGCCTTTCATTTAATCAAAATATTGCAATAGGGTCTCTGAATTAAAAATTTAATTATTTTTAGGATCTTTATTTATTGACTATAACATTGGCAGTAGACCATGTATTAGCGTGTAGTCCGAGTATTTCAGTGTAATCATAGCTTCAGACATGATGTTGTCCACTAGAGTGGGGCGCCGTCGAAGGGGGACTCGTCGGTGGAAGTCAGCGGGGCCGCCAGCAAGGTTTCCTGGGCCGACGGCCCTCAGCGAGGGAGTGATGAAGAGGCGACGGCCGGGAAGGAGCTGCGCGTGCGACTCGTCGGCCAGTCTAGCGAAACAACAGCAGATGCTATTGAAAAACTCAGATCTTACATATCTGTAAGTATAGGCGTATGCAGCACGAAGGCATGGAAAGGCTGCTACACACCTAGAATTCTCTAATTTATCCGTTTAAAATAAAGTTTTGTGAGAAAAGTATAAGTGTGCTGCTAGCCTGAACACGCCCAGGCCTCACCCCATCCATAAGACTGAATTACCAGTGTCTATAACATATGAAAATCAATCATAATCTGGGAGAAAGAAAAACACAGATGCAGATATAAATCCCAAATAGTTTTTACACAACCTTCATATGAAATTGACATAAGTATTTAGTTCATTCTTTTGGACATTCTCTTTGTAAAGATGTAGGTACTCGTATCGTATTTGCTTAACTTTCATTGAGTACAGTACAAATGGACATAATGTAGTTCATTTTTTATTCATCATTTCAAAGTTCTCTATATAAAAATATATCTTATTGACGTTCATTATAATAAGGCGCCAAAATTCACGAACATAGTTCAGATTTCCGTCAGTTTCAGCCAGACTTCTATGTAAACTGTAGATCCAGTACCGTAACTAAGGTGGTGCCAGTAGTACCCAGGCACATAGGACACAGGCCTTAGAGAGGCGCAACAATGACCAGGATCAAGTTTTGGGTGATGCATGGTAGTAGTTGAAATATAACTGCGCCGGGCGCATAAAAGGCTAGTTACGGCACTAGGTGAACCCGCCCTACTCCAAGAAACGAACTCTTTTATGTAGACCTTAAATTAAAACATTGTTGATATTACACAAAAAAACAACACATATGAAGTGAAATTAGAACGCAAAATATTGGAAAGACCGCGTGCGCGACGTAGGTACTTACAATAGTTAAAGCGTTTCGCGCGCACTAATGTTATCTAATTACTATTAGATAATATTAGTGCGCGCCTACTATTTTACGCGTGAGAATGTGGCGCGTAGTCTGTCTGTTTCAGTTCACATATAACTCTTTGATTTCAGCAGCTTTGCTTGCCTAAATCGAAAGTTCGGTCGGATACTACTTACATTAAAATTAATACCATTTTAAACTAATTGATAAACGCCAATCAGATACATTTTTAGTGAAAGTATTATGTAATTAGGTTTCTAAGAATTAGGTCCATGATTAACGTCGGTTAATCACTATAATGTCAAATGTATACATTCGATTGTTTTTTAATTTGATTACATTGTGTGCAGTCGACGAGATGTTCGTGCAGCGATGCAACACAGGGAGCTCCAGACGTCGGCAGCGATGTCGGAAATACCCAGAATAATAAATGAAAAGAACCAGGACTTATGGCGATGTTGGATGACGGTGCTGCATGGACAGAGCATGCCGTTTGAGATCGACTGATAGCGGGCTACAATCGTGTTGAGGAGTCAATCAAATGTATTCCATTGCAATTTTGAACTGTCAAATGTCATGAAATATAATGTGGATAATAATAAATTTGTCATTAAGTAAATATTGATTTATTGACTCTAAATCAGACAGTCCGTCGGCGTCGCCGTCGCTGGCTGCAGATGCAAAAATAAGAGAGGTTGCCAGTACCAGTAAACCACGTTTCAATCACAGTCCAAAGGTTTTTTACGTGTAATACAATGAGTGATGGTTCAGTGATGATCATTAGGCGAACCATCACGTACGATAATTATCATTCACTTTGCATAACGCTTGCATGACCATATGTAATGACCGTCTAAAACAGCCTTTCCCAAAGTGGGCGATAACGCCCCCTTGTGGACGCTGCAGGCCTAAAGGGGGGCGGTAAGAGACCCAGAAAAAAAATGGGGGCGTTGTGTAGAGGCCGGGGGGGTGATTTGTAATTTCATTTAGCTAGGAGGCATCTTAGACAACGACTGCATGAGCTCTCGACTCTCAACTACAACTTATGAACATTAACTAATATTAATTAAAAGATTGCTCAAACTCGGTTCGATATTTCTCTCCGCGTAGTTCATATATCTGTCCTGTTTTATTGAATATACAAAATAAAAATCATGTCAATCGGTCGTTCCGTTTCGAAATGAAAGTAGACACAAACAAACAAATAAAAAGGCAACAGACACACTTTCGCATTTTAATAGTTATTAGTACTCCCAGATAGGTAATTTTCGTAGATAATAGACCGCGGGCAATCATGTTTTAACAAGTTTTTGTTCAATAACCCGAATTGTGCATTCCTGTATCAATCGGCTGGTTCATAGAATACTTGTTCTGACTTGTTGAGTACGATTGAGCGTCGAATGAGATAAAAACGAGTTTATGCATGTTCGTTTTATTCCTGTCGGTGCGTGCTGCTTATGCAATCCTATATAAACAACGTAATATTTATTTTATTTTCATTTGCGGTTTCGCGCGCAATAGATGAGCAGTACTTAAGTTCAACACTTACTTACGCGTATTTCTCAAAACAAAACAATGTCGGAAGTAAAAAAGAAGAGACGGCAATACTGTGCGGAATATATTAAATTCAGATTCATTGAAAATCCGGCAAACCCATCGTTGCCTTTGTGTCTTCTATGTCTAAAAACATTTTCGAATGAAGCAATGAAGCCTTCAAGACTGCAAGATCATTTGAATAAAATGCATCCAGATAAGAAAGACAAGAATGTAGCATATTTTCAAGACCTAGAGAAGAAGCATAATACTCAGCCAAGTATAGCAAAACTATTTTCGGCGGCTGCTAAGCAAGATGACGACGGACTTCGAGCTTCGTACAATATCTCTTTGTTAATTGCTCAAAACGGCAAACCACATAACATCGGAGAAGAGTTAATTTTGCCAGCAATAAAGGAAGTAATAACTACTGTGCTTTATAAACCAGCCGCAGATATTATCCGAAAAATTCCTTTGAGTAATAATTCTGTGCAAAGACGAATTGATGAAATGGCTGAAAATATTGAAGGATCATTGTGTGATCACCTAAGGACAAGTCAATTCTCAATTCAGCTCGATGAGTCCACTTTACCAACTAATGAAGCACTGTTGCTGTCTTACGTGAGGTTTATTAAAGATGAGAAAATATGTGAAGAACTACTCTTTGCTAGAAATTTAGAGACCGATACAAAAGGCGAAACCATATTCAATACATTGGAAAAGTTTTGTGATGAAAGAGATTCCCTTGAAAAATATTATATCAGTTGCTACGGATGGCGCTCCGGCTATGACAGCGTGCCATAAAGGCTTCATAGCGTACTTAAAAAATAAAATTCCAGATGTCCTTGCTGTACATTGCGTTATTCATAGACAACATTTGGTTGCTAGAAACTTACGTGAACGACTATTTCAATCACTGCAATATGTCATCAAAGCAGTCAATAAAATCCGCAACAGCTCTTTGAAGATAGATTATTTCATCAGCTTTGTGTTACTAATGACGAGGATTTCAACCGTTTGTTGTTTCATACTGAAGTTCGTTGGCTATCAAGAGGCAATTGTCTGACTCGATTTTACAACCTGTTTGACTCTGTTATAGAGTTCTTGGAAACTAAAGATACAGAATTGCACAACAAGCTCATTACATCAAAGAATGATATAGCTTATATGACAGGCCTGTATAAATTGTTCAACGACATGAATCTCCAACTGCAAGGCGATGAACTAAATTTAATTAAAACAAAAAACGTCGTTGCTGCTTTCGCAGCCAAACTGCTTCTACACAAAAAGAATATGGGCAGACGTGAGTTTCACAATTTTCCGAATTTATCAGTATCATGCAGTAACGATGAATTGTTTGCCTACTGCCAACATTTGGAAAACCTCCACATTGACCGAACGATACCAGGACATTTTGAACTTGGAAATACCAGACTGGGTGTTGGATCCGTGTTCAAATGTCAACACAGCAATGTCACCTCAGCTGGAAGAAGAACTTATAGAATTGACAACAAACGAGGAAATAAAAATCAAGTTCAAAAATGGTTACTAAGAATTTTGGCTACAAAAACCGATCCCGCAATTGTACCCTGGATTGTGGTCAATCGTTCAGCGATTCTTGATAGCATTTCCATCGTCATATTTATGTGAACGTGAATTTAGTGCTGTGACAACACTGCTTACTAAAAAGAGAAATCGTTTGCATGTTACCAAACGTGGCGACTGGCGACTGTTCTTGAGTAAATTGGAACCTGATATCAACAAACTTATTAAACAGCATCAGATTCATCCTTCACATTCGTTTTTATATAAGGATCGATTATATTTGTTTTATTTTGAATAAAAGATACTCTGTTTGAATACTATAAAGTTGCGTTTCAATAATCATTCTCATTGGCAGGTGTAGCCCGTAAGAGTTAACTTGAGACCTGAGCGCCGTTGTGTATTACCTACTGCGCTCAGGTTTCAAGTTAACTCTTGCGGGTTATAGTAAGTCTCGTTTGGAATTAATATTTAATCGCCGCTAGTGTAGCTCACAATAATTAATTAATTTAATTTGAAGTTATAGTGGTTTTTCAGTAAGTGAAAAAATGGGGCGCTAAAAAATAATTTATTCTCAAAGTGGGCAGTAGACAAAATAAGTTTGGGAACCTCTGGTCTAAAAAGTACTTAGGTACTCTGCAGTCCGGCCGCTGAGAGAAGACAGGTCATGATCGACGTAACGACTTAACTTTGAAATAGCGTTGAATTTATGACAAAAATATGTTTATTGTTTATTTTCCCAAATAACGAATAAATATCATTAAAAACGATATTGTTATGTCAACTGACAATAAATGTTATTTTGCGCTTAATTTAATATTAACGCTGAGTTCAGATGAACGTGCGGTGACGCGCGGTTGGCTCGGCGCGCGGTTTAAGATTCTAACAAATCAATGTTGTTGTGTACATGACCGCGCGTTAGCGCGCGTGACCGCGCGCACCGCCATGCACCGCACGCAAGATCTACAATCCTGTATCGACCTGTTCAGTAGAGTTGGGCAGCACGCACTTTAAAAATGAGTATCGTGCGAGGGCCTCTTTTTGCAAACGTGCTAGCACACTGTGCTAGCACAGTGTGTTGACACGTTTGTGCGAGGCTGGAGTAACTGTGTTAGAGAAGTGGGGAGGTGTCCGGTGAGTGTTGAATGCACAGTGCACTTCGCACGCACTGTGCGAGTGTGCCTGAGGCGCTCACACGCAACAAGTACAAAAGAAGCGTATATATTATCTAAGTATACCTACATTCACCACCTTAAATTATCTATTCGTACGAAATTAATCATTATGTCGTTAGCCATAGATAATAAAAGTTCGAACAGTCATTCAACTCGCGCCTCACATCATCGCGGTTCGCGGCCGGTTCGATTGTGTAACTGTGCTAGTGTGCTACCACAGTTTTATTCTACGAGGCACTCCCTCTTTTCCAAAACTGTGCTGGCACAATTGTGCTTACTCGCGTGCTGCTTACCCAACGCTACTGTTCAGTTGACCCGCGCGATTCGAGGCGGACGGACGCACGGAGCCACGAAAATGCAGGATGAGATATCTATTGATTTACTAATTTACGAAATTGAAAAAAGAGATTGCAAATCCTTTTCAACGCAATCATACAAAAAGTCAAAGGATGCAATCGACATCCTAAAGTAGTTGAAAAATCGATCTTCGTGTAGTCTTAGCGTGGGATATAGTCACAAACAGGCTTAAAGAAAGTCTTTGACTTAAAATAGGGTGCACCCAGTATCGTCTTTGCTTTCAACGACGACGTGGCAGTTTGCGGTATAAAACCCACAAGCAAATTGCCTCCTCCACGTCCATTCTCACTGAATGTTGACCTGTGATGTTGACGCTAGACTGCCGCGCGCAAGCTGCCGTCATCTGAACAGCTGCACCACGCGGCAGCGCGCGTCGCCCCGCGTTCATCTGAACTTAGCCTAAATAAGAAAACAATATTTTTTTAAATCCGTACTGCGCCGTTACAAGTTTATGTGAACTATTTATTTTTGTAGTGATGTGCCAAAAATAACAGGCAATTGCAACGTTATCTGTCGTTATACTATAAAATAATACGTTTTTTTTCTAATAATTTAGTAATAATGGAATGTACTAATAAATTTCATAATATTATAAAACTGCGCCCGAACCGAAAATATTCAACTGGCATATTGTTTCATTTTCTACCGTATCAACATTAAAGGACTTTTATTCTAAAAGTGCGATATATTAAAAATTACAAGTTATCAGTTCAATTTTAAACTCTGGAGCACTTAACCTATAGAGCCGAAATATCGGGCCATTCTATTCACCACTGCTCAGTTTTTTGACACAAATAAATATTAACTCTCGCTCGCATTAAAACAGTACAGTATAACCAATACTGAACATATGTATATTCCCACAGATATTTTAATCCTTATATAATAGCTTACTGTTTTATATGATGGTGTGGCAAAAACTGCAAAAAATCAAACTATAAAACAGACTCAATATCCTTTCATCGGTAAGTAACAGTAAATACACAATTTTCAAATTTACATTCAAATTATCACGGGTCGTGTTAAACTGGACTATCAATTGACGTGTATCTATGCGTCTCGCTTTCACCTTGGTGTGATCTCTACACGTTATCTCAGTCTATTCATACACAAATGTACACAGATTTTGTTTAATTTTGGGCTGACCAATCAGCATGCAGTAACTACAGCATTAAAGACGTAAATTGTTTTCGCACAAAATAAACAGCATTTGCACTACATAGGTTAAGTACTCCGTGGATTAAATAAACCTCTTTACACAAATGAATTCGTTGAAGTCAATATAACGATCAATGTTCAATAATCACGAAACGTCATGAAACATCAAAACAAAATGGTAACATAGGACGATTTTAGTGTAAATATGTTAATCAAGAATATTTGTTATAAACAATTACAGAAGACTAAAAATGACCATTAGTAATAATAAATTATAATCTGGCTACACCAGTAATGTGCAGAGAAGACTTAGAGAATTATATATTTGTAGAAAGTTATAAGGTAGTTGCACCAGAAAAATAAATATATTAATTGTATTAAACACCGGTAATGACTTGACTTGACTTTATTAATAAGAGTAGATGCAAAAGAGATTACCTGCTAGTTCATTCCTGCATGTCGGGAAACAGTTTTTTGTCATTTAGGTTATGGTATCACCTGCCTGTTAAACGAGGCAACTAAGGGTCTTTCGAGGTTACGAGCGATGCGAGTAGAAACTGATCGCTCACATCAGATAACCCCGATGGCAACATTTTGCACTCCTCGCTTTGCGAAGAGCAAAATGTCACCATCTTATTTGTTTGTTTGTGCCGCCAACAATAAACAAACAGACAGACATTTTAAAGACGTGTTTGGGTCTTAGTAACGTGTGAACTCGAACTTTCTTACATTTCATAAACTGACACTTCGTTTATATACATTTGTAGGTACCTAAGTATAACTAGAATAAACTCACAAGGAGAATTCTTTTCAGTTTTCTATCAAATTCTATATTTTTAACTAAAGGCATACAAACCTACATAGGTATTACAATAATGTACGGCTTCTAATAAAATGTAAAATACAGTTACGTACCTACCTATACTACATAAGTAAAATAAATAACACAATCAATAATTTATTCTAATACAATGAGTACCACATGGGCACGAATTTTTTTTGCGCTTTTTATACTGTACTAAAATACGGTCTTTGTGCGGCCTGTCTCATTCGCCTAGGTTAAAACGTATATGAAAGCTTAGGTATAAAAAATATTATTATGTTTCAGCTTTACGAGTGGGCAAAATGCGGCGAGGGGTATCTATCTACGGTACCAACTGTGCTGTGGGCAGTGGGAGCAGCAGCGTTGGCGCATCGGTTGCTAACGGCACTGTTCCGACGCTTCGTGTTCAGACGGGTGCCGATGTGGGAGGTGATACTACAGGTGACAGTTTCATATAAAATATATGAGGTCCGACGCTCACTTACTAGCCCGGCGCAACCAATTTGCGCCGACTCGTCGCTCGGCGTTCACTTCTGTCAACAGACGGTCGTATAGCGACGTGACGCACGACGCCGCGATAGCAAGTTGACGCCGCGCGTACAACGCGTTGTCGAGAATTTCTTACCAAACCTTAGGTGAACCAATCACTGGCGCCGTGGTGCGTTAAGTGCACGGAAGATTGTCACCGAGTGGTTCACTGGCTCTCCGCATACAGACAGCATTTCGAGCGGAGCGCAGCGGTGTCGATACATAATTATTAAGTCAGTGTATTGTGGTATGAGCATGGAAAGTTCTTGTAACAAACCTTAAACTCGAAATGAGGCAAAGCTCGTTGGATATCTAGTTGGTGAATGAGCGACGACCTCTAGTTATGACGATGAGTTCCTAGCATGGCGCCTATATACGAGTTCCACATAAAATCATGCCTCTAGAATTCAAAGAAATGTAGGTATATAATGATAGGATCTTTTCTAACTTTCAGCAACTCCTATTCATGTGGATGGTGATATACAGCCTCCACTTCTGGCTGGTTCTGGTGAAAATTATCAAAGTGCTGGTTGAGTACTTTTATAACGTAAGTACCTCCAATTTTTGTATTCAACTTAAGTTACAATTACTCATCATATAAGAGCGTTATTCTTAAATTATATTATCAACACAATGCTGCGGAGCAGCACAGGTCCACTCATCATGTTTATCTATCTTCTTCTATACTACTATAAATCTCTAGCGTATGTTTGTAATTATAATTTTACTGTCAAATTTTGTGAGAGGTAGTCATTGTATGACACTCGATTCCACCATTTTTAAAGTTTTTGTCTACGTCTGTGTGTCCTTTTATAACTGAAGAACGATCTTGATGAAAATCGGTACGTAGTAAGAACATATGATTGCGCTCATGATAGGCTACTTGTATTTTAGAAAATCTACCCTTAAAAGGGTGAAAAGGGAGATGAAAATTTGTATGGGAAATGGTAAACCGCTGAACCGATTATGATTAAATTTGGCAGGGAAATAGTTTAACATCAGAGAACGGACATTGGATACGTTTTTTATCAAAAATCTATCTCTAAGCGGGTGAAAAGGGGGATGAAACTTTGTATGGTAAACGCAAAATCTTGGTAATGATAAAATTTGTTGCGGTGATAAGACTTTTTTATCAAAAATACATAGGCTACTTTTTTTAACAAAAATCTGTGAAAAGGGGAACGAAACTTTGTACGGGAAATGCTAAACTGCTGAACTCATTATGATGTAGCATGGATATACTTTGTCACCTGGGAAGGGACATACGCCACTTTTTTTATCTAAAAACTACCCCTAAGGGTGTGAAAAGGTGGACGAAACTTTGAATGGGAAATGCTAAACCACCGAACCAATTTATGATGTTTGGTACAGAGATAGTATATGCCCGAAGACAGACGTAGGCTAGACGTAGACTTTTCTTCAAAAACAATATTTAAGCATACTATGTATATAATCTAATCTAATCCAGGAAAACCACGAAAAAACTTTCCGAAAAAAGTCGTGGGTAACATCCTAACAATATATTTCAAAGGTGTTTTTTATAAGTACGCTATTATCTCCCTTAACACTTCATCAAAATAAATGATTGAGACCATTTTGAAGATTACGTTGCCCGCTAGTGACAAAAAACAATACATAGTTTAATTTTTTTTTTATTTAATTTATTTTATCCATCTGCCATCAGCGCCATCTTCTGATAATTTGTTCAACTAAGATGCCTAAGATGCATGACACCTGTTGGTTGGTGACTGTTACGATAATGTCTTCGATCATTATGTGCCATCTATGGATAGCGTACAAAATATTTGCACGAGTCAGCTAATACGTTAAAATGATAATTATATGTAGAATGCGAAATGTGTGGGTTGTGAAAAAGTATCAGTCAAACTTCAAGACTGTACGTTGTATGTAGTTTCTGAGGAAATCGACCATGTCAGACGAACACAGACATTTGTTTTTGTCAGAGCGGGACGCTTGCAAAATTTATTAAATAAAGGCTATTTTACTACTTATTAAAAAACAAGAACATGAGAGCAATGTATTAATATTATGTAATTTGAATTAACCAACATTAGATTCAGTTGCAGACGTATTTGCAACTGATTTGCTCCGCCGACAATGAAACCATTGTCGACGGAGCAAATCAGTTTCAAAATGTCGGGTCTAGTTTTCAAGTAGGAATAGAGCACTTATCACATGATTTGCTCTGGCTGAGGACAACGGGACAGACATCCTGAAAGCGGAACTGTCCCGCCCTAAGCAAGACGTATAGTCACGTATTTTAATTTTTGTATTTTATTATGTTGAAACATACAGCAATTTGACACTTAAGAATAATAAAAAATATTTAATAATAAAAAACAACTCGGTATCAAAAATTCCCGCCAAAAGCCAAGTTTCAGACAAACACACTACTTATATCATTATATCAATGTAGGTACACATCTTCACTTGAGATAGAAAGGACTTTTGGGGAATTAAATAAAAAGAAAAGTGAAGAATTATGGGGACTATTAATTCATGTAACCTATATTATCGCCAATTTTGGTAGATATATTTAATAAATGTGTCGATCAAGGGGTATTTCCCAATTTAATGAAACACGGTAAAATTATTTCACTATTTAAATCAAGCTGTATGTTAATCCAACAAATTATCGCCCGGTGTTAATATTGCCAGCGTTGAATAAAATATTCGAAAAAATAATACTTAAAAAATGCTGGCACATTTTAACATTCACGGGGTATTTCACGGTCAAAAATACGGGTTCAGGGCGGTCAATAACTCATGCGGCAGCAAGCTTGATCAAGATTGTACTTCGGGCTTGGGAGGGATCCCAGGATGCTACTGTTGTTTTTTGTGAAACTTTAATTTGCAAGCTTAAATACTATGGAATACGTGGTAACGCTCTCGATCTCGTGATCTCGTATTTGTCTGACCGGGAGCTAAAAGTGAGTCTTAATGAGGTTTTGTCTGTTGGTTCAAAATTAAAAATGGGCGTTCCCCAAGGATCAATTTTCGGACCTTTCCTGTATTTTGTTTATACTAATGATTTCCCATTTATGCTCAGGGACTTATGCGAAACAGTATTATTTGCTGATGACACCTCATTGTTATTTAAACTAGACAGAAAAGATCTAGATATTACTTGGGTAAACAGGATCCTAACAGATGTCTCGAAATGGTTCGCTGCCAATAATTTACTACTGAATGCACAAAAAACCAAATGTATTAAATTTTCCCTCTATAATGTACTCCGAATTCATGATAAAATAGAACTGGATGGGAAACAATTAGAATTAGTTAAGTCTGCTAGTTTTCTTGGTTGACCAGTAAATAACAAGTTACAGTGGGCGGATCATATCGGGGCATTGGCTAGTAAGCTCGGTTCCGCGGTATATGCCATTAGACGCATTAGGCAAATGACGGATGTGGATAAGGCAAGGCTGGTGTACTTTGCATATTTTCATAGGCTAATGTCCTACGGCCTTCTGTTGTGGGGATCAGCGGCGTATATTAACTCCATTTTTATTTTATAAAAAAGAGCAATACAGTATGAGTGCACGAGAATCATTCAAAGATCGTTTTAAAGACATTGATATCATCACCTTGCCGTCCTTATACATCTTTGAAATTATCATGTATACAAGGTAAAATATAGATCTGTTTAAAAAGAAAGGCGATATTAATGGTATGGAAACCCGAGGTCGTAATAATTGGTAATTTCAAAATTTAAATTACACAAGTCAAATGTTTCACTTTTCGGTAACGGTATTCGTTTTTATAACAATGTTCCTCAGAAAACTACTTAATTAACAGGGAATAAATTTAGATTGGTTATAAAACGTACATTGATTAGACAATCAGACTATAAATAATTTCATTGAAGATAAAACAATAGTCTGGAAATGATCTTCTCTGCATATGCATTTACTGGCTTAATGAATATTGTATTTTAATAAACCTTTTGTAAAATGAAATTGAAAAAAGATGACTGAGTTTCTAGTCGGTTCTTCTCAGTATCCAGTTTTCTATTTGAACCGAACTAAATTTTAAGTTCAAAAATACTTTGTAATTGAGTTTACTTGAATAAATTGATTTGACTTCGACTTTGATCATAATCTGAACCCAATAGATTTTCATGAAATATTTTAGTTTTCGTTCGTAATCCACGAACATTTTGGCAATAAATATTAAAATATGTCTAATGCTGTTATCCTAATTAAATATAAAA
Organism: Zeuzera pyrina; assembly: GCA_907165235.1. Lineage (NCBI taxonomy): Eukaryota > Metazoa > Arthropoda > Insecta > Lepidoptera > Cossidae > Zeuzera > Zeuzera pyrina. The sequence goes on from OU015627.1 coordinate 23,076,982, forward strand.
ATAAAAGTTCTGTTTAACCAAAATAGTCTTACCAAAACTCATTCAACCGATATAACATGAGTGACACCATAACATAAAGTTCTTATTTTTACCTATTGATTTCAATGCGTTATTTCATCTCATTACTAATAAAATATAAGAAATACAAACAGTATAATAAAATACAAGACGTAAAATTAATATAACTATAATTATTGAAGTTGAGAAGGTAGTAACATAATATTGTTAGTAGATTCCGAGTAGAACCGGACCTCTTTAAAGAAAGACCCGAGGAAACTGTAGTAACACTGGCGATATTAGCCCTCTCCGCTGCAATATTAGGTTGAGAAGCATCCGCATCACAACAAGAGTTACACATCCATTTACTCCTACCGGACCCAAGTTTACCGAATACTCGCTCAGTTATATCCCCGCATTTGAAATGACATTTTAATTTACGCACTGAACATTCGGGAACATGCCCAACAACTTCTTTACAGGTCACACATTGACTAGTACACTTTAGCAAAAAAAATTAAGACAAAAAGAAGAAAAAAAATGTTTGCAATCTCAGAATAAAAAGTACGTATAAATTAATTGCGACAGAAATACATGTCTACCCAACCAAATTATACAGTCTATATATAGTCAACTATATGTTATGTGTGAGTGAAAGATTCCATTTTACCATTTAAGGTTTATCTTACAAAAAAATATCGTTCCAGGATGACAGGTTTCCGCCAGAAGAGAACATTCAGGAGTGCAAGATTATGCAACAGTGGGCGATATGGATGTTTGGAGTGGCACCCCTAGCGGTGTACGTACACACTAGGCCGCGGACGGAACCTCCACCTTTGATGATATGGTAACATTGCCTTAAAAGATTATAGGAATGCCGGCTATATTATTTGCATGTCTGAGCAACCCCTTTGGTACCTATATGGATATAATCGTCGTTGTCTAATATAAAATAGCGTAGGTCATAAATCAAAAGTTCAAAAAATATTCCAGTACCTAAACACGTTTACTATCTCGATTTAAAATTACATAATTACAATTATACCAAGATCTCCACCAAAATGACAGCAGCGACATCTATAATATCATTTGTTATAGTCCGTGAGATTTAATAGGTCGGATTTGACATCTGTCACATGGCTGCGACTAGTTATGGGACCAAACAAATATGTCTCGATTATTTTTCGATTCTAACGAAAATCGATACCATTGTTTAATAACATAATAACATCATAATATTTCACTTGTGATTATTAGTTTGTTAGCTACATAGTACGTTTGTTGAGATATGGTTTTTGTTACAGTAAAGCATATTTAAGTATATGAATAAACTTAATTCGATATATTTATTTTTTGGGACTAATATATGAAAACCTTCCTCAAAATAAAGGCAGACTGTAATATTGGTGAAAAATAAATATTTAATCATTTTCTGAGCTTGGATCCATGTCCGTAGAGCTATCTTCGTCTCCCACTATTATGATTAATTCATTTTCAATTAAATTGTCTATTCTGACGTCTCTTTCAAAGTCTTCCTTTATTATTTTTTTTGTTTTCTCCACCACCTTAGCCCAGTCATCCTTTGATATTTGATTACATGCTTCTGTCAGTAAACTCATCAAAAAAACAATACAGAATTAAAATTATTTAAAAAATATAAAATATATAAATTATTCGATTATTACGCCATTTCAATCGATTATCGATTTCGTTTGGTAACGAAACGATTGCAAATGGTAGCAGTACTAGAGCAATACGCCTCGTGATATAACATTGTAACAACGTCCATTTAGAAAATTCTTTTGTTGATATATAACGAAATATCTGTTTTTTTAACTAAAAGAAATCAAAGTTAGTAGTTTTGTGTAATGATCAGTAGTGGGAAAAATAAATAACATTTATTTATTCAATATTTACGTAATTGAATTTGTGTTAGATATCAGGAACGTTGATACAAAGTTATAGCGGCATGAAAATTAAGAAACGTCAAATCCGACCTATTAAATCTCACGGACTTTAATAATATAATTTGTTATCTTACAGGATAACGACGAACCCATGGCAACGTCGCGAGATGGGAGCCTACGGATATTATCTCAATCGACCTTTATCCACTCAACAATCATCCACAAACCTATCCTTACGACAACATGTTTTAACCTTAAGAAGAGCCTTCAGTGACACCAAAATTATTGTCAAGGAAACTACCAAAAAAAGAAGATATTCGAAATCTGTTTAAATACTTGTTCGCAGTATTGTCTAAAAAATAAATTGATGTATTTCGTACCATATTATTTCATATTTAATTTCAGACGATTTGTGTTATTATCGGAAAATGTATGTGGTATCGCCTTAAAATTAGATAATCGTAAAATTCTACCGTTTTTATTCTAAACAGGGTGGTGTATCGCTCTTTTTATGGTTTTGGTAACACTGGAGAATTTTACTGATGATAACAAAAAAACTATATGCTACAGTACCTGAACATATCAAGCTTTGTTCAGTGTCTTTTAGGTTTGATTGCATATAAAAATAAAAAAATCTGACCATATTGCAGGATTCGAACCCGTGCATTTCTAAGGTAGAAGAAAATACATTCTAATTATCAATCTTATTTCGCGGGCAAGTTTTTATGTGTGAAAACACTGAGAAACCGAATTTTCACAGAATCGAAATCTAGCTAGATCGATTTTTGCCTACTATTATAAGTTTCTTTCATAATTTATCGTAGAAATCGTTAGAGCCGTTTTCGAGAACGCAATTACAAATATATATATACTATATATATATGTCGCAGCCAACTGGTTGAAATAGGCGTTTAATTACACGGCTAACCCTAAATGTCGATTAGCCGAGTGACTGAACACAACATTCAACAGTACAGCTAGACGGTGCTCAGTTCACTGGTTGAATGTTAATTTGCTAGGGTAACCTACAAAATAAATTATTGTAAATATTCTTTATTGCACAAAACAATTGGAAACTTAAACAATGAAGTGAGTGGCATAAAATATTATTTTAGAAACATTACGAAAATTTAAAAAAATATTTTGGATAGCTTAGGTAGTATGTTTATCATTTGTTTATCACAACGCGCGAGCAGAGCGAGCGAAACAAGCGTGGCGCGGCAGCGGCCGGCGAAGCGCCAGAACAGAACATTGTTTAAATTTTAATTCAATTGAATCGCTCGTAGGTAACTCCATTATTCTGATTATTTTTTTTCACGACAAAACTCGACGATCAAAAATGACCAACTCTAGTTACCAACAAATATACTAATTCAATGTTACGGACTACAAAACTAGGTGGTGGTCGAATGGTGATGTTCAATGAAAGGGCTAGCCGTGCAATTAAACGACTATTTTAACCAGTTGGCTGCGACATATTATATACAAATATTGCTCGTATAATAGTATTCGATAAGTATACCTACCGACCTCGAGGTTCTCAAAAATTCTCTTGGTAACGAAATTATAAGTCTACCTTCTCATTTAATAACGATCAAAGTAAATCGAAATTTGCATCGCCATACCAATTACTAATCTGGCCTCAGAACGTCCTGAATTCGGTAAAATATCTCGTATTTTATACATATCTATCTGTTAAACCAGAACTTTGCTCGAGTTTAGAAATGTTGGATTTAGAAATGCATACGGTATAGAAATTCGCATTGAAAGATGCAATGTCTAAATTAAAAATTAAAATTATACGTTATAATCACGAGTTTAAAATTTGTTGTGAATTCATACGCTTCTCATCACTGTATGTTACACTGTATAGCCGTATAGCATAGAAGAAACACAAGGTAGATGAATTATGTAAAAGTAAACATACTATTAACTTGTTTTTTTATTACCTACCTACAGTTGTGAGTCCACTGCAATTATTGCAAGCAGTGAAAAAGGCCTATAAATAAACTTCTGTATCAGAACACAATAGATTTCAAAATATATTCAAAACATATGCGATTATTTTGCAGATGCCAAAGGCATTATAACAAAAAAATAATAAATTAGATTCCAAACAATTAGGCATTCTATATTTACCCTTTGCCTTTATTTTTGAAAATAGAGAACACAAAAAATAGGTTAGAAAAAATCAATAGATGTCACTAATGCGATAATTAGAACGCGCTATCAACATATTTCAGAACGATTTCATAGGAAAGCGCAAGGTCGATAAAATCATACTAACCTTGCGTAGGGTGTACCGTGATCAAGAAGGCGGTTGCCCCGGGCTGGCCCTAACCATTGCACTGCGGTTAGAAATTGCTAGTCTGTGACTATCCCAAATTGGGGTACGTCGTACGTGTAATTTTTGGTAGTTGGGACTTGCGTTCTGCGCAGTCCTCTCATATATATTATTTTAATAAAAAGAAAATCTACACGTAATCATTTGTTCAATAGAAACGCGAAAACATTGATAAGGTTTCGCCCACAAATTATCAAGACTTCTCATTATGAATATGTACTCAATTTATATTCAAATACGTAATTCAATCCATTACAATTATTTTCATTCTAAACAATAGAATGAAGACGGTTTTGTGTTTATAACTTGATTTGAAGTACTACACTGAAAAACGTGATTCCTATTATCAAGTATTGCACTGGCACACACAAACGGAACTACAAATTATGTATCAATGATTACAATCAGATGAAAATATGACCAATGGAAGAAATACGTTATAAGCCTATACAACATAATTATAAAACTTGATTCTAAATGCGTTACTTATAGCAACAATCCTAATTTGTTGGATATCGTTTACAGAGTATCTATTTGAAGATATATTTATGATAAATGTTACATCTATTTAATAAATCTACATGTTGCATTTGAGTGTTAATAGCACAAGCGATAATATACTCATATATTGAAAGCAATCTTGTTAATAACCAGAGATAGGAAATTAGGGGGCATAAATACCTAAACTTCTTTTGCGGATTGATATAGAGTTGTTTAAACAGGTCCCTAAAACTGAATTACGAGAGCCCTAGTTTGATTGAAGAATAGAATGGAGTGGTATAGAATATCATATATTTCTGTGTGCTTATTTCTTTCAGTGTGGTACGTACATTTGGTCATATTAATAAAAATCACCAAAGGCTTTCACAAATTACCATAATCTAGCATGTAAAATATTGCTGATATTGCGTTCTATTTATTTTATGAATAAGACAAGATTGTAAAAATACATTAGTACATGAAATACTTATTTCTTGTAGTCCTTGTCAAAATTTAATACGTTTATTTGTTTTTGATGCCTTGCGAAACCTAAATTTAATCGAACTCTTGAACTCTTAAATAACTCGCATCATTTAAGAGAATATTATCTACTTTCATTTTCAAAGAAATATGAAACTTAAGACAAAAAACCTTGGTTTTAAGTATTTTATGGATAACTGTTATCCATATTTGTGATTGAAATATTTGTGAATCAAATTATTTGTACGTTTTCGTTTTCTGTAAATTGAAATAGTGACATTTTTTTAATTTTTGAATATCTGCGAAAAGAGAAATTCAATCGCATAAATTTAAAAGCATAATTTTAATGTGTTTAAAGACCACTTCAACAACTTTTAAATATCAAAACTTATATAATATTTAAATATAAGGGGCCCCTTGGACCCTGGCTACTTATTGTATGAAATGTTAAAAAATAACATAAAAACCTGATATGTACATTTAGAGATCAAAATATTTGTATTTCATAATTTTGCTCTCCATTCTAAGCACTCGAAACGTGTTCCGTCAAATTATCGAAATCTCAAATTTATTCGCAAAATGTATAGACAGTTTCTATTTAAGAGAATTTATTGGCAACAACACATCTACAATATTTAGAAATTAAATTAAGGTCCCCGTAATAAATCAGTTTTAGGGACCCGTTTTAGCAACTCTGTATCATTCCGCGAATGAAGTTTAGGTATTTATGCTCCCTAATTTCCGATCTCTGTTAATAACCATTAAAGTAAAAGTACTAACATTTTCTTGTGGTCCTTGGATGATCTCAATACAGCATCTCCAGCCGTCAAAGTACTTACCATATTCATGCACCAGCCGCTCCAAAATTAAACAAAATAATATGGAAAACATATTTTATTGGGTTTACACAGTACTAACCATTTGCTGATGGATAATCATTGATATAAAAAACTAAGATACAAGATCATGGCGTTACAAATGTAAAGGATAGTTTAAGATTCTTGCAATTAAAAACCTTTTATGAACTAAGTATGATGTCGATTTTCTAAAACTTCTATAACAAAACAAGAGAACGTGAAAATCTGTCGAAGTAAGGATTAATGAAAAATCTTTGATAAAAATTACTTTATGCAATATATGTTAAGTCTTCTTTTGATTTGTATGTGCTTATGCGGTACTATAAGTGTCAAAATACTATTTTAATACATAGTTAAACAATTATAATTTTTTAAGACAACTACCATCAAAATCTTATAGACCACGAAACTAACAGCTCGATTTAAACATCTCATAAAGATTTCATATATCAGTGATAAAATGTAATCTAAAAACTAAATGATACAATATAAAAATGGATAGTTGTGAATTATTGTTTGAAAACCACGATCAAATTGTAGACGACTTTGCTTAAACTATATCTGTAATGATTTTCACTGCCATATTGGTTTAATCAGTAACTTCTAGTGGAAATTGTATTACAATAAAAGCAGTCACGATTTACTATAAAAACAGTTTAAAAAAATTACATTTATAACATCAAAAGATAACTGTGATATGGCTTTATATTAAGAAATGTATCTTATATTTTTTATACCAATGAGTTCTTTACAACGGTAATTTTTCATGTTAGCCTGTACTAACCAATTTTCTGATGTTATACCACGGTAAGATTCTCCTCACGGTTCAACCTTTTGGAGTAAAAAACCTCGCTACTAACCAACGGCTGTTGCGGACAATTTTCCTCACATTTTTACTGTACCGGAATTTAGTTAATGCCGACATCTCGCCAGAGCTTGAAACTATTGTATTTTACACTAATTAATATTTTGCTATATTTTGACAAATCATTAAATAAATATACATTTTTAAATATAGTAAATTTATTCAATTTTCAAGCTCCGCATTTAGTAATCGTGTAGTCAAATATCCGTTCACTTTTTTACAATTGTTAAAGTATGGAACACTACATTCGTAAAAGTATGGAACATTTTACAGTTTGTAAAAATACGGAACTTTTGACGGCACAAGCAGTGTCGGCATTTTAGTACTAACCAAATATCCGTTACCACGAGAAGCACTGCGCACTGTGTGGAAAGAAAAACAAAACATAAAACACACTTTATTTGTAACAATTACATGGCAATTTCGATTATAAAAAAACAGTATTAGTTATTAACAGAGCCATTATTTATAAAAACAATAATTTCTAGTTGCAATCCGTTCGGATACTAACAATATGCGATGCTACGTGTCGCTGGCTGTCACTGTCTTCTTTAGATTCTTCACTTGGAAACTTCTGAGGGGATTGTTTTGACGTGCCTGGAATAAACGAGATATTTTACTATTAACTCATTACTTGTTATAAGGGCTTACTTACTACTATAAAAGCTTAATATAAAAATTTATTATAAGAGTTTATTACAAAGACTTCATTATAAGAACTTGTATTATGGATTTGTTATAAGGATTGATTACAAGGATTTATTAGTATATTATAGAAGGATATGTGAGAAAGCGAGATAACACGCCTTAATACGGAAAGGCTACGACATTAGCAAAAGCCTATACATAACAATAACAAGCTAGGGTCGCTGATAGCTATATATTTGTAGATAATTCACTACTTCAGGTAGGGTCTTATTAATGAGTCATAAATTTTCAACAGCGCTGCCATGAACTATATCGATATTTTTATTTATCATTTTTATTATTATTATTTTTATACGAGAACCACGATGCTTGGTATTGCATCCTCTCTGACTACTCCGTCAGGGATACAGCGTAAATATGTGTATTCAAATTATTAATATTATGTCAAAATAAAAATATAACGAAGATTTTCGTAACCTTTCACATGCTTTCAAACCTTTCAGCGATTACATACATATATGCAAATACACATATCTTCGAGCTAGGTCCTCACATGGAAGCTAGAAGACAACACTGTATCTATTTGATCTTCATAAGTCAGCCCTGATCTTCCTTAGCTTCTATCATCGTTCACTTTAATTATTGATTAATGATATGTTTAATATATTAGGTACATACCTGATACTTATGCCTCTTGGCGCTCCCATAGTTGGCATTCTGTTTCCTTTTCTTAGGTGGTGCTGGAGTCTCTTGGTCGGCTTCCACCGTCTCCTCACTCCTCAAAGCTGCCGGCAACAAGTATTCCGGCACATGGGCTAAGTGAGGTTGAACCCGAACTGTGTGAAGAGCCTTGTCTCGCTTCAGTGCTGCTAAATCTGAGGGGTTATCCTCAAAATAGCCCTGTAACAGATAACAGATTAAATATATGTTGTCAGAACAGTGTGTGGTGAAGTGTGGAGGGATCGATCAGAGAGAAGATTAGTCGTTCATCACAAATGTGACTTATCACTAGGTTATTTGATGTTCATCATGATTAATAAAGAAATGTAAGTGTTCTGTTTGGACAAAGGCAGTACAGAACACAAAATAGAAATAAATAATTGTAAACAATATATGTAGATACTTTATCTTTCCGCGCAGCTCGTAAAAATGGACTAAGGGTGAACTTAGGAAGAAACTTAGGTAGAAAGTTGTTTAGACTGGTTTAATTAGTCACTACATGGGTCACTGCTTACTACAATTTTTTTTGTCTCTAGAGAGACAGATATCGATGAATTTCCATTAGTGTTCCGTTTTTTTTACTTTTGATAAGGAATTCAAAATTAAGTCAAGTGTGAATTCGACTCACATGGATATCTTTACAACAGCATGATTTTTACAAAATGGTATAATATTTACATAATAGTACGATTTTTACAAAATGGTATAACTTTTGCAAACTGGTAAAAGAGAATGGATAATAGCATCCCCAAAAACAAATATCACAAATATATGATTTTCATAAATTAGTATAATTTTTACCAAGTGTGATTTTTACAAAATAGTATGATTTTTAAATAATAGTACAATTTTTACAAAATGGTAAACGATACTGGGTAACAGCATACCCAAAAAAAATTGAAGCATTATGAACTTGATGTCGCTTTTATCAACTACGTACTTCAATTTACCGTAATTTCAATTTTAGCAAGTGCGATGCCAATCTTAGTTACAATATCCAATGCTATCTTATTATAAATTAAATACTCAATGAGAATAACTATTTCCGTCAAAGTTCATAGCGCTACCATTAATTTTATTTCTTGGGACGGATCCTATACGACAATACCCATTCCCCTTTCTAAACTTAATTTCTGAAAATCTTTAAAACAGAGGATTTTAGATTTTAGCCATTTTTCTTTAACTCTAGGTAAAGCTATATAATCGCTCCTTGTAGATCCAGTAGTTTCTCAAATGGGCGAATAGATAAGTTCAAATACCTAATTTATCTCTTGTTTAATCCATCATACATACATACATATCCTCACGCTGTATCCCTAACGGGGTAGTCAGGGACAATCCCTCAATTTTTTTTAAAATGGTAACTAGTGCGATATATCGCACGCTCAGCGCGAGTGACCTAATTCGTAATTTGAAATTTTGTTTTGGGAAAATACGACATAAAATAAGCTATTAAATGAGTAAAAAATATTTTTCCCAAATACGTGCATCTTCATGCTATACAGTTAATACGGAGAATAGGTCGGTAAATTCATACTACATCCAGATAGTATTTTAAGTTTGTTATGGAAATTCTAAATTCTGAAATGAATTAGATCAGTTTCGTACTGAGGATGCAATATGTGAGGTAACATACATACATTATCTTCATGCTGTATCCATAACGGGGTAGTTAGAGAGGACGGAGCGCTAAGCGTCGCGGTCCTTACATACCTCTTTCGCTTCCTCAAATCTCATCGTCTAAGTATGCGAGTGCTTTTGACATTTCCGTCTGCTAAGACTCTGGCTATTTGATCTTCATACGTCAGCCTTGGTCTTCCTTGGCTTCTTCTACCTCTCACTTTCACTGTGTAGATTTTCTTCATCAGTCTTTCATTAGTTCATCACTCATTCCTTCCATGTGCCCGAAACATCCAAGCATTCCTTTCTTCATTTTTACAATAACACTGTCGTGCAACCCTGTCATACTGCGTATCTCTTCATTGCTTATCCTGACCGCAAGACTGACACCGCACATATTTCTGAGAGCTCGCATCTCCACTGCATTTATCATACTTTCACTCGATTTCGGGCATATCCATGTGAGGTAACGAGATCACTATACCGAATTTGACGTTCATATGTGAAATACTTTCTGCGTAAATTGATTGTTATAGACCAGCCTTTCCCAAAGTGGGCGATAACGCCCCCTTGTGGGCGCTGCAGGCCTAAACGGGGGCGGTAAGAGACCCAGAAAAAAAATGGGGGCGTTGTGTAGAGGCCTGGGGGGTGATTTGTAATTTCATTTAGATAGGAGGCATCTTAGACAACGACTGCATGACTCAAAGTGGGCAGTTGACAAAATAAGTTTGGGAATCCCTGTTATAGACGGATGAATGCACGAGTAATATATAAATGGTCATTTTTTAAAGCACAACACCCTAAAAATCTCTGCGTCAGAATTAGGTAATTCAAGCATTTTGTTTTACCAATTTTAAAATTGTATACAGATTACTACGTTTATATCTTGTTTTTGACCACGTAAATAGCTAAATCAGTTATATGGTTATAGAGAGCGACTAAAAAATTAAAATTATTATAATATTATAAATAAATTAAAATTAAAAACAAACGAAAGAGATATGTACCTGTAATTTTTTACAATTGATCAATTCCTGTTTGATTTCTTTCAGACGCGCCTCTCTAACCGCTATTCTGGTGACGGCTCGCCACGCGTCCCTCGACCGGTACCTGAAGCCTTCTACCTCTTCGAGGGCGAACTCGTACTTCCTGAATATACAAAACAGGTTATTTCCCGAGAAAATAAAAACAGAGGCACGTATAAGCGCTACTAGGGTTGACACACAGTTTATTCGGTAGCTACCAAATGTTTTTAAAGCTTTATTTTATGTCGTTGTTTTTACTAACCTAGTTAGCAGTTGATAGTGTACTTGCTTTGATAATATATTTTATATCGAGTTACGAAGAACCATATTGCATGAGTGATGAAAGACTGACGAAGAAAATCTATAGAGCGAAAGTCAGTGGTAAAAGAAGTCAAGGAAGACCAAGGCTGACTTATGAAGATCAAATAGCTAGTGTTAGCCGACGGAAATGTCAAAAGCACTCGCATACCTAGGCGAAAATACGTGAGGAGAATGATGAGATTTGAGGAAGCGAAAGAAGTATGTAAGGACCGCGACGCTTGACGCTCCGTCCTCTCTGACTACCCCGTTAGGGGTACGAGAAAGAGTTCCGTTGTTGCCATATTGGCTAAAGAACCCCAAAAAATGCCATAGCGTCGTGCTGCTCGGCACAAGTCTCTCGGAGATGAGCTGAGAGTAGTGGCAAATCTACAGACATTTTGAAACCCTGACAAATTGGAATGTTAGAAATACATCGTTATCTCTGTGCCCGTCTGTGTTTATCTACATTATAGCTCTAAGCAAAGGGTTGCAAATGGTTTTTATTTTTAATTTGCAATTTTTGATAATATTCTTTAGCTATATGTAACAGATATCGGTCCAGCTATCTCCAGGATATTGAATTCTGAATAATTCCGTTTACATCGCTTTTCTTATAACATGATGCATTTGTGTGACATAATTTATGGATGGCCCCTTATCAATGCTTTCATACTACACAAATATTTGGATTTAATCATACCACAGAATAAGAAAAATGAACTTACTGCAAAACTTTTTTTTGTCCATTAAAACCTTTACACAGATGTGCTTCTACTTCATCCATCAACGGCTTCTCACGTATGGACACAAAAGACAGCACTGATCCCTAGATAGAACAAAAATTATTTATTAGAATGAATTCTCTGGCTTTGTTGCAAGACTATGCAGAATACGAAAGGGAAGTTTTTTTTATTATATATGTACATATTATATTTATCTGATTCTTTGTATGTGACTATATTACCACAGATTAATTAGTTACTGATATTACTTAAGCCAATTTTAATAAATAACATGTCCAAAATTATGGACTTCGTGAACTTTATTACTCAATAAAATTTCCAATTGATGTAGGGTACATACACCAAATCAAAAATTATTATGCAGTGGGCAGTGGGCAGTGGCGGTATCTTCATACAAGCCCAAAAGTCTGGCATGCCTTACTAAAATGCTCACTCAAGCATAAAATAATAAAATAAAAACTCATTTCAAACCGTATCGGTTTTAAAATTACAAAATTCGCGTCGAAACGAAAATGACTGCACGCAACAATGGCAACGACCACGTGACTAACACGTGACGGCCATTCGAGTTCGACATTCGCGACCCCTCAAGGCGCAATCAATGTACTACGTAACTATGTAATCAGCCGTCTCGCTCTCAGCCGTTGGCTTGCAATGTGGCTTGCAACCTTTCTTTCTCTCTAATGGGCAAAACTTGATAAAATTATAGCTTGCTTACTACGGCTTATATAGCAATTAGTATGAAGCGAAAAGCCCGGCTTTCATACTGAGCTTTGTACAGATTAAGAGATAGGATACAAATACGAATACAATTCCACGTGATTCAGTCATTGTTCTTACTTAATATTTATTCATTTAAGCCGGTGGACGAGTGACAAGTATTTTTTTAATTTCCATCATAAGTGAGTTAATTTGTAATAAAAAATCCAATAAGTTGTTCATTGTGAGGACTTAATGTGTACACAAGTTTCAATCGGCATTGAAAATGTAACATCTTTGAACTTTGCATAGAAAAAACAACTAACTGTTTCGTTATACTTATAACCTACGCCTGATTTGTGTATTATTCGACTAGTAAATTGCATAAAAGACAATAAATCGATGTACAAAACTATTTAAATCATGAATGTGTTTCTCTGAATAGTAACTTGCATAAGAGACAATTTTATCAGTCTACGAAACCGATTGGATTCTCCCGTCAAGTTATAGGTAGGTGGTACTACTTATTATTAGTGCTGTATATTTTATTCAAATGACGAAAATATTTAGTATTGTTCTGGTTATGACGATTAAAAAACTTTACTAGCGCTATAAAAGACACATTAATTTACAAAAACACATTAATACAGCGATTTCTTTTAGTAATTGGATAAATAACGAATTGAGACACATTAACTATATTAAGAACTGATAAACTATTTACGCCTGCACATTTTTAAAATGCAAAATATTATAAAAATTGTTTTGTTGAAAGAACGCGGTGAGCGATCTCTTTCCTCTCTTCTTGTCCACCGGTTGTACTTAAGTCATAATTAATTAGTGATTTATAATATTTTAGCCTTCCTTTTACTTTTGCAAAAACGATGAAGAACATTATGTCCGGCTTGCCTTATCCTGAAGCCCTAGGCACGCCACTGGCAATGGGGTATTTGACATTTTCAAATTCAACCTTATATTTAAACATATGATTCAATTCACAAAATACATTCCTTTACAAAAATTTCCAATTTGCGTAGAGTACATCGAATTAAAAATTATAATGCAGTGGCGTATTTGACATTTATAAATTGAACCTTATTATTTATATACATATGATTCAATACACAAAATACATTCCTTTATCTAAATCATCGCCACTTTCGCCACTTATAGAAGAAAAATTCCAAAGCCCTCTATATAAAATCTCAAAACAGGTTTAAATGCGTAAATCGCGTCTTTACTTACCAAGCCGTCTTGCAAAAGTTTGTCAAAGATAAAACTAATCCGAATTAGACACACCCTGTGCTAATGAAAATATCAATAATTTAAAATTTATTTACTACACTGGCCCGTTGACGCAGTGGCATATGCATCTGCTTTCTGATCCCCGGTCAGGTCAATTTAGGAAACGAACTTTTCTAAATTGGCTTGAGTCTGGGTGTTACTGGGAACTCCCCCAAGTTCGTTGTGTGGTACCCATAGTACAAGCTTGCTGCTTAGTTTGGGGTCACACAATCTGTGTAATTGTCGGGGGTATTATTATTATTATATTATTATTATTTACATAACAAGATAAAAGTTATAAATAGCTAGACAAAACGTTTACACCTGAAAACAGTATGTACTCATAAAATATGTTATTATACATAATATAATAATTTCCTATATAGGCAGGTAGGCACAGTCACCCCCTTTGAAGTTTTAACACCCCCTAATTGCCTCCGAATATGCTACCGCCCGCATGGAAGGCTATCGACCACTCTTACAGCTCACATTGGGAACCTATGATTTATATCAATATTTTTAGGGTAAAACATACCTGATTGTTTCCCCTCGCCGTACGACCAGCTCTGTGCACGTATGAATTAACATCCAGAGGGAAGTCGAAATTGATGACATTGGCTACGTTTTGGAAATCTATGCCACGGGAGACTCCAGATTCTTTATCCTTTTTCCGCTTTGATGTTTGCTGCTATAAAACAATATTTAATAATAATAAACACTTAAGACAATTACATAAATTTAGGCTATTTAACTATAATATTGTTACAGTTGGACCTCATGTACAAGCGATAAGGTCTATTTTTAAATGACACGAGACACGTCTCTATTAGGGCTTCTATCTCGAGAGCTATGTAGAGTTGAATAGGCTTTGCAGAGCTATGACCTAAAAACGCATTGCTAGGTTTAAGGTCTACTATCGAATGGTACAAGTAAAATTAAGAAACAAAAACAAAGTTCCAACTCGAAAATTCCGGAGCGATGACGTGTACCTATGACTCATGCAAACCGGCGGCGTCGAGAACAATGTCGAATTATTGTTAGCGAGCGTAATTAAATAGAAGGTTCCACCCTCCTTATTTCTATGCGTTATTACTACTAGCATTCGGGTTGCCCTAGAAGTTTCCACTGTCGTTTTTATCAGACTATAAATAGAGTTACATGTCCGCCGCTGAGTCAGTCTTTCGTCTATCGATCGAAGCGATATTTCAAGGCGAAGACTACTGCGACTACTACTGCGACGACTCTGGATAGAAGAACTGCGATTCGAGAACGTTGTTTGTGAGTGAAGCGTGTATATTCGGTGACTATTAAGGGAGTACCTCCTTCGTTGGGCGACTACGAAGACTAGAAACCATCGTAATTAAGTTCGCGTGTTCAAATGCGTGCGTACAAACAGATGTCACTTTTTGTACGAACGGGTATAAACTTTTTGCACCCTTAACTGGCATATTATTACCCACAACTCGTAACAATATGTTGAACTGTATTTTAAACAGTTTGGAAGTGATTTGATTGCTTAGATGGTTCGGGCACATAGAAAGAATGAGTGATGAAAGACTGACGAATAAAATATACAGAGCGAAAGTGAGTGGTAAAAGAAGTTAAGGAAGACCAAGGCTGACTTATGAAGATCAAATAGCCAGAGTGTCAGCAGATGGAAATGTCAAAAGCTCTCGCATACCTAGGCGAAAATGTGTGAGGAGAATGATGAGAATTGAGGAAGCGAAAGAAGTATGTAAGAACCGCGACGCTTGGCGCTCCATCTTCTCCGACTACTCGGTTAGGGATACAGCCTGAGGATATGTATCTATGAAAGAGATTTAATAAAGTACTAATTAGTAGTACTAAGTAGGTAATGGGTTACATAGAATACTAATTGTTATGTATGTATATAGATTGTATATACCTTTTTCTTCTTACTCCGTTCTTCTACTGGAAGAATTCCACCATCTGGTTTCTCCAAAGCCTTTTCATCTGATGCTATGATGATCTGATAGCGTCCTCTGTTAAACTGATCCACTGACAAACATCTCACAGCAGCTGGTAGTTCCGAGTTGAGCACACATGAGTTGATTTTAAACTGTTCCAAATAAAGTTTTAATCTAGAACAAAGTTACATATTAGTTATTTATGCAATTGTCGTATAAAACACTTTATAGCTGAATTCATTATGTACTCAAAGGCTAGATTTCACACACTAGGCTCAGACACACTGAGAAAGAACTGAGGTGTATCAAACTAAGGGACATCCTCACATTTTGTAGCAAGACTGGAAGATTCACGAATGATACAGTGGAGGGAGGATCACCAGGCCAGTAGTAACTCTAGCTCCTAACTAGAGGATAGGGCTGAATTGCCAATTCTCGAGGGAAGCCGACAGCCCGTCTACAGCTTGGCGGAAGGACGTCTCTACAAAGAATCTTCATCTACAACTGTCTTATAATGAGGCGAGCGAAACACGAGTGTGAGTTTATGTGATGAGCCGAGCAAAGCAGAGGAAAGTTCCACAATAGCATCACACGAGTAAAAGAAGTAATGCTGCCAGTTAGCAAAAATTAATTTTAGAAAAATATTTTACAAATATTTAATGAAACCTCCTCTTTTCCGAGAGTCCGATCACTTGACTAATTTTGTAACTGAATCTGGCTAAATGTATGTATTTATGTATATCTGTTACCGCCATCTATAACTGCATATGTGGAATAGGTGCTGTCCATTCGTTGGGTAAGAAAATTTCTTACCTACCCTCATTTTCCCTGTTCCCTTAACACGTCTACACAAAAAGAAGTTCGAGTTGGACAGTCGCGCGAACCAGTAGCCGTTTTGGTTCTTACGCGTATATTGTTCATCCCGCTGACGAGTGATTGTGCTCTGTTCATATATCTGTACTCATATTTGTGTATGTTATTAAACTTTGCAATACCAACAAAATAAGGTGCCAAGTCCGTGCACGGACACTACTTAGCACAAGGCCCTCTGGAGGGTTCTCTGTGCCCTGGACGGGAGACGCTCAGGATACCGGCAGCCGAAGGCTAAGGTTAGTGGACGTGTTTTCCTTATTTCCTTTTTATTCCGCCGAGGACAAGCGCCTGATTGAAACATACAGTCCACTGTTTATAAACCGCCGTTTTGCTTTTAAATTATAGCACAATGCCGCAACAATATCTTTGTTATAAAACTTACTTGTAACATCTATCCACAGTTCTCACAAATATAATACTCTTCCCTCTGATAAGATTTAGTTTTAAGAGTGCATATAAAATTGCTGCTTTGTCATCTTCTTCAGCAAACAGATGGTAGTGCTGGAGCTGGGATGTGGAGGCTAGCTCTGGCTCCTCCAATTTCAAGGTCACCGGGTTGCGGAGTACGATCTTTTTGAGGCTCAGGACATCTTCTGATAAAGTTGCTGATGCAAGCACTGCTTGATAGATCTTGGGTAAATAACTGTGAATTGAAATGATTATGTACATTTTCATAATATTGCAAAAGTAAGCTAATTAAAAAAATGAATACGATTTGAGAAAGAAAAACCTTGCTAGTGTTTCAGAATAAATATCTACAAATCAATATAAATAAAAATCAATTGCCACATGTATGACGGAGAATCACTTGAGAACGGCTCGAACGGTTGATTGGTTCATTTCTTTTTTCGTTGTGGTCGTAATATCATCAGGACAGTTTTCATGAAAGAAAATTTTTGAAAAATTCTTGGAAAACTTCGGAAATTTGAATGGTATTTTTGTATAAAAATGTCAATAAAAAAAATTTGGTATTTGCAAACATTCAACATCCCACTGGAACGAAGCCGGGACGACTCGACTCGCTAGTAAGAATTAAATAAATGAGAAAACACTTATGCCTTGAATTGAGAACGTACTCCTTTATTTGAAATTGTGTAACTACCAAAAAGTATGAAACATTTTTTACATTTTAGAAGACTTATCTAAGGATAATTCATTTTTGAGGAAAAAAAAATTTTTGAGTTCTTTTCTATAAGGAAGAAAGAAAAAACCGACAAAGCAAGGCCTTCACCCAAATGGAATCCATTGTTAATATATTTACGCATGAAATAAACTTTTTTTCTTTATGTAGGGATATGTCATGAGAGTGGATTATCGAAAGTGGAGTGATAGAGGACCCAAATATCTATCCATTTAACCCCTAGATGTTCAGTGATATTCAGTGGTCCAAAGTTATTTAGTTCTTTTATGAAATTCTAGTAAATCTGGACTAAACTTTGTAATTGTTGCTAAACTATTAGGCCTACGATTTTGATTTCTCTTCGAGAACACACCTGTAGTTTCATAAGCAGAAGCTTAAGAGTCAATAAGAATATTACATAAAAAACACCAATTATTAGATTTTGATATTAGAACTTCTTCCTTCTGCAAAGTTTGCAGCACAGAAGATATCCCAACCCTAGGACCACCATACTTGATCACCTCATCAATTCACGCAACCTTTCCAGATTTCAGACTTCTTATCACCGTCTCAATCAAAACTTAAACTTTTGTGTTGCATTATAAAATATATCTAAAACGGGAAGTTTAACGCGATTGATTACCTTTTTATTCTGGTTTGACGTTTCGATCGAGTTGCATCGGCCGGTGTCTCAAGCAAACTGCTTTTTTTACTTGAGACCACGGCCGATGCAACTAGGTCGAAACGTCAATAATCGTGTTAAACTTCTCGTTTTAGATATACTTTCTCAATCTCTTTCATACTAATGGCATCCTCCAGTCCTTGACCCGAGTGTGGCAATTCATTAGAATCGCTCTCAGTATCAAATACGGACGGCCACTCACATATTCTCCGTAGTATTCACTCCATTGCTGCAGAACATCTTTTTTATCTGTTAGCAGGTTGTTTTCTTTCGAACGCACTTTATACATTCTGCATGGTGACGGGGTACTATAGTTTTTAGTATTCTTAGTTCTAATTCATAAATCTTTTTAAGTTGGTTTTGCAAGAAAGGACGTAGCCGCTTAAACCGTACAAAATGATTGATTAGCCTAATGATTTGTAAAGTTTCAACAGTAATAAATATGGAAGATTATATTTTAGGATACAAAATTTAGATAATATAGCTCTAAGTTTGTTACACACCTGATTATGTGTTTAGTCCATTTAAAATGGCATCTATTACTAAGCCTAGGTACTCTTATTCGTCAATGACTTCTATGTTGGGGCACATACATGGTGCTATAGAGTCGTTTCTTGATTTGGTGTGCAAGCACAACTGATTATGTGCAGTGAGGTTAAGTTGATAAGACATTCTATTTTGACTTGAAATGATATATATATTAGTTTTATTTGCATTGAGAATCAAACCAGAATCGTGAGACCATTGGATAAGTTTGGTAAAATCCCTTTGCAGTTTCTGGTGGGCAACATTAATGTTATAATCAGCTGATATTAGGCTAGCGTTGTCCGCGAATAAAAACATAATGCAGTTATGAATTATGTGTATAATATTCTTAACACAAGTAAGATAATATTAAGGTCCGAGCACCAAACCTTGTGCTGTACCATCACGCATCAACACTGTCACTTAGAACATCTCCTATCCTGACACAATAAGATCTATTCCTAAAATAATCCTGGCACCATTTTAGTAACAGTTCTCGAATACCACACTCATCAAGCCTATCTGTTAGTATATCATGTTTTACATATCAAATGCTTTACTCTAATCAATAAATAAAACCAATACATATTTTTTTATTAAGTTATGCTACTGTTCAGTAGCTTAAACGACAGAATGGATATCCCGAGTCAAAGACTTATATAAACTGATGTAGACATGCTATGACATGAAGTAGATACTTTAAGATACGAACATTTTTTCGCGGTCTTCGAACTACAACATTATATAATACAAATTAATGTAGATCTGAATATAATTAAATCTTTCAGTTCAGTTTTCATCCACTTCCCAAACTACCGAAATATGTGAATTTTTGCACACATAATAAAAATTATTACAATACAGGCAGTCCTCGACTTACGTCGTTTCGATTTACGTCGTTTTAAGTTACGTCGAACAATGTTTTGACACTATTCCTCAAGCATACGGCATAGGAGCATAGCATAGAAGCATAGTAGAATTCACTTGTCTTGTTGAAATTTTTGAAGAAAATGATCCTAATTTTGAGAGAAGTTTCAACGTTAATAACAAAATTTGTGCAGCCTATCAGTGTTACCAAGATCTGTATGATAGCAAGAAGAAAGAAGCGAAGCATCTAGAATTGATAGTTTCTTTAAGCCAAAAGTTTAATTTATTATTTTTCATTACATATTTTGATTACATATTAAAGTTTTATAATTATTATTAAAATTAATAACACACAAATACCAAAAATAACTAACAATTTCATGAGTGCATATATAATTATTTTAAGAACTTACTTTTGATAATAAAGTATGGATATCCTTTGTTATAAATGCAGTTTTTTTTTAATTTCGAGTCCGTGTGGATCCTAACCCTTGAGTTTTACATGTTAACATATGAAAAAATATGTCTCGACTTACGTCGTTTCGATTTACGTCGCGTATTTCGAGAACCTAACATGCCGTAAGTACGAGGACTGCCTGTACATACAATAACAAAAATTGACCAATATTAAAATTTACTTTACTTAAGTACGTGATTAGCTGATTAGCGTGTTTTTTTTGTCTTTTTAGACTATATTTTTTTAATCTGCCCATGCCCCCTAATTATCTCTGGGTCTTCTACTGCCCCCCTGAAAGTCTGAGACGCCCACAAGGGGGCGTTATCACCCATGTTGAGAACCTTAGCTCTAGACAATTACGCAAATAGTGTGAAGCCAAACTAAGCACTAGACTTGCATGAGAGGTACCATATGACGAATTGAGGGAGCTCTCAGTAACACCCACACTCCAAGCCAATTTAGGTAGGTTCATTTCCGAAATTAACCTGATGGAAAACTGAACCCTGGACACCAGCTTGAAAGGCTCAATAAGTCAGTCAACATCTACAAAGTCCTTAGTAATATAAATAATTTATTTAATTCGAGACTTACCTGAGCAATTCCTTAATTTCGTCCTCATAACCAAACGAAAATATAAGATCTGCCTCGTCCACAACTAACATAGACAAATCTTGCTTCAATTTCATGTTACCAGCTTTTAAATGAGCTAACGCTTTTGATGGCGTCGCTACAACTATGTCTGGTTTACCCGATAATAAGGATTTTTGGGTCTGCATATCCCCACTAGTTGATATGTCTATACAGCGGACATCTCTTGCACATTTTAGTGTTAAATCTGATATTACCGATGCAATCTGAAATATGAACAAGGTTAAAATATCAAAACATATGCCATCTTGATGTAGTTGCTCAGTAGATATATTTTAGTTGTGTAGAAATTTCTATCCACCAATACAAAATTGAACATTTCTCGCTCTAAAATCTTGTGCTGTTATTGATTGATCAGACGCCCGTGCAGCATGTGCATCTTGTTCAATTGCTCAGTTATGCATACGCAATTCTCTGCTAATTGTACTTGTGAATAAACAATACAAAATTATCTATGCATTCCACAAGTTCAGCTAGTCGGGAGTTGAAAAACAAGAAACAGAAAAACTGTTGAATGGAGTTATATTCGGGGTTAACACTGTCCAATTGTATTCAGTAGCAAATATTTCTTTCCTTTACAATTTCCCTCCCTTCTCAACTAATAGTCATAGATCTATTTACTAGAACTACCTTTTGGTAAATCTATAATAAATGAAAAGGTAGTTCAAGTTTGCTCTATTAGCTAATTAATCTGTAGTGGTAAAGTGAAAAATACCATTGTATGATGAGTTCTATGAAACAGAAATTTTTCTAATGCAATATTAACACTACTTAAAAGTAGTTAAACAAAATTTCTTCCCTAGGGGCCAATTCTTGCATGATAGATACTTTTATTTATGATAGATATATATCCAAAATCTATCTATGGGAAGTTTACCTGTCTATTCTCGGAATATCACATGTGATTTATGTCGAAGGAACGTCATTTATTTCTATTACTGCATAGTAGATATCAGTCTGTAAATGAGAATGGTAGAACGTTTGGCTCTCAATGTTTTTCATTTTAATAGGTATTATTGGATATTATAATTTTTTTAAATTATAAAGAAAAATACAACTGCAATGGATGATTTGGTGACTGCCTAAGTTGTCGAAACACTCGAAGAAACGCCAGCTGCCACTTCTTCAGTTTCAACACATTCTAGCTCTATTCAAAAACATATGCCCTTTGGAGCTGACTGAAGTTGAGTTTGAGGTATTATTTATTTTACCTAAGTAGAGTTAACAATAGATTTAACCTTTACAACCCAAAAGGTTATAAATTAAAAAAAAAGGTGAGCAACTAAGTTACAATAGTAACATCACAGATTAATTAGTTACTAATGTGTAACATGGTATGCTGAACTCCGCCTCGATGCTGGGTTTTCTGGATGGGACGAATTATGTCTCAACCAAAAACCCCAGTATGGTACCGGTCCCAAGACCGGATAAAGGAGGAGGGCACAGGGGATGATATCGGAATTCCGGTTTCAGATATTATCCTCACAGCTGTGCATCACATGCGGAGGAAAACCCGTATGTAATGTACAAAATCCCCCTCCCTAGCACCTTCCTGAATCCAATCCAAACCATCCTACCACATCCTCAACCTGTCCCTAGTAGTCCCTACATCCGCCACTAAAGCGAGGAGGTGGCGGATGTGTAATCCCAACATCCTCGCACCCCCTGGGGTCACGGTTGGAGAGCTCGTGCCAACGATCCTGCGGCTCGAGAGCTGGCCTATCCAGCTCACAAACCGTTTCGTAGACGGGGGTCGTGAGTGCTGGATTCGTCAACGGGGATGGGAAGCGACTCGGAGGGAGACATCTGGAGAAAGGTAGGGAAAGTAGAGGAGGCCATAATAGGTATTACTTATCCGGTACCTACTGATTATCCGGAGAGTCAAACTCGCCGAGTAATTTTCCAGACCCGAGGAGGAACCCAGCACTCATAACGTCTGCGTCGTACGAGCCTGAGTACAGGGGAGCGGCGCCCTCTGTATCCGCGAAATGTAGCCGGCACCTGGGCAAGGGAGCTCTGCCGGAGTGCCTTACTTTATTTCTCACCATTAAAAACCCAAATTGTATGGATAATTTAAATAAAAATATTATAATGGAGAGGAAGCCCGAAGGTAACACTGAGGGAGTACCTCCTAAAGAACTCATAGAATCAAAGCCAAGTACAGTTGAGGTTGAGGATGCACTTTCCCTTGCCAATCTGCACTTAGAAGAGGAAACACTTCTGAAAAGCCCCATTTCCACAGGTAACACTATGGAGGAGGAGGAAGATTTCAGTCGAGTTCCCACCAAGGAGGAAAAGAAAATGGAGAAGGCACGGCGTCGGAGGAAGGTACGAGCCGAAAGGAGCAGAGATGCGGAGCAAACAGCACCATCAACTTCCTCTGCCCCCCAGAGACCTATAAAGATGAAAAGACAGAGCACGGACCCGGAGCTGAGGGCACCGCCGAAGCGCGTAAACTTGGGAGCTGCCGAGAACAATGACGGACCGCGCGGCCTCTCGCGAAGACAGACGGGACTCGATGATAGAGAAGGCGGTGGAGGAAGAGGATGCAGACACGACGAGGGTCTCCTTTGCCACCTTGGGGTTGGTGTCAGAAGGTCATTACCTTGTGACCCCAATGAACGAGGGGGCGAGGGACTGGTTCTTGGCATACTCCTTCTGAGACCACGACGGCGTCTCTATCATTGCGCGGAGAGTCGATAGGGCCAAGGCTATGGTGTGGATACCAGGTCCAAAAGAACACCTCCCAAGGACCCATTCAGGCTCTTGGTGAGACAGAACAGACACCTGACAGATACGAGGACATGCGACTGGACGGAGATCTCAAAGGAGCTACTGCCTTTGGGAACTCGACTCATAGTAAATATTCCTCACGAAGATGCAGAAAGCTGGAAGGACTACCATCGTTGGCTTAGCTTTCAGGCAACCCAAGTCCAAGTGAGACTACTCAGGTCAAGCCTGAGAGGAGGTAAGCTTCCGGCGGCCAAAGGTGTAGTAGTCAAGAAGGCAGGATGCAAATGCTGTACATGCGTATGCAAGTGCGTGCACAGGTGCGCGCCCTCAAATGTGGGTGAGACGTCTACAAGTGGGGGTGAGCACCAGTTCACGCGGGTGCAGGAGGATGACAGCATCAGGACTTTAAGTACTCCGACTGGACCGAGACAGGCGGACAAAGGACAGAGGAAACCGGCGGGGAGTGGGTGCTTCTCTGGGGGTGCTGGCCGTGCCAAGACTGGCGGGGGCAGTGCGTCTGGGGGGGGTCCGGCTTCTAGGACGGGACTAAAAACAAAGACCAAAAATGGACAAACATGTAAACATTTCCCAGATAGTGCAGAATACACTGGCGAAGGAATAATGTGTGAACAGTATGAAGAAGCAGCATGGGCAGTAACAGAGAAGATGATTACAGAACAACGGATAGAATGGGCAGTAACGTCATTCATGCCATTCAAAGCGGCAGGACCAGATGAAATTTTCCCCAAAATTCTACAGAGAAGCTTGAAGAAAATTATGCCCATACTAAAGAACCTATACACACAAAGTATAGCATTCAGATAAATTCCAGCTACATGGAGACAAGTGAGAGTTGTCTTCATTCCGAAACCTGGAAAGAAGACATATCAAGAAGTGAAAGCGTACAGATGTATCAGTCTATCTTCTTTTGTGTTAAAAACACTAGAAAAAATAATAGACAATCATATTAGAACACTACTTGAAGCAAGCAACTTCCCAATTCACAAGCATCAACATGCTTACATGACTGGGAAATCAACATAGTCTAACTGTAAAAATAGACAGAGCAATAAGTAACGACAAAGAATATGCAGTAGCATGCTTTTTCGATATTGAGGGAGCTTTTGATAGAGCAACCTTTGAATCGATTGGAAGATCGATGAAGAGGAAAGGCATACCGGACTGCATAGCAGAATGGACAATAAAAATGATTAAAAACAGAATACCGCGCTACACACCGCACAGTTAGGAAACACGACATATACTGCGGAGGCGAGGAGAGGTTTCCAGCAGGGAGGATGTCTGTCTCCACTACTATGGTGCTTACTGCTAGACTCACTGGTGAAAAAGATTAACGAGATGCACATATATATGCAAGCATACTCGGATGACGGAGTGACGGAGTGAATACTAGTGACCGGAAAATCTTTGAACGGTATTAAAGAAGTAATAACAAGGAATAAAAACTATTCTAGAATGGTGCCTGGATAAGGGTCTGGGGATACACCCGGACAAAACCAAACTGGTAGTATTCACCAAGAAAAGGTAAATAATGATAATGCCAGACATAGTGCTGTCAGGAAAAGAACTAGAAATATTCAAAGAAATTAAATACTTAGGTATAAATCTAGACGACAAGCTAAAATTCTGCAGTCATATTAAAGAAGTAAGTACTAGAGCTAAAACAGCCCTAATACAATGTCAAAGAGCGGTGGGAAAAACCTGGGGTATAAAGCCTCACAGGACACACTGGATATACAGAACCATAATACTACCAAGACTAACCTATGGCGCGGTGGTATGGTGGCACAAAGCACAAATCAAGAGCAATAAGAAGGAACTAGATAGAATACAGAGAATGGCCTGCCTGATGATGACAGGAGTGCTAAGGTCGACACCAATGGCAGCTCTGGAAATTATCCTAGGCATGAATCCACTCGAAATAGAAATTAAAAAGAAAGCAATAGAACAATGGTATGTCATGAAAACATATAAAGAATGGAAAGCAAATCATCTAGATAAAGAACATGCACAAATAGATACCATATATGCGGGAAAACTGTCAATGGTATTACAAAACAATGACCTAATAAAGAAACTAAGAATTTTTGACAAGAAATACAGAGTACACATCGAAAGAGACGATTGGGAAATAAGAAATAATACAAGAACACTAATAGGGTATACAGATGGCTCTCGCAGAGAGAGCACAAAACTCTCGGGAGCGGGCATTTACACACCCAAGTCAGAACAAAAGGAAATGAGCATATCGCTAGGTCTATATACCAGCGTGTTCCAAGCTGAGGTATACGCAGTATTGACATGTGCTCAAAAGATGCTAGAAGAAGACAATAATATGTACACAGATGTGGTAATCTCCACGGATAATCAAGCCACATTAAAGGCATTGAATAGACCTAGCACCAAATCAGCTTTGGTACTAGAATGTAAAAGAACGTTAAATCGGTTAGCATCCTCAATAGAAGCAACCATTGCCTGGATACCAGGACACCAAGGGAATGAGGGCAATGAGAAGGCGGACGAACTTGCAAGAGAGGGAGCGGAAAGGAGGTTCACCGGACCTGAACCAGTTCTCCCAATATCAGAAAGAATAATAAAAGGAATCATCAGAACCATAGCTATGAAAGAAACAATCAAAGCATGGAAGAATAAAGTAGGCTGTAGACAGTCAAGGATGTTCCTAAAGGAAATAGATAAGAAGAAGGTACAAAAGATCCTAAGTATGAGCAAAACAAACATTAGGAGGATCACAGGAATAATAACTGGACACAACTTACTAAATAGACACAAGGCTGTAATTAGTAAGGGAAGTGAAAGTGCATAGTGCCCGCACTGTGACAAAGAGGAAACTAGCAAACACTTCATAGCGGAATGTGTAACGTATTCAAGGATAAGATGGGAGATTTTCGGAACGGACCTAGTTGGGGAGGAGGAACTGAAATCTCTCAGCTACGAGGACATAATAGAATTTTGTAGGCGTACAAGAAGGTTTGACGGGGAACGTTTTCTAGGTCATCAGTAGACCATACTCCACGTAAGGGAAATGGGTGAAATGGTCCAAAAGAGGACTGATCACCTGTCTGGGCCTGGCAGACGTCCCTCATCAACAATAATAATAATAACATGGTATGCTGGGTATTTTTCATTGATCATGTTAATATATAATAATATTTGAATATTTAAATGAATACTATTAGAATTTTGGTGAAAGATGCCGAAAACTAACATCCTCAGTTCCGAGTCCGGAACCAACATTTCAATGAGAATAACCAGATCTTTGTTTTTTGAGGTTTCTTGGGTGTGCGTTTTCCATTATTGAAATACTTATTTATAAGAAAGAATTATTAAATTATTGCATTAACGAATCACTTTAAAATAAAAAATAATTGTTATAATTTTTGCACAACTACTTTGTTTTTAATCTATTCCTTAGTCATAAAAATATGAAAATCAGAGAGTACTTTGTTTTATGAATTTACAAATACATATTAATAATGATTAAAGCAGTAATTTAAAATCTCGAGTCAATGTTGTCTGTTGTCCGAGTCAATCTCGACTGTGAGATAAATGGAGCGTAAAAACTTCTTAAGTTGGCAGTATTGTTGTGATAGATATGCAGTCTCATGCAAGAATTAAATTTTTGTTAACAATAAATATTTTTCCTTCGAAATGATATTTTTACATAATACATAATTTTGGATAGAAATATATTAGTGATATTTTCTCTATCTTGTCAGAATTGACATCCTAAGCTCATAATAACAACTACCAGTCTATGTCAGATTAATAAATCCTGTTTATGGTATTAACTTATGTATTTACCTGACCACATAATTCTTTACTAGGCGACAATACAAGAGCCCTAGTGGATTGATGTTTACTTGTGTTCTTCAAATTCAATATTTTCTGGATAACCGGTATAGCGAACGCAGCTGTCTTCCCAGAGCCTGTCCTAGCTCTCATTAGTACATCTTTACCTTCAAGAAGTAGAGGTATTGCGGTTTCTTGAATCATAGTGGGGTCTGACCACGCCAACTGCGCTATAGCCTACAAAAACAAATTGTAGTGTCGTCGAACAATACAAATTTTCGTCCACCCACTTATATAATAACATAAAAGCTTTCAAAAAGCATCAAAGCGGCATAAACAGTCCTTAAATACCTTTAAAATGCGGTCGTCCAGCTCCATTTCATGAAACATAACCTTTTTCTGGTCACTCATTTTGTCACCCACTTAATATTTTTACCACTTATTTGTAGCCAAATAATTAACAAGAATTGACTCTACAACTAAGATCACTCGATCACTTCATGATCACTCTATCTAAACTAAAGCAAACAGTATTTTTTTACATAGAATTAAATAAGTAAAAAATTAGAAACAGTATTTCTAACATGGATGATGGAGTCAAAGAGCATGGATAATGGACACAGAACTAAGTATATAATTTTCTCTATGGATTAAGAGTTTAGTTACTATACTCTTTGGTGTTTATCAAAGAGAATGTAAGAAAACTACGTGTTAGTGCTTGCAGTGATTTGCAGCTTATGCGAAAGTCACTTTGCTGTAATAGCTAAGTATTTCGTTTTGACGCCACTATCGCCTACTTTTTTGACAACCATACTGTTATTTTATTTTAGTTTATTTTAACGTTATTAAATCTACAAAAAAATTAAAAAAAAAAAAAATCCGACGGGTGGAAAAATTTTTGAGCCTCGCTATCTCTTGATTGCCGCGCGTCACTAGTATGGAGAAATATAAAACGATTTAGATCGGCGTTTGGTGAATTTTGCACTTTTATCTCCCTTTCACTGTACGATCAGTTTTTAGATCAATCGGCATCTCCTTTTGTTCCCGATAAGAGTCATATTAATAGTTCCCCTCACCTTTTTCTTTAACTGAAATAAAAGGTGTTCTTTCATATGTCAAGGATCATGATGGTATATCATATTCTTTTTTTATTAATCTTTCAGACAGTGTTCTAACTTATTATTTAAATATGGTTAACCAGGTAATGTTTGCAGGTAATATTCCTTCATCATGGAAATTACAAATTGTCGTGCCTATATTGAAACCTAATAAATCGCCTTTAGTTTCCTCCTCTTATCTTATGGAGTACTTTCTCCAGTTGTAAATAAAATTGCCGAGCATTTAGCTAAGATTCGGTTGGAATGGTTAATTGAAAGCAAATGTCTACTTCCTAACAGTCAAGTAGGTTTTAAAAAAGGCAGGTGCATAATAGATAGCCATCGGTAATTTAATCTCTGATATTCGTTTAGCATTTTCGTCTAGGCTAGAGATTCCTAAAGTGGGTTCCACGGAATCCGAGGGTTCCGTACATAAGACACTAATGTTTCGCGAATGTTACATTGGTCGTTAAATCGTTGGAATTTTTAGGTTACCGTCATTTGTGGTGACATTATTTTTTGCGCGGAACTATGTCTAAGCATACATATAGACAAACATTGAACCATTTTTATTCTTTATGAGGTCCTACACAAAAAAAAATGCTCGATTTTAGACCTATTAATAGTTTTTATAGGAAGCAGTGAAATAATTTTATTCATCTCATTCATCTTTATTCCAAATTATATTCGTAATAAATTATTTATACTCTTATTTGGAATTGCGGTTGATATTTTTAATTATTAAAGTTTGCTATAGGGTTCCATAAATTAAATTGGATTTATTGACTGTTCCATGGTCTTAAAAGTTTACGTACCACTGGTCTAGGCAATCTGTAATTGCAGTATTTTTCGATATTAAATCCACGTACGATAGTGTCCTCCTTCCAGTTTTGCAGCAGAACCTCAATAACCTTAACGTTCCCACTATGCTTTCTAATTTTATACTAAACATATTTTCTGGTATTCTCCAGTTCATTTTTAAAGACACCACGAAATTTTTTAGAATAGTTTGGAGAGGTCTTCCACAGGGATCTGTGCTTAGTCCCTTGTTATTTAATATTTATACATATGATCTAGAACTCTCTTCAATTAATAATGATGTTAAGGTGTTACAATATGCTGATGATTTAGTTTTATATGTTACTAACAGTTCCATTGACAAAGCGTGTTACATTTTATCTTTAGTCTCGGAGAATCTAAAATTATGGTTAGAAAATAATGGTTTTATGTTATCAGTTTCTAAAAGCTTAACTGTGATATTTAGTTGTATGCGGTCTCCTTCACAAATCGACGTAACATTTAACGATTTAGTTATTTCGATAAAACAACAGGTAAAATTTCCTGGCATCATTTTAGATTCAAAACTTACTGGCCTTCGTCATTGTGAATAGTTTTGAAGTGTGAAAAGCGATTAAATATGCTTAGATGCCTTTCAGGTGTTTGGTAGAGTGCCCAGCCCTTTTCTTTAAAATTATTTTACAATACGGTAATTAGTAGTGGTCTTGACTACAGTACTTTTCTTTTAGAGCTTGCTAGTGTTGCCGGTTTTAGAAAATTTGATCGTATTCAAACAAAAGCTATCCGTTTAATTTCTGGTGCTATGAGGTCATCCCCAATAAACGCCTCACAAGTTGAATGCAGCGATCCGCCTTTAAATTTGAAACATCAGTTTCTCGCTGATCGTTTTCTTTTCAGTTCTCTAAATTTTTCTAATAATACACTCCTTCCTAAAGTTAAAGCTTTACATGATCACGTTGTTTCATCAACATATTGGACTCATAAATCACATCCATGTTTGGTCGAAAGTTACAAAAAATGTACTAGTTTTAAAGCTCCTATATATAATGCTCCCACTCTGCCGATCTTTTCGTGTGTTGTGGTAGGTGTTTATTATGTTCAGTTTAATATTGTTCAAAAAAAAACTTCCTCCTGAATCATCTGTTTTCACTCGCGAATGTTTCGGTTTATTTAAGGCTGTCGAGTATGCTGTTCTAATAAACTTAGGAATGTAGTTATTTTTACAGATTCATTTAGTACTCTTCAAGCATTAACGAAGTTTCCCTTTAAATCAAATTGTCGTTACTCTCTAGTTATTAAAATTAAAAAATGGCTTTATGAATGTTCTCAAAAACAATATTCTGTAGTTTTTGCATGGATTCCCAGCCACAGTGGTAAATCTAGTAATGAAAAGGCAGATTTTTTAGCAAAGGAAGCGGTGGAGTGTGGCGACCTGTACCCCTTTGTTAATTATTTATAATACAAATGTATTCTTGTAATTTTGACCCCGTCTCTGATAGTAGCACCAGATCGTCAGTGTGAGTGGCTTACGTACATTTTTCCAATCTTTATGGCATATCTTTTTTACTCAAGTTGGCTAATTATAGACTGCAATGTAGCTATGAATAGCATAGGGGATAGTGGGTAGCCCTGTCTTACTCCCCTTTTGACTAGGAACCAAGAGCCGGCTTTCTCTAATTTTACTCTGCTCTTACTATTTCTATAGACGTTTTTAAATAATTTTATGTACTCTTTTTCTACTTCTTGGCTTGTTAGAGTTTCCCATATGCTATCATGTGATACAGTATCGAAAGCTTTTCGATAATCGATAAATGCAATATAGAGTGGTTAGTCTTCTCTTTTGGTATTTCTCAATGAGAACTCCGGTGTGTGTATGTGGTCGATCGTAGAGAAACTTTTTCTAAAGCCTGCTTGTTCTATATGTTGACTTGCTTCTAGTGTGATACTTAATCTTTGGTTTATAATTGAGAAAAAGAGTTTATAAATACATGGTAGTAAGCTCATTTGTATGTAATTTCCGATATCATTTGGGTCGCCTTTTTTGTAAATTAAAATGATCTCAGATTTTTACTATCGGATGGGTATTTCACAAATGTGACAAGGGTACAGCTAGTGTTGTAGAAGTTGTTATTAAGGCTTCGTTCGTGATGTTATCCGGCCCTGAAGTTTTCTCTGCTTTCAGTTTCTTAACGCTCCAATGACTTCGTATAATTTAATCTGAGGTACATTTATCTTATTATTTTCTTCGGTGGTGGTTCGGTTACTGTTTCTGGTATTTTTAGGTTCCTTAACTATGTATAAATTCTTATGTTACATACACATTTGCAAATCGGTGAAGTACATTACCCTCATCCTTACATTTTTGCCGTAATCAGATAATAATAATAATTATCCAGACCATGACACAAATTATACGATTCCAAACTAAGCACTAGGCTTGTAACTACTATGAGTTCCCAACAGCAACAACCGGACTCCAAGCCAAATTAGAAAAGTTCGTATTCTAAATTGACCTTACCGGAGATTGAATTCGGGGCATCCGGCTATTAGTAGTCAGAGGCTCTGCCACCACATCAACTGGCCAGTCATTGAAATGCAAATGATAAAAAATTCAAACATTATGTAACATAATAATTTAAAATGTACACAAATATTTTTATTAATTTCATTTTGTACTGCCTGAACTTTTATCCTGCTAAGAAGTTGTCCAAATTTTGGAAAAAAGTAGAATTCTGTTGGCGTAAGGTCTGGTGAGTACACTGGATGACGCAAAACTTCCAACCCTAGCTCTTGTAGTTTAGAGACCGTCTGTTGTGCCTTGTGAGGTCGAGCGTTGTCGTGCAGGAGCAGCGGGGATGAGCGATTAACCAAGGCTGGCCGAAGATTTGCGAGATTCTTTATCATTGTGTCCAGTTCCTCACAGTACACATCCGCAGTGATGCTCGTGCCATTTGGTAAGAAGCTGTAATTAATTACACTGGCACTAGACCACCAAACATTAAATCACTAGGGGTAAGTTTTCGTTTGGGGCATTGGCTAGGTACTGAACCAGGGTCTAACCAACATAATGACGGCTTACGATTGTCAAAAAGAATCCATTTTTCATCGCGTGGCAATGCGGTTCAAAATTTGACGCAAATGGACCAATATTGTTTTGATTCTAACATGGAATGCTGCTGCTAACTCAGCAGTAGATTGAATATCGTCAGCTTCCACTATAGCATTTAATTTTGTCGTTGTTGACTTTATTGTAGAACAACAACTTAATAAAAAAAACTGTGGAATTCGCGAGTTACAGTTACTTACTTGTCAATAACTTAAAAACTCTATCGATAAGTTTTTGTATTGTAATTGACATTACTGTGATGTGCGTAAATTGTGATTTACGGTCATGTACGTTTGTGTGACGTCTTTCACTTTTAAAGTTAGGTTACAAAATTTCAAAAATATCTCAACATAAGATGCGACTTTGTTGCAGCTTATAATAATATAGATTGATGTCTCAGTTATGAGTGTTTATAATATAAAATTCTTTATAATAGTTCCTTTTGCCTTGAAAAATTTGGGAACAATACTTGAAAAGGTTTGTATCACACAGAGCTGTATGGTCGAATGATCTTTGCCTTTCCTCTAAAAGGGAATAATTCATAACGAAATAATGATTGAAAACTTAACATCCGACTTATTATGGTAAATCATAAAAAATCCTTGAGATACAAACTCTCTTTTGAAAAATTTTACATTTGACAAATGCTATTGAAATCTAAATAATTAACATAGTACTGGAAGACACAGCCGTATAGGCATAATTTTCTTTGCCTACTAAAAATTGTTAAAATACACAATAAACTCGTAAATTTAAATATTACATGCAAGACAATTTGAATAAACTAATAAAGAAACTATGAAATATTTGTTTGATAAACAACTTCACGTAATAATTTTTAGTTATAATAATAATATACGAATAATAACTAATCTTATAATATTCCTTCCTGAAAAAAATGCACAACGTTGCATAGGTAAAATTCGTTTTTGAAATGGAAACACCAACAAATGGTTGAGTCGAGTCGTTTCTGCATTGCTTTTCGTGAAGAAAAAAAGTTATTTTTATCATCTTCTAATTTATCTTTATTGTTGACAATCATCAGTAATTATGTGTTTTCGATCATCGGAAAGTCTTTAATATTGTGAAAACATGGTAGACCACAAAGGCATCGCGAAGTACAGTTCATTGCCTTATGTAAAATTTGAAGTAGTGTTTCTTCCGTGAGTGACCGAAATACAGTTCGACTTATGTGTGCTTAGTGTGTTTATTGTGAATAGAAGTCAAAATGTCTAATTCCACGGCACAAGTGTTGATGAGGAAGGGGAAACGAGGAGCTGCAGCGTATATACACGCGGATTGCGCTAGTGGTTCTCCGCAGCATTTGAGTCCCCTGCTGGATGTCTTACTGAACCCTAGTAAAGGCATCGATGAATGGGAAACGATAGACTGGTGCCGCTGGTTGATGGCCGGTGGAAAAACACCAGATGAGTTTGCCACAATTGGTGAGTAACTTGTCTAATTTGTAGCTTTATATCTAGGTTATAAGTGTTACTTATTGCAATTTTTATGGTAATGCGTCGTTTTAATGTTATTAGTAATTAATTCTTTTGAGATTGAGTGGCCTTCTATTGTTTCATGACACAATTTTATGTTAACCAGTCTCTTATAAAAAAGCTTTTAATTATTTATTGAATACTATTAAAATTCACAGGATAAAAAGATACATTTATCAAAATTATATGTACTTAATGTTTATTATAATTACCATAATATTACAATTACTCAGTACATAATCAATTCTGATATAGACAAAATAAATTAGGGTTGTCAATTTTTAATAACAATACATTAAAATTTTAAATTACAGTTTATAAAAATCTTACATTCCCTTTTCGTGACCAGAAGTTAAAAAAATGTAGAAGTTGTTATTAAGGCTTCGTTCGTGATGTTATCCGGCCCTGGAGTTTTCTCTGCTTTCAGTTTCTTAACGCTCCAATGACATGTTTAGGCTCATTGAAATGGTCTCTATGAATAGATTATAGATGGAGAGATGGTGATCAGGGTCTGATGATGGATCAGATAACTATTGTCAGAACACTCAGCTTTCAGCGAGGCATGATCTCGTGTCGCAATTTCGTGTATCGTCTCACAAAGTATTTGCGTGAATGTTGGGATAGAGTATAGATCGTAGTGTTTAAAAAACTTAAATTAAACATTTAAAAAACCCCCCACCTCAAAAAAATCTCCAAAAAGTAAAAAAATAATATGTATCTCATAGCCCTTTAAATTTGTGATAAGTTTTAATATAAATAGTAGTAGTAATATATCGGAGCGTCGTCACGTCGGGAAGGGCTAAATAAATAAAGTAATAAAAAGAGAATACAACTAAAAATGATAAAGTATGTATGAAATTTAAATACAAGTAAATTTAGGGGTACCCTGACGTGAAGAATTGGATATATTACTACTACTATTTGTAATATTGCAACTTAACACAAATTTAAAGGGCTATGAAGTACATGTTATTATTTTACTTTTTGCAGGTTTTCGTGAGTTGGTTTTTTAAATTTTTAATTTAATTAATTTATGAAGCAGTCTTTCATGCAAAATATGGTGAAATACTTGTCTTACATCTAAGAACACAGCAGACCAGCATTTCCTCCTTTCCAGGGTAAGTATTTTGAATGTCAAATCTATCACCTGTTCAATAAAAATCGGTACTGAGAAGATGGCAAGAAACTTAGCCATACCAGAACGTCTAGTTTAAAATGTACTTATTTTTAATTTTACTGTTTGTATATTCAGGCACTATATATTCAAAAACTACGGAATAGACTAGACTTCGTTATTCCTCAGAATTTTGCTTTTACATCTGGGTGACCACTCAACCGTAAATATAACTGGCAGGGATATATTCTATAAAAATATCGCATAAACTACAGACAAGTACCAAGGGTAATTACCATAGAAGTTGTAGTAGATAAGAATTCCACATAAGCAGACTCCAATCCTCCCCAGGCTGGATATTCTCGACGGGTTTCTCCGATGGGTTTCTCCTTATATTAATTTCATGGCCTAGTGTAATCATTAGTTCTACTGATAATAAAAAAGGTTTGGAATCGTAGTTAATGTTGTATGTCTGTTTTTGAGTAATCATTTGTTATGAAATTATGTAATGTTAGTATAGCAACAAAGATAACATATCTTTAGTATTTTTAAATGAACATGTATTTTGCTAGACATTATAGAAATAATGTAAACATTTCATACACTTATAAGGTCATAATTGTACTAAACAAATTAACCAATTATTGACATGACTTATTAGTCTCCAATTGTTTGTGATTGATTTGTCATTTCAATTTACTATTGCATTTGCAGTAGAAGGAAGAATGTATTCTTTATCAATCAGTCAATCATTTGATAGACTGTATTTCCGTAAGTACTAGTCAATTGACATGTGTTTCACCTTTCAATGAAGAATCGGTTGATGAGATAAAGCCAGGAGGCATGTCAATTAGAAAATCTGGCCAAAGAGGAGTGGAAATATTTGGAGGACGCATTTACCAACAAGAGGCATACAGATGGAGTCGTTCAGGGAAAATAGTTAGCAGTGTATATTAGTTATCATGTCTGAATATAGGCTGATATATTATTATAGAATCAGACTGAAAATTTTAGTTTCATAAAATAAGTCTGATTTAATTATGGTCATCGCTTGAACTAAATCTCTTCATTTTAAGGAATAGTTCTACAGTTGACACTCCAACTAGTTAAGGCTGGTTATCAACGATTGAATTTGCCCATATCTTTAGGGCGGTAGATCAGTTCGAATGCATTCACGATCCCTGTCTATTGCCAGATGCTATGGAGCCATGACTGCTTCTGCATCTAACTCACTTCTTACCAGCGACCTTGCTCGTAATAATTATTTGCAAAAGTTGATATCCTAAGTATTTGATCAAGATGACTTTTTGTTCATAGTTATGGACAAGAGCTTCTGTAGAAGATACTTGCGTCGGGAGTTACTAAAAGAGAAGACGAGTACCATGTATTCACTCAAATATACGCGTGAATACAATTACACTGTCTTTTAGTAATTATGTAGTCACAACTTTTGCGCTCATTTATTTTGTGGCCACACACATACCCATTTTTGCTGAGCTCATTGCAGAACTTCTTCGTTGATGATCTTTTGTATCCAACTTTAACATTTATCTTTGTGTTATACATCTGTATGGCCACATCTGTAATATTTACATGTCTGTATGGCCACATCTCGAAGGGTAGTAGTGTCATTGACCTCTGAAATCAGATACGTGACTTTATATAATACGTTATTAAATATTTAAATAATATTCGATAATGTCAAACTGTGTGACGAGTTTGATGAGATTTAAGAAGGTGAAAAAGTATGTAAATACTATGCTTGGCACTCCGTCCTCTTTGAATACCTCATTAAGGATTTAGCGTGAGGATATGTATGGATGTATGTAATTAAACATTCTAAAGCCGATGATATAACATCATCGGCAAGCTGATGATGTGATGAAAAAAAGTGGCTATCTAAATGTACAGCGGTCATAATATCCATTTTTGTTAATGTCACGTATGTTAAGCGCCAACATAGCCTTTTTTGTTACCATGATTCATAACATTATAGGGTAGGTAAACCTTTAGTCATAATTAAAGACATTATTCTAGAATTTTATTGTATGATAGGGTATGGAAATAACAAATAACATATTAGCACTGGTCTCGTTGGTCATAAAATGTCTATATACCAGACAACTACAAAAGAAAAATACAAAAACAGACAAACGGACGAATTTGAAATTGAACCCATTGTTTCATGTATGAAACAATTACAGACAACTACAATCTAAATAATTATGGTAATAGGTGGAAATGGAATGCACGCGACAGTTAGCGGGTGATGACGAGGGAACGAAAAGGCTGGCGAAATCAGATTAAAAAGTAAAAAAGCTAATAACTTTTTTTATCAATAACATAAAAGTTCTATTTACCTAACTGAAGCGAATTAATTTATAACCTTTTGTGAGCCGATAAAAAAACAAATGTTTACGGTTTCATACTTTACGCCTAAAAACCTCTGAAATCCGTTAATATTACACTTAGGAGTTCATGACAAAAAGGTATAGAAGCAATTATACGTAGAATGTAATGTAGTATAAGTTTCACTTGAAAGTTATTTGTCTATGACAAGTTGTAGAGTGATTTAAAACAACATAGTTCTTTTTATTTCTACTTAAGCGAACTCGCGAGGCTAAAAACACATGACTGTCTAAAACATATTTATTATGGACTTTGTATCGAAAATTTAGCCTTTGCCGAAATTTCGATTTCAACCGTTATTTGATTGAATTAATTTACCTTACGCCATCAAAGAAAGAAATGCCTACGAATACGTGGAAAATAATATTACGTGATTTTCCAATCCACAGGTATATATGTTATAGTGTTAGAAGCCAAAGGATATCGGAAACGAATCGCCCTGACCTAGTTTACATGGGCATGTTCTACTAAACGGTACTAATACTATATGTTGGAAGTTAAATCTATTAAGTGTTGAATCCCAATGAGTTTTATTGCTTTTATTCACGACAACTACTTGGGCGACCGAGCTTGCTTTGCTCGGTGTCTTTTAGGTTTCATTGTATTTAATAACAATCAAAAAAAAGGTCTGACCATATCACACGTTTGTCGCAGGATTGCAGGTCAGCCTATGCTTTAGCCACAATGCCATTGAGAAGGTAATCTCTGTTGTCAAATTTCCAATCATATTTTGCAGGCAAGTTTTCATGTATTAAGTGTATGAAAACACAAAGAAAACGAATTTTTCCCGAATTAAGACGTAGCTAGATTGATTTTTGCTTCCATAAATACCTATATTGTAAATCGCATCGAAATCGTTAGAGCCGTTTTAGAGCAACGCGATTACAAATATACGAACATTGCGCATATAACAATTACAACAAGGTAACATGAAACAATTCGTTATCATCATCAGATTATGTAGACATAGCAATCATTACTGGACATAAGCCTTTCCCAAAGCACGCTACTGAGCTCGATTTCCGACATTTCTCATCCAACTTCTGCCAGCCACCTTGGGCAGATCCTCGCTCCATCTCACTGGAAGACGCTCTACACTATATGTTTCCACAAACGCGATCTCTACTTAAAAACTCATCTGCCTCGGTTATCGGCTCTTCGGCAAATGTGACCAGGGCACTGCTTCAGCTTGCTTATTCTTTGAGTTATGTCTGTTTCTATGGTTCTTTGTCGGATTACCACTTTTAGTATGTGATATTTTGCAGTAAGACTTTGAGGTCCTCGCACATTCAATATTTTTTCCTAACCTGAATTATTTCAATGTATTTTATAAGTTACCTAATTAATAGACAAATTACAATGGTTATTTAAGTTAC
Source organism: Zeuzera pyrina (assembly GCA_907165235.1). Classification (NCBI taxonomy): domain Eukaryota; kingdom Metazoa; phylum Arthropoda; class Insecta; order Lepidoptera; family Cossidae; genus Zeuzera; species Zeuzera pyrina. The sequence continues at coordinate 23,116,011 of OU015627.1, forward strand.
GAAAAGCAAAATTTATTCAAAAAATAGTCATCAAAGAAACCAGTAAGAAAATAAAGTTAACCTTCAACATGAATTGAGGTTGAAATTTAAATTGGCGTTGGGCCGTACATGTATCACGGTGCAGGAGCAGAAAATAGATGTTTTAATGACAGTAATAACAGAGTCAAAGGAGTAAAAGAAGTGTTGGCAGGCGAAGAAAAAAGGTGGGCTGATGATGTTTTAAAGCTGGGAAGAATCGAATGAATACGGCCAAAAAAGGAAAGAAATGCTATAGATGATGGAGGAAGCCTTCTCTCAAATGGAATCCATGTGTTTGATTTATACTATTATCCGACTAGCTGTGCCTCGCGGTTTCACCCGCGGTTAATTTGTCATTTTTTCCGGTATAAAAATAGTCTAGATTACTGCCTGAATAGTTCTCTGCCTGACAATGAAAATCTCGTCAAAATCGATTCATTCGTTTCGGAGATTAGCTCATACAAACAAACAGACGTATTATAAACAGACGAAAATTTAGAAAAGCGTATTCGAGTTTTCAAAATTAGGAAGATCCTATATTTCGAAATCATAGAAGATGTATAGAAAGTAAAAAATATAGATTTTATAATTGATCTGTTTTTAAGTAAGCATAGTATAAATTAAATTTGACAAGCATAGAAGTTTGAGAATAATTATCTTCTCTGTAGTATAGCCTATTCATTAGCCTGTGAAAGCTATTGAGTCGCGTCGGAGACCGCTAAGTAAATAAAGTTAAAATAAAAAACAACTAAAAATGATAAAATAGATACATATACATAAGTAATTTACTTAGCGGTCCCCCGACACGTCGACGCTTGAATATAATATATTAGTACTAATATTTATAAGTATTACCACTTATCATGAACTTAAAGGGCCAATAGGTACGATGTATTATTTTTTCATTTTTTAGTTTTTTTCGAGTCGGGGGGTTTTAAGATTTTTAATTTAAGTTTTAAAACTTTTGTTGTAAATTATTCCAAACGTCATCTATGTGGTCCGTTCGTATGAAGCCTTAGTACGCCTCCCTATGAAACCTTCGCCTAAAAAAGTTTAAACATTGAGTCTAAATTATACGTTATTCCACAGAACATTAAAAATGCGCACTACAAAACAACAATAATATTATAAAACCAGCACTATATACAGGGTGGCATAGAAAACAATGCTCAGAATTTAACTAGGAGTTCGTTCTACCTTGGAATTAGATTTCCATATGATGATTAGTGCATAAAGATCAATAAGTTGTAAAAATTTTGAACCGTAGAGATTTTTTATTAAATATACAGGTAGAAGTATCTAAATTATAATATTTGACCTTGCTACTAAAAATGACTGTGGTATGAAGAATTTGATGAAAGACAGATATAAGCTGCAGACAGCAGAAACGAAGGCACTAGTGTAAGAGAAGCATGAAAGGTGAAGGGTGTTAGACGAAAACAAGATGTCGGATAACTTCGAGGAAAATTCCAAATTATATTGGAAAGAAGTACGTAAGTACCGAAGTGGTCCGGCACCTTGTAGAATGAATAAAATGCATTCGAAAGAAAACCAACTGCTAATAAATAAAAAAGATGTTCTGCAGCGATGGAGTGAATACTATGGAGAATTGTATGAGAGTGGCGACTCCGTCTCTGATACTGAAAGCGTTTCTAATGAATTGCACACTCGGGGTCAGGGACTGGAGGATGCCATTAGTATGAAAGAGATTGAAAGAGTGATAAGAAGTATGAAATGTGGGAAGGCTGCGGGAAAGGATGAGGTGACTGCTAAGATGATAAAGTATGGTGGTCCTAGGGTCTGAGATACCTTCTGTGCACTGTGCAACCTCTGTTGATAGAAGGGAGAGGTGCCAGAGGTCATAGTACCTATCTATAAAGGGAAAGGTTCTCATTTAGACTGTGCATGCTATAGGGCCATCAGATTGGTCAGCTTAACAAGTAAAGTCTATACTAAAGTGTTGACTGAACGTATGAAAGGTGTTTCTAAAAGATATTTATGGGAAGCGCAAGGTGGTTTTAGGAACGGTAGGGGTTGTATAGATCAAATTTTTTGTTTTTGTTTTTGGCCATAGGTGAGAGAGTTTTCTGCGCTTTCGTGGATCTTGAAAAAGCATTCGATAGAGTAGTACGAATGAAACTTTTCTGCCTGATATGGCGTGGAGGGCCCCTTAGGCTGAGAGGTCAATATATCGAGGTCACCATCTATCCTTACACACTTGTGTAAGGATAGATGGTGACATGACGCCCAGGTTCGAAGTCTGTTCAGGCGTCAGACAGGGCTGCGTGATGTCTGCCTGGCTATTCGTGCTGTATTTGGACAGTTGCCTCCAGACATTGAAAGGTAGTACGAATGGTATGATATGTGATAGCACAGTGGTAAACTGCCTTTTGTACACCAACGATGCTGTGCTTATAGCACCATCAGAAGCGGAGTTGCAGACACTAGTTACGTGCATAAAAGAAGATTGTGAAGTAAAAGGATTGAAAATGAATGTGTACAAAATTAAGGTTCTGGTGTTTGAAAGGGAAGATGTACAGACAAAGTGCAAAATATGGGTAAATGGAAAATGTCTAGTACAAGTGAACGAAATTGTACATCTGGGGAGTGCGTTTTCGAGGGATAGAAGATGTGAGTTGGATGTGGAGAGACGGGTAGCAGCCGGCAATAAAGTGAACGGCGCTCTGTCCACATTAGTAGCCAGTGTGAATATATCTAACTCAGCCAAAATGGCCATATACAATGCGGTGTTGGTTCCAACTTTATTGTACGGTAGTGAGGCCTGGATATGCCCGAAATGAAAGTAAGATAAATGCAGTAGAAATGCAATCTCTTAGAAATGTGCGCGGTGTCACCCTTGCGGACAAAATAAGCAATGAAGAGATACGCAGTATGACAGGATTACACGACAATGTTATTGTAAAAATAAAGAAAGGAATGCTAAGATGGTTCGGGCACATGGAAAGAATGAGTGATGAATGACTGACGAAAAAATCTACAGAGCGAAAATGAGTGGTGAAATAAGCCAACGAAGGACAAGGCTGATTTATGAAAATAGCCAGAGTGTTAATTATGAGCTCGACGAAAATGCCAAAAGCACTCTCATACCTAGGCGAAAATGTGTGAGGAGAATGATAAGATTTAAGCAAGCGAAAGAAGTATGTAAGGACCGCGACGCTTGGCGCTCTGTCCTCTCTAACCCCGTTGGGGATACAGCGTGAAGATATGTATGTATGTTAGTTTTGCTGCTACAATATTATTAAAATGCTCCAATCTATTCCTTAAGGTCTGAACTAAGAACGTTTTATGTTATTTTTTGTGTATTCTAGTTTATATTTAATCTTGTAACCTGAGCTACTGGCAAGTTTTCCAGTCCTTTCTTATTCATAAAAAACATTATTAAGTTATTTTTGCTGTCATAATTTTTATTGTTTATAACTACAATAAATATTGTTTTCTATTATACATAACTACCATTAAACAATCGCTCCGGTGCGTTCCGTAGGAGATCCCGGAGCCCCTCGGCGCCGAGTCGGCGCGGTCACTCTAGAAGTATTGCTGGATAAAAAGCCCCACATGGCCCAGCCTCTCTTCCAGGGGACTGGGTATTTGTGTGCAGATTTAATCTGTTTAATAAAAAAAAAGGATATTTGTCACTTGAAGATATACGTTCAAGTGGCAGATACCATATTCACAGTAACGCCCGATTAACATTGGTAAAGTACAGTGGCGAGTAGCGTGTGCACTGTGCATGTACAATGACGAGTGGCGAACGCCGGGACAGTGACCGTTTACCTTACAGCAAGTCAAGTGACGTTACTCCGTCGGAATGGACGAGCAACATCGAAAAATACGCGCAATTTCGCGCATAATTCTATTCATTACAATGGAGCAAATAGAAGAGAAAACGTTATCTTCTTCTTCTCTTATACATATATAAAAATGAATGTATACCATTTAGGCGTCATTTTGTTTACAATATTTAAACAGCGCTCGCGGACCGTCCTGTTGCCGGTCACTTATATACTGTAATAAATCGCGCGCGCGAGTAGCGTCACTTACCCAAAAAATAGAAAGCGATTGATTATATTTGGATCAACTTGCAAGGCAGCTTGCAATCCAAGTTAACTCGCTACTGTCCGATCGGTTTATACCACTGTACTTACGTACTCTACTCATCTACTTCGCTAAACACTTGACCAATCTAAATCATGTATAAAAGCACAGACAGGGCGTCAGTGCGTGGTCACAGCGTTGTCGTAGCGTGTTATGTTTTATAAAAACAATGTTTTAAGAAGAGGAATACATGTGAGCTTACAAAACTTATTACTAACATAATTCATGATGACTGATGAGCTAATTAATTATATATGCAACATCGTATTGTAAATACGTTATCAGTGGAATAACTTTATCAATGATAACGTTATTTCTAATTCGGATAATAGGAATCAATATGGCAACACTGACTTGACGTGCCACATACGTAACCAAAAACCCGGCGTCACTGTGTTCGTAGCGCTGTTTCTTTTTTATTTGGTCTGAGGTGCCAATATCAACTATTGCATAAAACTGCGCAATACGTAAATAAATAAAATAAAAAGATGATGACACTGGAAGTGGGATGATCTAATATAATATTTCTTGTGTGTTATTTATATGCGATTTAAACACATAAGAATATTGTAATAAGGGTGCTAATTAACAAAAATAATTTGGCTAAATATTCCCATATGATTTAAGAAATAACATTGCTAACTATAATGTTTTAATGGAGAAACAGATTTGATTTTATTGACTTAAAATTGCTCATTAGTCTTATCAATCATCAGGTATAAATACAACAAATAGACTCATTAGTCTATTTGTTATATAAATACTGAATATTTTTCACGTTTTTTTTTATATTATTTACATTAAATTTTACGAATAACAGTGGCAAGTAATATTATTCTATTTGTATTTTTGTTATTCTGGGCGGAAGACCTAGAAATTGTAGGAGTTCCATCACATCTATTTGTAGTCGCGAATGTGGAACCGGAAATCCAACATTCGTTACATCACTAATGTAACTACTAGTGTTGTATAGTAATTGTAATTACTATTACATAGATAGACTATACGAAGAAAATCTACAGAGCGAAAGTGAGAGGTAAAAGAAGCCAAGGAAGACCAAGGCTCACTTACGAAGATCAAATAGAGTGTTACCAGACGGAAATGTCAAAAGCACTCGCATACCTAGGCGAAAATGTGTGAGGAGAATGATGAGATTTGAGGAAGCGAAAGAAGTATGTAAGGACTGCGACGCTCGGCGCTTCGTCCTCTGACTACCCCGTTGCGGATACAGCGTGAAGATATGTATGTATTACATAGATAGGTACTTACTCGCCAATTAAAGGAAAATGTAAAGAAATTAGAAATGCATTTTTTTCAATTATTTCTCTTTTTAATAATGTTATTTTTAGTGTCTGATCAAAATTAATTTAATGACCGATACCGAACTACTGTTTCTGTCTCAGTTATAGCCGAAACCGAACTTCCTTTTAAGTTTTCTTTTTGAGAAATATATAATTGAACAACAGTATTAATAATTTAAGTACAACTTGTTATTGTATAGATTCAGGTGTTACTTTGCGGAAATCCATCGCATGTGATAAATTTCTAAAATTTTTAGCTATCTTTCGCTCAAACTCTAAAAATCAATCCGATTCGGTTCATCCTTCATGCTTCAGGATTCGGTGCTGGTTAGGTGGCCGAATTCTATCTCTGGTATATCCTGAGGATGCTTCGTTGAGAGGCGAAACACGTGTCGATTTGTGATTTTTAGAGTTTGAGCGGAAGATAGCTAAAGATTTTAGAAATTTATCACTTACAACTTGTTATATTTAAAATTAATAGCTTTCACTATAAATTTAGTATTTACGAATTTAATCATACGCAATTTAAAATTAAGTTTGTTACAATTTTGCTACTTTTAACCATTACCTTTTGTGAACTTTTGGAACGGTTGTTTTTTTTATTTCAATCATAAACTACAAATAATGTCATTATTAGAATGACAGCAGAAATTATCTTGGAAAAAATTGTAAACAAAGTCGTATTTTAGTAGTACAAACTATTATTTTATATTGCTTCAGTTTTTGTTTATATTAATTATTTTATTATCATTATATTTCTTCAAATGAATCAAAACTTTAATGTAAGTAGTGGTTTTTTTTATTGCGTTATATAGCATTTTTATTGTTATTTTTACCATTTATAATGTGCTTTTGAATGCATCCCTCACTTTGGTACATTTTTTAAATTTCTATTTGTTTTGCAAATAGCACGTAGGGTATGTTTTTGATCGTAGGAGCAGTTATTTGGTAAATTAATAGTGTTCTTGCTTAAAAGTTTTACTGTATTATGATATGGTACTTTATGATATGGACTTCTCTCTGTGCCGATCGCCACCGAAGGTAGCGAAAATTCACGAACTTAGTTTCGATTTCCAAATTTCTCGTCGTTACTGGTCAAATGCGAAAACTCGTTCACACACTAGTTATTTTATTACACTATGATATCAAATAAAATGAATTTAAGTACAGGTTTTAATTTATAGAACGATATCAAAACCAGCCTGTATATTCATGGGCTGTTATTATTAGCCCGAAGGGGCCGCCTTGTACTCGCTTTTTGCTACCAGTCTCGTGCCACTTCTTGCCAATGTCATCGCCCTTGCTGCGCTTGACCCAAATGCCAAATTTGACGACGTCAGCTTTCTGTGTCAAACTCAAACTACGAGCGATATTCGCTCCTAAAATACGAGGTCGTTTGCGTAAGTGTTAACGAACATTAGGGTATCTTTTTCGTAGTTTTTGGCGGAAAATGGTATATATGTGAAGTTCGCATTTTGTTCTGACATTTTGTTTACATCTCGTGGGAGATAGTATGCATATTGTATTGAATTTCTTTGCAAATGTAGAAAAATTAAAGTTTTTGCGCTCTTGCAACAAGTAGTTCTATGGGGCCATGATAAAGCTTTCATATTACTTTACACAATATACATAAATAAGGGTAAGAAATATTGAAAACGATTTTTTCTTAAATCTTTGTGAACTGAAAAACAACTAGCAACCTTTGTGCTATGTCATATTATGTGCTAAAAAAGTGACACTAAAGTACCACGTTTTATTTTCGAGTTCGTGGATTTAAAGTTTCCCTTTCAGTTTTCATTTGATATAAAGATCCCACAAAAAAATTTTTTTTTAACACTACTATTGTATTAACATCACCTTATTTTTAAACTATATATTGAAAGTTTATGCATCACGTTGTCATGTCTAATAGAACAGTTTCGTAAATGCTGTTACTACAATATAAGTACATAAGTAGATAATTATAAATCAGATACTTTTTATGATCTATCAAAAACGTAATTTTGTGTGAAAAATATTCGAGATCTTGAACGGTGGCCTCACAGTTTTTCTCTATAATTGTCGATTTTTTTTCGTAAAATTAATAATTAAAATTCATGAAAGAGAGTTTCCTTTTTATTCCTTTTCATTCAGTCAATTTAATACTGTTAAGTACTGAGCATTTTAAGATTTATTTTTGGTTCCGATCAAATACTCAATTTGCTAAAAACAATTTCGTATCAAGTTTTCTTCGTACAATGTTGTTTAATCTGCTCTTTTGCACACACCTGAATCATCAAATAAGGTAAAGCTATTAAAACAGCTGGGTCGATTACTCATTGTTGTATTTCATGTTCAGTTCATGGTGTCGCTTGGAATACGGATCTGATGAACAAAAGCAGGAAACATGGCCAATCATGATCCTCTAGTTATCAATTGATTGTGGCTATACATTACAAACAACTTGTAGTCTACGGATATGAACTAAGAAAAAGAAAGAGCATCAAACACAACAAAATTACGCCTTGAAGCCACTAATTAGTATTTTTTTTATTAAAAAGACACGATCGAACAGTTTACCTGATAGTAAGGGACTAAGACACAAGGATATTTATAATATCAAGAACAAGAAAGCGCGTCAGTTTTCAAACCTCTGATGACCCCTGAACTGATAAGCCTTGAGGATTAATGTTGGGCCTCTTGTGCCAGATCTTTTACTGGCTGGATTTCCTCCACACCAGAACAGAATTACTGCAAGCACTGCAGTTCGGCTGCAGGTTTAGCAAGTGAGATTGTGGTAGCGGTCCTAACGGCTTTGCACGAGATCTTACTATCCGCAAAACTTCTACTTAAGGATGATAAAGCAATATCAGATGTGAGTGCAGGGGAGGTTCTGTAACTATCCACCGAAGAAGGGCCTCTGCACAGCGCGAGAGCGGCTCCGGTGCGTTCCGTAAGAGATTCCCTCGTTAATGAGCTGAGCTGCCACCGCAAGAGTTTTGGTAAGCAAAAGATCCACATAACCCAGTATCTACCCCAGGGGGCTGGGTATTTTGTGCAGATTTCTCCTGCATAACCAAAGAAAGATAGTAGCTCTTAAGTCTCTCTCTTCATACATATACAAGTTACTTGTATTTTTAAGCCTTATTCTTTGGGCTCGGCCCACAAAGAAAGACGAGATTCCAAAGTAAGCATCTTATTGCAGCCGCCATATTAATAATGACGTCATATACTATATTATTCGTTGGACTATCACAAGAATTCATATTATATAGATATTTTTATCAATCTCTCATTTGTTCTCTACTTATATATCTGAAATATCTCTTTTAGTCTGGCTCTTAAGTGTTCCGTTTCAAAATTAAGAAAAAGAAACTATTATCGAATGGTTCGTCTGTCTATCTGTTTATCAAAGCCGTTTTTCTCAGAAACCATTCGACATAAACAGTTAGGAAGAGGTATAGTACGTAGGTACGAAGATAGACGTTAACTTTATTTGGGTTTTGATTTTTGAGGCTTAGGTAGTAAGTTAGGAAAGATATTTGACTGGTCCGTTGGTGCAGTGGCATATGCATCTCCTTTCCAAGCTAGGGCCCCGGGTTCGATCCCCGGTCAGGTTGTGGTCATTGTGTAGTAAATCACATGAAAGCTTATATCTCAAATTAAAAGTACGCAGTTTTTAAATCTCACGGTTTGTATCCATTGTAACAATGAAATGAACGGGTTCTTACCGCGATATTAAATATTTTTAGTTTCCCGATTTTTCGATGCTTTGCAAGCACCATGATCACCAAATTAACTCAACAACTTAGTTAAGATCACCATTGTGATCACGGGTTATCTTGTTGTTTGCAACAGCATCGAAATATCGAGAAACTCAAAAATATTTAATATTGCGGTAAGAACCCGTTCATTTTATTGTTACAAATTAAAAATTTATAGCATGTTATCTAGTTACTAAACGTTCATAAGTCATCACTTTAGATTTAACCGCACCGATTTAGCTTCATTCGTGTGGCATTGAAAAGTGTAACCTATGTTTTGACTTGAGTCACGGCCATCCTGTGTGTATTTTTTAGGATTCAACAAACAAACAAACATAGGAAGGATAATATTAGTAGAGATTAATTATTTACTAAATATATAATGAAATAGTATACTAATAGATATAGATTAACCTTTTAAATTCAACTCACAAAGTATTTTGAACGTGAAATGGTTCGAAAGAAAAAAATTGCACTGAGAAGAACCGGCAAGAAACTCGGTCAGGTAAATACATTTACTTACATTTTTTTTTTAACGTACCTACGTAGAATAGTTTGATGAATTACATTTTGCGTCTGAAGCGTATGCGCATCCAAAAATGAGTCAGCATGACATTAGACAACCATTTTCGAACCTCGCATCTCATATGCGAATTTATTATTATCCTGCCGTATAAAGATGTCTCTTGTTCCATAAGGAATGCAATTCACATAGGTGGGTTTTATACTGTGTAGTGTTATTCACCGGTCACCCGTTCGTTGACCTCAAACTCTCCAACCAACAGCTGATCACGGCCAACGGGCACGTGTCTTGTTCGTTGTTCCTAACATAGGCACCCTCTTTGTTATCCGACAAAGATAAAGTCAAACTTCAGTGACAAGTATAATCATTATGATAATAATAGCCAAATATAATATGGTCTCAAACCCCATACTTAACTGAGCATACTTGTGGAGGTCACACAACAAAATGGGGTAATACCCAGTGATACGTGAATAACAAATAAAATATCGGTTAAGCGCGTGTCAGGTTTGCATTAACTTAAAGTTTTTTAGAAATTTGGACAAAGTTTAATGTAATGAATTAATTTATAAAATGAAATATCGGGTCAGTCCATAAGTTCGTGCGTATTTTGTACATAATAAGACAACAAAAAAATATATGTATTTGTTTATTTAATCAATTATGCCATCTGTTTGGTAACGCGTACATATGCCTTGCTTGGAAAAAAATTCTGGTTTAGAGTCAAAATACTTAGATACTTCATTTTTCAGTTTGTTAACTGAATTAATTTTTTTTTGTGTGTTAAAATTCTGTGGACCCCGAAATAAGTGGTAGCCAATTGGTGCTATATCCGGGGAAAATGGTGGATGATGCATTACTTCACAATTAAATTCCTTAATTTTATCTATGACTGATTTAGCCGTATACGGTTTAGCGTTATCGCGGAGTAATATAACTTGCTTCCTATTCACTAAAGCTGAGCGTTTTTTAACCAGTTCTGAGTTTAGTCTGATGTTTTGTTTAATATAAATTGTAGCGTTTAGGGTTTCCTTGGCTTCTAAAAACTCGGTAATGAGTAATGCCGGCTTTGTCCCACTAAACACACAACATGAGTTTTTCCCCACGTATCCCTTTCTTTGGTATACGTTCCGCCAGTTTACCTCTGTCAATCCACTGCCTTTTCCTTTTCCCTTTCCATGTCATAGTACAATACCCATTTTTCATCACCTGTTACTATACGATCACGAAATGAGCATTGGTTTTGACGAGAAAATAACGCAGTGCACAATCAATTCTCTGCTGTCGATTCTCTTCAGATAAGTAATGAGGGATCCATTTTCCTAGTTTTGATGCTTTACAAATTTCTTGTAGATGACAATAAAAAGTCCCGTGAAATGAACTTAATTTTTCTGTGATTTCGTCGACAGTTAATTGTAGCTCTGCGTCAACCAAACTTTTGAGCGCTTCATTTCCGAATTCCATTTCGGCATTCCATTCCGAATTCGAGCGACCTTAACGAGGCAAATCTTGTACCCTAGCTCTACCTTTATTCTAACCTCTGAAACCACTTTTGTGCAGTTCTTTATTAATAAAATTTTCACCATGCACAGCATTCAATTTTTCGGCCGCCTAAGTAGCGTTACCCCCCCAATTTTGAAAAATAAATATAAAATACGTCGTTTGTACACATCAGTGTTTTCCATATTTAGAAATACTTAGTCGTCTGTTCACCGCCAAAGTTGTTAAGAAACTGACAGTTGTTCAATTTTACGAATTATTACGCCATATTTGATAATATACTTGGCCTTGAAGAACATGCACGAACTTATTGAACTGACCAGATAAATGAAAATGAGTAAAAAACCCAAATGTAATTTTCTTTTCCCATTTCTTGTTTTCAGTTAAATACCAGTTTATATTTCTGTGCTTAACAGTATCCATTAGATACACAGATGATGGGATTAGACATCTGTGACAGACGGACAGACATCCGACGAAACGGTTAGGCCCGTATTCCAGAACGATACTCGAGTGTGTACCTCTGCTTGAAAATAGAAAGAAAGGCCGCTATTCATCGCATGTAGCATCCCTTAGTTATGTTCAATCAGAGATTTACATTTGAGTATCGTTATGAAACACGGTCCTAAGGGTTTTGTTTTAGGCAATTTGGTTACGAAATCCTATATAAATTGTTATAAATTGACCTGTAAATATAGTAAAATACATTATTTTCATTAACACTATCTTTAGCGTAAAGGTATGGTAATTGAAACATTTAAAGGATAAAATTGATTTAAATAAGATATATGACGCCAGTTTCCATTCGAGGTGAGCGGAGAATTACCAGCACAATTAATTCACATCCTGACAACGACGTTGGCACGCCGTTCTGGGTCTCCACATCAATATTCTCTTCCCTCATCGATTATAATCGATAACTATCGTTCGTGCGGTATATGTGGCCAGCCCATCTCCACTTCCTTCGAACTATTTCTGTGGCTAAGTTGGTGAGCCTAGTTCTCTGTATTTCCGTGTTCTGCACTCTGTCACGGAGTCACATAGCTCGGTCCGTCGCTCTTTGGGTGACTAACAGTTCATGGATGACCTGCTTCGTGAGTGTATTGAAATTTGAAGCTAGTTTTGTATATGGCAAATTTGTGAGTTAAGAAAAATGTTAACAATCTAAGTAGGTATCCAAGTATGATAAATTGTTGCAATATAGGGCTTATTCATCGTCAGTGTCAAAGGATTTCCACGTTGGTATTTAATTTAACCACAGTTTTGTCATACACAATGACTATGTATAATTTGGAAGGCGTAGTGATACCAATACAGCCAGTATATAGAATTTGTATACAATATATAGAAATACAGTATATAAAATTCGTATAATTCATACTCCATTTTAATAATAAATGTGTCTCTTATGTCAAAACCACTCACATACCTAGGCGAAGGTGTGTGAGTATATAGAATGATGAGATTTGTGGAAGCGAAAGAAGTCACGCACACACACACACACGAACACACACACACACACGAACACATGTGTTGTTTTCATAATTTCTAAAACCATAACGTGATTTATGTATTTTCGTTCGATACTTTTTTTCTCCAATGAGCCTTTTTGAGAGATTTTTAGTATTTCATAAAAATTACTTGAGTAAGTTACATAAAATTGCAGCTAATAGGAAGACAATACAGAATACTGGCTAAAGAATATTTTATTATATGAATTATAATTCCAGTTATAACAATAAATGTTGCGTTCGGGTAGCGGAGTGTGAGGGCGGAGCCTACGCAAGAATTTTTTTTTGGGAGCTTGCTCTTAAAAAGAGATTATGGTCTTAAAAAGAGAGTATGGTTATTGCTAATATTTTATTTGCCTTTAACTGTACGGACAGAAACACATATGCAGGTTGATTTTAAGTTTTTTAGATCTGCCCTCTAACGTCTTTCCGTTTCGAGTTTCCGACTCTTGACAATTAAATTTCGCATCTCTTTTAATTGAATAATTCGACTGAATTGAAATGGAATAAATGTTATTCCAAAGTACACTATGTTTTTCTAAAAACTGCTTCTGAATCGATTTGGTAGTTTTTATATGTTCACAAATAAAACGTTTACAGTTTTATTATGATATGTGCTAATAGAAAGATAGTATCGACGTTCCTGTCATAATATGATGTTAATGAAAAACGGCAAGATGCCTTGTAAAATATAATCTAAATGTCAACTAAATACTTGCTCGTTACCGAAGCCATCGTCACGGTCAGGGCAATAACCACCGATACATGTACAATGAACGCCCAGTACAAACTATAGTGTTGCCAGTATCGAATTTTTCCCCCCTAATAGTTGTCTGAAACCCCTTAAAAATCAAACTCAAAACCTCTCAAACCAAATATTAATATTTAATATCAAATTTTGTGGAAATCTATTTTATTATAGATTTCGTAAAATTCTAAATTTGATTAATTTTATTTAATCAGCAAAAAATGTTTTTTCTGTTCATGTTTAAAACCCTGAAATGTACGATTTCTACACTCCTGAATTTAGGGGGAAAATTGCAGTTGACTACACTGATAAGTAATCGCCCGGCTCTAAGCGCTGCAATGCGCACGCGACTGCTAATTGATGCGTCGCACTCAGCCAATGTTGCGTAATGTGTTAACGTCTAATTGTTTCATTGTTTATTGCTAAGAAATACTAATAACACAAACTGCAGACATACACGTTGTTTGTGTGACCCCAACAAATCTCCGACCTTGGACTATTGATGCCACACAATGTACTAGAGAAAAATACACTCAGTCTTCTAGATAACGTTAAATAAGTAAAATATGTATATTTTTAAATGTTACAGACAGAATTCTAATACTGTTTTATAACAATATAAAGATACTGTCATATTCTTTTAGCAGTTTTTAATCCTGTAGTCGATGATTTAAGGGTTCCGTAGTTAAGCCGACAAAAAGAAACACTTGTTATATTTTGTATAATATAGACTGTGTGTGTTACTTTGCGAAAATCGATTTCATGTGATGAATTCTTATGATAATATATTGATTATTTATAAGAGGCGCCTGTTAAATACGTCTCGCCTACGAGAGGCGAAACACGTGTCGATTTTAGAAATTTTGAGCAGAAGATAGCTAATAACTAAAATAATTAGTTGTTATATTTGCCTGTTCGTTCGTATTGCACAGCCGATTGATGCAGTTATCTTTACACCTACCGAGCTGCACAGACACGAACGGTACAGTGACAAACTCGTAACGGTAAACCAGAAAATAAAATTATTTTTGGGTGTTTTGTATCTTTCTTTTAATTTCAACTTAATTTATTTATTTAATTACACTTCTATCATATCACAATTGGAACGGAACCATAACTTAATGTTGCCCAACATACGCTTGACCTAATTTTTGTATTTTTGTTATTATTATGTTTTGGCCAAATTTGTTCAGAGACGGTATTATTATGTAAGCATGTATTTTGGCTAACTGCCTATGTACTGTCATCAATTATCCCGCCTACGAGAACCCCAGTAATTTGGTCGTTACGGATGTGGTTCCGCGTGACAACTCATTAGCGACCTCTACGGTCATTGAAAGTTTGTTTGCGAAATTGCTCAATGTTTGCTGATCATCATTGCCCAACTACGGCGGAATTGAAAGAAGAGTAATGAAGTTCACTAGGACCTATTAATAAACACAGAACACACTTTAAACTGTTTATTAACAAGAATATTCGTTATAATCACTTGGAAAAACTATAGCCCGAAAACGTAAAACGTCAAATATTTTTACACATAGTGATGTGTCATTACTCATTAGTGTATCAAAACAAGTGCTGTCCCGAGTCGAATTATTTCGCCCCATCAAACACTATGTAGTTTGTTTTGTATGTGTGTATGTTGCTTTGCTTGCTTGTTACAGCCTAAATACCTTAACCAATTTGACTGAATGAGGTGTCATTGGAAACATGATAGTCCTGTGAATTATTATGGCACAGATAGGGATAAATCGATACATTAAATACGAGTACATAGTCGACACTTTTTATTCGAAAAATGTACTTTTATCTATACTTTTAGCTACGATACCTAGTTTACGATTAGATTAGGTTTCGCGGGTGGTGGGACCTTGTGCGAGGTTCTTCTAAATCACTGCCACCATCTTCCTAGCTAATTCTGCCGCCAATCAGCAGTGCCAGCAATATTGTCTTCAGTGTGGAGTAAGACAACCAGTTGAAATTCTAGCTCGAGGCACAGCCTATTCGACCTCACAGTTACAAACGCATTTTCAATTAACGAGTAAGAATATTCGATACTCTCGTGGTATCAGGTCATCTATTCTTGGTTCATCCTTAGGCATATGACATCCAAGCGACATCACGTGCACAGTGACATCATAACTCCAATGTGGTCTATGCAGGGTTCAAATTGAATAATTATTCATTCCTCATGGAGACTTGTATATGCGCTGAACCGAGCACGTGTTTGTTTGTAGGGATTCTGTACATACTACGTTGACTGGTAGTTGATGCAATATGGTGCACGTATTTAGTGCGAAAAGAACATTGACATGGACAGATAGTGTATTAGCAACGTTTTTTCCTTGAAAAGCTTAGTTGATCTAGACATGGGTAATACTGCGCTACGCCCTGTTATTGCGCCAGCTCCGTTCACTGCTCCGGATGTGTCGTCTCACTTATTCCAAATGTTTTATCGCTTAACACACTCCAGCGCATAACATTTTGCCTGCGCTAAAAGCGAGCAGGCGCGGTATGTGGGTGACGCGCGCTATGCAACTAGCGCTCGGTGCCTATTCGGCTCGTAACATTTTGCTGCACCATGGCACAATTTCGAGTTAACATCACAGGACCGGCGAAGTGAGAGATGCGTCTGAGTTACTGAGTTGACGTAAAGAATTTTGCTGAGTTATCCATACTTGGGGTGTCACCTAAGGAAGCGTGCTCGTCGCGACCCCTGCCAGTCCCTTTCAGGGCTGCAATTCCTCTACTATGTTTACCATGCGGCACAACGCAGATTTGAAAGCTAGGGCGTCCTCCGAAAGCGACGGACACCAGTGTGTCCCCGCTGGTGTAATCAGAGTGCAGTTCGGCGTTGGGGACCGCCACCTAACACGCTGTACACCTAGCGGCGGGAAGTGAAGGGAGGAGTGCAGAAAAGCTGCGTGGAATGTGAGAGGTGGGATTGAAGAGAAGATGAATGAAGTGATGGATATTATGGAAGAGAAAAGATAGGATGTGTTATGTTTGAGTGAAACCAAGCGAAAGCGTAGTAAACTTGCCGACTTGCCCGGAGGGGGCATCGCTCTGTGGTCAAGGGTATCACATGGAGATAGAGGATGCCAGGGGGTGGGCGTTTTAATGTCCTCTCGTTTGGTTAATTGTATGATTGATTCTAAATGTCTAAACTCTAGACTGCTCTGGGTGCGCCTCAAGATGGGGTTGACGAGAATTTTTGTTTTGGCGGTGTATGCTCCAGTGTCCTCTGTCGGCTTGGGTGAGCTAGAGCAGTTTTGGGAGAATGTTAGAGAAGTTTTAGGGACGGTTGAAGAGAATGAGAGAATTGTTCTGTGTGGAGACATGGATGGGTCGGGACAGCTCGAACTGTATTTGTACTGGAGACTGTCCTAGGCGAATATGGAGATAGGAGAGTGAATGATGCTGGTAGGATTCTGTTAGGAGTGTGTGTTACTAATACCGTATTTAGAACAAAAGGATCCATCAGTACACTTGGGAAAGAAAGCATAAGGGAAAGAAAGTATGATTGATTTATTCCTGGTGGATAACAGGCTCAAGAAGCAGGTTATGGACACAAGAGCGCATAGAGGAGCCGATCTGGGAACGGACCACTTTCTGGTGATAACCAGAATGAGGGGTCTGTTTCGGTAGGTTAGGGGTAGGTTTAACGGGGTAGTCAGAGAGGACGGAGCGCCTAGCGTCGTGGTTCTTACATACTTCTTTTGCTTCCTCAAATCTCATCATTCTCCTCACACACTTTCGCCTAGGTATGCGAGTGCTTTTGACATTTCCGTCGGCTAACACTCTGGCTATTTGATCTTCGTAAGCCTTGGTTTTCCTTGGCTAATTTTTCACTGTAGATTTTCTTCGTCAGTCTTTCATCACTCATTCTTTCAATATGCCCGACCCATCTAAGTATTCGTAATCATTGCACGACGGGTGACTAATGGTAATAAAATATTGATATCATGTATGACAATTACGTGTCTCTTGCGCCATGACTATGTAAAATGCACTTTTCGCGGTAGGTTTAGCTCCACTATGATACAAATTACATTATAAAAATCCTCGTTTTGACAGCAGATATCGCGCGATATTTGGCTGTCGCATGCTGACTGCAAGTTAGGTAATAAGCTTGTCGGTTGTCGCCTACTGGCTGCAGTTACGTAATAAGGGGAACATAGTCCTTTTTATATCATTTATGATCACATTCTAAAGGGGCATTTATAATGTTATCTTTAAATAGTTTTCTATACTAATATTATAAAGAGGTAAACGTTGTTTGTATGTAATGGATAAACTCAGAAAGTACTAAACCAATTTCAATAAACCTTTCACCTATAGAAAGTTACATTATTTATCACTGAGTAACATGGGCTATATTTTATTTTGCTGTTAAGCTGTTAAGAAACTGGGTAGGTAGTATTAATTTAGTTCTTAGTGTAGAATTCAAATATTCTGTCTGCTATGTACAGACAAAAACATTATGATGATGCGTTGGTCTAATGCCAAATGATATTCTAGTGTTTAATCCTAATCTTAGAAACAGACCAATAAACCTACATATTTCATTTCCTTTTTATTGTTGTGTTATCACCTTCTTCAACTTATTTTGACTGGCGTGTGGGTGTGTTTGGTCTCAATTTTCAAAAATGAGACTCCTGGTTTGATTCTCGGTTTAAAGTCATTTTAGTAAAGTTTCTTATATTGTCTTGGAAGTCTGGATATTATATGGAATATTCTCTCAAGTCATTGCATGGTATTTGTAATATTATAAGCTTAATGCGTAGTTTAAGGTCTTACAATTTTTCTAATTTTCTGATGATATTACTTATCATAAAATATTATAAAACAAATACGCTGGGCTGGGAGAAAAACGAATTTAAAGAACATGCCAACAAATAAAAGTACAACTTCCGTTTGTTTGTGATTGCAAAACACAAAAAGTAGTAAATCGATTGACTTGAAATTTTGACACGTTGCATTTGAATACGGCGTGTTTTTATTTATACTAATTTCATTTCATATCTTAACGCTGTATCCTTAAAGGGGTAGACAGAAAGGACGGACCGCCACGCGTTGCGCTCCTTACATACTTCTTTCGCTTCCTCTAATCTCGTTATTCTCCTCACACATTTTCGCCTAGGTATGCGAGTGCTTTTGGCATTTCCGTTGCCTAACACTGGCTATTTGAGCTTCATAAGTCTTTTCTTAATTCGTAAGTCTTCCTTGGCTTCTTTTACCACTCGCTTATGCTCTTCGTCAGTCATTCAGCACTCATTTTTTCTATGTGCCCGAACCATCTAAGCAATTCTTTCTTCATTTTTATAATAATACTGTCGTGCAACCCTGTCGTACTGCGTCTCTTCATTGCTTACCCTGTCCGTAAGTGTGACACCGCACATATTTCGAAGAGATCGAATTTTTACTGCATTTATCATACTTTCACTCGATTTCGGGCATATCCAAGCCTTGCTACTATACAATAATGTTGGCACCAACACCGCATTGTGTATAGCCATTTTGGCTGTATTAGATATATTCACACTGCCTACTAATGTGGACAGAGCACCATTCACATTATTGCCAACTGCTACTACCCGTCTATCCACATCCAACTCATATCTTCCATCCCAGCCCTCGAAAACGCACTCCCCAGATACACAATTTCATTCAATTGTTCTAAACATTTACCATGTACCCAAATCTCACATTTCGCCTGTACCGCTTCCCTTTCAAATTTATACTAATATCTATATTTATCTTCTTCTATCTTCTATATAGATAATAATCAATTGCGACATGTATGACGGAGCCTCACTTGAGAACGGCTGAAAGATCTTTTGGAAAATCCACGGAAAAAGTCGGAAATTTTGTTGGTATTTTTGTATGAAAATCTCAATAAAAAAAAATTTGCTATTACAAACAGCCAACATTCAACATCCCATCGAGGCGAAGCCGGGGCGAGTCGCTAGTGTTAAATAAAAATATAAATGTTCATTTGTTCAACGCGCGCCACAGCAACAGTGGCCGGCATTAGTTAGTTATTATCTAAATTTCGAAGTTATCGAGTGGGTACCTATTTATTTGCGGCCCGTCTGATATCATCTTGCGAAATAATTTCCGCCCAATCATCTGTAGACCATCTCTCTTTATCATAACAGGAAACTAACTAATTAAAATAACTTTTATTATTCATATTCGCGGCAATAATTAGAACGTAGTAATTACTTCACTAGTAGACGTGACTTCGCAGTTATGTTATCGTTTAATATTGCGAGTTATTTTCGTGTTCACACAAATTCTCTAGTGGAAATATACACGAAGGTGAAAATATTCTAATTACATACTGTTAGTTGATTAAAAACCGACTAAAAGCGTGTGTCGGCCACGCACACTAAATCAATATTTAGTGTTCCATAGTAATTTCGGATAAAGTAAAAGTTTAATCCATAAGTTAATATGAAATTTAAAAAATATGTGTCCAAAATCACATATTTAATACTTTTTTATTTCAGGCAAGGCAATGAGTCAATTATATCAGTTTTAAAAATTCCCGCGAACGAATTGTTAAACGAAAACAGTATAGGAAACTTGGAGAAATAAAACAGTTTGTGACCCCAAGTCGCGACTAATTAATGCGTCAGTCGATCGACACTAACGACCTCTCAAGGCATAATCAGAGCAAAAATCATAGTAATCAATTGTCTCACTTTCACGCGTTGGCGTACAACGGGGCTTGCAACCTCTCTGTCTCTCTAATAGCAAAATTCGTTATAGCTGTAGCTTTTTTACTAAGGTTTATATAGCAATTAGTATGAAGCGAAAAACCCGGCTTTCATACTGAACTTCGTACATATTGAGCGATACGATAGTAATAATGTTCTCTGGATACGGTACGAACACAATTCAACGTGATTCAACTTCTTTCTTTTTATCTAATATTTATTTGAGCCGGTGGACGAGTGATAAGTATTTTTTCAATTTCCATCATAAGTGAGTTAATTTGTAATAAAAATTCCAATAAGTTGTTAATTGTGAGGACTTAAAGTGTATACAAGTTTTAATCGGTATTGAAAATGTAAAATCTATGAACTTTGCATATAAAAAATAACTGATTGTTTCGTTATACTTATAACCTACGCCTGATATTTATATTTTTTGGTAAATACATAACATAAATAAATAATGTATGGTGGTATAGAACCCTCATTGCGCGAGTCCGACTCGCACTTGGTCGTTTTTTTTAATTTATTTATCTTTTTTCTAATTTTGGGTTACCAGTTTATTTGTGACAAATTTCACTTCAATCGGTGTAAAGATACTATACTCTAAGGGTTAGAAAAATATGTATATTTAGTTCAAAAAGTGATGATTCAAATGAATTGGAATGTGTTAACAAAATCAGGTAATGAAATCGACTTGCGTCTAAGGTTAGAATGGGCAGCCTTCTCCAAACTAAAGTTTGATTTTAAAAGGGTCAGAGTGGGGGAAAGAACTGGATCATAACTGCCCAAAGTAGATCGAAATGGAGAAGATTGAAGGAAGCCGACAGCAAAATGGTTGAAGAAGGCTAAGATACGAGCCTTCTTCAAACTAAAATTTGATTTAAAAGGGTCAGGATGGGGAATGAGAACTGGATCCTAACTGCCTAAAATAGATGGAGATGGAGAAGATTGAACGAGGCTGACAACAAAATGGTGCAAGAAGGCTTAAGATACGTTTAAAATCGACAGTAACATACGAACAGACAAACAGAACAACTATGGAACCTTACAAATACTAATATTCTTTTAGACATGGACTTCTAATTTAATAAATACATTATCTTCTTTTTTAAACTTTAAACATTATATAAGCTTATTGAAATAATAAATTATATTGTATAGACTCAGGTGTTACTTTGCTGAAATCCATTTCGTGTAACGAACTCTTGTAATTTCTGGATATCGTCCGTTCAAAACTACAGACCATTTAATCGACACATGTATGTATGGTATTTCGTCTCACAACGAAACTTTCTCACAATATTTCAGAGATTAGTCTCGATCGGCTAATCGGCACCGAATTCAATCCCTGCAATACCTTGTGGATGCTGCGTTAAGAATCGAAACACGAGTCGATTAGTGGATTCAGTTTTGGACAGAAAATAGTCAATAATTATAGGAATTCATCACATATGTTAGCTACTGTCAATATTTGTGATTAACTGTTATAATCGTAATAATTAACGGATGGCAACACTTTTTTTTAGAGCGTGTTGCTACTTAATAGTAATTTATTTGTGATTACGGGAATTTATGGGAGATTATGGGTGAATTTTTGAATGTCAAAAAAGAAGTCAGTCTAGAAAAACAAGAGCTAGCGAAAGCACATCTTTTCATTATAATATCTCAGTATATCCTACGTTTATACCCACGTCTATATCTTAAAAGAACGAAACGCTTTCACTTAACATATTATAATTACACGTTCTGTCCACCCTGATTGGGAAATGGTGTAAAGTTGTGTATGTTTTTTGAGAGTGCTATGAATCTGGAAGTCAAAGTCAAAGTCAAATCAATTTATTCAAGTAAACCCAATCACAAGGTATTTTTGAACGTCAAATCTACTTTAGTTCGGTTCAAAGAGAAAACCTGGACACTGAGAAGAACCGACAAGAAACTCAGTCAGGTATAATTTTTTCAACATCATTTTACAAAAGGTTTATTAAAATATAATATTCAGAGAGCCAGTAAATGCATGTGCAGAGAAAATCATTTCCAGACTATTGTTTTATCTTCAACGAAATCGTTTATTTTATAGTATGATTGTCTAATCAATGTACGTTTTATAACTAATCTAAATATATTTTCTGTTAATTGAGTGACTTCTTGAGGAACTTTATTATAAAAACGAACGCAGTTACCCAAAAATGAAACATTTGACTTATGTAATTTAAATTTTGGAACAACCAATTTATCAAGAAGAAGAATAATCCCCAACCCCTAAATACAAACTGCAGAGGTTCATACGAGAAATCCAATTTATTTCAGTCTTCGCCATTATTCATTGTTATTTGTTATTAGTTCTAAAATCAACAACGTCTTACCATGTTTACAAAACTACTGGTAGGTAACGAAATATTGGGAATTCTGTTTAATAGCTTACCTAACTACTAACTACTGTTTTATTGTTTGTTATACGATCTAGCAAGCTGTATGAGGAAACCAATATGTAGTTGCGTGCTTCAATAAATGCGTTAAGTCTACGATTCCGGCTATTACAGAAGAAAAGGCAAAAATCTTTATAGTCGGGTTATGCCTGTCGTCTGTCTGTCTGTCCATATATGTATGACACAGTTGATTAATTTCGTCATGTTTGCACCTACTGAGATATTTGATAGACTTAAAATAGTAACTCAAATCTGAGAATGAGGTATGCCGTGTATCGTCTGATGGCGACACACCAATAGAAATAATAATTGCTGCATACTGTCTTACGTGCACCTACCTATTTTTATACTTGGTTCGTCTTTGTAAGTTTATAATAAAGGTATGAAAAATGCTCATCTTCATCTTATGTATATTGCAGTGCCTCAACGCGGTTTTTTTTTTATAAAAGAGGAGGCAAACGAGCAAGCGGGTCACCTGATGGAGAGTGATCAACCACCGCTCATAGACACCCGCAAGTTCAGGGAATCACGGGTGCGTTGCGGGCCTTTAGGGAAATAGGGAAAGGAAGGGGAGGGAGTGATGGATCACCGGCACTGTCACTCACCGAACGAAACACGACAGCAGTAGACGCTGTTATTTCACGCCAATATTCTGTGAGAGGGTTGTATTTCACCGGGCGAGCCGCCCCAGTTCGTTCTTTGAGGTCCATGTGTTGTACTTATTATTTATAAAGTAGCGTCCTGCCCAGTCTTCGCACCGGTAGAAATTTTTTTGAAAATAAAATGTAGCTCCTGAAAATAATGAATAAAACACCAGATTCGAAGACACTAATCTATTAATTATTACAAAGATAATTATAATTGTTCTTTCGAAATGAGTCTAATTCAAACTTTTCTTCCACAGTCCGCAGTTATGACAAGCATGACAAATGCGGTCTCGTGTGGATACCGCGCGTGGTCGCGTACAGATGTCGCACGTGCGGGATATCACCATGCATGTCGATATGTCGGGAGTGCTTCCACCGCGGCGACCACTCCACACACGACTTCAACATGTTCCTGTCGCAGGCTGGGGGCGCGTGCGACTGCGGCGATAACTCCGTTATGAAAGAGGATGGGTGAGTCCGCGTTCTATTCTGGTCCAGTCGTCCATTTAAGATGTAGTGTTTCAGTTACTTAAACAAGACCTAATGTAAGTTAAAGAAATTAGGGTGTCCAAATTTGCTAATTTATTTGGGAGATTTATTTCGGGGTTCGAAGCCTGTAGCTTGAATGGAAAAAAATACAGGGGGATTAGGGGATTTTGGTTCAATTTTAAGGGTTTTTTTGGCCACCCTTGAAGAAAAAAATTTCGATGTTTTTCGACGATTTTCGAGGTACAAAAGATGCTGCTAGATATCCTACCATACATTACTACACGAGAAATATTTGTATATACAATCACTGGAGCCTAGAACGCGATTACAAGTGTATATACAAATATTGCTCGTATAGTAATATATGGTAGGATATCTAGCAGCATCCTTTTGTAACTGCGCTCCATCAGAGATTCACACTTGCTTATCGTTTTGGAATACGGGCCTTAGTCACCTGAGGCTCGGCTCGGCTTAGTCACTTGGCTACTTACGAGAGGGGGCGTAGTTATGGCGTCACAGCTAAATATACATAATGTGCCTCTGCATCATAGTAATGGCCAAGCGAGGAAAACAGGAAAGTGCCTACGTTTGAAGTTGTGGTTCATAGGAATATGCAAATATTGTCGCATGTTTTCGAGATATTTTCCTTGAAGTTCCCGAGTTATTGGCGTCTTGCATATTTAGAACTCGTTTTGGACGCGTGTTTTGAAACTCATTATGTCAATAAAGACTTCTAAAGGATCAATAAGTAATCCAAACAATTACATCAATTGTCTGACCTTCAAATAAGCACTAGGTTTGTACAATGAGTAGACATACACAACATAGATATACTCATGTTGTGTTCCTAACAAGATAGAGAGGATGTCGCGCCTAGTATCGCGGTCCTTACATACCTCTTTCGCCTTCTCAAATCTTATCATTCTCCTCACACTTACGCCTAGGTAAGCGATTGCTTTTGACATTTCCGTCAGCAAGCACTCAGATCATCATAAGTTCATAGTCAGCCTTGGTCTTCCTCGGCTTCTGTCATCACTCATTCTTTCTTTGAGCCCGTACCATCCAAGCATTCCTTTCTTCATTTTTACAATAACACTGTCGTGGAATCCTGTTATGCTGCGTATCTTTACATTGCTTATTTTATCCGTGAGGGTGACACCGCACCTATTTCTAAAAGATCTCATTTGCACTACATTTTTGTTACTTTTACCCGTAACTAATTAGTCAGTTCGTAGTAATCGTAGGGAACTACGTTAATTGTGCTCGCACGTGACCATTTTTTTCCAACAACGGTTAGATTACATTTTCAAAAATTTCTACTCAAATAAATGTAATTTGTTACTCTAGCTGTTACCCGTGACTTTATTTGCAAGGAATTAAAAAAAAATTGCTTAAAGATTTATTTTCCCATTCAAGCTATCTTCATATCAATACGGTCGTAACAGACAAACAGAGTCATTTATAAATTTATAATATTAATTTCTTTATATATATTATTCTTCTGTACGTGTGTATGTCACTGAAACTGAGCTCTTAAACGGCTGGACCGATTGTGATGAGATTTTTTGTGTGTGTTTGAGTGGGTCCCTAGATGGTTTAGATTCACAATTGGATCCGGTAGGTGGCGCCGCAATCGGGTTCTAGGGATTTTTTTTGATTTCGAGCAGAACAAAGTTTATCTGGTCCGCTAGTAAAAGTATAGATTTTGCAATCAAATAGTTTCGCTACTGCGATATTTCATAGATAATAATCTTCACTTGTTTTATGTGAATTAAGTATCGAACACTTTAACATGTTCAGTGTTCATTCTAATCTTGCGAGTGTCAAGATTAGGAACAATATGTGATGAATATGAGTAATGTCAAGGGAATTACAAGCCATCGTCATCACAAGGTCACTACAGAATCACTAATGGTCAAGTTCATTGTCAGGTATATCTATTGTTATGTCTACATGCTAAAATATAAGTTGTAGGTCACTTGTATACATTAAGCATTCATATTCATATTTTGTGCTTGTCTGTACTATTCTTCTTTTTAGCTATAACAGACGCGTCTTTATAGTAGTTCACAAACTTTTACACTAACTAAACAACTATTTTTTAGTCATTAAGGCACATTTCTTTGTGAAATGTAGGAGTTATTGCCTCCAAAATCCATTAGCGTGGATAAGCTGGAGGTGGATGACGCTATCGCATTATGACGTCACAAAGTCATAGTGTCATTGCCCAGCGCTAGAAGTGAGATACAGTATACAGAGCTTATCCTCGCTACTCGAGTTCGATAGCCAATTTTATATTTTTTAATGGAAATAAAACAATTTTTTTCCGCACGTATTAACAAACTTATAATTCAGTTAGTAAGGTTTTATTGCAAGAAATTGTCATAAATAGCCAATTTTAATACGATATACAGACCACAACTTCAAATAAATCTTAATCGTAATTACGTAGCAAATTTAAAGTCATTAGTGTTGCGAGAGTGAAAATCTAGCTCGACCACAACCTAGGCCTTCGAGTCGACCTTGGCTCACCCGAGTAATGACGTCATCGCTCGTGAAAACGCGATAAAATACCGCCGTGATGACGCTGAAACATCTGATGATAGTTTTTCTTAGTCTTATCTTTTATAATTTGAGTTGTTATGCTGTATAAATACATAGCTACGTGTTTATGTACGGTGTCCTTTATAACCTTGTCTAAATGATTAAATTTGAGAAGGCGCAAAAGGGCATGGATTGCGATGTAATGCTTTGTCAATCCTGGGTGTCCCGTTTACAGCGTAAAGATATTGTTCACCTAGCGTGAGTGAATATCTACGTTTGACGTATTTTAGAGAAACAATTCGATCCCGCTCAACTGATAAATCAGTCGTTGTATTACGCGGAAGCGGTGGACATTCTCAATGGATGTAAAAACAAACCGTTTTACCATTAATTAAGTTAGGTCCATATCTGCAGCGTAAAACAATGGCTGATTGGTCAGTCTTGTGGAACCTTAAGAGTTGTTTCTGCAAAATACGTCTAATGTGCCAATATTGTGTGATAGGTGAGAGATATGTACATGTATGAAATATTTAAAAACAACAAATCCTGGACCTAAGATTTTCGGCAAAAAGTCCAAAAAGATCTCTTTAATTTTCGAAATGTGGTTTGAAAAATTAAGTCTGTTTTCGGTTTATCATATTGAACTCGAACGTGACTATTCCGGTACTCTGCGAAACTAGACCTAGAATTTTTAAACCAGCTGAAAGCATGTACAATATGTACTAACTTAGGGTTTAATAGCATCCGTAGCAATATTGGTGCCAAAATATCAGTAAAACTAATAAATTTTTAAAAGAAAAATGAAACAGACTTCAAAATAAAAACACTGAAAAAAAAATGACTATCCTTTACTAATCAAATCATAACTCAATGACTCAATTAACGAAACAAAAATTAAGTAACGAAAAGATTGGAATTTTTGAATTTAATTTTTAAAACTTTTTTAGTTGTTTATTTTCGGGATTTGAACTACTGATTTACGTTACTGTGCCAAATTTCTTTCTTATTAGGTGTAAAGATAACGGAATTAATCGCCTGTATGTAACATACAGACAAAGAGACGGATAGAAACATATGTATAAGATGAAATTACTTGTATAAGAGTTTTATTTTAACCGCTTTGGCTATGAAACCGTTAAGGTACAGGGAATGGGCCTGCATGAACGACAACTGACGAGGAATTGCACGAGTGGAAGCACTATTTACACTCTGATGTGGAAAAAAGAGAAAGCATTAGAGGGCGCTCATAAAGAAACGTAAGCCCCAAAGAATGAAATGGCTTGTACGTAAAATCGAATGAATAAAATCATATTTTGTTTTATCAGGGTTTTCTAATGTTCATAATGTTGCAATATGCCAAAAAATTATGCATAAAACCATTCCTATTTCGAAGTTCTAAACTGAAGTATCGATTTTTTTGTTATTGTTTGTATTCAAGTTTGGTTAAAATTCTATATAGAAAATTTAATCTGAGTTTTTCTTTTACCAGAATATACACTGTATTATAATCGAAATTTATAATTTAAAAAATACTAGCATTACTATAATTCTCATAAAACGAGTAAATAGATCACGCTTTCTTGCTCTTATAGCCTCATAATAGAAACTTACAGGTCTGCAGAAACTTACAGAAATTAATTTCACATCCGTTTTCAAAAAGAGATACCTACGTCGAATTCGTATAATTGATCAAATATCTTATTAACCATTAATTTTTTTCAGATTCTGCAGTAACCACGGTAACAAATGTCCACGGCCGGGGTCTGCTCCAGCGGAGCTGATGTGTGTCGCTGAAGCGATGATGCCTAGACTAATCCTGCGGTTGCTTCAACACTTCAGGGAAAACAGGTGATTAATATAGTTTCAAGATATAGAGGCCAACGCTCATTTATCAACCCTCACTCGACCATCACCACCTCTCCTCGAGTGGTTGGGATTTGTTTTGACTTTGAGGCCTTACTCACGCGGTAATCTGACCAGCAATTTGTTGCAAGGCAACAAATCGCATCGTAAGATAAGTTGCTTGCGACATGCAACCTGCGTATTTACATTGAAATTAGTTGCCTTGCAACAGATTGCAGCAACAAATTGTTAATCAGATTACACCGTGAGTAAGGCCTTTTAACTCTAAGCGTATGCTCACTTAACTCTGTATCGTCACTGGAACGTTTCGCTCACAAAGCTGTCCGTATATGACGACGGATAACAACTCGGTAACAAACCACCGTGTATATTGTTTCGCTATATCCCTACGCAGTAGATAGAATTGGCGCGTAAACGATTACGACTTAGAAACATGTCATAATTTCCACACATTTTTCTAACATTGTATTAATTAATAGCGGCGTGCCCCTCTTCGCTCGGTTTGAATACATAATATGTAACCTATGTCCACCTGGAAAAAGTACCTTTCAAATGGTCAAAGAATTATTCAAATAGATGCATTGGTTCCGGAGATTACCTCCACATATAAACAAACTTACAAAGTTCGCTTTCTCTATAAATTTGTGTAGATTATTTAATCAAAAAGGAATTAAATTAAATACTCTTTTTTTTCTACTCGTAAACCCATTAAGCGTTTAAATACAACGATAGCTTGTAAAGCGCCTACTTAAGCAATTAAAGGTTAATTACGAACCGTTAAAGGTCAATACGACGTATAAATGCATGAAGTCTGTTTACATTGTTCATATTATAGGTTTTAACTAATTTTAGATTATAAATAACTATTAGTCATTGCTTTTACGACTGCTTACGTCATCGAAGCGAAGTTGAAGGAAATATTGCCATATATTGAAATTTACTTCAAAAGCAAATAGAAGTCGTGGAAGTACCCAAGAATATTATGGCCAGCAGGGTCATTAACCCCTGTTAGTTTGGTCCTTAATGACTTTCGCTTTTAAGGATAGTAATCCTTTACGCGTGATTTTCGTGGGCTTAGATTATAAAAAATAATGTCCAACATCAAATACATGTTTACCCCGCGAGTACTCGCGTCTCGTTAAAATCGCGGACGGACGCTAGTGGGTCAATAAGACCCAGTTTTTAGATCTTTGTAATAATATGAACCCTATGAGTTAGGACCTTTTTTTTATAATAGAATAGAAGAGTAGTAACAAAACAACATTTGATAAATCTTTTATAATTTATTATTACTAGAAAAGTATCTAAAAAAATTGCTTTCAAGCTGAGATCCAAGTTTCTCAATTTTTTGGTATGAGGAATGGAGGTATTGATATCAAAAATTTTATATCTTTTATAACACATGCAAAATTATTCTAAATTATCAAAGAAAAAAATATAATCTTCTAGATAAACTTTAAGAAATGACCGAAATCAAAAACTATTAGTTTTTATTTATTTAAGGCAACTAATCCAGCTATGGGTAATATGCCTACTTCCTGTGACCTTCGCATCTCTTACACAAAATGCTTGTGTGTTTACGACATTTAGACTGCAGTATTGGCAGGACGTTTTTGTTTTTGTGTCCTTCCTTTAAGGACACATATAGCTTCTCCCGCAAGTGTCAAGTGTTTGACCTTTTACTAGTCGACTAGTATTTTCTTCACATTTTGGAATAACCAATTTATCACGACCTCGGTCTCCATAGCATCAATTTCCTTTCTTTATAAACAGATCTATATTTTTCCTCGTATACATAATAATTTCAAAGATGTTTAAGGACGGCAAGGTGAGTACATCAATGTCTTTAAAACGATATCTTAGTGATTCTCGTGCATTCATACTGTAGATGGCACGTATCGCTCTTTTTTGTAAATTAAAAATGGAGTTAATATGCGCCACTGATCCCCACACAAAAGGCCATGGAACATTAGGCTTTGAAAATATGCAAAGTACACCAACCTAACCGTATCCACATCCGTCATTTGCCTAATGCGTCTAATTGCATATACCGCGGAACTGAGCTTACTAGCCAATGCCCCGATATGGTCCGCCCACTGCAATTTATTATCTACCGTTAAACCAAGAAAACTAGCAGACTTAACTAATTCTAATTGTTTCCCCACCCAGTTCTATTTTATCATGGATTCTGGGCACATTAGAACGGGAAAATTTAATACATTTGGTTTTTTGTGTATTCAGTAGTAAATTATTAACAGCTAACAATCTCGTGACGTCTGTTAAAATCCTGTTCACCCAGGTAATATCTAGGTTCTTTCTGTCCAGTTTAAATAACAATGAAGTGTCATCAGCAAATAATACTATTTCGCATAAGTCCTTGAGCATAAATGGTAGATCATTAATGTAGAGTAGAAACAGGAATGGTTCCAAAATTAATCCTTGGGGAACGCCCAGGTTCCTGTATATTCCATTGTGCCATCTTGATCTTACTAATGAAATAATCTTGTCGATTATAAAAAAGTGGAACTCACTCGAATCAGGTCAATGGAATGAGTCGACCACCGACATGGCACGGAAAGGTAACACCGCAGAAAGTGGTTCAGGGTAGTCATCTTCCCCACTTTGACAGTAATCTGAATTATCGTAGTTCACTTGTACGTTATCTTCTTCCTCTGAGCAATCACCTTTTAAAATATCCTCTTCCATCAAAATGTTTTGGATAACTGTTAGGTACACATTTTCGTGGCATTCTGTACATAAAAAAACCAAACTTGATAAACTAGATTCAAACAAACACTTTAACACCTGCATGTGAGTCTAATCGACCCAAACTTACTCTTGCGCAAACGCTAGCCGAAAACTTTTATTAATAATAGCCGACTGCCGTCGGGGAGAAAGGGGATAGCTATAATGTGGTTTGAAGGTATCAAAAACAGCGCCGCAAAATATAAAATATTTTAGAAAAAATTACCGATTTAGTACAGCTCTGGGTCTCTTCGACCAAGGCGAGTCCTCGCGGGTTAATCGTTTAGTCAAGCTCCCATTCAGCCAAGAAAACAATATGAAAGAAAGGAAATAAATTGTAGCCTTCAAAAAATCACGAAACATTGTTTCTATGCCATCCATTGTGATTAATAGCTGTGAAGAGAGTTGGACAAGTTGAATATAATAATGTGCTTTTAACAACTGAAGACGATAAGAAAATCAAACTGCATTCATATTTTAATGTGGTATGTTGTTACTATTTATTATAGTAATAATATACTGTATTTATACCTATATATACTAGCAGTTGCCGGCGACTTTGTTCGCGTAGTCTTTTACTAAACAGTCTTTTACTAAATGAAATAAATCAGAAACCTTCCCGAGCATACGCAGAACAACTTAGCGAAGTTTCATCACAATCGGATGAACGGTTTAGGAACGCATAGAGGACAAACATACAAAGAAACATTAATTTTTATGTACATATTATATATTAATATCTATTTCCAGTTGGGGCTCGAATTCTCAGAGCAATTCAGACAGCTATCGCATTGCAGTGCAAGAATGCGAAGGGTACGTGCAAATGCTGATGGAGTTTAATAATATGGGCGATCTCATGCGGTCCGCCATGACTAAGGCGTTGATAAACCCACAGGTGAGATGATCACAGGTGCGTGCGTGCGCGCGAGTCTGTACGTTTTTTTTCATATGATTTTTGAACACAGAACTGCAGAGTAATATAGTGGGAAAACGTCAGTGTTTGCATCAAAGATTTACCTATTTTGAATTATGCGTGTTACATAGACTTTATATAACCAATAGAGCATAGAGAGCATGCATAGAGGCAAATAATATCAATATAAAATGTATGTGTTGCCATTTTCTAACGAAATGGCGGCCAATCAGCTTTTCCTATAATTAATGTGTCTCGTATGTATCAGCTTATCTGAATTGTCAATTGCCCGCCACACACAATCAAGTATGGTTGTTCAAGCCCGTCCAATTGGCATGAAGCGTTGTTCGGCATGACGCTCCTGAAGCACACACACGATCCGTTTTAATTGACGCGCCATCAGTTCACGCAATTTACGATATCGGGGGATGATGACATAACAATAAGAAGCCTTGAAGCTCAAAAAATCCACACCATTTCTCCATTTGTTCATCTATACAGAAAGCTATTTATGGCTGTCAGTCATTTAATTACAATGTGTAGGAGATATGTATCTCTGATAATCTAGATTTTCTAGATAGTAGTGAAAATCGTACATACCCATTAACCCATTAAAGTTACGACATCGTCAGACATACGAGTATATTATGGTGAATGCAAAAATTCCATAATAGCTACTACATACTTCGTTTTGTGAAAGATCAAATTAGTTGTTATTAAATATATTTTTAATTATGTAAATAAAAATATTTCAATTCTTAAAAAATATAATCGATTGATATTTTTTTATCAATAAATAATTTTTTTATCAATTTTTTAATCGATTTGTTTAATTGATTTAATTTTTTATCAATTTACAATCGATAATCAATTGTTAATTTTTTAATTTGTAAAAATAGTGTCTCTTTGATAAACGCACCTGATTAAACAATATTTCTGAACGGTGTATATGTATTTTAAAAACTCGATGATCTCTTTTTTATGAGATTAAAATATGAATCCACCAAATAAATCATTGTAATTGAAAAAAAATAACTTATTTAAGTATAGCGATCATATGTCTGGGTGTTTTCGCAAATAATTTCTTAAAATTACATATTTGTCTATATTTAACGACTATAAAAAGAAATATTACCGTTAGGGATACGGGTTGAAGATATGTATGTATGTGATAAATTCCTAAAATCTCTAGCTATCTTCCGCTCACAACATAGCTCGTTTCGATATAAATTTTAATAAATCGATACATATTTTAATAAAATAAATACGATTTGAAAAAGATAATTCTTAATAAGGCATTTCTTGAGCACTTTGCGGTACAAGTATCGCTGAGACATAACACAATCGTTGCTAACAAAATTTCGAGCGTACTGACGAAATGGCAGGATGCCGCCACACACAATGAAGTATGCAACACGCTCGTGGCTTGATCAAGCCGCCAGAAGCGCAAAACGATATGCTTCAAGTAAAACTGATTATGCCAAATCGACCGCCACACACGATCAAATTTACTTGATACAACATCCCCTTCATGCAATTTGGACGGGCTTGATCATGCATACTTGATCGTGTGTGGCGGGAATAAATCGCTGCTCCAACACGGTGTCGAGTTATTTAAAAAACCTATAGTTACATAAATAGCAGCGGAAATAGTTGACACAATGAAAAATAATGTTGCCAGAGATATTAATGCTGGAAATTAATTTAAAATTGTGTATATATGTATAACGTTGACAGATCGTATTAGCGGTAGAAATTAGCGGTATAGTAGAAGATTGCCACACGCAATTTTTAATTTTTTTTACCGAAAATAATGTTTTACTGATTTTTCCTATCAACGATGATTACAGATGTACCGAAACCTCGTAGAGCCACCGTTTCCAGACACAGAGTACGGCTACTACATGGCGGAGTCCAAGAAGATGTACGAGAAGGCTATAGAATCTTTCCCGGCGCCGGTACCGCCCGATGAGTGAGTATATATTCTTTCTTATATAAATAGATATAGACATTCAAATTCTGCTGTAGTACAAAGAAATATTTAGAAATATACAGTATATTTTCTTTAACGGAACCGAAGAATCGAAAAGAAACTTTGACAAGTGTGTCTTATAATGTTTTTTATTACAGAAAAAAAAAATTCATTTAATGAACTTAAGATTATAAGCTGTTTTGTATTCTATAATTCTTGAAATTGACTTTGTAATGTTTAATTTTACAGATACCGTGACTTACCTGCGCTTGCGCCGCGACTACAACATAACACACTGTTGGACGAATTCATATTCTGGACGTTCAAATACGAATTTCCTCAGAATGTAGTCTGTTTTTTGCTCAATATGTTACCTGATCAGGACTACAAGGTAAGATATTATTGGACTCATTTTTTTTAAATATTTTATTAAAGACCAGCAAACTTCGATCACATGTTATCGAAGCCAGCAAAATATAAGCTGTGCTAGCGCGATCAGTGTTCAGTACTCTCAGTTAAGTCAACGACAAATAAGCTTTGTAGCGAAGCCACAGAGCCATAAGCCCATAGATGGCACTTTGAGTACTTTTATAATTAATAAAAATCTTGCGGGGCGTGAGTCCGTGTACGTGATCTGATTGGTCACATCGAGATCGGACATGGAGATCAGTAGCGCGAGCACGAATCCTATCGATAAAGTATTCGTATCGTAAGCGTAAGCAAATTGTATGACTTTTAGTGCAGCGCCCCTATAGGACGTAAAAAGAACTATTTCGTATCGCCTTCGTAACGTAACGTAAAGGTAACGTAAGCCATTTGTATTGAAATAGAGTAAAATCACGAGCACGAACCTTATTTTGACGTACGGTAACGTAAATCTCGATGACAGACTCACGAATACTTTTTCATAATAATAATAATATTGTGTGGGACTTGTTTTCATTTTCATGTGATGAAATTAAAATCAAAACGTACACAAAAAACGCAATTAACTTTTCCGCAAGAATGTTTCAAGTCTCAATAGTGTTAACATAAAGAAATGTGACATCGAGAGGTTATTAAAACGACAAGCAAGTAAAAAAATCGTCAAATCTAAGCCGTTCGAAACTATCAACCATAATATAAAAACTAATTTTATTTTGAAAAATAATGCACAATTGTAAAACAATAATATATTGCTTTAGATATTTATAAGTTATAAATATCTAATACAATATATTTTTTATAGATTTACTCCTTTTTTAATAAATTTGTTATAATAGAGTTTTACATTTCAAATAAAAATCTAAAACTTTCTCTGATTTCGTTGTAGGACGCACCCTTCATTCAATAAATTGTGTAGTTTACTCAAACTTGCCAGTGCCTAGTTACGTTAGGATGACGTCACCTTCGTAATCGTAGCGAGCTCTCGATAGTTGGTAAAATGCCCTTCGTGCTGCGTCTCTCGTAATCGTATAGTAAACTCGATACGATTACGTTATGAAACTGTCGAAAGTTCGTGCTCGCCCTACTGTAGGCGTGGTCACCGTTTAAGAAACGACCAAAGAAAATTACCAAACTATGAACAAACGCAGGTACCCTCAATAAGCGTTGTCTAAGGCTTACCGGTCTGTGGGTAGAGCTTTTTTTTGTGTAAATATGTAATTAACACTAATGCTCTCCTTACAATTTTCCCCAATGATTCCAATCTTCAGTAACAGCAATTTAAGAGCTGTTTCGAGTATTAGAATAAAAGTAACACAAAGTTCTTATAAATTTTTAAATTTACAATGTGAAGAGTTATGTAATACCTTACACAATCATATTAAAAAAAAAAAAAATTTCTAATTAACTTCGAAAACGTCGAAGTAGAAATTTGTCTTTGGGCCACCATAACTGCTCTGGATCTCAGTTCTTTATGTTAAATAGTCTCTGAGAAAGATAACTGTAATAAACAAACAGACCCTGTAGTTATTCTATGTGTTCCTCTTTTTCAATTTGGAACAGGACACATGAAAATGAAAACTAAAAATATTATGTGACAGTTATACTTATATATTATGTACCAGCTGTACCCGCGACTTCGTCCGCGTGGAAAAATGTTCCTTGACCTCTTTAGGTTACTGAGGTTACCCGAGGTACTCATATTGTTGGTGTTAAAAAAAAAGTTATTCTCTATAATGGAACATCTGCCATATTAGATTTATGATGACGTCACATATACAAAAACCTGCGTATTCCATTTCATTCGATACCCATATTGTTAGTTTTGAACGAAAAAGTTATTTCCTTCTATGGAACATCCGCCATATTGGATTTATGATGACGTCACATATACAAAAGCCTTCTCCTGCGTATTCCATTTCATTTGATACCCATATTGTGGGTAATGAACAAAAAAATTATTTCCTATTAGGGAACATCTGCCATATTGGATTTATGATGACGTTACATGTCCAGAAACGTTCCCCTGTGTATTTCATTTCATTTGATACCCATATTGTTGGTGTCGAACGAAAAACTTATTTCCTATTATGGAACATCCGCCATATTGGACTTATGATGACGTCACATGTCCGGGAATTTTCCCCTGCGTATTCCATTTCATTTGATACCCATATTGTTGGTGTTGAACGAAAAAGTTATTTCCTATTATGGAACATCCGCCATATTGGATTTATGATAGCGTCACATATACAAAAACCTTCCTTTGCGTATCCCACTTCATTTGACACCCATATTGTTGGTATTGAACAATACTCCGAGAAACCTAGAACATGACACCCATGTAGATCTATCAAAAAAAAAAATTCACCATCTTAGATTACAAAATGAACGTCATTTTCGTAATCAGCACCCCGAAGTACTTAGAATTTGACAGCCATATCGATTTATCCAAAAAAGTAATATTCGCCATCTTGGATTTGAAAATGAACGTCATTTTCGTAATCAGTATCCCGAGAAACCTAGAACATGACACCCATGTATATTTTTAAAAAATAATAATATTCGCTACCTGGATTACGAAATGAACGTCTTTTTCGTAATCGGCACCCCGAGATACTTAGAATTTGACACCTATATCGATTTATCCAAAAAAGTAATATTCGCCATCTTGGATTTGAAAATGAATATCATAACATTCGCCATATTGGATTTATGGTGACATCACATACGTATCTACCTTCCCCTGCGTATTCCATTTCATTTGATACCCATATTGTTAGGGTTTAGCATTATAAAGTTCCCCTATAAAGTTTCATCCCTTTAGGGGTAGATTTTTAATAAAAAAGAACACTATGTTTTTTTAATGGAAAAGGTGTATCTCTGTACCAAATTACATCTTAATCGGCTCAGCGGTTAAAAATTTCCCATACGAAGTTTTATCCCCCTTTTCATCCCTTTAGGGGTAGATTTTTGAAAAATAAAGTAGCCTATGTTCATTCCCTGGTGTCAAACTATCTCCATGTCTAATTTTATCGGAATCGGTCCCGCGGTTTAGCCGTGAAAACGGAACAGACAGACAGACAGACAGAGAGACTTTCGCATTTATAATATTAGTATGGATATGTATAAATATTGTTTTGCTAATATAAATGTTTTGTTTTGCTAATATAAATGAAAAAATTATTATTTTTAGCTATATTTGCATATATACATGTTTCGCTTCACAATGAAGCATGTTCAGGGTTATTGGGAAGCGAAATACGTCGAATTAATCAATATATTTGTCTGTTTCCAGGAGCATCTAACCCGAACATTCGTGATGCATTACGCCCGGATACCACTGGTTCTAGAAGCGGCTGCAGACCCAGACACACTTTCCAACAGAGTAGTGCATATGTCGGTCCAGTTGTTCTCCAACGAGGCTTTAGCTCTCCGCTGCGTCCAACAACTTCATTTACTCCATGTTATGGTGCTTTCCCTCCGTCTGATGATGGGGAAGATATTAGTGCAGAATACATTACACGATCCGGAGAAGAATTTTCATTATGTCATTGACTGCACACGAAGGGTCATGAAAGAGCATTGTTACTGGCCTCTAGTGTCAGATTTCAACAATGTCCTGTCCCATAAAAGCGTTGCGCTGCTGTTCTTGCAAGATGATGCGCTGGTCGATATGTGGTTCGAGTTCTTGTCTATGCTTCAAGGTGAGTTTAGGAAATAAAAAGTTTTCTTATGTAATTTTTCACATGGCGATATTAGGCACTTTTTTAAGCTTCAATCAGTACGTAAGAAAATATACAATAAGAACAAACAAACACCGATGACTCGTGCCAAATTAAAGTCTATGTATTATGAATTCTCATTCATTCATTCGATGAACTGAGAATTGTTCAGTAACATCTTTGTTAGGACTCGAACTTGTGACCATTTTCATAAAAAATAAGTATCTTCGCTCTAATAAACCATTAATTGTGTGTTGCAATTGCAAAATATGATTGAATCTGCAAATAACTACACATTGTGTATATCACGGTCTGACGCGCTTAGGTGTAGATTGAAACCTAAGCTAAGTTTTTATGGTGGAGACTACCACCGTTACAACGAGACTATATGTCTATATTTGTATTTTGGTGCCTTTAGTGCTTGCTATCACAAGTTTGTATGTGATCTAATTTATGGAGGTCTATATTCAACAGTGGGGGGTGGGTACTTCTTCTTTGAGAGTTAAGGTAAAGGGATCTACGCCTATAACAGCCGACGCCTTCAGTAATAAAATGACGTTTAAACTTCATGTTATTTCATTAAATGTCGATGTTATATATTTTAATGTTTCTTGGAGTTTTCGGCGACAAATATATATTTTTAGAGGCAGTCTTTTTAGTAGGATCCACTGAGGCGGACTAAGCTCTTAAAAATTGCAATATTACATTACTAATTAAGCACTTATTTCAATGATTCCACATAATACACAAAAGCATAGATACTTGTTACCCAAAACTACGCCAATTTTACATCACAATATACTCTAGAAGCAATTTGCAAATAATTAAAATAACGGCTCAACGGGTCCCTATAAAATGTCGCCAAAAAAGTCCAGTAGTGAGGTGTGTGTTACGTTGTCGCAGGCATGAACGTGAACGTGCGCGAGACGGGCGGGCACATCGAGTTCGAGCCGTCGTCGTACTACGCGGCGTTCTCGTGCGAGCTGGAGGCGGCCGCGTACCCCATGTGGTCGGTGCTGGCGCACCTCACGGGCCCCGCGCACGCGCCGCTGGCCGCGCGCCTCGTGGCCGCCGCGCTCGCGCACCTGCACGACTGGCTCGACAGCGTGCACTACACCGCGCCCGCGGTGCACAAGGTACCTACTACCTACTACCTACTACGTACCCCATGTGGTCGGTGCATATGGTACGTACGGACTACAGCGCTCTATACTATAACTACAGATTCATTAGTTACTAACTTAAACATAACTGTAGATCGCGGGGACTTTTTGGCAGGAATGGGAGAAGTGAGGTTGTAATTTACCTGAAATTGAGTGAAAATGAAATTTACCTGTTTGCAAACCTGTATTAAATAATTAAATAAAGACAAATGCAGTAGAAATGCTATCTCTTAGAAATATGTGCGGTGTTACCATTGGGGACAGGATAAAAATGAACTCAGTATGACAGAATTGCACAACAGTGTTATTATAAAAATGAAGAAAAAAATGCTTAGTTTGGGCACATAGAAAGAATGAATGGTGAAAGATTGACAAAGAAAATCTACAGAGCGAAAGTGAGCAATAAAAGAAGCCAAGAAAAACCAAAGCTGACTTACGAAGATCAAATAGCTGACGAAAATGTCAAAAACACTCGCATACCTAGGCGAAAATGTGTGAAGAGAATTATGAGATTTGAGGAAGCGAAAGAAGTATAAGAGGCTTTGTCCTCTGACTGTTAGGGATACAGTGTGAAGATGTCTATGTATGTACTGAATACGGGCCATCCCGGGAATGTTGTGTTATATCCGTAGTAGTCGTACGTCAGCCGTAAGTCATGAGTCGACCACTGTACGCGCCTCATATAGAGACATTGCCTACTCCGACAATTTAAATTATAGTTATTTCAATATCTACCATTTAGATTTTATAGACGATCTAAAATTAAACAACGGTTGCTTAAAAATAGCGCCATCTAACATCCCCATTCTGTTCGTAATCGTATTTCATATTTTTTCATTGCCGTATTTTATTTTTAACAATCACGCCATCTATCGATATAAAATACCCGCCATATAATACTTCAGTGGAGGTACATCGGTTCGATGCCTATAATTCACGCACACATGTTTATATTTCACTTATTAGTACACGAAATAATCTTTCAAATGTGTGCTATTTTATACACGAAAACCAAGTTTCTATGCGTGTTTTGGAGATATTGACTACATCAACAACATTATAGAGTTAAATGCATTTGATAAGTTCAAATTACTCATTTTTGCTTTGATTATGGTTTATTTATAATTGAATCAAAATAAAACTCCATATTTGTTTTCTTCATGCAAGTGCTTTGTTGTTCTGAGTTAGAAAAAAGAATTTATTCTTTTTAAAATTCGTATTTGAAGTAAAGTATCGGTTTGTAATAGGTAATTTCAGTTGTATTTTAAAGAATGGAATGTTTTAGCTGTGATAATTGTGTTGGCAGTGTGTATTACAAAAAGTAAAACAAGCCGCATTTTCAAAATGTTCATATACCTAGTGAAAAATTACAAATTACAGCTAAAGTTTATGTATATCAAAAGGCAGGTAATGTGACTCGAAATTTTTATTCTAAATATTGTCAAACATTTAACTGGCTGACGGGTTGTGCCTATACTAATAGTTTATTTTGTTTTCCTTGCATTAACTACATATAACAAGTAACAACCACTACGTAAAATTAAAGTAATGGTACCGTTCTAGCTCGTCAATATTGCTGTATTAGTAAGTATAATTATATGTTAAAACTTTTATTTTTGAAGTTATACTTCTTTTGGCCGTTACAGGTCAATCCGACAGTATGAAGTTGGCCACAAAACACGTTATTTTTATGTCATTGATTTCAAGCGGCAAGTTTTATTTTTTTGTATATGGCCAGTGAGTACATACACACTTTAAATTTTGTTTTATGTATTTGTTATTTTGACTGCGTACTGTGTTGATAAGCCCCGTGCACGCCAGTGTGCGAGCGGTAATGTGTAAGGTGTGAGCGGTAAGGTGTAATGTGTGTGTGTGTATGTGTGTGCAGACGGAGGCGATGCACGCGTCGTTCCACTTCCCGCTGCACCGGTACCTGGCGGCGTTCCTGTGCGCGGGCGTGCGCGCGCTGGGGCTGCGCGCTCGCGACGTGCTGCCGCCGCCCGACCTGCTGGCGCTGCTCGCCGCGCACCCGCTGCGCGTGCAGGTACGTCACCCTCCTCACCCTCGTCACCCACGTCACCCACGTCACCCACGTCACCCACGTCACCCACGTCACCCTCGTCGTCGACTGCCTTTTGACACTTCACATACTATACATGCCGGTGTCTCCGTCTACAACGGGACCGGGCGGCTTCTAAATAACAGTTGCGATGTCGTACGTTCAACATCTTGTTATGACCATGAGTTTTTAATGTGATGACTTTTTTATTAAAAAACTGGCCCGTTGACGCAATTGCGTATGCATCTCCTTCCAAGCTAGGGTCCCGGGTTCGATCCCCGGTCAGGTCAATTTAGGAAACGAACTTTTCTAAATAGGCTTGGAGTCTGGGTGTTACTGGGAACTCCCCCAGAGTTCGTTGTGTGGTACCCATAGTACAAGCTTACTGCTTCACACGTCACCACAGTCTGTGTAATTGTCTGGGGTACTATTATTATTATTAACTGCTGCTAATGTTCTAAATATGACTAAATAATAGTTTTTATATGTATATTATGTAATACTTGTTGTACAACTTTTTCGTTGGCATGTAATTTCTGAACGATTCGACCAATTGACCATGGTTCATAACTACATAAAATCCAATAGGTGGCGCTATAGTCAAGTTTTCGACCAATTCTGTTTGTAACGCGTATGAAATCGCAGGGCTC
Source organism: Zeuzera pyrina (assembly GCA_907165235.1). Taxonomy (NCBI): domain Eukaryota; kingdom Metazoa; phylum Arthropoda; class Insecta; order Lepidoptera; family Cossidae; genus Zeuzera; species Zeuzera pyrina. The sequence continues at coordinate 23,157,815 of OU015627.1, forward strand.
AGCTAAGAAAAGAAGCTTCTTTCACATTACTCTACTTCTTTACCATAAGCGTGACAAACTCGGGACCATTCTGATGTGGAGTAACTACACTTGCGATACCAGAGGTATTGCTGTTCTTTGCCAACATTGAAGATTTTTACGCCCTTTTTGAAAAACCCATACTGTGTCTCGGAAAAACTTCGAAAGGAAACTTATACCTAACTAACTGTTCAAGACATGAAACTTTATGACCTTTACAATTCTGAAGTGTCAAAAACTTTCAATTTGTAGTACCTCTACTGTCGACTACTACCACTTTACAGGTTGACTGTTCCGTGATTATAATGTTAACCTGTGCCATAGATGGCGCTGATAGTAGAAAGATGAAAAACAGTTTTTTCATAACATCGTGTAATTTTAACTATTTTTTATTTTTTGTCATTAACGGGAAACATCTTTAAAGTGGTGTCTTTATAATTAATTTTGATGAAGTATTAAGGAAGGTATGACGTACCAACGAAAATATCTTTAGGAATTAATGATGCATATAATGATTGTGTTAAATCTCGTGTTAATTCGTCAATAATTTCATAGGATAGATGGCGTTGTACAGTAATAAATCACGATAGAGAAATGTATTTCAAAACAAATGTAGTTTTTCCTTTGTTTTTTTTTTGTTTCTGAGAGGCAAAATGAAATCCCACTTAGTCAGCCGGACTCTACTCTGACAACAACAAACAAACAAAACCCCCTCTTTGCTATTATCCCTAGTGGCTTTTACAGCGTCTCACAGGTAGAGTTGGGCAGCACACTTTAAAAATGAGTATCGTGCGAGGGCCTCTTTTTGCAAACGTGCTAGCACACTGTGCTAGCACATTTGTGGAGGCTGGAGGTGGGGAGGTGCCTGTTGAGTGTTTAAATGCACGTTGTATGTACTGTGCAAGTGTGCTGTGCATGAAGCGATGAGCCGAAAGAGGAAGATTTATAAGCTCCCTCGCTCGTACTCAATAAGTACGAAAGAAATTTTCGAAAATTATCCATCAATAATTAGCAGCAAATGTACGCGCTTTTCTTTGAAATGCCACCAAGTCAGTGCTAACGAAACGATACGACAAAAATGTGAATTTTATTAAACCTTCAGTTACATATATTTATGCAGACTGCAATTTTTTACACTTGCATAGAAATTTAACGAACAAAATACTATTACTTTTGTACTATAATACTCCCGAAATGCAAAAGATGTAAAATCTAAATGAAATTAAACTGCGCTTATTCCCACCAAAAATAACCCTAGATCTCTATGTGATCCAATCACTCAACTCGCGCTTCACGACACGACATTGCGCCTCGCGTAATCTGTGCCACAGTACAAGTAAGCATACAGTATTCTATCTCGGCAGTGTCTTAGATATAATTACCTACGGTCGCTCGGTACGTAAACACGCAATAGGGCTACCGACTTGGACTGAATGTTTTTCTTGGGTTACGTATTTGATAATAGGTACTATATTAAATTGTCATATTATCTTTTCATTTTATACTATTGCAAATTTAATAAATTTTTATTTATATAATTCTACTAGTATTTTATTTCTAGTTTCAAAAGTTTGTGAGTTAGTATGGTGGAAATAGACAAAAACAAATGCATTTTGTGTGCAATATAATTAAAAATCAGCAATAAATTAACTAGATCATTATGATAATATATTTCCTACAAATTAGCAACAGAGAAATATTTCCGGTTTCGATATAGATGTATTCCAACATCCATACACTGAACATTATGCTCGTAAACTTGATTGACATAATATTTCGTCAGTAAATGCGCGGGAGCGTCTAATACAGTCCGACGACAACCGCGGCTCACTCGCGACTGTTGTATGGCGAGAAATGTCGAGATTTCGAGCGCGTCGTTTAGGAGCGTTTGTATGAAGATAGAATACTGTATGCTTACTTGTACTGTATCTGTGCTGTGTGTGGCCTCGCGCGGCGCGTGCCGCCTCGCCTCGCGCTGCCTCGCGGCCGGTTCGATTTCAAATGTGCTAGTGTGCTACTGTGCTACCACACTTTTATGAAACGAGGCACTCCCTCTTTTTCAAAACTGTGCTGGCACAATTGTGCTTACTCGCGTGCTGCTTACCCAACGCTAGTCACAGGTCGACCGCCTGAGGGTTACTCTAGCCGAGCTTATACCTCGTATGGAGGGCGGACCTTGGGCTCAAGGCGTCGCCAGGGGAGCTTTCCGCACCGGCGTGCGTCTTAACAGGCTTCCTATTCGGTTGAGAGCCGGGCTTCTAGCGGACACGGCCGACGAGGCGGCTGAGGGCCGATTATTGTACCGCATGGCAGTTGTGTGGATGTGGCTTAAGGCCCCGCGTGTGTGCGTGTAGAGCTACATGATAGAGCTTCTAAACGTGAGACCCTACGGGTGTCGCGGGGGACGTCCTCGCCTCCGCCGGTGGAGGCGGTGCGATCGTGGTGTATAAGTGGGCATGTTCGAGTTCGAACGTGTAATGTCGTCGTCAGTGTCGCCTAACACATGTCTAGGCTTTCGGTAGCGTTTGCGAACGCGGAGCTTGGGGGTGTACGATGATGCCCTGACCACCTGGGGTAAAGCGAAACGGTGAAAGAAGCGTTGGGATGCCTCTTTTATATACTGAGTTATTGAGGGCAATTCTAGATCGTATTGCAGATCTACGTCTAATTTATTAGGTCCAACTGCACAAATCCGTGGCATAATATCTATCAAGATGAATAAAAATTAGCTGCCCAAAATCTTAGCAATTTAGGACAAGTAGAAATAAAATTAATCAAGAAATTGGTCCCAAATACCCATTATTTAATTTTTGGTTTCTCATTTCATTTGGTTACCAATTTAAGTTTCTACACAAATATCAGCTCAGATAGACGGGCGCACATGACAATAGTTTCGCTTTTTCCCTTATGGCTATGGAACCCTAATAAAAAATAATATTATGAATAAAGTAATGCTATAAAAATAATTTCATAAACAAAATGATCCAAATAATGATACCTCTCATATATTATAGCATCACAATGACTGATAGCTATTGACAGAATGCACCGGCCTAATGAACATAGAAAAGAAAACTCATTTAGAAGGTCAATACGTTTTTAAATACAATATTGAATCAAAGTTTTAGTCCATTTATTTAAGAAAAAACCTTATAACCTAATTACAAAATGAGTATAGAAAATTTATTTAGTTAATTTATTTCCGGCATGAATTCCGTCGTCTCGCCGTCCTCGTCGAATGTGCTGGGAGGTGCCTCGGCTTTTATATGTCTAGAGTAATCGTATGTGAATAGTTTCACGGCTATGTACCCTCCGGAGCCGCGCACTCCACGGTGAATGAGGCCTGCGCCACTCGCCATAGCTCCCCCTGCATATATTACAGTTATAAATATTTAAAACCACATTAAGGTTGGTACAAGTAACGATAAAAATGCATATTATCGCTACAAAAATATAATGTTTGTAATAAAATTATACGGCTTCATTCAAATATACTAATATGAAAAACCGGCTAAGAGCCTGTTGAACACGCATGAATATAGGGTTCTGTAGTAATTTGTTGGGTCCAAAAACTTTTAATTTCATTTCTGAGTTTTGGGCATACCGATTTATATCTGTGTACCAAATGTCTTCTCAGTAGGTGTAAAGATGACGGAATACTCGATCGTGACATACAGACAGACAGACAGAAAAATGTGACGATATAAGGGTCTCGTTTTAGCCGTTTGATTATGGAACCCTAAAAAATAACGGCGCTGTAAAAAGTTACTTATGCATACACATACATATCCTCACGCTGTATCCCTAACGGGGTAGTCAGAGAGGACGGAGCGCCAAGTATTGTGGTTCTGAAATACTTCTTTCGCCTCAATACTTATCATTCTTCTTACACACTTTCGCCTAGGTTTGAGAGTGCTTTTGTTTTTTGTTGTCTTCGTCAGTCTTTCATCACTCATTCTTTCCATGTGCCCGAACCATCTAAGCATTCTTTTCTTCATTTTTACAATAACACTGTCGTGCAACCCTGTCATACCGCGTATCTCTTCATTGTTTATTTTGTCCACAGGTGACACCACACATATATCTAAGAGATCGCATTTCTACTGCAATTGTCTTACTGTCACTCGATTTCGGACATATCCAGGCCTCATTACCGCACACTAGAGTTTAATTACAATGTTTTTTCAAGAAGACTGTTATACGCTTAAAAGTTGACCTCTGTATGTGGTGTTTGTATGTGATATCGTGGCTCTTGAACGAATAAACCGATTTGCATGCAGCTTTCTGTATTTGAAAGTTGCAGTTTTAGAGAATGTTCTTTAACTATTTGGTAGAAATCGCTTCAGAATATTTTTTGTATTGCAGGTTTTTAAATTTTTAAAGCTCAGGGAACGTACATGTACATAGGAGTTTGTTCCCAGGTTACAATTGTACTTTTATCAATATTGTTGATTCGTATCGTCGAAGATCATTTTAAAACATTACAATACCTTTCATGGGTTGAACTGGCTGTATGTCAATAAACGGCACAGTGCTCTGCGCTGCGTCAGCTTCAAAATCACTGTGAGTGAATTCCACGTATTGATCGTGCTTGGAGTCCACCGGCAAAGGCGTGCTGCTTCTTGTAGGAATGTCGGGCCGGTATAGTTGTATTTGCGATCTGGAAATGCATTAAGTATTGAGATTCGTTTAAAGCATTTATAATGGTAGTAATGACAAAATATCACATTTAATAACGGAAAAACTAACATGTTTTATGCCGTTTTGAAAAAAATATTTTCCAAAGGAGATATATTCAAGAGTACTTTTAAATTGGTATAAACCACGATAAAAATACCATTTATTGCTATAAAAAATATAGTGACACTATAAAATATTATAAACCCATAAACATTTAAAAAAAATGTAATAATAATATATAATTTGTATTGTTTAAATACTATTCCGTATATGTAAAATTTTTCCAATTATAATTACAACATCATTAGTACAACGACATCTGCTTGTGGTTTAATTTGATTTCAATTTCACATTAAGAGCCATTATTTCGAAGTTGAAAGTGGTATATAAACTTTTTTCACAACCTCCAATCTCACAATTCTTACACATTTTCGCTGAGATATGAGAGTGCTTACAATATTCCCGTCCGTTTACACTTTGCATAAATTCGATAAGTCTCTTCTAGTTCTGCTCACTTTAGCTCTGTAAGGTTTTATGTTTTTTTATCAGTCATTCTTCACTCATTCTCCTAGCTTGTAAATCTATTACCGAGATTACAAGAAAAATTGTATATGTAATACCTGGGTAGGATAGCTCCTTCGGTGTTGTCATTACTGATCCATAGGCTCTTATCTGGTGACAATCGCCCGGTAGTATAGTTGAATGGAGTTGAGCGTATCTCGAAGTGCAAATGGGCTCCGATCATACGGAATCTATAGAAAGTAGTGCATGTTTTTTATTTAACTAAATATAAAGCATAATATTCGTCGTCACATGTTACCATATTATTTTTCCGTAATACGTTTAAATATCATAACATTTTTATTCAAGTAAAACCATTGTAAGGTATATTTAACCCCCATTAAAAGAGGGACGTTATAAGCCTAAGCGTGATGACGTTGTCGGTCTGTGTGTGTGTGTCTTATGTGTGTAACATCGTAGCTCTCATGTTATGTTTGATAAAAATCAGTTGAGCCATTGTTAATCTCTTCAGGTTTGGACACCAATTACGACGGGATATGAGACACTATTTGTAACTAAACATTTTATACAGGTTAATATTTTGTGTTGAGCTAAATCAAATTTTAATTTTAATAATTAAAGGGCGATTAGGCTTTTAATATCTAAAAACCACTACCACTGGTTCAAAAAAAACCTGCACTAAAAAAACCGGCAAGAAAATTAGTCAGATATCACTTTTTTGTAAAATATTCAATAAAATGTAATAACTATATTATTATCATACCTAACTCCCGTCAGAATGTGTCCATTAGGTGAATCCAGCTCGTCTAAATCGACTGCTCTTTTCTCATAAGTCAATGTATGATAATCTACACCTTCCATCACACCGGGTTCCGAGGGGTCAAACTTCTGAATAGGCACCCATCCATCAGGCACTATAGCACCCCGTTCACCCAGCCTTCCCTCGCTAACCTGAAGATGGAACACCCTCCCGTGTTTTACAAGACGTACTCCAGTTACAACCCTGAAAATTTATATAAAAATTAGTTACTCCAATAATGTTAAGAGAGAAATTGGACACCCGCACACCCATGCTGTTAGCACAAGACTCCTGAAAATCCTGGCGTGTAGACCCATAGCGCAGTAAAGAACCCAAATATTAGAAAAAAATATAGGTTAAGCTAAGATTTTCCAACTGAATCTACTTTTATGGAACAAGTACAGCCCAAACTTCCAGGCTATGTACTGACTTGTTCTTCTCATAGTCTGCTAATGCTTCTCTCATGCTGAAGAAGCGTTCTGCTGAGTTGACATCGTCCTCGCAAAGGCAAAAGCAGTACGAGCAGTGGAGGAGGTTCCATCTCCACCAGGAGTCCACCTTCGGAGTAAAATATAAAATTAAGACGTGGAAACACAAAACATGTTTGGATTTTTGATCGGGGTATCCTAATATAACAGTGAATCCGTAATAAAATATCTGATAATGAAAGTGATTATTGTAACCATCTCACTGACTTATATATCAGCCTATACCGCTGGGTCTAAAACCGATATTTTCACACAAGCTGTTTGTATAACGCAGTCAAGTACTAGAATGGGATATTCAGTGTTAAACTGGTATGGGAAACATAATTCACACGAACGAAATCAAGAGGAACGTCTAGTGTCTAATATAAAATGGTTTCTGATTCCCACATCTTAACCCTATCCGTGCGGGTGTCCCAAACAAAAGGGACTAACTTGTTGTTCTTGACATCGGATGTCGCGTCCCATAAACTGAAGTATCTATGAGAGTCGTAACTGGCCTCGTCGCATAGACACATGCAGTAGGAACAGTGCCAGAACAGCCAACGCCACCATGAGTCCACCTGAGGAAACTCTTTAGTAAAGCAACTATTGATAAAATTTCATCTCAACGCTTCGCTAGTCTGGCAGAGAAAGAAAGATATTATATGCCAGCTGCTTAAGACATGCGCAGGACGTAAAAGCCAAGAGATATTACTTATAAAGAGCTGGTATAGGCAATGAGCTATTAATCTCCGCATTTCTATCGAAGCCCAAAAAGTTATTCCTAGAAGCGACGTTAAAATGTGTTTTTTTACATTTTAAAATGGCGTGAAAAGAAAAACTTTTAGAAAAAATCAGTTTTTCTAAATTTTCTAAATCTTAATGCGCACTAAATCAAATAAACAAAATCAGTGATAGGCTGCAAATAAAACAAGATAAGAGATTAAATATATATATCAGGTCAGCAATGGATATTCCTAATGTAATATACATACATATCCTCGCGCTGTATCGGACGAGTTATTCGAGAGACGACGAAGTGCCAAACATTGCGGACCTTGCATACTTCTTTCGCCTCCTCAAAGCTCATCCTAATATAACGGTCATTTGTAATGCATTTATGATTCTATTTTGACAGAAGTGTGAAGATATTGATGCCAATTTGTCTCTAGCTAAATATACTGTTTTTTACATATATTTTTATCTTATACCAGTGTTTATTTTGAGATTCATTCATTGACATATTGACCTCAATAAAACATCTGTTATTCTGATAGAACGGAATGACTCTTATAATATTAATAGCGTTTTTTTATAAACTAACTGCGTATTTGTAACAGCATAGAGTATGTATCGTTGTGTCGTTCGTCTCTAACAATATTTCATGAAGTGTTTACACATTTTAGTCCTAATAAGTCATCGTAAAATTGTATTAACCTTGGTGGTGCCGTACGTGCAACTGCCGACTCGACCCAACGTTCGGCCGTTCTCGTACTCGATCCACTCGTACCTACGGTTGCTGTTACGACTCTGGAAAGACAAAATAGTCACTTTAGAGTCTAAACACCTATTGTTTAAATATTCTGCGTATATAAAAGAAAGTGATTGACTGACTGACATTATAAGACACAGACAGACCGCTCTAAAATTTGTTTTGCATAGACATTCCTTATACATACATATAATCTCAGCAAACACTAAGACGAAGTTTACTATGTAATATAGTTTATGGTGATATGTATAGTTTACCCGTCAACGAACGTATGTTACAAGCCTAGCGCTTCGCTTGGTGTCACATAATTTATATAATTGTATTTTACATTAGTAACTAACTAATCTGTGATTGTACGATGTATTTAATTTCCTTCAGAGACGGAAATATTCTCAGTTTAAGAAATACAAACATTAGGGCTGTTGAAACATGTGTGAGTAATATTCTCTTTAAAAATGTAAACGTGTTTACATTTTTTTACATGCTTTTTTTAAATGTTTAAAAAATTTTCTTTTGGTTTGTACCCCAGAGACTAGACTGACCCCAGACTAACCCGCAAAATCAGTCTATGTTATTTACTACAATTAAAATTCAAATAGTCTACGAGAAAGACATCTGTGACAAGTGACAGCAGTACAGACAGACACACAAATATTGATATTAATTCATGACTGTTCCATTTGATCCCATTTATTATTGGTACAAAACGCAAAAAAGGGGGCAAGCTATAGCAAAAACAAGAATACACCAGAAAATAATACATACCGCTGGACACACCCACATATCGGAGTCTATGTATTCGCAGTTGATGATTCTGCCATCACAAGTCCGCTGCTTCTGGCAATACAGGTCTTTGAAACAACCTTGTCTCTTAGCGAGCGTGTAGTAAGCGCAGTTCTCCTTACAAGAACCCTTAGTATTCATGTCTACCTCATTTTCTAAGTACCCTTGTAACAGACGTGTCACTTGGGCGTACGTTTCACCTGTAAATCGAGCATTCTCTATGTTAGAGGTAGAAGTAATAAAAAAAAGGATTAGGACTTCGTACTTGATTTATTTGAGGTCTTATAAGACACTATATAAATAAAAATCAATTGCTGCATTTATGACAGAACAACCGTTGAGAACAGTTCGACTGATAATTTCTCTTTTGTTGTGTTCATAATCGTCAGGACAAGACATATGACAGAAAATTTTGGGAAAATCCACCAGAAAAATTGCAAATTTTGATGGTACTTTGTATGAAAATCTCATTAAAGAAAATGTGATACGTTGCAAACATTCAACATTCCACCCGGGCGAAGCCTGGACGGGTCGTTCGTTATTTATAAATTTAAATAGTACCCTAATAAAAATGTACTGTGATTATAACTGTTACAAGTACCTAAAAATCCGAAATTAGAAAATCTGTATGTTGTCTGTTCTGACGGTTATCAAAATAAAAAAAATCTATCCGTCTTTTACATGCAATAATATGTAATGGTTGGGACTGATTTTAATAAACTATTTGAAAGTGTTTTATATATTTTCGAGCTAAATGAGTTGAGCTGAGTAGAGATGAGCAACTAAATTAGTAATTCAAGCTACAACTTATTGTGTTAAAATTAATTGCTACTGTTTATTATGTATGTATTTAATATTATTGAATTTTCATATACAATTTTGAATTAGTAGTTTCCACGCTAAACTTACTGCTATCGATTCCGTATAATATTTTTCATAATAACATGTGTCAATCGTGGCCACAATCATGTCATCGTTAGGATGACGGCAGAAGTTGTGTTGGAAGCATTTGTAGCATTTGTATATCGTATTATTTATAGTACATAATATGTAGAACAAGCTATTATTTCATATCGTTCCAGTTTTTTTTATATGCTATAATAATTATTTTATAGCGTTGTTATATTTTTCAAGTTATTTTTTATCTATACTTCTATACATATAAATAAAATTGAAGTGTCTGCCCGTGATTTCAAAACAGAGGCTTTTTCTTAAGTTTATTATGTGTTTATTTACACGTAACAACAATCCAAACACGCATTTTTAATTTTTTTTTCTGTTTGTCTGTTTATCCGAACTAATTTCCGAAACGGCTGAACCGGTAGTGTTGGAATTTTATTGGCAGGTAGATGACTTTTCCAGGCTTATCCAGACTTATCCAGGATGCATTTTATACCGGAAAAGTAGTAGTAACATTTTATTGTAGGGCCTTATATTTTTTAAAGGATGACTAGCATTTTTATTGTTATTTTTACGACTTTTAGAATGCTTTTAAGTTCCTCGCATTTTTGGATGGGTTGCTTTATTTACTTTGTTAATTCTGCTAGTTCTTTTTTCCTAACTGCGTCCATTGCATTTAACATTTTTTTAATTAATCTGTGTGTATCGTTAAGACCGTAAAATAATGCAACCAGTTTTCAGCGTTCAGTGGAAAATATTCATTGTGATGGCGTCAGATGTGATGTTTTACCTTCCTTGTGCTGCGGGGGGTCGCATCGGTACAGATCACGCTTGGCCATGGCCAGCGCGGATCTTGCCGCGGAAGCTGTTCTCGCCGATCGCTCCGTATACCTCTGCCGTGTCAGACTGGCTTCTTGTGTGAAGTTTCCTGAAAATTGGGGCAATACGTGATTGTAACGGTTTAGATACTTCAATTTATTTTTCAATTATGTTTACTGATAGGTTTGACTACAACTTTTATTCGTTTGAATTTTAGCATATCATGTTCATTGACAGTAATTTAAAAGTCCTCGTATTGTCTAATCAGAGGCTATGACCAGTTGTTGATGGCATAGGCCAAATCTGTTAGTATCTATATTGCGAAAGGTATTTCAAACGGTACGGACGGAAATGTCAAAGGTATGTCAAATGTCAAAATCTACAGAGCGGAAAGTGAGTGAAGCAGAAGCCAAGGAAGACCAAGGCTGACTTATGAAGGTCAAATAGCCAGAGTGTTAACCGACTGAAATGTCAAAAGCACTCGCATATCTAGGCAAAAGTGTGTAAGAAGAATGATAAGATTTGAGGAGGCGAAAGAAGCATGTAAGGACTTAAGTACTTGTTCGCTCTGTCCAATCTGACTACCCCGTTAGGGATACAGCGTGAGGATATATATGTAAGTAGATGTAATTTTGTCGCGTCACAATGCTGTCTACCCTAAGTGAAATATGGCGTGAAAAAACATATGTCATGATCATTTCTGTTAATCCCGGATATATACAATTATAACTAGTTAAAAATGTTTTACTGTAATTAAAGCAACTCGCAATTAGCTGGTTTGTTCATAAAGTTTTAAAACCATATCGTTAAGTGGTAACGTTCGTCTCGTTTGTCAGTCAGCAGAAGTTTCTTCGTAATCAAGGAACTCGACGCCTAATTGTCCCCCTTACTACTTGCTTACATAATAAAGTATTATAAGTTTGTTTGTTAGATCAAATGACGTGTTTAATTGGTTCAGGGCTACTTGTATAATAGACATATAAATATTTTCATAATAACATTCTTTTGTCCGCTATTTTAAGTACCTACAGCTAACGACAGCGACTTCTTCTATATTTTTTTTTAATTCTATTGTTTTGATACCCTCTTTTTAAGAAGTTTTTTGAATATCGGCCGAATACGTGTTTAGTTGTTCTGTAGATTTAGGTTCAATTTTTTAATAATTCATATTCTTTAAAGTACGTTTCTCAGCATTATTATTTATTCTTTTCAGTTATTAAAACAAACAAATAAAAAATACATATAACATACGTTATATCCCTGAGAGGGAAAAATGTTTTGATGAGTAAAAAATATTTTACCAAAATAACCGAGCAATACAAAAATTAGTTGATCATCCCCAATAATCATTCATAGTTATAGAAAGGATGGAGATATTTCTAACTCCTAAAAATAATTAAATTATATAAAAAATCGGCGAGCTACCATTGAAAAAACAACAATATTGATGTTTTTTATAAGAAAAAAGCTAATGTGAAATATTCGATCCACTTCATTTGGTTAATCTGAACAGTATAAACATAGACATTGATTCAATCATAACAATTTATTTTTACTAAAGAATCAAAACATCAGAGATAAACATTCCTTATTGCTGATGCACATTTTGTTTTGTTTGCAATATAAATGTGTACAATAAAAACTATAATGCAGAGTTCACAAGCGTTGTATTACAAACATTTTTTTTTGTTTGTAGAACCTTTGTTCGGACTGTAAGGTTTTTTGTTCAACCAACCTACTTTTGAAACTACCTGGGTTTTTTTTTTCAATTTTTTTCAGTGTCATTATTATCTCTGAAAAATAAACCGTAATATTGATGTCATCATACCTGATGAATCTAACATTATCCATCACACCAATACTATATTATTAATTACGAAATTCACGCCATTTCTCATTCGGAGTGGAGAGAGCATCAAAATGGAACAAAATCACACCTCGTCACATTTAGCTGTAAATATTTACATATGGTAAAACAGGACCAAATAAGTATATGACAGGCTGATATCCTGTCGCCTAACATAAGTTCTGTACAAATAAGTCGCATTTCATAGAAGACTTAAATATTAGAAAATCAGCAAAATAATGAACCCCGATTCTGTATCAATAATGTAATGAAATTATTGTTATTGACGAAGAAAATCTATGCAGTGTGAGTGGTATACCAAGGTTGAGTTATGATGAGCGTATCCGTAGCGAGTGTGCGAGGAGAATGATGAGATTTGGACCTGTCCATGGGCAGCGGTGATCACTTTCCACTAGGTGACCAGCTTGCTCGTTTGCCCCCTCTTATATAAAAAATAAAGTAAGGACCGCGATGCTTGGCCTTCCATTCTCTTTGACTTACACGTTAGGGATACTGCGTGATGACGATATATATTTTTTTTGTCTGTATGTTTGTTTTTTGGTATGTACTTGTCGATATAACTCACCTTTACCATACACCCTCAATAACATCCAGGAAAATTGCATCATGGCATACCCTTTTATTTCAGTTAACGTTATAGTATTGTACATATCGTACACGAGTTGATGAGGGGACAGTTGTAACTCGCAGAGGTCTGGGTGCTCCTCCTGCAATACAAAGAATTTTATACTTTATTTACATGTCGCTACGTTACAAAATAGGACATCAGTTTCTAAATGTAATTTGGCGAGTGAAAATGTAATTTTGTCGGGAGTACTGTTACCCTCTTATTGAGGGTTACAAACTTTGATTAATTTTATATAAAAATAAAATATTCCCATCATTCATTTATTGATGGAGCATTATTCGAAGCGTTTGCACTTCTTTTATGTAATTTATTCTTTTCATGTATGCTATTTAAGTTTCTTGCAGGTTATTCTTAGTAACAGTTTTGTAATCCGAAAGCGTTTATGTCAAGAAATAATGTTTAATATCTTAATACAATCAGTTTTACACATTCAGAATTTAATTAATTATATAAACTCTGTAACTGGGTTCCTAGTCTTTCAAATACTTCTGCAATCTATATTGAATTTTATTGAATAGTTTTAAGTGAAGTTCCAATAATCAAACAAATAAAATTTGTTTTTTTAAGGTAGTCCTTACGGCGTTATATGTATATTCCAATAAAAGAAATAGATTGACTTCTATGAAATTCAGTCCACAGAAGATATCTTTAAGAAACCTTATGTGATTCGCGTGTGCAATAAATTGCTGTGTAATTAAAAAAGGAGTTTGATAAGTACACAAAATAGAAGTAACGTTTATATCGGTACGAAATATCAATGATTAATGATTTAACAATGTATTTGTACATATTCATTCTAGAAATCATTGTAAAGTATTTATGAGTAAGCAATAGGTATTCCTTTGTCTCGGTCACCTGAGATAGCTTTTTGTTGTTGTCAATTCTATTCAGTTACAACGAATAATAAGTTAAACTTTAGACCGATTTATTTTCAACTTTTTACTTCACGTTTTTGCGTTAGTCTAATCAGTTGTACGATATTCATATCTTAAGAGTTAAGGTCAATGAAGTGCATATTGTATTGTAAAATAATCCACTGCAACCAATTCAATCTGTTTAGCTTCATACAATTTTTGTACTGATTCGCTATTTACATAACACATTTCTCAGAAACAAGTTATTATTTCAAACGTTTCATAAACATGTATTGTTTAACGTAAACTGCGGGTCACCGACACTTACAAAACACCGTTCTCGTAACGGCAGTTACAATAAATCGGAACCGTGTTTGGACAGCCCTCCCGAACCCTAAAAACATGAAATTACTCATGCACTTCGCGTCGCGAAACGCCAATGGATGACTTCCTTCCCCAATTACCTGCAGTGCCGCTCGGAACAAGTCGCCGTGGTCCAGTAATTCATCTAACTTCCTTACAGCTTGTGCTACTGACGATTTCGGGTCCATCAGAACGGTTTCCGCTAGATCCAGCCATTCTCTAACAGGTGCAGGCACAGCTCCTGGTACAGCTTGACGTCTCATAAACTCAATAAAATTCTTGTAAATACCGTCGATGACTTGCAATTTCTCCGAGGCCTTGACCCACAACCAGAACTCTAAAGGAAGCCGCGGAGGCTTCGATTTAGTTTCGATTTGTTCGTCAAAATTAACAAAAGCCTTTGTCAACTCGACATCTCCTCCAAGACCGGAATCACCCCATTCTGGATCTGTGACATTTCTCCATAAATTATCTTCTAATGTATAAAATTTATCACGCACATAATCAAACGGCGACGAATCTCCGGCTAGGGCGATTGCGAACAGCGCAAAAAGCGCTGCAATTCTCATTGTGACACAGTTGGAAAGTGAAACGTTACACGCCGACGTCGGAGGTAAACTGACGCGCGCGAGTGGGGACTGCGGCTCAGCGAGCGGGGTCGGCTTAGTGACTCAAACACAAGTAAATTTGTAGTATTTTTATCGATAAACACATTTTTTCCGAGTACTGCCGCGCTTGTTCCCCACGCATAGGCACAAAGTGACTGAAAAAATAAAATCCTTGCACATGTTATTTATTTAAGCGTGGAACGTTAACCTCGCATTTGGCCTTATCTACTACAAATAGCCATTGTGCCCATTTAGTGATTCTTTCGGAAGGAGGTTCCCAATTGTTTTAATACTAAATTTAATTTGGTCATTGTTGTCATTTTTACGCATTACACATTTCTTTGTTTATCGATTAGTTGTAATTGAATGCTATTTTTTACGCAAAAATATATTTGCCGTTATCTAACGTTTTAAATACATATTAAAATAAATCTGTACTATAATAATAACGTAATAGTGAGAATTTCAGGGTTTTCTAAATCCATAACAATCATTACAATATTCTAAAACTAACGCTAGAGGACACCAATTTCAGACTACATTTTTGCGATTTTCCAATGTCTTATTTTTCTTAAAATTTATTATTACGTATCGATATCGATTACTTCCGTGAACAGACACGTACGACACTACCAACCCGTATGTTAATACTGTTAACTCTGTACCATATTATCGTGTTGTTATAGTAAACCTTATGACGTAGAAAATGAGGTCTATATTCGACATATTTGTAAGCAATTTATATATTTGTTGATTTTATTATTATTTCACTCATTATATGTCAGCTGACACCGTCGTCTACTCCCGCGCAATCTGTCTCACGCATGCACGCGGATGTTTTCTATTTAGTAATCTATATTTCTTAGTATGTAAATAATTATGTCTTTTTATTTATTTAGGTATTCATTTTTTAATTGTATACTAGTTGTATCTCACGGTTTTAACCGTTACATTTGATATTTTATTAATATAAAAAGTATTTCTAGATCACTGATAAAGTCTGAGTACTTGTGAATAAAAGTCCCGTCAAAGTCGGTTCAGCTGTTTCGGAGATAAGCCCGTACAAACAAACAAACAGTCAGATAGAAAACGTTTAAAAAAACGTATTTAGGTGTTTGTTACGTGCAAATAACCATATAAGCATAAGAAAAAGCCTTTATTTCGAACAGACAGACACTTCAATTTAATTTATATATATATATAGATAAAAAATTGTTGTGTCTCCAGTTCAACCAATGTTGATACACGAATGTGTTAATGTGGGTAGGTACTGTTAGTGTTGCTTTCATGAACATAAATATGTATGTATATATATTACATATATTGACTGGCCCGTTGGCGCAGTGGTAAATGCATCTGCTTTCCAAGCTAGGGTCCCGGGTTCGATCCCCGGTCAGGTCAATTTAGGAAAAGAACTTTTCTAAATTGGCTTGGAGTCTGGGTGTTACTGGGAACTCCCCCAGAGTTCGTTGTGTGGTACCCATAGTACAAGCTTACTGCTTAGTTTGGGGTCATACAATCTGTGTAATTGTATGGAGTATTATTATAGTATTATTATTATTATTATATAATGTATGTAGAAAGAATGAGTGATGAGCGATTGACGATGAAAATGTAAATATGTACAAAGCGAAGGCGAATGCCGTAAAAACCAAGGAAGGCCAAGCCTGACATTATCAAATTCAAATAGTTCATCCTCATCAGTCGGCCCGTCGAAACATCGGGGTAAAATAGGTAATTAGACCCGTGATTATATATTGTAAGAGTGTTAGCTGACGGAAATATCAAAATCATTCGCATACTTAGGCGAAAGTGTATGAGGAGAAGGATGATGAAAGTAGGCCAAATATATTATAGAAATAGCATAAAGATATTAATATTTGTAGGTATTTTTTACGCGATTTAATTCTAGTTATTAATATAACTGTCATTCAGGAGATATTTATTAAAAGGAAAAAGAATATACAAAGGAAAAATACGATTTTTTTTTTTTTTGCTGAAAAGCTGACGAATTATTGTTAATTATGTAGCAACCATACTACATAATTAATTATACGTCACAAAAGCAGCTAAAATACTACGGGTGTCACCTCACAACACATTTTAGAGGAACACCTAGTAGCATTAGTATTTAAATAATTTTTTAATTAATATTTGTGTTTACTCAGTAGATAATGTTCTAAGTATTGCACTCACTAAATTGTTTTTGTATATGCTTTTACCCCAGTTTATTTATTTGTTATTCCAAATAAATAAAATAATTTTATTCTTCTAGTCTATTAAAACAATAAATTTAAAAAAAACTTTTCCCAAATTAACTGACCAGTACAAAAATTTGCACATTATATTATATTTTTACGCGTAAGTTCTTGGTCAGTGTTCATCGTTCCACTTTTTATTCACATAACAAAATGTTCTACAAATATGATTCTTACTTGTCTCTTTGTTATAGGACAATGTTATAGATAAGAATATATGGTTGAAATCGTCGATGATGATTTCGTAATGCGTTTAAGAAAAAACTTTTAATTTTGTAATCACCCCTAAGCTCAAGAAGTATGGTATGTGTTTTACTGGAGTGTATGAGAATATGCATATTACTCTTGTCCGTAGGTTGAACACACCTGCAATGGGTATTGTTGATGTAGTGGTAAGTGGGTAAAGAGGCTTTTTGGCGGGAACGGGAGAAGTAAGGTTGACATTTTGTTTAGATTATATATTTTTTACATTTTTGGTAGTTTTAAAGTACAAAAGTGATAGTATATTGTGTTTTAAAATTCTGTATAAGTGAAAAGAATGGAGTAGGTCTAAATAAACATGTATACCTGAAGTTCTCGCGCTCTTTCAAGAAGTCCTTTATAACTCCAGTAAAACCTACTATCACTTTACTGGAGGAGTTTTACGATAAGAAGAAAAAACGAATGAACTTAGTACATGCTTGATGTCGATACTACTTATTAATACGTGACATTGGCAAATGCGCTAATCTGTGCGCCATGTCATGAAGAAAGAAAATAAAAAGGGGGTAAACGATGTATCGTTAGAGTCGTGATATTATATTGTACAGACTCAGGTGTTACTTCGGAAGTCCAAATAAAGTCTAGGTTCCCAAACTTATTTTGTCTACTGCCCACTTTGAGTCATGCAGTCGTTGTCTAAGATGCCTCCTAGCTAAATGAAATTACAAATCACCCCCCAGGCCTCTACACAACGCCCCCATTTTTTTTCTGGGTCTCTTACCGCCCTCCTTTAGGCCTGCAGCGCCCACAAGGGGGCGTTATCGCTCACTTTGGGAAAGGCTGATTAAAGTAATGATATTCATATGTATTTATCCATGCTCCGTGATACTTATTCATCGACACGATTTGCTATTCGCTAAATCCATAGTTGAATTTTATTTTTAGTGTTTATTGTAATTATTAAGTATATAGTATATGTAAGTATATGTTTGTATGTGTTAGGTACATACTTAACTTTTGTATAACTATATCTCAATACTTATAATAATAATAAAAACCAACGAATTCGAAACTACTGAATTCGTTGAAAAAAACATATTATAATGAATATAATTAATAATAATCTTTACATGTATGCATATATATACATAATATCATATACAAATAGTATGTATTGTATCTATACCTACATGCGTACAAAGTATTATCATTTTTAGATAACTTCAAATAATATGAAGCACGTACACTGTTCCAAACGAGATGAAAGGTCTGTAGAATGTGAACACAAATGAGACAATAATAGCCTCCAAACCAATGGTCCCGAATATGATTCTCGGCTTTTTCACTGAGTTGAAAATGGCGTGTGGTGAAATAGAACTTCTATTTTCATATTGATTATAATTATTATCAACTTATATTGTATATTATTTTCAAGTTTCTGTAAATCGTGTAGGGACTATTAATTATGAGTAACAAAAGGCTCGAGCAGTTTTCCATCAGATTGCACCCATCCGTAATGTCAAGGTCGAGGACACAACCTTTGCAAGAAATAGAGACGTTTTCTGGAAATCATTTATGTTTGGTCACAGAGCATTGTTAACGAGTAATGGGGATGTTCACATTACCATTGTATTGAGTTTACAATGAATTATAAGTTCAGAACTACCCACTGGCATAAGAATAATAAATAATACGAGTCTTCTTTATTATTCTTATGCCACGGCTATGTGAGTGGAGTGAGCTATGTTAGGAATTGCGGTTTATAGGTATAGCTACTCATTCTTTTAAATGGGACAGTATGGGCAAATTTTGAACTATAAGACATACCCGATTTCACCAGTCTCCTATTACTTAGCGACTAAAAAAGGAAACGGATAATAACGATGATTTTTCATAGTTAGCGGTATCATTTTTTAGGGGTAGGTACTATATGGTACTTTGGTGAAATCGGGCATTAGAGCACTGCCGCTTTTAAAGATATTCCTTATTTTTCAATTCTAAGTGAAACTGAAAATAAATTTTTGGTCAAGTCTGAAGTTTTCCTAAAAATAGCAAGTGTTTAAATTTTTTTATTCCATTCATCCAGTTTCATGTCTAGATCAATTCATTGTATGACACAATTATTATATATTTATTATTTGGCAACTTTTGTTTTGCAGCGAGTTTAACTGCCAGGTACAACGGAATGTAAACTTTTTCTACAGCGTTTATTATATTTGTAAAAAAGATAAAGCCCGTTAGGTATATAGCGTGAAGATGTATGTAAAGAAGATACGTGAAATATATTTTTCAAAATTTCACTTCCAATAATAAGATTCTTTTGACGTCATACAATAATTTGATCTACGCATGAAACTGGATTGATTTATGGAATAAAAAAAAACATTTGCTATTTATGGAAAAAGTTCACTCGACAAAAAAAAATTTTCACAAATTTTCTTAAAATTGTAAAATACTATAGGAATCTCTAAAGCAGCAGTGTTATTCTTATAGATCAAAATTTGCCCATATTGTCCCATTTAATAGAATGACCTGGTAAATTGTATTCAAAAGCATATTTATAACATGTTAAAACCACTCACATACCTAAGCTAAAATGTGTGAGGAGAATGACGAGATTTGAGGCGAAAGAAGTATGTAACGACCGCGATCGCTTGGCGCTCCATACTCTTTTTGACTACCCTATTAGGGATACAGCGTGAAGATATGTTTATGTTCTTTAGAACTCGTCACTAGACCGTGTGGCTCTAGACATATTCTCTGCTAATTCGCTGCATTAATTTTATTTATTTAAATTTTTATTCGAAGACCAATGATATCGGGCACCGATTGCGTTTGCTATATTCAGTACCAGTCCCCTATCAATGTAGGTATATCACTTATCCTCATAAGTTGTTTGACCTGCCTCTTTTATGAGTCATGTTAACAGTTAGCGCTCAATTTATTGTATGCCTCTCACAGCTAATTCTGTCAATGTATTCATAGTACCTACTTCGTTTTGTTTCGCAGTGAGTATTTAATTATTTCATCTCATTTTTTTTAATTCTCAATAGTTGATAGTAACAGCTAAAATTGAAATGTTTTGAATGTGTTTTAAACATACATTATAATGAAATAACTCCCCGGCTTTGCTGAAAAAAAAAAAATTAAAAGGAAACGGTTTCTAATTCACTTTGTAACAGTAAGCGGGTTGTACGGACAAAAAAGTTCCAAGTAAAAATTATTGGATTTAAATGTATCAATAATAAATGTATGATAAATAATTATAGCTGTGTCACAAATGATAATTAAATGAATAACATTTTACGTAATTTTTTTCTATAGGTATAAGTAATATTTTTTTATCGTAACTGTAATATTAATGGAGTCAAGTGGTTTTTTATATTAAATTCCTACTGCTATTGATTATGTAGCACCGGCCTGTGAGAACTATAACAAAAACCCAAAAAGAATATGAACTTTTTTTCATTATTTATATTAGTTAGGTAATTGGGTTTGAAGCATATGTTTTAAATTTCTTAAAAGGCATAAAACATTATATCAAAATTTTTAGTCGGAACATTCTTATCATAATTTACCATTGTAGTGTGATTTTTTTACTTTTTTTTCAAGTGAATCCGGGCGGTTAGTTAGTAAAACTTTACACCTATGTTTAGAATACATTTTTGAACATTATAATAAAGTTTCAGCTATGTACTCGAAATTGCGATCTCAGCCGTCATTTGACTGGACTTTAAAGGCTAATGACCTGATACTATTCTTTATATTGTTATTACAAATCTAACACTTGGGTTCAAATATTGGCATGCAAACATGTACTCTTATCAAAATGTTATCTCAATTACGTATGTATATAGGGTACAATAATAGTAGTTGAGATAATTGCGAAAAAAATATTTGAAATTCATACATACAGACATATCTTCACGCTGTATCCCTAACGGGGTAGTTAGAAAGGAGGGAGCTCCAAGCGTCGCGGTCTTTACATACTTTTTTCGCTTCCTCAAATCTCATCATTCTCCTGACACGTTTTCGCCTAGGTATGCGAGTGCTTTTGACATTTCCGTCTACTAACACTAGCTATTTGATCTTCATAAGACAACCTGGGTCTTCCTTCGCTTCTGCTACCGCTCACTTTCGCTCTGTAGATTTTCTTCGTCAGTTTTAATCACTCATTCTTTCTATATCCCCGAACCATCTAGGCACTCCTTTCGTAATTTTTACAATAACGCTGTCGTGCAACCCTGTCATACTGCGTATCACTACATTGCATATTTTGTCCGCGAGGGTGACACCGCACATAATTCTAAGAGATCACATTTCTACGGCGTTTATCTTACTTTCACTAGATTTTGGGCTTATCCAGGCCTCACTTTAAAATTCATTGGTTACTAACTATTGCCCGCGACTTCGCCCCCGTACAATTTAACAGAATACAGCCTACGTCCATCTCGACGGTCCATTCTAAATATTGGTGAAAGAACTATTGAAATCTAATGAGTAGTTTCGGAGATTACCTCCTACATTCAAATTAACAAACTTACAAACTTTACCTCTCTATAATATTAGTTTATATTGGGAACTAAAGTATAACGAAGATACAGAGGGGATAAGCTAGAGAGAGATGGAGTTACAGAGCTGTAGCATCACAAACTCGTAGTGTCATTGCCCAGCGCTGGGAGGGATAAACAGTATTTTCTGATCTGATGAAAAATCTGATCTCAAACTAGAACATTCCCTGTGCTATGAGAACCAGGCGACTACTAATTGCGTCTCGATACCCAGACCCGAGAAAATCTAGAAAAGCTCGTTTCCTAAATTGACTCGACCGAGAATCGAAGCCGGACCTTCCGCACTTGGATTAAACGTCTAAATCACAGCGCCACCGAAGTCGTCAAGTTTAAAAGTTAAATTAAAAATGTAGGAAACCCCTTACACAAAAAATATAATAGATAAAAGGTA
This sequence comes from Zeuzera pyrina, assembly GCA_907165235.1. Taxonomy (NCBI): domain Eukaryota; kingdom Metazoa; phylum Arthropoda; class Insecta; order Lepidoptera; family Cossidae; genus Zeuzera; species Zeuzera pyrina. The sequence goes on from OU015627.1 coordinate 23,180,036, forward strand.
CCTTTCAAAAGCAGCTAAGAAATACATATTTCACTATTATCTGCCCTCTCGAAGACTTCTAATTTAACAGTGATGTTTGCATTAATTTTATTAATAAATCTGTCGGGAACTGCTATGAAAACAGAAAAAAACAATATTATAAGAATTCTTAGCGTTCTCTGACGCAATTATTAATTTACTAGTCCCCACTGTTGTAGTATAAGTTTTCCAAAGGGCAAATAATACTGAATGATATAATTATTTACTGCCTTATAAGGGTACCTGCTGATTTTTTATTCATATAGTTTTTTTTAAATTTTTGTTTAACTTTTATTGAAATTGGTTGTGGAATTCATCCTCATCTAAGATCTGACATACAAACACATGTATAATTGTATATCCCGGTAAAGTACATTGCATCTCATTTCAACTTAACCGTGGTCGGGTATTAGAATTATAACTAAAAATCTAAAAATAACTGCTCTATCGTTCCTCTGTATTGTTATACCATTAGTTATCTTTCATGATTTTTTTTTCGTTTGTCATCAATGAGATCATTCGTAGCGGTTTCCTGTTACAAGTAATCCGGTTAGTCCTTTTATTTCTCGCATTATGTAAGTATGTAAAATGTTGCTACCATTACTCTTCATTAATTCAATTTACACACAATACGCGCACACATAGTCTACATAGAATGATAATAATAATAATAATAGTTAATAATAATTCTTTATTCGTAAGAAATGTGGTATATATAACGAAGATGGTACAAATGTTATAAGTAACACACATTTCGCTAACAAGTTAGCATACAAATGTTAACTCAATATTATGGTTATGGAATAGCGATAGCTATGGAAAAAGTACACAAAAATTTAAAAAATCAACATACACACATACCTAAGTAACTAACTATACACATTAAATACAAAATAATCATGACAAAATAATTAAAAATGGATTAGAAAAAAATCATATACGTATTAAATTTATCATGGTAACATAATTGAGAATGTCATTAAACTGTAAAAACTGTAAAAATTTTTTGCTTTTAACCATTTTTTTAAAGATTTTGTAAATGGCGCATACGGTAACCTTATCACATCCACAGGCAGCAGAGCAGAGTTATACGTATAATTGGCGTTATTGGAAAACGAATATTTCTAGTATCTTTAGAAAGATACAATTATTACTTTCGCAGACACCTATGAACCTTGACATTGATCTGTTTTTGTGTTATTGTTGAGTACTACCACTTTTTACACGTTTTAAGGCCGTCTCGCGAAAGGAAATATTGTAAATAGAAAGAGTTATGAATCATTATTGGACACAACAATGTGTAATGGCAACATCCGGAGGAAGAGCATTCCGATATGAAAGAATGTCGTTCACCCTGCAATAGAGTCTATGTAATCGATCACTACCTTGAATTTGGTACCTGTAAATCATCCAGCACAAGTTGCAGCAGCCCTCGTCCAAGCAGATGTTTATGCGGAGGCACAATCAAAGAATGGATCCGTTCCAATAACCCTGGTAACGCTACAGAGTCATGTGATACACACCACTCGGCGAAATCCTGTAATGTAGCCCTTTCTAACTCCTTTTGCAGTCGAACGTACACCCTCATCTGTCTGTTAGCCGACGCCACACGATTCAGCAGATCAGCTATCTCGTGTAAACGCAGTTCCAGCCTAGCTCCCCTTCCACCAGACTTCGCCAGCAGCATGGCTACAGTACCCATTTTTTCCAATCCCAATTCGAGACGTTCTATCTCTCTGGACACTTGGGCCAGACGCGCCAAAACTTGACGCTCCCTTCGCCGAATGATTGGTAAATCAACACCACCGGATGCATTGAACGGTTTTCCAATAATGTCCCAAGAACTCAAAACCTCCTCGCCGATTTCTTTGCCTAACCGTATTACGTCTACCACGTCCTCTATTATAGCGTGCGAATGAGTGGCGAGCGCAAGTAGCGCGAGAAAGGTGCGCAAGCGTTGAACGGACATGGCGAAGGACGCGCGCCCACTAACGTACACTGCTTCAGGTTGCGGTGTGGCCATTACTGTAAATTAAGTTTGCCTATTCAATCTCCCCAAAATATTCCACAATAAAAATTGAACTTAACCAGAAACTATTCTTATAAATTATCTATATTTTTGTATTAAACTAGCCGTGTTCCGCGGTTTCGGTCACAGTTAAGTTTGTTATTTTTCCGGGATAAAAATTAGTCTACGTACGTACTGACGTATATACACGTCATATTTTTTATCCATTATTATTTTAACCACCTGACTTTCATTTAATTATTACTAGATTTTAGTATCTGTAATATTAATTAATCTACAATTTTACATTATCTTGTATAATGTGTAATGTAAACGAATGGTTATAATGTAGGTTTGTATCTTTTATTTTTCTAGATGTGACTGCAATGGTGATATTGAATTGTAGATATATAGACAAGAATATGTTCTTATTTATTTTATTTCAATTCTAATGAAATTGATTCCAATATAAATAAGCAATACTCGACTATTTAACTGATTTAATTATTCATTTATGTAATAGTATTGTTGATATTGGGCGGAAGATATCTAAAAATATAAGAATTCGTGACATGAAATATATTGTTGCAAAATAACACCTGAATCTGTGCAATCTGTGCAATATATACATATGTATATGTACTGGGTATTTATGTTATGCTAGAACTGATTTTGTAGGTATATAGGTAGTTTATTTATCTTATTTGAGGAAGTGAAAGAAGTATGTAAGAACCGCGACGCTTGGCGCTCCATACTCTTTTTGACTACCCCGTTAGGGATACAGCGTGAAGTATGTATGTATGTATATGACTTGTACCAGTTTCGTTTTTTATAAGTGAAAATAATATCTGAAATTTCTTGCAACCATGTAGTTCTGAAGCTATAACGGAAGATTTTTAGTTTATTTTTCTACGAACAATAATTTGCTCAAAATTCGGTATAATATTTCGACTGGCAATACTACACTAAGCTATCTCGTTTCCCCTGTGTCAATAAAAGCTTGTGTTGTGCTTTCGGACAACTTTCGGTTTTGTTTTACTGCCAACGGATTTTTTATACTACTGTTGTTTGCTATCTGGGGTTACGAAGTTTTTTTTTCATTTCTAACATTTTTGTGACTCGCGACAAAACAGTGTAGTTCATAGTTTTGTGTGTATGTAATCATTTTACTCAGTATATGAGTACTTAGTTCAGTTTTAACAGTTTTAATATAATTTAATGTTATGACATTGCTAATATTTATCAAAAGTTTGGAGCTCTCCGCGATACGGTGATTAAGAAATCAAGACGCTAATTTCTGATCGGGTCAATTTGGAAAACAATTCGCATTTTCGTAATTTTTCTATTTTTATGTCGATGTGGGCTGCGACAATCTGTCACATTCAAGAGTTCAAGACGAGACTTTATTATTTCTAATTATTCTCGGCTAATTAAGAGTTCTTCGTTACGCCCCCTCGTGGAATCCAATGTAGGTGGCATGAAGAAAAACAAAATGTATTTAATACCTAATGTAATAATAAATGCCTTTAATGCCGTTATAAATAATAAATAATATTCCTTGCATTTACATATTTAAATAAGTTCAATTCTGATCTGAGACACAAAGAAAAATATTTATGTATTCTAAAAAAAAAAAAAATCTTCACCTTGATAATCCGTTCAGTAATAGAATATACCAGCAATTCATAAATGCCTTATAACGGATAGGAAGTCAGCTCTGTAATCTGACCCAGAGATTAGGACTACAGTGTTCACTGCTTATCGTAAGAGGCAACTGAAGGGGTCTTCAAAGGACGCAGCTGATCGAAAATTCTTAGGAAATGTTTACTTTTCCAAGTACATTTTATAAATTGGGTGACTATTGTTGGTTAATGTGTAGAGCCCATTGTAGAACGTATACATAGTTGTGATAGTTTATCTTTTAATTCGTTGTAATATCTACTTTGTTATACAGTGTCGGCGTTGATACACAACGTCAGGCAAATGGTTACACTATTTTTAGGTATTTATACCAAATTCGAATTAGAACAGCACCATGCTTGAACCTATGCCAGCGCAAGTACCTATTATATGACAGTTTTGACGACCTCCGTGGCGCAACGTAAACGGGGGTTGCGGGTTCGATTCCCGCTCCAATTCTGGGTGTTTATGTATAATATGTATTTATTTACAAAAAAAAAGTATATAAGTAGTATATCAGTTGTCTAGTACCCGTAACACAAGCGCTGTGCTGCTTACTATGGGACAAGATGGCTCTGTGTGAAATGTCTGAGTATATGAGTATATATAGTTTACATCATGGGCTTTTTTTATATAAGTGGCTGTGCAAATCCCATAAAAGACTTGTATCACTGCGACCAAAATTTATCTATTGTGATCGATAATGACTTGAGCGTGACACGCGCAGACAGCTATCACAGCATTTCAACATCCCTTTCTTTCATTAGGTTCGTTCAGTCTTTAAAAGTTCAAATTCCAATATGTAACAATTTGCTTGATGCTGTGTGTACTATAGTATCGTGAATACTTTACACATATCCCATAACAGCGATTTAGCTGGTAGGGGAAGGGGCTACACGTGAATCGAACAAAAATTTATTTATTTACGATTCATAGAGAAAAAAACCTCTATGACTAGAATAAAATGACCACTGACCACATTACAGTTTAAGACACATGAACTTCCTAAACATGATCTGAAATAAGAGTTTCATTTTCAGAGTTTATTCTACGAGATCCTGGCGGGAGTATGGGTCCGGAACGGGCTCCAGATCAAGGGGCAGGCGATGACGTACATCCAGGCCAACTTCTGCAATTCCATGGTCGACATGGACATTTACTGGCTACAGGTGTGCGCGGCGCATCTCCCGTCAGATCAGTTCATCGACATGTGTATCGATATGTGAGTAATTTACATCCGAGCGGAAACTGCTACTCCGTGCGCAGCCATTTTTTCTTCTCTCTACCGGATACTTATTATTTATAACAACGCAAAAAATATATCGTCAAGTGCGAGTTTGAATTGCACGCTACGGAAACGTAGCACATTTAATGATGAGCTTGTAGGATTAATTTTTAAATAGATGTAACTTTTTTTCATTGTTAGGTCTCACAGTTTTATTGATATGAGGGGATCACGCTTTTATTCACCCACGTTCCAGTCCAGTACGCTGGTTAATTGTCCGCTTTGGATTGTATATATGATACATTTATCGACACCGTCTACAGTACGAACAAAGAATATGTGGAAAAGAAGGCCGATTCCGCCTCATGCGTAACAGAATTGCCTTTGCCTACTCTCGTTCGGATACATAGGGTTGTTGCGTTTGGTTTGAGATGCGGAGAGCATCTCGTTTAGTTATACATTTGTATATAATAATAAAAAATAAAGCACACGGATAAGTTTTTCCTGTTTGTTAAATTTCATTTCTTGTAATTATTAAAATTATGTAGACATTTAATAACATAATACGTTCGTTTATACGATTTAGATATTTTCGTATTTGCGACGATGTGAAGAACGAATTGAATACCAACGAAAGCGGTTGCATCATTGCATCGCCTGCGATCTCGACTGGCGCCATATTCGCCCATAATATTGCCGTTGTGTTCGTGCCACGGCGCGTGCGTATTAGCGCGCACACATATAAACCGCGTACGCTAGCTTTCTATAAAAACATCCTACTGTTATATTTATACTGTGGTACGGGTTCGTGGATATATGTAGTGTATATTCAGCCAGACCTACCCTTATCTATTATCTATGTAATTTATGCATATTATGTATGTACAGGTTCGGGGTCCGCGAATGGTTGAGTATGGCGCCGATGTCTCCTGTGCAGGCTGCCGAACAGGATGCCATGGTGGAAGGATTGCTAACCTTCCTGGCCATACTTGTCTCCTCGCGGACTAATCTTGGTAAATGCCATTTATTACCTGGGCCTTGAGTTTTTGCTTTGTTATATCTATCTTTCGCCTCCAGTTAGTTTAAGGAATCCATAGTGCAAGCCTAGGGTTTAGTATGGGGTTACACACTTCTCGAATGTTCTAGTTAGTCTTTAAAGTCTCTCTTTCTCTCTCTCCCTAAAAGGTAAAGCATTAATATCTATGTGATCAGCAATAAATATAACAAATTTATAAAAATCAATGTCTGTTTGTTTGTATTTTATGGAAGAACGGTGTATCCGATTGCGATGAAATTTGATATGAAGATAGCTTGAATCCTGAAGAATGACATAGGCTATTTTAAAAATAAAAAACGAAGACGAAGTCACGATAATATAGAATAAACTTTGTATTCAGCACTGTGCTAATGATACAGATTTTGCACCTCTTACTTTTATAATAGTACACCCTCAGCCACTTTGTTTATATTTTGGTCGACACTTGATAAACAGAAAAGGTGTAGATTTTCATCATAATAATGCTAATCTTTAACCACTCAGAAAAAATAGAGAAAGCTTAATTAGAAGTTTTTAAATATGCGCCGTAGGTATAATTCTGACGGAATCGTATTATTTTATTACCTACAAAATGTCAACAAACGAAACGGCACACATTTATTAATAAAATTATATTTTTTTAAACTAATATTATGTGCCATTTTGTTTTTCATTTTCACGTATTTATTATAATTAAATAAACATATCTTCACGCTATATCCCATATGGGTAGTAAGAGAGGACGGAGCGCCAAATATCGCGATCCTTACGTACTTCTTGAGCCTTGAATTACATAGTCGTATTGCACGTGCTTCTGTTTCTTCGTTTATAACTTGAATGCAGTTTTTACCATCATTTACATTTTAGCATATTGAACGAGGAAGGTTTATCTAGTGACATTCATTAATTTAATTGGTTGCCAATAGGCCCTTAAAAAAAATGTTACAAACTTTTAAATAGTATACAAGGGTGCAAAACCATTTAAAGGTGAACACAGCCAGCGAACATGAATGAATAACTGTAACATTAAGAAAATTTGCTATATATATTTTTTTAAGGCTCTGTGCGAAGTCAGAGCGGGTCGCTAGTATATTATAAAAACTTTTTAAGAAAATAATTAAATCGACTTCGAAAAATAACAACGAAAAATTTAAAAATAACTATCCTTTACTAGTTAAAATTCAAGTACAAGAATAACTTTAAATACGATACAAATATTTATAAGCATATAATTAAATTTGATAGTTACTGAAGTCGGTGCTAAGGCTAGTAAACTTTCTGTTGATGTTTATTAATTTGGCGCCGACTTCAATAACTGTCAAATTTAATTAACTTTTCCCTTTTTTGAAGTCTGTTAAAAATACGAAGGAACATATTTCCGAACTTATAATGTTTGCACAGGCAACGATGAGCTGACGCAGTCGCGGCTGGAGGTGAGCACGCTGCTGGCGGCGGGCGACAAAACGCACTCGCAGCTGCTCGAGTTAATGCCTGAGCGCTCGGGGAACGCGCACACCAGAAACTTCGAGACCGTGCTCAAAGAGGTCGGTACCACTGTACTACCACTACACCTCATGTCATTACACACTCCCACTGCCACTACCGTTATGCACTACCATACACCGCTAAATATAGTTGTACATTGTCATACACTTGCACACAGACACATACTGCCACATATCTGCTCCACACTGGCACGTACATCACGCATCAACACACTAACACATAGTTTTTCGGTGTGGAGATACAACGATACGTACCTTCACGTGTTTGCACAGCGCTCGGCAAATGGGGATGTTCTTTCTTTTGTTTGTAAGACGAAGAGCATAATATGTCACAATAAAAATAACAATATGTTTGAATATGATATACACTGCTAATGACAGGTCTCCGCGGATAAAAATACAATAAAAAATTAAGTACTGGTATTTGCCATAGGAAATTAAAAGTTATCTATACATATATACAGATTTAATTTAAAAATACTGATAACCTCTTAGTGCAAAATTCCTGTCAACATACCTAACAACTTTTGTTCTATGACTTTTTTCAAAACTTAATACGTTCCTTAAAAAATATTTGTTAAGTTTTGTTGTACTGTCTGAAACGTAATTACTCTGTACGTATTTCCAATTCAATTCAATTCATTTAATCACATAATAAGCTTACAGCGGTTGCCAAATCACTTATATGCTAGTCATACATAGATAAAATAAGTTTTACATAGTGATACTGCTTTGTGTCCCTAAATAAATACTAAGGAACGAAACAGCCTCTCGGCAAAATGTTTTCGCATTGTTATCAACTATGTCGGCACGCGACCTTCGTGCGAGCAAATGATTGAGAAGGGCGATTGCCCGCGGAGTGGGGGCGCGCAGCGCTTAGGGTACGCGAGGGTGGCGTTGGGAACAGCCGCCGCACGCGCCTTCCATTGCCACCGCGTAGGTATCGCTCAGGAACGAATACTCCCATTTGGTATACCACAGTCGGATTGTCCACCACGTCATTTAAAACGGCGCAGTAATGTAGTAACCAGCTAATTCACGTCTCAGCACCAGGCAGCATGGTGCAGTGCAAGTGCACTGGGACTCAGAGCCGCGCTGCGCGTGTGCCGCTTTAGCGACGATAGAGTAGGTGCCATTTTCAGAAACATTGAATGTATTTTTATTTTCGTATGAAAGAAAAAACTTATGAATTTTTGAGTCATAAAACAAAAGTTATTGGGGATAATATTTAGTACAAAATACTAAGAGGTTATTAGTATTTGTAAATTATATGTTATAACATTACTAAACGGTATGCCGTCAATAGTAAACACACAATTTTAATAGTTAATTATTGCTTGGTTAACATTCCTCTCGCCGAGCATTCTCTCTTTTATACATACGAGTATATATACTGTCCTAATTATTGCGAAGCAGGGAATAAGCTCATTCATATAGCCGTTATGTTTAGTTTTTATACATTTATTATTTCACATAAAATTTAAAAATATCTTCGTCTTTGACATTTATGAGCACAAAATATTTTCCGGTAAGTCCTGGAAAAAAAAATTTCCAACTACACCTGCAGTTTCACCAGTTAACCCGTTATCATGGTGCTTTTATCAGCACCGAAATATCGGGGAATTCAAATACCATATATTCATATTGCGGTGTAGTGTGTGTAATAAGTACAAGTGTGTGTGTCGAACCTATAACATATATGTAATAATGTAACAAAATCAAATATAGTTAGTCATATCATAAGTCAACAGTTGTATCATTCACCCGCTCCCAAGTATCATCCTTACAGCGGTAAGAAGCCGTTCATCTGTTTTGTAATATTAGTTGTTAAATGTGATTTTATTCATTTTGATGGTCTTCCTACACTATATGAGAAATGGTATTACTTTGGACCAACAATGGAGGGAGCCATAATAAATTGCCGGTCTTATCACCGTGTATCAGACGAATTTTGTCTCTCTTTCCATCTCATTGAACGTAACCACGAGTAAAACAGTCAGCTATAGTAAGTATGGGAACCTCACACTGTCGGTTTAATTCGTATCAGCTTATTACCGACTTCATGTATATTACTGAAATACACAATAATCTTAAGTGTTTTGATTACTAGTATTCACAAAAATAAAAAAATGTCATGTTCCGCTGTATATCGTTGTACTGTGACCCCTCCCTAATCACGCACATTGGTAGAAGTTCAGAAACTAGATCAACAAAAATGGACGCGCTCTTATAGCGAAAGCTCTGTTCGTGTTGGTTCTTGGTCCGAGGGTATGACCACAGTACAAGTAAGCAAGCAGTATTCTATCTCGGCAGTGTATTGAGATAATTACCTACGGTCGCTCCGTACGTAAACACGCAATAGGGCTGCCGATTGGGAATGACTGTTTTTCTTGGGTTACGTATTTGATTAGGTACTATATAGGTATATTAAATAGTCATATTATCTTTTCATTATATTATTGCAAATTTCATAAGTTTTTATTTATATAATTCTACTAGTATTTTATTTCTAGTTTCAAAAGTTTGTGAATTTATATGGCGGAAATGGACAAAAAAATGCATTTTGTGTTTTTTTGTGTGCGGTATAATTACAAATCGGCAACAAAGTATCTACATCGTTATGATAATATATTTCCTACAAATTAGCAACAGAGAAATATTTCTGGTTTCGATATAGATGTATTGAAATATCCATACACTGAACAATATGCTCGAAAACTTGATTGACGTAATATTTAGTCAGTAAATGCGCGGGAGCGTCTCACACCGTCCGACAACAACCGCGGCGCACCCGCGACTGTTGTATGCCGAGAAATGCCGAGATTTCGAGGCGCGTCGTTTGGGAGCGTTTGTATGAAGATAGAATACTGTTTGCTTAGTTATAGTGTGGTATGACGCTATGTATGTATGTGTACGTAACACTGGCACTGGCACGCGTGCGGCAGCTATCGACGTACCGGCCGCCGCCGCGGGGCTCCGAGACGCTGGAGCAGGGGCTGTTCGTGCCGCGGCCCGTGGTGTGGCAGCGCTACTACGACCCGCTGCACGTGCTGCGCCGCGCCGTGCACCGCCGCGACTTCCACGCCTCCATGGACCGCTTCACCGCCTAGTACGTACCTCTGCACGCCTACTGACACCTCTCTCATCTCCACCTGGCCACCTGTCCACACATACACACACACACACCCATACACACACACACACACCCATACACACACACACACACACACCCATACACACACACACACACACACACACACACCCATACACACACACACCCATACACACACACACCCATACACACACAATCAAACTTACAGCTCCAGCTCCTTGCCTCTCTTCTAGATCCTTTTCTTGCTCTGGTCCACCTGACCACTCGTTATTTATTATACTCCTCACTTTTCCCCCGTTTTGTTCTTTGCGCTACCCTTACTTTATCACCGCCTGTTTTTTTAACGTATTTTTTCCCCTCTCCTCTTCTTATTTACCATACCACGCCCACTCTTCCCGATCTTCTCTCTTTTTCTCATTTTCTTTTTTTATCCACTGCAACAGACGAGCAACCAACGACAGATGAGGCTATCTCACTGTTTCGACATCTCTTGCTCTTAACCTCTTCTCCCTTTCTTCGCCATATGTATAAAATATAAATTGCTACCACCATTGTAATTTACTACTTTAGCGTTCGTGAGAAGCAAAAAGCGGAAAGTAGCAGTACGAGCAAGTCGAGTGGTGAGACCGGCGAGGCAGGTGTCAGTGGTACTAGTGGGTCCACTGGGACCAGTGGGTCCGGCGGTGCCCCACTGTGGCCGCCCCTGCGGCCCGCTACCGCTCCCCCGCCCGGCGCCGGGGACCCCAGGACTCTTTGTGCCTCAGGTAACACTACCACAAAACACTCCTAACACAAAACATTCTACTGTACTGATCGTTCAAAACCGTCATCATTTGCGTGTATTATTTCATATTTTATTTTTATTATAATTTATAATCCATGAAATTAAGTAGGCTACACTGCACAGTGTTCTTTAGTCTGTCTGTTGGTTTGTCTGTCATACTACACTTTTTTTTAGCTACAAATCAATCTGTATGTTTTACTACTATTATCATGTTATTTTGTGTAAAAAAGTATATAAAATATGTCACATTTTTAAGATTTTTATTATTAAATTATTAGATAATTTGTTAACAACCTACTTATAAAAAGTTTCGTTTCATCTGTAATCTTAAGTACTTGTTTGATATTTAGAGGCTCGCTTATTCAACCTATGTCCAAGATAGGCATTTTACTGTTAGGTTTACGGATAGATTCACATTACTATAAGACACTAGTGCTACTGTAGTTACTTGTAATGCACCTTTACTGAAGGTAAGTTCATTGAATTAATAATAATTGCAAATAATGCTGTAGGTTTTGTTTTATATTCTCTAATATGTGTATATTTTGTAGCAGTGATCTTTATAGCACATTAGGATACTTTTACTTTTCATTGTTATTGTTATAAAGAATGTGGGTAATAAGACAGTGTTGTCTATAGATTAAAAAAAGAATAGTGTTGTAGATACTAGTGTAATAAACAATAAATTGTTACTTAATTATGTAATCCATTGCAAAAATATAAAACAAATGAGTCTGGTAGATTGAAACATTGAAACTATTTTGTATAGAATATATGCGTGAAAGAATGGTTTATTGGAGAAAATAAATATGGCATAATCAAAAACAAAATATTTTGATGTTTTAAAGATAACATGCATACATACATATCTTCACGCCGTATCCCTAATGGGGTAGTCAATAAGGACGGAGCGCCAAGCGTCGCGGTCCTTACATACTTCTTTCGCTTCCTCAAATCTCATCATTTTCCTCACACAATAACAATGATTCTTTATTTAATAAGCACAGGCAGCGTGTTCCGAAGTGAATGACAACACTGCATACGCTATAAATATACGAGCTCAGCCGGTCTACCCGCCGCATGAGATGTTTCACATTGAAAAATACAAGCATTTATACCTAATTGTTGATATCGGCTTGTCATGCTTGCAGTGACGTGTGTAGCCATAATGCGCTTGTGTGTGTACAGGTGTGTTGCACGGCGCGCTGCTGTGCGTGTTGCACCGCGGCGTGCACCGGCGACAGGCGGATGGGGGAGGGGGCGGGGGCGGGGGCGGGGGAGGGATAGGGGCAGGAGGGGCCGCGGGGGGCGCCGCGGGAGGGGGCGCGCCACACGCCCCGCCCGACCACGTCCTGGCGCTGGCTGTCTACTTGTTGCATACGGCCGCCCGCCTCGCTGCCGAGCATAACGCCGAATACGATGTGCGTATAATGTACTAGCTTTTGCCCGCGACTTATTTGTCGTGAAGTTTAAAGACATAATATCTTTATAAATTATAGCCTATATGTTATTCTGATGTATGAGCTATATTACTGTAAAGTTTCATTAAAATCCATTGAGTAGTTTTTGCATGAATGAGTAACAAACATCCATACATCCTCACAAACTCTCGTTTATAATATTAGTAGGGTATGTAACGATATTATCTACAGATAGTATGTTTATTATTTTTCTGTTCGTGTTGGGTCGATATCTTCATTTCATTCAGTGATACTTAATTTTAAGAAATGCTTGAAAGAAACTTAGTGATGTATCATAATGAAAATTGGGAATTATTCAAGATTAAACATTTATTAATACTAACTGATGTCCGCAACTTCGTCTGCGTTTTTTATTTTTAAAATAGCCTATGTCCTTCCTCAGGATTCAAGCTATTTCCATACCAAATTTCATCGCAATCGGATGAACAGTATGAAGCCCATGAAATACGAACTAGCAAACATTGATTTTTATATTTATTAATAATATTTCCAGGAATTAAATTTAATGTTTTTAAACTTGGTACATATTCTATAATTCTAATTAACTGGGTTGCACTGATCGTAGTCACGGGCAGAAACCTCTGGATAAAAAGGTCTTCAAGTGTTAACACGACATAGACCTGGTTAATTAGGACTAAGAAGCATCACAATTTTTTTTTTAAACAGATGTTTTAAATTGTATTGAGTTCTGGCCATGACATTGTACAGTATCACGTAACGTAGATAATGTTCTACTGAACACTGTCTACATATTAGTTTTGCTCTTATTTACTTGATTTGCTGGTAGTAAATTAATTTCTAAATTATGTACAATAACACAACAATAAGATGGCGTTTACTGAGTTTACCATAATGATGTTAAATTGACAGACGAAATGTCAATGCAGTGACATTGCTGATATTTTTACGTTGAATTATTTTTTGAATTCTGTTTTCTTTATTTGGATGCACCATTGCAATTGCAAATGCTAATGTTACGCTATAATAAGTAGAACTACAGAAAAAATTTAACAGTTTTAAGGATTATAACAGTTTTTATCTAGATTTCAACTATTAAAGTTTTTTCTTTCTTTGCGAATTTGAACATTTTAGTTATACAAATTGTGACAGATGACATTTTTCTTAAATTTCCTCGAAGAGTCGATGTCAAAATGAAATTAAAAAAATGAGTTTAGTTGGCTGTTGTGGTAGTTCGGTAGTAGTTTCAAAGCTCTAGCGGCAGTGAAAGAAGTGAAGTTGGCATTTTGTTTTTTTGTGTTTTTTGGGAGTTTTTAAGTATAAATGTGATCAGTATATTGTGTATTAAAGTTCTGTATGTTTTTAGAATCCAAAAGTTTGAATAAATATGTTCAACTGAAATTTTGGCGTTAAATACTTAGTCCTTTTTAACTACAGTAAATCCTACTATTACCATTGAAAAGTGTTAGACTTAGTATTAAAAACAGACATTTATAAAAAAGATACACCGGGTTTTTCACATGAGATTGGCAGAAACGTTCCTACTAAATGTAAGATGAGTTGTCAGTATATAAAAGAGAAGAAGAAGAAGTAGTGCCATAAATATTTTACTACCAGTGAAGTTAGCAATAAATAAATATTTTGGTTGAATAATCTTGTTTTTATTATTGTTTTTGATTGCTACGTGCACTGTACGTAGTGATGGCCAGAAATGAAACATTTCTAGTGATTTTTCCCACTGAGATGTAGTCGCAATTGGTGTAATTACACTGATGCGTTTTCAACATGCGCTTTCAACTTGCATTAGACGCACGCATTATGTACTCAAACGCATGCGTTATGTGCTCGCATTACGTGCGCACTGATTATACTGCGTGCGTTAGAATTTGGTACGCACGCAATAAGGTAAGCTTAATAGTACGTTGTTTAGGGGTTTTTATGTATTAGTGCTAAGCGATACGCGTATTTTATTAAATACATCAATTACGATTAAATGAGTGATTCATATGCCATTTATACGCAAACATCAAATTTTCGACATTTCCTGTTTGACATTGATGTGAGCACGACGCAAGTGATGTATGCGTTAACGTAAGATGTAGGCGCAAGTTGAAAACCATAGAGCACTCAACCTATAGAGTGGCAATGCCATTTTGTATAAAAACAATTTACATTTATTTTTTTAGTTTTAATTTTTTGCTGTCTTTGCCACACCACCGAATAGAACAATTAGCTATTACATAAATATTATACATCTGTCGGAATATACAGAGATGTACACATAGATCCAGTATTAATTATGTACCACTTAAAGCGAGCAAGAGTTGATATTTGTTATTGTAAATAAACTGAGCAATGGTGAACAAGATGGTCCGATATTTCGTCTCTATGGTTGAATGCTCTATGTTGAAAACGCACCAGTAAAGACACCCAATGACCGGAGTGGCCAGTGAGTGCTAGTGCGAGTGCGAGCGTGTCCGTGTGTCTCGCAGCGGGAGGCGTGCGTGGCCCGGTCGGGCGGCGTGGCCCGCTCGCCCACCGTGAGCGGGCGGCCGTTGCTGAGCGCGTTCGCGGGCGCCGCGCTGTGCGACAACGCGCGCACCGTCGTCGCGGGCGTGCGGCCCCCCGCCGCGCGCGCGCCCGCGCCCGACCCCTCCGCGCGCGTGCTCGCCGCGCACTACCACTCCGACAGTCAGTACTACCCGCACGCCCGTACACGCACGCACACACACACATACACGCACCCGCCGACCGCCACCACCACCACGCGTATGTGTATACCACTCCAATAATACCGCACGTCGCGCAACGCCGCACACAAGAACCACGCACGGTCGGACACACTAACACACGGACACACGCATGCACATACACACACACACACGTGCACCAACACGCACCCGCCGACCACCTCGCGTATGTGTATTCCACTCGAGTAATACCGCACTGCCGCGCACAAAAGAACCACGCACGGTGAGACAACTAACACACGGACACACACATACACACACACACATATACGCACCCACCATCCGCCATGCGTGTGTGTATACCACTCCAGTAGTCAGTACCGCACACCACACAATTACTACCACCGCACACACATACACCGCGCACGGGGCACACTAACGCAAATGGACACACATACACACACCTCCACTCCCACACACAATCACATGCACGCATGCAAAAATATTCACATGTACGCACAATAACGTACTCACACACACACTTACCTACATAAACTACACTGGAACCTTAGTAGTTAATACTCTTAGTAAGACAAACACCCGTCGGCCCGCACCCCACCGGCTACCACTCACACGTACTATCTGCGCTTACCACTCAAATAGCCAGTATCGCCGCACGCACGGACATACACACGTACGCATAAGGAATCGGAACTAATGTACAACTACACTCTAACTTTAATACTCTTATTAAGACACATTAAAAAATAAGCTTGGAATTCTGCGCTTTTCGGCCAGAACGAGACTTCTGACTAACTTGTAGGTATTTACGAACATAACTTTATAATTACGAAACCTCTAATGAGTGACATGGAACCTCTAAAATGCCATAACGACTTCCATCATTTCTCTAACATATTGCTGACTGACAATAGTGAAGGTAGCTGCTAATAAATAAATAATAAACAAACAATTACACCAGTCATGTATCTCTATACTGAACACTAGGCTTATATTAGTGGGTACTACCGTACTATATAACAAACTGGAGCTCTAACTCTAAAAATCCTTTTCCTGAATTTGCATACCGAGCTCGAGTCCTCGATTCTGAAGGCAGACTCCATTCATCACATTAACGGGCCAGATATTCCCTAATCTTTAAATAGTATAAAATAAAATAATCTATATTTATCTGTGTATTCGCTCATTATTTTTAAACTTCTAAGCAGATTTATCGATGAATGTTTGACTATAAAGACCTATATGTATTTGTACACATTTCTAATATAAAGAAGTAAAGAAATATTTTAATGTTTTGCTATTAAATCCGTGCGTGAAACAGGTAGGGATCACAAATTGTATATATTCCATTCACATAGAACCAGAATAAAGACCAGCCATTCACAATCCTATTGTAAACTGGTGAAATTAGACCGGTGCATGTTATACTACCTATTACTGCACTATTTAAGCCCTTAAATCCTCTGACCTGGCTTAACAAAGCTTAAATTACGATCCCCATAGGTGATACAGAATGGGAACCATCCGAAGCAGAGGCAGCTAGGTTGCCTCCATCTGCAAACAAGACTGTTTCCTTGCCAGCAGCCAACCCTACCAATGCACTAGCCGTATTACAGGTAAATGCAAATTATGTTTAATATATTCGTGGATTTATAGAACTTTACGAGCTAAGAATACAAATCGTTGTTGATAGCTGTAGCAATAATTTAGAACTGTTTTTCCTACTTTAAATAAATTCATCGCGAATTTCAAAATATCAAGAAGTATTTGATTTGATTTGAAGGGAATAAAATTAGCAAAGCTTATTTATTTTGCTGTTTTGTAAAGCAAGAAGGCGAATCTGAATATATTTCTATCTGGAAGATTATAATAAAAAACTAAAATCGAAAAGCTATAATCACCATCTTCTGTACTGTTACCCACCTCTTAGTGTATAGACTGAATTGCGGGAGATGCGCCGGCTACTTGCGTAGTTCTTCCTCCCTTACACGTAGTCTTGAGTCAATAAAAGATTCGTGCCTAATACATTTCACCTTTCCTGTAATAGGACGTAACAGCGAAGTGATAGCAGTCACGTCGGCAATAGACGTTACTACTGATCTTTCACTACTTTTATTACTTCATCATCTTCTATTGTTACTTTTTAGCAACTTATAGTTTGACTTATAGCGGAAATTCTTGGCGACTTCTCGCAGATACATCCTGTTAAACATCTGTGAACGCTCCTCATTTAGTTTTCATATAGGGATTGACACAATGAAATATTTTGCAGAACCTTCAAGTGGCACGCAGTGAGTCAATATCCGATGACCAATCAGACGCGGGCGGAGACGCGCCGCACATGCGCGCTCTAGAGGTGCGTGCTAGTGATGGAACTAAACGCATCGACTCTAATCTAGTGCCTTTTTCATGTCAATAACATTTGTTATACCACGGGGTATTCATATAAATATTTATTTTGTTAGTAACACACAATGTTGTTTTCCCTTTATGGCAACACTTTCTCTTCAGCTCCCTCTCTACCTAATGCCTGTGTCTGTATCGTGCTGCACACCTTATGATAATATGTATAGGTATTAATTTTATTCATCCAGAAATGCAATACATTAATTACATGATATTTTCTGTTTATGAGTGTTCATTCGTAGCCTGTACTGTCATATCGATAACATAACATCACTAATATCAACATGTGGTGTAGGATATCAAATTGCATCTTCAAAATTTCAGTGAATCTAACAAAATTCTGTATATTATATTTATCTCTTGATATGTGTTGACCACATAAACTGTGCTTACGCGGTACAATAAGCACAGTAGTACTGTGGCCGTGCAATATCATTATTTATTATCTACTTGTATTAAATAAATATATTGATTATATATTGATAAGTTTACTGATTAGTTTAATAACATGCAATTGGTATCATTATTTAGCGATGGTATTATTATTACTAAATCAATAGTTCACTAACTTATCATATTTGCTTCATTATGTAACAAGCCAAAATTCTACAAAAAGTCGCTTCTTAAGGGATTAGGAGTTATTTTAAGGAGCTTACAAGGGCAATGGGATGTAACCATCAAAGGCCGGCCAAAATTATGATGTTCTTATTTTTGATGATTACGGAAGCTGGGTATTCGAATGGTGATTATGTCAGTAAATAAGCTATTGATAGTGTAGGCGTTTTATAATTTACTTTTTACTCGGCCTTGGTAGAAAAACGTTTTTTCATACATTTTAATGTATTTGCCCTATGGTCCTGTTGGTGAACAATTGGGCCGATACACTAAAACAGTTCATTGGAATAACTACTAGTTATTTTTTTGCTATTACGAGTAGTTAAAAAAATATATAATAAAATCGTAAAATGTTTATTTTATTGATATACTTAAATTAATAACAATGATATTTATTTATGAAATATTACCATTAGTATTTGATAAAGTTTCTATAAAACCATGTCAATACTCACGTCAGCGCATGTAGAGGTGATAGCTATGATTATTTTCGCTGACGGGCGAGGGGAAGTTTAAGAATAACTAAAATTTGTTAAGTAATATTTGAATCCTTTATGAGAATGAGAAATGGCGTGAGGCTATTCGAGTACGTATTCTGTCCCGCTCGCACCAAAGTAATAGAAGCATTTGTTCGTATTGTTTATACAGGGCAGCAGCAGTAGCGGCGACAGCCAAGCTCTCGCGCTGCAAACGAGGTCAGACACCGATATGGAATTAGCGCTAACAAATGATTCGGACATCGCTACACCACCCGCGCCTATTGAATACGGTATTTTTTTACTTTCTTTTTTCTGTCTCTTGTCAGGTGTTATAGTACTTCTTCGGGTCACTTGATGATGGTGGAATAATACTGTGAAATTTGGTAGATATATTGTTTTTATTGTGGCGTATTAACGCCATGGCGCTATCGTTCACATCTCATGCCTTTTTGCTTTATTTATAAACTATTTATAAACTATTTATACTAATTATGCACGTGATGTTATTGTAATTGTAATCTTTTTGCAACGACGCGAACATTGATTTAGCCGATGCAGATGTTTATATATCAAAGGTCGTGGATTGAGTTTACGGAAATGTCATGTCAGCATAAGCTGGCACATTAGGGTTCCGTACATACGTGAATTGGCTGAATTGTCATTTATTTATTGATGTGAAACTTCTTATGCGGCGGGTCAGACCGGCTGTTGGCGTGGCGACGTGGCAATGCGTTGCGTCGCCACGTGCTTGTTTTGGGCTCGTATACCTGTAGTGTATGCAGTGTTAACTTCGGAACACGTCGTTTGTGTTTTATAAATAAAGAATAATTTTTTTCTAAAAAAAAATTCCAATATTTTGTATTTGATTATGCCATATTAATTTACTTTAGTAAGCCATTCCTTCATCCATATTTTCCATACAAAATGGTTTCGATGTTTCACATCTGCCAAGCGTCCCGCGATGGCTCATTTTCTTGTGCTATGTACAGTGGTTTTTATAACTATTAGGAGTCGCTAAAACGAGTCGTTATTTGCGTAGAGTTGTCTGGCGGCGAGTGGAGCGTGTCCCTGCGCGAGGCGCGCGCGCGCTCGCCCCCGCCCGCGCTGCCCGCGCCTCGCTCGCCTCGCTCGCCTCACTCCCCCACCTCGCCCACCTCGCCCACCTCGCCTCACACACAGGTGCGCCTCACACGCACGCACACGCAACACACACACAACACACACACACACACGGCTCTCACGTCCTCGCTACTGCCTCCATACGTATTTGGACCGGCATACTATTTACCACTAGTGTTGGGCAGAAGTAATTGCTAAAACAATTACAATTATTTTTTGTAATTGTAATTTTTTGCCTAACGAATAGTATTTACAATTGTAGAATGAACTACGTCTATTTACTTCATAAATACACTTTTACTTTGAAAATCAGGTGTACAAATCAAAAAAATATTATATCCTCATCAAAAAACCTTTTGGTGTATGCTGCGCGATGAGAGAGCGCACCCGCCTATGATTTTTCGTCTCCCTCTCTTTGGGGTGCGGGAGGTGAGAGAGTCGATAGTGGCCGACCAGGATCGGAAACAGCCGATGTCTCCCGAATGTATTGCCCCTTCGAGTGAGTGCGGTTTGACGGTGGCGACGTTACACAATGACATTTTAGAAATGCAATTTGTAATTGTTTTGTAACTGTAAAAACAATTACAAATTACAATTGTTTTTACAGTTAATTTTGCTCAACACTGTTTACCACTACGATATTTATACTTAACTAGTGGTCGCTCAGTGTAAAATAAACGCTTTTTCCCCTTGACATACACTCCACAGACTCGAAAAAACCCACAAATCACACAATTCACAGCTCAAAACTCATTCATTCAGTCAGTAATTATTTGTTGATTTTAAAATTCTTTAGCAGCAATCTCTACTCAGTGCGACTGTGTGACCACAAACTATAATTGTATTAAGTTTGTCCTTTTATATGTGATTGGCCAAAGGACTCGTATCCAGCTATAAATAAATTTAAAAAAAAAGCAAACTATTATGTGTTCGACATTAACAGTATAACCAGGGGCCTAATTCACTATGACCATTTAGCGATTCCTTGCTTCGAAACCACGTCAATTCCATACTTATCTACGATATCTGCAAAAAGCGTATTCCGTATGACACATTTAACGATCTCGCGCGGAATGAACGCGACGTTAGCGTGATTTGAACTGTCAAAAATTCCACGTTAGACAATCGCGTGGAATCGCTGTGATCACAAATTAGTAAGATTATGTCTGTTGTGACTTTTACTTAATTTTCCGGAAAATTGATTTGGTTTTACTTGCCGCACAACAGCATACCTACATCTTTCGTACAGTCTGCGAACAAATGTAAATATTAACAAAATATAGATAATCGACTAGATTATGTTGAAAACCCGCTAATAGAATTATAATCTATTATGGTAGGTAGTTGCAAGTTATTATACCTACGATTAAATTTCCAATAAAAACTGTTTATTATTCACGTTTTTTGTTACAATTCTTTCAGTCATTGATTAAGAATTATTTGGTTATAAAATAATACTCTCAACATCACTTTGGTAAAATCACAAACTAAGGAGACGATACTGGGTAAAGTTTGGTAGAAAAACCTCTTTTGTAAATATAACATCATTGTATAAAAATGTTCAAAAGCATGTCATTTATGATTAGGTACTTCTGTCATGCTGTCGCTGAATTGTTTATCAAATATGTTAAATTTATAGCCTATGGTTTTAATCTTTGAAACAATAAATAGCACGTAAGGTTACAGCTATTAGTAACATTGTTCATTTAAAAAAATAAAATTTCAAGTAAAAATATTTAAGATCAAATACTACAAAAGTTAGGTTCAGAACGTACTAGTGAATTTATAATGTACTATAGACAATTTGTCTTGGGGCATACAGAATGCAAAGTACTCGATTCCTTACCGCGACATGGTTTAAAGAAGACACGATATTGACATGGTTTACGCGTGGTAAGACATATGGGCGAAATCTATATTGTCATAGTGAATTAGGCCCCTGCTAAGGTGTTTAAAAAAAAACAATTTTTTTTTTGTAATGGTGTTGAGAAGTTGAAAGTACATATAAAAACAAAATTTTGGCGCCTATTAGAGCCCTTAATATTAATATCAAGATTTACTTCAATTCATTTGTTTTTTTTCCGGGAACGGGACACGGGAATTTTTTTTTTTCATTTGGAATTTTAATAACTTCGGGATGGCTTCTTTGCGCAACATCCAACAAGAGAATTTATAGGAAATATCACACTACAAAAAACGTCTGAAGATGAAAGTTCCTCATATCTCCGTTTCAAAGATATCAGCGATCAAAAATTTCAAATATTTTAACTTTGATTCAAGAGTTAATTTCAGATAAAAGATTTAATGATACTATTTCACGGACATGCTCAGAAAAATTTGCCGATCACTTGTGGTATTTAAACAACGAGTTGTCTGTTTTATCTCTATTTGATAAAAATGTTTCAGTTGAAACAAAAAGAAGAATAGTTAATGCTCTCAAAAACTGTAAGTTCAATGAAACTACAACAAATCGCTTTAATAGATAAGAAAAATAAATAGATAGTCATTATTAAATAAAGATCTTAGTGAATTTGTGTCTATGAGATCGATAAATATGTTTAAATTCTTTGATTGCCGTATGATTTCATTGATGAGGATGTTACTTTGTGGCCTCAGAATCCAAATTTCATAGAAAACTTGGAGTATTTTAAAAAACTTCAAGTTGTAAATGATGTAGCAGAACGCGGCGTGGCATTGATAGAACAGTATAATCGATGCTTAACGAAAGATAAAGAACAGCTTCAATATTTATTGCAAGTAGTAACAGAACACAGAAAATGACATCCTAATTGCAATAAAAGTAATTTTATAAAACTATAATATTTTCAAGTTAAAAAATTTTTATAACTAGTTGTTAAATATTGTTTTTTGTTATAAAGAATCAATTGTTCAATAAATTTTTTTAGTATTTAGTAGAAAATAAAATAAATTTGTTATAAAAAGATCCAAAAATTATTTATTTGATATTTTTAACCTTTATATTTAGGTATTTGTGCTTTTTGTAAGGTACGTATTGAGTAAATTACCAAAAAAGAAGTTTACAATCTCAGATTAACAGAATTCAAGTGATTTTACAAAAAAAAAAATTATAAATGTAGTATGATATTTTTTTGCAATTTTATTGGAAAATATTTGAAATTTTTGATTAGTGTTATTTTTGATCGCTGATATCTTTGAAACGGAGATATGAAGAACTTTGACTTTCAGACGTTTTTTGTGGAGCATGAAATTTCCTATAAATCCTCTTGTTGGGATGATGCGCAAACAAGCCATTCCGAAGTTATTAAAATTCAAAAATAAAAATAAAAATTTCCCGTGTTATTTAAATGAAAAAAAAACAAATGAATTGAGGCAAACCTTAATATTAATGTTAAGAGCTCTAATAGGGGCCAAAATTTTTTGTTTTTGGTATGTACTTTCAACTTCTCAACATTATTAGAAAAAAAATTGTTTTTTTTTGAAACACCCTAATAACCACAGATTAATTAATTTACTAACGTAAACTATAACTATATCCTATTTTTTTCATTTTTGTCTTTAATGTAAACAAATATGACGACTATGACATTTACAACATAACTAGACATGGTGCTAGTTTGGAAATAATTGACTCAGTTTTGATACTTATTAGATATTATTAAAACAAACATTTTTAGAATTTTATTCTGTTTGTGTGTGTGCTTCATTAAAAACCACCATGAATAAAAACGTCATGATAAGTGTAAAAATTTGTATTTTAAAAAACAATTAAAAATAAAGAATAGGAGATTATTATTGTTTGCACATCGCAAGCAATAATACTCTTCTGTTATTATTCTGCCTTACATTTAGAATGAATTGTATCATTCACATATAGGAGTCAACTTGAGTGAACTGATTTATGACACTAATTTGATCCAACTTTTATGTAGCATGCAAATGTTAAGAGGTAATGCTGCCAGTCTGCTGGGCATCTTAAGCAATGACAGCTTTCTAAGCGGCAACTTTGAGGAAGTCTATTATTTAAGATAATGTGTAGTTTTAAGTTTGTAAATATTAGTATGCAAATTAAAAACAAAACGCTTAACAAATAACCATAATTTTTTCAATGCTGTACTGTATTGGATAATATTTTGTGTTATTTGATACCTAATATTTCATAGTCTCGTGTATATAACGGAAAAGCGAGTGCTACGTATAATACGTCGGACCAGCGTACGGTCACAATTTTGCGAAATTTTGGTTACTTGTTTGTTTATATTAAAGTCAAAAACTAAAAAAATAGGATATACATAATTATTATGTGTTTGACATTAGTAGTGTAAACATACAACGAACGTCTTATTTAATTTAAGTTTCTGCACTCGATCTCCATACGAACTTTAACTGTGCCGAATCTCACATTCCTACGTGAGTGTAATAGGAGTATTACCCCTTAAAAAGGAGTACAATGTTAAGTACTCGCATACCTAGGCGAAAATGTGTGAGGAGAATGGTGAGATTTGAGGAAGCGAAAGAAGTATGTAAGGACCGCGACGCTTGACGCTCCGTCCTCTCTGACGACCCCGTTAGGGATACAGCGTGAAGAACGTTACAAAAATATGTACGTATGTACGAATTCTATTAGCGGCAGCTATAAGTGATTTTATGAGGCAACATTACGCGTTCTTGCTGGTCATATACACGAGATATCGCTAATACTTATTAAAAGAAAAAAAACGCGTGAGGAGAATGATGAGATTTGAGGAAGCGAAAAAAATATGTAAGAACCGTGACGCTTGGCGCTCCGTCCTCTCTGACTACCTCGTTAAGGATACAGCGTGAGGATATCTATCTATGTACAAAGTTTTCTCTTCTCCTATTAACAGGTATATAGATGTTCTTATAGTTTTAATGCACAAACATAATATTTCCTCCAAAACAGAAATGAAATTAGGTGTGTTTTATTGGTGTTTATTTTGCAAATATTATAACTGTATAACTCCATCCTTTCTGACTACTCCGTTAGGAATACAACATGAGAATATCTTTGTATACGTATGCATGGTATAATACAAAATAAGTATGTAGGAACCGTGATGCTGCGCACTCCATCTTCACTGACTACCCCATTAGAGATACAGCATCAAAATATATATGTACGTCTAATATTAAAATTGCATAGTTGTTAACATTTTCAGTTGTTATCATAGTTTATTCATATTTCATTCACTGGAAATAGATTGTACTTTGTTCGCTGAAAGGTGCTTAATACACTGTGTCACCATGATATCGAGTTCGGCTAGGTCAGTACGATATTGTATTACAATTCATACAGGATGTTGATACAGTAAAACGCTCGAAGCATATTGTATTCCTTTGATGCAATTCTACAGTGAGATTTAATATATAAAAAAAATTTTATCAAATTTCTTATTGATAGAAGATTATTAAAAGTTTTCACATGAAAACTCTTATACATCTACAGCGACTCCTGGCGTGCTTCGTCCCAGTTGTCCTCCTCTTACTGCCTTATACACATCCCTTGTAAAATGGAATAATAAGTTCATATATTTATAATATACTAGCTCATGCCCACAACTTCGTCTGCGTGGAAAAAAAAGTAGCTTATGTCCCTTCCTAGGTCCTAATGTTTCTCTTCTATCTCTAATCTGAATTTCATTATAATCGCAGAGACATTTTCATGTGTATAATATTATCCAAGTCTACGAGATAGTCCGGCCAAGCACATGTTAAGAATCAAGTTAAAAACTAACCCATAAACAAAATTAGAACTTATACAGCGGTAGCGAGAGGCAAAATTAGTTATCAACATCGCGGCTAAAAGACACGTACTGACCAGTTTCGACATTTTAAATATATGATAAGAAATCGACGTACATACATATCTTCACACTGTATTCTTAAGGGGGTAGTTAGAGAGGACGGAGCGTCAAGTGTCGCGCTCCTTACATACTTCTATGTGTATTGATATATGTATTTTTTATTGATTTCGTACCATGACGAGTAAATGTAATAATTCCAAAACTCCGTGAATGACATAGATTTATGCACGTCAGGTCCAACTGCACACACAGTCTGATGACTCCATACCAGTGAACGAGTCTATTATATCGCTACTGCTCAAATTGCACTCACAACTGTCAGGACGACTGGATTCATTCTCCTTGGAAGAACCGGAGCCAGAGATACAGGAACCTATCGGTAAGAATTTGTATGTGTTCGTAAAATAAGCATCGACGTATATAGGGTGTTTAGGGAGTCTGCCCCCTCTCTCCATCCCCCTCTCTCTTTAACTTACGCTATCATTCACCAAACTTTTCTACTTGTGACATAAAATGGTAGTTTAATGCTTGAATGATATGTTTATATAATTTCCAATTGATTTATTTTATAGGCGTATAGAACTGCTTTTTTGCTTAAAGTCGCGGGTTAAAACTAAGATTGTTCACCTTTATGCATTGCTGGTTCTCCCCATATGAAAGCTATTAGCTCTAAGGCCATGAAAAAAAGTAATACAGGAGATTGTAACAGAGAAAATTGAACCCTTGTAAGATCACCACACCTGACCGTTGTCTATGTTGATTTTCCTAGAAATTATGCGACATACAAACTAAAAGTCGACTTTTTGGCGGGAACGGGAGAAGTAAGGTTGTCATTTTATTTAGATTTTCCATTTTTTACATTTTTAGGAGTTTTATAGTACAACAGTGATAGTATATTGTGTTTTAAATTTCTGTGTAAGTGACAAGAATGGAGGAGATCTAAATAAACATGTGTAGCTGAAGTTTTCGCGCTCTTCCAAGAAGTCCTTTATATAACTTCAGTAAAGCCTACTGTCACTTTACTGGAGGAGTTTTACGATAAGAAAGAACTAATTTACTTGTGATTCTACATGGATTCTACTTATTCTGTGTCTGTATACTAGTTTGTGTTAATGCGTGGCATTGGCAAATGCGCTAATCGTCTATTGAATTGTTTTCTCGCTTTACTTGACGTTGGCAATGTACTCACGTACGGTACCATTTAAAAATAAAAATAAAAAAAAAAACTAAAAGTCATAGAGTAATACATCTTATTCAACCGCATGTACGAGGTCTGTTCAAAAGAAAAGGTGAATTTTGAATTTTCGCGGGCTGTGTACATTCGATTATCGAAATTTTTTTTTTTGTTATCTTGGTACACATATGTTTATCATATGTTGGCATTATCAGCCAATTTGGATTAGTAGTGTGTTGTTGACAACTGAAAAGGTTAGTCACGTTTTTGTGTGTTTTTCGATTTTTTACTTTTGAAAAAAATGGATCAAAGAATATGTATTAAATTTTGCGTTAAAAATGGAATAAAGTGCTATAAGGCACTTAAAATGTTGACTATGGCATTCGGCGAGTCCACTTTGTCTCAAAAAAGTATTTATAAGTGGTATAAGCACTTTACAGAAGGCCGAGAAGATGTTGATGACGATGAGCGTCCTGGAGTTGAAACCACGTCGACAAGCGAAGAAAACATCGAAACAGTGAGAAAATCGTTTTGGAAAATCGTCGAATCAATATTAGGGAAGTTGCAGAGAATGTTGGCATATCAATCGGCTCATGCCATGCAATTTTCTCGAACGTTTTGGGCATGAAACGTGTGGCAGCGAAATTTGTTCCGAAATTATTAAATTTTGAGCAAAAGCAACGTCGCATTAGTATCGCTCAGGAATTGTTGAATGACGTCAACGACGATCCAGATTTGCTCAAAAGGGTCATAACTGGTGACGAAACGTGGGTATATGGTTATGACGTCGAAACCAAGGCCCAATCATCCCAATGGAAGCGGAAGTCAGAATCGAAGAACGAGCTGATGGCCATACCGAAGAGCGCATTTCAGAAGTGCTTCGAGGATTGGAAGAAGCGCTGGCATAAGTGCATTATATGTGAGGGGGATTACTTTGAAGGGGACAAAATGGATATTGTTGAATAAATAAATACTTTTCAAAAAAATTCAAAATTCACCTTTTCTTTTGAACAGACAGTGTATATGTATGTACTAGTAAACTAAGAAATTATTAGAATGGGGAATATGCATGTGATTCAAATAAGGGTCAAATACTTTTTATGCTATCTTTATTGCTGCAGAATTGTGCCTACATCATTATTTTTTGATTAAGAAAATCATTTTTTATTTACTCTTTTCAAAAAAACATTTTAAATTGTTTAAACGCAACACCTTTAGTCAGACCGAATGTGATGTCACGTAATAATAATGTCAATAAGTGCATAGATGGATATAAGTAATACAATACTTATAAGTCGATTTTTTTGTCTTGTTTGATGGTGTAATAGTCGTAAAATACAAAATAATGATAATACAGCGCATGGTACTCGTGACTTATTTGTTGATTGTTTAATGTTTATAAAATATAGATAATGACGTAACGTATAGATTTGAGGAAGCGAAAGAGGTATGTGGGAACCGCGACGCTTGGCGCTCCGTCCTCTGTGACTACCCCGTTAGGGATACGGCGTGAAGATATGTATGTATGTCTGATAAAAAAATATATGCCAGTTTTTTAATATTTTTTTAATCTTTATCAATTGACTATTCTAAATTCAATATAGTCTTAACTCAATACCACTTTGAATATTTTTTTAATCCTTATTATCAATTGACTATTTTAAATTCCGAATGCAGTCCTAATTGAACAGGCTATTACTAGTGTGTGTGTATGCGTGTGCGTGTGCGCAGGCGACGGGCCCATGTTCGTGGGTCAGGTGCTGCGCGAGCTGGCGCGGCTGGACGCGCGCTGCGCCGCCGCCATCGCGCTGCTGCGGCGCCAGCTGTGGCCGCACCAGCGCGAGCGGCAGGCCGAGCAGCGCGCCAGGTGCGCACTACACCAGCCTCGCCACACTACTGCCGCTGATGTCGCTTGGCTCATATTTACTGTCATCGGTTAAAAAAAAAATTAAACCACCTTCAAAAAAAACATTGAATACTACAAAATAACTCTAAATGAAAAATAAAATAACACTAAATAAATAAAAAGTTTAAAAAAAATTAAATTGCTATCGAAAAAAAACACTGAGTACAAAATAACTCTTTTACTGATCAAAACTCAAGTACAATATAAATAACTTTATAAGTATACACATACAGAAGTTACTGAAGTCGATGCCAAATCAATATGCAACTACATAAAGTTTATTAGTTTAGTAGATTTGGCACCGACTTCAGTAACTGTAAAATTTAATTATATGGGTATGCGTATCGTATTTATAAAGTTATTTTTGTACTCAAAGTTTCGATCAGTAAAAGAGTTATTTCGTACTTTTCAGTGTTTTTCTTTAGTCAATTTAATTTTTTTATTAAATTTTTATTTACTCGAGGCTATTCATCATGAAAAAAATCGTCGATAAAGTGTTCATCGAGTACTGCCTCTCCCCTTGCGGCGTCATACAGATACCTGTGTATAGTCACGGAAATAGGGACACCTACTTACACGTACGCGCTAATTATACACTTATGCGCACGTATACACCAAGACACATACAAATATCTACACATGCATACAAACTTACACATATATATCTAATAGTATAATCACAGTAGTGCTTGTTATTAAAACATTTGGATGTTGTCGATAAATACGTATATTTGTGGAGGGACGTTTATTCGTTTGAGCAATGGCAGCTGTAGTATCTGCGCGCAAATGTACAGTGCGTTTCACTTATACAGATTAGACACGCCCCTATGGTGACGTCATAGAAACAGTTTTTTGTCAGGACTTGAAATACTGGGGCTGCAATAGAAAATTGATATTGCTGTGTGTATTATATACACACATCTACGAATAGATACACATTCACAACGACATATATACCTATAAACATGTACAGCTACACATCTTACACGTCAATAAACATAAACATTCATATACACACACACACTTGTGGATTATACCATGATGAAACTATCTCCTGTTATTATTAGAGAGAGGCGAGAAAAAGAGGAACGCTCCCGCCGAGCTCGCGAGCGACAGCAGCAGCTGATGAAGGAATTCCAGAGGCGGCAGCAGCAGTTCATGTCGGCCATGCAGGCCGCGGAGAGCGGCGAGGGCACCATGGACTGGGAGGAGGAACAGGTGATGTACATACACACGCACTGAATATGTATTAATAGGTATTAAGACTTAAAAAAATTATTAAGCATTTTTAAAATTTCCCTGTTTCTGCATCCAGGTCCTGGAGAAGGATTATGACTGTGTTATATGCAATACCACTACACCCACCACACCACAAAATCCCATCGGATTAGTCGTATTATTACAGGTTAGTTATTGTACACATGATGTATACTGTTGTGGAAGATACTCCCAGGTTGTAAAAATCAGCCCACGGACACCTATCCTTTTATCCATTAATACAACTATCTGGGTAGTTAAACATTTATAAATTATTATAAAGAAACGCATGGATTCGCTTTACTGTTTGTAACCGGAGTAGTTATTGTTAATGGTTTCACATTTTATTTTTATGATTCTGTACCGCAAAGGGGAAAATAAAACCTCGGAAATATCACACGTTCCTCCCAATGTCACAATTAATTTTATTATAAACCGTTAAGTATAAAAGCTACATATTTGCCAAAATGATATCTCGTATTAATGCTAATTTATATGTGTATTTTGCAATGCTCAAAAACTTAAAATATTTGTAGGAATACTGAAAAGGGACATAATAGATATGCTCTATTTCACCGTTCTCTCTCCCTTATCTTCAATATTACCAGAGTGTCTAGACAAGTGGCAAACATTTCGTTAAATCGAAACGCTTGCTGGCGTTATTACTCGTCAAAAGTGCCATTTGGCTACGTTTTATACGGTGGTTTTCACATGACTTTACTTTGATATAATAGAAAGGTAATGACGTTTCAGTACTAATTCAGACGTCTTGTGACGGAGATTTTCCAAACTGATAGGATACTTCCAAATTTGTTGTCAAATATTGATAGTGTTTTTGTAAATTTTGTTCAATAAAGTTATTTTTTGTTCAATTTAAAATTCGTTACGCCAAATTACGTGGTTTTTGTCAGTCTATTCTACTAGCGTATACGACAACTGAGCCACTTGTCTAGGCCCCCAGGTCTACAGTTTTAATAATCTCAAGAAACATAAAGCTCAAGTTAAATTTTATAGGGAAATACATAACAACAGTTTAATGCCCGATTTCACCAAAGTCCCCTAATACTTAGCGGACCCCTATCCGGTTTTAGGGGTTCGCTAAGTATTAGGGGACTTTGATGCAATCGGATATAAGTCTTATAGATTGAAAAACGTATATAAAATTGTTTTATAAAAGGAATGGAATCTTTTAGACGAGAGTCAAATTCGAACTGGAGTATTTTCTTAGATGAAAACTCATGTAGCTATGAGTTTCATTCGGCCAGCTGTAAAATTTATAGGTAGCGATAGCCACACCACAGTCGTGCGACTAATATTCAAAATTCATTTTAGGCGATTGCGCGATTACAATACTGCCAGTAGTTTTTAATTCACTGATAAAAGCAGCACTAGTGATCACTAGTGATAGTTGCTCGTTGCAATAACAAGTATCGCGTGAGATTTGGCTATCGCATAGGTTGCAGTTAGATAATATTAAAAGTTATTACAACGAACGCATTCTATTAAATGCCCCATTTTTTCTTTATTAATTTTGTCTTTATTAGAATGAACTCCACGGTATTGCTAATATCCTTATACTAAAACATGCATTACCAAAAACACAGGTATATAGGGGGTCAATTGAGGATGCGTGCTCGTCACGACCTCTGCCAGCCCTTTTTAGGGCTGCAATTCCTGTCCTGTGCACACCATGCGGGACAACGTATGCGATAGAGTTAGGGCGACCCCGAAAGCGACGTTTGTTACCGGTTTGTCCCCGCTGGTGTGAGCAGAGTGCAGTTCAGCGTTGGGGACCGCCACCCAACGCGCTGTGCACCTCGCGGCGGGAAGTAGAGGGAGGACTGCAGAATAGCAGCATGGAATATGAGAGGTGCGATTGAAGAGAAGTTGAATGAAGTGATTGATGTTATGGAAGAAAGAAGATTGGATGTGTTATGTTTGAGTGAAACCAAGCGAAAGAGCAATGAACTTGCCGACTTGCCGACTTGCCTGGAAGGGGGCATTGCTTTGTGGTCAGGAGTAACGCAAGAAGAAATGGGGATGCCAAGGGGTAGGCGTCTTACTGTCCTCTTGTTTGGTTAATTATGTAACTCAGTATAAATGTATTAACCCCAGACTGCTCTGGGTGAGTCTCATGACAGGGTTGACTGGGATATTTGTTTTAGTGGTGTATGCCCCAGTGTCCTCCGTCGGCTTGGGCAAGCTAGAGCAGTTTTGGGAAAATGTTAGGAACGTTCTAGCGACGATTGAAGAGAATGAGAGAATTGTTGTGTGTGGAGACATGAATGGATGGGTCGGGACAGCTCTAACAGGATTTGAGTCTGTCCTAGGCAAGTATGGAAATAAAATGATGCTATTAGGACTGTGTTGGTACTGTGTATGGAAATGGATCTTTTTGTTGCTAATACCGTATTTAAGCACAAAAGGATTCATCAGTACACGTGGGAAAGGAAGGATGAAAGAAGTATGATTGATTTGTTCCTGGTGGACAGCCGGCTCAAATAGCAGGTTATGGACACGAGAGCACACAGAGGAGCCAATCTGGGAACAGACCACTTTCTAGTGGTAACTAGAATAAGGGGTCTGTTTGCAGCGTAGCGTCCAAACCTGCAGCTATCTGTCGCATCAAGAGCTAGAAACTGCAAGACGCGACCACCAGGAATGAATATGAAAGGGTATTATCCTGTAAGCTTGATGATAGATTGAAAGTGATGAGCGAGGATGTTGAAGAATGTTGGCAGAGCCTTAGGGATAATAGGATCGAGGCGAAAGAAGTGTGTGGAACGAATAAGATTGGGAACGGTAAAAAGCGAGATGTGTGGTGGGATGATGAGGTGATAGCGTCTGTGTATAAGAAGAAGAAAGCATGGCGAGACTACTTTGATACTAAAAATGACTGTGGTATAAAGAATTTCATGAAAGACAGATATAAGCTGCAGAAATCAGAAATGAAGGCCCTAGTGAAAGAGAAGCGTGAAAGGTGAAGGGTGTTAGACGAAAACAAGATGTCGGACAACTTCGAGGAAAATTCCAAATTATTTTGGAAAGAAATACGTAAGTACCGAAGTGGTCCGGAACCTTGCAGAATGAATAAAGTGCGTTCGAAAGAAAACCGCCTGCTAACAATGTTCTAAAAGAGGCGAGCCGGGTACCAGGGTGGTAAACGAGCGTTGAGCTCGAATGTTGGTGGCGGTGTGTGATGTGATGTGATGTGTTGATGCAGTCGACGTCGGTGCTGGGGCACCGGCGGCGCGCCGGCAGCGGCGAGGCGCGGCTGGCGCTGAGCGAGGCGGACGGCACGCGCCTGGCGCACCAGCACAGCGCCGCCGCCGCCGCGCACCACTACCGCCTGCACGACGACCTGCACCAGCACTTCGACCAGGTGCGGCGCGCACGGCACGTGTGCACACTCGCACACTCGCACACGTGTACGTACACACGTACACACACACACACACACACGCGCGCGCGCACATACACACGCGCACACATACGCACGCACCGGCACACGTACACCCATGCCAACGTACACATGTACACACACTAACAGCTATACGCTAATCGCACTATGTAGGTAGTTATGTTATTTCAATGTATCTATGAAATACAAAACGCAATATTCTGTTACCCCCCACATTACGCAACTACATCATTATTTTTTTTATATAAAAGAGAGGGCAAGCGAGTCACCTGATGGAAAGTTATCACCGCCGCCTATTGAATCCGTGACATCCGGGGAATCACGGGTGCGTTGTCGCTCTTTAAGGAAAGGAGGGGAGGGGGGAGATAGGCCACCGGTACTCTCATTCATCTAACAAAACACAACAGTAATAGATACTATTATTTCACGCCGATATTCTGTGAGAGGATGGTATTTCACCGGGTGAGCCGGCCCAATTCGTGCTGCAATGCAGCATGGCTCTACCACAACTAAATTTAATACAAAAAAACGAGTGTGCTTTAGACCACACAACTGAAGTAAAACTTCTTACATACGAAACGTAACTCTCTCTTTCCATCTTTACTAACATGTAACTCCATATCTCTCTCTTTCAACTTCCGTTCGCCTCGCCCGATCACACTTCGTAACGCTCTCGTCATGCATTCGCCAGCTTACTCCCCAAGCCAAGCGTGCCTAAAGAAGTTTTACTTCAAAAATCATACAAATTATACTTGTAAACATAAGACTCCTGCTCAAATACCTATTACGTAACAGTTGTCCATACGTGTGTACGCAGGAATCGTGGTTGCTGAGCGTGAATGTGGGCTGGGAAGGGGGCGTGCACGTGCAGTCGTGCGGCCACCACCTGCACCTGCGCTGCCTGCAGGCCTACCTGCGCAGCCTGGCCGCGCCCCAGCGCCCGCACAACTTGCACGTGGACCGGGGCGAGTTCCTGTGTCCTGTGTGCCGCCAGCTGGCCAATAGCG
Source organism: Zeuzera pyrina (assembly GCA_907165235.1). Lineage (NCBI taxonomy): Eukaryota > Metazoa > Arthropoda > Insecta > Lepidoptera > Cossidae > Zeuzera > Zeuzera pyrina. The sequence goes on from OU015627.1 coordinate 23,214,742, forward strand.
TGCTGCCGCTGGCCCCACGCCCCCCGCGGCCCGCTCCGCCCCCCGCGCCCACGCACCCCGCGGCGGCCCCGGACCACGACGCCCTCGCCGCGCAGATACTGGACATGTTGCAAAAAGAGCATCCTACACCGGTTAGTACAGCTGGCGCCAAATAACTTGAGCCAAGATGGGAGCGACAGTTTCGCCCAAAATAATTTTCAATGAATATAGTATGTAATTTATAGTAGTTACAACATTATAATTATAGTAATTATATTTCACTTTCGTTTTGAAAAATTAGGTTCTCAAGTTGTTCTGTAAGATATCTACTTATTGAAGTGAAACTCTTTAATCCCCTTATACCTCACTTTGAAATAGGGACATGTAATGCATCGTATCATTTTTTGCGTGTTACTCGTGTTAAAGGTTACAAAACCATAGAGTTTTATATAAACTGAGGTGGAGCGCTCTACTGCAAAATATTTTATTTTGCTTTATTTAGGCACAAACGGTTGCAAATTACAAACAGAAAATAATAATCTTAAACATAATACAGAGACCAGCGAAGTTGCCACATATTATAAAACCAATAAAATTTGTGTACTCACCATGCAGGTAACATTGTTCTTATCTATGAATATGGCAGTAAATACCAATAGCTTTTCTAAATTTATATTTGATGAGGAAAATAAATATCTAATAAATTATCTTTGTAATATTTACATATTCTAATGATAAATAAGTTTAACAAATAATTAGTTTTGTGTGGTGGTAAGTAAAAGAGGCAGATTTAGTTCGGAAATTGCATAAAGATAGGAATACACACGTATGATTTAAAACACAAACTAAAAACAAAGATATCGATACTCGTACGCACACATGTACTCGTATATAATAGGAAGAGACAGAAATTTCACTATGAATCTATGTATAGAGCTAACAAACCTTTTGCCGCGCGACGCGCGGGTCCCGCCCCACATAACGCTTTTTCCTTACGTGACCATTGTTATCAACTCAAACCTCCCACGAGCCGAGTTAAAGAATTTCGTTCCTAAAATATAATGGTCGCCAAGGATACCACGTGAACATTACGTGGAACGAAATTCTCTGAGTTTCAGTGTTTTCCATGTCAAGTATGTTGCTAAAGAGCGAAAATTGTCTATTACATTAAGCGAGTTAGATACTGAGGCGTATATATTAGTGATATGACATTCTTAAATGCTCATATTGAATGCTTCAGAATTTGGTTCGTACGACGCGTTTGCCCTAGTTTACACAGAAATCTTGGCTCACAATACATATCTATTTTCTCTAAAGTTTTGTCATTATGTTATTTGTACTAAAACCAGTTCTCCAATATAATATTTTATTAGGAATTGGTCGAGTAGAAGTAGTTAAGTAAATGTGCGATGCGGTGCGCAGGCGCCGTCGCGGCTGTCGGAGGCGATGGGCAAGGCCATGGAGGACATGTCGGGTACGGCGGGCGGCAAGCTCAAGCAGCGCTACGGGTCCTCGCCCGCCGCCATCTTCACGTTCGTGGCGTCGCTGGTGCGGACCAACGTGGAGTGCGCGCTCGTGCAGCGGGGCGGCGCCCTGCGCGCGCGCGCCTCGCCGCGGTACAAGCCGCGCAACGACTGCATAGGTATTGTCGGGAGATTTGTTCCTTTTATAACCAATAACACTTAGTAAAGTCGTAGTGTAAGAACGCGTAAACCAGCCATTCCGAAAGTGGGCGATAACACCTCCTTGTGGGCGCTGCAGGCCTAAAGGGAGGCGGTAAGAGACCCAGAAAAAAAATGGGGGCGTTGTGTAGAGGCCTAGGGGTGATTTGTAATTTCATTTAGCTAGGAGGCATCTTAGACAACGACTACATGAGCTCTCGACTCAGTAGACAAAATAAGTTTGGGAACCAGTGGCGTAAACTTTAGTTGTTACACAGATTTATTGAGATATCTTCCATTCTTTTCACTTGCACAGAACTTTAATTCACAGTATGTTGTCATTTTTGTTCTTTAAAACTAAAAAATGTAAGAAATAGTAAATTTGAAAAAGATGTGAATTTAGTCCTACCGTTTCCGACAAAAAGTGGTTAGTCACCCCAACATGTGTAGTAGAGGTGGAGGAGGTACAATGCGCGTGCGCGCGTGCGTGTGTTCCAGTTCCGTTGATGGTGGTGGCGGGCGCGCACGGGCGCGTGCTGCGCTCGGGCGGCGTGGGCGCCGTGGCGGCGGAGGCGTGGCGCGCGCTAGCCCCGCCCCCGCCCCCGCCCCCGCCACCGGCGCACGCGGCCCACGTGCCCGTGCCCGTGCCCGTGCCCTCGCCGGCGGGCGCGGCCGCGCGGCCCGTGCCGCTGCTGCTGCGCGACCCGCTGGCGCTGCTCGTGCACTTCCTGCTGCTGGCGCCGCCCGACCCGCCCTACCTCGACATACGTGAGTGCTGCACGCACACGCACACACGCACACACACACACACACACACACACACACACACACGGTGCACTGACACTCGTCATGTGTTACACACTATTTAGTCTGTTCGAATCTAATCTCAAACTATTTCTTATTGTTATTAAAAAGTAGAGGTATTATGTTATAAAACGTACACTGTTGATAAATCATATACAAAACAAGCAAAACTATAGCTTGAAAATGTTTTTGAAATGAAAACTTTTATAGGCACGTTCGGCGGATTTTTGTTTGGTTTAGCGTCAGCGACATGCTATTGCGCCTGCTACTAGTACATATATACACAAATACTTTGTATATACTCGACTGTAAGCTGTCTATAGATATACCTATACATATATACCTTATATTTATTTATTTTTTCCATTATTTTACAATTTTAAGTTTTCACTTTTATGGGCAGTTCTTAATCATTACCTATTTTTTTTCTTAATACATTACTATCTTTTTTTATTTTTTTTTACACTAAACATATATTTTTATATTCTTTATATATTTATTGACTTTTTGAGTTTTGGGTTGTTTTTTAATACATTGGACCATAAAATGATGTTGAAAAATTATACATATATAATTGAATTGCTTATTCATTGCTTTCAGTATAGACTTTTCTTTTGAACCGATAGTAGGTAAATTTAACATTGAAAATATTTTCGAAATGAAGATTATTTAAATAAATCTATCTACTTGTGAAACCTAAAAAGTAAACTAAAACTGCGAAACGGTTGTAGCTTGCACATATAAAAGAATTTTGCTTTCCATTTTCGTATAATCAAACGATTTAAAACAGTCGGACAGTCATTTCACGCACAAGTACAGTCGGTTCAATTTTAATGCTATTTATTAGAAGGAAGTTAAATTTTTTCAAGTTTCTCGAGTTGTGGTAAATTTTTCGATTCAACGTCTGCTTATGCAATAAACTTTATCTTTGCTCGTTACACTTCTCATATCAACTTCAGCAATGCGGTTTCTATCCGGTACCGGCATAGACTGGGCTGTAGAAGCCATTTATTTGAAGGAGTCATAACAAGAGGGTGTGGTATGGTGTCCCACAGAACACTTCACGTGCATAGTGCGCACGCTGTACGCGCTGACGTACTACCAGATCGTGTGCCAGATGTGCGCGCGGAGCACGGCCGCGGGGCGCGCGGCGCTGGCGGCGGGAGGGCCGGCGGGAGGGCCGGCGGGAGGGTCGCGAGGGTCGGGAGGGGCGGGCGGAGGGCTGCGGCGGGCCGCGCGCCTCGTGCTGGCCGCGCTGGCCGGCTCCGAGCTGTTCACGGAGGACGGGCCGGCCGCGCCCGGTGACGCGCACGAGCCCGACGTCGCGCAACTGGACCTGGAGGTACGTGAAGCCTTCCTATACGTTTCACTGAACCTGCGTGTTCGTTATCAATTCTAATATATCGTCGTCATGTGGTATAACGTACGTATTTCGTAGGTTTGAGTTCCGCTGGAAGATTCATTCACAGCACGTGCTGTTTAAGTATAAAATTAAGTTTAAGTTAGTCTAATTAAGTTAATAAGTTTTTCAATAGATGTCGCTTTACCGGGTGCAGTGTTTAAGCTGCATCCCGCTGTTAAGATTTTTTATGAATTTTATGAGGTCTTTTCGAACCGAATACATTTAACCTTTTGTGAACCCATAGTGGTATTTTTATTTAGTACGTCTCTTTATAATATGGAAAACTGTTTTTGGTGAATCTGTACACATGTTTTCAGTCTTATATAATATAATATTGTATTGGATTCGGGTCCCGGTATAGATATAATTTGCATAGGAACACTTCCTCGATAGTTGCGCACGCGTACGTCCGTTATCCGCTTCTTCTAACAGACTAAAGGGAGGGAGACAGTTAATAATTTACTAAAGACCGCCCTACACCAAGAAACGGAACATTTTTATATAATCCTCGAACCTACAACATTAACAATGTCGTACACAAATAAACGTGATTAGAAAACAGTATATATGAAGATAAAAGTAAAAGAGAATGTATAACGTTCGTCGAAAACATCACGTGAAAATTTTTTGAGCGACTAGACAAGCGGCAAACGCTTCGTATATACAATTGAAATGCTTGCTAACGTTATTACTCGTCAAAAGTACCACTTGGCTATAAAGCGTAAAACGGCGGTTTGCACACGACTTTACGTTTAATTTAATGTATAAGAAAGTTAAGAATGTTTGACTACCATTTTAAAATATTGTTATGGTGGCACTTCACATGGCTATTTGTGTTTGCTATTGGGTGTTTGTTGTATTTGGAAAAATATATGACGTACTCGCAAACATGCAAATATAGGCAAATACGACCATCCATACATGGCAGCCAAATAACAATCACACAAACATTTGACAGCAGAAGAAAATGTGTTCACCAAAACTATGGACGTCAATTCAACTTGCAGCGGGATTTTATTATTTAAATGCATGTAACTATTACATGCAGTGCGTGAAAAAGTACAAAGTAGTGAATAGATCATGGAGAGCAAGGCGCTGATGGATGCTGACTATGCATAAAAATTTGCATTTTCAATAATTGTTCCAGTTCGCGCTCACAACACAGACACAAAATACTGCACGTACATACAGATCCACGGCGCGTGCGCTTCTGAATATGGCCATTGTGTAGACGGTTTATTTGCGTATTTGCCTATTTGACCCCTTTGATGTGCGTCGAGAAACCGACAAGCGCACGGTAACGCGTATTTGGTATTGGCCATATTTGTCAAATAGGCAAATAAGGCCAATACTTTGTCAAATATACTCTCCACACGTAATTGTTTGCCAAATATGCCAAATACGCAAATACAAATAGCCATGTGAAGTGTCACCTTTACACTGATTTACGTGGTATTTGTCATTCTATTCTGAAACTATCATTTACGACAATTGAGTCACTTGTCTAGGCCCCCCGTGCTTAGTCTTCTGTCGATAATTATACTGCTACAGAGCGATTATATTAGGCGAGTTACATACTCGGGTACATATTAATTTGGTGATATAACAGTAAAATTGATATTTAAAGTAATTAGAAGAGATAATTTACGTACAAATTGTGAATTTTTACAAAATTAATATGCCATTGGAAATTAGTAAACTTAAACCATGCGTATGATAGTAGTCATAGACAAGAAACATTTCTTTATGGGTACAGCGTTTCATATGCACTGATGATAATTATCTCCTATTTAACTCTTCAAAATGTGATGTAGAATATATCTACCTCAGTTTATATAGAAATCGTTGAAGGTACATGCGTAGTTACATAATTCGCAACCTCATGGAATTTCCATCATTTATATATTATATTGTTACGGTTGGACCTTATGCTTAAAGATAAGGTCGATTTTTAATGGAACTAGGAACGTAAATTTTAGTGCTTATATCTCGAGACCTAGGCTTTGCAGTGTTATGGCCTAAAAACGCATTGCTACGTTTAAGGTCTATTATCGAATGGTATAAGTCAAATTAAGAAAGAAGAACAAAGTTGCATCTTGAATATTCCCGAACGATGACGTGTCATATACCTATGACTCATGCAAACAGGCGGCGTCGAGAACAATGTCGAATTATTATTAGCGAGCGTAATTAACTAGAAAGTTCCACCCTCTTTATTTCTACGCGTTATTATTACTACCATTCGGGTTTACTCTAGAAGTTTCCACCCTCCTTTTTATCGGACTATAAATAGAGCTCCGTGTCCGCCGCCGAGTGCTTCTCAACTATCGATCGAGGCGACATCAAGGCGAATTACGAAGACCACTACAACGACTACTGCGACGACCTTGGATAGAAGAACTCTGCGATTCGGGAACGTTGTTATTGAGTGAAGCGTGTACCTTCGGTGACTACTACGCGAGTACCTACTTCGAGGGCGACTACGAAGATTAGGAACCGCCTTAATTAAGTTTGCGTGTACTTGGCATCTGCTTGTACGAAGGAAAAGAAACTACACTCTTAACTGGCATCTTATTACCCTCAGCTCGTTTCTTTGTTACGCAATAATGTGAAAAATACTGAACGTATTAGTATGGGACTATGACCATTCGACGCGGAATTGTTTTAATTAATTTTAAGCTATTGAAATTTTGAGTTTCATAGACCCTTCACCATTTTTCAAACAAAAATCTACTATAGGTACAGTTTTCATTTACGCTCGGCGAAGAGGGTGGGTAACGGCTTGTTGTACATACATCTTAATCATTGTTGTACATACACATTAATCTTACTAGTATTATAAATGTGAAAGTTCGTGGGCATGTATGGATGTTTGTTACTCTTTCACGTAAAAACTATTCAATGAATTTTAATGAAACTAAAATAATATAGCACATGTATCAGAATAACACGCAGTTTATGATTTACGAAGATATTGTATGTTTTTGACTTTCGCGCGAAAGAAGTCGCGGGTAAGAGCTAGTTTTTAATATTGCTAAGTCGCTGAATGACGAAGGTCCGTACAGTTGCAGGAGCTGATGCTGCCGTTCGTGCGCGTCGCGGCGCTGATACGGCAGCACGTGTACGGCGGGGAGCTGCCCGACGTGGAGCGCGAGGCGGACGAGCTCGCGCGCCTGGCGGCCTACCTCGACCTCGACCTGGACCTGGACCTAGACCTGTCCCCGGCGGGCGCTAGCGCGGGCGCTGGCCCGTGGGCCGCCGAGCGCGCGCTGCCCGCGGGCCACGAGCGCGCCGCCGCCGCCTGGGCGCGCCAGCTGGCCGGCGCTGCCGCGGGCGGCCAGCTCGTCGTGAGTACTGCACACACGTGCACACACACACGCATACGTACGTACGTACGTACGCACGCACGCACGTGACGGCTCATCCGCGCTCGTGCGTGCCCTACCCGCTCATACATACACATACTGTCTGCATTCACCCACGCACGCACGCACACACGCACACACACACACACACACACACACATATACACACACACACACACACACACACATATTGTACATCTCTTCTCTAAATAGTACAAAATCACTGTCTGCGTCTGTCTGCTTCACCGCTTACTTCTCTCCTAAACCACGCAACGGATTTTTATGCGATGTTTACTATCATTTAAAGAATTTCTTCCTGAAGGTTCTTGTGTAGATATATTTACAGTAGCCCTCATTCAGGCGAAGCCGGAACGGGTCGCTAGTAATATTATATAACAAACATAGTGTTATTGTAAAAACGAAGAAATTAATGCTTAGATAGTTCAAGCACATAGAAAGAATGAACAATGAAAGACTGATCAAGAAAATCTACAAACCAAACAAAGTGAGTGCAAGTAACAGAAGTCAAGGAAAACCAAGATTGACTTACAAAAATCAAATAACCAGAAGTTCAGCTGACGAAAATGTCAAAAGCACCCACATACCTAGGCGAAAATGCATGAGAAGAATGATGAGATTCGAAGAGGCGAAAGAAGTATGAAAGAACCGCGAAGCTTGGCGCTACGTCTTCTCTGACTGCCCCGTTAAAAGATATATATGTATGTACGTGCATACAAAGACATAATGATACATGCGCAAGCGCACGTGATCACACACATACACTCATGTATACAAATTCAAAACTAAACACCTGAGAACATAAAGTAAGCGACCATGCGGCGTGCGTCATATTTTATCAGTTAGGGTTATGAAGATGTAGAAACCAATATTCTGTTGACAATGATTTCTTTGAAAAATATAATATAAATTGTTGTGCATACGTAGTTTCATTTACAGTCGGGAGTCGGTTACCCTTTTCTTTGTAAACGAAAGGAATTATATTATGAGTAATATTATACATATTTAAAACCAAATACTTCTAAACTGAATAGAGCCGCTTTACTCCAAGGAACGAACATTTCTATACAATACTCAAATTACAATATTATTGGTAATATTGTACACATACAATAAGTAAGCGTAGTTAGAAAGCAACATATGCAAAGACAGCAAGAGTGAAAGAGAGAGTAATTTAATTTTTTTCTAATTTTAAACCTCATTTTGTAGGACCAAGTGATATACATATAACGGTAACGACGTTTTTTTTGCACTCATGTTAAGTCCTATCGAACGTATCATAAAGTGTAGGGCGCGTGTACGCCAGTGTATATAAAAGTCTCGTTAGACTTTTTGGCGGGAACGGGAGAAGTGAGGTTGTCATTTTATTCGGATTTTCTATTTTTTACATTTTTAGGAATTTTTAAGTACAAAAGTGATTATATTGTGTCTTGTAAAGTGAATGGAGTAGGTCTAAATATACATGTGTAGCTGAAGTTCTTGCGCTCTTCCAAGAAGTCTTTTATAACTTCAGTAAAACCTACTAGAAGAAAGAGTGAATTTGCTTCGAATGCGTTTCATGAGAAACTTATTAATACGTGACATCGGGAAATGCGCTAGCAGCTAATCAGTGCGTCATGCCATGAAGAAAGAAAGAAAAAGTCTCGACTGTGTGCGTGGACGTGTAGGGTAATAGTATGGTTGTTCCTTAGAAGGGAAGGCAAAGGGATCTTAGCTCATACAGTCGATGTGTTCAGTGATAAATAGATAAATTCTTCATATTATTTCATTAAAATGTCGGCGTAATACATTTTAATCGTTTCTTGGAGTTTCTGGCAACAAATATATTGTGGCAGTCTTTGTAGTCAGATCCGCTGAGGCGGCTCTAAGCCACTAAAAAAACAACATCACACTATTAAATAAGCACTTATTTCAACAATTCCACATAATATACAACAGCGTAGATACATTGGGAGAGAAAACTGCCAATTTGAGATCACAAAATCCATTAGAAACAATTTGTGAATACTTAAATTATTAAAACTTTCGTGAGACATTATTAACTAAAGAGTTAATGAACACGGCTCTACTCACGTGCAATAGGCGTAGGTTGCACTACGTGCGAGATGAAGCGCGTCTGCAAACTCATCCCACTCACCCTGATGAAGGACCTCCGATAGGTCCGAAATTAGTGGGTACTTACACCTATTGGACGTGATTGTAGCCGTGTTCATTAATAATTTAATTTGCGAATAATTATAATAAACCATCGAATGCGCGTGCGCAGGTGCGGCGCGTGCTGCGCTCGCTGCACGTGTCGTGGCGCGCGCCGGCGCTGCTGGCGCTGCCGCGCGACTACGACCGGCTGTTTTCCTACTACCACGAGCGCGTGTGCCTGCAGTGCGGCGCCGTGCCCAAGGAGGCGTCCGTGTGCCTGCTGTGCGGCACGCTCGTGTGCCTCAAGCAGCCGTGCTGCCGACACCACCAGGTGGCCGAGGCCGTGCAGGTGCGACCGCCCGCCACACACACACACACACGCACACACACACACACACACACACACACACACACACACACACACACACACACACACACACACTACATATATATGTATGTGTATCAGCCGCGTGTAGTTTGAGGAAGGCGTGACGTGTTACACTTGTTTACTATAAAACAATATGTATCTTTTCTTTCTCTTATATTGCCTTCTCGCTATATATTACAATTAAAAATTGTAATTGTAAAAATATTTTATTAGGCAAACCATAAACTTAGTATATACTAACGTATAGACGAACATAATGCTCATTGAGGCTTTACTATTTTTAATTTATCAATGTCACATATGACATTAATGACTCCCTTGATTATTGCAGTATGTAATATCATAATCACATACAGAACACGTAACCATTCAAAAATACAATACTTCTTTGCAATAAAACTGGAATAACACAAAATAATAAAATAAGTCAAAAGCGTCATCCACAGCGTGACGACTTGTGACGACTTGTGACAACCTGTCATTCAAAACGGGTTCCATCAGCATCTCGTTTGCTGTCCCTTTCCTACTCATGCTACTATTATAAAAGATTACATTCTCACTCGCACTCTTTGTTCATCTATACGCCAGTATATACTAAGTTTATGAGGCAAACAATTACAATGAAAAATTGTAATTGTTTTTACAATTACATTTTGCCCAACACTGATATATATACACACTAGAGATGCACGGATACTCCTTCGGCTGGATACAGCATACCGGACAGCGATAGCCACGCAATCACTACATGACCTGTGACTAAGGCATTTCTTATATTACCATACTTATATATTACAATACTTCAATTTAATACCGATTAAATACTTGTTCGCGAGATTCGTACATTACGCTACTGAAAATTAAGAGAATTTCGTCATTCCAAGCACACTACTAGAAAAAAGACGTCTTTAATTATGTCTAGTGATTCCAGCGACAAAAAAGCACTTGCATTCTATCTTTTTTATAAAGACGTCTACGGGAAAAAAATGCACTGGACTCATCCTTACATTGCTAGAAATATAAATTGTAGAGCTCGGTCTTTCTTTTGTATATAGAATGCTATTACTATTAGTAATGTAAACGCAAATAACATAAAATATCTAAAAACACGGGAAATTAACGCGATTACAGTTTACTTGATACCACGGCCGATGCAACTCGGCCGAAACGTGAAGCGAAAATAAAAGGTAATCCCGTTAATTTCCCTTGTTTTTAGATATTTTATAATGCAACGCGAAAATTTTAAAGTTTATATTACAAATAACGTAAATAACAATAATAATATTTGGGTAACGTAAAGTTTTATGAACGTGGAGATACTTTTCAGTATGAAGTTTAATTCATGCTCCGCTGCTATTTTCACGAGATTCGTAAGATACTTATAAACGCGCGGTAACCGAGCGGTTGGGTATTTCTTAGAATTTCAAACTGTTGCTTAGTGAATAGAGTTTACATTCGCTTATAAGAAATACACAAGAATGTCAACCACGCGGCCGCCACGTAACGCCCGCAAGAAAATGTTCGCGTCGTCTAACTATTGGTAGTGACATTGTTAAGATTGCATATGAGCCAAAGCTAACCCTGAATGGACAACCGCTAGGTAGGGTTAAGCAGTTTAAGTATCTGGAGCATTATGTAACACAAGACTTTAAGAGGGCGTACAAAGGTACACTAGCGCCACTCCTTTAAAAAAATATTATCTCGTGACTGAGAAGGAATTATGAATAACGGCTCAATAAGGACCCTCGGTAAGTGTGTCTAGAATTGTTTAATACCTTTTACAAAGTTTCATGTTGAGACACAAAGCAACAAAATAGGATCTATCTAGAGGAATGTGGCCGCTTTTCTTTAGATCGAATTTTATTGGTTCGTGTCTCAATATGAAACTTTATAAAAGGTATCAGAAAATTCTAGACACACTTACAGGGGTCCTTATTGAGCTGTTATTCATAATTCCTTCTCAGTCACGAGATAATATTGTTTTAAAGGAGTGGCGCTAGTGTACCTTTGTACGCCCTCTTAAACATCAGATAGATATTGAGAGGGAGCGGAGAGCGTTAGCGGTACGGAGTAATCGTTGATACGTAGGTTCGCTCGATGTAGTAAAGAAGTAAAAATTAGTCTATTTAAGGCGTACTGCCAAACTTTCTACACGAGCGGACTGTGGGCATGGAGTACGCGGAGATCGCTGCATGCTCTTCGACTTCAATATAATAACAGCTTTAGGATGCTGTTGGGACTTCCGCGCTTCTGTAGCGCGTACGGCATGTTTGCTGAGTTTCGCACCAATGACTTTTTTGCTATGGTGCGGAACAAAACAGCGTCGCTGTTGATGAGAGTGTAGTCTAGTTCTAACAGCATACCGAAGATGTTAGCGGATAAGTATGATTCTCCAATTTTCGCTCATTTCATGAGGGTACTTGTTGGTACTGAGCAGTTTTCTACTGTCCCGTCCGGCAGCTCTCGTATGAAGTGAGCGAATCTTGTATGGTATGTAACATAGTTTAGTTTTTATATTAGTTTATTTTTTATTCACTAACATAGGTCTATTTTGTTAGTAACAATTTGTACTTATAAACTAAGTTGTTTGAAATAAATAAATAAATTGCGTGTGTGTGTGTGTCCCCGTGTGTGCGCAGCACGCGACGGAGTGCGGCGGCGGCACGGGCATCTTCCTGGTGGTGACTTCCACGTACATAATCGTGATCCGCGGCCGGCGCGCCTGCCTCTGGGGCTCGCTCTACCTCGACGACTACGACGAGGAGGACCGCGACCTCAAGTACGTGCCCCACCACACCACACCACACCACACCACACCACACCATACGTGCCCTCCGTCGCTATCGATACCCCTCTACACGCCTCCCATACTAATGCAACAGTAACACACACGCTTGCCACCTCCCCCCTTCACACATATATTCTTATTCTGCACACAAATTCCCTCGTCACACATTTATCACCTCCTACTCTTCACATCTGTATTTTTCTTAATACATATTTACACATTACCCTTCCACACATACACGCATTTACAGCTTTTCCGCACACTTACACCACACATTCGCACTCCCTCCATATACTCGTATTTACATCTCTTGTTGAGAAATGAATTCTCTTTTCCAGATATAAGCTTGATATACTAGTACATTTAAATAAAATTAGTAGTCTGATTGTAATACGTGTAATATCGTACTTCACAACAAGGAGAATAAAAATATTTAAAAAAAGAAGGTAAAGTAAACAAAACAACATTAAATGAATTACAACAATAGTAATAAAAATTAATTGAATTATATACTATTGAAAAATGATTAGGCCTATAATTCTAGCCCAAACACCCCTCTATACAATTTACACACATTCTCCTCAACACATGTCCCAATGTCATAAAATGTATTATGACTTCCCAATTTTAAAAATATCCAAATGTACGTGAATAATACGTTGCATGGACACCCATGAGCGGCGGTGATCACTTTCCATTAGTTGATTCGTTAGCTCGTTTCCCCCCTCCGCCATAAAAAAATATATTGTTATAATTTTTTTCGTTTTTAACAATTCGAGTATAAATCATTCAAATTATATATACTTAGTATTTTCTAACGACTTCGTCGGCGGACAATAGTACTCTTCACATTTCTGCTATTCTCAAGTAAAAAAATGGTGTATCTTTTAAGTAAAATGTCTGTCTTGTTATTACTAAGTCCTTAACACCCTCCAGTAAAGTGATAGTTAGCTTTACTGGAGTTAAAAAGGACTTCTTGGAAGAGCGCGAAAACTTTACTCAATAAGTCACTCGATCTAGTGTGAAATATCCGCATGGCAGATCGCTTTCCTGTCTTAAATCTTTTACTAAAAGCAAAGACATTTGAACAGCAATGACTTATGACACAAATGCGATTTGTCGTGCGGACATTTCAAAATAAACCGAGTGACTTGTTACCTAGTGGTAACAAGTAGAAGACTACGAATTTGTTACGTTTTGTTCCCGTCTATGATCGTATATTACAATGTGTGAGTGGTAACATGTCCCGTAACGTCCGTCCGCGTGGGTAGACGCGGCAAGCCGCTGTACCTGAGCGCGGACCGGCTGGAGCTGCTGCAGGCGCAGTGGCTGGCGCACCGCTTCGACCACACCAAGCGCACGTGGGTCTGGCACCGCGACTCGCTCTGAACTTCACTTCACTTCACTCGACTACCGCCTCGCCGCCTCGCCGTCTCGCCGTCTCGCCAGCTCCGACCTCCGACCTCCCAGCGCGCGGTACGTATACACGTATACAAACTCACTAGAGATGCGCAGAATATCCGTATCCGCATCCATGTCCGCTGATATCCGAAAGGAAAAAAAGATTGTATTCGTATCCATTACTTTTTAGCGGATCTTGAACGGATCTTCTATATTAATGAATTTAATTAAATAATGGAATTTTAAAAATAAATAGCATTGAAATATAATAACTTCAAATTACTTTTTATTACTTAAAATTGCAGTTTTGGCACTTTTTATTGCAAAAGTAAAAAATAATCATGATAAACATTATAATAGTAAGTTACCTCCCCATTTTACATAGAAGGATTAATTTAATTGTATTCGAACGCAGAAACGAAGTACGAAAGTTGAGGTCCGTATTTGCGGATCTAGACACTGATAATCCGTATACGTGTCAGTATCCGCGGATATACATTTTTAGCAATCCGGCACATCTCTAGAACTCACTCGCAAAATACTGTCTATCGACTCTATTCAAATTATCTATACGTGAAGAGAAAACTGTACTCTTTTTTAAATATATTGCGTGCGCGGACGAGTGTGAGATTTGGCATAGTTGTTTATATGAAGAATGAATGCAGGCAGCTAAAATGTGTAATTTGTGTTACAAATATATTAAATAAAATAAAATAAATAATTATTTACTTTTATAGTGATAATGTCAAACACGCAATAGTTTGTATTCAAACCTCGGACCAAGAAATATGGACGTACCCATGATAAGTTGCCGCTCTTACCGCCGTGTGTCAAACGAATTATCGTGTCTCTTTCTCTCATTAAACGTAAAACTACAAAAATAAAAATACGTCATGTTCAGCTGTGTGTCGTTGTACTGTGACCTTCCCTAGTCACGTGCATTAGTAAAAATCTGGAACATCCGTCAACAAAAAAAAAGACACTAAGGACACGTTTTTTAGAGAAAATGCTCCATCCTTTGATACTTGGTCCGAGATTCATACTGAGAATGTCAAACACATATTAGTTTGTGGTTAAACAGTCGCACAGAGTAGAAATTGTCGCCAAAGAATTTTAAAATGTGACCAGTAAATAATTACTGACAGATTGAATGTATGAGTTTCGAGCTGTCATTGTGTATGATTTCTGTTTCGTTTTTGTAATGTATGTCAAAGGAAAAAACCGTTTATTGTATATTTACAGTCCACTAATTATTGTACTTTTATTCAAAAATACCATCATCAAAACCACATGTTACAAAATCAACCGATAGGAAAATATTCATTGATTCATAGCTATCACAACAGATGTCCCTATAACATTGTTAATTTGCTTTTTAACGAAAGTTTAAAGTAAAATGTCATGTAACAATAATTAATATTATTAGTGTATTGTATTTCAAAGACACAGATTGATATAAATTACAAAAAATTGCAAGCAGTAATATAACTAACAGTTATATTATTAACCGCATCAATCATACATCGGCCAAAGTACACTAGACACTTGACCACACCGACCACTAACCACACTGTCCACAAACCACAAAGACCACAGACTACCTCCATAACAGACCACTCTAACCTTAAACCACACAGATATAAGACCACCAAATGCTGACCACATACTACATCTGCCGTAATAATATTAGTGATGTCATATTTTTACAGGGGCCGAAGAAAAGGAGGCTGTGTGGTCGATACGCGAGCAGACCACGTGGTCCCCTTATTCTTCAAATACATGTGTGTTAGCGTCGCCATTAATCAGAGTAATATAGATGTTATAGAAACATTTATACGCGAGATTTTAGTGAAATTGCCAACTAAATGTAATTTGTAAAAAGATTGTTAGATTACAGATTTAGGGAGAACTAAAATTGTTTGTTTTATATCTCTTAATTTCTTTACTGTGACTGCAATAGCATATATTTAGGTTATTTACGAAATTTGTAACTTTTGTCTTTAGAATTGGACATTGTTTTATACTTTCGAGCAAAAAAATCTGCCCATACATCTGGTGTAATAAATAATTCCATTATTTTTTTACACTATTTTTCACATCTAATTAAACATTTTGTTCATTCAAATGCCTTTTGAAACTGTAAATTGGACCATTTTTCTGCTCGCAAGTTTATTATTTATTGTAAAAAATATATTGCAAGTGTGATATACCCCAGGGGGGAGATGATAGACTAAAATTTATCGCCTGTCTCATTAATTGACTAAAAGTACCCCTCCTCCCTGTGAGGTTCGGGTGCGCTCATTAAATACTTAACACTTCTCATATAAAACATATGTATATACACATGTCTCGTTTACTCTTGTACAAAATAATGTATTAAATGATAGACCATATTAGCAAAAAAACTTATTTGCGTCCGTATATTATTGTTTGTCGCGAAGCTTTTTTTTATGCAAAAGAAATGTAAATTGTCCTCCAATGTACTAGTAACTGTCAATGTAGATGAGTTTTTTTAATTTCTCTGTTACTTTTGTAGATAAGATTGGAGACAGAGATTTTGCAACGTATTTTCGAAAAACTTACAAAATAGCTTAAGTTCGTGGCTTAAACAGCTTTCGTTTCGTACTCCATACGATAAAAGTTATAAACTTTCTAGTTAAGCCTCTGCCTCTAAAAGTGGAAACAATATTTTTGAAGTGAATACCATCTTTGATCCATCACTTACCGTCAGCTATTTACGACAGTGTCAGGCATCAGACAGGTGTTTTTATCCATTTTTTGAACAGAACTCTGAGGAGCTAAAATTGCGCCTCCATTTTAAATATAGATACCAGTAATAAGTACCAGAAAACCACTGTATAGCTCCATCATATCTCTATACACAAGGAACTAGGCACCCAACAACTTCCTAAATTATACAATTTAATCTTGAACTTGTGACTTACAAAGCAGACATCTATGCATCAATAGGCAAGTCTGTCTCGCCATTTTGATTTTTACTATTAAAACCTTCGATTGCAAATGGAAAACTATATTCACAATTTTCTGTAAAATCTAAACAAATAACTGTCCGAATTTCACATTTCTAATATCGTATAGTATTATCGGAAATATTGTGTTAATTTAAAGTAGACCTTACTGGTTAAAGCTTAAGGTTGTAAAAGCTGGCGAAAGATCCTTGCATAGTATTGAAGACTTGTTAAAAAAAATGTTTAAAATGCAATCTTATGTTTCGTGCTTAAAGCATAATTCACGTAACACATTTGCATCGTTATTTACGCCGTTTTGATTCGTTACGCGAAATAAACAAGAATTATATCGTCAGGCAATATTTGAAAAATATGATTACGAATTTAATAAAAAAGAGCCATGTAACGTTATTATTATAACGAAATAATGAACATATAAATTTTTTAATTTATTTACCGAAATCAAGAATTTCCGTCTTTTTTTAGAACTAGACGTGTTGTTTTTACAATTTTTGAAGGAACATTTTGACATGACAGCAAAACAAAAGTGCACTCAAATACTCATTTGAGTGCACTTTTGGAACGTTGATAGTGTATCTAGTATTTTATATGTGATCGAAGATTAAAACAATTATTTTAACGGCGTATTTCTGAAAAAACCATACTTAACCTTTAAAACCAACATATTTATAAAAATCGATATTTAAAAATCTTAATCAGGTGTTTTGTCGTTGATTTTTGGGTTTCTATTCAATATTTTCGTTAGTACAAGATTAGTCGAGACAAGTTGGATATGCAATAACAGATTCTATTATAAATATAATATGTTATAGCAAATATTTGTTATTCGGTGAAAGTTATTTCATGCAATTTAACTTCCTATACCATTTTCAATCAGTTGACACATTTTGACGATAATAAAGTTTGCTAATACAATGAACACAAGGTGCAACTAAAATTCTGTCTTGTCTGCAAGAGATTAGAAGTTTTATTTTGCTAATGAAAACTAGGTTTTTTATTCGTAGACTAAAAAATTTTTAGCCTATAACCGCCAAAATATTGTTTATATTTATTGTGTATATTTCTAGCTAAATTAAGCCAAAATTCAAACTAATCTTTAAAATTTAAATCTTTTCTGAACGTGTATTGTTGAGGAGCGAAACAATGTCCAATTTAATATGAGTTTCGGTGGAATATATTAGCTAAATATATACATACATAAATATTAAAAATATAAGTATATGATTCCCAACATTACTAGCTCAGAAACTTGTTCTTTGTGTTTCAAACCATACTTTGGGATAAGACATTTTGTTATGTGGTATTTTATATAAAATTCTATTAGAGGTGAGTGTTTTATGTAACGTTAAGGAAATGTAACCTAACATCCTTCAACAAAACAAAAGGAGCACATCGTTATTTCTTTCGTCAACAACTTAATTGGTTGAAGTCGACTAAGTTATAATATTTGTTTTCAACTAGTTAACGATTGCAAATAACAGTTGCATTTCCTTAACATTAAAGACGTGAACCACCCACGTCTGCTGGCTTTTCATATTATCATTGAAATTGTAAATATACCCGTCAATTTACTGGACTATCCGAGGGTGTCGTTAGGGCTGTGAATAAATCTACTCTGAAACGATTACGTGTAGGGTTAATGTTAAATTATTTTTTTCGTGTATTTTTATAAGTTACATTGCTACAGTGACCGGCGGCCGACTGCCAGCTTTTTTATGTAAATTTTTTTTCGCTTTCCACCCAATCAGGTCGCTGCTTCAAGCTTTTGGTTTTCATACGGCAGCTGACAACCTCGCTTTACGCAACAGTGTAACCTTTGATGTATATAATGTAGATGATCTGATTAGTTTTGTTTGGTGGCCTTAGTATTTTTTACAGGGTAACAGGAATGTGGAGAAATGGCAATATTATTTATGGATTAAAAAATATTGACTATGGTCTGACTGTGTTGCCTCTCTTATGTTCATGTTTTGGAGTTATATCTTATTGTGTGTTACTATATTTTTTGATATTTTTAGACAATTTCCTGTCATCCTGGACATGTTTTTTATTGGAAAAAGTACATTTTGTTTATATACTTATAGAACTTATTCATAAAGTACATATTTTTAAATTCTATATTTTTATTAGCAGCTAAAAATTCTCTAATTACGAGTATGTTCAAATTAATCGTTGTACAACGAATTTAACTAAATCTTAGTATGTATTTTGGTGAAAATGTACCTATTAAGCTCTGACGTTTCTTTGTTCATAAAAGTTAGTTCAACGTTTCTCAAACTTTCTAAAACACGGCTTTTAAATGGTTACAATTCGTAAATAAATTCGTACTCGTAATTCGTAAATATTCTCAATGCTTCCGATAAAGATGACTTGTATTTACATTAATTTGCGAGGGTAGTTAGAGATTCGAACTCTGGTCCTCTTATTTTATTCGACGTTATTGGTACACACATAACCTCTAATATTTCCAACTCTGTTAACTATAAATTTTTTTAAATGACTTTGTTTTTTTTCTATGTGTAGGAGTCAGTACTCAAAATACCAAAATCAAAATCCATATAGTTTGGTCAAGTTTGTCTATCTGTGTGTTAAAACAGATATATTCAACCAACTTTACATCTGTTAAGCTGACGTACAGTACACAGGAACGTACATTGGTGACAAACCATAAATAGTAATCAAGTTTTGTACTATTATCATATTAATTTATTAAACTTGTACGCTCTCTGGTGGTTTTAAGTCAAATAATAATGTCGTGATTAAAAAATTGCAATCATATTCGTAATTAACAATATTAATTACTAAAAATCGGTTTAACACTAAAACGAGTGTAATATATTGCAGACCGATTGAGAACATAATATCTACATCTAGCCACCGTCCAGGCCCGAAATAAAATAGAGCTTATACTGCTTATGGAACGTCGGTATAGCTTTCTATTAGTGAGGGAATTTTTAGAATCTTTTAAGTAGTTCCAAAGATTACCCCTACATACAAACAAATACCTCTTAACAATAGTAGACTATTAATAGTAGACCTATTATTATTAATATTTTCCATAATTACCGATGTCTCATAAAGTTTGAGAAACAATATCGTAACAGATTTCGAGTATAACCACACAACTTGCAACTTCGTTTTTGCCTTTGAAACAGAATAATATAGTTTAATATGTTAGAAAATATGAAGTATAGTTTTTTAGTCCGAACGACTTGGGATATTAGTTAGGGAACATTGCAATTCTCATCATACTGCGCCCCCAAAAAACACATTATCCATTTATATTGTTAACATGTTTATATAATATAATTGTTCCTGTATATATTCAATCATTAAAGTTGTTGATATTTACTTGTCTTTTTATTTACCTTTAGCGATTCTTTTATATTGATAATAAAATACAAAATGTTTGTACATACCAGCTTTTTTCCCTCGTAAAAAGGACTTGTAATGGGCTTGCAATCTTCAATATGTTGTAGTACCGCTTCTTTGCCATCTCTGAGTCCAAAATACACACGAAAAGTTATGTCAAATTGTTAACGAACGCGAAATGATGTTACTTTACATGCATAAATACAAATAACGATTCCAGAAATTCTAAGAAATATTTGTATAAAGTATACGTCCATAATCGCTAGCGATAAAAATATCTTCCCATGAATTTCATTAAGTGGCTTGCAACCTAAAATGAATGTACCTAATCCAATGATTAATTTACGCTAGCAACTAATGAATATGTGGTTAGGTGTCCTGTTTTGTTTGTTAGACGGGAAAGCAGCGAATGAATTCGACCTTTGTTACATGACCTATTTATTGTATTCCTAATAAAAAATATTGTCGCGTGTTATATTTTATATGATTTCTGAACGCACTTCATAGTTTCTTTACAAATGCAAACCATGCCGGCAGCATTTGTGTTACCCTTCGTAACTATTTTCCCATGCAAGAAGGACATAATATATAGATAAATCTTCGAAACTTTTATTTTATTAGTTATTTATTTATCAGATCTTTATAGTCCAAATAATACCTTAGTCGGTTATTTTAGTCTATACAGTGGAACCACTAATTTCTTATATGATACTTGATTTTTCTAAGTATTTCTTGTTACTAATTCGATAAATTTGTGAGGATTGTAGTCTGGACAAATTAATATTTTAATATTATAAAAATAAAATGCAAAATCTCTGTTTTACATTAAAACTTATTTTGTTTCATATTACATTAGACATGTTTTCTTGTGATAGGGGAAATTTTCTAAAATGACAACCCCACGATCTCCCATTGGCCTGTTTCATCTGAGATCGAGGAACTGGAGGGGGTCTCGGTTCGGCTGCCTTCGTGACGATAACGTCCATTTCTATCATATAATTTGAAAAATATTTACGTGACATTATTATTTGAATATTAAGTACATCTAACTCCGAATGTTGGTCTGATGTGATAACGATATTGTTTTGCGATGGATTCTGCATAATATAGAAGTCTTTCATCGGTACATATTGAAAATGTTTTTTTTTTATGTGCGGTAATATAATGGTTCGCTAATCCTTCGCATAGAGTGTAATTTTGATCTTCAATTATTATCGATTATTGCAGATTTTACGTTAAATATTGAGCTGTGGCAGCATTTAACCCTCTGATGTGAAGTGACGTGCGGTCGAAGTTGATACCAGACAGAAATATTTGTCACCTTTTCTCCAACAGGTATATCCAATATAATTTTCCTTGTTTTGCAGAAGTTGTAACGACCACCTGAGTGACGTTGTGGTGTTAGCACCGGCCTTCGGTTTTTCGCGTTGCCTTTCAATAATATTAACTTCGTTGATATATATCATAGAAATATGTGGGGTGTCTCACCAATGAAGAGATAAGCAGTATGACAGGGTTGCACGATAGTGTTATTATAAAAACGAAGAAAGGATGCTTAGATGGTTCGAGCACAGGAAGAATGGGTGATGAAAGGCTGACGAAGAAAATCTATAGAGCAAAAATGAGTGGTAAAAGAAGCCAAGGAAGACCAAGGCTGACTTGTGAAGATTAAATAGCTAGTGTTAGCCGACAGAAGTGTCAAAAGCACTAGCATACCTAGGCGAAAATGTGTGGGGAGAATGATGAGATTCGAGAAAGCGAAAGAAGTATGTAAGGACGGCGACGCTTGGCGCTTCGTCCTCTCTGACTACCCCGTTGGGGATACAGCGTGAGGATATGTATGTAACTTTGTTGCAATTTCAGGTTTCTGGTGTGGGCGTGCTGGCTACCTGACGAACTTCTTGTGGCCGTCAGTACACCTTTGAATCCTTCTGTCCCAACGCTGCTATTTCCCCAGATAGGTTCCCGTTACGAACCGTATGTTACACAGATATTAATTAATAATCTTTCATCGGTCTAGCTCCGTTATCGCCAGTGGCGCCTAACATTCTATAATATATTAGCGACACGCCCCGGTGTACAAATGTCCTTGAAGTTCCAAGAGAACACTCTTGTACCGATAAAAAATAATTCCAAGAAAACTTCCTGTGGTTTTATTGTTAACATGATAAGAAACACATTGCTTAAATATAATACAAAAAAACTTATTTACGCGATAAGAAAACAAATTACACCATCTATAAACTAATAAAAATCTTAGTTAAACAATCTTTTAATACCCGGCTTCCCACGAGTAGAATTTTTTTTGAAAATAAAATACAGGCCCTGTTACTCGCTAATAATGCAGCTTTCTATAGGTAAAAGAATTTTTGAAATCAGTTGACTAGTTTTCGAGATTATCCATTACATACAAACAATCAAATTTGTTTCTCTGTATAATATTAGCACAGTAGATTTAAAATTTAAATAACTGGGTTTACCTATTGTCATCTCATGAGACCCTCATCCAGAACTAAGTCTAGTTGGCACATTTTCATTTTATATACCCAAACGTTACAAAAGTAAGAAAAAAGAAAATAAAATTTTCAATATATCAGTTTTGTTTGAATTTTATCATATACAGATTAATAATAAAGAAAAAAAAAGGTAACACCTTTCATATTCAATTTTAATTATTATAAACATAGACTTTTTAATAACTAGACTTCTAGACGCCATGTCTGAGCAGCAACGGTGAGATAAATCAGATACCTGACGCGGACTGATCTCCACATATGACACACATCTCAGGTAAGCTGATCAGCCGCCATTTCGTAAGAAAACTGCACCCACCCAACCACATTTTATTTGCCTCACTTTGTAGTACCACACAGGCTGTCTGGACTTACTTTATGGTTATAATGAAACAATTCGAAAACAACATACAGACGGAAAAAATAACGAACCGTCTCAACCGAAAGACTTTCGACCAACGCCTTAAAAACAACCACTGCATGAGTTTTAGTGGACAAAACCTCACATAACTCGGTCTACACCAACGGGTTGTTTAGGTTTTTCCTGCATTAATAAAAAGGTTTATCACCGTGTAGCATAACCGGTTAACATATCTAGTTTGAAATATATAAATAGACGTTATTATAGTCGCTGCGCCCTCTAATATAAATAAAATTGTAGGTATAATAGAAACAGTATCAGTACTTTGCTTCCCTAGTCAGACATAAACCATAAATTGGCCATAGATCGTAACGACATAATTTAAAAATTTTCTGCAAAGTAAAATGTTTAATAAAAAATTATTCAACGAAAATTACATGTATATACGTAATAAAATAAGATAATGTTGATAATGTAAGATAAAGAGGTTGAAGGCTCTCTAACAAATTCAAATGAACTATGTGCTTGGATGAATCATCTATGCCTGGTAAAGGGTTAAGAAAGTGTAATGGCTCTAACTCGGAGCTACTTAATATTATCTAAGAAATAATAAGGCCGATTTTTTCATTTTGAATTTAATTTTTTTTTGTATAGTGGCAACTATAATTTTTGCCAAAGAATTGGGATTTACGATGAACGCCAAATGGCAACTTTGTTGCAGGAACGGTAGAAGTAAGGTTGCCATTTTATTTAATTTTCTATATTTTACATTTTTAGGAGTTTTAAAGTACAACCGTGATAGTATATTGTGTTTTAAAGTTCTGTGTAAGTGAAATAATGAAGATCTGAATAAACATGTGTAGCTGAAGTTTTCGCGCTCTTCGAAGAAGTCTTTTTAACTTCAGTAAAGCCTACTATCACTTTACTGGAACAGTGTTAGGGAACTTAGTGTTTCTTCAGAAGTTACGTCATTAGGCTGGTGGTTTTGTTACCAATGCCTTAAGAAATATAAATAAAAATACGACAAATGTCAAAATAAAAACGACAGTATTGTTAAAAGTTTTATATTTTACATCAACTATGATTTGTTTAGAGGTAGAACATACTACACTTAATTAAACGGCTAACGTGGTTATAATTAATAAAATAGTTAATTTATCGATATCGCCGCATTAATATCATTTATAGGCGGAGTGAGTGAACCGAAACCAACTTACAAAAAATATACAAATTGCATTGTCAAGTGATGTCTTGGTAATAGAATATCAAAACGTTTTATTTTAGCCGCAACAAATATTTCAACAATGGCCATAATAAAAACTTTGTTTTAAAAAGATGTTGATAATGTTGCCTGTTACAAAATAGCACAATTTTACATAAAAGGCATACTACTTATATCGAAAAATTCAAATTTAATCATTAATTTTATGAAAATCTAAGTCTATTAACGCTAACACAATTTAACTTACTACAACGTAAGGCTCTTAAGACATATCCAAATAAATATGTGGATCGTTTGATCTATTTCTAGGTCGATATCAACTTAAATATGGCGGCCGATAGTAGTTAGACCATGTTAATAAATATTTTAATGATTTTATATTTTAGTATGAATCTGATATCGGTCCTATAAAAACTAATTTTTACCATATAAAAAAAAACATAATAACCAAAATGGTTATTTGGCTCTTCTATACACAACCAATCTATTATCTTGCAAAACTGAATATAAGACTTAGAAAAATGATTCGGTGCTGGTTAGCTGACCGAGTCTGATCTCTGGTATATCTTAAGGATGGTTCGTTGAGAAGCGAAACACGTGTCGATTGGTGGTTTTTGGAGTTTGAGCAGAAAATAGCTAAAAATTTTGGGAATTTATCACATGAAATGGGTTTCCGCAAACTTTGAAAAACGCAATTATACTACTGTTTTGAATATACCACTATATGATTATAATAAAATAAAATAATTTTGAAATCAAATCTCGCTTATAAGCAAAATTATGCTATTTTATTCACAACAATAGTCTTAATATCAATCTGATAGATTCTCTTTCAAAATAACTCATACGTTATGAGCTATAATTTCATTGCCATTGTCGAAACATCTGACACATCTATTCACATTGCAAAGTAAACATTTCATTAAAAAAAAGATTTATCACAGAAAACAATTAATACTATGAAATAACTAAGGGATGGCATTACATTATGCACCGTTACAATGATATAACACGTGAACCTCCAAGCGAAAAGGACCTATCTGCCATGGAAAACCATACATACTTTTTGTATGACGTAACATTTGTCCAATTATGAAACTATATATTTTATTTTGTCAAATTTTACAAAAACACAAACTAACCGTGTTTTATGCCGTTACATTTCAGATTTTGCAACAAGTATATTTTAAAAAGGGACGCATTTAAAAGCCCTATAAAGCCATAGTATACAAAAGAAAAAAATGATATTTATCACTATAAAAAAATATGTATATATGTACTTCATTAAAAATATACTAATTTGAAATAAATATAAAGACACTATAGAATAATCCTAGGTTATAAAAAAATTGATATAAAACAATACTTTGTACTAGTAAAATACTATTCTGTATATATTCCCAATGTAATTTCTATCGCTATCCTCAGTATACATGTTAATTGTTATGTTATAAAATTGTTGAAATCGTTAATTTTAAATTGTATATGATTTGAATCCAAATTATATAAAAATGAGAATGGAAACTTTAATTAAATTTAAAATATTAAAATTGTAGATTGAATTACTAATTGTGTTGCTATTATTGTACATTTCGTTTTTAAACTGACGAATACCTCCATTCCATGGGATGTCAAATTTTGTATCAAATATATATTATATTATTAAAAATAATTTTTGGGTATCTACTACATAGGTTTATAATTAGTTCAACATACTATATAAAAAAAAGTATAAATTCTATAGCAGTGTTTTTAAATAATTTTATTTTGCACAGAGGCATATGAAAATAGAAGAGCATTTTCGTTATGGTTTATTTTATGATTATTTATAAATTCAAGAAATACACTTTCATAAAATACAAAAATACTACCAAATGTCAATTATATTTGATAAACTGTACACACAAAATTACTATTTAATTCATAGATTTTTAATTTTGTAAACCGGCAACACTTTTATTGCAAACTGACTTTAAACCTTTTGGAAATCACAGATTTTTAGACGAAACTTTGAAGAAAGTGGTTTTAAATTTGCATCGCCGAAATGACAAAAAAGAGACTCATGATTATAAATAGTTTCGTTATGTTCGTCTGTTCGTGTGTTTTAGCTAATTTATTCCGTTATCTTTATACACAATGAATCAAATTTAATACAATAATTTGGTAACCTAAAATGTATAAATACTGGATATTTTGCAGACATGTGTTTTAAATTTCACTTTTTTATTCTAAATCGCAATAGAACCTTAATTTAATGCGTATAAGAAACGCTCCTAGCCGACTATTTCACATTGTTTCGTCATTACTGTACGTGAAAATTCTGAAAAAGAAAGTTAAACAAAACTTGTAAACATCATGCCACTTATTCCTACAAAATATGATTCAGACGCTACTTCGATTTAAAAAAAAATCCGCTTAATTTCATAAAACCATGAATATTTTCTAAGTTAAAGAATGATACTTAGCCCCTTATGCTTGGAAGCCCACATATAATTAAACTTAAAAACTAAGATAGTATCGATAAATACTGTTCTCTGTTATAGCAAAAATACAATTTCAAATTAACACATAATAATATCATAATAACTACAAAGGAATGTATTATTTTAGAACCAACGACACAATCCAATTATATCGGGTATTCTGAAACCTAGAACGCAAAATATAAACCTTAATTTTCAATCAATAATTCCTTCATTTTCAATGACTGGCTCGATGGCATGAAGATTAATATCGCTTTCATCTCAACCGAAGATCCGAGTCGATTTGCTCCTTTTTAGTTAACCTACATATTAAAACTGGAACCCTTATTTCAAAACGAATGTATGTAAAACTTACCCACCACCAACGAGCCTGCCATTATATATCTTACATGTACATTTCATGTGCATTTGCCTTAATAACTCCCGATTCATGCGATTTTTAAAATAACATCATTTTTTGTTTCCCTTGATTCGTCCAACTCTCATGTTAACTGAAATACTATTTTTGTAGACTTGCAATATCGCTGTTCAATCTTGGAATCCTTTACCACCAAATAACTGAATATACTGTAACAGTAGGTATTATAATTATGAATGCGAGACGCTGTCGTGTGAACCGCACTTCCAAACCATGGAGCACTTTAAATATTTCAACACGACAAGCAATAATTATTAGTTTTAAATTAAAATACAGATAATAGA
Organism: Zeuzera pyrina; assembly: GCA_907165235.1. Taxonomy (NCBI): domain Eukaryota; kingdom Metazoa; phylum Arthropoda; class Insecta; order Lepidoptera; family Cossidae; genus Zeuzera; species Zeuzera pyrina. The sequence continues at coordinate 23,242,327 of OU015627.1, forward strand.
CTTAAAATGAACAGAGCTCATTGAACAGACTCCATCCACGCTCTTATCATTGAAGGCATAAAAATTGTTATGAGTAGTATGAATATACACACACGGACATATCTTCACGTATCCCTAAAGGGGTGGTCAGAGAGGACGAAGCCGCTATCAAATGAATATAAATATAATAAACAAATAAATAATATGAATATAAATTCCAAAAATTTACAAAAAATTATACTTCATTCGGTCTTAGGCATTTAGGCATTTGTAGCCAAGAGCATTTCGCGCTTCAGCTAGTTTGGCCGCAAAATGTGGCTTTACGCTTCTGAGCGGTAACATGAAAGTTGGACTATTTTATGTTTATCAATAAAATGATCTTTGCATCCAAAAACCATAAAAAATTCCTTTACAATAAACATCAAGATTACAATTAAAAATAATACTTATTATATACAGAGACCTACATTAAAATGTAGTAAGTATATTTTCTAAAAATTTCTGAACACATTTCGAATAAGATATGGGACAATTTTTTAAATCTAAAATACACATTGGCCACCGCAACTCCATTATGGCACTGACAAATTATTATTCTAGACATTATTACAATTGTATTCGTAGCACAAAATTTTCCTTTTTAAATCTAAATTGCATTGAACATGCAATTTAGACAGAACACGTATTTTTATGTTCAATCACGTGTGGTTACACGAACAGGTAAACCATTTTACCTTCCACAATACAATAGAGAAGCAAAATACTTCCCTATTGCGTAGTGCAAAGAGACGCTTTTCCCGTAGACGACATCACCGTGGATGTTATCGCCTACAGAAATTTGAAAGCGTATTGATACAACTGCATTATTAGGTATTAGATATAAGTGGCTATACAGGTCCCACCAGACCTGTATCACTGCGACCCAAATAGATCTATTGTAACCCAACTGCAAACATTTTGCTTCCCTATTGTATCATGAATGGTAGAAATTTGATAAAATCATTCCACGGTAAAATTATATAAGCGCCCAATAAAAATAAAAAGGTTGTGTATCGTCTTTTTATTATTATTTGTCCCTTCGTTTCTTTATGTTGGCAACATTGACTGTAATTTTGCTGTTAAGTGGTTATAAGTTTTTATATCAAAAATATCTTGCAATTTATAATTTATTTATTCGATTAAAAAACCCAAAAACATTGAAGATAGTGCAAGACAGCTTGTGTTAAAGATACGTGCTAAAGCAAATAAAGGCCCATTATTCCTTTCGATCAATTTCGATCACGTATTGCCACCGTAACGGGTAAGTAAAATAAAGTTGCCAGTTTTAAAGATTATACTAACTTTTCGGAATAATAAAGAGATTGACGAAAAGTTTATTTGCAAAATTCTCGACAATAAACAATAGAGTACCAATAAAAATATTCTTATTTAACAATTTACACCCAGTTTGTAGGAACGTCCTTTAAAGTTAATATCTAATTGAAGATCACGCTGACGGTATGACAGTATTATAAATCAATAGTCAGTATGGTTATTAATGGGGCATTATCTTTAATTTCTTGTGACTGGGTGTTAGTTCATTAGAATAATAAGCACTGTATGCTAAATGTTATTTTAAAGAAACGAATGTTTTTGTCTCGTCTGATTTTTTCTTCTCAATATTGAGATGTGGTTTACCCAAAAGCAGGAAAATATAGGCTTGGATGTTTATTTATAGTTGTTTAAATAAAAATGTTAGTATATATAAACTAGGGTGTACATCTCTATGAAAGCTTGCAACATGATGCAAGGCTACCAACTCCTGAACGAGAGAACTTTTTATGATGAAAATGATGAACACACTGTATATGTTATTGTGTACCTACTTTTTATAGATATAGCTATGTACGCATGGCTGCTACAATGCAGTTTACAATAAACTAGTGTGCTACAATTGCTTCGTTTCTAATCAGCTCCATTTGGTTAGATACAAATATAACAAAAAATATCCATAGAATTAATTTTTATTAATGTGAGTTTCACGTATAAAAAATAGTTTTTAGATTAGATTTAGGTGTCAAATTGCGAAAAAACCTGTAAAATATTGGACAATTTAACTGAGAAAATTCCATCAACATATAAATATATATTTATATATTAATCAGATGTATTAAATATTACGTGCATACTGTATTTAGACTTTATCGAATTCTATCAAAATTACTTTATTTGCAGGTATAAGAATATAATTTGTCCGTTCGTAATTAAATTTTGTATTACGAATCCAAAGGTAACAAAAAAATTTTCAGGGCAAGCGAAAAAAATTAATCAATAGGCCGATTCAATATATCTTCCCTATGAAAGCATAACTTTACGTATATAATGTGCTTTTATAATTACTCACATATATAATATTCATATTATTTAAATAAATTCGTAATGAACTAACCCACATTACATATACATAATTATGTATTTATAACTAAAACTATATTATATTATGCACAATTAAAAAATAAAATTTATCCATTTCATTATTATAAGAATCAAATAATATATTTTAAAGTATTACTGGTCATACTTGAGATCTGTACGTCAATCAATCTGGCTCCAAAATACTGTTAAACATCTAAAATTTTCTCCATTTATAAAATAAAATGTACTACTTTTTTACCGCCACCACTGCATTTATCAGTCGACGGTGTGGTCACAGAATAATATATACACAATATTTTTTAAATAAAAAATATCGCTTTTTAAATAATAAATTCACGACAGTAGCAAAATTTGAATTTGGATCTTCTCAAAAATATGCTGTGTTAAAAAATTAGCACATTTTATTTTTATTGGCATTACGATTTCATTGCCTTTGCTTCACCAACATGTTAGACTATAATGCATTATTCTCTATGGTCCGTTGTATATTTGTTACAAACACATAACAAATATAGTGATGTACTGATAGGCAATAATCACTGATACGTACGACTAAATGATTTTACTAAAATAAAATATTTGTGTTTTTTTTATTACTATAGTTAATTTATTTCATTCCAAACAATTTGCTTGCCGAAGGTAAAAATCGGTCTAATGTGAATGGCACTCACACACAAGGGTTTGCGAGAATGGAATCCTACTCTCGACTGGATATGTAGGGTTGTTGTACGTAGGGTGTGAGATGCGGACAGCATCTTATCTTTGTATATAAAATTCCGGTGTGCGTGTAATTCTTCTCCTCCTAAACAGCTTTATCAATTTTTTTTCGTACTTATGAGGTCACCTGGATGGTTCTTAGCTATACTTGGACCCGGTAGGTGGCACTGTTGTCGAGATCCAGAATTTTTTTTATTTTCCAACCAAATCTTTGAAAATATGTATTTCCTTGGATTTCAATATATACTCATACTACGCAACAGATTTTCAATTTTTACTGATATTTAGGGAATTTCTTACGGAAGAACCCGGGGCGAGTGGGTCGCTAGTTTAAATATATATTGTATTAAGAATGTAATAATAAAAAAACGATGCATAGATACATTTTCCGGGTTAAATTTTTTTTTTGAATAACTACAATGGATTCAAATAATAATTATTATTTAGGCATCCAACTACATTACAATACGTTAATTTTAGACAGATGGCAGTGCGTCGCGACGGTGAATAATGCGTGACGAACTGTGGCTATGGCGCAATCCTGACTGGCGCAGTCTTAATCATACTAAATATTGACGTCAAGATATAATGTGATGTATTACTAAAATCTTTAGCTATATTCTGCTCAAACTCCAAAAACCACCAATCGACACGCCTCTGAACGAAGCATCCTCAGGATATACCAGAGATCGGACTCGGTCAGCTTACCAGCACCGAATCGGGAAAGGGATTCGGTGCTGGTAAGCTGACAGAGTCCGATCTCTGGTATATCCTGAGGATGCTTCGTTAAGAGGCGAAGCACTTGTCGATTGGTGGTTTTTGGAGTTTGAGTGGAAAATAACTAAAGATTTTAGTAATTCATGACATGAAATGGATTTCCGCAAAGTAACACCTGAGTCTATACAATATCGTCAAGAAATAAGATGACAGGTCTGTTGTAATCAATCCGCCTTACGCTTATATCGTCAAACCTGTCATATTCAGCGCACTGCCGCCAATTAAAATGAAATGGTTCGTGTTATTCCGCTATTTCATCAGTTTGCCTGAGCGCCCATTTTCATGGAGTTTGTATTATGAGACTGCGACCATGAACCGAATATTTTACGACACCCGCGGCCCCGCCATTATACACAAACATGATGGAAGTAATGAAATAAGTTTTCTACTACATTTCGTAAACCAAACACCGCCTTTCGTAATATGTTTTTGTTCAGAAATGCAATACTGTTCCTTTTTTCTATTGATAGAGGGACGGATGTAGATTCGGAATATAATGTATATGCCCTAGATATATTGTTACAATTTAGTTAAAATATTTCTGTAATTAATTCACAATTTAGTTTGTTTCAGTGTTATTAATATACATATTCGCCTATCAGTACATTATGTACGTATATATGTACGTATTAAGTATATACTTACAATATGTAACTACATCTAATGTACAATAATTATTATATTGTTGGCAGATATGTTGGTAGTTCTCAATTTATACTTGTTGTTTAAAAATCTAACCTTCGAATTGTTTCAAAACAAGAAAAACTTGTTGATATTGAGAAATTGTAAGAATGTTACATGTCAGACTGTAACATTGTTACATGTCGGACTGTAACAATGTTACATGTCAGATTGTAACAATGTTACATTACATAAAACGTTACAAAATTTGGAAGTGGCTCAAATCACTTCAATGCAATTAAAATACTTTAAATGAACACATTTGGAATGTGAACAACATACCGAAAATATATTACATGTAAACTATTGATTTTGATGTCTCTTAGCAGATCTGAACGCTATCACTTATATCACTAGTAATATAGTCAATATCATTATAAGCTATTGGCAAACCATTGGTGTAAATCTTATAGAACACAATATAGCACTTTTTGTAAAATGTCCATTCTGATGTGCCAGTGTATCTGCAAATATAAAGTTCAAACACCAACAATACTCATTTATACATTAATTATTCATGCGAGTTTCTATAACATTTTCGAAGTATGTTATTTAGGACACCACTTTTTTCTCATTTTGTAATATATCTATGTATATTCAATGTAGAACTGCCTGAAATACAGTGGTCAAAGTGACTTACGTTTAAATATGCTTCACACATACCCAAACTGTAACCATGTAACATTATATAATTGTGTTCGCATGGACATTTTAAAGCTCATAACCTCGTGTAGTCATTACGTCCCTACAGTATTATTAGAAGCTTTTTTTATTGAAGAAAAGAAGAGCTTTTCAATTTGGTGGAATATATAGACAATAATCAAAGGTTAAATGATTATGTTGTAACAGTATTTATGTTATGTTGTAACAGTATAGAAGTTTGTTAATAATCAACTTCATTTCTTTATGTATTTTATGTGATAACTCATAACATTTTTTAAGTCAAAGTTGTGTGAATGACTATTTCTTGTATTGATAAATAATAATTGATATTGTAACTCTCAAAGTTCGAGCCTTATTGGCTTTGAAAGCAAGCAAATCAATTCTTAGTCCATATTATATTCCAATTTCCAACGTATATAGTCAAAATAAGATGACTTATAGTGCAGAGAACATCGGATGTTCCGAGTGCGGTGGAAGGTCTCCTGTGTCGGTCCCGTGCGAGCACTTACGGTCGTTATAAGACGTGTCCGGGCCAGGGCGCGGCGGCGGGCGGCCCGTGTTCGGCCGGCCCGGTGAGCCCGGTGAGCCCGGTGAGCCCGTTGAGCCCGGTGAGCCCGTTGAGTCCGGTGAGCCCGTTGAGCCCGGTAAGCCCGTTGAGCCCGGTGGGCTCGGTCGGCCCACACTGGCACTCGTCTACGCTGACCACGAAGTTCCCGTAGTCATCCGTGAGCGCGCTGTGCCGTAAGGCGCCACACAAGCACGCGCGACCGCGTTCCCGCCACCATGTCTCTGATGCACACAGACACAAAAAATATAATAACGTTTATGGACGCAATCCATACAGACAAGGCCGGTCCAAAAACAAAACAAAAAATAATATTTGATTGTCTGTCTGCATGATACATATGAACATATCCAACATACATGCACATATAGTAATGCTATGGAAACAAAGTATCATCTGTGTGAGCCTAGTCTGTCACAGTATGTGCTGCACGCTACATGCTAGTAGATATAAAGGAACCTATACTGGATTTACTTAATTTATACTTCTATTTTACGTTAATAACTAATTAATCTGTGTTTCTATACTGATAATTGTAAATGCGAGTGTATATTTTATCTGTTCTCTTATGTTTTAATGGCTAAACTGCCGAGTCAATTTTGATTATGATAATGAAGATAGCTTGAACTCTGGGAAAATACATATCAAGCTACTCTTTTTTATGTGAACGAAGTCACGGATAATATTTTAGCTAGTATTTAATATGCTTGTTATTAATTCGCATTAAGCAATAATAATTAATTCCGAAGATCATGATAACCATTAGAACAAACCTCCATATTATGCCGCCATTAACACAAGAAACCTATTTTCTTATACAATTTGTCATTGTAATTTTATAAAATTATCACAAGTTACATAACTATGATTCAATTTAATGTAAAGCTAGCATTATGCATTTAGATGTGTACGCACTGCTACGTTTATGTGCATCGAAGTGTACAGTGTCAATAAAACCACTGTCTTGTACAAATAACCAGCCTCGTTATTGTTTTGTTTCCCTCACTGCTCAATCCACCATTCTCTTATTACGATGTATTATTCCTTGTACTTCAAATTCATGAAATTTCTAAATACAAGTTACAGTGAATATATTTGTAATACCACGATAATACCATAACTCATAGAAGCATAGTAAATTCCATTGTAGAGGTTATACATATATGTACATATATTATGGATATAAACTTCTCATCAAAAAAATCGGAACACTACTGCAAGTGCTATTCAGGCGTCATTTAAATAAAAAAGAGGTTTAATTTCATTAAAAAAATACTCCAATAAATAGCTGGCAGTTTAGTCTACACAAAGATGTACCACAATTCCAAATTTGAATTTATATTTTCGAATTTACATTGAATAAATGAATGTGGAGCTCAATGTGGAGATTGTTTTCAATGTGTATTCCGTCGGAATTTCTGCATTTAATCACATTTTTTTTGCCAAAAATATCGTTTTTTTAATAGTGATTGTTAACAAAGCTTTGTAACATCCTACCAAGGAGATTATTTTCCTAACAAATATGGATATCTAGTCCACGGAAGTCGCCCAATTCGGGGATTTGCTGAATTCAGTCCTTAGTCAACGTGTTGTGGCTGCACAATTGCTTCTTATCCTCTCTGCTGTCAATAGAGTGTATCAGCGTTATCGGGAGACTGGTATGTTTACTCGCCGTCCAGGACCTGGTAGACATCGAGTCACGAACTGAACGAGATGACCGGTATATTGTGTCAGTTTCTCTAAGAAATCGTCGATTTACTCTATTCAACTGCAGCAGCGACTCCTTGAGATTCGAGGATTGACTGTGAGCGATTCTACCATTAGAAGAAGATTGGCCTGAAACCTCATAAAGCAGCTAATGGTCCAAAATTGACGGTAGCCTACCGAAGAGCACGCCTTAACTTTGCGCGTGAGCACTTAAATTGGTCATACCTTCAATGGAGCAAATATGTATGGTAACAACGGAAGAAGGAAGGTGTATCAAGAAAGGGAGAGCGTTTTGCACAGTGCTGCATTGAAGAAAGAGTCAGTTACGGTGGCAATTCATGGACGGTTTGGGGAGGCATAAGCGCCGATGGAAAAACCGACCTCGCTTTTGTATCTGGACCTCGCTTACCATCATTAAATGGGTCACGTTACATCGAAGTGTCTGGAGCCTCATGTGGTACCTTACGCACATTTTATTGAAGAAGAGTTCATTTTTATGCAGGACAATGCCAGGGCTCATACTGCAGGCATTGTAAATTAATACCTGAACGAAGTCGGTATTACGGTTATGGGCTGGCCAGCAAAAAGCCTGGATATGAATCCCATACAACACGTATGGGATGAGTTGAAGAGACGAGTAAGAGCGAGAGATCCTGCTCCGGAGACACTTGGCCAACTTAAAACAGCTATACGAGAAGAATGGGATAACATCCCACAACACAAAATTGTGACTCTCATCCGTTCCATGAGGAACCACATGGAAGCAGTCATTCGAGCCCGGGGAGGAATTACGATATACTGAATAAACTTTTTTTAAACATTTTTTTGTCTTACGTCTTTGTTTCTAACATTTTACAAATTCTTCTCAAAGGGTAAAACCATACCTGTTGAACAACACACGCTAGCTTAAGAAATTTAATTTTAATTTGAAACATCAATGTTTGTTAAACGATACCTTATAATATCCGCAATTAACTGGCACTATTTCTTTTTTTTTGTTTTAACGTATAAAGTTCATAAGACTCATTCAAAACCAAACTTCAAGGGTGTTTCGATTTTTTTGATGAGAAGTATATAATACTTTCATTGTATACAATAATAAATTAGTAATGAATTATAGGACGGATAATAATAATCTTACCTCTGCTAATGTCTAACTCATTCATCAGTTCTTCATTCATTAGTGCGCTTAATGCATCATCTGTGTACTTTGAATCTGTAAAATAAATATTGTTGTTAATCTGTGTTCAATGCAAGCAAAACACTGAATAATTAGCTAATATTATATCATGTAACATTATATTGTGTTACAATGAATACACAAATATTATCTATTTTAACACTTAAAAACTGAATCACCATTATTATAAATAATTCCATACAGAACACTTTAACCAATTTATATCTACAAAAGTTCTTTATAATTAATAATAAAGCAAGCAAGTCAGAGCATAAGTGGATTTGTCTCAACAGAAGAGCGAGATAGTGAAAGAAATGACAATCTCCATCCTTGTCGGGGATTTGTGGTGATTGATTGCAGCTGAAGTACATATACATAGAGTACAGATGTTCTCCAAGTATATGTACTTTATTTATTTAATTTTTTTATTTATTTAACATGTGAATCACAGGTATTAATGGTGTTATAAATTATAATATATATATATATATATATATTCCGTTCACTGTGTTCCACCCCTAAGGGCATACATAGGTCATCTTTATATTTAAAATTATATTATAATGAAAAGAAAATAAAAGTGTTACATCAAATCATCAAATTCATTATCATCTTTTATAAATTACGTCGTTTAGAAACTCATTAAGTGTATAATATGCCTTATCTATTAATATATTTTTCACATTATTTTTAAAAGAATATAATATTATTATTGTTAATATAATATTATTATTATTTGGTATTTTATTGTATATTTTTTGAGCCTGACAAAATATTATCAGGCTTCAATTTTTTCTTCGAAATCGCCAAGTACAAGTCTCCTTCAAGTCTACCCTCCATATGTCTTGGAAACATGTCGATATTTGATTTTACAAATACTAGTGATTCATATATGTACAGGAAGACAGAGTTAATATTTTTAAAATAAGGTTTACATTAATCAGTCCGTTTTAAGTTACAAATTGCTCTAACGCAGCGTTTCTGTGCCTTAAATACCTTTAGTAGTTGTGAAGAAGAACTCCAGAATAGTATTCCATATCTGAGTATGGACGCATACAGCCAAGGTATGCAGTGAGCGTAGTGGTTCCACTAACTATTTTGCTAAGTTTGTGCAAGGCAAAAGAAAATTGTGATATTTTTTTACTTAATATATCAATATGAGGTATCCATGTCATTTTACTGTCTATAGTTATTCCATGAAATTTAGTATTACTTATGTCACTAATCTCTTTACCCAAATAATTAATATCAAATGTTAATTGATTATGTCCTGTTTTAAATATGTACATTATTTTAGTTTTGTCAATATTTGCTTTCAAATTATTATATGTCAACCAATCAATTAATAGTGGCATTTACGTCATTTATAATTAAATTGAAATCATTACCATGAAATAACATAGTACCATCATCAGCAAACAATGTCATAGAATGTTTAGTTACTGTTGGAGTCATTAATGCAAATTGAAAATAGTAGTGGTCCCAACACGCTTCCTTGCGGTACTCCATATTTAATTGTTTTACTATATGGAACTGAAAGTTTTCATTTGTTTCGTTTTCATGCAAAACCTATTTATCTGTGTAATTTGTTTCCTGTTTGTTAAGTACGATTTTAATAAATCTAGAACTTTTCCTCTTACGCTGTAAGCATGCAATTTCTGAGTCAATATTTGATGATCTCCATGGTCAAAAGCTTTAGACATATCCATAAATAATGCAATCGTATGTATCCCATTGTCTATATTCATTACTACTTTATTTAAGGAGTTATAGACAGCCATATTAATAGATTTATTTTTCCTGAATCCATTTTGTTCCTCAACCAAAATATTATTATGTTCTAAAAATAAATACAATTGATTGTAAATAACTTTTTCAAATATTTTAACCAATACTGGTATAAGTGCTACAGGTCTATAAAAGTTCATGTCTTCTTTGTCATCTCTCTTAAATAATAATATAATAATAATAATAATAATTCTTTATTGACAAATTTCACAATATTAATGAAATCTCTAACTACTGAACTAGGCATATGGCCTGTATCTCAGTAGCTAGCTTCTTCTCCAAGTTATTACAAAATGTCAATATAAGTAAAGTAATATGCAGTAAAAAATATAAAACAAAATAAAACTTATGGTTAAACTTAAGTAAAACGTGAAAAGCAAAAAGAAACACGCGATGAGTGTGTGTGGGTGTATGTTAATGTGTGTTATGAATGAAAATTGTGAATGTGTGTAATGTATGGTGTACATATACATATATACTGTTTATATTAATGTTAATGGTTTAATGATGGTAATTTTAAGTTTATCCTGAAAAGTACCATGCTCGATACACAAGTTAATAAGATAAGTAATAACAGGGGCAATGGGAACCGCAACATCTTTACTTCAGCTGCACTGTTCTCTGTACTGTCTATATCGATTAGATATTTTTCTTTTTCATTTTGCTTTCTCTTTCTATTGATAGGATGCGTTTTTAGTCTATTAGTAATGTCTATGGTACTCACAATAACAGTATGTTAGGTTATTGAAAGTTAGACTCAGGTTTAGTTTCAAGTTGAAGCCCTAAAACTTTCTTTCTTCATTCTTCATGGCTTGGCGCACAGATTATCGCATTTGCCAATGTCACGTATTAATAAGTAGAATTGACATGAAGCACGTTCGAAGTTTTCGTTTTTTTTCTTATCGTGAAACTCCTCCAGTAAAGTGATAGTAGACTTTACTGAAGTTATAAAGGACTTCTTGGAAGAGCGCGAGAACTTCAGCTATACATTTGTTTAGACCTGTTCCATTCTTTTCACTTATACAGAATTTTAAAACTCAATATATTATCACTTTTGTACTTTAAAACTTTCAAATATGTAAAAAATACAAAATCTTAATAAAATGACAACCTCACTTCTCCCGTTCCCACCAAAAAGTCCGCTTTAAACCTGAAGAAGTAAAAGGTTATAAGTTTCAGACTTATTGATCAATACATGTTTCACTTTTCAATGCAGCATACTCAGGACATTCCTGAGCTTCGAGCTTTACATTTTAATTAGCTACCCAGCAGCGAGTGAAACCCGGAGTAAATTCAGTGCTGGGTATCCGACTGGATTTGAACTCAGTAAATTTCTGAGATGCTTTGTTGTGTGGAAAATCACGTGTTGACCGATTGATCACATTGAAATTTTGGCGGAAGATGGCTAAAAACACATAATTGTAAATTAATTACAGTGTGTTATGCTAATTCCACAGTCCACATGCACGTAAATTCTCTACAATTTTGAGTTCGTTCGAGCAAGATCAAACATATAGACCAGAGATTCCTAAAGTGGGGTCCACGGAACCCAAAGGTTCCGTATACAAGACACTAAGGTTCTGCGAATATTACATTGGTCGTTCAATCGTTGGAATTTTTTGGTTACCGTCATATGTGGCGACATTATTTTTTGCGCGGAACTTGGTCTAAGCATACATATTGACAAACATTGAACCATTTTTATTCTATAGGAGGTACTACACAATAAAAATACTCGATTATAGACCTATTTATAGTTATTATAGGAAACAGTGAAGTAATTTCATTCATCTCCTTAATCTTTATTCTAAATATTTGTAATGAATGATTTTTACTCATATTTGAAATATCAGTAGGTATTTCTTATTATTATAGTTTGCTATAGGGTTCCACAAATTAAATGGGATTTATTGAGTGTTGATCTTAAAAGTTTAGACTGTCATGTCTTAAGATATCATGCAATAAGTCTTAAGACATAACAGTCCATACGTTTGAACAATCTCAAACCGTCGAGTATTTAAGTGCGTGAGGACTTAGCATTAGTTTCGGAAGAGTTAATGTAATATACCTATTTCGTGTTTAACGATAGGCTCCTCCTTAACGACAACGGGCAGAGTGGGCGACGTGGGAGTGGTGGGTGTGGTGGGAGTGGTGGGCGTGGCGGGCGGCGTGGGCGCGGCCTCCGCGCCGGCCGCCGCGCCGCCTGTCGTCTCGCCACTACTGTTCGAACTGCACTCGGGGCTGTATGGGGCCATCTGGAGCCAACAACCATGAAGTTATTACTATTAATTCTATTACATTTTAATCTCTATAGTGTTTTCTTAACTGGGACAGTATGGAAAAATCTGAATCCATGAGAGATACAACGGAGCTGTGTTAAGACACATTTGGTCTTTTTTTTTTTATATTTCGCGTTATGGGCTTTTTAGTCAAGCGTGAGTTGTCCATAAAAAATAGTACAATTTTCGAAATTTCTTTTTAATGATCGCCTCAATTTTATGTAAGCATCATTTCATTGTATCAGAAGAAAAAAATCTAGACAGCAGAACTTGGTCAAATTTAATAAAAATTTTTTTCATGCAATAGTGTATGGAGAAGTTCGAATCCATAGGAGATACAGGGGAACAAGTTTAGGGACCATTCGGCTTCTTTTGTGAAAACAACTTTGGCATTATACATTTTTTGGACAAGTGTAAGTTGTCCATAGAAATTAGTAAAATTAACAATTTTTTTTAATGCAGATTGACTCAGTTTCAGGTAAGAATCATTTCATTGTACGCGAAGAAAAAAATCTGGACAGCACAAGTTGGTAAAATTTAAAGTAATATTTTTTCACACAATGGAAGAATTGAAGGTACTAAATCATAGTCTACTTACTTGGGAACAATTCATTTAAAGTATTCCTTAACTGAATTTCGTGTCGATATGTTCTACACAAAATTTAAATACGGAACAATTTTTAGCCCACAAAAGTTTTTGTCACTTTGAATTAATTATTTCGTTGGAACTACGTGAAGGCAGTTCAAATAGTAGCTAAATGGCAGAATAGTCTAATGACTGTTATCACAAAAATGCAGATCTCACTCTTAAACTCCGGCGTCGCCTTGGCGTAACCTCAGCCATCTTGTAGCTACTGTCCATAGCCCAATAGGAGCCCTTCCCAGGATCATCTTTACTTCGAGCCACCTTCATAAAGCACTTGTTTAGAGACAAATTGTGTCTTATTGAGTTCTGAAAAAAGAAATGTGTCTTCTTTACCCTCACACCTGTTCTAAAAAGCACAGTACAAGTAAGCATACAGTATTCTATCTCGGCAGTGTCCTAGATATAATTACCTACGGTCGTTTGGTACGTAAACGCGCAATAGGGCTACCAAATTTAATACGTTTTTATTTATATAATTTCACTAGTATTTTATATCTAGTTTCAAAAGTTTGTCAGTTAGTATGGTGGAAATGGACAAAAAAAATGCTTTTTTATGTGCAGTATAATTAAAAATCAGCAATAAATTAACTAGATCATTATGATAATATATTTCCTACAAATTAGCAACAGAGAAATATTTCCGGTTTCAATATAGATGTATTCAAACATCCATACACTGAACATTATGCTCGTAAACTTGATTGACATAATATTTAGTCAGTAAATGCGCGGGAGCGTCTCACACCGTCCGACGACAACCGCGGCGCACTCGCAACTGTTGTATGTCGAGAAATGACGAGATTTCGAGCGCGTTGTTTGGGAGCGTTTGTATGAAGATAGAATACTGTATGCTTACTTGTACTGTGTAAAAAGCGTCTACAAGGTGCTAAGCATTGGCGTCACATATTACCATTAAGCAATTAGCTACAATCGCTTGGAACCAATTCTTACTCAATGGTTACTGACTTGAAGTCCACTCAAACCTAATCATTTGGAAGAACACATTATTCATTTGACTGAATAAGTTTTATTTTTACTCATAAAATAGTTTAAGTAATAAAAATAATGTAGGTATTCATTGTTCCAAATTATTGGAGAAATTACACTAGCAATCTTGAACCAATTTTTTACAATTCTATATATTGCATTATAAAACCAGTTTTTTTATAATTCATTTCACATACATGGACAACAGCTAATATTGATTAGTGGTGGTTTCAAAATGGATGTCCTTAATCTCAAATGATATATTTGTTCTTCCAAATATTCGTTTTTGAGAAAGATACTTCACATACACATGTGGATATAAACTAGTAAGTAGCCAGGTAAAATTTACCTAGTTTTTTTTTGCATTTTCATATTATTCTTTTCAACAGTGATAAGGGTGACTCAAAGATATCAATTACAAAATATTTATTTAAATTAAATATTGAAATCAAGCAGTAAGTTTTGAATTAAACCTAATTTAAAAATACATACCATCCAACCTTTTCCTGCTTCTTTATAATACGGAAAAGCATTGCATATGTAATTATATATTTCATTTAATGTCATCTTTCCATTGGGTGAACTGCTTATTGCCAGTCTTATCATACTTGCATAGCTGTAGAAAGAATTAAAAATGTCAAGAAAACATTGTTTTATTTTTTTTTCATTTGTGACAAAGTTCTTATTACTTTACCACTTTATAAGTTTTATAATAAGAAATAACTGAAGAAATTTGGAATATATGACATTTTTTTGGAAAAGACCATTAGAATCCATTAGATGTAACAGTATATTTCGATTTTATGATTTTGAAGTATAATTTATCAGCAGATTTAGAACAACACAACCAGAAATTCTCAATTAGAAATTAATATTGTGGTATACAATGATATTATAATACAAAAGAGTTAGATAAGTTACCTTAGTACTAATCCAAGTAAAATATTGTACCAGTTACAATGTTACAAAGTGAGACAAATAAACATTGCACTGCATCGCTATGCAATGTAAAACATAATTGCATTTCAAACTAACAAATCACATAGCTCTCCAAATCATTGTGATTAGACTGTAAAAAAATACTTTTGCTTTTGTTTCGAATTTCGTTTTTCTTGAATCATGTACATGAGAACATATTTATTTAAAAAGATTATCAACATTTTTTAATTATAAATTTGAAAATGATGAATTATATATTATTGCTTTTAATAAATGTAAACGATGATTAAAACTGGGTAGCTGCATCATCACATGATCATGTATATTATAAAAAACGTTTGGATTATTAAGACTTTAGAATTTTGAATGTGCAATAGGCATTGCATGACTGTGGGTTCTGTAACATTACTTTTCATATTCTTTGGCTAAGTCCGGGTTGGCTAATTAGCAAAGTTTTGGGTGCCACTTTTCGAGTGCATGTAACCTATCTACCACTTTTGTATTATAACATCATTCGTGGTATATTATTATCTACATATTAATAAGTGAAGTGAAAAATTTAGTTCCGTTTTAAGAAAATTAGGCAGACGGAGGAGTGTGAAATTTGGTACACTTAAAGTTTATATGGAGAAGGACTGGAGAAAGCTAAAATCTTTATGTAATATGTGTTACAAATAAGAACATTAAAATAATTTACTATATTGCATTCTCTTTGATGGAAGCATTGTGAATGTTGAAAAAGAATGATGTTATTGATATATCTGTCATTAGGTTTTTTAAAAATTGGAAGTCTGTGAAAAATAAAAGAAATGATGAATTGTTGAAATTGTTTTAATTATAAAAAATCATCTTTGCTCTATTTAAAGTTTCCAACATCTGGGGTTTTGGGAGCGATTGATAAGGTCACTTAAAGAAATATTAAGACGTATGTTAGGAAGAGCAGCTGTAAACTGTGTGGAAATGGTCACTATTCTCTGTGAATGTGAAGCGGTTCTGAACTCGAGACCATTGACTTATGTTGCAGGTGATAAAGAAGATATGAAACCTCTCACCCCACCCATGTTTATACAAGATTTCAGAAGTGCTTATGATACAACTGATTTGGACTAATTTATAAACCATTCATTGTTTACGTTGATACTGCCAATAATGTCAAAAAGACTGTCAATGTCAAACTCACAATAGTTTGTGATCATATGTAATGTAACCTTCTTGGATCAAACAGTAGCACAGAGTAGACTGTTGCCAAAGAGTATATTATAAGTTTATATTTACAGTCTAATCTCGACCACAGGGAGATCTCTAGTTAATGTTTAGTTTATTCAAAAGTTTCAAACTATAATTACTAAAAGACCTATGATTGCAAGTTCAATCTCACAGACTAAATTGACTTATAGTGACGTTGTTGTGCGTATGATAAACTTTTCTAATCAGATTATGATCTAATCAAAAATTGAAATCTTTATATGTCAGTACAATTTACTTTTTGGACAATGATTAGCAAAAAATTTAATTAAGAATTTTGTTAAAACGATACAATATTAAAATTCAAATTCCATTAGACCATTAGACAATCTTAAGCGAATTTTTGAGCTACAAAATGATAACAATTCAGTTTATTACTGAGAGTTTCAACTGCCTACATGCATACTGAATGTAATAAATTAATCATAGCAAGAGGTGACACAAAAGATGACTCATTAAATCAAGACTTTGAGACCCTACTCAAGGAAAAACGTATCATTACCTATACGCTGGCTTCGCATGTTTTATTTTATTCGTGTTCTCTTTTTGGTCAGTCTCCTTGTTGTTGTTTTCCTGTTGGAGGGCCGGCGGTTGCACGTCTTCGTAAAGGAACCGCGGGATGGGCCCTAGGGGACTGTGGCGTGGCGGGCCAGGGCTGTACGCCGGCAGCCACTCCACGCCTGGCCCATCACTCATTGTCCCATCAATTTGATACTTCTGCCTCCAATTGCGCACTACACGTAATCACATTACAAAAAATCACACAAAAACTGTAGTTCGACACTGTTTCCTTATGATGCAGCAGCAAAGTGGGCGTGTAACTTGCTTCACTACCTTTTATGAATATCTTCATTCATCGTAAAACATCAAGGAGCCTTGAAATGACGACTAAACGGAAACCACTCTAATACCAAACTTAATAGACGAATTAAAAGAAAAAAAAATAAGTATCTTGAAATATATCGAAGAGCACTAATTAAAGATGACAAAATAATATAAAAACATAAAGAAAAATTAATTTTATGAAATTATTATGACATTTGATGAACCTACAACAAGTAAAATGGCGGATTTTCTTTATTTTTGTCTATGGACAGAGGCGTAGTCTATGGCTGATAGATTTTTTGCTTCTTTGCTTTTGGAACGCATTCAGATTTAAAATGCAAACATTAATCATGAATACAACATATTTACACAAAACTGTTTACACATGGGTTTACACCAATGACTAAGGTTTACATGCTTACATTTAATAGGTATCGCCTTTCAGACGTTGCGAATTGTTCGACAGAACGAAATATATTATGATAGAAAGGGATGGGAATACACATACTTCGTCTTGAATACTGTTTAGCTGTTGCGTTTGACAGACATAAGCACCAAACAAATCTTAGTTTGTTAGTACTTTTAAGGTTTAAATTATTTTTTAACTTTAAAATGAAAAATTAATACATAAAATTTTTGTGAGGAGCAAAGGCAGGTTTAAGCCTGAAAGAGTATAGTGGACACATCAACATAACATTGCAACGTGGCTTGCTCAGGCTGGCAGAGTGAGATGTGGGTTGAGTAATTGAAGCTGTTAATCATTACTATCACCTGGAGAGTGGTGTACCTAATTTGTATAAGGGCGCCTAGTACACCTCTGCAATCGACAGCTAATGGAATATGTATTGAAAGTTATTTATTTAGGTACAAGAAAACATCACACGAAGAAACAACATTTATTTCTTATACCTAAGTTTCATTGGTGGATGCAATGAGTTCAATATAATTAAAAAGTTATTAACAATTCTAAAAGATTAAATGCTATTGTAATACATTACCTTGTTTATTATTGTTTATTTATAAAGAAAGAACATCTATTATCTAACAGCACTAAGATATTAATAAGTTTACAGGTAATTAATAGTATGAAAGTTTTACAAGTATTGAGCTTAGTTATGACTTGTTATACATCAACATAATTTATTTATGTTATCCTAAATTCCAGAGAAATATACTTAATTATAAAGGTTTAGAAACCATTACATAGTTTATGTACTGCATTTAAATGCTTAGTACTACAGATACATAAATCAAAGTATATTTTATACATTAGAATGAAATCATAAATTTAGAGAGAAAAACATATTAGATACAAATATCTTTACGTGGAGCTAATACCAACGGAGAGTCATTTATTAGTTACAAATAGGCCACATGTCGTCTAGTCTAGCTTTACTTGTGTGGGATTAGCACCCCAATTAGAAATAATGTTTTTAATTTAATAATGTGTAGTAGTGTAGATTATGTAATCTCATGGTGGATCCCATGAGTTCAAAGGACACCTAAAATAACCAGGGGGCCAATCGCGCTAATTTGGAACGATAATACCAAAACTAAACCAAAAACGTTACGTTAAGCGCATCTCGCGCGCTAATAATTTTAAAGGAAACGAATTAGCTATTTTTCTGAAAATATGTTAGTATAGCGATCGATTGAATTTTTTGTTTTACACCTTAGAAAAAAATTTATTCATTCTTATATTGTACAGGGTGTATATGACAACGGGACAGTTACTTTAATGGATGAAAGGGCATAACTTTAGTATGTAGTTACAAAAAGAATTATCGAAAAAAACGTATCCGTTTAAGAGTTATGACCGTTTTAATTTTCAAGTGTTATCCCCAACATTTTTCGTAAAACTGGGTTGATCGTGTACAGTTACAGATTTTAAATCTTACGTTTTTTTTATTTTGGAATAATTTCATCCGTTACTGAAATACAGCCTGAAAACCATTTTCAAAACTAATGCGTATACCCCAATGGGGGTTTTTTTTATTTAATAATTAGAGATATATTCGCGCACAATTTTTTGACAGCGATTGAAACCAAAAACATTTCGTCGAGTATATCGTTTCCGCTGTCAAACGAACGTTTTTGATATAATTCCTGCTGAGCGCAATTTTCTGACAGCGTTTAAAACCAAAACCGTTTCGTTGTAAATGTCGTTTTCTCTGTCAAACGAACGTTTTTAATTTAGTTTGGGCTGAGCAACCTTTATAACGTTTTGAGAGTCGTTATAAAAACAAAACTATTAAAATTATGGGGCTTTATCTCAATTTGCTGGACAGTGCTCATGAGGTAGACGTGGCTGAAGAGAGAGCATCAACCCAGAGACAGAATACAAATATTAGACGATCATTGTTTTCCATATCGCCAGAAAACGATGTATTTTTAACAGAGCTTTATGCCTGGCTGGTGAAGGAATGAAGTCCTCATAACTTGCCCCATCGTAATTCAATTGGATAAGATGTGGAGGCAAAAGTGTTTATGGCGCACTCTAAATTATTAGGTAATTACACATTACATATACTATAAGTAAATACAAATTGGTTATTACATCTTTTAGCTTTTGATAACTGTACGCGACTGGGTTCATAGCACAGGTCGACTGGAGATATAAAGTGCAACCCAGTCTCTTAAACCAGTGTCAGGAAAGCCGCAAATGAAGATACAATGGCGTACAATATACCTACGGTCCTAAAGAAACACGTGGCAATCCCATCTAAAAAAAACCGAGAGAGAATACAATAAAAAGACGGTGGGAAAGAAGTTGCAACAGTACATAAGGCATCTTCAGTAGGTAGTTCTGTGTTATTTATCCCATTCGTGCAATATGATATTTTTAATTTAATTTGTACAGAGCCACAAGGTTGCCAGGGGTTCTAAATTGTGTAGCGATAGCACCCATGCCATGTTGCCATTGTAACGCAAGCGGAACATGACATGGTATCAGTTTTTAATTTTATTTGAAGACTAGCTGTACCCGCAACTTTGTCCGAACGGAAAAAAATTCCATGGATTTGTATATATGTACAAAGTTTTGGAAAAAAACCCTACGTCTAGCCTACGTCTGTCTCCGGGCGCATACTCCTGCTGAATCAAATTTCATAGTCAAATCAAATCAAATCAAATCAATTTATTTAAGTAAACCCAATCACAAGGTATTTTTGATCGTCAAATCTACTTTAGTTCGGTTCAAAGAGAAGAGAAAAGAAAACCTGGACACTAAGAAGAACCGACAAGAAACTCAGTCAGGTATAATTTTTTCAACATCATTTTACAAAAGGTTTATTAAAATACAATATTCAGAGAGTCAGTAAATGCATGTGCAGAGAAAATCATTTCCAGACTATTGTTTTATCTTCAACGAAATCGTTTATTTTATAGTATGATTGTCTAATCAATGTACGTTTTATAACTAATCTAAATATATTTTCTGTTAATTGAGTGACTTCTTGAGGAACTTTATTATAAAAACGAACGCAGTTACCCAAAAATGAAACATTTGACTTATGTAATTTAAATTTTGGAACAACCAATTTATCACGTAGTAATTGGTTCAACGCTTTAGCATTTGCCATTCAGTGTCATCCCTCTTTTCACCCCCTTAGAAGGTTAAAAAATTGCGCTTTTTGATAAAAAAATTGCGTATGTCCGTTCCCAAGTGTTAAAGTATCTCCATACCATATCATAATCTGTTCCCTGTTCAATATTTCGCATGCAAAGTTTCATCCCCTTTATTACCCCTTTAAGCATAGATCTTGTGAAAAAAGTAGCCTATTATTTGTACATTATTAGTATTACATGTTCTTACTATATAGCAATTTTTATCTAGATCGGTCTAGCCGTTCTTGGGTTATGTAAAGACATACAGATAAATAGACATACGAAAACTGAAAATATTATAGAATTGAAGTCAGTGAATCATAAAACGAAGATTTGTCACAATTTTGTCAAAAAAAAAATTGTATTTACAGACAAACGCTGTAGTAGTTGTCGAGTCAACGACAACTGCAGCGAGAATCACCAGAATAATTCAATGATAACAAATTATGAATTATTAACTATTTATACATGAACTATTTTATTTTTTTATAATTTATTAATTCTTGGTCTACGACTCTTATATTACCTCGGTCGACGATAGCCGATACAAAAAATACGTAGTTGTAAATGTAATAAGAAAAATAATAACGACATAATTCAAAGCAGTCGTCTCATCATTTACAAAATTTATTATTGAACTCTGTCGTTGACTCGTTGACCTTTACTTATTCTTTTCTTCTTTAAATGTCTGTCAAGAACTCTCTATAGCCTGTGCAGTCTAGCCGACGTACCGCGCGGACCTCTCGCTCGCATACTGGGTATTCGACAGTCATAATGAATAACTCGTCGAATATACCACCACGCTTCATAGTCGTTCGTTCGTCGTGGAGCGTAGCGGGGAGCTCCATTCTCCGAGTGTGTCCTAGGCGTTCGGTTCGGCCCACGCCGTTCCCCCCGATCCCGGCCTCCCACCAACGGAAATCACCGGAGGAAGGGGTTCGGTGTCAGGCCATACGGACCGACGCCTAGAGGTCGAGGTGCCGGCAAACCCCCCAGTGATACCCCAAGACGAGCGACGCCTCGTCCGACACAAACAGCCCTTTTCAGGGCTATGAAAACTGCCCTTTTAAGGGCGCAACTAGCAACCGACTTGCTTACAAAGTACGTAACCCCCGACAACGTGCGGCAGTAGAGAGAACGAGGGAACTCGCGGGAACGCCGGAACTCGTGGGTACGCCGGAACTCGAGAGAACGCCGGAACTCTCGAGAACGCCGGAACTCTCGAGAACGCTGGAACCCTCGAGAACGCTGGAACCCTCGAGAACGTCGGAACTATCCAGAACGGAACTCGCAAGTACGCCGGAACTCGGAAAACGGAGCTCAACTTGTCCTGATACTGGCCGCGGAGAACTGCCACTAGCTACACAGTTGCACCGTCCTAAGGTGAGCGCAGGAGCAGACTCATCGGACACAGACAACTCTCAACAGAGCGTCAACAGCCCTTCTCATGGCTCCCCAAACCGCCCTTTTGAGGGCGAAAGCAGCCGATCGTTTCAGTGCAAATACGCGAGACAAAAGTCGCGAAAAGCAGACACGAATTTCGCCACAGACGAGACATGCGACACGGTGTGGTAACTCCAAAAACGGCCGGTACGGCGGCCCGGAGCGACCTTAATGTCGCTACTGCCCGCCTGGAGGCGCCACTATCTATGCAACCGACAGTAAGCTCGAAGTCGACGCCACTCGAACCACCAGCGCCGGCAAATGTTCCCGATTTCCATATACCGGACATACTCGACAATGTATTAAAAACATTCGTACATAAACAGCTTCTAAGACTGAGGAATAACGACCCCGAAGGCTGGGAAGAGGTTGTCAAGGAGACGGCAGCCACACGTGAAGCCTCCTCTATCTCCCACGAGATGGCACCACATACACGTCTTCATACATCGCTACCAGCAAGCTTAAATACAACTAGTACCGAAGACGGCCGCAAGAGGCCGACACAAGTCGGTACAACTAGCCAAAAAGGAAGAAACCCAGAAGCCAAGGAATTACAAAGATTTTCAGTGATTTAAAGATCGCCACCGCTGAAGCCCCTCAGGACCCCATGGAGGTGGTAGATGAAGAACGAGTCCCAAAGAGAAAGGACATTAGCCCGAGTGCGACTGCAGACAGCGCTGGGATAAAAGGAACCTCGAAGAAGCCATATTCCCCGGACCCCCAACGGGACCCCAGACTGAGGGCCCGTGCCTCAACACCGCAGAGACCCTCACAAATATCTGCACCGTCGATGCGCACTACCTATGCGACGACGGCGGGAATAAGACCGGGACCCTCGACGGCCGGCACCTAACCGTCGGCCACCCAGGGAACCCAACCGGCAGTGGGCAAGCCCGGCACCCCGGCGGCCATCCATCCAGCCTCAACAACAGAGCAGCCACGCAAACCGCGCTACCCACCCTTGGTAGTGGAGGTGTTTCCCAAGTGGCACAAACATTTGAGAGCCCTTAAGGAAAAGCTGGGGCGTACACCTAGCGTACGCCCATATGGCAAGGGCATATGATTCTTACCACAGGACGAGTATGAGTTCCGTACGGTTCAAGCGTACCTTTCAGATCACGAGAGCACCGGGATCGTATGGTTCGCGTATTCGCTGCCGAAGGACCCGGCCGGACACCCGGCCAACGCCTGTCCGAGACCTAGGGAGGAGCCACCGACTTGCGCAAACTGCGGTGGGACCCACACCGCAAATGCGCCAATATGCCCGTCCGGAGGAAGGAACTCCGGAATAAACTAGAGAGGACAGCGCCGAGGACAATCCTTCACGCAGACCGCCCGAATGCCAGACCACCGCACGTTCAACCAAACACCGTGGAGGAGCACGTGGGGCCGAGCCTGATGGCCCCTGCTAACCCCCCCACCACCCGAGGCGACCCTAATTCCCATCAACAGCCCAAGGCGAAGAAGAAAAAGAAGAACAAGAAGGGTCGGAGGGGGAAATCGCACAGGAGGCGATGGCCCACCCTCCCCCAGAAACCACCAAAACCGCGATGATAGAGCTCGTCCAAATACTCGCAACCATCAACGGGGGCGGAAACCCCATCACAACCATTGCGGAGGCACTAGTGTAACTGCAAAAGCCCCAATGAAGACCGGTAAAACCTGAAACCACAAGACGGCTCTCCAATGGCAACCCTTAAGGTTCTACACTGGAATGCCTGCGGGATCTGTCACACAGTGACATTACTCCGTGATACTAAGGGAGGAGGACATCGACATAGCCCTCATCTCGGAGACTACGCTGACTAACAGAATATCGATAAAGTTCCCTGGCTACTATACCTACCGCCAGGACGACCAAACGACCGACCAAAGAGCGTGCAGAGGTCTAATGGTCCTGGCAAAACGTAGGCTGGTACATCAACCGTTGCCCCAGCATGGTTAGAAGAGTTGCAGGCACTCGGGATCGTGCTGGGAACAGAAAACCGTAACATCAGGTTATTTGCAGCTTACAGACCGCCACACAGCAGGGGCAACCTAGAGGAGATCGTAACCCTCTTCAACGAGGGTGCAACTACGATCATTGGAAGAGATTTGAATGCTAAGCACCCGGCATGGAATTCGGCGGTGGCCAACGCAGCTGGCAGGCAACTATTCGCTTTGGCGGAATCTAAGGAGTTCGATGTTCTGGGACCAGAGGCGCCAACTCATTACCCCTTCAACGCAACTTCCGCACCTGATGTGCTGGACATACTGGTGGTGCACGGCACAACAGGCGGAGCTACCTAAACGGCGCTGGATTGCCATACGGGCTCTGACCATCAGTCCATCAAGGTATACCTAACTTTGCAGCCGATAGCAATCCGATTCCCGGCAAGACCTCGTTAGGTGGGAACAGTTCGAGCAAATACTTGCACGAACGACGCCCACCTACCCCATACGTACCAGTACAGACGTGGAAGCGCTTGCAAATGACATCACGCTCTCCATCCAGAGGGCCATGGAGCTGGCCTCACAAGAGGATTCCAGCACAAACTAGAGTAGCAGCAGAACAAACTCCACAATTCCTCCGCACACCGTGCGGAAGATTAGCGAGAAGAGGAGGCTAAGGAGAGCCTGGCAATTCAGCCGGTCCCCGACCCTCCGACACAGACTAAATCAACTGTCCAGCCAGATATCGGTCGAATTCAGACAACACGCCTACGACCGTTGGGAAAGACACATCGGGAAAGTGGGCGATAGCTGGAACAGGATACACCGTCTCTGCAGGCACTCGTCTCCCCGGAAGGCACCCCTCGCTTCCGAACGGCGGATAGGGCGGAGATATTCGTACTGCATTTAGAGGACCAGTTCCAACCGAACCCGCCCAACAACCTGAAAGAAGAAGCAGAGATCCAGCACCTCAGTGCCAGCGGACGAAGACCCGATCGTGTTTACGCCTGAAAGGGTCCGTCGACTAGCAGGCTACCGCTGAAGAAGGTCCCCGAACTGGACCGGATTACCAACGTGACGATTCGCCATCTGCCATTCCGAACGTTAGCAGCCCTCACCCGGCTGTATAATGGCATGATGCGCACCAGCTGCTTTCCGCAATCATGGAAGATAGCAAAAATTATCATGATCCCGAAGGCAGGAAAGAACGCCACTAGACCGGGGAACCGGTCGCACTCCTGTCGAACCTCTCGAAGCTCTTCGAGAGGCTACTGCTACCCCACCTAGCTTCGATAATCACCCCGCGACGGGAGCAGTTCGGCTTCCGGAGTGGACGCTTCAGCTGGCCAGGGTACTGCACCTCGTGACCTCCTCGGTCAACAAAAAGGAGCACGTGGTGTCGGTATTCCTGGACATGGAGAAGGCGTTCGACCGCGTGTGGCACAGCGGTCTGATACATAAACTCGCCAGCACCTCGACTCCCAGAAGGATAACGAAACTTATAGATTCGTTTCTACGGAACAGAAGCGGCAGAGTGTCGGTGGAAGGTGAACTCTCGACCGAGTTCCGCGTGAGGACCGATGTGCCACAAGGCAGCTGCCTATCTCCGGCATGTTACTCGTGGTACACCGACGACATGCCGGTCCGGGAGGGGATTAACCTTGCACTGTACGCGGACGACACTGCACTCCTCACACCGACATTGAATCCCAAGATAGGCAAGAAGAGGATACAGGAGAGCCTAGACATGCTGGCATAGTGGCTAACAAAGTGGCGGCTAGTCGCAAACGCCAACAAGCGCCAGGCTATTGTCTTTAGCGGCCGCCGGCGCCCGAGCCTACCATCTGCTCTGACGCTGAATGGACAGGAGATCCCGTGGGCCCCTCACATTAAGTACCTAAGAGTTACGATCGATGGTGGCCTAACAATGGACCGCCACGTTCGTAACACCGTGTACAATGTGAGGACGGCCCGCGCAAAACTAAGACCCATCCTGACGTCCAACCTCAGGATGGATACGTAGACTAACCTATATAATACGTACATCAGATCCCGCCTCACTTATGCAGCCCCGGCGTGGTACGCGCTGACCCCGAAAGGCCGCGGTCAAGAATTACAGGCGCAGCAGAACATCTCGCTGCGCCTACTAGCCAGGGCCCCGAGATACATCCCGAACCGGACGATCGCGAAAGGGCTGAAGATCGAATCTGTCGGAAACTTCATCAGAAGGATTTCCGGCAACATGTTCCGGAGGGCCGACGGGTCCGAGCATCCCCATATAAGAGACATCGCGCCCTTACATGCGAGACCGCCGGACTACAAAGCCTTCCCGAGGGACATTCTCGAAGACCATCAGGACAACGAAAACTCCGATTGAAGAAGAAGACGAAGCCTAATCCCCCCCGGAGAACAAATAAAACAAGAGAGAACACAGGGAAGAAGTATACTTCGACCCATCCCCAGTGACCCTCCCGCTGTAACGGGAGGCGAAAGAGAACCACCTGAGAGAGGTAAACTAGGCCTCGGACAGGTTTCTCCATAGCCCCACAAAAGGGCTATTAGAAGGACCACGCGCCTATAGCCCCTTTTGATCGGAGTCTTTCGTGGACCAAACCCCTATGCTTTTACAAACAGGCCGCTGAAGCTGCCGGACGGTAGAAGTTCGGCGTATTCCGTCCAGTCTCTATAAAGCATAAAGCATAATACATAATTAATTCCATTATCAACAATATTCTTTGTATATTATAAAATACAATACTTACTTATCCGTTAGATACAATATTTATTTATTTCAATAAAAAAAACTCACGTGAATATTGAAGTCTGATATTTACTGCGACACTGGTGCCATTTGATATATTTTTTTAATTTATTGAGGCATTGGATGACATTTAATATATTGTAATAATGAAATCGTATTAAAATAACACTGTCCATGCATAACAGGGAAAAAAAATAGTGAGATGACATTTTTGACATTAGCTAATCCAAATCTAAACTAAAACCAAATCGTTCCGTTTGAACCCTTGGAGTATATGTGTCCTGTAGTTTGAACGTTCAAACCGTTCGAACGATAAAACCGTTGCGAATTAGCGCGATTGCCCCCAGGTGGGCCTCCTGTCCCTGTAATCAATGAATGCCCAGGAATAGTACTAAAAACTATTCAACATCATCTAAAGCTCAATATAACTTAGATATCCAATGAGTACCTAGAATAGTTTGGTACACAACTCTATGGGCTCTATGTTTTCTTTTGTCTAAATAAATAACTTTCAATACAAATCCCATTAGATGTCGATTGCAGAGGTGTACTAGGCCCTCTTTTACAAATTAGGTATACCACTCTCCAGGTGATAGTAATGATAAACAGATTCAATTACTCAACCCATATCTCACTCTGCCGGCCTGGGCAAGCCTCGTTGCAGTTTATGTCTACTAAAGTTTCATTACTATTCATTAGTACTACTAAATTAATGAACTCGAGACCTAATGCTTCATTAATTTAGAGCTCATTATATTGAAAACAGAGGATACTTAATCAGGGTCTATTGATATGTTTATCGAACGTACCTTTACCTCTACATAGAAAGTTATGGAGAGTTCTGTCTACAAACAAATTATTAAAAATAACATTCTAAAGTAAGCCTAGATAATTCGTAGGTTGTTATTTTTACTTTAACATTACATATTAATAAAATTATATTTGTCAACAAGTTTGTTCTTGCTGATAGGCTTACTGCCAATGCTTCAACGTTGTTTAAAAAAGTTAAACTTCTCTATGCTGTCAATGTCAGTCTGTCACAGTGAATGATGTTGTTAGAGAATTAAGTAATTATTTTTCAATGTAAAAGAAGTTAAAAGTGAATCTATTTGTGTATAATTACTTGTATCAATTAGTACTATGAGCCATTGTTCTCCATGTAGGTGGAGATACTCAATATGAACGTTACAACATCAGTAGAACATCTGTGATATATCATATATTTTTGTTCAAAACAAGGAATAACTTTGTAAATGATACGATCTCTTTAATTTGTTGGTTACAGTTCGTTCGTTCTTTCTCTAGATTAGATTGTCTTTTTTAGCGAAACGTCAAAAAATTCATTAACCATGGTATGACTCGCTGCCGCACTCATCGAGGCGGCGCTAGTATCTTTGGTCTGTCGACTTTAGAGAATACCAGTCCACAGTTGATAATCTCACCGCGGATTCAGAAGTGAATTCACAGACAGAATCTGTGAGTGAATTCCACTAATTCGCTTTAGAGACTCGCACGGCAGTATTCGGTCGCCCAGGTATTATATTAAAAACCATCGAAAAAACATGGATGTTACGTTCATAAACATCGATGTTTTCGACATCGATGTTTCACTTTTAAAAACATCGATGTTTTAACATCGCTCTTTTTTATAAGTGATGTGGCATCTCTAGCGACACTCTGTCATTCAATAAGGGTTACAATCACAAACTTTTAAATGGAAGCAAACTATACCTATCGATACAAAATCCATGGCAAATTCACACTAACAAATATTACTCACACACATGCAGAACTCAGGTCCGGATTAAGGAGTGGGTGCTTATACTGCGTATTATCTTCGAGCGGGACTATTTGGGACACCCCAAATTATATTTTTCATGTGATAAAATAAGAATTAAATTAACTAAGTAATGTACTAGTATTAGAGATTATTACTTTATTATATTCCTTCTTTTTGTAGATTGTTTTTGTCACATGAAGGAGGTAATTTGGAGTGTTCCTAATAGCTCCATGATACAATATTATGATTGTTGGTTCGATACATGAGGCCTGACGGCTGTGCGCTGCTGGTCTTGGGCCGCATGTACATTGTGATGACCTTGCTTGCGGTTCGATTTATGTGGGTACATGAAGTTTAATGACATAAACGATATATTTTTAAAAGTCGAAAAAGTTGATAATCAGGCAAGTGAAAGTTTTGAATTTAAACTTTTTGACGAAAAGAAAAGAAGCATTTGCTATTTTTTGTGCTTTTGGGAGTTTTAAGTGCAAAATTTATAGTGTAACTAATTGGAGGAATTTCGTTTAACAGTCCTTTGTAACTCCAGTAAAGCCTACTTACCATTGCTTTATTGTAAGTGTTGACTATGACTATGAGAAAATATAACAACTTTTATATCAGACAAGTGTTATCATTAACTATTTTTCTATCGGGACATAGTCGATGGGTGATCGAACTGATAGATCACATTGAGAATAAAAACTAAAATAGCTTACACAATAAAACAAATAATGTCTTCAGTCTTTTATTTATTAATCGGATTGTTTTCTTATTACATTATCTAAGAACTCATTATAGATGTGCATCAAACACATTATTTCACTGTTTTTCAATGTGTGCCAGAAGTAACTAGCGCAGAATGTCAGATATGCTAATATGATACCTTTGCAAGTAATCATAAGTATTATTTGTCATTATTCGCCTCGAGATATCCATATTTGTTTTCACCATTTTTACATGTGAACACACAATTTATGCATAATAAAGTCCATCTTCGATTACCTGAAGTAAGAAAGTTGTATTATAAATTAAAAATAATTTTGTAATTATGAAGTATGGCTTCCAGCGCTGGCTTTTTTCTATACAACACTGGTCCAGGTTCAGCCCAGCATAGCGACTAGAGATTAATTTGGCGATAGCATGTTCATTTTTAATATGTATGTTAAATTCCATGGTCAAATAACAACAGGGTTTTACGGGTATCTCTTTTACATAATAAATAGGGTTCAAAATGTTTTGAGCACAAAACTGCCAGAATTGGGCTGCCAGTTTGTTCTATGTAGCTTTTCTTATGTACCTATTTCTTTTATGTAGTTCTTTAACCAAAAAATCTGAAGATTTTCATCCTTTAGAAACCCGAAATTAACAAGGTATACATCAAAATCAAAAGATAGTTGCAAAAAATAGATAGTTGCTTAACCTTAGGTACCTGTCCGTTAATATTTTATTTTATGGCGAGACTCAGTTTTCTCTGAATTCGGCCCTCTTTAAGGTACCAGTACTAATAATGTCAAAATTGGTTAGGTACTTGGTACAAAAATATAAAAACCTATAAAAAAACTTTATATGATATAAGGAAACTTTAATTTTAATAGTTTGCTACATATTTAAGTGTCGGCGCCACGAAATACAAAAATATCAGCTAACTGAATGCAGTAATCAAACAATTTGCAACATCAGATTTACTTGCCGATGGAACGTGATTTTCGGGGCTTTTCTGTATGAGGCGTTGCAACTATTGGGGATACAACACTTTTGTATCATATTTTGCACTTTAAATAACCAAAATATTGTTTATACACCAAGAAATATTTAATCATCGAACATGTGACGTACTACACAAGTAAACAGACGCCATACTCCGCTTATTTTGACTTAAGCGGAAGAGGCGGCTGCCACGGTTTCGGAATTTTCTGTGTGCCATTGTGTTGCAACAAATGAAAGAAAAGGATAAATATATACAATTCTAAACTACAATGAAAGTGACAGTGTTATTACTTACACGGTATCTATGTGTGAGTGAATTATGTTTGATCTGCTTCCATTTATAAATCTGTGGTTACAATTATGGTTATGTCATGTAGTCATGCCACTATCCTAAAATATTACATTCTCACTCGCACTCTTTGTACGTCTATATGCTAGTAATGTCCAAAGTTTATGTTTACAAGCAACAATTTTAAAGAACAGAAATTAAAATAATTAAAAGAAGTGTTGTCATTTGTCAAGAGTTTTTAGAGGGATTTTATGGAGAGCAGTTGGGCGTTTATTTTAATTATTTGCAATTTGTTTATAGCGAATATTGTGATG
This sequence comes from Zeuzera pyrina, assembly GCA_907165235.1. NCBI lineage: Eukaryota > Metazoa > Arthropoda > Insecta > Lepidoptera > Cossidae > Zeuzera > Zeuzera pyrina. The sequence goes on from OU015627.1 coordinate 23,273,552, forward strand.
TAAAATTGCGATTGGTTTGCATTTCAAGTAGCTACGCTGTTGTGATCATTTAGTAGCGTGATGTTGAGATTTTTAGACGACTTGGCTTACCTCAGGGGATCCCACTAAAACGACGGCCTTAATATATTAGTCGCCAGAAATTTCAAAAACACTAAAATCGACATTTTATGAAGTACTCGGAAGAATAAATTTATGCTTTTCTGAAGACATCGGTTGTATGAGAATAAATTTTTTTGCCTTCATTGTCATAATGTCATTTCTTTTTTTGTTAGGTGCTATCAGTGTGCTGTCAGTGCTGTCAATTGGCTGTCAGTTAGTTGAACGTTGTTGTTGGTAGTGTTTACTCGTGTTTTTGAAAGTTTTTAACGGTTTGTTGACAATTTTTGAATAACGAAAAAAAATAAAGAGTGCATATGAATACAACTTATTTATTCTGTTTGTGATTAATAAGTACTTTAAAAATGGCTTCACAACCTGAAGTCGGGGTTCCTGACTTTGTCCTATTGGACAATTTGACTACGGAAAACTTTATTGAAAATTTGCATTTAAGGTAAGTGTCTCTATGTGTTTTTATTTGAAGAAGTTGTAAACTACGCAAACTTTTGAATATAGTTTAGGAATTGGGCAATCGCAACTACATCTTTCTTTTATAAATTTGTGTATAACGGCTAAATATAAATTTGTTTTGTGAATTATTTGACATTGTTATAAAATGTTATGGCATTAGCAACCTTGCTTCTCACTTGAGTAAATAAAAATTATTATAAATTGTTAAATAACAGTGAAATATTGAAACTAGAAGCCAGATTATCTTGATGCTTTTGTGACACGAATATTATAGGTGTGAAATTTATCACGCCTTATTACATTTAAGAAAAGGGTGAACAGGTATTTCGAAGGAGTTGAAGACAATTATTAGGATACCATCTTTGTTAGGTAGTGTGGTCATTGAGTTAGAACACATTACACCAAATCAAAATAAATAACAATACAATACAAAACACTTTATTACACCACAAGTAAATAAATATGAACAAAAATAAAAATGTAGTTACAGTACAAAAGGCGGCCTCATTTTTGAGTAGCAATTTCTTCCAGGCAACCTTTGCGTTACAGGACAAAGTCTATGAAAAGGTTAATAAAAAATAAATAACAAAGTTAATATCTTAATAATATGTGTACCTAACTTCTCGAGATCAATTCATTTTTGAATTATCAACAACTATGGTTCACATGTTTTGACACTAATTGAAGTCTCAATGACAGAATTCATTTTGTGATAGAAGGCTTCACCATAGTTAAAAAGAAACTTTAAATCGAAGTGTTAGGATGTTATTCCACTGGTTTAATATCTTCATATGAAATAAATTGTATGATTTTATTAAATGTAATAACAGCTCTGTTTATTTATTTAAAGATTTTAAGATATTTTGGTGGGAACAAAAGCAAAGTTTATAGTTTAGAACTATAGTTTGGATTTTTTTTTGTCGACATTTGTTTCTATAGATAATTGTCACCCATATTTGTTTTCGTAATGAATAATATTATTAATTTGATGTTACCAGCAATACTTAGTGTTGCTGCATAGGTATATATAGGGAGAAAGGATGATCATAAAGTACAACTGCTTTGGCATTTGAATAATACTAAAAACTTCAGGTTTATAGCTATAGTTTTGCCTCACAATAATTAATTTAAAAATGTCTGTGATTAAGTGTCAATAAAATTTGTTTTAATAATTAGTTTTAATGATTTCGATGGCGCAGTGGTTTAGGTGTTGCACCGAAGCGTGGAAGGTTCTGGGTTCGATTCCCGGTTGGATCAATTTAGGAAAAGAACTTTTCTAGATTGTATCGGGTCTGAGTGTACTGGGAACATCCCTAGTAGTCGTCGTCTGGTTCTCATAGCTCTCATAGGGATAGTCCTCATAGGTAATGTCCTAGTTTGAGACCAGACGATTGGTGTGTATTGTCTGGCGTATTTATTATTATTGTTATAATCTAAACCTTAGCCAAAAAGGACTGAAAATAAGTCAATTTTTTAAAATAGGAAATAAAGGCTACTTAAACTATTACATGGACTTCTTTTACTTACAAATTAAAACTGCATAAAAATTCTCCTGAACATTCTCCAATCTCCTTTTTTGAATTTGGTTAAAAAGGTTTTTTTTACCTGATTAGTGATTACATATAATATTAAGAAAGACAACTCTAAAATGAGTCATACACTCAGCCATAAAACTTATCACTGTTCTAATGTAACATGCACTTATAACAACACTTCACAATGACTCACATGATAAATACAATATCTATTACTTATTGTGTTTGTTCCTTTAAATAAATAAATATTTTTTAATATAACAGTTTAAAGATTCCCTTTAAAATAAGGAATTTTTGTCATAAGACGTCCCTTAAATTATACATTTCTTACCCAACTGCTTTTTTGTGCCTTAGGTGTCCTTTAGACATTTGTGAAAACATAACATACTGGCACTAAGTGTCACTTAAAGTGCTTTAGGAGCCATCTAAAGGTTGGGATTGGTTGGTGAAAATGGGTATTAAAGTTGTATTTAATTAAAATTATATTTTGCTTGTTAAGTTTCATTCCCTAATAGAAGTGCCATAAAGTATCTTCATTCTGTATCCCTAAGGTAGTCAGAGAGTATGGAACGTAAAGCGTCGCTGATCTTACATACTTATAAGTTATAATAAAAAATAAAAGTATGTAAATAATAATAATACTCCAAACAAATACACAAATTGTGTGACCTCAAATGAAGCAGCCGGTTTGTACTATGGTACCACACAACGAACTGGAGGAGCTTCCAGTAACACCCAGACTTCAAGCCAATATAGGAAATTTCGGTTCCTAAATTGACCTAACCGGGAGTCTAACCTGGAACCTCGTCTTGGAAAGCCGACGTTCTACCACCGCCGACGGTCCGATCTGGTCCAATGACTGATATCAATTGCTGATATAAGATTATATAAAATCAACTAATCTGAAATTAAATGCCTATTGTTTTGTTAATATTTTAAAATTGATAATTCTCATAGAATACCTTTAAATATTTAAACATGTAATTTTGTCACTTCAAAGTTCAAACTTTCAAATTACTCTCCTATAAAATTTTTGAGTTGCCGTCTTTGTCACATATGGCCGATTGTGTATGCAAAATCAGAAAAACTATTTCTAAAAAGGTATTGGATATATTATTATTTTAATATTTCACTGATAAATGTTTTTACGTGGGCAAGTATAATATCTGTATGTGTGATGTCATCTATGATTCACTGATTATTTTTATTCTACAATACCTGCATAATGTATGTGTATTGCGAGTTCTTGTAAGCGATTTACCTAGTTGTTTATGGAATCTGTGTCAGGGGGAAACTGGTTTGTTATGCTGTTAACAGACATGCTGTTTGACCGACAAAACATAAACTATTAATGACTGTATCAATGGCGTAAAGATTAGTATGGTTACTTTTAAGGTGAAGGTCTCAAATCTTGTCCTCTGAGGTAAGAGGCTTGGAATTTATATTTTTTAAAGCAATCTTCCGCTCAAAGTTGCGAACTACTCAATGAACCATCCTCAGGAAATTAGTATTAGGTACTGACATAGTATGAACTCAGTAAACAGACATGACGATCAATAAGCTTGAAACTTTGAATGAAACATATCTAGAAATATATATATGTATATAAATGAATTACAATCGCAAAGTAATACAAGTTACTTTGCGATTGTAATTATTATTGTAACTATTAATAATACATTGGCTTGGAGTCCTGCCGTTAGAATTGGCGCCTATTAACAGGACCACGACGACTCTCGGCAGCGCCTATCTGCGTAGCTTATGAAGCACCTGTTTATTTTGTTACTATTTTTATAAATAGGGAAAAGAAGTATCACTGATAAAGAGCAGAGATCACGGCGCAGAGATGTCGAAACATCGACCTACAAGACTGGCAATGTAGAACTAAAAATTTGTCACCTAAAGAGTAGTCAATTGGTTACAACTCATTTAGTCGATTCCATGCAACTATGGGAACAGGTTGTCTGATTTGTGAGTTAAATATTTGGACACTTCATTAAAAACGCGTTAATTATTAAATTGCTTATTGAAGTTATATTGTGCAATATTTATGTGCTTTAGTTCAAGTATGATACATGATAATGAACTTGTGATGTCTGATGTGTGACAGTTTTCATTTACAATTGCTTGCTTGTAGGTAATGTGTCGAAACACCTGCGCTGTACTCGTGCCTTTAAACCGCTATTTTGTCGTTATATTTTCATCTTTCTTTTCATGAAAATAAAAGTCAGGACACTTGCGCTTTGACTTTTAATTTTGTATGTGGATTGTGATCTCTTGACTCTAAAAAGACACCATGCAGGGCGCCTGATGCCATAACGCCCCACGCTTCGCACATAGGGCGGCATGGTTCTGCCAGTCAGGGAACCAAGCTGCCGCAGCCAAAGCTAGGTCTTATACACACTAGCTATGACCATGGCTAAAAGTAGCATGTGACCAAACAAATTATAGACACAAAACAGATCACACTTGACTGCATTCGCTGTCGCTGCGGCCAAATTTAGATTTACTTTACTAGAGTTATAATTGAAAATGATCACTCACTGTTTGTGCTACACATAAGGCTCCGCGCAAATGAGCCACCGATCACAGCCACCAGTGGCAAGCGACAAGTAGTTTACATGATTTTTCGTACGTTTTGTATGCACTCGCCGCATACGTGCAGCGAGTGGCGGCCACTCGCCACTTAGCATCTCAGTTTCCGCGACACGCCAGCGGTGGCGGCCACTCGCTACTTAAAACACCGACATTTGGCACCAACGCGCCGCTCTGTCCCCTTCTCACCCTTCTTGGGTGTACCCAATAAAGGCATTGTCGTTATTGTCGTCTACGTCGTCGAACTAGTAGGAGTGCGATAAAACCTTTCGTCTCTAAGTTAATCGTGAGACTGTACAGCATAGTATTACAATGGTGGCGGCCACCAACCACCTTCGTTTGTGCAGTACCAAAGGGTGTGGCGCGCGATAACCACCGGTGGCTGTGATCGGTGGCTCATTTGGGCGGAGCCTTAGAAGACTCAAGTAACTGCCAGAATGGTTGAACCGACACTACTACGGTATCGTGTTACTTATAACCAAATGGTTGCTATACGACTGCAACTGTTTGAAATTAAAGTTAAATCATTTTATTCAATTAAATCAATTTTACCTACTTCGGTTAGGACAGAAAACAGGATGGCATGGTTGACCGCAAAGAGGCTGACCAAGGTTACGAGCACAGCTTGTGGTTGCAACCTTGGTTTTGGGCTATATGCTTTTTATAATAGGTAAAAGACAAATTACGATAGGATGACACACAAGACACAACGTCTATTCACTCAAATTTTTTTAAATAGTGTATTCATCGATAAATGTGTTTTTTTAATTATCTAACAGTTCTTTATCTTGCAATATTTTAGATCTCGTTTATTTTGTCAGATTAGATTGTTCATTGTATTTATTATACTTAGCATAATTATGTCATACTTTATATTTATTGATTGCAAAGTTTTTCTATGAGTATGCTCCTACTCTGAGTTTTATTAAACCGATTGTGATGCTGGTTTCACTGTTTATATTTTCCATGTTATTCTGAGAGAAAAATATTTAAACAAGCAAAAAATTTGTTATTAACCGACTTCAAAAAAAGAAGGTTCTCAATTCGTCTGTATGTTGTTTTTTTTTTTTGTTTGTTACCTCGTAACTCCTTCATTTATGAACCGATTTCGAAAATTCTTTTTTAGATTGGTAGATAATACTTCAGAGGTGGTCCCATTTAAATTTCACCGATATTGGAGCTTGGACTTCGATGATACACTAGATAACACGACTTGGTTAGAACCTTTATTTATATTGGCGATTCTCTTGTATATCGTTACGCTCCGGAATTAGAATGAAGTTAATTGCAGACCTGCCCTAGATATTTATTTAGGTCAAGACCACTCAAAAGGGAGAAATAAAATTTTTTTATTAAAAAAAAATAAACCGCCTTCACAAAAAACACTGAAAAGTATAAAATAACTATCCTTTACTAATCAAAACTCAAGTACAATTAAAATAACTTTATAAATACGATACACATACCTATGTAGTTAAATTTGACAGTTATTGAAGTCAGTGCCAAATCAATGTGCAACAACATAAAGTCTATTAGTTTGGTAGGCTTGGCACCGACTTCAGTAACTGTCAAATTTAATTATATGTGTATCGTATTTATAAAGTTATTTTAATTGTACTTGAGTTTTGATTAGTAAAGGATAGTTATTTTATACTTTTCGGTGTTTTTTTTTTGAAGGCGGTTTTTCACGTTACGACTCATAATACTTATTATGGCTTATTATTTCAAATTAGTAAGTACTATATTATTCTGGCTTAAATCATATTATAATTTAAAATTAATAATTTCCACATTTTTATTACTTTTCATCATAACTATTGTGAATTTTAAACTAAATACAGTTTTCACGTTACATTTTTTCAAATTAAATCATTGAAATCGTTGCCAGGTATCATCAAAAAAGTTACTTAATATATGTGGAATTTTATAATTTACCATAACAATACAAATTAGTAACTATAAAGTCTTATTTTATATAGGCTTTCGGTATTTTTAACCCCCGACGCAAAAGAAGGGGTGTTATAAGTTTGACGTGTATGTGTGTCTGTCTGTGCCATCGTAGCTCCTAAACGAATGGACCGATTATGATGCGGTTTTTTTTGTTTGAAAGCAGATTTTTTAGCGGTGGTTGTTAGACATGTTTTATCAAAATCGGTTTAGCCGTTTGAAGAATATCAGCTCTTTTTTAGTTTTTAAAGAGACGAGAGCATCTTCTATTAGTCTAATCGATGCGAAATTTAGTATACTGTGACTTCAATAATGTCACAATAACATAGTAACGTTGACCAGATGCTGCAGCATCATCTGAAATCAGCAAGGTATCCAACTCCTTGCCTCTTGCAGTAGAGGTATCATGTTTAGGCTCATTGAAATGGTCTCTATGAATAGGTTATAGATAGATAGATGGATGGTGGTCAGGGTCTGATAATGGATCAGACAACTATTGTAAGAATACTCAGATTACGGCGAGGCACGATCTCGTGTCGCAATTTCGTGTATCGTCCTGGAAAGTATTTGCGTGAATTTGGGGATAGAGTGTAGATCGTAGAGTTAAAAAGCATGTAATAAAACTTAAATTAAAAATTTAAAAAAACCCCGATTAAAAAAAAACCTCCAAAAAGTAAAAAAAGAACCCTTTAAATTTGTGATAAGTTTAAATATAAATAGTTGTAGTAATATATCCAAGCGTCGTCACGTAGGTGGACCGCTAAGTAAATAAAGTAATAAAAAGAGAATACAACTAAAAATGATAAAGTATGTATGAAATTTAAATACAAGTAAACTTAGCGGTCCCCCGACGTGACGACGCTTGGATATATTAATTACTACGCCTTATTTGTGTACCTATTATTCGACTAATAAATTGCATAAAAGACAATAAATCGATGTACAAAACTATTTAACTCATGAATGTGTTTCTCTGAATAGTAATTCGCATAAAGGACAATTTTATCACTTTACGAAACTGATTCGATTTTTGTTCCCTCCCGGTTCTCCTATTAAGTTATAGGTACGTGGTACTACTTATTATTATTAGTGCTGTATATTTTATTCAAATGACGAAAATATTTAGAATTAATCTGGTTATGACGATTAAAAAACTATACTGGCGCCATAAAAAACACATGAATACAGTGATTTCTTTTAGTAATTTGGATAAACAACGAATTGAGTCACATTAATATGTTAAGAACTGATATGCTATTTACGCCTGTACATTTTTAATAGCTAAATATTATAAAAATTGTTGTGTTGAAAGACAACGCGGGGAGCGATCTCTTTCCTCTCTTCTTATCCACCGGTCGTGCCAAAGTCATGATTAATTAATAGTCTATAATATTTTAGCCTTCCCTTTACTTTTACAAAAACAATGAAGAACATGTATGTCGGGCTTGCCCTATCCTGAAGCCTAGGCACGCCACTGATAGAGAGGAACTATGACTGCGGTGCGCCACTCCTCTGGAATCTCCCCCTTCTCCCAACAAAGATTGCACAGTGCACAGAAGGTATCCCAGACCCTAGGATCACCATACTTCATCATCTCAGCAGTTACAACATCATTTCCCGCAGCCTTTCCACATCTCAGACTTATTATCACTTTCTCAATCTCTTTCATATTAATGGCATTCTCCAGTCCCTGACCCGATTGTGGCAGTTCATTAAAATCGCTCTCAGTATCAGAAACAGAGTCAATTGGTGATAAACAGCACTTCTTTGTTTTTACCAATTTCAAAGTGCTTTTAAATCACTAATTGTGTGTTCCAAAAATATGTTGTTTTCGAATTCGTGTCGTATAACGAAAGCAAAAAAAAACCCTCATACTCCACATAACATGCTCTGTCATTGTCACAAGATCATTAACAGTTGGACGTCTATTAAATTCTCAATAGCCTTCGTGTTTGACCCGCACCAAAACTTAGTTTTTTATTTGTTGGTATAGTGATTATATTGTTGGTATAGTGATAGCCTAATGACACGAAGCTCGCGGAATCGAATCTTGGACAATTGAATTTAGGAAACGGACTGAATTGACCGTACCAATACTACCCATAATACAAACCAATGCTTAATGTAATGCTTTGTGTACAAACATTTCTTGTAAATGCAATATATGTATATACCATATTATTTATCGCACCAGTAAAAAAACAATAAAGACATTACGATATCGGCGGCCTTATCGCTAAAGTGATCTACCTAGTAACGCCTTAATAATATTTTTTTATATCTTGTAGAGCTGTTTGAAAGGCAGACTGATTAAGACCAGGTTATCCGAAATACCTCTTGAGATATCGCTTTGATGATAAAAAATGGACACTTCTATTGCGGATATAAACTCAGCAACAAACATACACAAAGGATAAATTAAATACTTTATGGAATAGAATTTACAAAAACACTATAATTAATTAGATATTAAATATAAGTGTAATATATACACAATTTAACAGCTGAAAAAAAGTTTTGTTTCGAAGTTCATATTTATTTGAGCGATAACCATACGTTTTTTTTTAAATATGAACTGAATACTGGTGAATTAAATGATTTATCTATTAAATTTTTTATTAAGTTTATCATTTTCTCTAAATTAAGAAAAACATTTTAATAAAACATATTTCGTTGTCCTTTTAAAGGCTCAAATTTTGCTTTACGAATCCTACCGTATTTCTTCACCTCCGTCCCACCCTGTTAACTCCTTCATTGCCTGGGAATACCTGATCTTAACCAGTGAATGGACCAATGAACAGATTTTGAAAGACATTTTTTGTAGCCTATATATTAATATATGTATACCGAGAGCGTTTATTCAAATTATGACATTCCGAATTAAGAATTTTAACGTGGGCCAATTTTATTGCTTGCAAGTGTATTTTTCGCAATGACTTGTTACCTGCATCTGCCGTAATATGTGGCCATAGTAACCAGTAACGGCTGTCAAAAGTTCAACGACCTTGGTAACCTTTATGGGTGGGATGCATGACATTTAAGTACAACATAATATACTTACTGCCTGTCTTTTTCGGCTTAACAAAAATGACTTAACAACATATGTTTGTAATCTATAGGGTTTGTAATTTTTCGTAACGAATATTTGCCTACATTTTGGAGGTATGTATGGCCCTTTGACATTTTTAGCGTCAACGAAATTCAACCGTTTGTTTTGCTAAAAACGATTAGATTTTATCAATTTTACTTTTTAAATGGTAAATCGAAAATGTATGGAACAAGTTAATGATATATCTGGGGAGTGCGTTTTCAAGGGATGGAAGATGTGAGTTGGATGTGGAGAGTAGCAGCTGGTAATAAATGTAAACATGCTCTGTCCGCATTAATAGTAAATGTCTATAGCCGCCAAAATGGCCATCCACAATGCGATGTTGACGCTAGTGGTGCACTTTATTATCCGGTAGTGAGTCCTGGATGTGCAAAAAGCGCGCTTTTAAACATATTTACATATGACAATTGAGTTCAAATTCAACATAATACTGATTCGTCAAAATTAAGTAGGCCGGGCCATTAGTGGTGAGCGCTCTGATTGGTTACTCACTCTCTGGTCGTGGATAGGGCAATTAGTACAAATAGCCGTGCAGCTGACTTATTGTTGATTCGGTGCTGGTTAGCTGATCGAGTCTGATCTCTGGTATATCCTGAGGATGCTTCGTTGAGAGGCGAGACACGTGTCGATTGGTGGTTTTTGGAGTTAGAACGGAAAATAGTTAAATATTTCCGGAATTTATCACATCAAAATGAATTTCTGCAAAGTAACACCTGAGTCTATACAATATTTTAAATGAAAGTAAGATACATGCAGTAGAAATGCGATCTTTGCGGTATCACCCTCGCAGACAAGATAAGCAATGACACAGTTTGACAAGGTATCACGACAGCGTTATTGTAAAAATGAAGAAAGGAATGTTTAGATGGTTCGGGCACGTAGAAAGAATGAGTGAAGAAAGATTGACGAAGAAAATCTATAAACTGAAAATGAGCGATAGCAGAAGCCAAGGAAGTCCGAGTGCTGGCTTATGGAAATGTCAAAGGCACTTGCATACCTAAGCGAAAGTGTGCTTCTCACTTCATCTCTCTTTCTACCTTGTTAGGGTTACAGTGGTTTGAGAGATTGGGTAACGTTTTGTAGATGTTTTATTTCGAGAAATAAAACTAATTAATAATAATAATAAATACACCAATCATCTGGTCTCTAACTAGGGCATTCCCTGTGCTATGAGAACCAGCTGACGATTACGTTCCCAGTACAACCAGACCCGAGACAATCTAGAAAAGTTCGTTTCCTAAATTGAGTCGACCGGGAATCGAACCCGGAACCTTCCGCGCTTGGGTGCAACACCTAAACCACTGCGCCAACGAGGTCGTCATTGATTATATTAGTCAACTGGTTATTTGAACGAAGAAAAAGTTCTTTCGTTGAGCAACTATTGATTTAACTGGTTGAATTAACGCTAACCAGTTAATAGTAAATCCGGGCTCTACATACTGCAATTACACTGTTGTACATACATACATATATCTTCACGCTGTATCCCCAACGAGGTAGTCGAGAGGACGGAGCGCCAAGCGTCATGATCCTTACATACTTCTTTCGCTTCCTCAAATCTCATCATTCTCCTCACACATTTTCGCCTAGGTATTACACTGTTGTAATAATAATAATAACCTTTATAATCATATGCAACAAAGATTACTATGTTATGAGCTTATGAGATAAAATTGGTTTAATTTATTCATAATTTGGCAGTTGGTTTTTAAAAGAATGCGATCACTGTACCATAAATAAGCACGAATTCTCTTTTTACATGTTCAGTGAGTAACCATTTTCAGCTTTCTTTGATTCTTTGCTTTGGTCTGGGAAAAAGAATAATATAGAGTGTACCAGTGCTCGCCTTCTCGACCTAATCAGAGCAATACTTTCGAAGGTGGCCAGTAATTGTTGAGCGTTTTTTCGAAGAATCGTTATAACTTATGGTAGAGAGTATAGAGCAGCCATTCCCAAAACTGGGCGATAACGCCCCCTTGTGGGCGCTGCAGGCTTAAAAGGGGGCGGTAAGAGACCCAGAAAAAAAATGGGGGCGTTGTGTAGAGGCCTGAGGGGTGATTTGTAATTTCATTTAGCTAGGAGGCATCTTAGACAATGACTGCATGAGCTCTCGACTCAGTAGACAAAATAAGTTTGGGAACCAGTGGTATAGAGTAAAGTATCATATTCCATACATTTTTGAAATGGTAATTCAAAGAACATTTATATGAAACCCCCCACAACGACCTCCAAATTTTTTTACTCGTCGTTTCAGGCGAGTGTTACTGAGGGTACATCTACCATTGGTAAGGCGTGTTTTTTCAATGTCAAGATTGTATTCGCAAATCATAGAAATCAAATCATAGTATTATACATTTTATTAACTTTCAAGTTACTAAAATGTATAATACACGTTGTTTAACAATCTTTCTTGTCAAAGTCAAAGTCAAATCAATTTATTCAAGTAAATCCAATTACAAGGTGTTTTTGAAAGTCAAATCTAATTTAGTTAGTAGTAATTATGTTAATCTCAAACAGTCGTCTAAATTGTAAAAAAATAATGTCATACGAGTACCATCATTCGACTTTTTGGTTGTGGGCATTAAAAATATATCAAACTAATTGTCATTGAATGGAAGAGAACGACACATTTCATTTCGTTTTCATTTTTCAATCATTACTTCTTAATTAAAATGCATTTCTTCAATTCCATAATATCTACAATTCGACAATTCGAATTCGATTCTATAATTCAACAATTCTTTCTCCTACCCTGATTGTTTCCATGCTTGGAAATGCTCGCTTCAAGTCCCAAAACAAACCCCCAAAGTTAATACTTCAACCTTCGAAGTTCACAGCTATATTTGGACTTTACTATTACATTTTAATATTTATATTTTAATCTATAACTGTTACTTTAAGTTATTAACTGTGACAAACAAACAAACATCGAGGAGATTACATAAATGTTCGTTTTTTTCAATTTTAGTAAGAAACACTAAAAATCTCCGTAGAATAAATAGTGATGTGAGCATAGACAATAAGACAAGGAAAAAAGTATGAAAGGACATCTAGGCACTTTGTGTGATGACATCATGCCAACGGCGGCGGCGATTGTCTGTTTTTACATCATCGTAAAGTAATTAAATGACTGGTCTTGCATACGTTATATACCTGCATCCATATACAGGCTGGAATGGTCCTAATATTAGCAATCAAAAGGTTCGTAGGCTGCAACAGGTTTGTTAAAACGGACCGATGTCCTTAGACAGTCATTTTCTTTAATAGAATAATATAAGAACGCATAAGGAACTCGTGTAATCTATTGTCTGTTTAATTCAACTACGTAGTTCCGTTGTAAGTGCGTCGATCGTGAGCGGATTGCACTCAGTCGTAAGAGATCAGCGTGGCGTGGCAATATCTTATCTAGTTTGTCTTGGTCATTTCACGAGCAGACGAAACAGAAAAATGTATTTTGTTATTTGATTAAAATTATTTTGAGGTATAGCTATCAAATACTATTTCCTTGTAATTAGATTTATTATTGTAATCGAATTGGAGCCTGTCCTGACTAGACCTCGACAATATGATCCAGCAGATCCAGCTTTCTGAATCCGCCCTTGTATCAGAGCTAATTCAAAGATTTTAAACTTAAACATTACTCGAAAATAAACACAAGCACATAGTACTGATGACGATTTTTACCGACTAACATTTTTATGACTGTTGACAATTATTAATCTTGTGTTCGTTGATTATGCGACATCCTTCCGTTGGTCGCGAGGCGTCATTTTTCCTATCGTGTGACGTCCTCACGAGAGTAATGCCTTTCCATAGTCAACTACCAGTTGACAAGGAATGGCCGCCGAGCAGCTAGAAAAGCAGAGCAGTCTGGAAGGATGCTAGAGTGATAAATTAGCAACCGCCTTCTTGGTTGTTAGCTTTACTATATATCTGCAGATCAGCACTCAATATTTTCAGCCATATTTCCAGTTTTCAAATCTCCGTTTGCGCGTCATTCCCTCGTCGACGGGGTAATGACTCCGTATCAGGTCCGTACCTGACTCCCATCAAATTTTTGTTTCCTGTTTCTTAAAATCTGACAGTTAATGTGCTTACAACTTTGTATTAATTGGACGAAAGTGATATTGGGTTAAAGAGATGCCGTCCCCGCGATGTCCCCCAGTGATCCCATATTTTCTTTTAAATCTTTAAAATACACTGTACGCTATTAGTGATTTTTTCCATATTGGTACCCAATACTCACCACATATATAATGTGAATTACAGTGCAGTAAAACTGTTTAAAACCGCAGCATTATAACCTTTCTTCGTACCGCGATATGACCCAGACTTATGCAAATCAAGTTATAGCAAATCGAATTCATGTTCCGCGTTGTGTCTTGTGATCGTAAGAGGTTGCGGTTCCGTTCAGACCTTCGGTTTGTAAAATTATTTGATTACTTCAACAAATACAGTACGTTGGTAGTAATCGTCACCAGAGACGCTCCTAACAGTGATGCTTCTCAAGCTCTTGAATTTACTATTATGATGTGGTCCAATAAAAATATTTTTCAATTCTTGATTTATATTGTACTACAGATGTCATATTCAATTTTTCAATAAACAACCTTTTTTTTTTTTTTTTTTTTTTTTTTTTTTTTGCGTCAGGAAATGCTTTATGCATCCCGTCCTGCCGTAGGGGGGTGGCAGGGGGGTATGTGGGACTCCTCGACATTAGGGTGCTAGGCCGAGTCTACCCACTAAAACCTGACGGTGTTCCTCGAGAGCCTTGATGCCGGGGCAACGGGAGCGCGTTGGCATTCTGCCGCGACCCCGGCGGCTATGCCCAGCCTGAGCCAGGCCCTCCTCCGTTTGCGGGCAGTTTGACCTGCCCGCTCTCCTGGGAGGCGCGCGGGAACAACCGCGCGCACCATCCCGAGGCCATTGGTGAGGCGCCTTCCCCCGAAGGACACCCCAGGCCTCCGAAGTGGCGGCTTCCGCACCCCGCCTACACCACGGCAGGGGCGTCAGCACGCCCACCTGATTTTTACGTGTTTACTCACGGGTTTTTACAAGTTTTCCTTCTTCCCACCTTTGATTTTAACGTGTTGTCTCACGGGTTTCATTTCGAGTTTTCCTTCTCTCCACCTCTGGTTTTAACGTGTTTTCTCACGGGTTTCATTTCGAGTTTTCCTTCTCTCCACCTCAGATTTTTACGTGTATCCTCACGGGTTTTTAAAAGTTTTCCTTCTTTCCACCTCCGGGGTCACAATACCCTTCCTGGAAGAGGGGCAAGTGACCCCGACGCCTGACCCCCGCCCTCACGCAGAGGACGGGGAACACAACTTGTCCCCATAAATGGGGACATCCCCCCCCCGGTCCGGGCCAGGCCCTTTCGGCACTGCAGCCTCATCGGCCCCGACCCGGTACTGAGGGCGCCGCCGAAACACCACCCTCAGGAGTGTTTATCGACTCTCCAGTCTAGATCCGCAGTGTTCAGTAGAAACAGGGTCACCTCGAGAAGGATGTAGACATGAAGTCTACGCACTGCGGTCTTGGGATGGCAGGCTAAGGCTCCACTTAATGGGAGCTATAAGCGCCTGTTGGTCCACCCCCTGTGGCGGGTCACCCACACCACTCGGCCCCTTCAATAAACAACCTAGCCTAACCTGCACGGAACTACAACGCATCCTGTTAACGCCAAATAATATATATCTTATTTTGTTCTACCCGCAATAATTTTGTTATGTCATTCTGTCCGCTGCATCTTCATAAAAATCAGAAAATTGCGTTGTCATTTAAAGGTAGATGAATTACAAATGTCTAAATTGAGCGGTGATTAGAGCGTTGCATTTCGTTTCTATAAATACCTGAGACAAATACAGAGTCCGAAATATGCAGCGACAGACAAGTTTGTGTCATAAACCGTGAGATCTCTCCGTGGGAGGCCACTGTTCACATGATGTGATTTGAAGTTGAAAATTAGCGATTAAAGCGATAAATAAAATGAAGTTTCACTATTATTTACCCTGTGACAGTTCTGGGGAAGACTGATCGAGTTTACAAATGAAAAAATAGAGATAGCTAAGATTTCTTATACCTATTTTCTTCTTTTATTTTTTTTATTATTATTTTATTATATTATTATTTTAATATAAAATATTGTTTTCTGGCTTTATAGCGGTCCCTATTACCTAACGCATTCATTAATCTGTTGTTGAAGTAAATCTTTCAGAGGTTATATGTATATAACAGTGACATAACATAAATATACACGAATTCGAAGATACTAATTATTTATTTATCGCCTATTAGATAGGTCTATTAGAACGCCTAAAAACTTGAAAGGTACTTGCTTGTTTTTTGTTTTAGATTTTCTAATAGTTTTTTTTGACAATTTTTAAAGTTATTTAAGACTGAACTACTACCTACTTACTTGTATTTTTAATAAAATCTTGTAAAAATCGATCACATGCCAACAACGATGAAACTCAAATTCAGAGCTGAATATCCTGAGCATGGCTGTATTGATTTCCACCAGAAACAACTAAGAACTCTGTCAAAAACTTCAGTTTTCAAACAAAATAAAACCGTATTCAAGTCTTGCCATCCTTTCGAGAGCTATGATGCGACAGACAGACAGACACACAGACAGACAACGGTGTTAAACTTATAGCACCCCGCCAATCACCTCTTTTCGGCCAGAGTTTAGAAAATACCAAAATCTTTTAAAAGTCTTGTGTGATGTTAGTGAATCGGAGTCGCATCAGTCTGTACTCTGCAGTTCTGCACTGGGCCTAATACCTGCAGTAATGTAATATTTATTACCTTACAACAATAATTGATACAATCTATTTTACACACATCTTCACGCCGCAGCCCTAACGGGGTAGACAGAGAGGACGGAGCGCCAAGCGTCGCGGTCCTCGTGTTACCTCGATAATAAAATAAAAACGACCATTAACGGAGTATATTCTATGTTTTTACAACCATTTCTGTTATGAAGCAATGATCTGTTCGGTGGGTGCACGACGGCAGCACCAACCAGCTGTAGCAACTAGTTACAGTGCTAACAGAACGAGAAGAAAAAAATAAACAAATAATGTTGTATTTGTCTTTCAGGCGGGTGGTCGTCGCGCCGCTTTCTTGTCGCGTTTTGAAAAAGATAAGGCGAGAGTAGAAATTTCGAAAACTGTTGGGTATATAGGCAGTTAGTTTCTCTTTATCTCTATGGAGTCACTCCAATGCTCACATCTGTTTGTGTTCCAACATTTCTGCACCTCTTGAGCTGAGAAATGAGAAAAAAAATCAGTTTTTAAAT
This sequence comes from Zeuzera pyrina, assembly GCA_907165235.1. Classification (NCBI taxonomy): domain Eukaryota; kingdom Metazoa; phylum Arthropoda; class Insecta; order Lepidoptera; family Cossidae; genus Zeuzera; species Zeuzera pyrina. Next base: position 23,290,608 of record OU015627.1, read on the forward strand.
TCGTTCAATGAAAAGGCTGATTTTTTTAAACTACCCTGTCGAGTGGGGTATTATTTAAGTGGTCTTTGAAAATAAAAATGTATTTCCGTTCTCTTCTATGAAAACTTTGTTACTGAAAACCGTGAGTAGATTTTGGTCGCAAATGTATTACATGGTATGGAAAGTTAAAGTCAAAAACTGGTTATTGTTAAAAATGTATGAATATCGTTACATATTTATTTTGTTCATAGATAATTAGAAAAGTGGAAAGACTCAGTCTGTTGTATTGTTCTTGACTTTTATTATTTGTATTATGTAGTGTATTATAAAGAATCTTTTTCATAAAAACGTTTTTTGCACACCAAATATAGTTTTCATGCTCTGTATGCCGTGTAAAGGTCACATGGTCTTTAAAAAATGTTATAAGTCAAAAGATAACAGCGGTGATACTTCGCTACTAAATATTTTGGCAATTATTTGCCTATTATGCATTTAATATTTATATTACTTGTACATGAAATCTTGAATTGATTAGATTTGGCCTAGTTTTTGTAGAAAAAAATTCTGATTCCTACCATTTTGAAATCAGCTTAATATTTTCAAACAGTGATCCTTGTAAAGATAGCGTGTAATTATTTTGAAATGAATGAAACTCAGTATTTAAATTAGATCGTAGTAATTTAAATTCGGGGAAGTAGATGTTAAATTTCATAAATTTATCTTCGTATATATAAAAATGGGTGTTTGTGTATTATGTATGTAAAGATATATTATGTAAAACTATACGCTAATCTCCAACACTGTTGGACCGATGAGTATGAAAGTTGGCACGTATATATGGTCTTTTGGTGGTGGAGCTATGCTGCATTGCAGCACTAACAGGGCCGGCTCGCCCGGTGAAATACCACCCTCTCACAGAATATCGGCGTGTAATAACAGCATCTATTGCTGTTGTGTTTCGTTCGGTGAGTGAGTGCCGGTGGCCCATATTTGTCTAAAGGCCGGCAGCGCCGGCAACGCGCCCGTGATTCTCCGGATGTTGCGGGTGTCCATGGGCGGCGATTGATTACTCTCCATCAGGTGACTCGTTTGCTCGTTAGCCCTCTTTTATAAAAAAAAATTTTTTTTTCATGTTTTTATGGTATACCCTTTGCTGTAAGTCGACCTCACGCGAACGAAGTCGCGGGCAAAAGCTAGTGTTAAATAAAAAAATGATGAAGTGCGAGTTTGAATACGTACAAAGGTTTCCTGATGGTATTTATAAATTGATAAACTTGTTACCTTAATTATTGAAGATCTGTTAGATCTAGAATTTTTCATTATATTTTTCCTATGAATAAATTACGCTTTATATTTTCTAAAATTTTTAAAATTTTAGGTCAAGTAGTTTCGGAAACTAGAGGCCAAGGCACATGGTCAAATCATGGTCATGGACATACGTGCAAATGAAGACATGATTTAGCCACTTTGTATAAGGACTAAAATTTTCTTATACAATATTTTAATCTGGTCTTATTACAATGTTTGGTAGAGAAAAAAATAACTTGTCACTTGCACCATACGGTCACGGTTGTGTGCTGACGCCATGAAAGAATGAAGACGTCTGCTTCTGACAATACTGCGCGTAATCGTCTCTTACATAGGTGATACAGTTTTAAATTACGTCCAGAAAGTAAAAGTCAAATATTCGTATGAATTTTGTCGTCTTTTCAAGAGGTTTTCCACGTTTTCGCAAAGATAGGCCAAGAAAAGCCTTGAAAAAGTGCTCGGGTAATATTTACTATTGAAATGAACATATAAATATCTCCGTTCTCTGTTCCGTTCCTCTATGGTATTCAGCCGTTCAATTACATCATTTGAAATCAAAGTTTGTGGTCATTAAATGATGCTAATCTAACGCAGACTGTATTTGGTATACGGTGTTCGACACCTGTCAGAGATGATTAAATGGGAAACCTGGGACTTCGGGGTCGCGACCCATGTCGCGACCGATAGGAGTAGGATCCCCGGTTGGTCACAGTGCGTGTTGTCTGCGCTGTTGTGGCACTGTGAAGGTGCAAAAAGGCTCTAGCCCTGTATAAAGCACTTAACCTATAGAGAGGAAATGTCATTTATTTCGTTTGAAAACAATTTACGTCTAATCACTGCTGCAGTTACTGCGCGCCGTCAGTCAGTTTAAAATCAAACAAAACCTGTGTACACACGTGCGTATAAATAGGCGAGATAACGTATTAGAGGTTGCATCAAGTAAAAGCGAGACGCATATATACACGTCATCGAGCACGTCAGTTGATAGTCCAGTTTAACTTGACCCGTGATAAAATGAATTTAATTTGAAAATTTTGTATTTACTGTTATTTAACGATGAAATGCGATTGTGTTTGTTTTATAGTTTGATTTTTGCTGTTTTTGTCACAGCACCGAATAAAACAGTTAGCCATTATATAAGAATATCGGTCGAAATATTGTTACGGGGGTTAATATTAAAAGGTTATTTACAAATTTTACCTATTTAGAGTTAAGAGAAAATAAAGCCAACAGTCATTTGCACTTATTATATTTTCCTCAGTTCACAAACATCAACAACTAATCCGATTTAATCTAAATTTATTAAATTCAATTCACACAATAAATCCATTTAATTTAATAAATCTAATTTAAATTTAATTCAATAGTAACTCAATAAGTTCAATACCAGACAATTTAAATTTCACATACATCCAGGTAATAATATGTCTTTACCTATGAAGTTGTCGTTCTCCAATAAAGTTAACAACGACGAATTAAAGGCGATAGTGGAAGCTAACGATACTCAATCTACTGCTGAGTTAGCAGCAGCTTTCGATGTTAGCATCAAAACAATATTCGTCCATTTGCGTCAAATTGGCAAAATAAAAAATATTGATAAGTGGGTGCCGCATGAAATGAACGATCGCCAGCGCGACAAACGCGTCGAGATATGCCTTGCGTTGCTTAATAGACAGCAACGAAGGAATTTTGAACCGCATTGTCACTTGCGATGAAAAATGGATTCTTTTTGACAATCGTAAGCGGTTCGACCGTTGCAAACTAGATTGCTTTCCACACTGCGAAGAAATGGGTGTCAAGAACAATTCACTGCTTTTCCATTCTGAAGTGAGGTGGCTGTGGCGAGGAAAAGTTTTAACAAGGCTTTTTGAATTGCGAGATGAATTAAAAAAAATTTTTACACATAAAAACAGTTCATTTTTAGAACTTTTTCTAGATAGAGAATCTTTATTACTGTTGGCTTACTTGAGTGACATATTTTCACATTTGAATGACTTGATTACGAGTTTACAAGGCCGTATCAAAAACATTTTACTTATGACATATAAAATCAATGCCTTTATCAAGAAGCTTAATGTTTGGATTATACGCCTTGAAAAAACGAAATTTTGATGCATTTACTGCAACTTTTGATTATATTAACAAAAATGCGAATTTAGAAAATTCAGTTATCGACCGCCTGTTGGATGAAAACCCATTTAGGTGAATTAAAGATTCAGTTACTAGAATATTTTCCAGGTGACAACAATGATTTCTCGACAAGATGGGTTCTCAATCCGTTTGATGAAAATCTTGTTGCAGCTGCCAAGTTACGAACAGAGACTCACAATCAACTCATTGAACTATTGACTGATAAAACTTTACAACTGGAATTTTTATCTCAAGATTTAGATAAATTTTAGCTTGCACGACGACGTGAGTACGGAAACCTAGTAATGGAAGCTTTGAAAACATTGATACCCTTTGCTACTTCTTAACTGTGCGAAAAAGGTTTCTCGTCTATGGTGGCTTTGAAAACTAAATACAGAAATGGTCTGTTATCACTCGAAAATAATTTACTTGAGTGTTTGCAAACATGATCCACGTATAGAAATACTTTTAAATGACAAACAAAGCCAACTATTGCATTATTAATTAATGTTCATGATTAATCATTTTAATTAAACAAAGTAAGCTATAAGTTTATATTTTTATGTTGTCATTACATGGTAGTATTTAATTTTATAACACTACACTAAAAATCATTTCAAGGATTCGTAAAGAAAATCATCAACGAATCCTTTGTATATATATGAAATATGTACATACAAAAGATATTTTTAGGATTAGGATTTTTATATATTTTTAGGAGTAACAGGACCGATTTATGTTTCCAAATTTTCTGTATAGTTTTAATCTAAACATACATATCTTCACGCTGTATCCCTAACGGGTTAGTCAGAGGGGACGGAGTGCCAGGAGTCGCGGTCCTTACATATTTCGCTTCCTCGAATCTCATCATTCTCCTCACACATTTTCGCCTAGGTATGCGAGTGCTTTTGACATTTCCGTCTGCTAACATTCTGGCTATTTCATCTTTATAAGTCAGCCTTTGTCTTCCTTGGCTTCTTTTACCTCCACTTTCGCTCTGTAGAATTTCTTCGTCAGTCTTTCATCACTCATTCTTTCTAAGTGCCCGAACTATCTAAGCATTGCTTTCTTCATTTTTACGATAACACTGTTGTGCAACCCTGTCATACTGCGTACCTCTTCATTGTTTATCCTGTTCGCAAGAGTGACACCACACACAATTCTGAGAGATCGCATTTCCACTGCATTTATCATACTTTCACTTGATTTCGGGCATATCCAGGACTCACTACCGTACAATAAAGTTGGCACCAACACCTGGCCATTTTAGCAGTGTTAGATATATAATTAGTGGGTGCTGAAGTAGGGTAACCCGTGCACAGGTAGGTAGATGGACTATAGGTGTGGGTCAAATAAACCAGTTTATATCCTGTAGTATTCTGGTTTATTAAGCCAACAATCCGCCATACGCCGCACTACCCGGTCCCTTGCCGATATTTGGGAGTCACTGGCCTGAATTCTCCGGCAGTTCCGCTCAGGTGCTCTGGTTTGGTCTATGCAGTTGTAGTTTGCAGGTACAGCAAGAGCACGAGCAGGTACTCTGGGGGTTTCCAGTCATTCACAAGTAGTTGGAACCCCTTGTAGTTAGAACCTTGCAGTTGGAATCTTTTGATTCTAATCCTGTAGTTGAAAGTTGGAATCTCCAGCGGGATTCCAATTGTAGTATCTACGCAGAGACGAAGATACACGTAATTATCACTGCACCCAACAAGCAGACGTTAGACGACGAGTGTCAACTTCGGAGGTGTGATCCGTGATTCACTCATGGACTTTGCGACCGCTAACTAAAAATTACCCTCACAATGCAACACTCGCGACGCGCTTTAGAATTACGTAGACGCAGTTTCGAGAACTTTTCATTGATTATTTTTAATATGTAGGTTCCGTAGATTTACTTTATATTATTTAATGTATATGTATATTTTATTTACGTGACAATGGTGCTATAAGCACAGCGTACAATAGGCAGTTTACCACTGTGTCATCACATCTCATACCACTCATACTACCTTTCAGTCTCTGGAGGCAACTGTCCAAATACAGCACGAACAGGCAGACATCACGCAGCCCTGTCTGACACCAGAACACACTTCGAACCAGGGCGACATGTCACCGTCTATCCTTATACAGGCTCTGTGGTCTCGATATAATGTTCGATATAATGTAACGCGAGCGATAGTTGATGTTTAGTAGTGTTAAAAAATTGAGCAGTGGTGAGCAGGATGGTCCTATATTTCGACTCTATAGCTTAAGGGTTCCATGAGGCTCTGTAATTGCGCCTCTCTCCCGCGAGATAAATTTGACACAGCGCGAGAGATACCGGAGCTTTCGACAACGCGTTGAAACATGATAATAGTTTGTATTGTAATAGTTTGTATTCTTGTTTATATTGTATTTTTGTGTGTGAGGAGAATGATTATACTTATTTGAGGAGGCGAAAAAAATATGCATGGATCGCGATGCTTGGCACTCGTCCTCTCAGACTATCCCAACAGCCATACAGCATGAGGACATATGTATATTATGTATGTGTTTATAATATTTTTTAATTTTTGTAAAAATTATTTTAAATCCATATTAAAGTTATTGTTTTGTTACTAAACGTTTTCCCTTATTGTCCTTATATTTATTAACAATAATTAATTTTCATTATTGTTGTAGTATTTACAGTGTGTTAGGTAAGTAAGACACGACATCTGATAACACTCAAGCGGTTATTGCTAAGGCATTTGTTATCTTATCGACAAATGTTGATAAAAAAATAATAAATATTTCCAATTCACATTTTTTTTCCCTTCAACGGGCAGAATAAAATATTTCTGTTGGTCATTAACGTACTGATACGAGGAACGTGAATCCCATCACTCCATTGCTTGTAGCTCAGAGCCGCTGTGATCGCTAATTATCGCGTAATTAATAATGACGATTGCATATTTTTTATATTGCAGTTTCGACAGATACCAATGCCCGATTTAACCAACGCTATCTATGTTAAGTCGTTACATAACTATGTATCCCCTAGATTAAAAAGAGCCCTAAACCGGTTCTTAGATAATATTCGTTTTCACCAATCTGGTTCCCTAGTAATGTCAGACATATTTATGTGACATTTTATTGTATCCATAGTGAGTATTGGTTTTCAAAAGTTTGTCGATGAAACAGATATTATTGTTTTACTTCTAAGTTTCTACATAATTTATTAAATTATTTTCCATATTGTCAAAAACTAACACAGAACTGTCACATAATGTTATAGGTTCGAAAATCGAGTTTCTTTTAGGGGATTTTTCAACTATAAGGGCTTTTGACGTTTCATGAAACGCAAAAACATCGTTAGAGTATTTGTATTGTGGTTAGAGATCCGCTATCCTTTTTTAGGGGATCGGTACGTTAGGAGACTTTGATGAAATCGGGCATAAGTCTCTCTGTTTAACCGACTTCAAGAAAAGGAAGAGGTTCTATATAATCGTCCACATGTATTTTTTTTATGTTTGTGCACTGATAACTTCGTCAATTATGGATCGATTCAATGATTCTTTTTTCGTTGGGTACAATATAGCTCCAAGGTGGACCCATTTAAATTTCAATGATATTATTATAAATTTCACTATAGGTTTGCTTGTAGTGCATTGAGTTATGCCATCTAGTTTCAATGTTCTGAGAGCACTTGTGGATCTAATGAGCACAATGAACACTGCCATTAGCGAGGTCGCCGACCGCTGGTTCCGTAGGTCAGACGCTCCAAGAAATGTACCTTTGCGAGTCGAGGAGCTCCATTGTCCGTTAACTATAATTACAATGTCAATTGTAGTTGGGAATGTGTTACATAACAGTTAAAACCAACAATTCTTCTCTGTAGGTATATAAAAATAGAATACTATGTAAGCATTTTTGTTACTGTGAAGTCGATAATCACCAACACCGATGCTGTAAATCCGAAATCGTTTAATTAATTTTTTTTATTACTCATGCGGGATAAACAGTATCTAAACGCACATTTTTGCGGTCGATAAGTAGCTATTCTCTCATTTCACAATATTTTACGCAAATTTTGCTTTGCACGCGCAAATTTACGATTTAAAAAAAGAATGTAAAATGAATATCTAAAACAAAACACAATCGATTTTAGTACCCATTGACATCAGTGTGAAAGATAAAGAAAATCTTGATTTCGAAGTTTTAGATCAGCCATTCCCAAAGTGGGCGATAACGCCCCCCTGTGGGCGCTGCAGACCTAAAGGGGGGCGGTAAGAGACCCAGAAAAAAAATGGGGGCGTTGTGTAGAGGCCTGGGGGGTGATTTGTAATTTCATTTAGCTAGGAGGCATCTTAGACAACGACTGCATGAGCTCTCGACTCAGTAGACAAAATAAGTTTGGAAACCAGTGTTTTAGATTAATATAATAATAAACAATAATAAAGTTATTACTTTCTATAATTTTTGTTTGTACCGAAATTATCTCCGTATTAGTAATAAAAAATAGTATCTGCAACTCGTGCGGTGTTGTCGATTGCCCACTCGAGCGAATAAGCGCACTCGCTTCGCTCGTGCGCTCAACTTCGTTCGAGTGAGGAAACGACAACTTACCGCACTTGTTACACAATATACTTTTACATGACATGACTGTACGTGTAACTGTATCCATAGGTGGCTGAAAAGTCTGATTATAGGTGCTTAGAATACGACGATAAAATAAAAATATGAATTCGCCATATACAGTCGTGTAATCCACAGGCAAATCTAAACTAAGGGTAGATGAAAATTATATTAAAGAAAAAACAGATTAAAAATTAATAAGTGGGCCCCACGGGCCTGTATTGCTGTTGCAACAATGACACACCGATGAATGTTAATATACACCAAGACGATTCTGTCAATCAATCTTACTAGATACAGCGCGAGCACTAAACAAGTTACATTATTTCTATAACTTAATTTTTGTATGAACGTTCTAAAGACCAACTATTTTTTAATTCCAATATTTTAAACTAATTTCTATCGTCTTGTTATATTACTACAATTTTTTGATACAGTATTCAATGTGTCAGAGAGTTAAATCAGAGAGTTAAAATCAAATCATTTTATTCAAGTAAATCTATCATAATTGCAAAGCGTTTTTGAGCGTCAATACTACCTTCATGAGACAGTGCAGCAGCAGCGCCACAAGCGTCTTGAAATGCTTCTTATATGCCTAACCACGTAATAAATAGCATGAGACTTGGAATACTAACAGATGTATAACTCTAATCAATATATAATAAATAAGAGAGCATGACGGCTAGAATATAGTCCATTTTATGAAATGGCGGCGTTTCACAAACACTCAGCCCGTAGGACTACGTTATTGATAACCTTGCAACCATAAATTAATTATTTAGTACAGTAGCCCTAAGCCGATAGCAAAGATAAGGTCCTACCGAATCCTCATTTGAACATCAGAGGGTCATGCATTTTGGAATAATTGTGTTATTTTTGAAATTGTACTACCTTTTTGGGGAAATTTCAGCAGGCAACGGAAGTTAAGTCGTCGATGTAACACCATGAAGTTAGCAACGAAAGTTGCACGCATCGATATAACACAACATTAAGTTGGCAACGAAGACAGTTTTTTTTATATATGACCAGTTTCAATTTTTATTTCATTCATTTTAAGCCATTAGTTTGCCGCTTATCCCTGATAAAATACTGGCAACAAGTATTTCATCTTGTTGCCAGTTTTATTTTTCTTTATATGTGTGACCATTTTAATTTTTATTCCATTCATTTCAAACGGCCAATTTTAATTTTCTATTCACGCATATTTCGCGTAAGCTGCTTTGGCGCGTACTTATACGCGCTTTTTTATTTTCTTTTTTATGTTGAATATTAATCAGGTTTTAGTGTTATAGGTTATTTTTATTTTTTCTGATTTCTGGTGTAACGGATTAAATAAGATGTGACATACGAACAGACAAACACACACGATGAACTTGTTAGGGTTGCGTTGCTGCCATTTTGATCGAAATTTTTGTTATTATTAGTATTATGATTATGAATGATGTTTAAATATTGTTATGTGAATGTTGTGTTTCTAGCGACCTAGCGATTCAAGGTTTGAATTAATTGAATACCGTTATAAAAACAAAAGTTTTACGTAATCTGAGAAATTAGCTCAGAATGATACACTGCGCGCGCCAGCTCGAAAACTATTAGTATGTAAATAACACGCCTTGTTTATGATTCATGTGTTATGATGACGTAACGTAGCGAGCAGTGTTACTTAGCACACATACGTATGTTATCTGTTTTGATATGGTATTTTGAATTTTCGTTCGAAATTTGGAAAAAAGTAACAACACATATTACGGAATCATTTTCATTTTTTTTTTATTTACTGCGAATTTTTTTTTATTTAATTACAGAGATACAGAAGGGGAATAGAACTATTGCTTGAAAATTTTGAAGGGTACTCTTGTTATGTTTTATGTCAGGGATTTTTAATTTTTCTGTGCATTTGTACTTATGCGATGATTAGAACTTTTAGATCAATACATACGTACAAAAGACCCTTCTAATTATATTTGTAAATGATCCAATCGAAGCAGATATCATTTACAAATTCTGAGATAACTTTGAGACAAACAGAAGGAAATAGTCTATTTCTATGAAATGCTCTTGAACACTTTCTACATCATGTGGCATTGTTCCAAATAACACCTCTTGACGTAAGAAAAGTTCATTGGTTTTGATGACATTTATGCAACATATTTATTTTGGCTGCTGCGAGATTTAACTCATCACTTTCGTAGAACACAATGTCAATTATCTCACATTTCTTGTGACATCACTAGCGGAATATTTATTGTTTGTAGTGTTATGTAGTTTGTAGTTTTGTGAAAGTACTTTTTCTGTGGGATTTTTGTACGACCTCAAGAGCACAACTCACGAATAATAATATAATACCTAATGAACCACAGCAACGCGTGGCCGAGTTTAGAACTTATAAGCGAATACATATTATGTAGACAAACACCGGAGTGATACTTAGTTTATTCTATATAGAGATATTTTACTATTAGCCACGTGTAGGGTACCTATTCAGGTCACCAGCACAGTCGCAAGTCACGTATCTAATTCTAACATCAGTGCACTCACACATGCTTCCTGCGGTGTGAATGGAGACTTTACTTTGGACGGAAATAGGCCTAAGGTGTTACACCTCGTCACTTCCGTTGCAATTCGTCCTTGCGAGCCTTGAAGGAAATGTGAGGACAAGTATTGGGGTCGAATGCTACGACCCATGTACCTTACCTAAACTCGTGTTAGCCCAATTTTCTCTTTATACGTATATAGCATAACGGTATTTCTCATTTGGGGTGGACGGACTCTCACTGTGCAACAAATCACACCTCGGTGCCAAGTTTAGCGGTAAAATGTTCAATAAAGTTAAGTTGAACCGTAGATTATTATGGATCGACTGCAATTCATCATTTATTTAAGTTTCCTATAATAATGAGTCCTATTTCACGTTTATGAATGAATGAAAAGTTTATGATTTGTACAAGATGTCTGTGTGTGTACATGTATATCTGTGTGTGTATGTATTTACTCAGCATCTGTTCTCTCACAGAACCGAAACAAGACAGCGTCATCAAGCATAGAAATTTTTCTATTACAGTTTCTATAAGATGGTACATCCTATACCAACCACTTTTAAAAATTTTACCTATTTTTTCTTGTTCGTATACATTATTTATAACTACTGGTGAATTATTTATTATAATAAAAGAACCACGAACCAATTCGTTTCGAATCTGGGGCATTAAACAATATTGCCTTTAATTTAAGTCTTTAAAATGTAGTTGATTGAAGCAACAATATTATGTTTGTTTTTAGTTGTTGTGCTGTGTGCTTGAGGATATATTTTTTTAGGATTATTTTCAGTTGTAACATTTTAATTTCAACACCTAGAAAACTACACATGCTTTATTGCATTAATGTCTGAAAATTATTAAACAGACACATTCTGCACTTGTCTGTGTAATGTATTTAATAGATACTCACTTACAATTTCTAAAGTTCTACGTGGTTTTCACGATTATTTACAACATTTCACGATGAATTAACGAGATTTATTTGAGTCAACACATTCACATTTAGAAGCTTATGCGGGTCGCGCTCGTTCGTCTATGGCCGTTTCCGTTGAACAAATTTATCGCCACGATTTAATAGGGAAGCAAAGTGTATGCGGTTGTATGAATACGCTTTTAAATTTCCGTCAACGATAACGTCCACGGCATAACGATATCGTTAATGGAAACAGCGTCTCTTTCTCCCGACACAGTAGAGAAGCATTTTACTTAAACCTACCTACCTAACCTTACCGTGGACAGTAAAGTCGTGACGATAAACTCGTTCAACGGTTAATCTTCGCTGTATATCTGTGTCAATCGTCCAATTTAAAGATTCGATCGTTCAAATGTCGACGTGAAGAAAGATTCACTCAAATAATTCAATATTATACACCAACGAATTTCCGAATTCGTTGTTATACACAAATATAATAATGTCTTTTTGATTGAAACGAGAGATCGTAAGAATGTATTGAGTAATCCAATCTTTTAAGATTTCTATATTATTTAAAGTTTTTACTATAATTTTGCTGCATTTGTAATTTTATTATGTTTTGAGCTTGTTTTGAGATATAATAGTAGATACGTGTAAGTTTATCTTGTATATTACATCTCTGAATTATACCATTTATCACATAGCATACACAATCAATGAAATATCGTGCCCTCAAATTATTTATTGAACCAATGAACGATACATTCGTTCAATGTGAATGCAATCATCATAACTTTGAAATTATTGCAATCAAATGACCAAATCACTCACGAAGGACACAGGTCTATTTTGCTGTTAACGTAATGGCATTTCGGGATACAATTCTTTAATTTTAATAGGAAATTATTAACATAACATACGGTTAGTACAGGAGGAAATTGTATATGGATACGTCATATAATGCGGTCAGTGCCAAGAAGCAGTAATTTAATATTGTTTGACGTAATGAAAACATGTAAATATACCGCGAGTAGTGTTGACGTCACGTGGGCTTTGAACTTGCTAAGCTTTCAATATGTCAGTAACGTTCACAAAAAATATAATACTGTGATTGTGGCCTTCGGCTCCAATGCAATGGATTCAATAAAATAAAGGAGTTTCAACTTTTTTGCAAATATTTGTAAATACGAATGTAGTTGAGTTTTAAAAGTTTTATTTTTATTTACAGTTTTTTTATACGTACAACATACATATATTCAAGTTGTATCCCTAAGGGAGTTGTTAGTAATTTTTTTTAATTATAGTAATAATAATAATAGGTACTTCAGACAATTACACAAATGGTGTGAACGCATTACAAAACGATTTCGGGGGAGCTCCCAGTAACACTCAGACTCCAAGCCAATTTAAAACGTTCGTTTCCTAAATTGACCTGACCGGGATCGAACCCGGGGCCTCGGCTTAAAATATATCGAAAACATACATACGTTGCTAAAATCATAACTCTCCAGTTTGATTCGTCTTGGTCGGTAAAAAATATCTACTTTTGTCTATGTTAGCAATGCTTTTTCCGATTGGCGACGTTTTAATTAAGTTTGAGACTAGCTATCTGCCCGGCTTTGTACGGATGAATTAATAAGCAAATGTTTAAAGACTTGCCGAAGAATAATACTACCTCAAGTTACTGTTGCTCACACATTTTTAAGGTTCGATTTTTCAAAAGTGGCTAAATGTTAGCAACATACATACATATATGTACATATCTTTATACAGTATACCCCAGTTAATGGGGTAGTCAGAGCGGACGGACCACCAAGTATCGCGCAGTCCTTATAACCTTCTTTCGCCTCCTCAATCCTCATCACTCTTCTTACACACTTTCGCCTAGGTTTGCGAGTTCTTATGTTCACTTCATTTATCTTCTCTCCAACCCCACTTCTTACATTCCACGCAGTAACTCTGCACTCGTCCCTCCACTTCCCGCCTCGAGCTGCACAGCGTGTTGGGTGGCGGTCCTCAACGCTGAACTGCACGCTGCTTATACAAGGGGCTAACTGGGGGGCTATTCACAAACGTCGGAAACATTCCGTGACGGAAAGGCCGATCGTCGGAAAGCATAAATTCAATCCGATGGCTTGGATTTGTGAATACTACTATATATACACACCGGCACAATTAGCGGAACAGAAAAAAAAGTGAGACTATGAGATAATAACGCATATATTTGACGAAAATGTAATTAGACACAAAATAACAAATTGATTAACATCTTTTAACAACGACTTTGAAAAGTCTTCGTTATTTTTTATTGAAAAATAAAGAAATTTGAAATAAGTGAAATTTTTAGATGATTATGAACCATCACAAAAAATAAAAAAAAGTAAGCATTAAATGATTTAACAATAAAATTAAAGCAAAATTAATAACGAGTGTTTCCCCCTCTTGCTCTGATTACGGTTTCCATTCGTCTGGGCATGCTACAGATTATGTTATCGATGATTTCTTGAGGCAACCGCTCCCACTCCTCAAGTAATGCGTTTCCAAGTTCATTCAGATTGTTGGGGGGTGGCATTCTGGATTTAACCCTTCTTTTTAGCAAGTTCCAGACATGCTCTATCGGATTCATATCGGGGGAATTTGCTGGCCACTGCATCACCGGTATACCTACGTGGCTCAGATATGCCTGTACCGATTGTGCACTATGAGCACGAGCATTATCTTGCATTAGAATAAAGTCGTCACCAATAAATGGGGCAAATGGTACAACATGTTCTTCTAAAATGTCTCTGATGTATCGATCTGCTGTCATGGTCCCTCCTGTGACTATCACTAACTCCGTGCGAGCTCCCAAACATATCCCTCCCCAAACCATAATCGAGCCGCCACCATAAGCCACTGTGTGTTCAAAATTAGACTGTATGTGGCGTTCTCCTTTGCGTCTCCATATTCGCTGTCTCCCATCGATCTGTTTTAAAAGAACTCTGCACTCATCAGTAAAAAGAACCTGCTGCCATTCGTTCAAATCCCAATGACGATGTTCTCGCGCATAGCTTAATCGGTTTACGCGGTGACTCTCTCAAGTTTTGGGCCTTTGGCAGGTATATACGACCCTAAACCAACTTCTTCAAATCTCCTGCGAACTGTACGCTCACTTACTCGTACTCCTCGAACGTCTTCCAGTTCATTTCGAGCTTGTACAGCCGTTAATCGCGTATTCCTACGAACTCCAAGTTGTAAAAAACTGTCATCTCGCCTCGATGTACATCTTTTTCTACCTTGACCCCTCCTCCTCACAAGAGAATTAGACGATCTGTACCGCTGGATGCTGCGATGAATCGTTGATACTGGTCGACGAAGCCTTGAGGCAATCGATCTGTAGGTATGGCCATTTCTTCTCATTTCATCAGCCCTAATGATTTCCAGTGATGTTAAGTCAGGCATAATAAAGAGCTTTTAATAAACAAAATTGCCTATAGAATAACAAATTTATAAAAAACCATTAAGTGAAGTTTTTTCAAAAAAATTACAATTACGTAGTTATTACTCGAACAAGTTGACAAAACGTATTGTTCGGGAAAATAAAACAAATGAATGAAAAAAGTGTATGTCATCTAATTTTCTATTTTCAAATTTGACAATAAATTAAAAAAATATCATAACTGGCCAGTTCCTCAAGTAAAAGATTTTAAAATCCTGCTTTTTTTGTGTTCCGCTAATTGTGCCGGTGTGTATATAATATGATATATATATAATATAAATATAAAATGATTTCAGATTTGTGAATCGCGCATAGACAAAATCATCGAAAAGTTTCCTATCGGATACGGAAAGTTGAGTTTCCGACGTTTGTGAATAACCCGCCGGGTGTCCTTCGTTTTCGGGGCACGCCCTAACCGTATTTGTCCTGCATGGTGTGCAAGAGGAATTGCAGTCAATATTACAATTGTTATCTTGCTAGCTATTGTCAATATTACAAATGATACAATCGTTATCATTAATAGATGACATCACTGTAATTTTGGCGGTGTTGCTATTTAATAGTAGTAATACCGCCAAAATGACAGTGTTGCCATCAGTCATACTAATATTATAAAGCGGTAAACTTTGTTTGTTTGTATGTAATGGATAAGCTTACAACGAACGTGGGCTGTATATTATTTCTTTTTTTTAAAATTAAAAATTAAAAATTCTATCCGTGCGAAGCCGGGGCCGGTTGCAAGTTTATTGTAATTTAGTCCGCATAGACTATATAGTCTCGTAACTCGAGACGCCGTGTCCGAACAGCAATGGTGAGTCAAATCAGATAAGCCGGCTTACCTGTACATACGACACACATTTATTATCATTTATTATTTGTATTTACAAAAAGAAAAGTATATAGGTAAGTAGTATATCAGTTGTCTAGTACCCATAACACAAGCGCTGTACTGCTTACTTTGGAACTAGATGGCGCTGTGTGAAATGTCTGAGTATATTATTATTAATATTATCAGATAAGCTAATCAGCCACCATTTATTTAGAAAACAGCACTCGGACGTTTACATTTTATTAGATTTTATTTGCTTCACTTCGTAGGACGGAACAGACTGTCTGAAGTTATAGGCTTATGTATAAGGCTAAATGATGTACACATTGAATTTAGTGTGACGTAACCTCATAACGGAGTCAAAAACCTCTGTTGCTATTTCTGACAACAGTTGCTTCTCTCGACGCTCTTCGATGTTATTAATCTTTAAATCACGTGTTGCAATAACCGTTTCATTGGAGTATATTTATATAATTTTATTTATAGTTTTGAAGTAACGGCGTCTGTTTTGTAATGAAATTATTGTCTGTCCGGCACAGTGTTGTTATTGATACGGCTATTGTCGTAATTTTACGCGTTGTTTCAACCAGTACGGAATAGTACAAATGTAGAACTGGTGTTATATTCACGTATTATTTCGTAATGTTGTGTCACAAGGTTTATTAATGCACAATTAAAAGAAATTATATGAAATGTCAACTTCTGAAAACAAATCACGAAGCATACATCCCTTTCTTTCTTCATTCTTATCAACACAGTGAGTAAAGATAAGCTTTTAAGAAAAGAGAAATCAGACTTCAATATGACTTCAATATGTATATAATAAAAATATACAATATATAAATTTCGGTGTATATATGATAATTATGAAAATAATTTCATAAATATGGTACAATTACCTATATAATTAAATTTGACAGTTATTGAAGTCGGTGCCAAACCAATAAACAACAACAACAACTTGTCTACTGGTTTCGGAGGCTTGGCACTGAGTTCAGTAACTGTATTTAATTCTGTAGGTATTTATTTCGTAGTTATAAAGTTATTTTTGTACTTGAATTTAGATTTTCGAATAGCGAAGTATAATTATTTTGTAGTTGTCATTGTTTTTATTTGGAAGTCGGTTTTTTTTCTTATAAAATTATTTATTTATCCACGTTGAGTAGCCTTGTCCTAAACAAATACCTAAAGTAGGTCTACAACTCAAATTCTGGAACGGAACATTAAATAATCAATAATCATCAACAAAATATATAAACCGTTGAGTTCTTTTATAAATTACCACCCAGTTTTTAGAAGCGTTTTGCAAGATTATACACCATACAGTAATGGACCAATATATCGATATTTTCTGTATTGTCACAACACTTTTAAATATATGCAATACTCCTTCATCAGATCTTAACTAAACTTTTATAGACCACTCTGGACATATACTCTTTCAATAAAAAAAATCATTTGATCATTTAATTTTACATAACTTTTTTTGACATAACCTAATTTTATTCTCGGAAAAAAGCGCACATCATTGTGCTTTTTTCTATATGCGCATTTATACATGAGAGGTTTTTTCCTTGTGCGATTTAATCCATGTGTGCAATTTTCCACGTGTGGATAGTTTTTGTGGGCTTATATAACATTGCGCTTGTTTCTGCGCGTTTATTTCTTTTGCGTTTTTTTAATTGCGCTTTCTTCCTAGATTCGTCTTCTGCCTAGACATAACGCCGCCGAAACGGCGCTTGCGCTTCACTTCCGTTTCCGTCAAAGAAACGTTATGGTAGATGGCAAGCGAACAAACTGTTTTATTACCTTTATTCCCCGCCTTCTGTTTGTCATTATTCTGATATTGCTATGTATGTATGCACAAATGATAATTTGCTTGTCAGATGTTACAACTGGTTACTATGACACGCTCTTGAACAATGCCCGTAGGTTAAAATGCTACTCGCGTGCCGACAAGGTTCCGATTGTTACTTAACCACCTGTAAGGATACCATCCATTCGATGCAGCGTGAATCGATTCCGATGTATTACTTCATCCATTTTACCTTTAAATCTAAGTGCATCGGTAGATAGATAGATGTTGGCGTTCCATACCAAACTGAAAAATTTAACAATCTCCATAGATTGACTGAGATGACTCTATGAGTCATCCCTGTCTATATTTTCGTCTGCAATATTCTTTTTCAAAGATTATTTTAAGTAATCAGTGATTTAAATGTAATAAGTATATCGTGGTTCAAATACAGACGTGATTTTAGAATTTGAATTTTGAATATATTTTTGCGGGCTGAACTTAGTTTTATTGCAATTCATGTTGTAAGTTGTCGAATGAAAAGTCTTCATTATACGACGGATTGAAATGTATAACACATTGCTTTGTGTTACTTTTCAAAGATTTTTTGAAAGAACGTTTATTTTGCTGTCAAAAATAGAAAAATCAATATGTACATTGAAGTAAAATCAGGAGATTTTACAGAATAAGAAAGCCATACGATATAATTTGTTTTGTGTTTGGTAACAACTAACAATTGAGCATACGGAACAGTACTCTGGATTTGAACTTGTCAGATTCTAAATGTATAGGCATCGCGTGGTGACCATTTGACCACATGCCAAAACGACCTGTATCAGGTGTATAGTGATAACAACTGTAGATCCATTTACTAAATATAATATTATCTAAACCACAGCGGGATATTTTATCAGGAAAATCTGAAATAATCTCTCGTTAAGTGTTTTGTTGAAACTGTTAAAGTGGTTACTGAACTTATTGTGCATCCCACCGAAAACATACAATGCAACACGGGACAAGTGCGTGTTGAACCAACAGTAAAGGCTGTAGTTGGGATGTACAATATTCATTTAATCAGTAGCAAATATAAAATTATATTTCAATATTTTTTCTCATAGACGCTGAAAAACAGTTATCTCTGCGGTCGCTTAGCGTGTAGCCGAAAATATTACTTATCTGAAACTACACAAACGTAATCGCGTTACTACAAATGTGTAATAAGGCTACACAGCGTAAATGCGTTAGCAGCCCCGAGGGCTGAGGTGTTGTGCCTTTTAAAGCAGATATTTCACCGGCCGTCTTGCTCTCCCACACCGGAACAAAACAGTGAACGATCTGCGGGGTTATTACCTAATTTGCAGACAGCGAGCCACGCGATCACTACGCGACCGGTGACTAATTGTAATAAAAAATTGGTATCATATATGTTGATTGTGTATCTATTATTCTATGTCCATAGACATATGACATTCACGGTTGATTTAGCGCTACTGCATTTGTGTAATGTAATTTGTATAGTGGCGCTAAATCTACCGCGAAAAGTGCATTTTGCGATCATAGAATAATAGATACGCAATCGTCATATATGATACCAATTTTTTATTACAATCAGTCACCGGTCGCGTAGTGATCGTGTGGCTGTCGCTGTCTGCAAATTTTTAGATAATAACCCCGCCGGTCAGACTACGCATAAGGTCCAATCGGCCGCGACCACGATCACGTCAAATCTCGCGATACCTAACACTTCAAATCTACCTTAGCTAACCTGCAAGGAAGCAAATACCAACTTATTAATACCCGCCCGAGTTCGCTCGGGTTGAAAATTTTTGAAAGCAAAATACAGCCTATGTTGCTCGCTAATATTGTAACTTTCTAAAAATGAAAGAATTTTCCAAATCGGTTGAGCAGTTTTAGAGTTTATACCTTACAAACAAACAAAGTTTACCTCTTAATAATATTAAAGTATAGAAGTATAGATTAGTATAGATCAGTGTTCTTCACACTGAGACGCTACTCACTTGAAATGGAATAATTAAATGGTAGTGACGTCACCTCCCCTAGCTGTGACTCAGCTGTCACGAATCATTTCGTATGAGTCATAAGGTCATACTCATAACGCATCACATTTTAGGTTCCTGCGGAGTGTGGTAAGAACATACTGTGTAATTAATGCTCTCTTAGTAATATCAACTACTGTACCAACGGGCTCTGGCTATGCATAGCCGCAGAATAATAAAGCACTTAGAAGAACTGTTTACTATCAAGCGATACCGAAATGCAAATGAAACATGAGAGTTATGAATGTGTACGTTCGTTATCAGCGTATAGATTAAAATCTATAGATTTATGAAGATCAAATAGTGTTACATACATACATACATATCTTCACGCTGTATCCCTAACGGAGTAGTCAGAGCGGACGGATAAATAGTGTTCACCGATAGAAATGTCAAAAGTACTCGCATACGTGTGCGAGGAGAAGGATGAGATTTGTAGAGGCGAAAAATGTATGCGAGAACCGCGACGCATGGCATTCCAGCTTTTCTGACTATATACCGTTAAAGCTATGTTTGTATGTGTTTATATATGAATGAAATAGAATTTACAATATTTTGTATTGTGACATCATTTCACTACACTAAAGCACCAAAATATGCACACTGTCATTTTTTCTGCAAAGATTCGATCCTAGTTTTTCACAGATAACTCAAAGGCTACCAATTCTTCGAGAAACTAAATGTAGCGATAGGCAATAATTAGTTACAATAGGTACCATCAGCTGCAAAATTGCATGGATACCTTAAAGTATTATCCCGTGAGCTCTTTAGTTCAAGTTCACAAAAATCAATAGATAGCTAGATAAGCTTTTAGTTTTTTTGATCGATATGTTCTTGTTTTTATTACTTTTTTTTACTTTCGTAAGAACATGTTATAAATAAAAATGAAAAATAAATATACTTAATAAGTTATATTTAATCAAAAATGGTACAAACTTTGTTATTGAAAATTAAAATTCTTTATTTCTTACACAATTTTTAATTTAGTTAACTATTAATTTAATTTGTTTATAATATTAAATTTGTAACAATAAAACTTTCTTAACAAATTATTGAGGTATTAGCTTAAGTATTCATTTCCGAAATCGGAAAGATGATTGAAGCTTCACCACAATAAAAACTTAATAGGCATAGCAACTATAATTTTAAACTAGAGACCGGGTTGTCACAAAAGTTACGATATTTATATTATAAAATACTAATGCAGTTAAGTTTTATTTTCGCTCCACTGTATGACACACATGATGTTTTGTTTGACAATAAGTAACTGTTTAAATAATTACTGTTCCTAAATACCACAGCCTTTTTTTTACGTTATACGTTAAGCTAACTCGGTTTCCACTAAATGTTAATCATAAATATTATTGTCTAATAACTAGTGTAACCTCCATTTTGTTCGATAATAGCTTGCATGCGGGAACGCATTGAATCTATAAGATTTTTACTCAGATTTGTCCCGTGAATACTATCCCATACTTTTATACAATGAGCCTCTAACGCTTCTGGAGTTCGCTTATTCTGATTATCCCAACGTTGGACGATAACACCCCATACATTTTCTATGGGAATTAAATCCGGCGATCTAGCAGGCCAAGGAATAACACTAATATTATTGTGCAGCTGGCCAAACCACTCCCGCACAATAGACGAACGGTGTATTGGACAGTTATCTTGCACAAACGTTATTAACGGCAATTCTTCCTCTGGATATACATTTCGAACGGTGGGTAACATGGTCTCCTCCAGCACTTCCACATAATTAATACTATTCGCCCGACACTAGGTAGTCTGACTAGTTCTCCCGGGTCGGCTGCACTCCCCACATGTTAATTGTTATATCGTCGTACCCACAAACCAACCGTTTTCCTCTGAAACATATGCACACCAAATAACAATAAAATTATAGAAAAGATAGGAAGATATGTAAGAAAAAACTACTTACGTTTACACCGGTCTCTAGCAATTTCTGACAAATTTTTGCTTTCATTATGCAAAGCAATTATTATTTGCGATCTTGTAACCAGGTCAATATTAGAACGCGAACTCATGTTTATGGAATAATTTAACAGTTTTAACAATAAAAAGTCAAGAAAAAGCATTCAGAAACAAACGAAACGAACGAGCGTAAGTAAGTCTTTGCAAAAAAACAGTCTAGTATTTTTAAAAATTTAGTCTACCCTCATGAGTTTGAAATGCTAAACGTATTACTTAGAAAATAAACTGAACATAAAAAATAAATAAACTGGTAATTAATTTCGCAGCTTGAAGAACTGATTTGATGGTCGTATAGTGTGAAAGGTGGTTGACACCCCTGATCATCTACGAATCTCCCGGTTCGATTCCCCTGAATAAAATTGGCTTTTGGATGTTTTTAAGAAATTGGCAAATATTGGTTTGGATTTTCGTAACGATGACACTGCTCTGTAAGGCCGACTGGCACCGGTCTGGACCTAATAAAATAAAATAATGTCCACTTGTTCTAGTAGGATGTGGATAAGATAAACACACAAAAAAAGAAATTATAATTTTTCGTATTTTAATGTAACGCAACGCCATCTAGTAAAATCTTGGTGAACCAATGACATTTATAGGTAACTGCTATTACACCACGAGTAGACAGATGGCATCAATTCTCACCTCATAGCATTTTGTTTCTAAACTATCCATGCACTTTTGCAGCCCCACTGTACTTATTTACCTTGATACGATGGGTTTATTTCGAAGCTGTTGCAAGCGTCAATGTTAATGGTACTTGCAACAACGCCGAAGTATCAGAAAGACTCCTCGAAGTTTTATCATGATCAGAATTTGATCGTTTATTTCCTACAATAAGGGTACAATGGATAAACATGCGAAACATTAAAAAGGTATCTTAAGGTATTCTATAATCAGATAAAAACTTAAAGTTCAATATTACTATGCGATATTTTCAATTAACAGTGTAGTTTGTGTATATCTGACTGTACTCTTCAAAGTCTATAAAATATAAGTACGAGTATTTGATAATATTCAGAATGTTGTATCTACAGCCAGGCTGTTATTAGCACATTTTTCTACCAATCGTGACCTCGGGGCCTGATCTTGAACTACAAACCGGCCTGAGAGCTGCGCGTAGGCAGATGACGTCACCCGACTAGGCGAGCTTTTGAAGTTTCCGTCGCTATTGAGACGATAGTTTTTGCGGCGAATGATATTGGACTCCAATTTAGTTTTGTTTATAATTTTATTACGGGATGCATTTAATGGCAATCCAAAGTTGGTGAAGATATAGACAAAATTGCTATTAATTGCAAATAAAAAATATAATGTATACAATAAAATGTTACTCCTTCATTAAAAAGATATTAGCTTTGAACAAATAATTATTGCCAATAATAAAAAACAAGCTATCATTTAAAATAATAGATTGTGCTACTAGTATGAAAAATAACATTTTCTATAAATAAACTTGACAAGCTGTCATCCTGACAATGTCGACACATCCGGCGCAGTGATTGGATTTGGTGCAATTGCTCGACGTCTTTTCCTTACTCCTGGAAATAACTCAGAAATACACCTACTAGTATATATATATATTATATATATATACATAAACCAATAGCAAAAGATGAAAACAGATGAAAGGATATAGAGATGTTAAAGATTAAATTTCTTGACTTCAACTATCTTCTTTAGAGTGCGGACTCCTATTTCAATACTGCCCCTTGAAATAACTCGGAAATACACCTACTATATAGTTTACATAAGATTGCTACATATAGATACACCACAGCAAAAGATGAAAGAAGATGGAGGATTATACATATGCTACAAGATTAAATGTCTCGTTTTCAACTAGGCTTATTTTATTTGAGGAAGCGAAAGAAGTATGTTAGGACCGCGACGCTTGGCGCTCCGTTCCCTCTGACTACCCCGTTAGGGATACGGCGTGAAGAGGTGTGTGAAGCTGGCACCCACTTTTGCGATTTTTTTAATGTTTGCGTGTGCGATCGATTGTCCATAATTGTCCAACAGTTGATCGTTTGTCCACCCTTCGTTTTGAAATAGCGGACCAAACATTTTTTTTCGAAATTTTTTGCACTTGCACCCACAAATTGCAAAAATTTTTTTTGAACAGCATAAGCCGTTTGTCCTTCGTTTGTCCAGGTTTGTCCAGCAATTAGTTTTGTTTGTCCACCAACCGGTTAATTATAATTAATTTTTCAAATTTCCAAAAAACGTGAAGTTGGCACCCCTTTTTTTGAAATTGGAAAATTCTTTTTGTCCGATCGTTTGTCCATCAATTGTCCACCAGTTACTTTTGTTTGTCCACCCTTCGGTTCGGAATGGCGGCCCATAAAATTTTTTTGGAATTTTTTTCCACTTGCACCCACAAATTGCAGAAAAATTTTTAGATCGCATAGATGGTTTGTCCTTTGTTTGCCCATGTTTGTCCAACAATTACCTTTGTTCATTTTCAAAATGGACAATCAAAATAAGTCCTGGAAAAACGCGTTTTCACCTGGACAAACGAAAAAACTCCTGGACAAACGCTTTTTTGATATGGACAAGCGAATAATGTCCTGGACAAAAGCGTTTTTGATATGGACAAACGAATAATGTCCTGGACAAACGCGTTTTTGATATGGACAAACGAAAAATTTCCTGGACAAACGAGATATGTTATACAGACAATGCAAATTAGCCGCACAGGATTTCTATGAACAAAGAAACAGTGCTCGGGCACATGGACAATCCCTGGGAAATTACTAATTAAAAATTACCCAATTATTATTATGATATTATATACCAAAAGAACAGCTCGTTCACGATAAGTAGATGCGATTGCACCTCCTTTTACATACTTCTGTATAAAAGCTAAAAAAATTGATCGTACGATTCGTTGCGATACTTTATACACTTTCATGAATTAAAATTAACGGATCACATTACAGAAGTAAATCATACAGAGAGAATTTATCTTACCATAATATTCATACGAAGAGTTGATTCTTGGTTTTGATGGGTTAAACTGATTTTGTCCAGTGCAAAACTGTCGTCTTGGAGATGATGAAACATGCGTGACATCAATGTTTTCCAGAACTTATTTTAATTGTCCATTTTGAAAATTAATAATAATTAACCGCTGGGAAAACGAACAAAGGTAATTGTTGGACAAACATGGGCAAACAAAGGACAAACGACCTATGCGATCTAAAAAATTTTTCTGCAATTTGTGGGTGCAAGTGGAAAAAAATTGCAAAAAAATTTTATGGGCCGCCATTCCGAAACGAAGGGTGGACAAACAAAAGTAACTGGTGGATAATTGTGGACAATTGATGGACAAACGATCGGACAAAAACAATTTTCCAATTTCAAAAAAGGGGTGCCTACTTCACGTTTTTTGGAAATTTGAAAAATTAATTATAATTAACCGATTGGTGGACAAACAAAACTAATTGCTGGACAAACCTGGACAAACGGAGGACAAACGGCCTGTGCGGTTTAAAAAAATTTTTCGCAATTTGTGGGTGCAAGTGCAAAAAACTTCGAAAAAAATTTTTTGGACCGCTATTTCAAAACGAAGGGTGGACAAAAGAAACTAACTGTTGGACAATTATGGACAATCGATCGCACACGCAAACATTAAAAAATTCGCAATTGTGGGTGCCAGCTTCACAGACCAGATTTTATGTGCTTTCAAAATAATTACTTTTAAAAAAGAGATTATAGGTAGGATGATGTATTCGCGTATGCATTAGCACTAAAAATATTGTGGGTGATGTAATTTTATCGTAAGATGATGGAAGTGTTTAATATCTGATTAATTTTTACGCCGGCTTTTCTCAGTTCTAAAATGCAATGTTATTTTGACGTTCTTATATTTTATTATTTGAACTTTTGTATTTGAGGCCACCTTATTTCCTTATTATTCTTTAGAACAGCCGACCTGCACCGCATGGCTTTATGAGTTATGCCGCCTTAGCCCCGCAGCGGCTTTTGTCATTTCGTTTCGGCCATAACATGTGATGAGATTCGATTTTTAAAGGTCAATGAACTGAAGGCGGTAAAGTTATGGCATTTGGCACGCTAGCTCGCCGTCGAGAGTTTTATGTTGCCGAAAGCTAAGCTTTTCCTACTCGATATGATTATAACATGTGTACTATAATTTCGTAACTTAATATGGTTTGAATACGGAAAAAAACTCCCAGGTTAAAGTAGGTAATATTTTAACAGTTTGCAATAATATAAACGAGAACATACTATATACAGAACTAAAACTTAACGTGCAAACAAGAAGAAATAAGTGACCGTAATGTGTTGAATTTTAACCAGTCTGCGGGCTTTTTTTATCATTTTTTTATGCAGTAAAAATCTCCATATAGACATCCAGTTTAGAGAGACTAGCTTATGTGGATCTTTTAACTACAAAAACCCCAGCAGTGGTCGTCCTCGGCGCGTTGTCGAGGGGCTTGCCTCCTAGGGAACGCACTGGCGCCCCTCTCGCGCTGTGCTGAAGCACTTCTCGGGGGGCTGTGAGAAAGCCTCCCGTTATCCTCACAGTACCATGACAGCGCAGACTACATGCGTTGTTGTCCTCTTCGGGGTCACATGGATAGACAACTGACGTTACCATTGCGAACGACCGCGACACCGAAGACCCTACCCCGAAAGTCCTTGAGTTGCCTCCTTCGACAAGCGACTCTGATTTGGGCTACAGGGCTGGAAGTTGGAGGCCTAGCCATTCTTTCTCTTATTTAAGGCCTCCAAACAATACCGGCAATGAATCGAATAAATACAACTAAATTTATTTTTTTAACGACCTTTTCAAACTTTTGTATTTGAAACTCATCATAGTAGTCAAATATTTTTTTAAATAACGACCCGCCCCGGCTTTGAACGGGTGCAATGTAGATACTAATTCCTCGTATCCGTGTAAATAGCTTTTCAAACTCCACATAATTTGTATCAATTTTTTTAAACATTAAAATGGTTATAGAAGGCTATCCGTATAATATAGACATATGCCATCGCTGACTTTTTTGTAGTCCTAATAAAGAGGAACAATTCCATCATACATTGTTTTGGAATAAGACAGCATTTTCGATGAAAGCTCTCAGTCGGCTCAATTTTTTCCGACATCTTGAACTATTATCGTCATATTTCAAGAAATTAACACAAAACAATATTAAACTATACGTATAAACCTTCCTCTTGAATCGCTCTATCTGTTGGTGAAAACCGCATTAAAATGCGTTGCATAGTTTAAAAGATCTAAGCGTACAGAGGGACAGACGGCGGGAAGCGACTTTGTTTTATTACTATGTATAGATATATATTTTAGAATGACGCGATTGGTAAATACTTGCCCGGGAAACGAAGTCATTTATATAGCCAAATAAATTGTTTCATATTTATTCTAAGATACGTAACAAAATAATAATCCTTTCTGCTTTGGTGCAGTCGAGTAAAAAGAAGAAATGTTAAGAATATAGAACTTCATAAACTGTTGTATTTTTAGTTCCACTTCCACGCTGGTCTATGAGGAAAAGAAAAAGGTAGATCGTCCCAGTTGCTTATCTTCTGCACAAATCGTAAAAGGGGGCCAAGAGATAAGGATTATCATGAAGAATTGGTATAAGCATTATTTAGTTTCGTTTTGCCATCTGAGGGTCTAAATACTTCTTGCTAGAACTGGCATCAGGTGTGATTTTGTTAGGCGTTGATGCCAAAGAAATAGACCGGCCACATGTCTATTTGATCAAGCTCTTCCAGTTTGCATGAACTGTAGTATTGCATGACGCCCTAGCTAGAGCTTACAAATGATCCGTTAGGCGGCCACACGCGATCAAATTTGCTTGATGCAACCTCCGTTTCATGCACATTGGATGGTCATGATCAAGTACATGTGATCGTCAGTTGCCGGCCTAAAGCATAGAAGGGAAACACTCGCCTGAAATATATTCTGCGTGCGTTCTCAGCACTTATAAGCGCTAGGGTTATTATTGTTATTGTTGGGTTATTATCGATGCGGTTATTATTGTATTTCCTTTCATTTTCTTTTATGTAAAAAAACATTATGATTAATTTGATTAATTGGTTATTATTAATAGACTATATTTTAGTTATTGTTGGTTAATAATGGAACGTGCAATTATTGTTGTGCCATTCGTTACTGCAGGACTACTATAGTCCCTAAATGTCGTGTGAAGAATAAGCGGGATTCCCTCCTGTACTGTTTTTTTCTCTGTTGAATCTCAGATAACTATATAGACTAAACTATATAGGCGTGAATTTTCGTATAGTGTATATTACCAGTACACAAAATGTTTTACATAATTACATATAGCTCGCTTGTGCAACAACTGTATCGTGTGGACTGAATGATAATAATTATGCACATACGTTTAAATGTAACAAATGGTTATGATTACGTACTTGGAACTGTATGTATACGGAAGTGTGATAATTAACGCAATGACCATATCTAGTCTAATTAACACTTTCAATCTCAACACAATTCGAGTATATAGAGATTTATAATGGTGCATCCATACCATAGTGTTATTTTTTGTTGAGTAATATTTCGAAACATGGTAACATGCAGTATCTTCGTGTGACTTACGACAGCTTGTTAGTGTTCATTGAATTTTGTTACTTTTATACCGCTAATAAGATACAGTAACAAAACAAAACATTTCACAACAATTGTTACTGAATGTTACTTTATTAGTAACAAAAAGTAACATTCGGTATGTTTGTGTTGTATTATGTGACAACTTCAAAGTGAAAAAACAAAAACAAATGAAAAACAAATCATGGAATACAATGCTAAAACAAAATCTGTCAAATGCGACTTCGACTTGCGCACAGGGATCCGTATGGGTGTTTATGAAATTGAGTTTAATATGCGAAACCCTAAAAAGGTAAAAATATAAAACTCTCGCTGTCTTTGTTGCAGGTTTCAACACAATAAAATCTACACATACATTGGAGAGGTATTGGTCTCAGTCAATCCGTACAAGAACCTAGACATCTATGGACCACAGCATATGGCGCAGTACAGAGGCAGGGAGATGTTCGAGGTGCCCCCCCACGTTTACGCGGTGGCAGACGCGTGCCAGAGGGTGCTTAGGCAACAGGTGATTATAGAATACACACAAACAAATACAAACGCTGATTGTGACTTTGTTGTCTATTATTTATACATACAGGTATATTATTGATATTGATTACGAACAGTATAGATGACATGTAAACAAAATATAATAGACACAACAACGATAATTAGTAATTACGTAATAGTAATTCAATGTCAGATAATACACACATACATATCCTCACGCTGTATCCCTAACGGGGTAGTCAGAGAGGACGGAGCGCCAAGCGTCGCGGTTCTTACATACTTCTTTCGCTTCCTCAAATCTCATCATTCTCCTCACACATTTTCGCCTAGGTATGCAAGAGCTTTTGACATTTCCGTCTGCTAACACTCTGGCTATTTGATCTTCATAAGTCAGCCTTGGTCTTCCTTGCCTTCTTTTACCACTCACTTTCGCTCTGTATATTTTCTTCGTCAGTCTTTCATCACTCATTCTTTCTATATGCCAGAACCATCTAAGCATTCCTTTCTTCATTTTTACAATAACACTGTCGTGCGACCCTATCATATTGCGTATCTCCTCATTGCTTATCCTGTCCGCAAGGGTGACACCGCATCTTTCTAAGAGATCGCATTTCTACTGCATTTATCATACTTTCACTCGATTTCGAGCATATCCAGGCCTCACTACCGTACAATAAAGTTATAATAAATAAATAAATATAATAATTTAAATAAATATATAAATAAATAATATGTCAGATAATAGTAAAACAAAATGAGAAATTATTAAAATTTTACTATTTTAGACTACTCTATAGGTTAGAATCGGCTAGATGAATGCTCTTAAATATGGTAATTGTATATTTAATACATTGTATTAAAATAATTAAAGATTTTGAATACGACTGATAAAAGTAATTGACGTTCATTGACAGAAACTGAGTTATTGGGTTTTAAACTTCAGCAGTGGGAACCGAATGGGGATGAGCTAGAGGGAGATAGCATTACATAGTTGTGGCGTCACCGCGGCGTCACAAAGTCGCAGTGACATTGTACAGTGCTAGGAGTGAAAGAGAAGGAACTTATCCCCACTGTATTACCATTACTAATAAAAACGAATAACTGATATGGTTTTCATTGTATTTCTAATATTTTTTCACAGTTTTGTTTATAATTAACTAAACCTATCTTTTAACTAAGTAATCTAGCCTGTTATACGAATCAATATCTTCTTTATAAATAAAAATGAATCTTTATTTCAAATAATGTACGCCTGGGAAGATAGATGAATTATTTAATTTATTCAATTGAAAACCACACGAACGAAGTTGCAGGCAACTGCTGTCTTATATTTAAGAATGAATGTTTGTTTGTATTTTATTTGTTCTCTACGAGTTTCTAAATCATTCATCTAATTGTGACGAAACTTTAGCGAGTTATTCGACGACCTGGTTGGCGGTTCAGACGTTGTACTTGTACCCAAGCGTGGAAGGTTCCGGGTTCGATTCTCGGTCGGGTCAATTTAGAAAACGAACTTTTCTAAATTGTCTCGGGTCTGGGTGTATTGGGAGACACCCCCAGTAGTCGTCGTCTGGTTCTCATAGCACAGGGAATACCTTAGTTTGATTTGTGTGTATTGTCTGGCGCATTATTATTATTCTGCGTACGCCCGTGAGGTTTTGGAGTTAACTTAATAAATTGAAGAACACGTGAACGAAGTCGCGGGCAACAACTAGTATATTATAATAATCTGCATGCATATGCATATTTATATAAATATATTTATGAAGTATCAATTTACGGGTGGACAGATCATCAAGATGTAATAAAATTACACCTCGACGATATTAATTTAGCTTTGATACCATAGGCAATACAAGTAGACACATATATGTATACAGACAGACAGATACAACGTCGTAAAACATAATTAACCTTTCTTTTAATAGTCTTCTCTTTAGATCAATAAAATCAGTTCTTTTCACATCAGAGGCCATAAAACATTTTGATAGTTAATCTTCGGAAGGCACTGACTTTCCCACCATTTATTTTTAGTGCACTTCCAAATGGATGCTTAAACTGTATGAGTTTTTGGAATTGGCTCATATCCCATTCTTTTATTTATTCGTCTTAAGTGTTTCTTACATGTATTTTTCAATCCAGTTATTAAATTGCGGTAATAAACTTTACATTGTTTTTTGTATCGAGCAACAACAGATTTAATGATTATACCCTTGACTGGTCTGTTTTATTCACTTGTATACTGTAAAATAGTATTTATTTGCTCAAAGTCGGTATGTTTACTTAACATTCATACATATCTTCACGCTGTATCCCTAACGGGGTAGTCACAGAGGACGGAGCGCCAAGCCTCGCGGTCCTTACATACTTCTTTCGCTTCCTCTAATCTCATCATTCTCCTTACACATTCTCGCCTCGGTACGCGAGTGCTTTTCACATTACCGTCAGCTAACACTATGGCTATTTGATCTTCGTAAGTCAGCCTTGATCTTCCTTGGCTTCTTTTACCACTCGCTTTCGCTTTAATAAATAATAAATAAAGAAAGGAATGCTCAGACATCTACATATCTGAGCATTCCTTTCTTTATTTTTACAATATCACTGTCGTGCAATTTTGCCATACTGCGTCTCTCTTCATTGATTGTCCTGTCTGTAAGGGTGATACCACACATATTTCTAAGAGATCGCATTTCTACTGTATTTATCATACTTTCACTCAATTTCGGGCATATGCAGGCCTCGCTACCATACATTAAAAATGGCACCAACACCACATTGTGGATTGCTATTTTGGCTGTGGTAGATATATTTACACTGCCTACTAATGCGGAAAGAGAACTTTATTGCCAGCTGCTACCCGTCTCTCCACATTCAACTCGCATCTTCTATCCCTCGAAAACGCACTCCATACACAATTTAATTCACTTGTTTTAGGCATTTTCCATGTACCCAAATTTTATATTACGTCTGTACCGCTTCTTCTTTCATGCACGTGACTAGTGTCTGCAACTCTGCTTCTGATGGTGCCATAAGCACAGCATCTTACTGCCTTTCAACGTTTGGAGAGAACTGTCCAAATACAGCACGAACTGTCTGATGCCTGGACAGATTTAAGGCGATATGTCACCATCTATCGTTACACAGGCTGTGTTGCCTCGATATAATGACTTTACAGCCTGTAGTTAGGGGCCCTCCACGCCATATTTAGGCAGAAGACTCCACAGTTTCTTTCGCAATACTCTGTCTAATGCTACTTAAATATTATGTTGTAAAATTTGTTCTAATTTATTAACTGCTTCGATTTCTTCCTAATTAAACTTATGTTATTGAAGTTATCAACGATCAAATTATTAAATACAAGAAGTTTTCAAATTGTTGTTTTTGATTAATGCATGGATTTATGGACCCAAACATTTTCTGTCATTTTCCCTACGTCCTTAAAGACGTCGTATTTATGAATTATGTTATTTAATATCTGTTAATTTGTAAATTATTCCAAATACTTCTCATTCCCCTGTTGGGATATTTTTAATGGTTTTGTTTTTACAGGGTAAAGACACATGCATACTTATATCCGGCGAATCGGGTGCGGGCAAAACAGAAGCGTCCAAGTTCATAATGAAATATATAGCAGCTAATACGACGCAGGTCCATAGAGAATACATTGATAGGTAAGAATAACGCATAGTATTATTATATACATGGGAAAGAAGTCGTATGGAAAGTAGGTTGCTCATATATTATTTAATAAATATTTACATTACAAAAATCAACCAAATCCTTCCATTATATTTATATTATTTGTAAAAATGTTTTTCAAACACTCACCCAAGGAAAAGATTTTTTGTATCTGATTTTAAACGCTTTAAACGTATTTGTACATTGTTAATCAACCGCGTTATAAAACCAATGTATAGTTTAGGAATTATATTTTTTGTATTCGTTTTAAAAACTGTCAATGCGAAACTTTATTGTATAGTGGATGTATAGTGGTGTTGAAAATAATAATTCACTGAGGTTTTTATTGCTTTTTTCAGTCTGTTTTCTTTTAATGCAGTGATCTCTCTAAATTAATGCTAGATTTGATTTTCATGCCCTTTAATAACGTATCCTTAAATAGTTTTAAACAGCAAATCTATGTATGTATTAACTATCGATCTGCCCCGGCTTCACGCGAGTTTGAATGTTTTTTAAGTCAGTATTTCTTTACTTCTATTGAATAAATATTAACGTATTGTACCTACAAAGCTTCCTGGTTAAACGTGTAAATTATGGCGAAACCTGTATTATAATGCATTTAGAAGTATAGAAGTTCTAAGCGAATATGTAAACAAATGCGGATTGCGACCTTGTAGTATACTATTTAAAGATTAACATGAAATTGATTTTATTATAATAATAATCCTGTGGTTTGCTTTCAGAGTAAAGAACGTGTTAATTCAATCAAATTCCATATTAGAAACTTTCGGTAACGCTAAGACAAATCGCAATGGTAACTCATCGCGTTTCGGCAAATACATGGACATACATTTTGATTATAAAGGCGACCCGATCGGTGGACACATCAGCAATTATCTCCTAGAGAAAAGCAGGGTAGTGAGTTTGCAGCCAGGAGAGAGAAACTTTCATTCGTTTTACCAGGTAAATGCCAGGTAAAAAAATTATTTTGAAGACTAACACAACTTTTTTTTATTTGTGTAGATAACAAAATATAGCACTAAGTTGACGATATTGCATGTATTTGTATCGTTTGGGTATAATATTAATGCTCCGAGGCAATAATGTTACCGGATATTAGAAGCTCCGTGTGCAATTCATCATCGTAATATGAAAATATGTATATTAGCTATATTTTAGTAATAAGATTCACCGCTCATCGTTAACTTATAACACGCAAGAGTTTAATTCAAACTTTGGCTATGTTTACATATTTATACATGTTATTACCTGATTACGGTGAAGCAGCAAGGACGGTTATAATTTTAGCAGCGTATATTATGTATGTTTGTTTGTATATAGCTCTATTAGTTTCCTTTTTTTTTGTCTTCTATTTAACTTCTTATCGTAATCTCCTTAAATACTATAAAACAAAATCGTTATTTCCGTTATTACTGTTCAAAAATAATGAGTTCTTTTTGAAGCTATCTATTTTGGCCGATTTTATATCAATCCATAACAAATTGAACATGTTCGTTATATATAAACACTAGCTGTACCCGCGACTTCGTATGCGCGGAAAATTTTGTCGTGGCGTTCCCGGATAAGGTTAGATTATATGTACATGTACATTGTACATAGTATGTTTAAAGATTGTTTTTGAAAAAAGTCTACGTCTAGCCTACGTCTGTCTCCGGGCACATACTATCTCTGTACCAAACATCATAATTGGTTCGGCGGTTCAGCATTTCGCATTCAGTCTCATCCCCCTTTTCACCCCCGAGGTAGTTTTTTTGATAAAAAAGTAGCCTATGTCAGTTCCCAGGTGTCGAAACAATATCCATTCTAATAGTTCAGCGCTTTAGCATTTCCCGTTCAAAGTTTCGTCCCCCCCCATCCCGTCCCGCTTTTCACATATTTGTGATAAAAAAAGTCTTATCACTGCACCAAATTTTATCATTACCTAGATTTAACGTTTCCCATACAAAGTTTATTCTCCTTTTCACCCTCTTAGAGGAGGTTTTTTAATAAAAAATAGTAGCCCATATCCGTTTTCTGATGTCAAACTATCTCCCTACCAAATTTCATCAATATCGGTTGAGCGGTTTACCATTTTCCATATAAAGTTTCATACCCCTTTTCACCCCTTTTAGGGGTAGATTTTGTAAGAAATTAGTATCCTATTAGCTTATATGATTCGTGCACATGGAAAGAATAAGTGATGAAAGACTGACGAAGAAAATATACAGAGCGAAAGTGAGTGGTAAAAGAAGCCAAGGAAGACCAAGGCTGACTTATGAAGATCAAATAGCCAGAGTGTTAGCAGACGGAAATGTCAAAAGCACTCGCATACCTAGGCGAAAATGTGTGAGGAGAATGATGAGATTTGAGGAAGCGAAAGAGGTGTGTAAGGGCGCTCCGTCCTCTCTGACTACCCCGTTGGGGATAAAGCGTGAAGTTATGTTATGTTAGTATCCTATCATGAGCACAATCACATGTTCTTACTACGTACCGATTTTCATCAAGATCCGTCAAGCCGTTCTTCAGTTATTTCAGTTATCTTCTAGGACATACAGACAGACAGACCGACAGACAAAAATAAGGTAGAATCGAAGTCATTTAGTCATAAAATGACTATGTATCACAAAATTTGACAGTAAAATTATATTTACAGACAGACGCTAGAGATTTATAGTCGTATAGATAGTAGTATAGATAGATTTTTTAAAATATAACGATAATTAAAAGAATCTATTTTATTGAACCGAACGGACGCCACATTAATAAATAGATTCTAATCGGGAGAATCTGGGACAGATCTGTACGGATGTGTATGAATGGTTAGTATATGCGAGTATGTATGTATAGTATATATGTAAAGTATATGTGTGTGTAAGTATGTATATTGGTCTGTATTAAACAAAAACTTGCAAAGAACTTGAAGTAGCTATAGATACCTATTTCCTAGAGTTAATTCAAAGAAAAATACAATATCTAGAATTCAGACTCTGGTAATGAATTGAGGGAAATGTAATTATTTTCTCATAATTATACGTTTTTTTAAAAATATTTAGTTGGATCTAAGGACCGCAACGCTTGGCGCTCCATCCTATCTGACTATCCCGTAAGAAATAGTGTGAAGATACGTATGTATGTAATATGTATGTAATATGTTTGTATGTATGTAATGTAGTCGTTTTTCAGTTTTATAACATTAATTTTTTTAATTTTTTTGTCTTATTTTAATTTTTTGCTACCTTGTGTTGCATACGTATGTTTGAAATGGCCCTTCAAGCTCTTGAATTTGGTTTAATTTATTTTTTGTCTTGAAATTGATAACCTTTATGATGCGGTTCGATCAATTTGTTTAGCCCTTGGCTTTGTTGTACTACAGATGCCATATTGAATTTTTCAAAAAAGTCACGCTCGTGACTGAGAAGAATCCAATGACAATTCATACATCGATATCGGTTAAGCGGTTTCGGCTTTGTGAGGGAACAGATGAACATACATACTTACACAATCATACACAAAACACCACACAACACACATATATAAACTACTTTTGTCAAAATGAGTTAAACAAACTTGTAATATCAAAAGTATGTGATTTTTACGATAGTGAATAGAGTGTAAGGCGAGATATTGCTGGTGTTATCTACCATTTAATAATTATATCAGAGAAAACGTTAATTGTCCAGAAGTTTTGGCTATAGTAGGCTTTAAAGTACCGACTTATTCTTCTAGGAAAAATGATTTGTTTGCAACGCCATTAGTAAAAAGCAATTATCTTCAAAATTCCTTTCTTTTTAGTTCTCCAAATAAGGCAAATGAACTTCTTTTACAGGTTGACATAGATGTATTCACAGATAGCCACAAGTCGGTTAGGCGAAAATTAGTGCGTCACTATTGTCAAATTTTGTTATTTAACTTAACTATATAACAACTATCGTCTGATTTTATTGTTTCTGTTTATGGTCTCATTTGTTATTATTTCGTTTTTACCCGTTTATTGTTATTATTCCCAATCTACACCTCCAATTTTCCACGTGCTGTTCAATCTATTATGCTATTATAATATTTACAGGTTAAATCTTGTAATTGGTCTTGATTTAAACTTGTATATAAATATCTTTAGTTATTTTAGGCTGTAAGGTTTTCTGAATAAATAAAATAAAAAAAATTATACCTATTTTTTTTATTTCGAAAATGTTGTGCCATTCTTATTGAAATCCGACAAACGGTTTGTAAGTTATATAGTAATTAATTTTTTTGTCTGTCTTCGCTTTTTAAATAGTCATTATCTCGTCATTTGTTGTGTGGGTTGACTCTCTTCACTGCCAAACTTTATCAATTACCGGCAAAGCAACGATACACTAATAGGTACTTATATACACACATAGACATAGACAGGAGTACATACATATGTGAATATTACGCTGCTAAAATTATAACCCTCCTTTTTGCAAATTTTTTTTCACGTGCCCCCCTCGTTCAGACCGCTACTGGCCTCTTGCGCTCCTCCCAGAACAAAATCCTGGATTTGTCCCTGATTTAATCAGTTGTAGGTTTTACTTTTAGCGATTTTTAGCGACTTTTGATATTGAGCCACTCGGACTTACTGGAATTTGCAATACTGCTCTCGCGTTATGGTGAAGTACTCCACAGAGGCCGTGACAGAGCCCCCCTTGCACCCTCGCAGTGCCACGTCTGCCCGGACCATGCACGCTGTTGTTCTCCTCGGGGTCGTATAGCAGTGTTCGGTAAAATGTAATTGCAAAAACAATTACAATTGAAATTGTAATTGCAATTGTAATTGTTTGCCTACAAAAGGTTCATACTTTTTTATTTATTTAATTACATTTTACAATTACAATTTTTAAATATAATTGTTTTCACTATTACATTTTGCCCAACATTGTCGTATAGTTAGACGACCGGAGCGCCTACTCCGATTGGCCGTGATCCCGAAGGCCCCTTTACGACAGGCGAGGAACGCCGTAGTCTTATTATCTGGTCCGGGCTACACGACTGATCTACTCAGTACATAGCCTAGTTTCGAAATAGATAATAATTATTTCTAAAATAATAATATTTTTATGGCTGGCGCCTTTCTATTTACCCGCTCAGGAATAATAAGAAACAAAAGTGGAATTATCGAAGCTACTCAAGACGATTTCGGTTCAATACCCAGTCGCGTCTTGGATCTAGTGTCGTGATTTACTTTTATCACGATTACGCGATAAAGACATTATTGATGTACTCACCTTGCCGTCCTTATACATCTTTGAAATTATTATGTATACGAGGAAAAATATAGATCTGTTTGAAAAGAAAGACGATATTAATGGTTTGGAATCCCGAGATTGCGATAAATTGGTTATTCCAAAATTTAAATTATATAAGTCAAATGTTTATGTTTGGGTAACTGCGTTCGTTTTCCTCAGGAAGTTGTTCAATTAACGGAAAATACATTTAGATTTGTTATAAAACACACATTCTGGAAATAAACTTCTATGCACATGCATTTACTGGCTTTCTGAACATTGTATTTTAATAAACCTATTGTAAAAGAATGTTGAAAAAATGATACCTGACTGTGTTTCTTGTTGGTTCTTCTCCCAGGTTCTCCCTACGACTTAATATAAATTAGATTCGACATTCAAAAACACCTTGTATTGGCTTTACTTGAATAAATTGATTTAACTTTGACTTTGAATGTATGCTATAAATCGTCTGTCCGCCTTGTTAAATTATTTTTAGAGAAGGCGTGAATATAAAGTTTATGCTACCGTTTTCTACGAAAGCGAATATGACGATTACGACTTGCACGATTGAGTATTTATAAACAGTTCGAGAATATTATTTCATTCGTGTGTATCATAGGAGTGACATAATTTTAATGATGACTACATAGATTTGACGTCATTGTATTGATCTATTGTCTCCAGTCAATGACCTTATTGGCAAAATAAACGACTTATGTAGTTATGATTATGACTTGAATATGTTCATCGCGATATCAAATTAATATCGATTCATACATAAGCTTCACGTATCCGTAACGGGGTAGTCAGAGAGGATGGGGTGTCGAGCTTTGTGATCTTAACATAAGAGTACTATATGCCTTCTCACATCTCATCTATCTCCACATACCTGGTATGCGATTGTTTTGGACATTTCTGTTATTTAACGCTCTGGTTATTCGATCTTCATAAGTTAGTCTTGGGGGCTTACCACCATCTCTTATTATTATTTTAATGTTACTTGACTTAGAAAGCTCGAAATCCTGACTGTAGGTTAGTGATTATTTTATCATTTGCCCATTCCATCCACCATCTTTGACCATTCGACTCGCCGAACGTACGAGTGAGGCGTGGCGCGTAATTTAAACAAAAAAAAAATAATAGCATGTCAACAAACAACCAATGTAACGGACTAAAGTTAACGGAAGTTCAGTTTAACGTAAGTTAATAAGAGCGTTAACATTTTTTGAAGTTAACTTAAAAGTTAATCCGTTAAGCAAATTATTAACTTCGTTAATGAACGATTAACGGATTAATAAGTATGCCCAACTTTGCCCGTAAGTCAAGTCAAGTAACATTAAAATAATAATGCTAAGAGATGCCGGTAAGCCCCTTGGTCTTTCTTGGCTTCTGCCACGGTACGGTAGAAAGTATATTTTTGGAGCAACAAACTTTAATTTATCAAACGGATGTTTCTATGAATACAGAAGTATTTGCAATTAGTTAAAATCAATAGAAACTTAAAAAATATATAAAAGGATTGTCTTAAAAAAGTTCCAGCTTCGATTTCGGTCGAAATTAATACTCAAACTGGATTTAGAGTCTTTTGCGGTGGGTAAAACTAGATTTACTCCCAATACTAATGGCACTAAGTAATATCTATTGTGTTATTTACTAACATATATACTACATAAGTCAGCCTTGGTTTTTCTTGGCTTCTTTTACCTTTTTTTTTTTAAATGTGTGAAGGGAATGATGAGAATTGAGGAAGCGGGATAAGTATGTAAGGACCGCGACACTTGGCGGTCCGTCCTCTCTGACTACCCCGTTGGGGACACATCATGAAGATAAGTATACTACATAGTTAAAAATAGATTTGAATTTGTAATTTTAATTACTGTTGTTTCATGTTTTGACTCTCGATCATAGACATATTTTAAGTGATTCTTTGTGAGCCAAATTAAATCTATATATGTACATAACTTTGTTATCTGTATTAATCAAATTGCAAAAGCAAGGTTACCCTTTATGAAATTTTTTGTACCCAAAAACGAGTTCTGGCGGTTAGGTTAGAAGCCTGGTGCGCCTTCGACTTCCGGTCTTTATTTTTTTAAACATTCGAAATTCTATCAAAAACGAAATTTTGTCTTTGACACCTTACTATGTGTAGGCACGTAAGCCGTAGTTAATCTAAAGCATTACCGGTAATATTTACAGCTCCTCAGTTCCAGTAATACACAAACAAAGAAGTTCGGCCTTGGTGGTAATAACCAATATAAAATACTTGGCAGTGAAAAGTCTACTAGTCATGACTCAAAGTTGTTTTCGGTGACAAATAGTGCGTTCTCAGCACTAGGGTTCCCGCAGGCCGTCGTTGATGACATATGGAATATTGTAGCTGGCGTTATACTATTGGTATGTATTTGTTTTTTTGTTTATATTTTTTTGTTTATGGATGTAGGTAAGGGGTCACAAACAACTCAGCCTCCTATGTCAACCTCACCTGGGGGCCTAGACAAGTGGCTCAATTGTCGTAAACGCTAGTAGAATAGAATGACAAATACCACGTAATATAGTGTAACGAATTTTAAATTGGTAGTCAAAAATTATTAACTTTCTATTAAATCAAACGAACGTATAATAGCCCGTAAGGCATTACAAATTATTACTAGTGGCGTTGTGATCTCCGCATAGGGTTACCAGATGGAATAACAGAAATATATGGTAGTTTTGAAAGTGTGGGGATTTTGGGATTGTTGTCGGGTGAAATAAATAATATCTATAAATTTTGAATAAAAACTACATTTTTATGTAATTATGTATTTGTAGTAATTATTTATTGCAACATTTATTTTTTTATTTAAAAAAATCTTTATCTAAATCTTTGATTATTATTTTAGTTATCTTTGCCTATAGGCAGATGTGCGAATATTCTTAAAGACAGCAGTAATCGGTATACAGCCACTGTCGTCCGCCGCTCGACTTGCATTATTTCTTATTTTTAAAAGTTTATGGAAGTAATTATTATTAACGGAGGATTTCCTTTTGTTGGGTGTCAAGAGATCATATGAAATATTGGGAAAATGCAATCAAATCCCGCCTTTCTGGCAATCCAATCTCTATCTATCTATCTCAATATTAATCTCATTGATTGATTCAGTATTAGTTGATTAGAATTTAAAAAATGGTATAAGTTTATATGTACTGAATCAACTGTTCCAGGGTGAGTTGATCTTCACGGAGACTCCTGAGGGTCTACTGATCATCGGTGGTCCGGTCAAGCAATGTGTGTCGGCACTTGGGGTATCTGAAGATACTCTGAGGTCCTCAATGGCTGGCAGAGTGCTATCAGCTGGAGGAGACCTGGTGAACAAGGAACATTCGCTATCAGATGCCAATTATACGAGGCTGGCTCTTGCTAAAGCGGCGTATGACAGGCTATTCACTTGGATAGTAGAGCAGGTCAGTAATGTTGCCAGTAGTGACATCATGGGCTTTGTTGCGCCTGAATATCCTCCCCAAATAGAAAATAATGTGAAGCTGTATATGATCTACAAGTCGTATAATCTACATATTTTGCAATAACATTTATTAATATTCGCAATAGAATTAAAGATTAAATTAAGGAAATTGTTGAACTTGAATTCAGTTTGAACATTGATGTGAAAATCCACATACTTCGACGAAAGTGTGTAGAAAAAGTTGAGGTTTGAAAGGCGAAACAATATGTAAGGATCGCGGTGTTTGGCGCTTGGCGCTCCTTCTTCTCTACCAGTTCCGTCAGAGATACACCGTGAAGATTACATATATGATGTACGTGTCTAAATTGAAACATATTTGTACAGATCAATAAAGCGATCGACGCGCCATCAGAGTCCTTCAAGAGCACTGTTATCGGCGTACTCGACATATACGGGTTCGAAATATTTGACACAAATAGCTTCGAGCAGTTTTGCATAAATTATTGCAATGAGAAACTACAGCAGTTATTCATCGGTGAGTATTAAAAATGGTTTTCGATCAAAAAATAATCTAAAATTAATTAATAAGTAATCTGTATAAAATAGGTTATTTAACTCTTTCTCGAAATGTATTCTGAAACTAATCGGAAAATAATAAGTATTGTGTAGATATATAACTTTATTAATAACAAAAAGTACATACATATCCTAACGTTAATATTTACAAACTTAAAACTACACATTATCTTAAATAATAGACTTCCTCAAAATCGCCGCTTAGAAAGCTATCATTGCTTAAGGTGCCCAGCACCTTATGTAGATATATAATTAATTGTAAAATGATACCTGAGTTTCTTGCCAGTAGAGTGCAAATTCTTTCTGGACCAGTAGT
The DNA here is from genome assembly GCA_907165235.1 of Zeuzera pyrina. Lineage (NCBI taxonomy): Eukaryota > Metazoa > Arthropoda > Insecta > Lepidoptera > Cossidae > Zeuzera > Zeuzera pyrina. The sequence continues at coordinate 23,332,592 of OU015627.1, forward strand.
GTTAGATTTGATTAGAAATGTCGCTGATGTATGATACCCGCGGATGCGGATGTCAATAAAAGAGATGATAATTTTAATAATCGTTTTGTAAATCACATTGGTAGTAAAATTTAGAAATTGATGTATTATATGAAGAGCAATGTCAGTGCCTTTTTAAGTTTCAGTCCGTTTCACAGACATTAATTACTTGATTCCGAATAAATCTAAGAAAAAAGGGTAGGTACAAATTACACTTTGCGTCGGTGGTGGCATTATAGACTTATCGAATAGATTATACACGGCGAAACAAAAAATAACGAAAATTGTGAACTAAATAAAAAAACGTCCATATGACAAGCGCGTCTAAATACGTTGGCAAGATACATTGAGTGACCGAAATCAAGAAGATCTCTATTGGGTAATCAGCGAAAATATCAAACGCACGCAGCGCATGCCACTCGCTGGATCCACCCACAATTTATCGGGAGCTGCACAACATCCGCATCTGTAAAGGTTCCGCATTGATGAACATCCCTAGATGTTCAAAAATACCTTGACTTAATAAACAATATTTTGTCACCTTTTTTAAATTTTCTAAGAGACCGTTATATGAGCTGTGTAACCCCAAACTGTGCAAGAGACCTTGTACTATGGGCGCCGAACTACAAATTGAGGAATCAACCAATGACACACAAACGCCAAGACAATTCAGAAATGTTTTTATAAATCGGTAGTAAACTAATTAATCTGTGGTAATACTATATTGATCAGACCGGAAACAAAGCAACGGGTCTGTCGATTGATTGCTTGTTACTGTTTGTTTTGTGTTTGTTACTCACTGTTTGTTACTGTTGGTTACCGTTCGCTCCAGAGCTGGTGTTGAAGCAGGAGCAAGAGGAATATGCCCGGGAGGGCATCCAATGGACGCCAGTAGAGTACTTTAACAACAGGGTCATCTGCGAACTCATGGACGCTCCGCACCACGGTATCATCGCCATTATGGATGAAGCTTGCCTCAACCCCACCAAGGTACGGTAAGAATATAATAACAAATATTGCGATTCTAATGTAATTACTGGCCCGTCGGCGCAGTGGCATATGCATCTGATTTCCAAGCTAGGATCCCGGGTTCGATCCCCGGTCAGGTCAATTTAGGAAACGAACTTTCCTAAAATGGCTTGGAGTCTGGATGTTACTGGGAATTCCCCCAGAGTCCGTTGTGTGATACCCATAGTACAAGCTTACTGCTTAGTTTGAGGTCACACAATCTGTGTAATTGTCTGGAGTATTATTATTATTAATTACTACGGGGGCATTTTGACTAATTATCCGGTTGTCTTTAAATGAATAGAAAACATCTCGTATCAAGAAACATATTGACCGGAACTATAAAATGTTGCCGCTTTTACTGACGTGTGTCAAATGAATTTCTCTGTCTACTTCCATCTCACTGAGCGTAGCCACGAGTAAAAGAGTTAGTTATAGTAAGTATGGCAACCTCGCACTGTCAGTGTAGTTCGTGTAAGCTAACGAGTCGGTCATGAAATAATTATTTGCAAAATATTCGTAAATATTAATTGTTTTGGCTACTAGCATTTACAAAAATAAATATATGTAATGTTCAGCTGTGTATCGTTGTAGCGTGCCCTTCCGTAGTCACGATTATTAGTAAAAATCTAGAAAGTCGGTCAACAAAAAAAGGCTATTTAAGGACACGCTTTTAGAGAAAATGCTCCGTCCATTGCTACTTGGTCCGAGGAAAATATATTGTCGTCAATGTTATTGGGTGTTCGCATTCGACTTAACCCACCCCCATATCTCAAACTACTAGACCTAAAATTATAAGTTTCAAGAAACATAAAGTTTTACTCAAGAATATTATAATCAAACTGGATCTTCGATCACAAATAAAAAGTTAGATACACAATCAACGCTCCAAAAAAGTCCGAACCAAATGTGCGCTCAAATAAGTATTTGAGTGCACATTGAGTGAGTCACAGATTATGTGAATTATACTTTACGCACGAGACGTAAGATTGCATTTTACATATTTTTTTACAAACATCGTTTCAATGTCATGCAAGAATCGTTTACAAGCTTTTATAACCTTATGGTTTGGCAGTAAGGTCTACTTTAGATTAACACAATGTTACCGATAATACTATATGGTATTAAAAAGATGTACGTCAATTCGGGCGATAATTTGTTTAGATTTTACAGGAGATTGTGCATCTAGTTCTTTATTTGTGACCGAAGTACTGGACATTGTATTACTAACAATACTTTGAAGCCAGGCGATATGACATTGATGTTCTTAACGTAACAGTTTTATCTCACTCTATTGTTGAGTGGTAACCATGTAACATACTTGTTAAAAAACAGTATGTTACTGCTACCTACATAAAGTAAAGCGATACGAACTTTTAACGAAGAATGAACATAATGGATCTCAAGGTCATATTTCCTGACTTCAAAGAATTGTTAGTAACGCAATATCCAGTATGGTTACAAGATTCCTGGCCTTCCCTAAAGCACAGATTGATTAAAGTTTACAGTAAAATAATTACAATAAAAGTCCTATGTCTTAGAAACCTCTAGACATTAAATTTATAAATTTACCGTTATATAAATAAAGCATAGACTCCTCTGCTCCTGTGCGCAAGTAAATTTCGCATTTGGCCGATCTTTTAAAAATCAGTGAAATAAAGTGTAGTCACCTTCTTATATTTCTGTAAACTTCTTTCAGATATCAGACAAACAACTACTAGAAGCTATGGATAAGAGACTCAATGGCCATAAACACTATACGTCAAGACAACTGTCGCCCACAGATAAAAAATTGAAACATGGCGTTGACTTCAGAATCACGTGAGTGCATAAAGTTCACGTACAAAATATGAAATGAAAGAGATGCATACTAGGACTGGGGCAATAGGACTGGGGTTCTTTGCTGCGTTGAGATTTATTTTATTTAACAATTTATTGCACACAATGTCATATACAACGAGAGATACATATAGAAAAAAGAGCAAAAGGTACCGCTTATTTCTATAAGAAATTTCTCCCAGCGAACCCACGAGTGAGAAATTTTATAAAGAAAGAAAGAAAGGTAGACACTGTGTAACACAATATTATCAAACTAAATATAAATAATAATGAATACGAAATACAGTAACAAAAACATATGCAATCAATATATCAGTACATATAAATATATAAATTTGACATATATAAATACAAATATATATACAATATACTTTCAATAACGACATATATTATATACGTGATAATTATACCCAAGTCACGCACACAACGGCAATATTTTGGGCGAATATGAGCAATTATTGTAGTGCCAGTCGGGGTCGCTCGCGTCGCAAATACGCGACCGCTTCCTTTTATCTTTAATTCGTTTTTTACAAAATACAAAAATGTTTAAGTTGCCTAGACGAATGTATTGTAATGTCCTAAGATGCCTAAATAATTTTAGTTATTCGAATCCAGTTATAATTCTTCAACATAACTACAAGACATTTTATTGAACAAACTAAAAACACTTATCCCTGTGCATTGTTTTTCATTATTGTCTACTAAATGTATAACTAATCGAGACGCTCTCCGCATCTCACACCTACGTATCCGGCCGAGTGTGAGCATTTAGGCAATTCCGTTACGCATGAGGCGAGAGTCTGCCTTCTTTTCTTCATATTCTCCGCCAAAAGTGTGTGTAAAATGGATTAAAATTTAATTGTGAAATTTAACTCACACATGCTACTTAGGAAGTAGAGTTGAATAGAAACACAACTAAGGGAGACTATGTACTCTCTTTTGGAAGTAGAGTTGAATAAAAACACAACTAAAGGAGGTTATATACTCTCTTTTGGAAGTAGAGGTGAATAAAAACACAACTAAAGGAGGCTATGTACTCTCTTTTGATCCTCCTCTTTTCATGCGCATAAAAGACGACGTAATACTTCCATCTCTTTTCCACACTGCAGAGTTGGATGTTCTAATCGGAATGTGGATAATTGTTTGTTATTAGACACTATGCTGGTGACGTCACGTACGCTATCACAGGTTTCATGGACAAAAACAAGGACTCTTTGTGGCAGGATTTGAAGAGGTTACTGTATTCGTCCAGTAACAAGTCACTATCAGACATGTGGCCCGAGGGTGGAACAAATATACAGAAGGTTAGTAAAGCCATAGCTTTCTTATAGTAGTGAATTTTAAAATTTCTTAAATCCATGTTTATGTAATACAATCCAAATTCTGCTATTAGATGGAATATTTCTAAGGCGCTTGTAGATGTCGTTAGGAGAAAAATTTTACATTGCTGGAATATTTTTAAAAATATCGAACTTGGCGATGAGATTACTATTATTTTCCAAATACGCATTCTCGAGTAATTTCATTATGTTTCTGTTTAGCCTAATCTAATATTATAATATTTGCAAACATTACTTCTAGGCGATGGTAGTAAACCGAAAGTAAACAAGTATTATATTTCAATTACAAATAAATGTGTTAAATCGTGTTAATGTTTAAGGCTAAACACCTTTTTTGACCTGGTGTTTTAGGTTTTGATGGTATAGCACTTATCGTTATCACGGGCAGACTGTTGAGGCTTAGTTTAAAAAATCATGGTTACTAATTGAGAATAGATGCTAGAAACAGTACATTTCGAAGACACGTAAGTCTCATCAGTTTATCTGTGACCATGATCGATGTAAATCAGTATAAACGGGAAACTACACAAAAATGTACTTTAAATATTAATATGATTAGAGTTGTTTATTTCTAACTGAAGTAGCGCACAAGTTGTGTAAAAGTGTTTTTTAGGTTATTTTACATAGTTCATATAAAGCTCTGCCAAAGCATTATTAACCGTATCCGTTGTATGTGACGCCTCACCCCGCAGACGTCGAAGCGGCCGCCGTCGGCCGCGTCACTGTTCCGCAGCTCGATGGGCGCGCTGGCCGGCGGGCTGGCGCGCATGGACCCGTTCTACGTGCGCTGCGTCAAGCCCAACGGGCTGCAGGCGCCCGCCGCCTGGGACGGCCTGCTGGTCGGTACCGCCCCTCGCACTCGCCCCTCGCACTCGCCCCTCACACTCGCCACACTCGCCACACTCGCCACACTCCACACTACCCAACGGGCTGCAGGCGCCCGCCGCCTGGGACGGCCTGCTGGTCGGTACCGCCCCTCGCACTCGCCCCTCGCACTCGCCCCTCACACTCGCCACACTCGCCACACTCGCCACACTCCACACTACCCAACGGGCTGCAGGCGCCCGCCGCCTGGGACGGCCTGCTGGTCGGTACCGCCCCTCGCACTCGCCCCTCGCACTCGCCCCTCACACTCGCCACACTCGCCACACTCGCCACACTCCACACTACCCAACGGGCTGCAGGCGCCCGCCGCCTGGGACGGCCTGCTGGTCGGTACCGCCCCTCGCACTCGCCCCTCGCACTCGCCCCTCACACTCGCCACACTCGCCACACTCGCCACACTCCACACTACCCAACGGGCTGCAGGCGCCCGCCGCCTGGGACGGCCTGCTGGTCGGTACCGCCCCTCGCACTCGCCCCTCGCACTCGCCCCTCACACTCGCCACACTCGCCACACTCGCCACACTCCACACTACCCAACGGGCTGCAGGCGCCCGCCGCCTGGGACGGCCTGCTGGTCGGTACCGCCCCTCGCACTCGCCCCTCGCACTCGCCCCTCACACTCGCCACACTCGCCACACTCGCCACACTCCACACTACCCAACGGGTTGCAGGCGCCCGCCGCCTGGGACGGCCTGCTGGTCGGTACCGCCCCTCGCACTCGCCCCTCGCACTCGCCCCTCACACTCGCCACACTCGCCACACTCGCCACACTCCACACTACCCAACGGGCTGCAGGCGCCCGCCGCCTGGGACGGCCTGCTGGTCGGTACCGCCCCTCGCACTCGCCCCTCACACTCGCCCCTCACACTCGCCACACTCGCCACACTCGCCACACTCCACACTACCCAACGGGTTGCAGGCGCCCGCCGCCTGGGACGGCCTGCTGGTCGGTACCGCCCCTCGCACTCGCCCCTCGCACTCGCCCCTCACACTCGCCACACTCGCCACACTCGCCACACTCCACACTACCCAACGGGCTGCAGGCGCCCGCCGCCTGGGACGGCCTGCTGGTCGGTACCGCCCCTCGCACTCGCCCCTCGCACTCGCCCCTCACACTCGCCACACTCGCCACACTCGCCACACTCCACACTACCCAACGGGCTGCAGGCGCCCGCCGCCTGGGACGGCCTGCTGGTCGGTACCGCCCCTCGCACTCGCCCCTCGCACTCGCCCCTCACACTCGCCACACTCGCCACACTCCACACTACCCAACGGGTTGCAGGCGCCCGCCGCCTGGGACGGCCTGCTGGTCGGTACCGCCCCTCGCACTCGCCCCTCACACTCGCCACACTCGCCACACTCGCCACACTCCACACTACCCAACGGGCTGCAGGCGCCCGCCGCCTGGGACGGCCTGCTGGTCGGTACCGCCCCTCGCACTCGCCCCTCACACTCGCCCCTCACACTCGCCACACTCGCCACACTCGCCACACTCCACACTACCCAACGGGCTGCAGGCGCCCGCCGCCTGGGACGGCCTGCTGGTCGGTACCGCCCCTCGCACTCGCCCCTCGCACTCGCCCCTCACACTCGCCACACTCGCCACACTCGCCACACTCCACACTACCCAACGGGCTGCAGGCGCCCGCCGCCTGGGACGGCCTGCTGGTCGGTACCGCCCCTCGCACTCGCCCCTCACACTCGCCCCTCACACTCGCCACACTCGCCACACTCGCCACACTCCACACTACCCAACGGGCTGCAGGCGCCCGCCGCCTGGGACGGCCTGCTGGTCGGTACCGCCCCTCGCACTCGCCCCTCACACTCGCCCCTCACACTCGCCACACTCGCCACACTCCACACTACCCAACGGGCTGCAGGCGCCCGCCGCCTGGGACGGCCTGCTGGTCGGTACCGCCCCTCGCACTCGCCCCTCGCACTCGCCCCTCACACTCGCCACACTCGCCACACTCGCCACACTCCACACTACCCAACGGGCTGCAGGCGCCCGCCGCCTGGGACGGCCTGCTGGTCGGTACCGCCCCTCGCACTCGCCCCTCGCACTCGCCCCTCACACTCGCCACACTCGCCACACTCGCCACACTCCACACTACCCAACGGGCTGCAGGCGCCCGCCGCCTGGGACGGCCTGCTGGTCGGTACCGCCCCTCGCACTCGCCCCTCGCACTCGCCCCTCACACTCGCCACACTCGCCACACTCGCCACACTCCACACTACCCAACGGGCTGCAGGCGCCCGCCGCCTGGGACGGCCTGCTGGTCGGTACCGCCCCTCGCACTCGCCCCTCGCACTCGCCCCTCACACTCGCCACACTCGCCACACTCGCCACACTCCACACTACCCAACGGGCTGCAGGCGCCCGCCGCCTGGGACGGCCTGCTGGTCGGGACCGCCCCTCGCACTCGCCCCTCGCACTCGCCCCTCACACTCGCCACACTCGCCACACTCGCCACACTCCACACTACCCAACGGGTTGCAGGCGCCCGCCGCCTGGGACGGCCTGCTGGTCGGTACCGCCCCTCGCACTCGCCCCTCGCACTCGCCCCTCACACTCGCCACACTCGCCACACTCGCCACACTCCACACTACCCAACGGGCTGCAGGCGCCCGCCGCCTGGGACGGCCTGCTGGTCGGTACCGCCCCTCGCACTCGCCCCTCGCACTCGCCCCTCACACTCGCCACACTCGCCACACTCGCCACACTCCACACTACCCAACGGGTTGCAGGCGCCCGCCGCCTGGGACGGCCTGCTGGTCGGTACCGCCCCTCGCACTCGCCCCTCGCACTCGCCCCTCACACTCGCCACACTCGCCACACTCGCCACACTCCACACTACCCAACGGGCTGCAGGCGCCCGCCGCCTGGGACGGCCTGCTGGTCGGTACCGCCCCTCGCACTCGCCCCTCGCACTCGCCCCTCACACTCGCCACACTCGCCACACTCGCCACACTCCACACTACCCAACGGGCTGCAGGCGCCCGCCGCCTGGGACGGCCTGCTGGTCGGTACCGCCCCTCGCACTCGCCCCTCGCACTCGCCCCTCACACTCGCCACACTCGCCACACTCCACACTACCCAACGGGTTGCAGGCGCCCGCCGCCTGGGACGGCCTGCTGGTCGGTACCGCCCCTCGCACTCGCCCCTCACACTCGCCACACTCGCCACACTCGCCACACTCCACACTACCCAACGGGCTGCAGGCGCCCGCCGCCTGGGACGGCCTGCTGGTCGGTACCGCCCCTCGCACTCGCCCCTCGCACTCGCCCCTCACACTCGCCACACTCGCCACACTCGCCACACTCCACACTACCCAACGGGCTGCAGGCGCCCGCCGCCTGGGACGGCCTGCTGGTCGGTACCGCCCCTCGCACTCGCCCCTCGCACTCGCCCCTCACACTCGCCACACTCGCCACACTCGCCACACTCCACACTACCCAACGGGCTGCAGGCGCCCGCCGCCTGGGACGGCCTGCTGGTCGGTACCGCCCCTCGCACTCGCCCCTCGCACTCGCCCCTCACACTCGCCACACTCGCCACACTCGCCACACTCCACACTACCCAACGGGCTGCAGGCGCCCGCCGCCTGGGACGGCCTGCTGGTCGGTACCGCCCCTCGCACTCGCCCCTCACACTCGCCCCTCACACTCGCCACACTCGCCACACTCCACACTACCCAACGGGCTGCAGGCGCCCGCCGCCTGGGACGGCCTGCTGGTCGGTACCGCCCCTCGCACTCGCCCCTCGCACTCGCCCCTCACACTCGCCACACTCGCCACACTCGCCACACTCCACACTACCCAACGGGCTGCAGGCGCCCGCCGCCTGGGACGGCCTGCTGGTCGGTACCGCCCCTCGCACTCGCCCCTCACACTCGCCCCTCACACTCGCCCCTCACACTCGCCACACTCGCCACACTCGCCACACTCCACACTACCCAACGGGCTGCAGGCGCCCGCCGCCTGGGACGGCCTGCTGGTCGGTACCGCCCCTCGCACTCGCCCCTCGCACTCGCCCCTCACACTCGCCACACTCGCCACACTCGCCACACTCCACACTACCCAACGGGCTGCAGGCGCCCGCCGCCTAGGACGGCCTGCTGGTCGGTACCGCCCCTCGCACTCGCCCCTCACACTCGCCCCTCACACTCGCCCCTCACACTCGCCACACTCGCCACACTCGCCACACTCCACACTACCCAACGGGCTGCAGGCGCCCGCCGCCTGGGACGGCCTGCTGGTCGGTACCGCCCCTCGCACTCGCCCCTCGCACTCGCCCCTCACACTCGCCACACTCGCCACACTCCACACTACCCAACGGGCTGCAGGCGCCCGCCGCCTGGGACGGCCTGCTGGTCGGTACCGCCCCTCGCACTCGCCCCTCACACTCGCCCCTCACACTCGCCCCTCACACTCGCCCCTCACACTCGCCACACTCGCCACACTCGCCACACTCCACACTACCCAACGGGCTGCAGGCGCCCGCCGCCTGGGACGGCCTGCTGGTCGGTACCGCCCCTCGCACTCGCCCCTCACACTCGCCCCTCACACTCGCCCCTCACACTCGCCCCTCACACTCGCCCCTCACACTCGCCACACTCGCCACACTCGCCACACTCCACACTACACTACCCAACGGGCTGCAGGCGCCCGCCGCCTGGGACGGCCTGCTGGTCGGTACCGCCCCTCGCACTCGCCCCTCACACTCGCCCCTCACACTCGCCCCTCACACTCGCCCCTCACACTCGCCACACTCGCCACACTCGCCACACTCGCCACACTCCACACTACCCAACGGGCTGCAGGCGCCCGCCGCCTGGGACGGCCTGCTGGTCGGTACCGCCCCTCGCACTCGCCCCTCACACTCGCCCCTCACACTCGCCCCTCACACTCGCCCCTCACACTCGCCCCTCACACTCGCCCCTCACACTCGCCCCTCACACTCGCCACACTCGCCACACTCGCCACACTCCACACTACCCAACGGGCTGCAGGCGCCCGCCGCCTGGGACGGCCTGCTGGTCGGTACCGCCCCTCGCACTCGCCCCTCACACTCGCCCCTCACACTCGCCCCTCACACTCGCCACACTCGCCACACTCGCCACACTCCACACTACCCAACGGGCTGCAGGCGCCCGCCGCCTGGGACGGCCTGCTGGTCGGTACCGCCCCTCGCACTCGCCCCTCACACTCGCCCCTCACACTCGCCCCTCACACTCGCCACACTCGCCACACTCGCCACACTCCACACTACCCAACGGGCTGCAGGCGCCCGCCGCCTGGGACGGCCTGCTGGTCGGTACCGCCCCTCGCACTCGCCCCTCACACTCGCCCCTCACACTCGCCCCTCACACTCGCCACACTCGCCACACTCCACACTACCCAACGGGCTGCAGGCGCCCGCCGCCTGGGACGGCCTGCTGGTCGGTACCGCCCCTCGCACTCGCCCCTCACACTCGCCCCTCACACTCGCCCCTCACACTCGCCCCTCACACTCGCCACACTCGCCACACTCGCCACACTCCACACTACCCAACGGGCTGCAGGCGCCCGCCGCCTGGGACGGCCTGCTGGTCGGTACCGCCCCTCGCACTCGCCCCTCGCACTCGCCCCTCACACTCGCCACACTCGCCACACTCGCTACACTCGCCACACTCCACACTACCCAACGGGCTGCAGGCGCCCGCCGCCTGGGACGGCCTGCTGGTCGGTACCGCCCCTCGCACTCGCCCCTCACACTCGCCCCTCACACTCGCCCCTCACACTCGCCCCTCACACTCGCCCCTCACACTCGCCACACTCGCCACACTCGCCACACTCCACACTACCCAACGGGCTGCAGGCGCCCGCCGCCTGGGACGGCCTGCTGGTCGGTACCGCCCCTCGCACTCGCCCCTCACACTCGCCCCTCACACTCGCCCCTCACACTCGCCACACTCGCCACACTCCACACTACCCAACGGGCTGCAGGCGCCCGCCGCCTGGGACGGCCTGCTGGTCGGTACCGCCCCTCGCACTCGCCCCTCACACTCGCCCCTCACACTCGCCCCTCACACTCGCCACACTCGCCACACTCCACACTACCCAACGGGCTGCAGGCGCCCGCCGCCTGGGACGGCCTGCTGGTCGGTACCGCCCCTCGCACTCGCCCCTCACACTCGCCCCTCACACTCGCCCCTCACACTCGCCCCTCACACTCGCCACACTCGCCACACTCCACACTACCCAACGGGCTGCAGGCGCCCGCCGCCTGGGACGGCCTGCTGGTCGGTACCGCCCCTCGCACTCGCCCCTCACACTCGCCCCTCACACTCGCCCCTCACACTCGCCCCTCACACTCGCCCCTCACACTCGCCACACTCGCCACACTCCACACTACCCAACGGGCTGCAGGCGCCCGCCGCCTGGGACGGCCTGCTGGTCGGTACCGCCCCTCGCACTCGCCCCTCACACTCGCCCCTCACACTCGCCACACTCCACACTACCCAACGGGCTGCAGGCGCCCGCCGCCTGGGACGGCCTGCTGGTCGGTACCGCCCCTCGCACTCGCCCCTCACACTCGCCCCTCACACTCGCCCCTCACACTCGCCACACTCGCCACACTCGCCACACTCCACACTACCCAACGGGCTGCAGGCGCCCGCCGCCTGGGACGGCCTGCTGGTCGGTACCGCCCCTCGCACTCGCCCCTCACACTCGCCACACTCGCCACACTCGCCACACTCCACACTACCCAACGGGCTGCAGGCGCCCGCCGCCTGGGACGGCCTGCTGGTCGGTACCGCCCCTCGCACTCGCCCCTCACACTCGCCCCTCACACTCGCCCCTCACACTCGCCACACTCACCACACTATACATCACACTCCACACTACCACACTACACTATACGTCACACTCTCCACACCACGCGCCACATTCTACACACTAAACTTGACACTACTAGACTTATACCACACTTCAAACTAGCGGCCATCCAGGAATTACGTAAATTGTTAAGGGGGGATAAACTTCGTGATTTCACATGTCAAAATGTAAAGTATTATTACACAAAAGTTTGTCTGTAAACAAAAAACTTAAAATAATATTCTATCTTTATGTTGATTTATATCGTTTTCTTGACAAGTTCTTGCTTGCAAGTTAATTTTCTAGAATGATAAATGAATGTCGATTTTATTAAAAATAATAATAAATTTGGAACCGCTTTTTTCAATTATTCAGTTCTAGATGTAAAATTGCATAATATGTGACGTCAAACCAAGGAGGACGGGGTCCCACAAATGTGACGTAGTTTATCGATGGTCACACCATACTTGACACTATATACCACAGTACACATTAAACTCCACGTTCTACACTCCACACCACGCTCCACATTCCGCACACCACATTTACCAATATACTGTAACTCCATGCCACACTGCACTCATGACGACACGAACTACACCCGCACGCTTATTACCTAACTTGCAGTCAGCACACGACAACCAAATATGACGTGATATCTGCTGTTAAAACGAGAATTTGTGTAATGTAATTTGTATAATGGCGCTAAATCTACCGCGAAAAGTGCATTTTACGGTCATGGCGCAATAGACACTCCACCATCACACATGATACCAATGTTTTATTACAATTAGTCATAGGTCGCGCAGTGATCGCATGGTTGTCGCTGTTTGCAATGTAGGTAATAACCCCACCGACCATGTCACAGGTGCAGCACCAAGTGTCGTACCTGGGTCTGGTGGAGAATGTGCGCGTGCGGCGCGCCGGCTTCGCGTCCCGCCAGCGCTACGACCGCTTCCTCAAGCGGTACAAGATGCTGTCGCAGTACACGTGGCCCAACTTCCGCGGGCCGGCCGACCGCGACGCCGTGGCTGTACTGCTGCGGGACCTGCACGTGGCCGACGTGCAGTACGGACACACCAAGCTGTTCATTAGGTGAGTGCTGCGCATGCGGATGAGAGCGATGGTTTTGCAGTACATGTATAAATGTACATGGCCGATGTGTAGTGCGGACCCATCAAATTGTTCATTACAATTACTGCGCAAGTGAGGAGAGCAATGATTTTGCAGTACATGCACATGTACATGTGGAAGAAGTGTATCAGTAATTCAGTAAAAAATAACTGCCTAAACAGAGGAGAACAATGGTTTATAGTGTATGTATGTATATACATATATGAATATGACCCATGTGCAGTACTAATACACCAAACTGTTCATCAGGTCATAAATATGTACCATTAGAAGAAGCCGCTCGAAACATTTGCGGTCACGCTTGAGATGATCCGAGTTCTCGTCGTTGCAATACAGTAGAGAGAGAGAGAGAGCAGAGTACTGCTCTCTATTGTTGTGGTAATTAGCGATTTTGAATAGTGCAGGGTGTTACGTAGAAGAAAAGGTTACAGAGATAGCACGGCGGTTAAATAGACCGATAGTATAGCGACGTTGACAGAGGTCGATCATAAACTTCATAAAGACAAGTAGTACAACGAAGCGGTGGAAAATAACAGATACACAACAATTACATACAGAACAATTATGGGTATAATATAATAATTATTTTTAGAGATCTAGGCGGGCGTAACAAACTACAGACCATAACAGACTAATTTAATAATAATAACAAATATTTCAAGATACTGCAGGATGTCTTGTAATCTGATTGGTCACATAGAGTTTGGACGTTAAATATTCAAGAATAAAGAGTTGGATGCTTGTGGGCGTGGTCATCAGGTGTCGTCATTAGTGTAGTGTACAGGTGCGAAAGGGAAAGAAGTATTCTGTCGTCCCCCATGCACACGTCACAGCGCCACAACGGTGGCTGTCTAAAAAAGGGAAATAATTACCTACAAGCTGTCTTTTTGCTTGCGAGCTGCTGTAGTGAACGGACGTGTACAGAGTGCAGAGTGTAACGGTGCTAGTAGCCGTTCTATAGAGTACACTTTGCATACTTGTCCATGTTGTGTAATGACGTGTATGGCACACACGTGTCATGTGTCCCGTGTGCAGGAGCGCCGAGACGGTGCACAAGCTGGAGGAGGCGCGCGCGCAGCTCATCCCGTCCATCGTGGTGCTGCTGCAGAAGCTGTGGCGCGGCACGCTGGCGCGCCTGCGCTACCGCAAGATGCGCGCCGCGCTGCTCATCTTCAACGCCTGGAAGTCAGTATTGCACCCGCTCTACGGTACCAAGTATCCACACGATACGTCACACTCACATAAACGGTACACTCTATTCACTTTTACGGTACACGGTATCCGTACTTGTTACATCAAATTCACACTACGGTTCATCACATTCACAATACAGAATTATCGCATTCACACTTTCAATACAATTCATAGATGTTTATAATACACAATATTTACAGTTCCGTTACATTATATTCATTAGATAATACGTTATATTTACGCGGTACACCATATCCACATTTACACTATTGATATATTATATATATTACACTTATGATACACTGCATTAATAACACAACATTTTGCTATTCACGGTACATTACATACACATTTACGACATAACACTTTCACATTTACGGGGTACACTGCATCCATGATATCACATATTTACGTGTTTTATGGCATAGTATTTCGTATTACGTCAATTTGCAGTTAATTACCATTATTATTTATAACTTAATTTATTGACAATGTCCCTTTACAGCAGCAAAATCTTACGATTGTTATATTTCTATTGTAGTCGTGTAACGTAATATTAATAATTATTTAGTTATTGTAAGACCCGAAATGATACATCAGACTTTAATTTATTATGTAATTTTAAATTTTCTTAAAATTATTCAGTATTTACACACTATTGACGTCACAAAGCGATTGTATAGATCCTACTGTGAAATAAACATTTTGGTTTTGAGTATAAGTCAATCATAATCACACCCACATTTGTAATACATTACTTTTGTAACTTTAATAACTTTATTAAATGTCATTCTTTATTTCATGTTGCCAAGGCGGTATCGTTGCCGACGGTACATAGCAGAACTACAGGCGGAATTACAACGGAACCGCGGATACATCACACACTGGCCGCAAGCACCGCGTAGAGTTAATACACAACTCATTCAGGTGCGTGGAAAATAGAGTATAGGACCCCAACCTCTGGGGTTCGCTTGAAATAAATTTAAATAAAAATATTTTTTTTTCTAAATCATTCTAAACGAAAAGTTATAGACAAGAAAGTGACATCAATTATGTATTAAGAGGAGATATACTTATTATAGTCATTTACATTTTGATTAAAAACCGATAAAGAACGTTTCGGACGTATTTTACCTTTTAAACCAGTTGTCCCCTTACCCAACACCAGAGAGTGAGCGACCAATCAGAGCTTACCACTAATGGCCCCGCCCACTTAATTTGGACGAATCAGTATTTGTGTTGAAATTAAAGTTAATTTTAAAATGTAAATATGTTTAACAATGGCGAATGAATTGAATTTCTTTTTTTTATTTAACAAAGCATTTTTGTTTTTACGTTTACTAATTTCTAGTTGTTCTATTCTTCTACTTGTAGTTGTACTTTCCTTGTTATGATTCTGAATAATTTCAGACAAATTAAAAATTAAGTCAAAAAAATATATCCATTATGTGACTTTCTGGAAATCAAGGATTAAGAAAAGTTAGGGAAAGTCAAGGTGGTCAGGGAATGTCAGTGAAATTATAGCGGTCACTTGGAAAGTCAGGAAAAATGAGTATTTGCATTGTTTGCTCCACATTTTTTTCCATTGAAAAAATTCTCATTTTCCATTCAAAAAATGTTCTTGTTCTAGTTTAACTCTTAATCCAGACTATTGAAGCGTTTGTACTCTTCAAAAAAAAATTAACAAAAGATGATGGTTCTTTCGTTATTCTATAAAAAAAATTATAAATGAAATTTGTTTTAAAATTAACATCGTTGACCAGGGAAATTTGGCAGAACGGTCAACAAAATGTCAGTGAATTTTTTTTAGCATTTGCAGTGGTCTGTAGACATTCTGGTGTCAAAAATAGACTTAATTTTTTTTATTTTCACTGCTGGTCTTGAATTGCCAACATATATTTACCTTTTAGTTCAGTAGGTGTAAAGATAAAGCTGTGACATACGATCAGACAGGCGTGACGAACAATAACGCTTCCATTGTAGCCACATTGTCTACGGAACCTTAATAGCAGATATGAAAATAAAGTTTGGTACGATAGGGCGCGTATCGGCGCTGGCGAGCGTATCAGACCCTGAAGCCGGTCCCGCGGGACCAGTGGCCGCAGCTCAAGATGAAGATCAGCGCCGCCAGCGCGCTGCGCTCGCGCCGCGCGCACTGGGGCGCGGCCAGGCAGTGGCGGGGGGACTACCTCGCTGACCCCACATATAACCCCAAAGCAGGTATGGCCTAATAGCCTAGATTACTATTTTTCACGGCTTGGTTAAAATATAGTTCAGTAATCACAAACAAAAGTGTTAAAAAATATTCGAAATACAATAAAAAACATAACCTAATAGTGGAAACAGAGTGGGGATATGCTCTGTCTCTGTCACTCCTCGGGCTGTATAATGTCATTGCGTCTTTGGGATGCCACAGCTTTGTAGCGCTATCTATATCCCTCTAGCTTATCCCCACACTGTAATTGAAATTTAAAACCCAATAACTCAGTTTCTGTCAGTAAATGTCAATTACTTTTTTCTCAATTTTAATTAAAATGTTTAATTATTTGAATATAATGTATAAAATATATTATGTACCACATTCAATAGCAGTTATCTAGGCTATCGTATGTTCTCAGAGTTACAGCATTATTGTTAAAAATAATTAAATAAAATCTTTAGTCTTTTTCTATGTACAGATTATATCTTGCTGTTTTCGCTTTATTATACAAGCTGTTCCTAAAAGTATGGATCAAATCGAACAATGCGGTCGATTTCAATATTTTTGTAACCCCTCGAAAACTATATGCTCAAACGAAAAAAAAGGTGGTAACATTATAGTTTTTTTAGATGATTTAAAGACTGTGTCTTTCTTTTAGTAAGACTTTTATACAACTAACACAATATGGAAAAATAAAAATTGATAATGAGTTTTGAACTGTCAAACTTCGCGATAAAATGAATCGTGTTAATTAGCCACTGATGACTTAAAATTATGTCCGTATGGAGGCATCTAAGTTTAGCCGTCGCCCATCTGATCATCTGACCGTAGTTAAGGTAACGATCCGTCGTCGTTTAGTAAGAATAAATTAAAAGGGACAAATTGAGTGAAGGTAGTGGAACTTTTGGATAGAACCAGCATTCCTCGATCGTCTGAAATTGACCTTTTTACTCCTGTTAGATTAGAGCCGAGAATCTTAGAACTATATTGCATGACGTCGCACGTCTCACATATGTTCGCTATCTTTTTTATTTCACAGTAATGAGGTAAAAATCATATGTGACGTCACATAAGTCATTTTTCGTACCTTCAAAAAATTGTTAATACTGTAAAGTCCAGTATGGTTCTAACATTCTTAATTAGAACTAGACTTTATTGGATATCCTCTATGTATGGAATTGAACGCCAATGTGATTTGTGTTTGCAGCGGCGTACGCGAACGCAGCGGGCGCGTTGCAGAAGGCTGGAGCAGGCAAGCCATTGTTCTCGTGTCGCGTACATAAGTTCAATCGCCACAACAAGCTGGCAGACCGATGCCTCCTCATCACACCCAATGCCCTGTATAAATTGGATGCCAATACCTTTAAACCGCTCAAGAAACCAACTCCCATCACTGATGTAAGTACCCCTTTTATTTGAAAGCATTGGCAATTTGGCTTTGAAAAACGTTATATGAAAGAATTAGTACAGCGCGAGTTAGACTCGCTCATAGATTACATACGACGTCCATAAATGATAAAGACTGAAATGTCAAACATTGTATGCGGCGGGTCAGGCCGGCTGTAGGTGTGGCGACGCGACGCGACGGCGAGTGTTGTTATTCACTTCGAAACACGTTGTCTGTGTTTTTTAAATAAATAATTTTTGTCTTATAAAAAATGTGTTTGGTTTGTTTTTGATTATGCCATATATTTCTATTGTGTCATATTTATTTCCTTTAAGGCGACGCATAGTTAAACAATAATTTAATCTAAAATAGACCTGTTCTATGCAAACCTGCGCGCGCTAGCTTACGAAAAATACGAAAAATAAGTTATTTTCGTTTATTTTAAAAACTATAATTAATTTTAAATAATCCAACTGTCATTTTGAGGAATATGTTTAAAGTAAACTATACAGAAAATTTAGAAATATAAATCGGCCCCGTTGCTCTGAATAATGTAAATCTTAGTTTTAAAAGAGGTTTCTTTGATTTTTTTTGTGTTTCAAAAGTTAACCAACCGTGTATCGCAACTTTCAAAATGAAGACAATGAAATGAAGAATCAGGATACTAAATATCATTGTTATACGTTTTGTAGTCACTTAGAAATTTACAATGCGTCGCCTTAATAAACTATCCTTTCATTCGTATCTTCTATAAAAAATTGTTTGAATGTTTCACATCTGCCAAGCGTTCCGCGACTGCTCATTTTTAAGTTAGGTTTACAAATGGTAAGGTCTTTTAAATAATTGTGAGCCGAAGAGCATGAAATACGTATGCATGTGTTACGAGCAGGTGGGTGCTATCCGCGTGATGAGCTCAGCGGCCCAGCTGGCCGTGATCAGTGTACCGTCGGCGCACAACGACCTGCTGGTGGCGCTGGTGCCGGCCGCGCCCGCGCCCGCCGACGACCTCGTGGGGGAGCTGGTGGGCGTGCTGACCAACCGGTACCACGGGTCGGTACCGCAGCGCACCATCACACCCTAGCGCACCATCACGCACCCTAGCGCACCATCACGCACCCTAGCGCACCATCACGCACCCTAGCGCACCATCACGCACCCTAGCGTACCATCACGCACCCTAGCGCACCATCACGCACCACCATCAACGTCACGAATCATTGAAACACATTACCATTTATATTATCACGCGATACTACCACCACGTGCTACTGACACTACTATACAACGCACCACTATTGTTTTATAATCCATACTAATATTACAAAAGCGAAAATCTGTCTGTCTGTCTGGTACGTTTTCACAGCTAAACCGCAGGACCGATTTTTATGAAAATTTTCATGGAGATAGTTTAAAATCAAGGACTACTTTTTCTTAAAAACACTAACCCTAAAGCAGTGAAAAAGGGGATGAAACTTTATATAGGAAATGCTAAACGGCCGAACCGATTAAAATAAAATTTGGTACAGAGATAGCATGTGCCCTAAACCAAACGTAGGCTACTTTGTTTTAAAAAAAATGACACGTGGTTTTTATTATATATGAAATTATCATAAATCCAAAATGGCGGATGTTTCATAATAGAAAATAACTTTTTTGGTCAACACCAACAATATGGGTATCAAATGAAATGGAATACGCAGGGGAAGGTTTCTGTATACGTGACGTCATCATAAATCCAATATGGCGGATGTTCCGTAGTAGGAAATAACTTTTTTGTTCAACACCAACAACATGGGTATCAAATGAAATGGAATACGCAGGGGAAGGTTTCTGTATACGTGACGTCATCATAAATCCAATATGGCGGATGTTCCATAGTAGGAAATAACTTTTTTGTTCAACACCAACAACATGGGTATCAAATGAAATGGAATACGCAGGGGAAGGTTTATATGTATGTGTCGTCATCATAAATCCAATATGGCGGATGCTCCATAACGGCAAATAACTTTTTCGTTCAACACCAACAATATGGATATCAAATGAAATGGAATACGCAGGGAAAGGTTTTTGTAAATGTGACGTCATCATAAATCCAATATGGCGGATGTTCCATAATAGGAAATATTTTTTTTGTTCAACACCTACATTTGGGTATCAAATGAAATGGGATACATAGGAGAAGGTTACTTACTGTACATTTGATGTCATCATAAATTTAATATGGCGAATACACCGCGATAGAAAGTAACTTTTTTAAAGACCTCCTCTAACGATATAGGTATCTCGGGTAACCTCAGTAACCCGGAGAAGTTACAGAAAAATGTTGCACGCGGACGAAGTCACGAGCGCATCTAGTATACTATAATCTAGTAACTGATTATTGATATGTGCTATAATATAATGTTCATTGTGCCAAAGTATGTGAGTGCAAAAATATATTTATGTCAATTTGTAATTTATATATTTACAAGATGTTGGCAAAAATTGTCTAGGGGCAGTTGGCACTATATTTACAAAAGAAAAACATTCCAATAAACAAAAATATTATTATCACTCACCATCCCTATGTACCACCATTATCAGGTATGCACACTACTATGCACCATTATGCATCACTATCACAGACTACTACATATTATTATCACACATCACCAATCATCACGACCATACGACTACGCATCAAAACGCATTGTAGTATAAGTTACATACACAGCTTTCGCCTCTTCGAATCTCATTTTCATTACACATTTTCGGTTAGGTATGTGGGTGCTTGACATTTCCGTTGGCTAACACTGGCTATTTGATCTTCATAAGTCAGCCTTGGTCTTCCTTGACTTCTGCTACTACTCACTTTCGCTTCCTAGATTTTCTTTGTCAGTCTTTCATCATTCATACTCAATGTCGGCCAAAATGTAATTGTAAAAACAATTACAATTAAAAATTGTAATTGTGAACACATTTTTTTAGTATAGTAGTATAATTACAATTACTAAAAGTAATTGTAATTGTTTTTGCAATTACTTCTGCTCGACGCTGCCATACTTTCCATGTGTCCGAACCGAATGTATAGTATAAGTTAAATGTGTAATACCAGGTTGACCGGGAAGGAGCTACCAGTGGAAGTGGAAAGTGGAGTGACCACACGGTGTGTGTTGGGCGGGAAGCCCCGCGCGTTGCAACTGCCGTCAGCCTCGGCCACGCCCACGGCCACGGCCACGCCCACGGCGGCGGACGCGCCGGCCTTCACGCACGCGCACAACGTCATCACCTACCACCCGCCCGCGGCCAGGGCGTAGTCCGCGCCTCGTCTACTCCAGCGACGGTCAGGTGTGCCCGCAGAACGCTCCACCTATAGAGTGGCATTGTCATTTATTTTGTATGAAAACAATTTACGTCTAAACACTGATTTCTTGCTGTTTTTGCCACACCACCGAATAGAACAATAAGCCATTACGTAAATATTTAAATATCTGTAGGAATATACAGAGATGTACATACAGGACCAGTATTGGTTATGTACTGCTTAATGCGAGCGAGAGTTGATATTTGTCAATGTAAATAAACTGAGCAGTGGTGTATAAGGTGGTCCGAAATTTCGGCTCTATAGGGTGAGTGCTTCTTGGGTGTGCCCTAGTACTCAACAGGGTTCCGATTTTAGAACCTCGAAAAGCAACGATGTCTTTGATAAGAAAGGAATCTATTTCCTTAGCATAATATTTGTAGTACTTATTCTACGTCAGCAAAAAATATCAGCACCTTACATCACACACACGTAAAAATTAAAAATTAAAATTGTAATACACAATTTGCCAAAAGACTTGTATCCATTTGAAAATTAATTTCAATTAAATTCACTGCTCGCTTTTTATTTATTTAATAGATTTACTACGTTAATAATTTGCACGTAAAACACGCTGTACGATATTCGTAGGATTGCTAGTTTTGAAGCGCAATGTAGAATTAGACAATTTAAATGTGGGATGGAGTGGAAAATCGGAATTAAAATTTACCGAAACAATGATGGGACAGTTACCGAAATTACGTACAAAAATGTGTATGTTATTATTAATTGCGGGTAGTTTCAGTCCATTACAAGAAGTTTGATGACTAGAAGAAGGAAGAGAATTATATAACCCTTAAATCCGTAGTATTAACGGTGCAACTATTTTGTCATAAAGTATAGCAATATAAAATAAATATATTGTTATTATTTTTCCTTAAATAGCTGACAATACCTCAAATTTCAGAAGGCAGAATATTTTTTCTTCTGTAAAGTAGTTTTAAAGTTATTAAAAATATATGACATAATAAAATATGATCCAATCAATACGCAATATATTTGTTGTGAATACTACAGAGTGAAGATTAGGTATGTCAAAGGTCTTTTAGTATTAAATGTAATAAAATAAGTATATTGTTTATTAAAATTTCTATTAATTGATTTGTTTGCTATCTGTACCTTGCTTTTGTTAACATGCTGCCATTTTAAAGATTATTGACAGTACTATTTAAGTATGGAAATTATAATTAAATATTATCATCACAATGTACTGAAAGAATTTATGATTTGAAAACTTATAAGCGGCCATTACATGCGAGGTTGGTTACAAGTTAAATCATGGTTCAACCAAAATCTAACGCTTTGAATTAAAGTGTAATGCAGTAATTGATGTTTGAGTGGCGAATATTTAGGGAACCATCATGTAATTAACAACCATTTCGCATGATTAGATTCATGTGTAATGGCCCCATATTATGTTGAAAGGGTAGATCTCGCCATCAGTCGAGGCGAGCAACACATGCATAGGGTTGTGCGTGTGTTTACACGCTCGCAGCTGTAGTGGTATCATGTAATATTAATATTAAATAATTTGAATACTTACACTGTTCAAATTGAATTTTGTACGTTTTTTATTGTTTTAAATTTTTTTATTATTTGAAGTAATTCAATGTGAGATTTGTAACTTTAAAACACCCTATGAGTACCTTAGAAAAGCGTGCGTATATCGTGTTCGCCTCAACACTCGTGGTGATCCTATAACCATGCATTATATTTATTACCTAGGATATATCGAACAGAGGAAAGAGACAATCAGCTAATAACTCTGTCTCTGTATGACTGAAATGTCATTTGTCCACGCACTCGAAGTTCTTAAAAAAAAAAACAGTCAATGATATTCGTGGGACAGAGATAGTGCTAGAAAATCGAAGTTGGCCGATCGTTTCTTTTCTTCGTTACAAAATATTTTGTTTTAAAATTAAAAGCATACTTAATGTAATGTAAGAGTGTTATTTAGATGTTATTTCAAAGTAAAAATAGTTGTTACGTTTCTAAGTCAACGAATAGGCGATTCGCCTAGAAAAATATTTTATTTTTGGATTTTTTTTTGTTTCTAAAGTAATCTTGCTAGATATATAACTAATGGAATAAGTTTATTATGTAAATAATTTGTTATGTATTTATTTTTCTCATATTTCATTAGCTGATGTTTCAAATGCTGATGATGATGATAGATGATTGTAAAATGGAAGGCACAAATAATTATTTTAAACAATATGTAATGGAATTAACCAGAAAGTTTTACATCCTGATTAAAATAATCAATTTTTAGAAGTATAAAATTAAATAATGTTATCTATATTGCACATGTATGTATAAAAGCCAAAGTCCCGATTGATCATCATCGCCCAATCCGAAATGCTAAGGCTAGAAACTCGAAATTTGGAGAGAGTTTTGGTTTATGCCTTTTATAACTTCTTGAAATTCAACCAATACGGGAGGGAATAGGTTTGGCACAGTTTGTATGGGAAGTAATAATTTTATTGCAAACATTAAACTTGGAATTAATACTTTTCTACACAATTATAATCGCGATTTTGACATTTTTCAAAATTCATCTCCTAAGGGGAGTAAAGAGATGGAGATGTGTGAACAACAATATTTTTCTGGTAAAATTTGTTTGAAACTTGGTATAAATGCTCATTGAGACATTCAGCGAATCAAAAATTTTGTCATTTTTCAAAATTTAAACTGTACAGGGGTGAAAAGGGGTGCAAAAGTTTGTTTGAGAATATATAATTACTTCATCATTTATCACTTTGTTTCTACGTATTGGGCTGAAATTCTTCTAGTATAGGCGTGGCGAGGGACAGCGAGTGGATTTAAAATAAGAAACGATACTAATCTTATAGTCTGTGACCAATGCTAAGGGTGGGAAGCTTATTCTTTTTAAACTGAGTCTTACAATTAGTTATTTTGTAAATTATTAATCCTATTTACGTAAAACATTTGTGGACACCCTACACAGCGCGCTAACACAACTATACGGTCCGCATTGAGTACGTATGCACAGTAGTCTATTGGAAAAAAAAAATTACTATATCACCCACCGCGTAGGGTATATTTTTATTTGTATCTACTCGTGCGACAACAGTTGACTTAGTCCGCGTGGAAAATTTTTCCACGGCCCTCCTATAGACCGCGTCTGTCTCCGGGCACGTACTATGTCTGTACCAAATTTCATAATTATCAATTAGCGGTTTAATATTTAGCTTACAATTTTTCATCAACCTTTTCATCTTTTTTGTTAAAAAAAAGTAGCCTATGTCCGTCCCCTGGTGTCAAACTATCTTTGTACCTTTCATCATAATGGGTGTAGCGGTTTGGGCGTGAAAACTGACCAGAGAAACTTTCACATTTATAATGTTAAGTATGGGATATACCTAACATATTAAGGGTGGCTTGCTCAACTATTTAAGTTCTATTAAAGGATTTATCATCTCTCTTGCACCAATTATTTACCAGTTAGTGCAAGCAAGATGTCAAATTCTTAAATCGGGTTTAAATAGTTGGTGCAAGCTTCCCAAAAAATAGTTGAAATTGATTCAGATAATAATTCTGAATAAAATAGCTTCTGGTTAATTCTGTTGCATGTATGAAATGTATAAACAATAGCAACACATTTGTGTTTATGGTAATAATGAAGAAAAATCGGTAATAATGTACATTAAAATATGATGTTCTTCAGGCCATGCGAGTCTGCGAAAAAAAAACATTCTGTCAGTTGCTTTTCTTCCCGCGCCGGTCGTAATAGCCTATGAAACTGACATTACATCTGTAAGCCAAATGTAACTACAAGCGTGGTCAAGGTGTTTCTTGCGTTAGATGCTCTTATGTTCATCTCGAAAGGAACGTAAACGCGTAATGACACTTCTACAGCCGCGCACCACAGATTGTAAGCTCTAGGCAACGTTTATGAGGGCACCTGCGACTAAATTTCAAAAAGCGAGTCTTGCAATTGCTGTTGCTGCATCAATTGGACCACCTAAGAGTAAGAAAAAAGATTTTGGGTATGTTTTTTGGATACATGTGGCGAATCTTTGTACAATTCTGAAATTTTTGTCCGTACAGATTTTTATTTGCTGTTCATTTTTGTGGCATCAACAGTAAAATAGATAAGTAGTCTATATATGTACTATTCCGTGAACGGTACGGCCGCGACTGAGTCCAAATTGCATGCAATCACACTATACACGTTCCTACTTGTTGCAGCAAGCGATAAGTTGCATCCGACCTGCAACCTGCCTATTTACGGCGCAATTTATTGCCTTGCAACAAATTGCTAGTCAGATTGCACCGTAAAAGACCTTAAAGGCCTTCGGTGATTAAGGCGTTTTACTCACAGTGCAATCTGACTAGCAATTTGTTGCTGCGATCTTTTGCAAAGCAACTAATTGTGTCGTAAATAGGCAGGTTAGAGGTCGCGTGCAACTTATCTTACAATGCAATTTGTTGCCTTGCAACAGATTGCAGCAATAAATTGCTAGTCAGATTGCACCGTGAGTAAGGCATTTAAGTAAGGCCTTTAATACATGTGGAATGCTAAACAAGCAACGAAAGTGCAGTGTGTCGGTCGTCGCTCGGGTGATCTCGGTAGCCTTCGGTTAACTTCGGCAGTACTTCTCAATATAAAAAACAACTCTACACTCCAAACAGAGCTATCACCTTCCTTCATATGTAAGCTTAAAACAAATTTAGTTTCGCAAGAATTTAATTTAATAAAATATCAATGTGTTTTAATCTATTTTTTCTCTGGATTCCGATAATGAAATGACGTACAAATTAGTATTTTTTATTTATTAGGTCAGTATTAGGTTATTGTTCGTTAAACAACGAATTAACAAACCGTTAGAGGTATGTTGAGGGTGTTCTTATGCACTTAATGTTTTTAAATCTTTCACGACATGTACACATCTTACAATAGTAACTAACGGGTCTATGTCGCGTTTATACTTTAAGGCTAAATACCTTTTTGATCCCGACGTTTCGACCGGGTTCCACCAATCGTGGTCACGGGCAGACTGATGAGGGTGAGTGTCGTCATCGTATTGTGCGATTTCTGGCAACTACCCACACTCATTCATCATGAATGATCATGAATTCGTAATTTAGCTTTAAAGTATAAACGTATACCCGTTAATTAGTATTTTTATGCACTGTTTACTGGTTTACTGACGGCTAATAACGTTATTTTAAAAATATCGATTTTAATTATGATGATACTACAATTAAGTAATCGATATGTTGTATATCGTTAGTTCTACGAACAATTTACGTAAAGAACAAAATAGGACTTGAAGAGATGCGATCGATTTTTAGTAAAGTTATTCAGTATTTTAGAGAGGGCATTCATTCAAGTATATCGATTATCGATTGAAAAAGCAATAAAACCGGAGATAAAAAATTTTTTCCTACAATATAAAGAGTAGTCAGTAGTCAATAGAATAGCTGTGAACATTTTTATAATATCCCATATATATTTTATTTATAGTTAATATTAATATTATATGTATTTATATTTATGTTAATTTAAATAAAGTTTATGCTGTCAGTTACCTCGTACAAATTGACCGAGTTTGTTTTACATTATCTCTGAAATGATTCGTTGAATATGTAAATGAATTATAAATCAAATATGTGATTATCTGCAACTCGAACCTAGCGATTCTTCTCGGAGTGCTATGAAGAAATAAATGTCTGTTCCGCGTTCAAAAATACCTTATAATTGGGTTTAGTTGAATTAATTTTTAATCTATCATGTTTGTTTTTAAATCAGGATTTTATGGGGAGTGGTCGGGCGTTTTATTTTAATTATTTGCTAATTGTTCTAGTGGATGTTGTGATGTAAACTTGGCGTAGTTTTGCTTCTCAAGTATCTACATTGTTGTACATTACGTGGAATTGTTGAAATAACTGCTTATGTAGTAGTGTGAAGTTGAGATTTTTTTTAATGGCTTAGTCTGCCTCAATGGATCCTACTAAAAAGACTGCCTAATTACATTTGTCGTCAGAAATTCCAAGTAACATTACAATGTATTGCATAGACATTTTAATGAAATGAATAAATGATACATTCTTCATTTAAAATGTTATTACAGAAGACATCATTGGCATTATGGTCATAGATCCCTTTGCCTCCCCTCTCAAAGGAGAATTGTACAAAAAAAATATCAACTGCAATGAAATATGCGAGTAAGTTCGTAAAAACACCCTTAATGTTATTTATAACTAGTTATTTATGTAAATAATACACCGTTATAATGTGCTAAGCGTGATTTGAGATGTGCCTTGATGTGGTGCCATGGGACTTGTATTGTTTTAATTTTTTAATATAATATTACGATATGTCACTTTGTTTTATTTATAAACTGCACCTCACCTTATATTTTAAGAGAAATCTATTTTTCTAACTTCCTAATCAATCGTCATCAAAATTCGATTTTTAAAGATAAATGTATGGACCTCCAATTATAATAACTCCTTATACTACTCTGTCAAGAAAGTACCGGGAAAAGATCAATAATACACGAAATGTTACTTATTCATTCAAATTTATTTTATCACCTTCAAAGTATGCTCCTTCAGAAACGATACACTTACGCCAACGAATAATCCAATCATCAAAACATTTTTTAAACGCTTTTTCCGGAATTGAATTCAGTGCTCGCCGCGAATTCTCCTTTATGTCTTCTACCGAATGAGAACGGTTGCCACGAAGTGGTAATTTGAGTTAAGGAAAAAGAAAGACGCCGGCTGGATCCATATCTGGTGAATAAGGTGGTTGCTCGATGGTATTTGTTGAGTTTTTGGTCAAAAATTCGTTCACAATAATGACCTTGTGCGAAGGCGCATTATCGTGGTGCAAAATCCAAGAATTTCCTTTCCACAAATGTGGTCTTTTTCGTCGAATTTGCTCTCTTAAACGCCGCGTAACGCTCAAATAATATTCTTTATTTACCGTTTGACCTTCCGGCAAGAATTCCGAGTGCACAACACCGAGATAATTAAAGAAAACAGTCAACATAACTTTGACTTTTGATCGACTTTGGCGTGGTTTTTTCGGTTTCGGTTCAATTGGAAGGCGCCAGTCCGAAGCTTGTTGACTAATTTGCATGTCAAACTCGTAAACCCACGTCTCGTCACCAGTAACAATGCGTTTCATGAATGTTGGGTCGGAATTGACTCGTTCTAGCATGTCCTCAGCGACTCTTATACGATTGTGTTTTTGAAGAAAATTCAGGTCTTTTGGGACTAGCCGAGCGGCAACATGTTTCATACCCAAGTGATTATTTAAAATGGTACGGATCGACTCGTGAAACACAGAAAGTTCGGCGGCTATCTCTCTCAAACTTGAATGAGCATTTTCAGTCACTATTTCCTTCACTTTTGCGATGTTAACTTCAGTTGCAGACGTTGATGGCCTACCAGAGCGAGGCAAATCTTCCATCACATCTCGACCGCTTTTGAACGCTTTGTACCACTCATAAGCACGTGCTTTTGATAAAGTCGATTCACCGTAAGCCTTCTGTAACATTTTCAGTGACTCCGAACACGAAATTCCATTGGCGATGCAAAATTTAAGACAAATTCTTTGTTCGATGTTTTTGTCCATTATGAAATTCACAATTTACACTAGAATGATATAACTAAAAACAGCACTGTATTTAATCTAAATAACAGATGCAACTCAAACTCCACTCCAAAATGGAAAACAGTTGTGCCAATCTAACAACATAAAAAACAAAAAAATGAATTTGCAGCCATAAACAAATCATCCATTCCCGATACTTTTTTGACTGAATGTATAACGGCCCGTACAGCAACGGTGAAGCGAGCTAGATAAGGTTATTGACTTCTACATACGACACATTCTCAGATAAGCCTATCGGGTGCCATTTCGTTACCGCAAGACGACGTCGGTTGTAAGTCGTAATGCAAAAAGTAATTCTAATTCTCACAAAAGATAATAAGGAATCACATAATATAACAGATGGTAAATATTTCGAAGGTAATGAAATCTCAAGTTTTGTTCAGTGATGTTAGAAATTCAAGACGTACGAGTTTGACTCGATTTACCGAGTCAATGTCGAATTTGAGTCTTATTTTGAAACATAATTTCGAGGAATGTTGAAACAAAATTTACATGCTAGGTAGCTATGTAGGTACCTAATATATGTTATGCATCTAAATACAACCTAAAAATTTTTAATTCAGGTCCAGACAGATACAGTTATAATCCGACAAGTAGCAAGTAATTTGGAGTTTCTCATCTAAGTTCCGAAAACTAAAGGAAACCAATAATTACTCTCTTCAACGGATTTATTACATCATGTGCGATCATCGACGTTATATTGGGCAACTTTTATGCGAATGATGTATTGCGAAATATAATATTATTGACTTGTTGAAAGCCCCGTCTTCTGCTGTCCACTGATCTAATATCCAGAGTATAATCTCAGAATTGGACAGATAATAATGTGCTTGGACATTTGGTGAAATGTCGCTATTGAAATGGTCAACCAATGCCTGCATTAATGCTAAATCTTATTATAAAATAAAAATTAAGTGCAAATGCGAGTTCTGGTCATAATAGCTTCGATGAAATATACTTTTGTGGTTTTTGCCACAATATTCAATGTCTTTTGACGCAGCTATCTTACACGTACATAGACCAAGTTAACTTGACCTCATGCAATTCAATACCAATACAATATAATTGAAATTGTGTTCAAGTGTGCGAAATCTTGCTCAAGATTGAATTCGCAATTGAAAAGAACATCGCTGTGAAGACGTAAACTTCTAGAGAGCACGTAGACGAAGCTAAGAAGATGATAGCTAGATAATAGGTTATTTCATGAAATGCCCAGGTAATATCATGACTTGCCCAACTCTCCCAGACAGCAAAGGTTGCTGCATGCTTGGTGAAGTTAAATATGACGAGACAAGTTTTCGACATCTAATGATTAAAAACTGCTATGTCAAATATGACAAATTTGACAATATTGCCGCACTCTTGATATTGTTAGTAGTCATCAAGATTTAATTTTAATTTCGGTTCCTACTTTTATGTATTGCCACACAATTGACTTTGATTACTTACAACGACGGAGTGTCGTATCTGAATAACTCTAGTAAAAAACACTTATGACAAAATTGTACCGTCGTACAGTTACAAGGCAAACTTGATGCACACCTGGCTCCGGTCTACATTGTTATCTGGCCTACGATAAGCCAGCGACGTATTATATGTATGTCTAATATACTTACATACTGTATATAATGTTATGTACATTTATACATCCACTGTAACTATAATAATTTGACTACGCAGGTATAAAATTAACCATCCCTCGATTTCATACGTCAAAGCCCCCGCTATTATGTTATTGGGTTGTCTAAAATGTATATTCGACGAGGTTACAATAATGTTAAGTATCATCAAGTATTTTTCAAGGACACAGTTACTTCAAGCGAAGGATCTATATTTTTTGTTATGTTTTTTAAGGTTCCATACCTTAGATAAATGGAGAAACGGAACCCTTATAACTACATAACATAACGGAACTCATGCGACCGTCTGCTACAGACGTTTTTCAGGAACTCTGTTCCGTACTAAACTTCACACTTACGAGTCTGTCTATGTAGCCCAGTGCAACCGAATTCGTTCATTACCCCCGCTCCCTATGGCGATAACGATAAAGTTGATTGTCGCAATTGCAGGTTAATCGCATTTTGACGACCTCCGTGGCGCAAAGGTTAAGCGCGTTGGAAAGTAAACGGAGGTTGCGGGTTCGATTCCCGCCCCGAGTCTGGGTGTTTATGTACAATATGTATGTATGTATTTACAAAAGAAAAGTATGTAAGTAGTATATCAGTTGTCTAGTACCCATAACACAAGCGCTGTGCTACTTAGTATAGGCCTAGATGGCACTGTCTGAAATGTCTGAGTACATTAAGAGTATTATTTTAGCGCAGAGAAATTTGTTTTTGCACATAGTTATAATTTTCTGGAAAACTGCATTACCGATTAAAAAACTGGTTTTAGAGATTTGAGATATTATAATTACATATCAATGTTAGTAAAAATCATTTTAATATTCTGTAGAGTTTTGGAGATGTAGAAAAAAAAGGGAAATAACCACTCTGCTATTAAAGAATTATACGAAAGGGGAGAAAACAAAATTATTATGCACTAAATGTGTCTAAGTGGTAGGTACATTGAAATCACTGTTCTAGGTCGGTTCGTTTTCAGCGCCTCCGTAGTGACTAATCACAAGCACACACAAAGCACAACACAATTTTAAGTCCACGTTTTTAGGTCCATGGAAGGGTTCCACAGGCAATAACTAATTAATTTTAATTACATCGCACGCGCAGAGAAGGGTGTACAACACCGATCCGTCCGTCCAGCGTCAATACAACTTACTGGGGCGGGGTTTACAACAAGAGTGGGTACGAATACACAGAGTACACAGGCAAAGACAATAGACGTAGGTTATGGGTAGTTAAGTAAACAGGAGATGTAACTAGACTTTTGTGCAAAACAGTGTTTTTCTGGAATTTTTCTATCGAGACTTTTTTCTCCAATAATATTTCCACGTTTTAGGATTTCAAGATTAGGAGTTGAAGATGTATGTATCCAAATTTCGAACTCTCAGTCTTGTTACATATCAAAATCCAGGTTACGAAACACAACAAATTTTGCATAGGCGGACTCTTAAAGTTCTGTCAGTTCGTTACTAACCACTGTAGGGCTTTCTTTTATCTAAAATAGTATCTAAAATAATCCAATCGGGGCCCCCGGCCAGAGGAACCGAGAGGGCCGTAAGCACGGGAGGTGCTGACATATGTTTTTATAGAATTTAATATAAAATAGTTTTGTTTTCAACCAATTTAAACTACTAAATATATAGAAAGGTTCAAATGTCTTTGCAAGAAAACGAATTGAGAGGGCCCCATCCTATGATTTTGCCACGGGCCGCAGTGGTATAGCTACGGCACTGATTTCGAGTGATGAATACGCCCGAAGTTTCAAAGTCGTTAATAGAGACGTCAGATTCCGTCACTTAATTAGCAGCAATTGCGGGAAAAAAGGTACTAGTTAGCTGACCGCTGACGTGTTGATCGACAAGTGAAACTTCGGGCGGACGATAACTAAAATATACGAATTCATCGCTTGATAATAGTTCACTGCCCCGTAGGTTCAGTGGCAGAGCATCGATAAGGTCTATTTACGAAATGAACTTTTCTGAATAGGCTTGCAGTCTAGTTGTTACTGGGAGCTTCCCCAGTTTGTATGGTACCCACAAAGACACACAAGGAAAGGGGATGCCAAGGGGTAGGCGTCTTATTGTTCTCTCGTTTGGTTAATTGTGTAACTGATCATAAGTATCTGAACCCGAGACTGCTCTGGGTTGTCTCAAGACAGTGGTCAAGAGGATTTTTGTTTTGATGGTGAATGCCTCGGTGTCCTCTGTCGGTTTTGGCGAGCTAAAGCAATTTTGGGAGGACGTTAGGGAAGTTCTAAAGACGGTTGAAGAGAATGAGAGAATTCGGTGCGGAGACATGAACGGATGCGTCGGGACAGCTCGAACGGGATTGGAGTCTATCCTAAGCAAGTATGGAGATAAGAGAGTGAATGATGCTGGTAGAATTGTGTTAGGAGTATGTATGGAAAAGGATCTTATTATTGCTAACACTTTATTTAAGCACAAAAATATTCATCAGTAAACGTGGGAAAGGAAGGATGAAAGAAGTATGATTGATTTATTCCTGGCGGACAGCCGGCTCAAAAAGCAGGTTATGGACACGAGAGCACACAGAGGAGCCGATCTGTGATCTGGGTTTGCAGCGTGGTGATATCGCGTAGCGTCCAAACCTGCAGTGGTCTGTCGCATCAAGAGCTGGAAACTGTCAGATGTGACCACCAGGAATGAATATGAAAAGGTAGTATCCGGTAAGTTTGACGATAGGTTGAAAGTGACAAGCGAGGATGTTGAAGAATGTTGGCAGAACCTTAGAGATAGTATGATTACGGCAGCGAAAGAAGTGTGTGGCAAAAAGCTGGAGATGTGTGGTGGGATGGTGAGGTGAAAGAGTGTGTACAAGAAGAAAAAAGCATGGCGAGACTACCTTGCTGTCAAAAATAGCTGTAGTATGAAGGATTTGATGAAAGAGAGATATAAGCTGCAAAAAGCAGAAACGAAGGCACTAGTGAAAGAGAAGCGTGAAAGGTCAACTTTGAGGAAAATTACAAATGATTTTGGAAAGAAATACGTTAGTACGAAGTGATCTGACACCTTGCAAGATGAATAAAGTGCGTTCGAAAGAACATCATCTGCTAACAGACAAAAAAAAAGTTGCCTCAAATAGCTAGAGTGTTGGCCAACGGAAATGTCAAAAGCACTCGCATATCTATACGAAAATGTGTGAGTATAATAACGAGATTGGAGAAAGCGAAAGAAGTATGTCAAGGACAGCGACGCTTGGCGCTCCGTCCTGTCTGACTACACCATTAGGGAATGTACCCATACTACGTGACCCCTCTCCTTCTGGTTATCACGTAGTAATTTATAAATTCTTTCTTGTCTTGTCTTTATTTATACGGCGCTTGCAGCGTGACGCCAAAAGTGCGTGTATACCTTTAATTACAAGTGAAAAAATATCATCAAGAAGAAAAAACATAAAAACATGCTGTAACAGAATCTTAATTTACAAAAACAAAAGTTTTTTTTTCTTTTATTCACATTTATAGAGCTCGCGACGGCCAGACCTTCGTTATTTTATAAGAGCTGAAAGTTTCTCTGCGCATGTTCTCAACACAGGTAGGAAAGATCAGTGACTATGAAGTTTGGATCATCGTGGCTTTGGCAGGTAACAGGTAACAAAGGTGTACAAAATTACTCCCCAAAATCGTGAAAGTATAAAACTTAATTTTTTTTTATTTTCTTCGGGATATCACTAAGTACGTCCCTGTATCGAGAATGTATTTTACCCATCTGGTGGTCAATAATAAAACTACTTAAAAGATCATAACGCAAAGAGACTGCTACAACTCGCTAGTTGGTGGCAGAATCGTAACATTCCCCTCTATATATTCGGTCCGGTCCAGAAAGCCTTTTACCCAGTTTGAGCTGGGGTTTAGGCTCTTCACTGACCGGCTGCATGTAGTCACTAGAGGAGGAGGGTTGTGAGTTCTCAGGTGTATTAGCCGTTGACTCATTAGCATCAGGGCCACCCCTTATCTTAAAAACAATTATTCCAAAGCCAAGGCTGAGCCTGTATTCCATAGCTTTGAGAGCCTCAGCAGAAGGGTCGTCAATAGAGAAGGTCGCAAAGAACCCGCTCTCTTCACCCCTTACTACTAGAGTCTTCCAAAACTGGATATTCCACCTCTCATTTTGTATCCGGAACAGATTGAGGGCGTCGTTTACAGGCTGCACGTCACCGCTCGTACAAAAGTCGAGGCAACGAAGGGCTTAGACAGTTCATTTTCCGATATCATAGAAAATTCCGCCTCCGGTTTACCAAAACCGGTTTTGGTAGCACTCTCTGAATAGGATTCCTCCTCCGATCCAATTCGTTTAATCGCGTTTGATGGAAGAGTTTTGAGTTGCGGCAGATTGGCGATAGGCTGACGCTACAAAGTTAGGGCCTCTTCGACACCTACTTTTGCAGTCCGTAGCCGTTTACGCGCGGCTCCCAACAGCTTCCTCTTTCGTGGTTTGTTATCGGTATGTCTGTCACCGCTCTGGTTCGTCACCATTTGTGAGCCGAAGTCACCAGCTACAATTTGACTCGTCCCAGCGCTAGACGAACTGGTACTGGGCGTTTGGGTAGCCACAGGCTCGCCCTCCGATCCAGCAACTTGCGGCTTTTCTCCTTCAGTTTTCTCTGAAGTCTGGAGTAGTTTATAATGTGCTCCTCTCAATTCAAAGGAGTCCCACGAATAGTAGCTAGGGCAATAAAGATCACTACCCGCAGAGCCCCGCATGCCGAATGAAAGGCAAAGATACTCTTCGAGGCGCCCTGGTATCGGAGAGCCACTGTTCAGGACTGTGCACCCCCTCAGCCACGCATCCATCAGCACGGTACGTTTAACAACTTGGATTGGAGACAATCTTTTCGCCCACTACTAGCAAGAGTCCACTAATTATTTACCAGAAAGTTACTAGTAGTGACCCAGGATGCAGCCGCTAGAGGGATTACATTCCAACGAGGTGAGATTCCGTAATGGACAGAAAATCCCCATCGCACACGTGGAGGTAGATTATCGCGCGCACCCCTAGTTTGTTACTTAGTAAATGATATTTTACGAGCTGGACTCTATATGGAAGAAGAGCTTGCGTTTAGAAACTCTTCTTGATGACAATTTTGTTCAATAATATGTAAACAGCGAGCTGGATTGCCATTTAGTTAATGTTGGCGAGTAACGTTAACCGGTATTGGAGTGATTGGGTTTTATTTTTGACGCCGACAATCTATCGTCGCATTTTTACGCCTCCTTTATGACGGCTTTATAAAATTTCCTTATGTAGTTAGTCATTCTATTTCGTTAATTGTCACGTTGTATCGTACAGTAAATTTATAAGTAGTCATCGAAATAATTACTAACGTTCTGCTCCCACGGTAGAGCATTAATTAAATAAATCTATACTAAATGGAGAGCCACGATAGATTACCTGAATTCCATTTAAAATAATACAGATAGAACACAAATTGCCCTTGGCGTAAATAGAAAGCGGAGAAAGCATAAATATACTGTTCGCTGCGATACCATTGTCTGGATTTTCGTGAGTTTTATAATAGTTTGAACCTTGTTTGTCTATTATTCAGTTTTTCGGTTTTAGATTATAAAATCGGTCGAATGTATGACGTACAAATGTTCTGTACTTTCAATAGTTAGGAATCGCCGACTGTGAAACGAATTTTGTCGTAGCGCTTTACTTTTGCGAGAAAAAATCTAACAATAGAATTTTGCCCTGATGGTTTTTATTCAATATGTATTTCATTCTCAATTAGCGACCCACCCGGCTTCGCCCAGATGGGATGTCGAATGTTTGCAACATACCAAAATTTTTTATTGAGATTTTTATACAAAAATAGCATCCGAATTTCCGACTTTTTCCGTGGATTTTCCAAAAATTTCTTTTCCTGCAAACGTTGTCCTGATAATTACGACCAGAACAAAAAATAAATCAGTTAATTCGGTAGAGCCGGTTTCAAGTGATCCTCCGTCATATATGGTATGTGGCAATTGACTTATTTATATACATAGATGTTCGTAATAATTTTAATTTTTTGAGCGATATTTTTGGGGATAAAGTCACGAGAAAACAGTTCTAGGCGTTTTTCAGAAAAAGCGTTAAACAGTCAAAGTTTGTAAGTTTGTATCGGGTTTAGACGTACGAGGTAATCTATGAAATTTATCCTCGGACTTCGAAATTTCCTTCTCCAATATTTAGAATGAACTTTCAGGGCGAACATAGGCTGTATATTATACTGTTTTCTACGCAGACGAAATTGTAGACAACTTCGTACTTTATACACTTTCAAAATAGGTCTTTCATTTGATAGCATTTCATGGACAAGAAAATTTTTTTAAACTTATTAGTATCTTCAAAACTAACCCCATAAGTTAAAGCTCAATCTTTGAAGTTGACATCTGTGTTTTTCTCACTCACTACTCACTCAGCTACTATTCTTGACGACTCCACATAACACGGACCCCTCCTAGGGAGCTGGGAAACTGTGTGCAATCTTCCGCGTTACCAAATAGAAGGTAACTGTTCCATATCTCTGCTGTTTACTTCAATTAGCGTGAACTGTTTGCTTGTTTGTTCGTTTTTTCGTTTGTACTCCTCGTAGCATAAAAAAGAAAATTCATCGCGGTTTTATTGACAAAGGTGTAAAATTTACTTTTGTTTCGAATAATCTTTGGAAACGTCTGTTCTACTAACCGTAGTAGACTTTAAATTATGACGTACATCCATTATTCTAGGAATGTGATTAATTATATTTAAAGTACCTACATTTCATTTAGAATGTTTACTAAATATAGTTTAATAAATGGACATTTATTATAAAGAAAACAGAATTAATTAAATATAATTACAAACTTAAAATGAAGGTAGGTATCTATCATCTTAAATGGCAGACTTCTTCGAAGTCGCTGTTTTAAATGTTGTCATTGATGGT
Source organism: Zeuzera pyrina (assembly GCA_907165235.1). NCBI lineage: Eukaryota > Metazoa > Arthropoda > Insecta > Lepidoptera > Cossidae > Zeuzera > Zeuzera pyrina. The sequence goes on from OU015627.1 coordinate 23,369,998, forward strand.
TAGATTGCCTAATTAGCAGTATTAGTCCTCTGAGTATGAATAAGAAAATATATATTAAGGTTTTATATCAAGACGTTAGTCTCAACTGTTGTTACATGGCGGTAGTTGAAAGGCCTTCGTCGAATAGTTGAAATATTTGTAGCCCGAGAAGATTAGGACTTCGGTATCCATTTCTGTACGAGACGATTATGCGGAACTTTTTGGAGTGATGGCTGTCATTGCTTAATTCAGGAGATTGTTGTCTAATTCAGAAGAATGTTGTAACGATATAACACAAACTAAAAAAAGGTAATTTTTTTTATGTATCACCAATTCGCTACCAACGCTCACATTAGATTAATTTTTGCCAATGATCAGTTTGTTGACGGTCATTGTACGGTATGCTAGAAACGCTGAATAATTTTGGACCAAGTAGCTTTTCTTTCTGAACAGATTTATATTTTCTTTAGGGAGCATCCATTAACTACGTGAGCTATTTTTTTTTTAATTTGGACCCCTCCCGCCCTTGCTGAGATTTAGTGAGATTTGGAGGGACAACTTGGGAGAACTTACGCTATAGTAGCTAAATGATTAAATCGATTTTTATAAAGTAAAAAAATAATGCAACATTAATGTATACTGTAACGAATATATTAAATTTAATAAAATTAAAATTCAATATAGACAACAGCATTATCTTCCCTAAATTTTCACTCACTTCATGGGCAATCATATAATTTTTCTACTGTAATAAAACGACATAGTTCGTCCGTGTTTTTTGGTAATATAGGAAGACAGTTATCAGTCATCAGTCATCACTCATCAGAAGTATCTACATTCTAATAATAATATTTTTTTTAATAATTTTTTTATCTGTATAATAATGCATATTCTTTAAAAGTTTACGTGATATTTTTAATTATGAAGTTCAAATGAGATTTGGTGAGATTTTACTGGATCCCTCCCTCCAATTTTGAGCTCATGTAAATGGATGCCTCCTTAATGTAAGTACGCGATATTTTCAAAAGAGAACAAAATGAGAACTAATGTTACAAATATTTGAACTGGGTTTGTTTTCGAGAAGGCGTATAAGTTTGCTGCAAGCTTGATTTTTCTTTATTATAAATTGCGAAGTCAAATATAACGACGCAAGTTTTGATTCAAAACTGCTGTCAAATACGATAACAAAATTTTTGAGAATAGAGAATACTGCTGCAATCTTATAATTTTTAGTAGGTAGGTATCAAGTTTTTGTTTATATTTTGGTACTCACTTTTGTGTATTACCGCACGATTGCCTTCAGGTACGACGATAGAGTATCGTAGCTGAATAAGTCCAGCACAAATCTGTTATGTAAACAATGTATCTGTATCTCGAGGTAATTCGAAAGTCGAAATGAAACATGCCTCAAGTGTTTACATTTGCATGGTTAACTTGGCGAACGTCTGGTTCAAGTTTAAATTGCAATCCGGGATTCTCGTTTTCAATTCAGCTACAAATCGCTAGTATTCACGGAGGGTAGTTTATAAGCTATCATCGTAAAACGCATCGTAATAGGAGCAGTCGCTTCGCCAAAGTTGCCATTAAGTCGTAAAGAAACGGAACTGATGTTTCCCGGACATTTCTCATGGATCTCTACACAGCTACGAAGGTGGAGTGTTCTATTCTATATGTGGAGAAAAAAAGGGTAAACATAATTTACTAGGACAAAAACCAGGATTTGTTGTTGGATCAAGGTAAGATAATATTTTGACGGGACAATATACAACCTATTGTTAGCTATTGTCAATATTCGCGATTAATCGTTTTATTCATAATCGGTAAAAAATGGCAACACTGTTATTTGAAGGTCAAAAAAATAAGTTAGTCGAGAATTATACGAGCTAGCGAAAGCACCACTTTCATTTATTATACGAGTCTTACCGATAAAAAGTCCTCCAAAACTAGTAATTGCTACGTCTTTTCTCAATGTGAGACAAAGTCGAAGCTCGAATTGTTAACGATTATGATTAAAACGATTAATCGCGAATATTGACAACACTATGAACTAGTCCTTATTGCCTATTGCATTTTTTTTTGTTTTATTCATCACCAAAATAAAGATAAGATAATAAAGACTCAAAATAAAGTATTTTGGCATAGGTACTTTATTTTTATACAAAAATATAGAGTATAAATATCTAATACAAAGTAAGATATTACTAAATATTATGGTTAGCAACATAGGGTCCATCCGTATGCCATTTGTAACAGTTGATTTTCTCAAAAACCGGTTGATAGCTCAAGCAAGTCGTTGTCTTCTTTATTTTATAATTTCTCAAATTTATTTTGTAATCTGTCCCATTTTTGGAAGGTAAAGGAAATAGGGTTAACGGTAATATTGTTTGGCTGCGTATATTATGCCGTCAGAAAGAGAATATTCGCCTTTTTACATAACTTTGATGTTGGCAACCTACATAACATTGTCGTATTTTTATGTCGATAACATTCATTAGCGTTGAAAAACGATGAATCAGGGTTTACACGGGACCCGTAGAGTTGATTTTCGTGTTTTAACGTAAAATAAAAACAACACACGAGCACATCACTCAAAGTTTCAGAGACTTCCACAACGCACTAGTTAGCACAATATTAATTTGGGATACAAAAGCTGTTTTTGAACTCTTTATAGGGCTCCATAAATTATGAATAAACTGGCGAAGAACGTATTCATTTCAGCATTCATAGTATTGCTATAATTATAAGGTAAATTAAATACACCAAATAAATACGCCAGACAATACACACCCATCATCTGGTCTCAAACTAGGGTATTCCCTGTGCTATGAGAACCAGACGACGACTACTAGGGGCGTTCCCAGTACACCCAGACCAGAGACAATCTAGAAAAGCTCGTTTCCTAAATTGTCTCGACCGGGAATCGAACCCGGAACTTTCCGCACTTGGATCCAACACTTAAACCACTGCGCCAACGAGGTCGTCAAAGTTTTAAAAAAATTGAAAAAAGAAAGGTTTTATTTAATTTTTTATTTTGTTTATGTTGTGTTGTTTGTACAGAAAATTATGCGCGCCAGCTGAACACGGACTTATTCGATTTTTTTTTTAAATTGAACATTAAGAGTCCGCCTTTGGTGTGTTTCGAGAGTTAGATCTTTGGATACATACAACTTCAACTCTTTATTTTGAAATCCTAAAACGTGGAATTATGATTGGATAAAAAAATCGATAAAAAAATTCCAATAAAAATTCAATTTTGCACAAAAATCCAGTTGCATCTCCGAAATAGAATATTGAATTTATTTTTACGAAAATAGAAGGTAATTATAATATCTCAAATCTCTAAAACCGGTTTTTAATTGGTAATGTAGTTTCCTTGCAAATTACAATTATGTGCAAAAACACATGGTGAGATTTCTCCGCGCTAAAATAAAATCAAACCGCAGCTGCAAAACCAACTTTATTGTTATCGCCATAGGGCGCGGGGGAATGAACGAATTCGTTTGCACTGGGCTGATTAAACGGATCCTTTATTAACTTAAGTATTTAAATGTCTACTTTCTCCAAAAATGTTTCATTGTCATTCATTGTTTTTTTACCATCGTTTTTAATTTGAGATACGGAACCCTAATTTATATTATCTATGTGTTTAAAAGGTAAAATCCTGACTGAATCATGAGGACAGAAATTTGAAATTTGATTTTAGCCATTGTTTGATGAACGACTTCTCGAAATTAAATCCCTAAGCAGAGTTCGTATGGGAAGTAATATTTTTTGGTCAATACATGAAACTCGATGTTAACGTTCTACAACACATTGAAGTTAACAAACAATAAAATTAACCCATTAGTGCATAAAGTTTTTTTTGTAACTTAAACTTTTTTTTATAACTAACGGCTCAAAAACATCACAGTAAAGTGACTAAGACAAAAAATTTAAATTTTTTAATGTGGTTCAGTTAATTTTAACTGTCCGATTAACTCTATGACGCTATGCACAGGGGACATATAATAGACAACTCAAAGATAAATCAGATTGAATTGTAGTATTTACGTTTTTAATTGTGTTGTAAAATGGAATAAGATCTTATTAAGTTTCATTTGAGCGGAACAGATCAATATGTGGTATAATCATACAGAATAGTCAATGAAATAATGTAGGAATTATTACATTGACGACGCATGATTTTTTAGATGCACACTCAGACCTTCACATCGTACTTTACGCATTCAAATTTTGTGTTATTATCCCAGCGATATACATATCTTCTTTTAATATTCATAGGTACCACCCAGGAGGTTTTTCCACAAATTAGATCTCTGCGAGAACAATTATTTAGCGTCTTAGCAGGCTTGTTACAATGATTGCGGGGTTTGGTATTCTGCGCTGCTGATACAATGTGGTCAAAGTCAAAGTCATGCTTCTTTTGCACATCTTTATCCTTTAGTCAATAGTTTCCAGATCCACAGTGTTGGTGGCGTGAAATCTTGGCTTTCGCAGATGTTTCGGTAAATTCGTTGAAGTAGATAGTTGTCAAGACCCACATTTATACCGGATCATATCTCCACATAGACCAAAACCCATGCTAGTACTCTTCCAGTGTATGCATTTTTTCCATATCTCGTTCATCTCAACTAGCAACGGATTTGAATAAAGTATTTACGACCCAAATACTCATGTCAGCATTATACACTTCCTCAAAACTATCAGTGTCCTCATTGGTAATCTGACCAGCAGCTTCCACTAGAGGATCCACATACATAACTGAGTATTGTGAATTGTTAATATCACTCTCCGATGATATTTCAAGTAATATGATATATATTAAAAGTATAAAACAAACAAAGAAAAAATCTTAGAAACTGATCCCCATGCATAGCATCCAATAAATCGGACGCCAATGTAAGAAGCATGATAATGTTCAAATGAACGGCGTTTATGCCAATAAAATTACGTGATGCTGAAGACCTAACTAATATGTTTAGGAAAACATAATTCGTTTATTGGAAATATTGCACGACCAGAAATAATTAAATAAAAACTTACGTGCGTCGACCGCTTGTGGCCGTTCACTACGCCATTTTTTTATAAATGGCACTTAAGTGCGTATTGACGTCACTTACTTGAGCTTGAGTGAATTACGATTCTTGGTCAAATGACTAATGTCAAATACATATTTTTATTTCGAAATAATTCCGACTTCCAATTAATCGGACGCTTGTTGAAATGGGAATCTAAAATAGACCTTTTTTTTTTTACGTCAGGAAATGCTTTATGCATTCCGTTCCCGCGCAAGGGGGGTGGCGAGAGGGATATGTGGGACTCCACGCAATAATGCGGGTTACCCACTAAAACCTGACGGTGTTCCTTCCGGCGCCTGCGCTATATAAACGTAAATGCTTTAGCTTACGAAAAATAGGAAAAAACAGTTTTTCCTGTTTATTTTAAAAAGTATAATTAATTTCAAAAAATCCATTTTATTAATAAATTAATTTAAAAAAAAAGTGTAGTTTAATCTAAAAAACAAAATACCTACTCAGATTTAAAAAAAAAAATATTTATTTAAAAAACAGGCAACATGTTCCGAAGTGAGTAACAACACTGCATACACTGTAGGTATACGAGCTCGGTACAAGCACAGCAGTATTCTATCTCGGCAGTGTCCTAGAGATAATTACCTACGGTCGTTTGGTACGTAAACACGCAATAGGGCTACTGACTTGGACTGAATGTTTTTCTTGGGTTACGTATTTGATAATAGGTACTATATTAAATTGTCACATTATCTTTTCATTTTATATTATTGCAAATTTAATACGTTTTTATTTATATAATTTCACTAGTATTTTACATCTAGTTTCAAAAGTTTGTGAGTTAGTATGGTGGAAATGGACAAAAAAAATGCATTTTGTGTGCAGTATAATAAAAAATCAGCAACAAAGTAACTAGATCATTATGATAATATATTTCCTACAAATTAGCAACAGAGAAATATTTCCGGTTTCGATATAGATGTATTCAAACATCCATATACTGAACATTATGCTCGTAAACTTGATTGACGTAATATTTAGTCAGTAAATGCGCGGGAGCATCTCAAACCGTGCGACGACAACCGCGGCGCACTCGCGACTGTTGTATGGCGAGAAATGGCGAGATTTCGAGCGCGTCGTTTGGGAGCGTTTGTATGAAGATAGAATACTGTATGCTTACTTGTACTGTGGTACAAGCACACAAGCGCGTGGCGATACGTGCACTGTCGCCACGCCAACAGCACAGTAGAAGTCAACAACCAGTCTGACTCGCCGCATATTTCACATCAAAAATTGTACAAATCTTTCTAAATCTAATCTACGCGAGCGAAGCCGCAGGTTAAAAACTAGTTACTCATAATAATCTTGAAAACAATTCCATTTTTGTGCGAACGATTGCAGGCACACATCTGCAAACATTTTTGTAATTCCAAATAAAGAAGAAAATATTTTAGTCCTAAAACAAATCTATCGTATCGATTTTATATATAGCAATATAAATAAATAATTTTTAATCATATCGTTTTAAAACATCTGAGAAAAATAGAACTTAATCAGTTTATTGATAATATCGGTAAGAGCCTCACATCATACCACCTAATATTAATTTATCAAAGTCAAACAAGTAGATATATTATTGAATATTGTGATTGGATTATATTTATACTTATCTTATACTGTATCTACTAAGTTATTTAGATGAGTAGGTAGGTTTTCTTTCTAAAAATGAAGATAAAATTAAATAGGCAACTACTTGGGCCTGACGCAACTTTCATTGCCTATTTCAGTAAGGGATGCATTTAACCGCACTTCAAAATTGGTGAAAATATAGACAAAATTGCTATGAATAACAAAATTTTTTTGAAACTGTTGAAGTTGTATCCAAAATTTTATTGTGAAAACTGTTAATTTTAAAATTTCAAATTTTTTTGTAGCAAAGACCATTAATTTTAAAGAAGATCTAATTTATATCAAAAGCAGAAAATTTATGGAGAAAATCATCAATTTTAAATATTGAGATTTGTAGATAAAATTACTATTTCTATAGCTCCTTTATATGCATCGCTTTTAGTAATTAGATGCAAATCTGCCGACCACAAAATAGAATGTCGTGTAGTTTTTACTCAAAATGTAGGTGATGTAATTAATATTGATATGGAGTGTAATTACTTTTTGTTTGTGAACATAATGATTAATTTTAAATTAAACTTTTTTAGTTTTACTAAAAACGTATGTTGACGCGTAATCGTGCTTCACTCAACAAGTCGAAACCAAGGCTTTTTCTTTGATATCAAAGAAAAAATGATCCTTCATGTTCGAGCATCCGCTATTATTGGATGACGTAGTTTATATCTTGTTATCCGCAAGACTATTACAGTTCTAACCATACGGACAATGCTTCATTTAAATCGGTTGGGGCATCGAGAAAGATGATAGTATAGAAATTCCTAGTTATTAATAATAATTATACTAACAAAGCTATGTATATCTAAACGTTAATATTTACAAAATTAAAACTAATGAGTATCTTATAGTATATTGTACAACAATTGCGGTAAGTACCTAGCTTGTGTGCTCATTCGCTCACAACGCCGCACGAGTTGCAGATACCATTTTTTATTACTAATGCGGAGATAATTTCGGTACAAAGAAAAATTACAGAAAGTAATAACTTTATTGCAAACAATGGACATGTTGTTTAACAAGAGCAATTAATTATTGTTTTCATTTAAATAAGCAGTTATATTTGAACGATTTGACAACGTATAATGTTGATATTTTTTGAGTTTTTTGTAGAAGTTGAATCTAAATGTAATAAATACATAGACTTTTTCAGTTGCAAACTAATTCTTTGAATGTTCTTGAGTTACGTAAAATTTCACCCTAGACCCTAGTTATTAGTTATTACCGCTAGTTGGCGCTGTCGCTATGTACGCAGCCAATTAGATACTTAGATTACGTAGACAAGTACTGAAGTAATGGCGATTGAAAATTTTGCAACAGCACTAATTATAAATTTACAGGAGAGCGGGAAAGAGAGAATATCATACGGTGTAGTGAAGAGAAAGTGAGAAGGATATGGTACGACATGGCCATGCCTCTTTTCAGGGTTGAGTACCTCGCTAGGAAAAAGTAACCTTTATAGCATCACTGCGTTGTCTGTCGGTCAGTCTGTCGATACACTTCTTCTCAGGAACGCGTGTAGATATCAAGTTGAAATTAAAATCAAATGCTAAAATGGCCATCCACAATGCGGTGTTAGTGCTAACTTTGTTGTACGGTAGTGAGGCCTGGATATGCCCGAAATCGAGTGAAAGTATGATAAATGCTGTGGAGATGCGGTCTCTCAGAAATATGTGCGGTGTCACGCTTGCGGACAGGATAAACAATGATGAGATACGCAGGGTTGCACAACAGTGTTATTGTAAAAATGAAGAAAGGAATGCTTAGATGGTTCGGGCACTTGGAAAGAATGAGTGATGAAAGACTGACGAAGAAAATCTACAGAGCGAAAGTGAGTGGTAAAAGAAGCCAAGGAAGACTAAGGCTGACTTATGAAGATCAAATAGCCAGAGTGTTAGCAGACGGAAATGTCAAAAGCACTCGCATATCTAGGCGAAACTGTGTGAAGAAAATGATGAGATTTAAGGAAGCGAAAGAGGTGTGTGACCTGGCGCTCCGTCCTCTCTGACTACCCCGTTGGGGATACAGCGTGAAGATATGTTATGTTATGTTATTAATATCAAATACTTATATTTGCGATAACTTGGATCTGTAAAAAAATCAAGCTTCAATTCAACGCAATCAAAAAATAAACTCGCAAGTAAATCAAAACCTATAGGGTAGTTTCAATTGACCTAGAATCAAGACATTTCTCAAGAAGTAAGGTCTCGCAGTACAAGTGAAGGAAAAAATCCTAAAATTGTCAATATGTAGTCCTATACCTATCACATGAAAAAATATTTTTTTCTTTACAAACTTACATTTGGTATTAGAGAGTATAGCAGAACATGCCTTTCGTTAAAGTTAAGTTCGTTTTTGAATCGGACATATTTTTTGGTAAATATATAACACAAATACATTGTATGGTGGTAAGGAACGCTCGGTGCGCGAGTCCGACTGACACTTGGCCTGTTTTATTTTATGATGAATTACTATTACTATTTTCTCTAATAAATTATATTTCCTCTAGGATTTACTTTTACTATTTCTCTAATATTACTTATAATAAATATTGCTATACGAATATTACTATTTTCTGTAATAAATTATATTTCCTCTCGGGATACTGCGTGAAGATATTATGTATACATAAATACTATTTATTTGTAAAACGCACATCAATAAAGCATAATATGTTCATTACACAATATAATTTTAATAATCAATTAAATAATGAACACATTTTATTGGAACATTTAATGAAACTGCGAAAGTGAGTGGTAATAGAAGCCAAGGAAGACCAAGGCTGATTTACGAAGATCAAATAGCCAAAGCTGCTGGAAATGTCAAAAAGCGCTCGCATACCTAGGAGAAAATGTATGAGGAGAACATTGAGCACTCAACCTATAGACACGAAATATCGGAGAATTTTATTCACCACTGCTCAGTTTATTTACACTAACAAATATCAACTCTCGCTCGCATTGAGCAGTACATATTTTTTTCTTTTTTGTTTATCGGAAGGGAAGAAACTCCGCACGAGCACCTCACGCCTCACGCCTCTCGACGCCTCACGAGAGAACGTCGGGCGCGACCGGGTAGTGCCGGGCTCGAACCGGCTAAAACTACCCTCCACTCGCCACTTGACCCTAGAGGCCGTCGTAGCGAACCGGACGCGTAGTGGGGAAGCACAGAGAGCGCTCCGCCCGGAAAAGTCGACAATGCCTGAGGGCCCCTCCGTCCGGGGAGTACCCGGGACGGAGGACGGAACCTCGGCTCAGGATATTGACAGGGAAAGTTGCACCTGCGTGCCGTCGAGAACCTATACGGGTGAGGGCCGGTCCCAAAGTGGTTATGACCGGCCGGCATAGTAACATCGGCATAAGGCCCGAAATGGTGAGTGCCTAACGTGTAACTCAGCGCGCGCGGGAGGCTCGCGCTCAAGTGTGGCACTACCTGTATGTGTGTTGTTATTTTCTAATAGAACCTACTATATAGAAGGCCCTAGTGAAAGCGCGAAAGACGTCGACGCCCCCTCCGGGGGGGCGGTGCGGTGTCGCATCGAATTGTTAGTATTATATGTATGTACATCTCGTAATAGTAAATAGTACAAGGGAACGGAATTTAAATGTTAGAGTTAACTATTTAACGTTAAATGCGCTGATGGCGCATAATAGACGTTCGTGGCGGATAATGATTTGGAGACGTGCTCCCCAGTCACTACCCGCTTCACGAAGAGACGCGGTTAACTCTCTAACCTCGTTTATATTGAAAATGGAGGCGAAGTCCCGCACCAACGCCAAGTCCTCCATGAGACCGGTCGCGTCGCTAGTCGGCGCGGCCGGAGGGGGGGGGGGGGACGAACTGATTGTTTGGGGCCAGGCCGCCGTGGAGGCGACGCAGCCTTGGGAGGCGCCGGTTTATCGGCGACGATATTGGCCCAGGTGGGCACGGGAGCGGCGAGCGCGGAGGGCGCGGGGGCGGGCGGTGTGGTGAGCACCGAAGTACGCTTCGCCGCAACAGATCGCGCAGAGGGTGCGGGGGGTGCGGCGGAGGCGGGGGTGGGGGGAGCAGTACATAACCAATACCGGAGCTGTATATATATCTCTGTATATTCCTACTAATATTTAAATATTTATGTAATGACTTATTGTTTTATTCGGTGGTGTGACAAAAACAGCAAAAAATCAAATTATAGAACAGAACGCAGTAACCGCAACAGTGTTTAGACGTAAATTGTTTTCATACAAAATAAATGACATCGCCACTCTATAGGTTGAGTGCTCCGTGGACGACAATGATGAGATTTGCTTGGCGCTCCGTCCTCTCTGACTACCTCGTTTGAGGTACAGCGTGAAGAAATGTACAATGTACATACTTACGTATGTATGTAGTGAAGAGTAAGTGAGAAGGACAATACTATAAGTTATTGACTGTGCTTGTTTTTAAAACACTAAAATACATCTTTAATAAGCAATTAAAAAATGAACACTTTTATTTGAACATTACATGAAATGTTCAAACGTTCGCTTTACAAAACAACTAATAGAGTTACTGCCAACTGGCTACAAGTAACTGAACAGGTTCTCAGTGTGCATTGCTAGTGTATACAATCTAAGAATCTGTAGAGAATAGATAGTAACATTTCACCAGTGCCGGCTTCATTTATGGTGAAGGGTATTAGGTTAGGATTAGGGAGTGCCGAATGCCGCGAGCGACGTCTTTGGTGTTGGGTAAGTAACACGCGAGGCAGGACGATTGTATCAGCACAGTTCTGGGAAAGAGAGAGCCTCGTAGAATAAAAGTGTGGACGCTCACTAGCACAGTTACGCAATTGAACCGGCCGCGAACCGCGATGATGTAAGGCGCGAGTCGAGTGATTGATTCACAGATTGATCATTCGAAGTTTTATCCTCTTCACTCGTCTCCTCCTCCCCATCTCTCCAGCCAGCACGAACGTGCCAACTCATCGAGCTAGCACGTTTGTAAAAGAGGCCCTTGCACGATACTCGTTTTTAAATTGCGTGCTGCCCATACTCTAGACGCCTCCAACGAGCTCGTGTCGCCACAGACAAAGACCCTGCGCCCGTGTTATGGCCGATGCCAACGGCGGTACACTTTAGTTTGTTCCACACGCTTATTACGTAACTTGCAGACAGCATGCGACAGTCAATATCGCGCGATATCTGCTGTCAAAACGAGAATTTGTGTAATGTAATTTAAATAGTGGCGCTAAATCTAACGCGATAAGTGCATTTTACAGTCATAGAATAATAGATACGCAACCTTCATACATGATACCAATTTTTTTTTACAATTAGTCACCGGTCGCGCAATGATCGCGTGGCTGTCGCTATCTGCAAATTTTTACGTAATAACTCTGCCGGTTTACTTTTCAATAACTGCCTGTAGCCTGTAGAAGTTGCGAAGGTACGTATGTAAAAAGCACTATGGATATTTTGATAGACCTGATTGAATCTAATTAAATAAGCTACCTACAGGCTAAGCTAACAAAGGTTTCAAAGCAAATATTTTACACTCACTAAAATACCAATGTGAACTCTTGAGTGTGTGTCCGCGAAATTTTATCCATACCTACTTTGCCCTGTGATTTACATTTAGTTTTTAAATAAAATAAAATCGTCCATTTTTAATTTTGCAAGCCCTTCCTTCTTAAAAATTACTTGATACTTTCGAGTCTATCTCGCAGGTTCACGGGGGAGTACTGCAAGCGAAGTAAACGGGCTATTGCTTATCAACATCTCTTATAGTTGCACCATTTGCACCCAAATTTCCAATCACTGGTGAGAATATAACTATAAGTATTCCATTTTGGTGGCGCGCCTACTAAGGCCGGTGCTGTATTTCACTATCGTATTCCACTTTTCTATCTGTAATTCCAAATTAGATCCTCTGTTCACCCGCATGAGAAATGGCCGTAATATATCAATATCTTATCGTAATATAATTTTTACCTTACCTTTACTGTCTATAACTACATTTGGACAATTGGACATATATTTATGTAATATAATATAACTCTAAGTAGAATGAAAGACATTGTCATCCCCTCTTAAATACACACCTGGGACAGCCACGTTATTACTTATTTACTCATTAAACTTATTCTGAGAGTAAATATTATTACTATTTGTTTTCAGATTCCTATGAGAATAATGAACTCCATTTTTAGTAATAGATATTTCGACTTGATAGTATAGGCGAATTTAGGAGGAGTTAGGACGCTTGGGGGAGCTAAGCATTCCCCAAAAACTAGATTAACTTCCCCCAGGAAAATTTGAAAGTTATCATACATACATTTACCGATTACAATTAGGAGCCCTCCCTCAGCTGACCTAAATTCGCTAAATTCGCTCATGCTTTGTAGATGGTAAACTAAACCAGATAATGTACCTCTCTTCTGTATATACAAAATGGACGTTTACATACATATTATATACTCAGACTAACACCAGACACTATGCAAACATTGCAATAGGGAAGAAACTAGTAACACTTCGTAGCAAAGTGCAGTATGTATGCAGGCATTAGATACAACACATTAGGTTCAGATACACTGGAGGAAAGGGAACTGAGGACAACCAAATTAAGGGATATCCACATGTTTTGTAGCAAAACCGAAAGATTCATTGATGAAACTTAGGAGGGAGAACCACTAGGCCAACAGTAATTGGAGGTCTAACCAGGGAATAGGGCTGAATGGCGCCACCCGAGGGAAGCCGACAGCTCGTCTACAGCCTGGCGGCCGTCCCTATCAGCAATCTACAACTACATCTACATACATACTATATATATTTATGAAAAGAGGGAGCAAACCAGCAAGTGGGTCACTTGATGGAGAGTGGCCGCCACCGCCCATAGACACTCACAACGTCCGGGGAATCACGGGTGCATTGCCGTCCTTTAGGGAAATAGGGAAAGGAGGGGGAGGGGGTGATGGGCCACCGGCAGTCTCGCTCACCGAACGGAACACAACAGCAATAGATGCTGTTATTTCACGCCGATTGTCTGTGAGAGGGTGGTATTTTACCGAGCGAGCCAGCCCAATTCGCGCTGCAATGCAGCATGGCTCTACCACAGTATGTTCCTGGTCGCAAAATCCGAACAAATTGTCAGTCGATTGATTTGAAATGTTGGCACCACTTCGCATTGGAGTACGTGCATATTTTTATGTAGGTACTAATATATGTATAAATAGAAATGTAAATGTTCATTTGTTCAACACGCGCACAGCAAAACGTGATTGGTAACAGCTCCAGTAATAGATATATTTATAGACAAATAGATTTGTTTGCTCTATCTCTAAATAAAAATAAAAGTTATCCTAATTAATATGTATTTAGTAAATACTTTCAAAGAAGATAAAATTACTTTAATTTCTCAATTGAAATAAATTTTCGGAAATCTATTGTTATACTTTTCCTTAACTATAGCCTCCGACTACGTCTTTAATATAAATATACTAATAGGATCGGGGTTGCCAAGGGGCTTGCCACCATCTCTTAGCATTATTATTTCAATATTACTTGACTTGGACAGCTAAACATCGCGGTTCTGACATATTCTTCGCCTACTGATGACTATGTGGAATGATAAAACTAATCACTAACCTACTGTCAGCATTTTGAGCTTTTTAAATCAAGTAACATTAAAATAATAATGCTATAAGAGAGGGTGGTAAGCCTCCTAGAAAAACCGGACAGCGTTGTAGCTAGCCGAGCATTTTGCACTAAAAACTGAATTCGCTTTTTTAAACAGAAATTCTTGAGTCAGTTTGTCGTTTTAACACTTATTTACAGTTACAATAATATATTTTTGTTTTACGTAGGTACATATTGTCGACCTCTCTGACTACCCCGTTAGGGATACAGCATGAAGATACCTATGTATATATATTGTATAATAGAGTCCGTTTTTCTCTCGAGATCAACTTAAAAAAAATCTAAACGTGTTTAAACTAAAAAAACAATCAATAAACAGCGTTATCGTCTCCACTTCATGGCTAAAAACTCTAACTAGAGCCGGGCAGTCCGGCCTTGTAAATATTCGGACGGACACGCCCGTAAAAGGCCGGACCGAGCCAGACATTTGGCAACTCTAGATGAGATAAATCTAGCTTTAAAATACAGATATGGCCTTACTATTTTGAGTAGAACACCTTTGAAGTCGAGCGCGATGCTTTCTCTGGATAAGTAAATTTATTTCACTGCGTGTGTGTCCACATCCTAATTAGTGCAACTACAATAGCCGTAGAACATGTACTCGCAATATAAGCAAAGAAAATAAAAGCCAGAGAAGGGAAAATTAGCACCTGCAGTCAAAAAACGGACATATGTTGCCGCCCGCATAAATACACGAAATTTAGACAATTTAGCGAGCCCGTAGGTAGTTGCGATTTTGCGAGTGGCATCGAGTAGTTAGTGCATATTCCCTATGTTTGTTCTTTATCGATCAACAGATACTAAGACCTTTGTTGAGTCTCGAGGTGTGGCTCCGTGTGACCTACGCGTAACCCTAATACTCCATGTAAAAGATAAAGTTGAAGCAAAACGATACTAACTGCGTAAATAAGTATTAAAAATAACTAGACTGTTTAAATTCATTAGGCACTTTAACAAGCAAATCATAACAGCTACCCTAGCACTTAGGCCTGGTTCGGACTAGGCTAGTAATTTAGTCGAGTGTACTGAATAATTTAGTAACTAAACGTGTCTGAACAACGATAATTTAGTCGAGTAGTTTAGCAAGTAATTCCAGTCAATTCACTGTTCTATTTTTTTGCTCAGCTCATCTAGTAAATAAGTCCGAACCTGTCGTTTTAGTCGAGTTCATTAGCTGCTCAAAAGTATCGTTTCGCTGGAGCGAACAAACTACTTTAAAATTTGTTTCAAAATATATAGAAAACGTACGTTTGTGGAATATTAAGTAATTCGTAACTCCGAGTTCATCTCTTCTGTTAATCCATTTTCAAATCTATAGCTATCTTTTCTTTATGACACATTCTTTTTCCTTCTTCTTCTTCTTCTAAAACAGTCATTACCATGAGATATATTAGCTTGTTCACTTTTTTGCATTGCAGCTTGTGCAACTTGCAAAATACTGCTCACTTGTATACTGCAGACGACCGTAGTGCGAACGATTTTTTTTGGGCAGTAGCATATATTTTAGTTACAAAATTACTCACCACTCAACTAAATGCTCGCGTAGCCCGAATTAGGCTTTAGACGCGCTGAGAGCATACGCAGACTATTGTTTTAGCGCGGTAGATACCTACACAGTTAAACCACTTCTTTGATTCATATTTTCTTTGCTGTAAGCCAATAGGACAAAGGGCGTGTTTTTTTGGTTTTAGTCTTAACTAAGTATAAAAAAATATTTATTCAATGAGTATAATTTCGGAGTGATTTTTGCCGGGAATTCTGGAACGCTCGAGACAAAATAATTGATCGACCACAATAATATTTACAGAGGCAGCCACTATCACAGAATTGGTCTATGGGCAGATAGTTTCAATTAGTTATTTTTGTCTTTTGAGATCACTTGTGAGAATCAGTTGTAATCACTGAAGAAATTTTTTTTTCCGTCTTTTCACTAAATCTATTTCGACTAGCTTTGCCCGGCGACGCGTTGCTGTGACTAAGTAGATATTATATTTTTTTAGTGAGTTACGGCATTGACTTTATACAAAAAATCCATAGAAAAAAAGCGCTTTAAGTTTTCCAGAATTTTGCAATTTTCCGTACATTTTTAAATTTTCTTTTTAATTTTCTTTCTCTCTTTTTTTTAATTTTCAACTTTTCAATTCTCAAACTTTTTAATTTTCAAACTTCAATTTTCTTTTATTCTCTAAAAACCTTATTATAGCACTATTACAAATATTAAAAAAAAAATTCACGGAACCGCTCTCAAGTGATGTGCTTTTCAACGAACAGCATTTAACTTTTAGTCTGCGTGTTACGGTTAATACGGGAAAAAGCCGGTCACGTCTACCAGTCAGTTTTACCAATCGCCAACTGAAAAAGAGTTCGTTTGGTTGACAGAGTTGACTGAGTCTGAGCCATGGTCTGAGCTGTTTCTTATGTATGCTTCGTTGAGAAGCGAAACACGTCGATCAAAAACTTCGAAGTGTTTTGTGCACAAGATAGTTAAAAAATCTATAAAAATCTATGGATTTCCGCAAAGTAACACCGGAGTCTATACAGATGTACCTATTTTTGATTATTATTGATTTGACTGTTGATGAAATTCAGAACCGCGAGTACTCATATTCTCGTACTCATTGTACTCATATTAAACACCGATTAAACTATGAATAAATCTTGAATAAGTATATGTATTTGTTAAATGTTATTCTATTCTTGAATTAAATATAAATTCAATTTTATTGTTGAGGAAAACATTACAATGTATTCAATAAACAACATCGTTTTAAAAGAAAAGAACTGCACATTCTGTAAAAACCATAACACAAGGATATAGAGAAAAATTACAAAATGTGACATGCACGAAATAAATGGAACTACGCTCGATTTCAATTCTGTTGAACTACGCTTTTGAATATCAAGGAAAAGACAAACGAGCAAACAGTCTACGCTAAGTGGACTGAGGCCAATGATTTAGGATACTAAGGCTAAGAAATAATTTCAGATTCCAAATGCGTTAGCAATCCTGAGCACTAAGACGTATGTGCTTCTTGTATCAGAAACTTCACGGGCAGTTTTATCCTCCACACTGGAACACAACGGTGCAAGCGCTGTTTGACGACAGAATTAATGAGAGAGATTAGGCGTTCATATTGTGTTTCCCTTTGAATGCAATGTTAAGGCGTTGCTTCAGAGTTCAGGCTATTGCTATTTGTTGATAGCAGTTTAGTCAGGTTAAAGAACTTAGAGCTATGGTTCACCCCGCTCATTCGCGGACATAGAATTTGGATTTATGTTAGCTCGAGATCAGCGGAGTTCGATATATACATACATATCTGCACGCTGTATCCCTGACGGGGTAGTCAGAGAGGACGGAGCGCCAAGCATCACAATCCTTACATACTTCTATCGCTTCCTCAAATCTAGTTGAGAATTAAAGGAATCTGTGGTCGGGACTTAAAGTACTCTGTAATCGAACTCATATTGGTCCATAGACACGTAATGTAGGTCCGCGGCTTTGGAAGTTACATCTAGACATGTAGCTTTTTATATGTCTTATATGTAATCTATCCATCTCTCATATGTACATAATTTTCATACATTCATAATCGTTTCTAGTCATTAAATAGTATATCTTTGTTCCGCCTACTTGAATGCTTGTTGGGCGGCATATAAGCTCGTTGGGCGGGGACAAACGACCAGTTGTTGAGCCACCGGGATACTGAGTGGGGATCGCCACTTAAGGTCTACTTTTTAGCGGAAAGTAGTGACACGAAGTGTGAACCGCGTTCAGAAGTTTCAGGTTTGTGAATTGATTTTAAATACAAATATATTTATTTAATTGTTTAAGATTATCCTTTCCTAAAATTGTCAATAATAAAGTTAAAAAAGATCTGTCTTAAATCTGTGGCTGCACCAGAGCGAAATCAAACAATTTTTACTTAAACAGTAGAAGAGTTATCAGTAAGTATAACTTTAAAACATAAATAAAATTAACTTAGAGTAGGATTTGATGCTAGGTGATATTAACTACATACATTTTTTTAGATTTTTTAGTATGTTTTTATCATGTGGTGAATTAATTAATGTTAAAATTACTAGCTTTTGTTAATTGTTACACTTCTGTTTAAATTACGATTAATTACGACAAAAAAAAGACACTGAAAAGTACAAAATAAATATCCTTTACTAATCAAAACTCAAGTACATTAAAAATAACTTTGTAAGTACGATACACATACCTATATAATTAAATTTGTCAGTCACTGAAGTCGGTGCCAAGCCTACCAAACTAATAAACTTTCTGTTGCTACACATTTGATTTGGCATCGACTACAGTAACTGTTAAATTTAATTATATAGGTAGGTATGTGTATCGTTTTAATAAAGTTATTTTTATCGAATTTGAGTTATGATTAGTAAAGGATAGTTTTTATTATACTTAGTTTATTTTTCAGTGTCTTTTTTTGTAGGCGGCTTAATTTTTTTCTTAATTTTTTTTATTTCTCCCCTTTGAGTCACCTTGCCCTAAATAAGTATTTACAATTAACTTCTTTCTAATTCTGGAGCTCAATGACTTACAAGAAAATCATCAATATAAGTAAAGGTTATAAGCAGTTCGCGTTATTTGGTGTTATTTAATGTATCTTCGAAGTCCAAGTTCCAATACCGGTGGAATTTAAATGAGACCACCTCGAAAGTATATAAAAATTGACGAAGTTATCGGTGAACATACACAAAAAAAATACATACAGGCAAACATACAACCTCCTTTTCTGAAAGTCGGTTAAAAGTTAAACGTAAGTTTCTGTAATTTCCAGATAAAGGCTTCTTCTTAAACTTACATGCTTTTTGGTCATTTGTACGTTATCAAAACCCAAATACGCGTTTTTAAAATTTCTGTTTTCGTTTCCGGTTTGTGGTTAATCTCTGAAATGATAGAGACCAGTTTGACGAGACTTTCATTGTAAGGCAGTGGACTGACTGTTCTTCTTGGCTACTATTACTTTTACTTCCGAAAAATACCACGCGGGTGAAACCGCGGAGCACACCTAGTGTTACAACGGCAAAACAGGTCCGCGAGGCCCAGTTATTAATTTTTAATCTGTTTTTTTTCTTCACTGATATAATTTTCATCTACCCTTAAATTAGACTTGCTTGTGGATTTACTTATTACAGGATTGTATATGGCGAATTCATATTTTTATTTTATTGTCGTATTCTAAGTACGTATAAACAGACTTACCAGCCACCTATGGATACAGTTACACGAACACCTAGCATGAAATAAAAACAACAACGAAATTAATTTTTGTGATAAAATCTCAATCATTTATGGTTGGTATTTCCGGTAATAAACAGGTTTCAGGTTCAGAGAGTTAAGTGGAATTTGTAAAATAAAATGTCTTTAATAGTTTTTGTTAATATGATATATATTTTGTTGTGATGTGTATACGTTTTTGTTAATTTAGAGAAAATGATAAATTTAATGAAAAATATAATTCGATAAATTGTTTAATTCAGTAATATCAGTAAACATTAAAAGAAAAGTGTAGTTATTGCTCAAATAAACGAGAACTCAAAAAATAAATTTATACATTTTATTTCTAATTAAATATAGTGTTTTTGGTTCTTCTGTTCAATGAAGTGTTCCATTGAGTATTTTTTCTTTGCGCATGTATTTTTCTGAGTTTATAGCTACAGCAGAAATGTCGACTTTTTATCGTCAAAGCGGAATCTTACAATACCTACGGTATTTTTAAGATAAAGATTTACGTTGAGAAGAGATACATTACAAATTACATTTTTACCTAGTGTGGGGATTACAGTACAACGTTTTTTGTAAAATAAATTAAATAAAGTAAAATATAAACATTCGGGAAAAACGAAATAAGGAAAGAGGGCAGTACAAGTGGTATTTGCGCATTTCACGTTTATTTTTTAAGTCGGTTCAATTTTTTTCTGTAATATTTTTTTTCCCTTTTGAGTGACGTTGGCCTAAATAAATATCTAGGGTAGTTCTACATTAACTTCTTTTCTAATTCTGAAACGCAATCACATACAGAGAATCATCAATAGAAATAAAGCTTATAAGCAGTTAGCGTTATTTGGTGTTATTCGATGTATCTTCGCAGTCCTAGCTTCAATACCAGTGAAATTTAAATGGGACCACCTCGCACCTTTCAAACAAACAAAAAAAGAACTTTCGATTTCTTTCAAACGAAAAACGAATATTCGAAATCGGTCTACAATTGACAAAGTTATCGGTGAACACAAATAAAAAAAAACAAATGCAAACGAACATAGAACCTTCTCCTTTTTTTCGAGTCGATTAAAAATAGCTTTTCGCCAAGCCAATCCCCAAAACTGAACTATTCGTATCCGGTCAAGCGAATAAGTAGCGCAGAGTTTCGTGTGGTCTGTGATGATTTAAATATTTCTAGCACACCTGTTTCATACATACATACATACACACATATCTTCACGCTGTATCCCTAACGGGATTTAGTCAGAGAGGACGGAGTGCCAGGACTCGCGGTCCTTACATACCTCTTTCGCTTCCTCAAATCTCATCATTTCCCCTCACACATTTTGAAACACCTGTGTCATAATATTTACAATCAAAAAATATCCATTTCGTCTAACTCATTATATTTAATATAAAATCGAAACTATATTAAACTACTACTACTACTACTACTACTCGAAACTACTATTTAAACTTTTCAAAATTAATTCTCACATGGCTCTCCTCATTGTCCGCTTTTGCCTTTTCGTTCCAAAATTTACATAATATGCTCTTCGCTGTTCTCAGCTTTTTAAATTTCAAACGCTTTTGAAATCTGTAGACAATATTCTCAAAAATACATTATCTAAAATATTAAATTGCTCCTGTGTTGATGACAGGGTCTGGAATCAAGCCTCGCTTCCTATCTGTTATGGAGGCCTGGGCATACGCATAATTTCGAGTGTGTCACTGCCTGCTTTTCTTTCGTCAGCCTACAGCACGGAAAATCTTTTCCTATCTGTTATTCGCCCTTCTTTAGGATCGGTTGAGGTGCCGTGCTTGACTTATGCTTGAAATGCTTTTGGTTAAGTGAGTACTAACCTGCCTATCTCGACCTTTTCTCAGAAACACTGCGATGAGCCTCTATGCAAAAATGTTCATTTACAACTTTTAGATTCTTGTAGTACCGAAAAAGATAGGTCTCGCCTCCTGGCTGTTTCTGAGAAGGAGTCAGGACACTGATTGAACGTAATGCCTTCAAAAAATTTAGGAACCTTAATTGACAATACCACACTTTCTCTCATAGTATCACTTCGTCTGGGCGCCAGGACTAACCTTCCTCACCGTTGCCGCTGTGGTGATCTCGTCGATGCACTATGTCACCACGATTTATCCTGTTTACGTAGTGCGGGCCGCATGTCACGACATGCTGCCTTGACTGACGTCATTCGGCGGGCTCTTGTCGCCGCTGGCGTTCGTGCAGTAGGTATTGCGCGCAGCGACGGCAGGAGGTCGGATGGTTTGACGCTCATTCCTTGGAAACTTGGCAGATCGCTGGTGTGGGATGCCACTTGTGTCGATACACTTGCTGTTTCCCATGTGCCGGCGACTTCCAAGTCAGCAGATGCCGCGGCCAGCACTGCCGAGAAGTTGAAGCGGCGTAAATATGCGAGTCTCTCTGAGAGTTTCATATTTACGCCCTTCGCAGTCGAAACTTTGGGTCCCTGGGGCCCCGAAGCCCATCGACTGGTTTCTGATATTTGTAAGAGACTGGTCGAAGCTTCGGGAGACCGCCGGGCTGGCAGCTTCTTCCGCCAACGAATCAGTTTAGCTATTCAGAAGTAATGCTGCCAGTCTGCTGAGTACTTTAAGCAATGACAGCTTTCTAAGCGGCAACTTTGAGGAAGTCTATTATTTGAGATAATGTGTAGTTTTAAGTTTGTAAAAATTAACGAATGTATGTATTTTTCTTAATGTAAATTTCTGTAATAAAAAAAAATATATAAAGTCGTAACTAAAACTAGTAACGAATATCATCCTACAAGCAAGTTTTTATCTGTGGGCGTGGTAAATTATAACAAAAAAAATGTTCTTAAACCGTCTCAAAAGTCGAGTGTCGTCTAACAATGTCAATTAGAATCAATATAGCAGCATAGGTACAAAAATAAACTATTCTGGTTTATAAGGGTTCCTTAATGAATTGAGAACCTTCGTAGCAATGGTTATACGGGTTGCGACTAATGTACCTCCAGAGGTTCACTATCTGTAGCGTCTGTCTGTAATTAGGTACAAATCTATTTGTCAAATTTTGTGAAAAATATGCGTTTTATGAGTCACTAGACTTTTATCATTTTTAAAAATTTTTTCTGCCAGCTTTTCTGTGTCCTTTTATAGCTCAAGAAAAGCTTAACCGATCTTGATGAAAATTGGTATATAGTAAAAACATGTGATTGTACAAATGAAATTTTTATCGAAAATCGACCCCTAAAGGAGCGAAGAGGGGGGTGAAACTTTGTATGGGAAATGCCAAACTGGTAAACCAATTATGATGCAATTTGGTACAGAGATAGTATGTGCCTGGAGACAGACGTAGGCTTGACATAGCCTTCTTTCAAAAACAACCTTTATACACATGTATATGCAATCTAACATAATCCGGGAAAGCCACGAAAAAATTTTCCACGTGGACAAAACAACAATTACAGAATATTTTTTTTGCTTTAAAATAAATTGTAAATATTTTATTTTTGCAAAATAAATTTGAGTTTCTTTTGTTTGTGGATTACAAGAACCGAAACGCGGGCGGCCATGTTTGAGGATCATGTGACGTCACATTTCAAAAACCAAAATATCCGCTCTATCGTTTGCGAGTTGTTAACGAAATATACACTCAATTATTCCGATTTGTACTTGTGTGAGAGGTTTCACGAAATGGAGACAGGCTACACAAAAGCTGATAGTGCAAATCTGCCTAAATCGATTCATTATGGTCGCAAATTTCTTTGCGTGTAATCCTGACTTGTAATTTTCACAATTTTAGTGAAAAAAACTAAACTTTCCACTCAAAATACGAATAAGAGTTAGCGCGTACACACATACATACATACATACATACATACACACATACATACATACATACATACATACATATCTTCAGGCTGTATCCCCAACGGAGTAGTCAGAGTGGACGACAAAACCGTATTTAATTTTTTCCAATAACTGCTCTCATCCTAACAATAACTTTTGTTCGGAGGCATTGACTTACTTACCTTGGTGGTTATGATTTACCTACATGAAGACGGGCTCGTTTCTGGACCTCGACGTCTATTGTGCCTATATTGCGTCATATGATTTACCTGAAAAAGAAATTATTGCCAAAACTATTTAAGGTATGCAATACATAATTATCAAAAATGTTATTATACAAATAGTATTTGCACAAATTGTAACTTTGTACATAAATATGTCTAAACGTCAATATTTGTAAACTTAAAACTAAGTATTATCTTAAATAATAGATTAGACCCTATGCTGTCTTTAATTAGGGCCTCTTTTTTGTTTTATTTTTTGGTTATAGAGGAGAAACTCGCACATAGATATCCAGCTCCCTGAAGGAGAGACTGGTTTATGCGGAGCCGACTGATTCCTCCATCTTGGCACTTACTGCGCTACAAAACCTGTGCCTTTCACGCATAGACTATCAAAAATCGAAAATTTGAAAAATATCAGTCAAGTGCGAATTTGATTCGTGCACAGGGGATTCCCCTCCCTACGGTATTCAAATGACAAATTCCTAAACCAGGGACTTTCTCTGTCCTGTATATTATTAGTATCGAGTGACAAATTCTTGTAGTCAGATCAGACTGTTAACTAACGAGCAGCGAAAGCTGACTGAGTCTATCTCTGGAATATCCTGAGGATGCTGTCGATTGATGGGTTTGGAATTTTGGGCGGACGATAGCTAAAGATTACAAGAGCCACATGAAATGGACTGAACTAAAGGAACACCTGGGCACAGTACATATATAATAGTAGGATGTCTTCATAGAAAGCTATCGTACGCGGTTTGTATGTGTGCGCGGTAATACGCACGCGCCGTGGCGCGCGCACAACGGCAATATTCTTGGCAATTATGGGTGAATATTGTGGCGCTAGTCAGAATCATATGCAACGCAAACACGTCACCGCTTCCAATTCGTCTTTCTTTCTTTCTACATATCGTCAAAACAAAAAATTTTAAATCGCATGAACGAACGTGTCGTGATATCACTGGGTACCTAAATAATTTTAGTTATTTAAATCTCTACTAATCATTCTTCAACATAAGTACAAGAAATTGAATTTAACCAATGTGAAAAACGTGTGCTGTTTTTTTATTATTGTCTATTATATGTACTCGTATAACACAAAGAATTCTCTCCACAACTCACACTAAACGCGACAACTGTACGTATCCGGCCGAGAGTAGACAATTCCATTATGCACGAGCACAAGGCGGGAGAGATATTTGCGGGAGGCACAAGGCGGTTTTAGGAACGGTAGGAGTTGCATGAATCAGATTTTCTGGCTCTACGATATCATGGGGAAGTTTCTGGCCATGGGTCGGAAAGTTTACTGCGCTTCCGTGGATCTTCAAAAAGTATTCGATAGAGTAGTGTGAAAGAAATTATGGAGTCTTCTGCATGAATATGGCGTGGACGGCCCCTTTCTGCAGGCTGTGAGGTCATTATATCGGTGCCACAAAGCCTGTGTAAGGATAGAAGGTGACTTGTCGCCCTGGTTCGAAGTCTATTCAGGAATCAGACAGGTCTACGTGATGTCTGCCTGGCTATTCGTGTATTTGGACAGTTGCCTCTAGACATTGAAAGGTAATATGAGTGGTATGATATGTGATGGTACAGTGGTAAACTGCCCTATTGTACGCTGACGATGCTGTGCTTATAGCACCATCAGAAGCGGAGTTGCAGACAATAGTTACGTGCATGAAAGAAGACTGTGAAGTGAAAGGATTGAATATGAATGTGAACAAAACTAATGTTCTGGTGTTTGAAAGAGAAGATGTAAAGACAATGTGTGAAATATTGGTAAATGGAAAATGTCTAGAACGAGTGAATTAAATTGTATATCTGGGGAGAGCGTTTTCAAGGGTTGTAAAAATGAAGAAAAGAATGCTTAGATGGTTCAGGCATATAGAAAGAATGAGTGATGAAAGACTGACGAAGAAAAACTACAGAGCGAAAGCGACTGGTAAAAGAAACCAAGGAAGACCAAGACTGACTTAAGAAGATCAAATAGCCAGAGTGTTAGCTGACGGAAATGTCAAAAGCACTCGCATGCCTAGGCGAAGATGTGTGAGGAAAATGATGAGATTTGAGGAAGCGAAAGAAGTAAGGACCGCGATTCTTAGCGCTCCGTCCTCTCTGACTACCCCGTTAGGGATACAGCGTGAAGATATGTACGGGGCGAGAGTCAGCCTTCTTTTATACGTATTCTGGGTCTGCATAATATATTTTAGTGTTAATTTTGGAAATGAAAGCCCATTCGCTGCCAGCCACTGCAGACTGCTGTTACTCTCGATATTGAGCCCGAGTAATCTGTCTAACTAATCAGTAATCACCCAGTTCGTGATGCACGTCACCCTCAATACAAAACTAGTGGTTAATGTCGGGTCACCAGTTGGTTGGAGTATCATAATTATGTTTCATGTCTTCTGTAACTTATCCATAGTGTATGGCTTCCGTAAATTACATATAACTTGTAATTGAATCGTTTTAATATACGCACGTAAATGATATGTGGGTAACGCATATTAATCAATTTCATGAAATCAATCTGGAAAAGACTATTTGCTCTATCGATATAATAATAATATTACTCCAGGCAATTACACAGATTGTGTGACCCCAAATTAAGCAGTTAGCTTGTACTATGGGTACAACACAACGAACTCTGGGGGAGTTCCCAGTAATACCCAGACTCCAAGCCAATTTAGAAAAATTCGTTTCCAGAACTGACCTGACCGGGGATCGAACCGGGGACCCTAGCTTGGAAAGCAGATGCATATGCCACTGCACCAACGGGCCAGTCAAATATAACGATATACAGTTTAGTACTGTTTGTTATGGAACGCTTGATAGGTTCGAGTGTGTAAAAAGAATGAGTCTGAATCGACTAACGAAGAAAATTCACAGAGTGATATTACCTGACGGACAGACATGATGAAAACATACATATAAAGGTTTTGTTTTTGCCATTTACGGAATCTATAACGTGATTGAATTTATTTATTAATAACAAAAAAGTAGATGCATACGTTAATATTTACAAACTTAAAACCACACATTATCTTAAATAATAGACTTCCTCAAAGTTGCCGCTTAGAAAGCTGTCATAAGGTGCCCAGGTAACGTGATTAATTTACACCAATTATTTTCACCATCGATATGTTTGTCATTGCTTATTGTATGTCATCTATATCTTTGACTATACTAATATTACATAGAGTTTGGGTTTTGTAACTAACGCACCTATTTCAATAATTCTTTCACCGTTTGAAAGATACATTATTCTAAATGGACATAAGCATATACCCGGGCGAAGACGGGGGGCCGCTAGTAAATCATGAAAACACTTAATAATACCCATAAAATCAAATTTGTTTAATTAGTACCAATTAATATTTGAAAGATATTAAAAATTGATAAATTTTCCAGGAGTACCTCTTCACATTAACAAAATTTTTTTTCATTCTACATAACTCCCAATTATTTTTCAATTACCTCACGTAAATGGCTATAGCAGGCCTAATATTACTAGTATCATTACAAAGATTTAATACTCGTATTAAACGTACAGTCCGTTACAATGAAAGAAAGAAAAAGAAAGAAGTATGTAAGAACCGCGACGCTTGGCGCTCCGTCCTCTCTGACTACCCCGTTAGGGATACAGCGTGAGGATATGTATGTATGTATGTATGTATGTATGTATGTATGTAAACAGTCTTTTAAGCCCGCCATACACCATCCAGTATGCTTGATCAAGTCTGTCCAGTACGCATGAAGCGGCGTTTGGCATGACGCCCCTAGAGCACACACGATCCGTTGTACTTGACGTCAATCCCGTCCAGTATGCATGAAGCACTTTACGCGCCGTTCAGTTTGCATGAAGCATTTAAGGGACGGTTGTGCGAATGTCTTATTACGAATTATCTTTTTAAAATCGTATATATTTTATTGAAAGGTATATCGAAGCGAGCTATGTTCAAGATAAGTAAAAAATAAATTAATGTTATTATATTAGAATATAGTCCTATTACAAAAATAGTACCTTATTTTTGTAAACTAAAAAAATATCAATTGTTTATCGATTATTATCAATTGATAAAAAATTAAATCAATAAAAAAAATTAAGAAAAAATAAATAAAAAATATTTATTGATTAAAAATTATAATTCGATTGTATTTTTTAAAATTACGTTTTTATTTACTTAATTTAAAATGTATTTAATAGCAACTAATGTAACCTTCCAAAAAACAACGAAGATCAAATAGCCAGTGTTAACTGACGGAAATGCGAAAATCACTCGCATACCTAGGCGAAAATGTGTGAGGAGGGCGAGGAGATTTGAGGAAGCGAAAGAAGTATGTAAGAACCGCAAAGCTTAGTGCTCCGTTCTCTCTGACTACCCCAATAGGGATATAGCGTGAAGATATGTATGTATGTATGGTTGATATAATTATTGTTAATTGATATTCAGTTGACAATTTTTCAGTTTATGAAAATAGTTTTTCTCCTTGATAAACGCAACCCACCTTATAAAAGAGTATTTCTGAACGGAATACGTTTTAAAAACTCGATGTTCTCTTTTTATTGAGATTAAATCGCTGTAATTTATTGAAAATAACTTATTTAATTCAATAAATCAATACATATTTCAATAAAATAAATCAAGGCATTCGCACAACTGTCCCTTAAACAAAATTTCGAGTGAACTGACGAAACGGCATGACGCGCCCACACAAGTTCAAGTATGCAGGACGGACTTGATGGCTTGATGGATTGACGGAAGATGGGCAAAACGCTTTCCATCAAGTATAACTGATCAAGTCAAATCGGCACCACACACGATCAATATGACTTGATGGAACCGTCGCTTCATGCATACTGGACAGACTTGATCATGCATACTTGATGGTGTGTGGCGGGAATTAGATCTTTTTATATAAAGCAGATGTCACATGAGGCAATATCTATATGCTATTACTATAGCGTTTTCCACGACTTCGTTCGAGTAAAATTCGTGATACTTTTCAGAGGAAGGATTTCTAGACTGCCAGCGGAAAGCACTCTGAAAGAGGCCACGTAGAACTGTCATGTGAGAAACAGTCTTCTTAGGTTCAATTTTCTTATCACATACGAATTCCGCCTTCCCCCCTCATTTCCGCCCTTTTATGGGTACATTTTCGGAAATTCTCTTATTATTGAGTAGGTAGGTATCTGCATCACAAAAGGAAGTTATTGTCCAGATGTTCTTAGCTGCAATAATCTCGATCGGGCGTTGATTAATCACTCAATCAATTCATCACCTATTTTACAGTCTTAGTATATGAAATTTGATAAATATTGAAATAGGTGTTTAATTATTTTTATTGAAGAGTATTTGTGCTAAATTTTGAAGTCAATAGATAAAGAATTCTTTTTCCCATACAAATTTTGCCCCCTTTCATTAGAGATTTGATGTTCGGAAAATTTTTTCTTATCCTTGTACCATGTTACAAAAAAAGATATTCTTTAACCCAGTGATTCTCAACCTTTTTTTTTTGTCGCGGCACAACGATTTCAGAATTTGGTGGCACACAAAGAAAAAGATAAGTTTAAAAGTTGTTTACTTACCTATAATACACCGCGTAAAATAATTTATGATAATAATTTTGAATGTAAAATAAAATAATATGTACTATAAAAACAACAGTACGTAATAAAAAAAAGCATTATAATTTTTACTAATATACATTTCTAAAATTTGGCGACACAGAATTTGGCGGCACACAAAAGTGCCGCGGCACGGTGGTTGAGAATCACTGCTATAACTTAACGTGTTACTAAATTCAGTACCTTAGTTTAGGCTGGAGGAATCAGTCAATAAATCTTGAAACCTGAAAACCCCCATTGGGGTATATGCATTATTTTCGAAAATGGTTTTCAGGCTGTATTTCAGTAACGGATGAAATTATTACAAAATAAAAAAAAAAACGTAAGATTTAATATCTGTAACTGTACACGATCAACCCAATTTTACGAGAAATGGTGGGGATAACACTTGATAATTAAAACAGTCATAACTCTTAAACGGATACGTTTTTTTCAATAATTCTTTTTGTAACTACATACTAAAGTTATGCCCTTTCATACATTAAAGTAACTGTCCCGTTTTCATATACACCCTGTATATATAGTATAAAGATTGCGCCTAGGTGGAGACAAGTAAAACGAACGCATGCCAAATGAATACTGTCTTTAATTAATAATTAGATTATTATATAGGTTGGTACTTAGTACATAGGTGCTTATACATTACACCTACCAACCCAAAAAAAAAAGATATAGTTTACATACTTATTTTCTTCTTTTTTATAATATTAAATACAAAGGTATGTAAAATAGAACAAAAACATGTTACGTTAAATAAATATTGTTTGGTTACAAGATACAATATTTTTAATTACTAAGAAAAGAAAGTTTTTAATATGAAAATAATAGTAAACGATTACATACTTATAAGTAACGTTATTTGATAGAGGGTTTAGTGCGATTTTTGTGCACATTTTTTTCTTTATTTTTATCCAAAATCTTAACATTACATTCCAAATCTTCTGCAACTAAATATGGTCCTAAATATATTGGATCCATTTTATTGTTTGAAAAGTTTCTTATTAACAAATAATCACCTTTAGTATAATAAACAGGTTTCATGTCTATGTCATATTTTTCTTTTCTTTTTAACTTTGAAGTAAGTTATCATGAGCATCTTTTTGAGCTACTTGAAGTCGATACTTAAATTCTAGTGCATAATTGTCATGAGCATACAAAGGTTCTATTACTGTACCTTGGAAGTTAGAAGGTATCACGCATCGCTTACTAAATACTAACTCATGGGGTGTGTATTGTGTTTCCGAGTGTACTGTATTATTGTATGCGAAACACCAATACGGTAGCCAGCTACTCCACGAGTCTGTTCGATTTTGGCAATAAATTCGTAAATACGCATCCACTGTTTTATGAGAGAATGCTTTCATGGTGATACGCCGTTGAAGACAGCTGATTTATGTGTAGTAGTTTGCATATGTCCTTCATTGTACTAGAAAGAAATTCCGTACCTCGATGTGTCGCGATCTCTCGGGGAATACCAAATCTTAAGGTAAAATTATCTACAAAAGTTCTGGCGACTGTTATCGTATCTTTAGACTGCATAGGATAAGCCTCTGTATACTTAGACAGCTCACACTGCAAGGTAAGTATGTAATTATACCTATTGCTATCCGTAGGAAGTGGTCCTACTATATACAAATAAATTTTTTGTTCGTTGCTTGCTGTGATAACCTACTTTTCAGTACAAATTGAATTAATTTTGTATGACATTCAGGTTTTGTTAACACAGAGCTATAATATTCAATTCCTTCTATAAGTTTCTTCGTGTTATCATCTGTATTGGTCATTACAGATAAAATACTCAATGCAATTTTTAAATCAAATGTTGATTGCCATATTGGATAAAATTGAGTTAGACGCGGACGATGAAGACTCACTCTTTACTGAAGTGTCAGTACATAACTCTATTATTTCTTTATATATGCTATCAAACTCCTTGCATATTTTATTAATTAATATAACTTCACTGCTAGAGTAGGTACCTAACTGGATGTTACCGTCATAAACTTGTATAATTTCGTTATATTTCGATAAAATTGTTGTTGCCTCTAATTTATTATTCTCTATAGTTTGACCTGTTCTGAGACTAGATCCTAATTTGATAAGTTTTGTTCTTAACGATTTAATTTCATTTAAAATTATTACTAATTCCTTTGCCATTACACATTATGTCTACATTTATATTACTTATTAAAATGCGTTTATTATTATTATTATTATTATTTATAATGACCAATACATATAATATACTAAAATACAATTACAATGATTAAACGATAAAACGAAAGTAAGCTAAACATATGTTAAAGTTCTTACCAGTGTACTACTTAGCCTTTATAATGCTTACCGCACATAACACACGCACTTTATACCCACCAACACAACTTTGCACTGTCTACGCTCCAAAACTATTCCGCACTTTTAATAATTGTCTGCCATATTCCGCTTTCGAAAAATGCTCGAGTACCTCCTCAACTTTATTTCATTAAGCTGTCGTTGTATTAATTTTTGGTGACATTTTTTGTATGCTATATATATTATAATCAGCATTCCTACAGCCATCATGAGCGATATACCTACATATCAGGATACAATTTGTTGTGCTGATATGGTAACTCAGTTGTTCTGTATTCGCCGAGTTAGAAGCGCCACTCGCCGCATTTTGGGCAATTACTACTTCATTTTTTTTCATTTGACTGTTGTCCACCCATATTTTAAGCCGCGCGCGCTGTCTTTGGCAGGGTCGCCGTATAAAGGTTGCGGCTACGTGGAGACAAGTAAAACGAACGGATGCCAAATGAATACTGTCTTTAATTAATAATTAATTTATTATATAGGTTGGTACTTAGTACATAGGTGCTTATACATTACAATAGATTTATTGCAAAATATCTGTATTGTCGATTTACGTTAAAACAGTTCGATATATTTAAATATTTTTCATTTAATAGAATATTATTTATGTAGAATTGGCAAATTGGGTTGAATAGAGTAGAGTTTTCAGTATTCTGAAAACATTTCTAATAGTAGTAAGCGTATTAGAAATGTTATGTTATGTTATGTTATCTTTTCAGGGTGAAGAAATCTGAGTCTTTTGGTCAGTGTCGGTTTTGACAATGTCAGCGCCCTTTGGCGAGATTTTTAATATCAGGTGGATGAAACGCATATGTACAGACAATCCGCCTGATGATACGTGAACTAAAGATGTTATAATGGGCAAGTTCAATCCTAGGTGGGCTGTATGCTTGGTTGTCACGATTGAGACATAAAAAAGTATGGTAAATATAATGAACTAATAAATATACATATATACATACATTCGCTTAGTGTTGTGTGTAGGAACGCTAATAATTATTTACAAATATCGGGGGTAGACAATATAAAATCTGCCTCGGACACGGAGTGAAGCTTGCTGCGACAGTTTACTTGAGACCACGGCCGATGCAACTCGTCCGAAACGTCAAGCGAAAATAAAATGTAATCGCGTTAATTTCCCGTGTTTTTAGATATTTTATAATGCAACGCGAAAGTTTAAAAGTTTCATCATACACCTCACGCTGTATCTCTAACGGAGTAGTCAGAGAGGACTACATGACTTACATACTTCTTTCGCCTTCTCAAATCTCATCATTCTCTTCAGACACTTTCACTTAGGTATGCGAGTGCGTTTGACATTTTCGTCAGCTTAAACTGACTATTTGATCCTCATAAGTCAGCCTTGGTCTTTCTTGACTTCTGCTACCACTCACTCTCGCCCTGTAGACTGAGTCGTCAGTCTTTCGTCACTCATTCTTTCTATGTGTCCGAACCATCTAAGCGTTCCTTTCTTTATTATTACGATAACACTGTCATCCAAGCCAGTGAGATAGTTTACTATGTCTTCATTGCTCATTGATCCACGAGGGTGACACCGCACACATTTCTAAGAAATCCCATTTCTACTGCATTTAAATCACTTTCATTCGATTTCGGGCATATCCAGGTCCACACAATATCACAATAAAATCGGCACCGATACAGTATTGTGGATGACCACTTTGGCGGTATTTTAGATATATTCACACTGCTCACTAATGTGCACAGAGCACCGTTGACTTCATTGCCAGCTGTTACCCTTCTCTATACATCTAACTCACATCTTCCACCCATCGAAAACGCACTCCGCAGATATACAATTTCATTCACTCGTCACTCTTTCCATTTACCCATATTTCACACTTCAATTGTACATCTTCTCTTTCAAACACCAGAGCCTTAGTTTTGTTGACATTCATGTTCAATCCTTTCACTTCATATTCTTCTTTCAGGCATGTGATTAGTATCTGTAACTCTGTTTTTTGGTAGTGGTGCATCACAGCATTTTTTTTTTCTTATATTAGAGGGGACAAGCGAGCAAACGTGTCACCTGATGGAAAGTGATCACCGCCGCCCACGAACACCCATAACATCCAGGGAAACACGGGTGCGTTGCCGGCCTTCAGCATATAAAAGACAGTTTACAACAGCTGTGCCATCATATATCATACCACTCATACCACCTTTCAATGTGTGAGAGGCAACTGTCCAAATAAATATATTATTTGATTAACTACGCAGTTACACAATGGCATTTATATTATAATATTTTGTTATTCGACAGGACATAATCCTCTTACGTGAAGTAACAAAATGTGTTACAAACAAAATTAATTATCATTATTATTGAATAACACTGTTAAAACTTTAATAATATGAACCTTAGTTAGGTTATGCATGAAGGACAGTATAATACGATACAAAAACATGAGTGAGCTTCTAATGCTCGAGCCAGAGTATCCGAAAATACCTGAGCTCATTTTTAGGGTTGGTTATTCATAGTTAATATTGTTATAGGTAAACTTAAAATTAACCATGTTCGCAAAAATTAACCGTTTCTACACTACATTTTTTTTACTTTAGCGACGCATTGGATATTATGACGGCAGGACTCAATCTTTCTAAATCACTGGTTCCCAAACTTATTTTGTCTACTGAGTCGAGAGCTCATGCAGTCGTTGTCTAAGATGCCTCCTAGCTAAATGAAATTACAAATCACCCCCCCAGGCCTCTACACAACGCCCCCATTTTTTTTCTGGGTCTCTTACCGCCCCCGTTTAGGCCTGCAGCGCCCACAAGGGGGCGTTATCGCCCACTTTGGGAATGGCTGTTCTAAATGATTACAACGCTTACTGACTTTATTATTCGTCAAAAGTACCATTTGGCTAAGTTTTATACTGTGATTTTCATACGACTACTTTTCGTTTGATTTAATGCAAAGTTAATAACGTTTAACTACCTATTTCAAATTTGTTGCGCTAGATCACACGATATTTGCCATTGTATTCTACTAGCGTTTACGACAATAAAGCCACTTGTCTCGGCCCCCTGGTTCTTCATTTCATTGACTTCATTTTGCCAGTTGCATTACACGATTAAGAAATATCAAAGAAACGTCTTTTAAAACAGAGATTTACATTTTTCAGAGTAACGGTACCGATTTATGCCACTAAATTAGTGTTAATATAAACACAATCTTCAAAATGCCAGTTGGATTTTTAAAATTAATTATAGTTTTTAATATTTTAAACTGAAATAACCGTTTTTTCGTAAGATAACTCGCACACTTTTGTATGTTTGTACGTTGTATATGGGCGCAGAAGCTCTCATTTTAGATTATTCATTGTTTATCACTGCAAGAAACTCACAATGGTTCGGACTGGGCTGCCGCAATTGTAGATAGGGAAATTATTCTAACCAAAACCGACCTCTTGCGGTTAGATTCTTACAATTAGTTTCGTTGTTCGGTATTTTTTAACTGTTCTGTTCTGTCTTTCATGAAAAAACAAATTCTATAATTCAAATAGCCAGAGCGTTAGCTAACACAAATGTCAAAACCTAGGCGAAATTGTGTGACGAGAACGATAAGATTAGAAGAGGCGAAAGAAGTATGTAAGGACCGCGACGCTTGACGCTCCGTCCTCTGACGACCCCGTTAGGGATACAGCGTGAAGAACGTTACAAAAATATGTATGTATGTACGAATTCTATTAGCGGCAGCTATAAGTGATTTTATGAGGCAACATTACGCGTTCTTGCTGGTCGTATACACGAGATATCGCTAATACTTATTAAAAGAAAAAAAAATACGCGTGACGAGAATGATGAGATTTGAGGAAGCGACAAAAGTATGTAAGAACCGCGACGCTTGGCGCTCCGTCCTCTCTGACTACCCCGTTAGGGATAGTATGTATGTAGGTATGTAAGAAATCTTTTCTTACATACAATTGCAAGCGACTTGCAACCTTGTAAAATGAATGATAAAAAAATTTGTTCGCTAAACATTCGTCACTGAATCACCGGTCACTGCATTAAACGTCAATTCAAAGATGTACTTACAAGCTGTACTCGCTGCTCCACTCACATGAACTACAGAGCTATTGTATAGGTTATATAGCGTCGCCTATAGAGCCCCACGGGGTTATCTATATATATAAAAGGCGATGTATGTACATATGTATATATGTACGTATGTATGTTCAAGGTAAATTTTCAGGGAATCTTCAGATTGGCCTAGCGAGTGTTCCTGTAAATTTTGGTAGCGATCGGATCAGTAGATTTTTTTTTTGTTTTATACGCCCAGTGAAACTAACGCCCAGTGAAACGGGCCGGCGCGTTTATTACATAACTTGCAGTCAGCATGCGACAGCCAATATCGCGCGATATCTGCTGTCAAAACGAGAATTTGTGTAATGTAATTTGTATAGTGGCGCTAAATCTACTACGAAAAGTGCATTTTACGGTCATGGAATAATAGATACGCAATCGTCAGACATAATACCGATTTTTTATTACAATTAATCTTCGGTCGCGCAGTGATCGCGTGGCTGTCGCTCTCTGCAAATTTTTAGGTAATAACCCCGCGGGTTTGCTAGTTACCTATAAATTTGCAGACAGCGACAGCCACGCGATCACTATGCGACCGGTGACTAATTGTAATAAAAAATTGGTAACATGTATGACAATTGCATATCTATTATTCTATATTATTCCATGACCATAAATTGCACTTTTCGCAGTATATTTAGCGCCACTATACAAATTACATTACACAAATTCTTGTTTTGACAGCAGATATCGCGCGATATTGGTTGTCGCATGCTGTCTGCAAGTTACGTAATAAGCGTGCCGTTTTGCTTTTTAAGTTACGGAGCCCTAAAAATAGGGATTACCAAGTCAATTTTCTACTCACATGCTGTTAATTTTGTTGCTACTGAGTCGTGAATATGTTAAACAACTCTTTGATAACCTCGAGCTCTTTAAAAGAATAGATTCGTTCATGCATACTTAAACAAGCTATTTATTTTGCAACCCTTTGTGGATTATGTTTTCACTGTTAGCGGAATCTCGTTGTGGCAAATTACGGCTTCACAGAAAAAACGATAGCTAAGTAAAATGGCCTGACTTGTGCCTACCGAGCGTCTTTTAGAGAATCAAGCTTTTTATTTAAAAGACATTTGTTTCGATGTTTACTTTTGGGCGAACATACAGACAAGAAATGTGTACTTAAACGACCAACAATATACATACATATCCTCACACGCTGTATCCCTCACGGGATAGTCCGACAGGACGGAGCGCCAGTTATCACGGTCCTTACAATATTTACTCTTTATTCACTACATCGCTGCAAAATGTCGGTTTTGTCTGTTATTTTCTTTCCATCGTTCTTTAATCATTCTGCAAGGTATCAGTAACAATAGATTTCATTTTTTACAACAACTGTTATTCGCGGCTCGCAACAGAGACAACGGCGGTGTAATTGCCTAAAAATTTGCAGACAGAGACAGCCGCGCGATCATTGCGCGATCATTATCTAATTGCAATATAAAATTGGTATCACGTATGACGTTTGCGTGTCTATTGCGCCATGGCCGTAAAATGTACTTTTTGCGGTAGATTTAGCGCCTAAATAAATTTAAATTGCAATATACAAATTCTTGTTTTGACAGCAGATATCGCGCGACATTTGGCTGTCGTATGCTGACTAATTAATTAATAATTAATTGTTGTTAAGGCATTGGTAACAAGACCATCAGCCTAATGACGAAACTTTTGGAGAAACATTAACTGTCCCTAACACTCCTCCAGTGAAGTGATAGTGGGCTTTACTGAACCTAAAAAGGACTTCTTGGAAGAGCGCGAAAACTTCAGCTATACTTGTTTTTTTAGATCTCCTCCATTCTTTTCTCTTACACAGAACTTTTGTAGTTTAAAACTCCTAAAAATGTAAAAAATAGAAAATCTAAATAAAATGACAATCTCATTTCTCCCGTTCCCGCCAAAAATGCGATCATTGACGATTGCGTGTCTATTGCACCATGACCGTAAAATGTACTTTTTGTGGTAGATTTAGCGCCTAAATAAATTTAAATTACAATATACAAATTCTCGTTTTGACAGCAGATATCGCACGACATTTGGCTGTCGTCGTATGCTGACGAAGCGTGCGGACTGTCAGGCCTCGTGAATCTTGTATATTTCTTTCGCTTCCTTAGCCCTGAACTATTATATTAATTTTACCTATTCCGTGACCTCAAAACTCATAGTTTTCCTCACATATTCTGAGCGATTTATGCGTGTGATTTCTGTCCGTCCGGTTAGTTATTTGATTTTTGACGGGAAATACTCCTAAGAGCAATTGGATTATCATGGTTGTTTAATTGCCCGCGAAATGTGTAAGGTTTAAATATAAATAAATATAAAAAAGCTATAAACGAATATAAAAAAAACTATAAACAAATATAAAAAAACCAGCCAGTAGCTTCGGATACGCTTTTCGGACGAAGTAACCAAAAATTTTAAAAATTTTAGGTTGCATTTCTGTTTGGATCACTTGTTTATACTTCTGTATATATTTCGGCCACTAGGCTACCGCTGTTTCAGCCGTATCAATGATAATATGACACCGAGCTACAGAGGCCCCGACATGTGTAAGCAAAAATTCGTTTATTACTGTTTGTCATTTAAAAGTTTTATGATACATACCTACATAACTGTATAATAGTACTTACAAATATGCTTATTTTGTTAATACATTTTTTGTTCGTTTCATAAAAAAAACTTTACTCTCTTTTTTGGCTTCGCCGCAGGAGGGTATAAAGGCACATCCAATAAACATTCACACAGAGCTTATTAGGGACTAGATACGCCACTCCCAGTAAATGAAGGATGACAGAATAAATCAACTGTGGCTTTCAAACAGACGTACAGACAAACATGACTAAACTAAAAGATTCCATTTTAGCTATTATGCCTGCGATACTCTGACGCTTTTCTTATAGCTAAATTTGAAAATGTTTACCTAAATGAACGCTTAATATGTTTTTATTACTGATATCGATTATACTTTATTCCGACTCTTGTGAAATTTCGCTAATAAAAGGCTTTTGTGATTTATAAATTAAAGTTTGTTGTTATTTAAACTAAGCTACAGAAAACTTTATAATTCTTAGGACTACTGACAGGTAACACCTGTCAGTTAATACCTGTCAGTTAACACCTGTCAGTAGGTAGTCTTAACAATTCTCTAGGGCTTTCTCTCTAGGGCTTTCGGTATGTAGTCCCCTTTTAACAGCATGTATATCTAAACAAGATTCTTAGCTATACGAACAAAGAACGTTGTTTATAATTCGGATGTCTTTTACAGGGAAATAAAGTAAATGAAATACTTGAAGGTTTGACGTGTTGAATATTCCCGAAGATAATATTTAGTGAACTCTGAGTTCTTTTGAAGTTTCCCAGATAATTTAATATAAAGAAGTTATGATCTCATTATAAGGAATAGATATTATTATAAAAACATTAATATTATTACAAAACAGAATAGATAGTCAACACGCGACGGACCTGAAGAAGGTTTTTAAAAACTAAATTATTAGAAAGAAAACAAAAAACCCGATTGCATTAACATTTTTGATTGAATTTTTATTAGTTAATACATATTTTGACCATTTTTATTAATTATTATATATTTGGAATTGGCTGATTATTACTTTTCATTTGATACCCATATTGTTATACCTTTCCTTCTCTACTTTCTTTTTCGCAAGCGCCATATTGAAATTTTATGCCTTATCTCAGTCCTACAATTAAGACGAATCTCATGATAGACACCTCATAATATGTTAAAATCCGTCAAACCCTTTAGACTACAGAGCGTTCCAAACAAATATACATACATACATACATATCCTCAAGCTGTATCCCCAATGGGGTAGTCAGAGAGCACGGAGCGCCAAGCGTCGCGGTTCTTACATACTTCTTTCGCTTCCTCAAATCTCATCATTCTCCTCACACATTTTCACCTAGGTATGTGAGAGCTTTGACATTTCCGTCTGCTAACACTCTGGCTATTTGATCTTCATAAGTCAGCCTTGGTCTTCCTTGCGTTCTTTTACCACTCACTTTCGCTCTGTATATTTTCTTCGTCAGTCTTTCATCACTCATTCTTTCTATGTGCCCGAACCATCTAAGCATTCCTTTCTTCATTTTTACAATAACACTGTCATGTGACCCTGTCATACTGCGTATCTCCTCATTGCTTTTCCTGTCCGCAAGGGTGACACCGCACATCAAATATACATACATAATACTCACATACATACATACACTTGAAAAACATAACTCTCCTTCGACAGTCGGCTAAAAATAAAAAGTAGGGTTTTATTTGAAGCGAGTCGATGTTAGACTGACTTATTTATTACAAAAATTTGCTCTACGAATACATTCATCATTACTAATACTAAAAAAGACTATGAAATACTTATGAAGCCTTTATAGGTGGCCGTAGAGCAGCTGCTTTGACTGACTCTATGTCCACATGAACTCTTAACGACCTAGCTTTATTGTTTGTTTCATAATAGAATACATGAAGATACATAATAAAGAAAAATATTAGTCAGTAGTATATTAGTCAGTTCTGACAACACTAAGAAGACTTCAGGGGGACTGCGGGTGGTAAGCCCACCATCTCTAAGCAATATTGTTTTAATATTATTTAACTTGACTTACGAGGTAGTTAAGGTAGGTTGGACGGTTAAACATCGCGGTTCTTACGTATTTTTTTCGCCTACTGATGTTTATTTTTATTTATTTATTTATTTCAGACAACTTAGGTCTATTTTGTTAGTAACAATTTGTACTTATAAACTATGTTAGTGAATAAAAGAACAACTAATATAAAAACTAAACTATGTTACATACCATACAAGATTCGCTCACTTCACACGAGACCTGCCAGACTGGATAGTAGAAAACTGCTCAGTTCCAACAAGTACCCTCATGAAGTGAGCGAAAATTGGAGAATCATACTTCTCCGCTAACATCCTCAGTATGCTGTTAGGACTAAACTGCACTCTCATCAACAGCGACGCTGTTTTGTTCCGCACCATAGCAAAAAAGTCATTGGTGCGAAACTCAGCAAACATGCCGGACGCGCTACAGAAGCGCGGTAGTCCCAACAGCATCCTAAAGCTGTTATTATATTGAAGTCGAAGAGCATCCAGCGATCTCCGTGTACCCCATGCCCACAGTCCGCTCGTGTAAAAAGTATGGCAGTACGCCTTAAACAAACAAATTTTTACTTCTTTACTACATCGAGCGAATCTACGTATCAACATATTACTCCGTACCGCTAGCGCTCTCCGCTCTCTCTCAATATCTATCTGATCTTTAAGGTCCTCTGTTACATAATGCCCCAGATACTTAAACTGCTTGACCCAACCTAGCGGTTGTCCATTCAGAGTTAGCCCTGGTTCATATGCAATCCTCCGTTCAGAGGCCCCAAAGATCAGATATTCACTTTTCTTTACATTGTAGACCAGTCCATGGCTGGCCGCATATAACTCACAGGCTCGTAAGAGGTCCCTCATCGTTCCGACCGCTGGGCTCAGAAGCACCATATCGTCTGCGTAACTTAGGTTGTTAACGCACGTATTATCTATCCAGCATCCAATATGCTTACTGCTGAGCCCAGAGATCAGCCCGTCTATGTATAGATTAAACAATTTTGGTGAGGACCCCCCCTGCCTCACTCCACACTCTAGCTGGTACTCGCTTGACACCGTTTGACCCCATCGTACACAATTAGTCTGATTTCCGTACCAGAACTGAAAAAGACGCAAAATTTCAGTAGGCACGCATGCTTCCTCCATCTTTCGCCATAGCAGATCGTAAGACACAAGGTCAAATGCCTTGGACAGATCAAGGAAACACGCGTACACGGGTGTTCGTCTGTCCGTATAATATTTAACCGTCTGTTTAAGGCTCAATATCGCGGTATCTGTGGATAATCCCTGTCTGAATCCAAACTGTGCGTCATGCAATTTTAAATTTTTATCTAATTGTTCATTCAACAAACAATCTAACACCTTAGCTACAGTGGTTGCCAGCGATACAGGTCTGTAGTTATTTTTTTCCGATAAATCCCCAGTCTTATTTTTTATCACTGGCACCACTATCGTTTTCATCATGTCACGCGGAAGATAAGAGTGACTTATACATAGCGTATAGAGCATGGACAATATTCTTGGTAAATGGCACCCCGCATACTTCAGATGTTCAATGCTGAGACCATCATGACCGGGGGATTTTCCTCTACTCATCTGTTGTATGATAGAATCCACCTGTTTTGCAGAGTATCTAATCAAAGTTTGGTCCTCAAAGGTCTCAACATTTCCAATCCGATGCGAAGGTCCCAAAGGAGAGGAAACACGAAAATGCTCCTTGAAGAGATTTGCTATCTCCTCAGGAGAACTACAGTTATCAACTGTCACAGGCAAGCCCGGTCTTAGATTTAGTTTCTTAGTTGACTTCCAAAACTTACTAAAACTCTTGCATTCCCTACGTTTAGCTAACATGTCCATCTTTATTTGGTCTTGATGGTTTTGACACCATTTTAACCTACCTTTGAAGACCTTTTGACTCATTCGCATTTCGTCCCAATGTTTACCTGATCGAGGTTTACCGTGAAGTAACCATAACCTGTACCTAAGCCGAGCCTCCCCGTGTGCAGCTCGCACGTGTCTATTCCACTCAATCAAGCGCCCCTTCCTACGCGGCTGACTATCACATGTCTGTATCGCAGCCTCCGATAATACATTTACAACGTCTGTATACAATTTATCTAGTATCCGTCTATGTTCCACATCATTACAGAACTTATCAGCACAAAAAGAAAATTGCTCCGGAAAATGCACCTCTCTTAGTCGCGAATTACATAAATTATAGTATTCATCAATCTGATCATCTGTTCTATCTCTCCACAATATTTTATTACTAGTTAATTCTTTTGATAACAATTTCGGCGCTAATATTTGTAAATCACATTCAATGATAACTGGTAGGTGATCCGACCAATAAACACCATATCCTATTTTTATACTTTTTACAGTTTGCCAAGCAGCCTTCGTCACAACACAATGGTCTAACCAGCGCCTACCTCCATTTATGTCACTTATATAAGTATATGTATCAGAGTTTATACCCAGTATATTTACATCAGCACATAGCCATTGCTGTTCCGAGCAAGTCATCTAGCTCACTCCAGAAAGACTGCATAGGATGTGCATTAAAATCTCCGAGCACATAAATGGATTCCACATCAGAATTTTCCACAATAGCACTTATTTCACTTAGATAATTTGTGTATTCCAACAAATTTTCTGGTGTGTTCGTAGGCATATAAATGCAGAACACCATTATAAACCGCTCGTTCCCTATATTAGCCTTAATAGCCGTAAGTCTATCACTATCGCACTGCAACACCGACACCGATTGACATAAACCCTTCCGCCATATTATGGCTACCCCTCCATATGGTCTCCCCTTGAGAATCTCAGCTGACGTATCAACTGAAGATTTTCCCGTGTATTCAAAGTCATTGTGTATTGTTCCTAAAAAAGGCAGGTCATGTGGAAGAAGCCATGTTTCTCGTAACGCCACGATATCCGCCACCTTACATATGTCCCTAACATTATCCACGGAGCGCTTCACTGACTTACAATTAAAACTTACAAGATTATTTAGTAGTATATTGTTTTGTGTATTTGTACTATCCATTACCGGTGATTAAATTTTATTCCAATAATTTACTCGAGCTCTCTCCGTCTTTGTCCGTACCTCTAAATTGAACAAATCGCCTAAAACATATTCCATTAGGCCACATTTCGTCTTTCAAAAATAATTGAAGTTTATTTCTAGATACATAACATTTATATGAATTGTATCCTTTATCCACCTTCATATTTATTTTCAATAATGTTACTTTATCTTGTGTTTTATTCCAAATATATTCAATAATATCTTTTTCCTCAGTCTGTTTTGACACATTAGATATGTAAAGGGGAACTGTACCTACGGCAGCGGCTTTGAATTTTGAATTAGGTTCATTTCTGGCACTTCCTATTTCACTCACAAATCTATTTTTCAATCAATTTTTATTATACGAAACTTTTTTCCATTCGCTATCTTTGTCCCCAACCTTTTGTTTCCATTCCACACTCGACTTCACAGCATCTGCCATAGAAACCGTCATACAGCCGACCGGTTGTTTTACTGGTTCCTTCTCGTTCATACTAGTTTGTACCTTGGTAGTGGTCACAGATTCCTCACCGCCGGCGAACTGCTTGACCGATTCGCTGTCCGATACCGCCGTTTGATGCCCCTCCTGCCCCTCCTGCGCCTCCGCCCCTACGCTCTGTGTTATAGAAATGGAGCAACCCACCGCGCTTGCCTCCGTCGAAACCACGGTAGGGACCTCCACGCGTGGTATCTCTGCCGGTATAACACTGCGGCGGGTAGGTGTGGCAGTTGCCGATGTACCTCCCGTATCGGATATGTTCACGTTTCTATAATTGCATTGTTTATCAGGATCATTCATATCATCGCAGTGATGAGAATAGTTTTGTAACCCCATAGGGCCGCTTTCATAATTGAAACTTCCCAACAAGTGCGCGCCTCTCCTGCGATTTATAGGGTCAAAATCATCTGCTATTAAAGACTGCGTTCGCATGTTAACCCGATTTTATATGCTTCAATTCTTGTTGCAGTAATAATATATCCTTTAATAAACGTGTCACGTCTACATGGTCAAAGGTTACTGGAGGTAATCTATGCAAGTCTTTTGCCACAAACATAGGTAGTTGTTCAGGATTGGTGGCTTCAATATATTTTAACATTTCGATTATATCATCCAGATCCCTCTTTGATTTTCCACTCATTTTTCTCGACTTCATTTTTTTTACAGATACCGCCTCAAATAATAATTTTTTCGCCTGAACTCTCTTCACTTTGAAACGATGTCTCACATATCCTTATTAGAGAAATCTCGTCCATAACAGTAATTTTATTGTGTATAAACGCTAACACTTCATTTATAACCATATTACATGATGTACACTTAACCACTTTCGAGGTCATTTCGTTCACTCGGTACGCAGCGCGCATCAGCGGATGTCGAATGATAGAACTAATCACTAACCTACTGTCAGAATTTCGAGCTTTTTAAATCAAGTAACATTAAAATAGGACTTTTTGGCGGGAACGGGAGAAGTGAAGTTGTCATTTTATTTAGATTTTCTATTTTTTACATTTTTGGGAGTTTTAAAGTACAAAAGTATATTGTGTT
Organism: Zeuzera pyrina; assembly: GCA_907165235.1. NCBI lineage: Eukaryota > Metazoa > Arthropoda > Insecta > Lepidoptera > Cossidae > Zeuzera > Zeuzera pyrina. The sequence goes on from OU015627.1 coordinate 23,414,971, forward strand.
TTAAAGTTCTGTATAAGCGAAAAGAATGAAGGAGATCTAAATAAATAAAATAAACATGTGTAGCTGAAGTTCTCGCGCTCTTCCAAGAAGTTCTTTATAACTTCAGTAAAGCCTACTATCACGTTACTGAAGGAGTTTTACGACAAGAAAAAACTAATTTACTTGTGATTCTACCGATTCTACTTATTAATACGTGACATTGACAAATGCGCTAAACTGTGCGCCACGCCACAAAGACAGAAAAAAAAAATTAAAATAGTAATGTTATAATTATAAGAGATGGTGGGAAGCCCCCAGGGCCTAATTGGTGGTGTCCGATTGGAATTAGTTTTATAACCAAAACTAAAGTGAAACTTCCTTTTAAGACTAGGTATTCCCAGGTCATAATTGAGTTGAGTTGGTGAAGAAGACAAGATAAAGAAGTAGGGTTGGATTTGTAAAACAAAATATGATCTTTTAACATTTGTGACAAATAATGTGCACTTTAAAATGGTTTTGTTAATTTCGGGAAAACGATAAACTTGATAAAAAACGTAATTGATAAATTTTTCAGTTCAATAGTAGTAGCTAGTTCGTAATAATCGCAAATTTCGAGAGGAAACTATTTTCGGCTATTAAATAAATTAAATATGGAAATTTATTAGTAACAAAATAGTACATACATACGTTAATATTTACAAACTTAAAACTACACATTATGTTAAATAATAGACTTCCTCAAAGTTGCCGCTTAGAAAGCTGCCATTGCTTAAAGTCTTTGAATAGTCAGACTGATTCGTTGGCGGAAGAAGCTGCCAGCCCGGCGGTCTCTCAAAGCCTTGACCAGTCTCTTACAAATATCAGAAACCAGTCGATGGACTTCGGGGCCCCAGGGACCCAAAGTTTCGACTGCAAAGGGCGTAAATATGAAACTCTCAGAGAGAGTCGCATACTTACGCCGCTTCATGTTCTCGGCAGTGCTGGCCGCGGCACCCGTTGACTTGGAAGTCACTAAATTATATTATATTTTATTTCTATTTAAATATAGCTTTCTTTAAATCTTTTCGATAAAGTGTTCAATTGAGTGTTTTTTCTCTGCGCATGTGTTCTATAAGTTCTTAGCTGCAGTAGTCAAGTGTAAATAAATATATATAACTTCTGTTGTACGATTGGCGCATGTATATAAGTGGACGGCGCGGCGCGGCGGGCTGCTACTGCTGTATACAGAGTGGCTCATTGCGGGCTCACCGAAGTCTTCCTAGCGCTGTGCTGAAGTTAGAGATGTGTCATTCCCGGTAACATTTCTAAATATTGCGAATTTTTGTTCTTTATTCTCTTTGGGATTTTTGCCATTAACATAACAGCTAAAACACGTGTCGTGGAGAGTTTAGCGATCACCTCCTGTTGTCGAAATATTAACACATTTATACATATATACATGCTGTAAAAATAATGAAAAAATATTGCCTTATATTTTCATAAAAAAACTCAGGATTGCTTAAAAAATTTAAAATAATATTGTGCTGTAATTATGTCTACTAACGCTCGCATGGCCACTTCACACACATATACACTGAAATAACAGGGGAAATGTAAATTTTTGCTGTACGGTATCACGTAATGTCTGAAATACCGGTGTAATGTTTAAATAATATATGTTGTGGAACAATTGTAGAATTAGAGAGAGCATACACTGAGAAAAATGAGAACTATACTTACCAAAATCTTAACAGGAATCATGGTATTTACTTAGGTTAACTCTATTAATATGAAGAGCATAATTTCTGTTCTTTCTATCTGATCATTTTTATAGTTCATCACGATGTCTCTACGAGAAAAGAATGACTTTGCCGTGACTGTTAATTTCGTCTTTACATCATATTAAAATATAAGGAATGCTAGAAATTTTCTGAATAAAGTCACGATTAATTTCAATTAGTCAAAAAACAAATTTGGGCATAACGTTTTTAGGGTACATCACATTCTTGTATCCATATTAAAGTAGCGGAATATAATTCTTTGTTCTATTAAAATATTGTTACACTATTTCAAAACCCTATGGGAATGTAATGATACTTTATCGTGACTACGACCACATTACTCAGGTATAGCACGTTATAATTATATATTACAACCAAAGTTTTACATGTAAATCTTAAACTTGTTACGTGATACATTTTACAAATTTATATCGTACCAGTCACAACTTTAAATAAGGAAATACGTTTTTTTTTTCATATAACCCCAAAACCCTACGAAAATGTAATGATACTTTATCGTGACGACTTCATCATATTCATGAACAAACCCTAACTTTTATCAAGATTACATTTTATGAATCTATATCGTTCTAGTCACAGCTTTATATGGAGAAGTACCGATGCCATTGACTTCAATATCAAATAAATAGGAAATTTATCACAACGACTTAAAGAACTTATTGATTTGACAGACGCTAATAGGTTCAGCGATATTGTGGAAGTAGCTGCAGCTATGACTATGATAATAGGACTTTTTGGCGGTAACGGGAGAAGTGAGGTTGTCATTTTATTTAGATTTTCTATTTTTTACATTTTTAATAGTTTTAAAGTACAACAGTGATAGTATATTGTGTTTTAAAGTTCTGTGTAAGTGATAAGAATGGTGGAGATCTAAATAAACATGTGTAGCTGAAGTATTCGCGCTTCCAAGAAGTCCTTTATAACTTCTGTAAAGCCTACTATCGCTATACTACTTCACTGGAGAAGTTTTACGATAAGAAAAAACTAATTTACTTGTGATTCTACACTATGGATTACTTATTAATACGTGACATTGGCAAATACGCTAAACTGTGCGCCATGCCATAAAGGAAGAAACAGTGATACAATAAAATGGATCAGTATACAAGTGATTTATTAGTAAAATGGGGATTCTTGGAGTATATTGACATTTTTACAGGTAAGAAAATCCTTTCACTAACTGCTTGCATGATTTGGTGATGGGGACGGGCTGTCTACTAAAATGTGGTTGAATTGCATGTTTGTTCACTTCGTAGATGCGAGAATAGATACAATTGCTTTGCAACTGATCGGGGAAAAGATATAGCTTCGTTAATAGGTCCCATCAGTGATAGATTAAGATTTAAGTCGAACTTGGATATTTGGAAGGCCGAATTGTTTAGTGCAGGGTCCAGGCCCCACCCAACTTCGTCACCGACGGTAAGTTCAATAGTTTTAAGATTAGGTGTGTATTTATGTATCAATTAGAGCCATGTAACAACTAATTCATGATCTACTGCACCTTATTAACTGTACTCACTAATAAAACTAATGAAAAATTCACTGTGTAATAAATAGTCATCCGAATTCCATATTTATGTAATGTAATGTTACTTTTATCCGGATCCAAGTAGATATGCAGTAGTTCGATTGCAATATTGCTTTTTATTGGAAATTCTGGTTAAAGTAAATAACTACAATGGGCAAAAGTATTTTTTATGTCAGTTGTTTCCACCAAATTTTATATCACTACTTGCCAGTGTACAGTAATACCACAGTTAACGGGACTTTCAATGAAATTTTAAACTATACTTTTACCAACCCTGCTTTGCGTAATCACACTGGTTTGACCCAATCAGTTAAACACAACTGGTTTAGTACAAGTCATTATACATATGATGCTGATATTGTAAAATGATGACTTGTATACTTCCTTCTAAATAATACTCATAGGTATGCAAAATTAACTTATTGCGGATTCCTTCTCTTGTGTAAAGCAGTTTTTTAGTAAAATTTAGTGATAACTTTGCATGTCAAAAATAAATTAATGGGATATATGTAAGGGAAATCCATTTTGTTTAAGAACTTTTGCTGTACTCTACTGTTTATTATATAGGATGTCACGTTGTAAATGGTACATAATTTGTGTTGTAGTTATAGGTTTGCTGTCACAATGCATTCCAACTTTTAAAATTCTGATTCATATTGATATGAATATATTTCACAAAACATATAATAAGCATTAATGTAAACTGACATAATTATTTGTCTGTTTAAACCTTGTTGCTATCAAGCATAATACACTCTTAAGTTTAGAGTCTAAATCAATTAGATAAATGGACCAAGGCTAATGGACCAAGTTCCCAGACATATCACCTTGCCTGGTGGTCCTCTCCCTTTTTCTGCCTCCACATATGAAATGTGATCTTATTCAGAACATGTTTTAACAGATAGTGGGTATTTAAGCAGGAAACTCCCAGGAATGTCTGCCCCTCATTTCTGTAGGTCAGACTAGTAAGTTCTGTACTTTACAGTAACATATACATCTTCATGCATTGGTAAACTTGATTTTTTTTTATTTTAATATATAATGGGTAAACGTTAGTGTTAGATACAAAAAGTATGTGCTTTTTATGTTAGCAGAAATCATTGCAAGACAATTTTCCAGAAATTAATGATAGTTTTGTATAAAAATATTACATGATCTTCAACCATGACAGTCGACTCAGAAATGGATAGAGAATCTCAAATCTCAGTTGAAAAAGATGATAATTCAGTAAGTACTATCTTGTGTGTGTTGTTAGTGTGTATCTGCGTGTGTATACATGATTACCAAATGCTGTGGTCACACTAGCGTGTAGTGTCGCACAACTTCGTGTTATAGAGCGCTGTTTCCATGTATTTATTGCCTAGTAGCACAATTTTTCGTGACGATACACGCTAGTCTGACCACACCTTTACGTAAATCTTAAACAACAAACAGTTTAAGGCTATGGCATACCCTAATGAAAGCGCGCCGTGTCAACAAGTGTACAAAGACATATTTCACTTTTGAAGCATAAAAAGGGACACAGTTCCACATACAATAGGCGCTAGCACTTGACCACACGTTGAAAATCTTGATTTTGTTGGCATAAAATTCAAATATTTATTTAGAACTATGAAATTAGCAAATTCACTTGGTCATATTAATATACATTTTTTTTTTAAATAAGAAATTCTAACAATTTCAATTAAAGCCCAAAAATAGAGTGTCAGATATTTTTTTAACTGTTTTAATAGGCAAATTATTATAATATCAACAAATTCACTTAAGGCTTAGGAATAGGCCAGCGCACGATGCGATTGATTTGTAGCTAGCTGATTAATGTAGTTCCATTTTGTGATAACTGTGATTGTCAACTTTAAATTTATACTAAATTTATATATGGGTTAGTACTATTTAGTGTTTAATTTTGATAATTATTATGACTGTAGTTTATTATATATTTGTTTAAGACAGAAATAGTAATAGAAATATTAAGTACATACTATTCGTATTATAGTACCAAAATTTTGTTGCTGTAACTTTAATATTATTTTACGTTGAAGTCCATGCCCAGCAATATTTTATGAGTTATTAAAAAAGTACGAAGCTAATGTACAAAAACACATACTTATAGATACCGCTACCAATTTTCACAGCAAACGGATTTTATTTGCAGTCAAAAAATTTGCACAAATTTTTTTAAATTCACAGATCGTAAACACAAGTATTTATTTTGTATTCCAACCGGATCAAATAACAAAAAACTGTTAAGTTACTGCACTATAATAAGGTACAATCTGTGTGGCAAATTTTTTTTGTAACCTTAAAACCGTATAGTTTTGTAAAAAAATTTGCACAAAAATGCAGGTTTAGCATATGGCCGATATATGACCTTAATTAAGGTTTGAACTATAACATATTATATTTTTTCACAACAAAAAATGTACATATAACTATCAAAATTAATCAAATTCTTGCAAACTTAACTTCTTTGGGTATGCCATCGCCTTAATTAAAGCAGCAAAAGTTAAATCCTTATACACAAGGAATTTAACTTAGGTATGTTAATTTTTTTTTAACCTGATTAAACTAACTTCTATTGGGTTTTCAAGGGAGCTATATTCAAATCTTTTGTACTCGCTGGAGTCATACTTGTTGCGGGACTAATTTCAATTTTGGTTTCAGGTTCTACATATGTTAAAAAAAAACACTGAAGGATGTGCCATTCTTGAAAAAGGGACTAAAAATAATGGATTACTAAATACTGAGTTAAAGAAGCAACTAGCTAATATAATAATTAAACAAATTCTAGATAATGATCCGTCAAAAGTTATACAAGATGCTGAATTTTTAAAACTTACCCATGAAATTCGAGAGATATTTCCCTGCGAGTCTCCAGCCATATATTATGCACCTTATTTAGCACAGACAACATATCAGGCAAAACGAAATGCTTCAGGGATCCTATTCAACATTTATAACACAAGGAAAAAACATTTTGTTACACTAGGAATAATATCTTCAAGTAGATCTCGATCATGTTCCCTTTACACCACAACATCAACAGAATCTACTCCAGATTTCATAGTTCCTGCTTCAGGCATTCAAATATCGGACTTGCAACAATGTTTGTACCTACTTTTTTTTTGCTTAAGGGTAAACGCTTGATCATAAAAAAAAAAGAACAAAAAATCAAGTGCTCGCAGTTTTTAGTTCCATATGATTCTGATGAGCCATTTTATTAATATTTTTTTTAATTGCTCCATACCAGAAATAGCGGCACCTTCGCAAAAATATTGAGTAATAATGGCTTATCATAATCTCATGAAATTAAAAATAGCGAGCTCTTAAATTTTTGCTTGGTTTTTTTAAATTAAAATGTAAAGAAAAATTTAGGGAACTTTGGTGATTATGGCAAAATTTATTTTGTATGAAAACAATCTGCAGTGTTTACCCTTAAAACACACTTCCTGTTGTCTCTGTCTGATCTAAGTTACATTGTCTATATATGTTGGTTTTTTTTTGTTATAGGCGATTCAGTACTCTGCGAGGAACATCTCACTATACTCCAAAGTCCAGATCCTGGACCATGGCAAGATGTGGAAAGGTTCTGGCTTAGTATAATATCTGCCCGTCTACGGTATCTCTACTATGAAAAGGGAACGCTAAATGATTAGCTCAACAGGTTCCCAATATTAAAAGCTCCTTCTGGGTACACTCTGCTACTTAATGACTATGAAAAATTATACCCAAGTAATGGTACTAGTATACTAAATTTGTCAAATTCTATTCCAAGAATAGTTGATGTTGCGACAAACAAGTTAAAAGCTACAAAATTGCAACATTTTTTTATTAATGTGTCAGACACATTATAAAATAATTTGTCATGTCTTTATGTTAAATACTTAAAATAGAATTAGCATATGTTATTAATGACTTTAGCGTCTTGTTATAATACTTACTATAAAATATATAAATGTATCCTGAACAACAATTACTTTAAAATAAATATACTTATTTTGTATATATTTTTTATTTATCACCAAAAAGTTCCCTTCTCTGTTCTAATTATTAGTAGCATACTTAGTCCGTCAATAACAAAATTTTAACATGTTCTTGCCAAAAATACTACATTGTGTATTATGGGTGGTAAGGAGAAAATGTTACCTAGAATCTATCTAGAAGCCTAAGGCCGAAACTATGACTTGAGTAGGTAATTTCTGTACCGCCCGTGTTATATGGTACATAGTTACAGAGTGATACATAGTATTTTATACTACATCTATGAGAAAGATAAAAGATAATAAATTGAAATGTATTAGATGTTTAATTAAAATTTATGTATATTAAAATTATTACATTTTACTGCGCTTTACGCTAGCTTTAACATCAAAATTTATTCCATATGAAAAATAAAATTCAAGCGGCCAGTAACATTTTTTTGAAACACTTAAGTTATTAGAAAATATAGTTCACATATATTACAACAGATGATGCTATTCAAAATTAGAATGCTTTAGATTTTCCATTCTGTCGTATATATTAGAAAGTTTCGTTTTCGCCCCGATACTTTCAACTGTACTTTTACACATGCATGAAGGTTCTGTTCGAGCAGGTGTGGTTTAAATAATATTATGATCCACCTAATGTAGCTGCAGGTCGACGGCAGGGGGCTAAATGGATGATCTTGTCAGATGTCGCACTAAAAACTAGTAAGCTGTAGTAGCTCCTACGAAGCAAACAAAAATTTATAATTGCACCTTCGGCTATTACACACGTGTGCTGTATACAAACTCAACTTGTATTTAATTAAATATTGTTTGCATGCATAATTGTAAATTTGTACTAACAAAATAAAGGTCCTGTTTATAATACAAATGTCCGAGTGAACCGGGGATAAATGGTATATTACAGAGGTGAGCGATGTTGGTCATTGCACATTCGGGGCCTTTCCTGCCTCGTCTCAGAATGCAAGCCTGCCTCGTGTTATGAGATGACCAGTGTACGTGATATACGCCGTTTTTTAATATACGCGCTGGAAAAAAAATACAATTCAATATTCAATATTTTTTTAAAATAGCGCGTATATTACGTCGAGTAATTCCCTGCTAGACAGCAAAGCTACATTTATATTTTGCTGAACAAAAAGTTAACATTACTGTTGCCCTGTCTGATAATGCACCTTATAAAATTATATATAAGCTGCATTATTTATCCACACTAAGTAATGAAAAAATGTAGTTTTTTTAAATTTCAACTAAATATAGGCTGTTGGCGGCTTCTCTGGCCAGTGTGTTTTTTTTTCACGAAATAAATCTGCGCACCCTATTTTACAAATATTTTTCTAAATACGATTTTTTGATGGTTTTTTTTCGTGCGAGTGCGTTGAAAAACGTAGTATGAATCGCGTGAGCAGTGGTCAACACACACGAGGCAGGATTGCAGCTAGAGCCGAGTGGGTATTTTACTGATGAGGCGTCATGCTAATAACTGCTACCTATCGTGATAATCCCTATAGAAAATTGGTACATTATCCATAATATATCGAGAAAGGTTACCGATACGACATTACGATACCCAAAATAAATAAGGAACGCATTAAAATAATGTCTTACTAAACATTAATAATTACTAGGAAAATTCATTGATCTGACATGACGGTAACGACTAAATGTCGGGAAAACGAGTAAGTATTGTAATGATAGTACTTAAAAACATTCAGATTACTCCCTATAGAATTTAAAATAATACTGACTATATATAATTTTAATCATGGTGTCCTACCGTCGTTCCTGAAATTAAACAACGACGATAACAATCACTAGCCTTTACCAAGCACATTTTAGAAGACGACCGTCACAATAACTTTGCCGGACGTCGTACCAACGTCGGGTCGGGAAGAAACAGCGCACACATTAACGTGCAACCGTCTCAGCGACTTAGCGTGACGCCACACCGACAGTAAATTGTGATGCACAAGCATATCATTTTAACGTGCCTGAATCATAATGTTTTGTCGTGACGAATATTCATGCCCAGCTGTCATAATTTACGCAGAATTTGTTATGAAGAACTCTAGGTCCATTTTTTTAAGGAATATAGTAGAAAATTGCGGAATTCCTTAACTTTTATCTGGAATCACCTACATCATTTCTCTCAGTGTAACGTGCCTGGGCATTAAACACTATCATTTATGAAATTGCCAACTTTTATGCAATTTTGTATGTACTTATTACTCAAACTTCATTAAAATGCCCTAAGTACTGTTATTTGCATAAAACTCTTCCACCTATAATTTCATTAATATGCGGTTTTCTTATCTATTTACTTATCGTCCTTTTTCTGATACAATATTTAATTCGTATTGATCAGCTATGCTACACCTATATCTAAATGTATATAATATACGCAATAATGAATACATACTGTAATAATTATACATACAGGGGGTAATGAGAGTCAGATTTTCAAAATTATAGATCAGGTGACGCGTAAATGACCTCTCGGCCTCGCTCTGTGCCTTCCACTACTGTTGAGAAATGTTTTGTTTGTTTTTACACCTCAGCGGCGAAAATTTTATAATTATAGTACAGGGTTAATTTAAAAATACTAGTAACCTCTTCGTATTTTGTACGTTATCCCCAATAACTTCTGTTTTACGACTTTAAAAAGTGCATAAGTTTTTCTTTCATACAAAAATAAAATACATTAAATGTTTCTGAAAATGGCACCTACTCTACCCAGTCGCTAAAGTAGCACACGCGCAGGGCGGTGCTGAGGTCCGGTGCGCTCGCATACCATTGGAAATGCGTACACAGAGTAGTTACGTTTCAGACAGTACAACAAAACTTAATAAATATTTTTTGAGGAACGTATTGAGTTTTGAAAAAAGGCGTAGAACAAAAGTTGTTAGGTATATTGACAGGAATTTTGCACTAAGAGGTTATTAGTATTTTTTAATTAACCCTGTATATATTCACTAGCCGAACCCAATACTTCATTTGCGGGGAAAATTTTTTCTTGGCTTTCCCGGATTAGGTTAGATTACATGTACATGTAAATATATGTAGGTACATGTAAAATATCGTTTTTTAACCACTTTCTTGGCCGAGTGTGAACACCCGGCCAAGAAAGTGGTTGAGCACTGTCGAAAGTATGTTCTAACTAATGAAAACATTGCTTAGGTTCGTATTGGAAATTCTGCAAGTATTAACGTGATTGGCTGAATAGCATCCAATCAAAGGGCATAGGTAAAGGTGCATACTATTTTGACCTCTGTTAAAAAGGCATTAAACATTATTTTTAACCGACTTCAAAGAAAGGAGGAGGTTCTATGTTCGTTTGCATGTATTTTTTTTATGTGTGTTCACCGATAACTTTGTCAATTGTGGACCGATTCGAAAATCTATTGTTGTTGTTTGTACAAGCCATCTAATATGTTAATGGAAACCATCAAACGTTACAAAAAGTTTTGCTAGATTCAATTTTAGTTTTGCTTAGTATGGGACTAGATGGCGCTGTGTGAAATGTCTGAGTACATTATTATTATTATTCAATATCTTCATGCTTGTTACATTTAAATTAAAAAAAAGATTTTGACAATCTTTCTTTTGACAATGGCTCATTGAAAATACAACTATTGTAATTTACCTAAGATTAATAGAAAGAAGTATGCAAGGACCGTGATGCTTGGCGATCCGTCTTCTCCAACTACCCCTAGGGCAATGATGTTATATTTACAGAAGAGGTAGATGAGTTATTGCGCTCGAAAGCTGGCACCCTAAAACTTTGCTAATTAGCCAAGCTGGAGCTCATTCGTGTAACAACGTGACAGTGTCAACTCGTATGTGCGTTCCTAATATTAATATTAAAATGCCGTCCTGTGTTATTAGATACTGCAGAAACTATACTAGCAAGACTTCCAAAGGTTCACGAATTACGTATCATGCGTAAGTGTACTTACTTATTTCATTTGTGTCACCATTTTTTCCAAAATCTAAAATATCAGTAAAATATTAAATCATAAAAAACTGAAATGCGATAGGTAATACCCCAGTTACCAAGTGCGACAGAGAGCAATATATTATATTTGGTCAAAGAATATAAAAAGTTATGTTACAGAACCGTCAATGTCATGCAGTGCCTATTGAACATTTGTTTACGTTTATTTAGTTGGTATATAAGATATAATATACGTATTTTTTAAAACGAATCAGAAGTTTTAGCAGTGAGTCTAATATCCCAATAATCCCACACAATAAAAAATATTTTAGATGAAAATACCTAGTGTTTTATTTTTATCATTTTCAAATTTATAACAAACGTGTTTTATAAATGTATGTACTTAAATAATTCTGTTTCCAAATGTACATGACTCAAGAAAAATTAATTTTAAAAATCAAACATAAATCCTTTTTACTGTCTAAACCCATTAGGCATCAATCATATTTTTCAAAAATGTCTGTTCTGTGGCATTAATTACTAATATTTTATGAATAAGTTCGCTTAAAATGCAGTAAGAAAGTTAAATGGACCAATCACAATGGTTTTAGAGAGCCGTGTGATTTGTTAGTTTGAAATGCAATTGAAGTCTTGCATTGTATAGCGACGCAGTGCAATGTATATTTGTCTCACTTTGCTTAAGGTAATTGTCATGCTATCTTATTTACACTTCATCATTTTATTAGTGTGTATAAACAAAGTGTGTGGCTTATGTGTGTGCGTAACCGGGACAATATTTTACAAGCATTAGTACTAACGTAACCTATCTACCTCTTTTTTAAATATAACATCATTGCCCTAGGGATACAGCGTGAAGAGATGTATGTAAGTAAATGAACGATTGAACATAATGCCTCGTAATTTATCTTTAGCTGAAAGGACAGAAATCATAGAATTACATCAAGACATAGAAATCAAAGATGTTATATTTACCTCGTAAATATAACATAATTGATAGAGTGTTTAAAATAACAGTGAAATTTAAAGAAATTTAAATATATCCGTAAGTATGATTGTCTGAATGTTATCTTTTTTGTTTATAATTGGTTTAGTATACAAAATGCAATAATATTAAGGTCTCGGTTTTATAATTTCAGCGAGACACCGTTTTTATGCTCCCGTGCTTATGAAAAAAATGGTTTTATACATACGTCCATATACAAATAATGAGTGATGAAAGACTGACGAAGAAACTACAGAGCGAAAGCGAGTGGTAAAAAAAGCCAAAGAAGACCACGGCTGACTTATGAAGATCAAATAGCCAGTGTTAGCAGACGGAAATGTCAAATGCACTCGCATATCTAGGCGAAAATCTGTAATGAGAATGATGAGATTTGGGGAAGCGAAAGAAGTATGTAAAGATCGCGACGCTTGGAGCTCCGTCCTCTCTGACTACCCCGTTAGGGATATAGCGTGAAGATATGTATGTATGTCTCATTTTGCGGAAGCATTTGTTGTCAGTACTAAAACTATGCGGTAGCACTAGCACGGTATAGGATTGCACTACAGATGTCATTCCAAAAAGTTTTATTTGATGAATAGCCATAAAGCAGCTCGTTTGAATTTTGCTAGGGGATTTTTGAATTTTGATTGGTCAACTACAATATTTACTGATAAGAAGACGTTCAAATCCAGTCAACATGGCCAGTTAAGTCTGTGGTGTTACAATAACACAAGATACGATGAAACTAATTTAGTTCCAAAGATGGAATTTGGTAAAGTTTGTCTTAACATATGGGGTTGGATGTCGGCTGACGGAGTCGGCGAACTCTCAATATTATCTCCACGAGCAACCGCTCTAAATTATATTGACAACCTCGAAAACATAATTTTACCGTCTGTCCGGATTGTCTACCCGAAAAATGAACTGCCCGAATTTTCTTTTTACATGACCACTGTAAGTCACATACAGCTAGGGTGCCCCCGCAATTGTTTGCAACGACATCAATATACTCGACTGATTCCATGGCCTTCAAGATCTCCTGATTTGAACCCCATAGAAAACCTCTGAAGTCTAATGGTGCAACGATGGACCAACCGAAATGAAACGCGTGAGACAATTGCAAGTCATTGCATAGAGGTATGAGATGTCCCGCATGACATACGGATATTTGTTCACGACTCGTTGGATCCATGAGGTGCCGACTGTCAGAGGTTATTCAAGCTAATGGTGGATACACTTGATATTAATTTAATATATTTTACAGTAATGAAATACAAAAAACTCCTTTTATTATCGTCCTTTTAAGATTAGCGCACACCACAAGCACGGTGAGGCGCATCGCAACGCCTTGGAAAATTGTAACAGCCCACATTAGAGGCGTACCGCGCCGCATGTATTAACTCCTCCATCCTCATGTATAAATTAAATTAATGAAGTATCAATTACTCAGTTTTAATTATATTTTATGTATATACAACAATGTTACATTAATTATATACCTTTAGTCGAAAATTCAATAACTACTAATCCAAGAACTTTTTGGTCTCATATTAAATGACGACCTAAATCTAATGCTATATCTAATAATATCAAATATTCAACTCTTTCCGCTTCTACAGGAACTTCAATTTGCAATCTATTCTACTTTATTCAACCCATCTTTCTTCCCACATTGTAAACAAATCTCATTTTTTAAATAATCACAGTAGACACCACGGTGAGTGGTATTTCCAAAATTTATATTGACATTTCTTTAGTTACTAAATTGTTGCTTCAGCTTGACCCTTCTAAATCTGCAGGTCCAGACCAAATATCTGCTCTATTCCGTACAGGTTGTGCAAAAACAATCTCAACCCCATTAACTATGCTCTTTAGGGAATCTTTATCTGAATGTACTGTACCAAGTATATGAAAGTCGGCATTTATCACACCGGTTCACAAAAAGGGTCCGAGGACAGGTGTTGTTAACTACAGACCAATTTTTACAGACTTCAAAAAAAGGAGGTTATCAATTCGACCCGTATGTATGTAATATTGTCAAAATTGCACAGTTTTTGTGTATTATGTTAGTCTATATCAGCTTCTAAACATGTGTGCCAAATTTCATAAGTGTATGTGTATGTTCGTATGCATGTTTGTATGTTTGTCCACGCATATCTCAAAAACCATAAGTCAGATTGTAAAAATTCTTTTATAGTTGGACTAGGTATAGTCCGACTTAGGGAAAACTGCAAGTTTCATCAAAATCGGTTCAGTAGATTTTGAGATAGAGTTTAGTGTATGTCAAATTCTAAAACATATCATTATGCATGTTGTATTTTTTTCAATGTTTGCATAGTTAGGCTCTAGCTAAACAATCTCGATGAAAATTTCAAAAAGTGACATAGCAATTTAAAAAGTAATCGTGTAATCGTTAGATGGCAACATAATAAAAAAAAATTTATGAAGTAATGAGTTTCAATTACAATCAAAATTAAAAAAATGAAGAAATAAAAAAGTAATTTAAAAAATTAAACCGCCTTCAAAAAAGACACTGAAAAATACAAAATAACTACTCTTTACTAATCAAAACTCAAGTACAATTAAAATAACTTTTTAAATACGATACACATATCCACATAATTAAATTTGACAGTTATTGAAGTTGGTGCCAAATTAATGTGCAACAACCAATATATTATATTTAAATAAGAGGTAGATAGGTTACGTTAGTACTAATGCTTGTAAAATATTGTCCCGGTTACGCACACACATAAGCCATACACTTTATTTATCCACACAAATAAAATGATGAAGTGTAAAGAAGATAACATGACAATTACCTTAAGCAAAGTGAGACAAATATACATTGCACTGCGTCGCTATACAATGCAAGACTTCAATTGCATTTCAAACTAACAAATCACACGGCTCTCTAAAACCATTGTGATTGGTCCATTTAACTTTCTTACTGCATTTTAAGCGAACTTATTCATAGAATATTAGTAATTAATGCCACAGAACAGACATTTTTGAAAAATATGATTGATGCCTAATGGGTTTAGACAGAAAAAAATTTTTGCGGGTACTGGTAAACAATTTCGGTGGAATCCACCGCTTTATGTACCAATTGCTTGTACTAACTTTCATAGGAATTCCTTTTTATTGCAAGTGATGGCTGGTTTATACGGATTAAGTACCTAGTTAAGTAATTAACAAAATTTTAACTTAATTTTAAGCGACGGGTGGCTTGCACCAACTTTTAAATTCGATTTAAAGAAGTTACATATCGCTTGCACCAACCATCAAAGTTGGTGCAAGGCACCCTTCATTTTAAGTAAGCGTGTTCATGTCATAAATGCTATCCTAACATTTGTTCTAAGTGAGATTTTAGAGAAAGTAAAGGATAAAATAGAGTAGCCAGAATATCTTGAACAAGCGAGATTGTCTTGGTTGAGAAATTGGATAAGCAGGAGAAATTAATATGGTGCAAGTGCAAATTTGTTTCATGAATTGGCGACAGAAGAAGAATGCTTTAATTATTTGCTGTCTAAAGTTGAACACAAGATACAGAAAAATATATTGTGTCCATACACATACACTATGAACGCGACGTTCTGCCAAACTTATGAAATTCACTAAATTTTGCAAGTCCAAATTTTTCAAGTGATTAGCCACGCCCACCAACTTAACAGAAAAATAGACAAAATTCAATTCTACTTGTTTACTTATGCTAAAAGTAATACAGAAAATTTAGAAATATAAATCGGTCCCGATGTTCCGAAAAACATAAATCTCTGTTTTAAAAGAGGTTTCTTTGGTATTTTTTTTGTGTTAATAAAGTTCACACAACAAACAACTGTCAAAATGAAGTCAATGAAATGAAGAATCAGGACACCAAATATCTCTGTCATACGTTTTGTAGTCGCTTATAAAAATTGAGATCCCTGGCGTCAAAATTTCCAGTGCGTCGCCTTAATTTGTAACTTATTACTAAATTCATTGCTTACATGGTCATTAGTCGCTTAAAATTAAGTCAAAATTTAGTTAATACTTATGTGTAAATCAGCCATGAGTAATAACTACAATGAATTGCCAAGAAGATTTGATCTACATCTTCATTGAATGTGAGTATTCCTTTGGCAAGGAGAATGCTCAGTGCGAGTTTTTCCGTTAATTTGTATTTCTGGTTGATAGATAAACTGTAGTTATAAGCCGATGATAGTAATAACTGGAACAATTGTAAATTTACAATGTGTTAATTACGTAACATGTGTTTGCATTTAATGTAACAATTAGTTTTTTAATTATAAAGACTTTTTATTGGCTTTTACATTTCTACTTTTGTTTCAAATTCTTTGTTTTTGGCTGTTGGCTTTCTCGATTATAAATAAAAAACCAAACATATAAAATTACGTTACTTTCGTCTTATTCTAAGTATACACTATCGCATTTTAATTTTTATTAATTTTAACGAAAAGTAAGTATTCTAATAATACAGGTTTTTCTCAAACTATAAATATTATACTATGTATATTAATATTATATTAAAAAGGTCGGTGCCTTTCAACAGTATTTTTAAAGTATTTGGGCTCCTCAAGGATTCCCTAATCGATGCCTTGGGGAAGTTACATTTTAATTACTCTAATTACTTATAATTATAAATTGAAGTGTCATGTAATATTAAGATCTGCAATACTTCTTAAATATAATACTATCATTCAAAACGAAATGATAAAGCGAATTAATATCTCATTTCTACCTAAAATATAGCTTCATTATTTCTATTCTAATTAAGCAAAATTGGACAGACTTCCAAACGCCTTATAATAAACGCAAGTTACGACCACATGTTACATTGCTCACACAAAATTGGTAGGCGTTGGACAGTTAAGATTATTGTTAAGATACCGCAAGGTTGTTGCGAACGCCATTAGTATACAATAAAAATAGCTGAAAGGATCTACGTAGGTACGTTTATAATGACGTAAATTGTTTTTTGAATAAAATAATGTTTTTTCATCTACTTGTTGATTTTCATTTTTAGGGTTCCGTGGGCTATAATGGAACACTTATAATTGAACCATTACAGTTTCGTCACGTCTTTTAGTCCACCTATCTGTATGTCATAACCAATTCATTCAGTCATCTTCAGGTACATCTATTGAACTGTTCGATATAAAGGCAAAGGTTAGTGACCTAACCTAAGAATGGAAAGCAGTAGAAAATTATTTATCTTTTATACCAGCTATTTCAGTCTTATTATTTTCTTTGAAAATGTGTGGCGTATGTGTACCAAATGCTGATTTTTTATTTTTACCAAAGTTTAATTTTCGTTAAAAGAAATATTACATTTTGATTACAATTTTGGTTTTTTTTGTCCAGTTTGTTAATTTGTGAAAATATGTAATAATTGTCAAAATAATTAACTATTCACTCTTTTATGCGAGAGTATCGTCTTCATAGAGTAACTACAGAAATGTTCAGGAAATGAAAGCAACGCTAAGCCGATATTGTAGTAGTTCTCGCCCTCACTAGTTGCTCTCACGTCTTTGGCAGGGCGATGAACTGGCACGGCAAGCCAGGCTGTTTCACTGCGTTCTGGGTGCTCGCCGTGGCTGTCGCTGGTGCACTCGAGGTCTATGATGGTGCTCCACCGGGAGAACACGAAGATAACATATTATATCAGGTTTGTGGAATTGTCAGGGTAGCACTGTCAGGATTTTTTTTTATAAAAGGGGAGGGAAACGTGCAAGCGTGTCACCTAATGGAGAGTGATCACCACCACCCATGGACACCCGCAACGTCCAGGAAAATCACGGGTGCGTTGCCGGCCTTTAGGGAAATAAAGAAAGGAGGGGGAGGGGTGATAGGCCGCCGGTGCCGGCACTCTCACTTACCGGACGAAACACATCAGCAATAGGTGCTGTTATTTCACGCCGATATTCTGTGAGAGGGTGGTATTTCACCAAGCGAGCCGGCCCAATTCGTGCTGCAATGCAGCATGGTTCTACCATACTATAGATTACATCTACCAACTTTTTTTTGAAGGATAAATGTAAGAAAATAATAAGTACTTGCATTTGGTATGCTATTCGGTAACATAATGTAATGATATTTATTATAGTGAAAAGAATTTCGAACTTCATGGTAATTTTCCATCAACAGGCATCGCGACTAGACTTCTAATTCTAACCTAATCTCTAGAAAGTTATTAAATAGGTATCTACATAGAAAAAATATCGAAAAGTGAAATTGTTCATCTTGAGTACTTTTAGTAAGAACCATCTATTATAAATATACACACCTGTCTTCAATCATCGCCTTACCAAATCGTAGATGATCATACCTAGATGATGATACCATTTGCCTTTTTTTATTTCATTTTTAAATTAGAGGTTATTTTTAAAATACAGAGCTTCGGCTGATACTCCAAGCAATGACCCCGAAACAAAATTTAATGTTCTATTTACTACCTCAAAATTAAGCTTCCAGAGTAAAATTTCAATTTCGTAGTTTACGCCTGTGTCTTGCTTACTTCTTGCCCACAGTTACACCTCTTACTGTACATCAAAATCTTGTGTTTGAAATTCGAAATCTTATATTTAGTGTAATTTTGAGTACCTACCTCATTGGCGCAATTTTGGTGCATTTTGCCAATCAGATGAATTTAGGAGACTTATGCCGGATGTCCCCTAATATCTAGCGAACCCCTATTTTTCTTTAGGGGTTAGCTAAGTATTAGAGGACTTTGGTGAAATCGGCCATTACTTTTATCTTGGAGTCTCAGGTTCTCCGCTTCGTTGAATATTTTTTTGCAAATATACTAGGCTTGTATTAGGTAGGTATATGGTACATAGCACACGCATGATGCTTAGTTTAGAGGCTTTAGAGCCAAACGATTAGTGTAACTGTGTTTTGGACTTTTTGCCGGGAACGGGAGCAGTGAGGTTGTCATTTTATTTAGATATTCTATTTTTTACATTTTTGGGAGTCTTAAAGTACAAAAGTTACTTAAAAGTTAAAGCATATTGTGTTTTAAAGTTCTGTGTATGTGAAAAGTATAGAGTAGGTCTAAATAAACATGTGTAGTTGAAGTTCTCGCGCTCTTTCAAGAAGTCCTATATAACTTCAATAAAGCCTACTATCACTGTACTGGAGGAGTTTTACGATAAGAAGAAAAAACGAACTTACTTCGATCGTGCTTCCTCTGTGCGCCATGCCATGAAGAAAAAAACAAAACTGTGTTTTGATTAGTATAATTAGTGTAACTCAAGAGTGTAACAAATATGTCGGAGCTATCAGTATTATCTACCTAAATTGTTTGTTTTTAATTTTTTAACAGGGTTTGTTCATGAAAGATCACGTTATACTCAATATGTACGTATGCACTACTCGTGTGTATATAATATGTATATATTAGTATTTTACGTAATACATTCAGTCAAGAAAGTATCGGGAATGGATGATTTGTTTATGGTTCCAAATTCAATTTTTGTTTTTTTTTGTTGTTGTTAGATTGGCACAACTGTTTTCCATTTTGGCGCGGAGTTTGAGTTGCATCTGTTATTTAGATTAAATACAGTGCTGTTTTTAGTTATATCATTCTAGTGTATATTGTGAATTTCATAATGGACAAAAACATCGAACAAAGAGTTTGTCTTAAATGTTGCATCGCCAATGGAATTTCGTGTTCGGAGTCACTGAAAATGTTACAGAAGGCTTACGGTGAATCGACTTTATCAAAAACACGTGCTTATGAGTGGTACAAAGCGTTGAAAAGCGGTCGAGATTTGATGGAAGATTTGCCTCGCTCTGATAGGCCATCAACGTCTGCAACTGAAGTTAACATCGCAAAAGTGAAGAAAATAGTGACAGAAAATGCTCAGTCAAGTTTGAGAGATATAGCCGCCGAACTTTCTGTGTCTTATGAGTCGATCCGTACCATTTTAAATAATCACTTGGATATGAAACATGTTCCCGCTCGGCTAGTCCCAAAAGACCTGAATTTTCTCCAAAAACTCAATCGCATAAGAGTCGCTGAGGACATGCTAGAACGAGTCAATTCCGATCCAACATTCATGAAACGCATTGTTACTGGTGACGCGACGTGGGTTTACGAGTTTGACATGCAAACTAGTCAACAAGCTTCGGAGTGGCGCCTTCCAACTGAACCGAAACCGAAAAAACCACGCCAAAGTCGATCAAAAGTCAAAGTCATGTTGACTGTTTTCTTTAACTATCGCGGTGTTGTGCACTCGGAGTTCTTACCGGAAGATCAAACGGTAAATAAAGAATATTATTTGGGCGTTATGCGGCGTTTAAGAGAGCAAATTCGACGAAAAAGGCCAGATTTGTGGAAAGAAAACGTTTGAAAAAATTTGGATTTTGCACCACGATAATGAGCCTTCGCACAAGGCCATCATTGTGAATGAATTTTTGATCAAAAACTCAATAAATACCATCGAGCAACCACCTTATTCACCAGATATGGCTCCAGCCGACTTCTTTCTTTTTCCTAAACTCAAATTACCACTTTCATTTCATTCGGTAGAAGACATAAAGGAGAATTCGCGGCGAGCACTGAACTCAATTCCGGAAAAAGCGTTTAAAAAATGTTTTGATGATTGGATTATTCGTTGGCGTAAGTGTATCGCTTCTGAAGGAGCATACTTTGAAGGCGATAAAATAAATTTGGATGAATAACTAACATTTCGTGTATTATTGATCTTTTCCCGGTACTTTCTTGACAGAGTAGTATTACATAATTTTTTTAAATTTCCTTACAAATATGAAACAGTATCTTCGCGTAAAAAGAAATATTAAACTAGCATTGTTTGTTAGCAGGATAATAATCAAATATACAGAAGCTCACCATTGAACATAAAACAAGATGGCATCTACGCAATGTCTAAAATCAAAAATATTCTACTGTATAAACTAATGAAGATCTTACAGCAGAATGATGGCGATCCCAGAACACGTTACAGGTATTGAAATGTGATTCTGAAGTTCTGTAGGCCTCTCAATATTATTTGGATCGATCGACTATTTTTTGTCTCTGAATTCGTAACAAAAATTCTCATGAAGTGTATTTATTTCATACATAAAAATTGTATTTATCGTAAAGCTAAATACCTATCTACAAAGACCGCGATCCTGGGCGCTCCATCCTTTCTGAGTACCTCATTAGGGATATAGCGTGAAGATATGTGTGTGTGTTTGATAGACTAATACAAAAAATATTTGATCTACCATTTTTAAGCCTTACAATATTTTTCATGTTAAGAAACTTGTTAATTTCAATAAATTATGCTCATAAATTAAATTGTGTGAGGAATCGGGGATCAAATCATTAAAATTGGCAACGCATAATAACGATGACACAACATTAAGGCGACGCAGTAATAAATAATAATTTAATCTAAAATAGACCTTCTGCTCCATGCAAACGTGCGCGCGCTAGCTTACGAAAAATACGAAAAGGCAGTTATTTTCGTTTATCGTAAAAACCATAACTAATTTTAAAAAATCCAACTGACATTTTAAATAATATGTTTAGATTAAACTATAAAGAACATTTAGAAACATAAATCGGTCCCATTACTCTGAAAAATGTAAATCATTGTTTTAAAAGAGGTTTCTTTGATATTTCTGTTTGTGTTGCAAAAGTTAACCAATCATGTATTGCAACTGGTAAAATAAAGTCAATAAAATGAGGAATGAGGTTACCAAATATCATTTTCATACGTTTTGTAGTCACTTAGAAAAATAAAGATCCCTCCCGCCAAAATTTCCAATGTGTCGCCTTAAAGTTCAATTTTGATTGACTCGTACTTCGATGGTCGTTTTCAATGAATTTTAATCGTTATGTCATCTAGGTATCTACCTATAACATATAAGTACTTATTTGTAAAGTTCTTTGGTAATTCAAATTCCTTATAACCGACCCTGTAATTTATAATGGCTTTCTTGCAATTGGGCATTATTTTGTATAATTATATCACAGCACAGTCATAAATGCAATCTATTTCAACGATTATTTTGCGTCGACCCTAATTCACCCCAGTGCGGACGTCAATTTAGTAGCTATCACAAGAGGCTTTCTTATTGCTTCTTAAGGAATTAACAAATGGTTGTCCATAGTACTTGTTATTTCTATGGTATACTTATAATAAAAATATTATTGACAATAACATACTGTCTGTATGTGTGCGCGTGTATGTGTGTTCGTCATTATGTGTAGGTACTTAAATTACTTTTGTACCGACAACATTTAATTTGCAGTCATTGTCTTTGTATACTATGAAAATTATCATCTTTACACCATATAAGTGGGTATATTGTATACTCTCAAGGAAATCTTTTCTTCCTAAAATGATATTGACAATTGCAGCATAAATGTAAAGCTAACAATGATAATTAACAATAACTATTAACAATTTTCAGAGTAAATTGGATAACAAGAGACGAAAAACTTAGCCATGAAACGGATGGTAACACTCCTCAAAAGGTTCATTTGAAGGACGTAGCAGTTAAAAGGCTCTTCAACGTCATTAGAGGAAGCAAAACAATAGATTTCAAGACTACGGAACGCGATTTTAGGCCACAGCAGAAATGGAAGATCAAGAAAGGGAAAAGCATGGGTAAGCGATGTTGCGATGAAGGTATTTTTGGGATAATTAGAAATTTAAGGGCACTTAAGCGAATTGACCCTAAAATTAACTTCTTAAAAACATTTTGGAGGAAAATGTTTGAAAATTAGCAGAGCTGATGATAAAATTGCAATGTTATGTTCCTCTGGGGGATTTTGATTGAGAAATTGAGTCTTTGTTACAACGTGTAGAGATTTGGCTAACTGGACTGAATCGTCGCCTAATGTCTATTCCTTCGTACATATGTACATACATATATATCTTTACGCCGTATCTCTAACGGGATTGTCAGAGAGGACGTAGTGTCTATTCAATACTTAAATCGCATCCCGTTCTGCGTTTCGCATCTGTAGCTTGCTACAATAACTTAACAATTACTTAATCTGTGACTGTACCTAACAGTTTTTTTGCGTTCAGAACTGTTCCTTTGCAAGTAAAAGTTTCCTATATACGTTCAGAAAGCAAATTTTGCTTCCGCAGTGATATTTTTGTAAGGAATACTACTTCCGCGGGAACACTTCAGGGAGCTTACCACCGTCTCTTATAGAATTATTAATTTAATGTTACTTGACTTAGAAAGTTCAAAATTCTGACAGTAGGTTCGAGATTAGTTTTATCATTCGACATAATCATCAGTAGGCGAAAGAAATACGTAAGAACCGCGATGTTTAGCCGTCCAACCTACCTTAACTACTCCGTAAGTCAAGTCAAGTAACATTAAAATAATAATACTAAGAAATGGTGGTAAGCCCCTGAATCTACCTCGCGTCATCCCACTCACAAAAATGTATACATGAATTTAACATTTCAGACTCTATCAGAATAAAAGTCAATTTCAAAGAAAACGTTTGAATGAATGAACTATTGTGTCCATTTCTAGCCAATGGAAATAGAGCAGTAGGTCCTTAATATTTAAAGACCATCAGTCCAATTACGATCACATAATAAAACGCGTAAACTTCGTCATGCAATCCTTAGTTCTCACTATCCTGTTGGTGTACTTACCATTTACCGCATTGCCTCTTTATCCTCGTTATCGTCATTATCATCGTTGACGACCTATCCCATATAAAACATCATAGATTTTTGATCTGCGACATATTGAAACTATCAGTTTCAATATATTGAAACTATCAGTTTCAATATGTCAAATTAGTAATTTATCGTATGGGTAGGTACTTGGTATTACTAGCGCAGGCCTGTGAATTCCTGGCGACCTAGGCGAAAGACAGGAACGGTGTCTTTTTAAGAAATTTCGTGGCAAAATAAAACAATAATGTAGATAGATTAAGCGTGTAATTTTTTATCAAAAAATTAGAGTTCTTATTTATTACATGTTGCATTAACTTGTTCACATTCTAGAATCTAGAAAGTCGTATCGTAATGTTTGTCATACAATAATGAACCTTGAATTGGCTTAAATTTGTTCTTTACAGTTTTTAAATGGTGAATTGTACAAATTATGACGTAAACGCAATCACTAGCGAGATTATATTTTTAGCTAACATTTAATTATAGACCTTAAGTGTTATGAATAAAATTACAATTAAATTGCAAAAGAAAGAAAAAATTTCGTGGTAGCATTTAATTTTAGACCTCAATTAATCAGACAAAATTTCAATCAAGTTGTTTCGACGCATTTGTTCAATTGGGGGAATGTTGTCGAATTGTTTGTGTGCAAAGTCACAACTCATCATTGCATTTGCGTGCCCCCCTTAGGTATTTGTGGTAGATGGTAGTAGCTCTCCTCCCGCAAAATGTGCCAAAAATTTTTGTATGACAAATAGCGCGTATATCGCCTCTCGTTGTAAGTACTTAATGTTATTACGTAATGAAGAGTGTCTAAACCTTCCCTTTTTGCTATATGAAAGAGTAAAAATTAAAAAAGAAAACGTTAGGTTAGGAAGATTTATTTTTGTTGCCTTAATTTTGACATTTGTTATTTGCACCGTGCATGGGCTGAGCGGGTGGTGATGTCGAGCAGTGTTGCCAAATCAAAGAAAAATATTTTGGTAGAAAAAGAGTAAAAAGTTGGGAGTATTTTTAAGTTGTAAAAAAAAATGTATTGTATTATTTTTCAATTTCGATGCCGCCGATTGCCGCCACCCTAATACGAGCGCCTTAGGCCATCGCCTACTTCGCCTATATAAAAAGACCGGCCCTGGGTATTACTAATAAGATAACAGAAAATCGTTCTCAGTTTTTGTGAAAATACGAGTAGTTTTAACTATCGTTTCGTCTGAGCTACTCTCCTCTGTCTACTAGACATTTTAAATACTCTTTATCTTATTATGAGATGAGTCTTCAAAGTTCAATATAATACCCTATTATGATAAGCTTTTGACTTTTGAGAGTTCAACGACTGTAGCTCCTTTCGTAGAAATAACGATAAAAAAAAGATGTCAATGCAGTTTCTCGTTATAAATCAACAGTCACAGACTATAAAAAATTAACTAATTTGGCCAGAGATTACAGTAGCCAAAATTCGATGACTAGAAGTGTAACATTAATGGTACCCTAGTGAGCTCTCTAAAGAGCCCTAAGTTCTGCGGAACACAGTTTAGGTAACGCCGTTGTAGTTATCTGTTGGTCTCAGTCCATTTACCATAACTACACTGTTTACTCGTTATATAGAATCGTTGTATAGAAGTATAAGAGGTATATAATAGGATATTAACGATGTTTTTGTTTTATACAGGCTCCCAGATGGTGTGCTATTTCAAGTTATGCGCGTTCCGGTCACCTGCATAATCTAACGCAAGATAACATCACGGATGCGCAAGATCAACAAAACAATTTTGATGTAAAATTGGATCTAATGACATTATGTCTAAATATTAACATCTTTTGGTACTAGATTTTGTAGGAACGTGATATATTGACAATCGAAAGCATTCAGCAAAAGC
This sequence comes from Zeuzera pyrina, assembly GCA_907165235.1. Classification (NCBI taxonomy): domain Eukaryota; kingdom Metazoa; phylum Arthropoda; class Insecta; order Lepidoptera; family Cossidae; genus Zeuzera; species Zeuzera pyrina. The sequence continues at coordinate 23,440,722 of OU015627.1, forward strand.
AAGACAACGCTATCAAAAATATTGCGATATCTTCATTGAAATAAGGGATGTAGGTAGGTATTTAATGGCAGTGTATTATAGATAAAGCCTCATTTCTAACAACCCTCTTCTGATATCTTGCAACACTTACCTCATGTTTTTACCTAGTTATTATTGACTTAGGACGAGAAGTTTACCCAAGAGGATTAAATTATATTCTAGGAAAAATAATCTTCTTTTATTGACGATAGTACCAGCCAGTGGATGTCACGTTCCTACACACATTATTACCAATTTATTCAATTGTTTTCCGGCTCTTATTTAAATTAATTGTAATGTACGTAATAATGTATTTAATTTTATTATGTTATTAACTTCTGGCCTACGGTTTCGTCTGTACGAATGAATTATGAAAAATAAATAGGTCGCGACAACATCAGTTCTGCACCCTCAGTGTACCATGGCACTAAGTATAACGGACTGTATGAGGAATAACAGAAGAAAATATAAGAGAACCAGACGCGACCGATTTATTCCAGAGCTACTTATAAAATAAATATCAAAAAGCGTAATAAAAATGACTAATATTTTGAATTATATTCTGAATAAAAAATTATATAAAAAAGAAAAATAATATGAAAAAGAGATGCATCTTGCACACTAACTATACCCTATTTATAAACTTAGCGCAATCATACGTACCCTATTGAGTAACAGGGACCCTATTCTTTTAAATAGTGTAATGTGCACTGAAAATCTTTAGAAATTTTTCAGTGAAGCTTGAATAAACAATCAGACAAGAAAATATACATTACGGAAATCTATTTCAAGTGATTATTTGTATATAATTACAATAGCATTTATAATTTATAAAAGTCTGGACGCTAAGTAGGTAATGAAATTAATATACATATGGTAGATTCAAATTGACATAGAGTGTAACCTGTTTAAGTGGGCCCTAAATGTGTGAGAAACCTATACTACCGATAATTACAGCGAGGTCCCGAAACTTTTGCATTGAAATACCTCTGTCACTGGGAGTTTTTAAACCTTTATCATTGATATTTTATTTTTTGGATTTTATTTTTTTATAATAGAGGGGGCAAATGAACAAGTGGGTCACTTGATGGAGAGTGACCACCAGCTGTCATGGACACTGGCAACGTCCGGAGAGTCACAAGGGCGTTGCCGGCCTTTAGGGAAATAGGGAAAGGAGGGATGGGGAGGGGGAGATGGGCCACCGGCACTCTCACTCACAGAACGAAACACAACAGCAATAGATGCTGTTATTTCACGCCGATATTCTGTGAGAGGGTGGTATTTCACCGGACGAGCCGGCCCAATTCGTGCTGCAATGCAGCATGGCTCTACCACTCAGAAAATTTCTTCGATGTTTTTCTCTATAATTGGGACTTAGTAGCTCCCAATCATAAATCATAGGACCCTTGATATCTCAGTTATACAGGTTACACCGTAATTCTAAATTCTGCTTTGAAATTTCACTGAAAAAATACTTTAGTTGCTATTACAAAAGTTTTACTAAACTCGTGGATTAATTTCGGACTGATACACAGAAATTGTTGATTTCACTAAACTTAAGACGACGCATTGATATACAATAATTTAATCTAAAATAGACCTCCCGTTCTATGCAAACGTGCGCGCGTTAGCTTACGAAAAATACGAAAAAACAGTTATTTTCGTTTATTTTAAAATTATATAATTAATTTTATAAAATCCAACTGACATTTTGAGGAATATATTTAAAGTAAACTATACAGAAAATTTAAAAATAAAATTGGTCCCGTTGCTCCAAAAAACGTAAATCTCTGTTTTCAAAGAGGTTTCTTTGATATTATTTTTTGTGTTACAAAAGTTGACCAACCGAGTATCGCAACTGTCAAAATGTAGCCAATGAAATGAAGAATCAGGATACCAAATATCACTGTCATACGTTTTGTAGTCATTAAGAAAAATTAAATACCAGGGGGAATAGACAAGTGGTTCAATTGTCGTAAACGCTAATAGAATAGAGTGACAAATACCGCTTAATCTAGCGCACTGGTTCCCAAACTCATTTTGTCTACTGAGTCGAGAGCTCATGCAGTCGTTGTCTAAGATGCCTCCTAGCTAAATGAAATTACAAATCACCCCCCAGGCCTCTACACAACGCCCCCATTTTTTTTCTGGGTCTCTTACCGCACCCCTTTAGGCCTGTAGCGCCCACAAGGGGGCGTTATCGCCCACTTTGGGAATGGCTGATCTAGCGTAACGAATTTTAAATTTTTAAAACGTTACTAACTTTCTTATATATCAAACAAAACTTAAAGTCGTGTGAAAATCGCCGTACAAAATTTAGCCAAGTGGCACATTTGTCGAGTAATTACGCCAGCAAGCGTATTAACTGTGCGAAACCTTTGCCACTTGTCTATAGGGCCGCTAGTGTCAAAATTTCCAATGGGTCTTAAAATGTTTAAATATTTACAAAACTGTTTTGTGTAATTAACGTTAAGTAATACGTAATATTAACTAAGGTAGGCCTGACGTACTCTTAAACTAAACTCTTTAATAATTAATTTTAACATAAAATTTTGTAAATTTTATTATGTTAGAACGTGTAACTTCAATCTCTTTTATTTTATGAATTGAACATTCCTGATATTACGAGTATAAAAATAATTTATACTTTAGTGAACTTTGGTTGGTTTTACGAAGCAACAGATCAATCCTCGGAATTCAATTAAAGTATTTTTACAGTGATACTAGGTTATACTAAGTTTATTCATTGCCAAAGGCTTATTTAGTCTTCTCTGAATCCAAAGCAATCCCTTCTAAATTTTTTTTTCATAAATATTTTCCAGTGACATGTCAAGATTTTAGAATTTTACAAATACTTAACGCATTTCTTGTTTCATTTACACTTTACAAGCAAATATATCCATAATTACTGCGAGATGAATTCGATATATTTTTACTGTAATAAATATTGAACATTTTAATTTTATTTTTAATTAAATTAAAATTATATTTATTTTTGCATGAATTATATCTATAGCGCTATCTATATGTATATCGTAATTTTGTATTTCGCCAACACTTTATATATAAAAATAGTATAAAAAAAATGATGATCTACTGCAATGTGAAATTTGATATCGTTATTGAGTCAACATTGAAGTAGAACATCGAAAGATAAAGTGGTTAGGTAGTTTATTATTATCTAAATCGTGTAAAATCAATTAGATACATATTTGAGAGTTGCTAAAATTTCAAATTCGTCGAAAAAGTCGCTTATTTAAGAAACATTTAACAAGTTTCATAAAATAGTATTGAATTGTATATTTGTGCCTAAAATTAACTGAAAAAGTTATTATCATGATGCACGAAATGTGTAATAAAACATTTCTTCATTATTTCCGTTTAGGGGTGGACAGAGTATTGAGGTGCAACAAAATTACACTTTGACACCTTTGACTTCGGCTATCTTACTCCATACACGGGCCATTGGGCATTTATGAGGGCACCCGCGACTGATGCTTACAGTTGAGTAATATATTACTTAAACGACGGTCAATCCCACAGCTCTTCACCTATCTGCTCTCGAACATTCAACGTACGATCTCGTCGTGACTAATCAGATCACAGTACACCGTACACTTTAGTTTCAATTATGCACCATCTATGGATTTACTGGGGGCCTAGATGAATAGCTCAATTGTCGTAAACGCTAGTAGAACCATAGAATTATCGTAAAATAGAATGACAAATATCCCGTGATCTAGCGTAAGGAATTTTAAAATTGGTAGTCAAACGTTATTAACTTTCTATTCAATCAAACGAAATGTAAAGTCGTGCGATGAAACGTACCGAAATGGCACTTTGATGATACGAAGCGTTTGCCACTTGTCTAGCCGCTCTGGTCTGTGTACTGTTAGACCGGCAGCTAGGTGCAGATTTTTTCGATCAATCGAATCACGTATGCCCTTCAGGATTTTCGTCATTTAGTAGGTGTAGATTAACGACGCGGGTGTGCGAGATCGTGATCGCGGGACATGCCTCGTACAATTGAGTTTCAAATTGATAAAAAAAAATCTATTTTTAATCAATTGAATCACGTATGCCATGCACGTTTAATGATGATTTGTAAAAAAAAAATCCAGCGGAAAACCATCGGCATACGTGTAGGACGGGTCTTTTGGGCTAAGATCGTCGCTTACATTTGAAAAAAAAAATTGCTTTTTATTAATCGAATCACGTATGCCATTTGTACCAAATAATCATTTTGATGACAAAATTCAGCGGAAAACCCTCGGCATACGTGTAGCGCGGGTCTCGAGGATTAGTGCCTACTACTACTTTTGTAAATTTTTTTTTCTTTTTTAATCAATCGAATCATTCACGAAACCTATTGCAAAATTCAGTTTATACCTTTAAATAAAGGTATAGAAAATGGCATACAATTACCATGGGTCAAAACTGCAAAAAAATTCAGAAAAGTTGCAAAATTTTGAATTTTTTATTACCCATCGAATCACGTATGCCCTTCGAGATTTCACCTTATAATCATGCAATTGTTCCAAGATTCAACGGGCATACAAATCGTGTTGGGCAATCATCGTATAAAATTCGAATAAATGCTTACGACTAAATACGATATATTTAAAACTTTGATATTATTCTTTATCAATGTAATCACGTATGCCCTTTGAAATTTAAACGTATAATCATACAATTATTTTAAAAGTCAAGAGGCATACGAATCGTGCTGGGCAATCATAGTGTAAAATTGTAATTAACACGTGCAAATAAAAGAGATATATTATAAAATTCGATATTATTTTACATCAATCTAATTACGTATCTCTTAGAATTTTTAACGTGTAATCATACAATTATTTAAAATTTCAAAGGACTACGAATGATGCTGGGCAATCATTGTACTTATATAGTAAACAGGTTGCTCATGTTTATTACCTTTAGCTTATAATATATATAATATATACTTATATATCTAATTTTATAATATACGAAGTACTTCATCGCTTTTCTCCTGCAAATAACATGCTAATAGTTTGTATTTTCTACAACAGATGTCATTATAAAAAAAAACATATTAACCATTTAAAACAAAAATCTTGTTAAGTTTACAAAAATTCATATGATAAATTTTTGAACAGCGTAGGAAGGTAGGAGGTGGAAACTTGTCGTAATACAAAGTTTTTCTTTGGAGCCCTACCCCCCGCAGCGCCCGGCCATAAAACAAAAAGAGAACCTTTGCAATGTAGATATGTAGAATAGGTCTTAGGTCAATAAACCATGACGCTAGTTCGCCCAGTGGCGTGTTTATTTGGAATCTTCCAAAATTTAAATAAACTACAAAATTTTCATTTTCTGTAAATTACATGTGGTATACTGCTTTTTTTTATACAATTGTTCCTCTAAATTCGTATGCCTCTTGAATTTTAAAATAATTGTATGATTATACGTTTAAATTTCAAAGGGCATACGTGATTACATTGATAAAAAATAATATTGAATTTTTTAATACATCGTATTTAGTCGTAAGCATTTATTCGAATTTTATACGATTATTGCCCAGCACGATTTATATGCCCCTTGAAACTTGGAACAATTGCATGATTATAAGGTGAAATGTCGAAGGGCATACGTGATTCGATGGGTAAGACATGACCCCTATTTTTGACGTGTTTTTAACGTATGCCGCCACTTTAGACCTCGTTAATAAGTATGCCGTTGAAATATATAAATCATTTTACAAAGAATAACTGAATGTTTCCAAGGCATACATGATTCGATTGATTAAAAAAGAAAAAAATTTTTACAATAGTAGTAGGCACTAATCCTCGAGACCCGCGCTACACGTATGCCGAGGGTTTTCCTCTCAATTTTGTCATCAAAATGATTATTTGGTACACATGGAATACGTGATTCGATTAATAAAAAGCATTTTTTTTTTCAAATGTAAGCGACGATCTTAGCCCAAAAGACCCGCCCTACACGTATGCCGATGGTTTTCCGCTGGATTTTTTTTTTACAAATCATCATTAAACGTGCATGGCATACGTGATTCAATTGATTAAAAATTGATTTTTTTTTATCAATTTGAAACTCAATTGTACGAGGCATGTCCCGCGATCACGATCTCGCACACCCGCGTCGTTAATCTACACCTACTAAATGACGAAAATCCTGAAGGGCATACGTGATTCGATTGATCGAAAAAATCTGCACCTAGCTGCCGGTCTATGTGTCTATGAAGAAGAATGAGTGATCCATTTATAATTATTAATTAATAAAGTCGTTTTTTTAATTAATTACCGTTTCATTATCCGATTCGATCGATTAGTGTAGTGATTTAGGCGTTGTGTGTAGGCGCGGAAGTTTCCAGGTTCGATTCCCGGCCGGGCCAATTTAGAAAACTAACTTTTCTAGATTGTCTCGGGTCTAGGTGTACTGGGAAACGCCGCTAGTAGTCGTCGTCTGGTTCTCATAGCACGGGGAAACCCTAGTTTGAGACCAGATGTCTATCTGTATCACTGCAACCAATTCTAATCCATCGCGATCGCTACTGTGTTTTAGCATTATCGAGTGTTTTTACTTAGCCAGGAAGCAAAGGATGTTCCTTGAAGTAACATGCTGAAGTTCCTCCAGACACAATATACTGGCCAAAATAGATTCGACAAGCTTTAGTTCATAATTACACAGAACGTTCATAGGTATTTCTTCCGCCGCCTTAGCAGTACCGTACAGAGCACATTCTTGTTTGGGAGAAACCTATATACTGGCGATTTGGTTATTTCAGACGAGGGTTCCTGAGCATACCTTTTTTAGGTCTTTGTAAGAATGTTGTATTCGCAAATCATAGAAGTTTAAATTTGTAATAAATATGTGTTAATTATCTATATTTCTTGTAATCATGACGGCCGTTAGATGTACGATCTGTCTTTTTTGTTTGTCTTATATTAAAAATATACCAAAATAATTATCATTGAGTGGGTGAGACATTTTGGCAATCATAAAGTTAACTGAAAATGCATTTCTTCACTGCTATAATATCTTCCCGCATCGACGCTCGTGGATCCCACGCGATGTTCTACACCCTCTTATGTTACTTCTACGTTAAGTACTACCTACCAGCCCCTGCAGTCTCGACATAGATAGCGATCGCTTTACGACCGATTTCGGTTGATAAGTCATAACGATTAATTTTTAACGATTTTTGAAAGTCACACATTAAAACTATCGATTGTGATTGGAATCATATCGAATCTAACTGTCAACTTTACGATTGCTGATAATGTTTTTACGATCAAATTTGACAGCTCGCAAAGTGTTCGTGCTTATCGTTACGGTAAGCGATTTTTTTCGTTATTTTTATCGATAGCTAGTTTACAAAAATAATCGCTATGTCGGGACTGCAGCTCCTGGGTACACACTACATTAGCAGCCATCTTGGAACTTGTTGGTACCTACATCAACAAATGAAAAGTAATGGCACAAATATAAAATTCAAATTGTTTTCAATTCGTTTGATATGCTGTATAATAGATTATAAAAGAACAATTTAATCTATTGAACCGCAATTTTAATTGTGCGAACTTTAACTGTCTACCCATATATCTTAGATTAAGTACTACATTATATCTTAGATTGATATTTATGTAAAAGATATGAAAGATAAGAAGAATAGTAAAAAAGTAACTCGTTACGAAAAAAAATATTCAATAACGGCATTACCTATCCCTCCGATTTGTTAATTATTTACAATTACATATTCTTGATAGAATTGTCTAAATGTTTTGTAAATTATTAAAACACTATTATTTTTAAATAAAATATATGAAGTTTCATTGTGTTTTAGTATTATTACATTCCGTATTTATTATAATACATAATATCCAAACGATCCTTAACAGTGTCTCAACGTCCTTATCAGGCTAGTTAGAGAGGTCGGAGTGCCAAGTATCGCGGTCTTTATAGAATATACTTATTTCGCTTCTTCAAATCTCATAATTCTCCTTACACACTTTTGCTTAGATATACGAGTATTTTTCCATTAGCTAACACTGGCTATTTGATCTTCATAAGTCAGCCTTGGTCTTCCTTAGCTTCTGGTATCACTCACTTTCGCTCTGTAGATTTTCTCCGTCAGTCTTTCATTACTCATTCTCTCTATGTGCTCGAACCATTTAAGTATTCCTTAATTCATTTTTACAATAACACCGTCGTCAAACCTTGTCATACTGCGTATGTCTTTATTACTTATTCATACAATACAACAATAATATCTTATACGTTAAGTTACTGCGCTCGGCGCATAATATTTTGTTGTGCCATGGCTCAATTTTGAGTTAACTCAAAGCGCCGACGCAGTGAAATGCGCCTGAGTTATTAAGTTGGTGCAAGAAATTTTACTAAGTTACCTATGCGTACTCTATGGAAACATGAACATGCAGAGATACATGTAAATAATATGCTGTTAAAATCGTACATTCCTTTTCAACTTCTTGTAATCGGCTATAATTTATGCCATACGATCAAATGCAGTACCTAAGTTAAATGCAGTAGAAATGTGATCTCTTAGAAGTATGTGCCATGTCACCCTTGCGGACAAAATAAGCAATGAAGATACGTAGTATGACAGGATTTCACGATAGTGTTATTATAAAAATGAAGAAAGGAATGCTAAGATGGTTTGGGCACATAGAAAGAATGAGTAATGAAAGACTGACGAAGAATATCTATAGAGCAAAAGTGAGTGGTAAAAGAAGCCAAGGAAGGCCAAGGCTGACTCGTGAAGATCGAATAGCTAGAGTGTTAGCCGACGGAAATGTCAAAAGCACTCGCGTACCTAGGCGAAAACGTGTGAGGAGAATGATGAGATTTGAGGTAGCGAAAGAAGTATATAAGGACCGCGACGCTTGGGTTCCGTCCATTCTGACTACCCCGTTGGGGATACAGCGTGAAGATATGTATGTGTGTGTATGCATACGATCAAACTTCGAAGTCACTTCTAGTAATAAATCTCTACTTACTTGGTTTCTAAAGTAGCTAAAGGGTTTTTATATGCGGTCAATGGCGAGTACTGTTGCTGTTACTTAAGCCATAGATCAGCAAGCCCTAGACGACACTTTTGCATCTGTCCAGAGTTAATAATATGTATATTACTTTAACAATGACGACGCCCACAGCCGTTCGCCTGTCCATTCTCTTATAATTCAATGTTCGATTTCGACGTGACCCACATTAGGCTGTTTTTTCACGAGCCACTGCACGGCGCGATTTGTTGCGACGACACACGACACAATGGTGACATCTTGTTTATCGAACGTTTCTCCACGACTTCACGGCAACGACACTTTCGTCGCCGTGTAAAATACGAGCGCGTTCATTGAATAACGAATTAGGCTTGTATTTTATTATGCGGACCCTCGTGAGTAAATTCATATAGATGGTTATATCGTCACCGTAAAAAAATTGCGACAACATAGCAGTAGCGACGACATAGCCGTACAATCGTTTGTTAAACGTGTCTTATCTGTGCGGTGTCGTCACGTGAGTACACTGTTCATATGAATGTATAGTGTTCGGAGTAGTCATTGCATTTTGTCGTGTCATGCGGTGGCCCGTGGAAAAACGGCCTTACTATACACTGTCCCGCGACCGGTGAGATTTCGACACAATTGATTTTATTGTTCTAAGGGCCTTCAATACAAAATTGTTTCTACAAGCAATAGGCCACAGCCACAGCCACTTTCTTCGACTTAACTGGCTTTCAAAACTAACGCAATGATCTTTGTTTAAAATGGAATCACATCATTTCGAATTTCATCTAACAGTGGCTGTTGCTCGCGACTTAGTCCGCGTGTAATTAAAAAAAGCAACCTATGTTCTTCCTCGGGGCTTAATCTACCTCTATTTTAAATTTCACCAAAATCCGTCAAGCCGTTTAGAAGGAGAAGAATTACGAAAATACACATTGGAATTTTATATACAGTCGACTCTCGATAATTTGACACTCAAGGGACCAGAGAAAATTTTCAAATTACCAAGGGTTCAAAATAACAGGAGTTTAAATAACCAAGAGGGAGGGAGGAAAAAAATTTAGTAAACAAGAGTTTGATCAAAATTCGTGATTTATTATTATAAACGTTTGTACAATTATTTATTCACAAACGTTCATTTTAAAAAGAAGTCCGTAATATTCTGTTGAGTGAGCGACTTCAGTCTATCACTGTCCAATGAATTTTCGATAGTGGTGAGAGCTGCGAAGAAATCGTCACTTCTGTCGGTTCTCAACAGGACAGGTCTGTCCATTACAAACGCTTCAAATTATAGAGAGTAGGGAAGCCTGGACTCCAAATTATTGCATGTTAGCGTGCAAGATACTATTCCTTCAACTTCAAATAACCGAAGGGACCAATTAATATTGATTTTATTCAATTTATCAAGTATTTTTCAAGAGACCGGGAAAAATTTTTAAATTATCGAGAGATTCAAATTAATCGAGAGTCGACTGTACATGATAGCGATCTGCCCCGCCTTTGTACGGCTAGAAACTTTTTTTAAATAAAATACAGCCCAAGTTACTCGCTGATAATGTAGCTTTCTATAGGTGAAAGAATTTTTGAAATCGGTTGAGTAGTTATTGAATTTGTCCATTACAAACAAACGATCAAGTTTTTTCTCTTTATAATATTAGTATAGACAGTATAACTGCTATATGTTTATGGATAAATCAGGTGTTGCTTATAACTTGCTTTTTATTTTTAGCTTCCAATGTAAATATACGCACTAGTGAGTTATTGTTCACAGAATACAGAATAAGCAAAAACATATGTACCTACGTCACTTGTATGACTAAATTATAATTGCAGTGTTGAAGGTTGTCACTTGACCTGAAAACATTTACTTGCGTTTCCATTTTCTATACATGTATGTGTAGTTATAATTTCCTAGTTAAACCATAGATATTTTTTAATCACAGAGAATAAATCACACAGATCTGTGATTTATTAAAAATAATTTATTTATTTGCGTAAATAAGTGTATGTGGTTGTGAAAAGTGACTATTAGTATGTGTTTATGTTGTTCTGTAGTTTCATTTACGTTGGGTGAGTACTTTTTTTTGATAAAGAGGATTAAAAATGAAAACTAATTTAAAATAATCAAAGTTGTATTTGGGGAAGTCGGGTCTTTGACTGATATTTTGTCGGGTCTGTTAATTTTTTTTTATAAATCTGTAAGAAAAAGACCTTTAGTTACCTGTACATTATTTATAAACATGAAGGCCTAATAATTATTGACCTTTTTAAAGTTTTAGGATAAACAATAATTATTTAATCTAAAATAGACCTTCAACACTATTCAAAAGTGTGCGCGCTAACTTAGGAACAATAAGAAAACGATTATTTTATTTGATCGTTTATATTAAAAACTATAATTAATATTGATATATTCAACTGACATTTTGAAGAATATGTTTAGATTAATCTGCACAGAACATTAAGTAGCATAAATCGGTTCCGTTGGTCCGAAAAATTGTAACATCTGTTTTAAAAGAGGTTTCTTTGGTTTTTTTTTCTGTCGTAAAAGTTAACTAATCGTGCAACACAACTGACAAAATGAAGTCAATTAAATGAAGAATCAGGTTACTAAATATCACTTTCATACGTTTTGTAATTACTTAGAAAAATTGGGATTCCTGCCGTCAGAATTTCCAATTCGTCGCTTTAAGAGATAAAGGCGGCCATGATCGAGTTTAAATACGCACTACAGTCCCTCTATGGTCCTTACTGACATGAAAAATTAAAGTATTAAGAAGTATTATCTATTGTTAATTATTTTTAATTGCTACATTTTCATGCTGCATGGTTTCTAACAAACAAGTGTGTGACAAGAGGAAGCTTGCGTAGTCCTTGAAATACCTACCTAAGGGGGCCTAAAAGCCCTGAAAGCGCTTAATTTGGGTCCTAAAAAAGGAGTAATCTCTATTTAATAGATGCCGTTCAAAATAAAAATTATTTCAAGTGATTGATAAAATCATTACCATCATTTCAGTTTGGCTTCGGTTAAGATTATGTCTTTTATGGTATTATGATGATATAATACTTACATCATAAATATTATTTGTAATATATCATCACAAGTCAAGACACTCGCCAGAAGTATTTGCTCAAGAGTTAGTTTCACTTTCGTTAATCTATATATATATATATATATATGAAAGTTATTTTTCTTTGACCGCGATAAACTTGAAAACTACTGGGCCGATCGGGATGGGACCATAACCATTCGACGCGGAATTAGTTGTAGATGATTATAGGCTACTTATTTTTTGAAATCCATAGACCCTTCACCATTTTTAAAATGAAATGTACTATTAGGTCCAAAATTTTCACTTACGTCCAGCGAAGCGGGCGGGAAACGGCTTGTCTTTTCTATATTCAAAAACAAGTAATTGCCTCGGATTCTATAATCAAGTACTTAAGAGTACCTATTCTGACTAAGGTAAATTCGGTTAATAAAACTAAATAAGTGACAATATATCACTGCATTACATTTGCGCTTCCGGAACGTCAGTATCTATACGTCTCATATACGGGTGAATTTTTAGGCACTACAGAAACTTAAATATTAAGATCTATGATTAAAATAAAAATATACGTATTTTTTTAGTGTCGTTCAGTACTAAAATCATAAGTTATGACACCACAAAGTTGTCTCAAAATAATCGCGACGTTCACGCGCACCTCGTCCCAGCTGGTCCACCCGCCGCCGGGGTCATTCACCTAATTCATAAGTTGCAAATTTTCCCTTCATACTTTCACGGCCTTAGGACCGTCAAAATGCAAAAGGTTTGTTTGTTTTTTTGTGATTTGAATGTAACTAATAATAAAGGAAAAGAAATTTAATAACTGTTGTTTGCAACTTTGAGGAAGTCTATTATTTAAGATAATGTGTAGTTTTAAGTTTGTAAATATTAACGTATGTATGTACTTTTTGTTAATGTAAATAAAGATTTATAAGTGTCATAACTGTTGTTTAAAGTAACAAAATCAGATAATAGCTTTTGCATTTAGGCGTATTTAAAAAATTTGAATCGACTTATGTGCAATTAAATAATTAAAAATCAAATAATCGCCTATTCGCTAAAAATCAAACCTAACAATACCTACTTTAATAAATATTCAAAATGTAATCCATTTCTTTCTAAACAAAGTCTAGCACGTTTAAATGTTACGTTCCCAACCTTGACTATTCAGTTTCGTCCGCACGCTTATTACGTAACTTGCAGCCAGCATGCGACAGCCAATATCGCGCGATATCTGCTGTCAAAATGAGAATTTGTGTAATGTAATTTGTATAGTGATATCAATTTTTTAATACAATTAGGCACCGGTCCCGCAGTGATCGCGTGACTGTCGCTGTCTGCAATTTTTTAGGTAATAACCCGCCGATATAAGGGGTACGGACATCCCCTTAGCTTACGCAAATTTTCACCAAATATCCACATTCATACGTTTATGTAATTTCCACTTTTCTATATTTTATTAGCATTTACAACTCTGCCTTTTAACGCCGTGAAGTCACGAGTAAGAAGTAAGTGCGAGTTCTTTGCGTCTTCGAGATCTTTGCGTTTTTAAGTAATTCTAAGATATCATGACATATCTGAAAGTCAAATCTACATTCGGAGATAGACGTGCACTGAAAAGAACCAGTAAGAAATATAGTCAAGTGTCATATTTCAACATCATATTTAAAATGATAACATTTGAACAGCTAGTAAATGCACGTGAGAGAGTATTTGAAGATTTTATTTCATTTGGATTAAAAAAAGGATTTTGTTATTTTTTCTTCATTGCATTGTATTTATTCTATATTACTTAAATAAAATTAAGTCGTAAAATCACTGTAGAGCAATTTTTTTTACTTTTATGGGCGTTTGAGGCCGAATATTTAGGGTTGCTAATAATACTTATAAAAAAGTATTGTAGGTTATTTTGGGTAAAAATTTTGAGAAAAGTTTATTTTATAGAGAGTAATAATAATAAAGTACAAAGTACACGAAAGTTTACATACTTATTTTACTTCTAGGATTCAATAAACTAAGTATTTGTAACTAATTATATATGTTTATTTATTTTAACGTAACATATTTATTTTGACATAATAAAGAAGCCGACACGCGGGGTTATTACCTAAAAATTTGCAGACAGCGACAGCCACGCGATTATTACGCGACCGGTGATTAATTGTAATAAAAAATTGATATCATCTATGACTATTACGTGTCTATTATCTTATGACCGTAAAATGCACTTTCTGCGGTTGATTTAGCGCCACTATACAAATTACATTACACAAATTCTCGTTTTGACAGCAGATATCGCGCGATATTAGCTGTCGCATGCTGTCTGCAAGTTACGTAATAAGCGTGACGGTTCTCTAATACAGCTAAAAGTAAAACAAATATATGTTTGAAAAAGTAGGTACATGTAACAAATAACAAAAACTTAAGTACAAAAGTAACCAATAACTGCGATACAAATACCCATGTAATTAATTAAATTTAAGAGTTACTACTATTAAATGTAAGAGATTGTTATATTTAGCGAAACCTCATAAAATTCATTTACGATAGTACAACTCGCCGCCGCCACTCATCGAGGCGGTGCTAGTATCTCTGTCGACTTTAGAGAATACCAAATCATAGTTGATAATCTCACCGCGGATTCAGAAGTGAATTTGACTAATTTGCGTTAGAGAATCGCACTACAGTTCATAAATAACGTAATTCTGAGGTAACAAACATAAAAAAAACAAAAAAAAAATTAACCGAATTGAGAACCTCCTCCTATTTTAAAAAAAAATTATCCCTTAACAATATAATAATGTAATATAATATTGCTCAAATGAAATGTAGCAACCTTACGTGTACTTACCTTGATAACAACTACACTGCTAAAACGAGGAAATCGAAAAAACACTGATCTAGGAAGACGTTCCAAATTAGTATTCAATACGCATTACGCAATAGAAGTATTTTACGTACTATGTATAATGAATAAAAATAGTAATTGATATAATTATGTTCTCATACGCAATACTGTTCATAACGGACCGTAAAATTTTAGGCTGAAAAATATTTATGCTCTGAATAAAAATTCTTTTATTAATATTTTTGATAAAAGTATGATATTATGCTCATACTTACATATTCTTTAGTTTCTTATTTATTTAAGTGCGAACACGTAGTACATATTATGTATAATAATTACCGTAAATTTTATGTTTACAGTAATTACCGTTACATTCGACGTAGGGTTTATCCGCAACTTTTTTAGTTTATTTATCATAATTTCAGTAAATAATCATTTTTTAAGGAATTGAGTATTCGTCGCAGTACCACTTTATTTTGGGATGCATTTAAACCATCTTCAAAATTAGTGAAAATGTAGATAAAATTGCTATCAATTGCTATATAAAAATATAACTTCATACAGTTAAATGTTACTCCCTTTTTAAAATATATTATCTTAAAATGAATCATAGAAGCTACAAAATAATCTTAGTATCTATGGGAATGTTGGTACTTAAAAACAATATCCCAATAAAATTTAATTTGCTACGATCACAAGCGTTTACATCAAATACTTAGCTCAACTAAAAATATTAACGTGCGACATGCGCGGTGTATGAAAAGTGTGGGTAGGTGTGAAATAAATTATCTATATATAATGTTCGCCTGTACATAAATTATTATTTATTTTAACATGTGAATTTATGCTTGTGTGTTTGTTTATGCGTAATGCATATTAGTGTAACATAATATAAATTTATGTTCATTTGCAAATGGAAATAATATGTAAATATGCCATGAAGTTTACGATTATCTAGCGACACTTCGAACTAATCTTTGAATCTATCTGGATATTGTACTCTGAAGAGGTAGTTGAAGACAAATTATATAACCTCGAGTACCTTTTGATGATTAACGGTTTCATTTCTGTCTCTTTCTAACATTTGGAATTAACTCAGAAGTACACGTAAAGGTGTATTATACATACTAGTAGTATATATATATATATAATATTGCCATATGTAGACATACCAACATCAAAAAATAAAAAGAGATAGAGGAGAAAGGAAATAGCGATGTTTCAAGATTTTTCTCAACTTCAACTACTTCCTTAGAGTGCGGCATCCTATATAAATACCGCTCCATGTATAAAGCAGATTCTGAGCTAGCGCTTCGCCGGCTGCTGCTGCTGCACGCTTGCGTCGCTCGGCTCGCGCGTTGTGGTAAATATACTAACCTACCCAAAAAAGTGATCATATATAAATTACAAAAGGTATAAATTTAATCAAAAGCTATTAAAGAATATAATGGTTACATAATTAAATGTTATTCCGTCATTAACAACAACAACAAATGCCAACAAAAAAATAAGCAATCTTTTAAAATAATTGATTGTCCTGTGTCAAATAACATTTTCTATAAATTAAATAAATAAAATTAACAAGCTGTCATTCTGATAAAGCCGCCATATCCGGCGCAGCGAATGGAGTTGGTGCATTGCGCGACGTCTCTACCTAACTCCTGGAAATAACTCGGAAACACACCTACTAGTATATATAAGATTGCTCTACATATATATACCGACACAAAAGATGAAAAGAGATATAGAGGTGTTTCACGATTAATTTCTCGACTTCACCTATCTTCTTAGAGTGCGGACTCCAATTATAATACTGCTCCTGGAAATATCTCGGAAATACACCTACTAGTTTATATAAGATTGCTATATACAGATATAGCAATAGCAAAAGATGAAAAGAGATGGAGGATCACAGAGATGCTTCGAGATTAAATTTCTCGACTTCAACTATCTCTTTAGAGTACGGACTCCTGTTTCAATACTGCTCTTGGAAATAACTCAGAAATACACCTGCTAGAGTATATAACATTGCTATGTATAGATATACCAACAGCAAAAGATGAAAAAAGATGGAGGATTATAAAGATGTTTCGAAATTAAATTTCTCGACTTCAACTATCTCTATAGAGTGCGGACTCATGTTTCAATACTGCTTCATGTAGCGAATTAAGCGGATTCCGGTCTGACGCTTTGCCGGCCGCTACCGCAGTACGCTGGCTTTGCTCGCTCGGCTCGCGCGTTGTGGTAAAAAGATCTAACCTTTTTTTTTTTGCGTCAGGAAATGCTTTATGCATCCCGTCCTGCCGTAGGGGGGTGGCAGAAGGGTATGTGGGACTCCTCGACATTAGGGTGCTAGGCCGAGTCTACCCACTAAAACCTGACGGTGTTCCTCGAGAGCCTTGATGCCAGGGCAACGGGAGCGCGTTGGCATTCTGCCGCGACCCCGGCGGCTATGCCCAGCCTGAGCCGAGCCCTCCTCCGTTTGCGGGCAGTTTGACCTGCCCGCTCTCCTGGGAGGCGCGCGGGAACAACCGCGCGCACCATCCCGAGGCCATTGGTGAGGCGCCTTCCCCCGAAGGACACCCCAGGCCTCCGAAGTGGCGGCTTCCGCACCCCGCCTACACCACGGCAGGGGCGTCCGCACGCCCACCTGATTTTTACGTGTTTACTCACGGGTTTTTACAAGTTTTCCTTCTTCCCACCTTTGATTTTAACGTGTTGTCTCACGGGTTTAATTTAGAGTTTTCCTTCTCTTCACCTCTGATTTTAACGTGTTTTCTCACGGGTTTCATTTCGAGTTTTACTTCTCTCCACCTCTGATTTTTACGTGTTTCCTCACGGGTTTTTAAAAGTTTTCCTTCTTTCCACCTCACGTCTTCTTGACTTTGTGTCCTCCGCAGAGGACACAAAAACACAAACCAGCGCACGACGACCATTCCCCTCTGAAAGCAGAGGGGTAAGGTGACGACGACTACACAACGAAGTCCATCAACGTGCATCCTTCAGGATAGACGCGGATGGACACCCCTTACCGCCCCGTTGGTCGGGCTATTAGCCGCCGCCCAGTAACAACCCATTAAACAACGAGCAGTTACCGGTCGGCGCCCAGGATGCACCACGTGGAGGTTGCCCAACCCAGCACCCCAAAAAAAAGATCTAACCTACCCTAACCAAATAAAATGTTATAAATATATCCTGGAGTTTGTATAAAGTTACAAAAAAAATTGCAAAATTTTACCCAATGTGAAACAATCTAAACCTTAGCCTGCATTTGTCCTCACGATTTACTACAGAGCATTTATTAACATTACACCACATTAAAGTTTCAGTGATAGCAGTTGTAACCAAAATTTTATTGTGAAAACTGTTAATTATGAAGTGTACAATTTTTTTACAGCAAAGACCATTAGTTTTAAAGAAGATGTAATTTATATCAAAAGTTGCAAATTTATAGAGAAAACCATCAATTGTAAATATTGAGATTTGTAGATAAAATTACTAATTCTACAGCTCCATTATATATATCCCATTATAAAATTTAAATCATAAAAAATTTAAACATGTACACTTGTGGCACTTTAAATGTTGAATACTTATATCGAATGTCTAGTGATATAAATATACCGTCATGTTGTATAATTTTACAAAAGAATTTTGTAAAATTTGACCCAACGTGGAGCAAAATAAACTTTAGCCTGTATGTCGTCACGAATGACGACACTCAAACTAAAACTCTTAATTATTAAAGTTGTAAATAACATTCCATAGTGAAACATTAATTTTGAAGTAAAATTATTGCGCAGACTATTAATTTTAAAGTACATGTCATTAATATTAACAGTAGCAAAATAGAGAAAACCATGAATTTTAAAGATTGCGAGTTGTAGATAGAATTACTAATTCCATAGCTCCATTATGTACATCCCTTTATTTTTATGTACGTTCACCGATTTCTCCGCCATTTGTGCACCATTTTTATGGTTCTTTTTTGTTAACAAGAATATATCCAGGGTGGTATCGTAGAAATTTAGTTGAGATCTGATGAGTAATGATTGAGTACTTCTTAAACAAAACAACGCGTTTGTTTTATGCATTTCAAGGATCCTTTTATTTAGTGTTTCGTTATAGAATTGCAAAAAAGTTAGTTTTAGACCTACCTTAGATATTGATTTAGCACGGGACTACCCAAAAGGGAAAAATAACTTTAAAAAAAATGTAAAAACTATAATATTTTAAAATAAAAACACCGAAAATTACAAAATACTTATCAATTGCTATCTCAGATAGCGCATAAGGTTGCTTGATTCTTCGTTGACTGTAAATTTCTCTTCTAATGATTAAAAAGTAAAAACTGAAGACAGCAAAGTTTTTGACAATGTTAGTGCAATCTTGTGATTTTTAGTAGGTATCAAATTTTTGTTTATATTTTGGAACCTACTTTTGCGTAATAAATACCACACATTTAATTGCCTTATGATAAGACGATGGAGAGTCGTATCTGAAGACCAGCACAAAACACTGCCGTTTCGGAGAATAGCTCGGACAAAGAAATAGACAGACGGATAAAAATTTGAAAAGCGCATATTTGGGTTTTTGAACGTGCAAATATTACCATACTACTACTACGAATACTACGATTCCACTTTCGCCGTTCTATCATAGTACAACTAAACTTACGGAGGTATTCAATTTTTATATTATTGACATTCCTTTCATACTCTTTTATAATGCGTAATGCTACGGTTTGGAACTCCCTTCCTGCGTCGTTGTTTTCTATCACCTACAAATTAGGCGTTTTCATGATTAAAGTTAATAGGTGCCTTCAGGGCTTTCATGATGAATATTCAGAACTCTTCTTATTTTCTGTCAGGCAAGGTTGTGACCAAATGTGCGCCTATTTGTGATAAAAAAAAATTATTTGACATTTTTTTATAAATATTTGCAGATTCACGCTATTGGTATTGTCAACATCAAAGTTCTACGCCTTTAGTTCTCTACATACGCACGTATGTACGTATAAACAGTTGAGTTTTGGATTCTGAGTTATTATAACAACTAGATTACTAGATAGAGCAGATTGATACTTATAGATAACAGATTAAATCAGTATTTCAAAATTAAGGTAATTGAAGGCAAAATCGGAAGTTATATAAAAATGTTACACCTTTTAATTATTACCGTGCTTATATGCACATCAACAGCAGACCTTCTAGGGTCTTTGCTAAATATTCACGATAAGATTCAAGATGACAAACCAGAGGACGCAAAACTATCTTTTAAAGGGTTAGTAACCAAGTACGGTCATGACTGCGAAGAGTATCACGTCATAACCAAAGATGGATATGATCTGGGGCTGTTTCATATACCTGGGAACAAATCACAGCCTGTTCTCCTCATGCACGGCATATTAGATTCAGCAGACACGTACCTCATTAGAGGAAACTCATCGCTACTCATAGCTTTGGCTAATGAAGGTTATGATGTATGGGCAGGCAACACTAGAGGAAATAAATATTCTAGAAAACATTTGAAATATAACCCAGATAAGGACAAGGAATTTTGGGATTTTAGTTTCCATGAGAGCGCTGTTATCGATTTGCCGACTATAATCGATTTTGTTTTAAATAAAACCGATCAAAGCTCGCTGACAGCGATTGGCCACTCTCAAGGCACAACTATTTTCTTTGCTGCGGGTGCTGAGTTGCCAAAATACAACGAGAAAATAAGGCTGTTCATAGCTTTAGCGCCCGAAGCGTTCCTAAATCATTTGGAACCACCTACGTCCACAATTCCTACTATTGGACCAATTTTAAATTTCGCTTTGAAAGCTATAGATAAAGAAGAAGTGGTGAGTAATCACTCGACGGAAGGCGAATTACTAGACTTGATCTGTGACTCTGTGGAATTGCCGCTATATACACTGTGCACCAGTGGATTCATCTTTTTATTGACCGGCGCGGATCCCAAAAGATTAGAGCCGGAATTTCTTCCAATACTCAGTGCACACTTTCCTGCTGGGACATCTAGGCGATGTTTAGAACATTTCGTTCAAATATATTACAAGAAAAGGTTTTGTAAATACGACTATGGTTTGACGAAGAATTTAGAATTGTATGGGATGAAGTCTCCTCCAGATTATAATCTAGACAATATTTCAATGAAAGTGGCATTGTTCGTGGCGAGGAATGATGGTCTATCTAGAGTGAAGGATGTGAAAATGTTACAGGAAAGGCTATCGAATGTAGTCGAGTACTATGAGCTGCCGCCAGATGAGTGGAACCACATCGATTACGTTTGGGGGAACGAAATTAGTACATACGTTTCACCAGTGGTGCTGGAATATATTAAGAAGTATTCTCCATAACATTCATTTTGCATTCGTTACTGTAGTTATGTTTATATAAGAATTACGTCATTTTACAGAAATTAATTTGTATTTAGTTTCGCAAACATCTGGAAAAGAAGCAGCAGATTGATACCTAATTCAGGTTAAGCCTATAATAACGTGTTATCCTGAAAGCTCAGACACCACGACTACGCAATCAATTTTATAACGCGTTATATTGTACTAACGCGCTCGCGCTAGCTTGTTGTATACGAGAAAAGTCATTTACATTAAAAATAATAGTTATTTTAAAAGATCTTGGCATTTTGAAGTGTGTGTTTAATTAATTTAATTTAAAAAAAATTAACGTTCCATACATCTCGGCACGAGGTACAAATATGCTTTATGCGCATAACATTAAGTTTATTTTCATTTGTACCGATTTACGCAACTGATTTCATTTAAATTTAACAGTTATTTTTAAATAAGTATATGATGCATATAATAACACTTTTAAATTCTTAAAAGGAACGACATGGATGCTATTTCTCACTATAAAAAATATGTCATTCCGCAAAAAAGTGTTTTAGTACTTCGCTAAAGATATGTATATACGTACTTACATTATCTTCAAAAAATGTAATGGCGATATAAAATAACTGTAAGCTATAAAAAAATTTAACCAATATCAAATAATAGTTTTCACCGAGGTTTGTACTAATCGTTTTTTTATTGTTCTTCCTCAATTCTTGGGAGGCAAAGGGAATTACGCATTATACAGCCATGTCTTCCGTGTTAATTATTATTATTCAGAGTTCAATTTATTTACTTACACAATATACTCTTACTCTAGTACTTTAAAACTCTCAATAGGGCAAACATTTGAAATTCCCAATAAAGTACTAAATTCCACTCCTTCCGTTCCCGCCGAAAACTTCGCTAAACCCCAATTACAAGGGGTTTTCGAACGTCAAATTTACCTTCGGTTCACTTTTGAGCAGAATCTTGTACTATTAAAATACAATTACATATCTAATTTTTCTAAGGCTTTCTGCTGTCATCTTGACGATAATATCTGCCCGTAGTTTACACCATTGAAGTACTTTATAAAAATAAGGAAGACCAGCGCGATTATTCACAAACGTCGGAAACTCAACTTTCCGTATCCGACAGAAAACTTTTTGATGATTTTGTCTATACTCGATTCACAAATCCGAAATCGTATTATATTTATATTATATGTATATCGTATTACATATAGTCGCATTCACAAATCCAAGCCTTCGGATTAAATTTATGCTTTTCGATGATCGGCCTTTTCGCCACGGTAAGTTTCCGACGTTTGTGAATAACCCCCTAGGTGTTCCTCATTTGTTGTAAGAGACGATTAAAGAAAATTTCCGAGGGGTAAAATATATACCTAAAAACTTGCAGCCACACGATCACTGCGTGACCGATGCCTAATTGTAATAAAACATTGGTATCATGTATGACGATTGCGTGTCTATTGCTCCATGACTGTAAAATGCATTTTCACGGTAGATTTGGCGCCCTATACAAATTATATTATACGAATTCTCGTTTTGGCAGCCGATATCGCACGATATTTGGCTGTCACACAAAGAGAATGTAATATTACTACGTAATACTGTCACAATAAGTATGCAATGGCCCTAAATAACTACTATAGTGACGTACATAAAACACCTGTATATAATAGGTATAACACTAGAAGCGTCAGAAAGGGTTGGCTTAGGCAACCAACAGTCAACAATTATTATTATTATTATTAAGAAAAAATAAAATTGAGAATAATGTGTGTATTCAGGTTATTGCCGGGGGGAGGGACCTGGTGATCCGTAACACAGACTCAGGTCTAGTACGGACGCCAGACTCTCTCGACGACAGTTTGATACTTAGTGGTTTAAATGATATGTACATTGTATTGAGAGTAAATGTTAAATAAATAAATAAATAAATAAAAATAAATTATGGGGAAAGGTTAAATAAATATGTAGTACCAAGATTGTTCAATGAAATAGCTTGGTTAAAAGACAAACCGAAAATAGATGTTCATGTGCTAAAAGAAAAGTTAAAAATATTTTTATTAGAAAATCTGTAGCTGGTGTAAGTTTTCATTTCTTTGTATAGATAGATATCCACATAACTATTTGTTTTATAGATGATATAGGTATTAATGTTGATATTTGTTTTATATTGATATTAATGTTATTATATTAGCAGGATATATTTAGTGTAATTATGTAGGTACCAAATGAGAAATGTAAAAGAGAGTACTTGTTCGCCAACAAACTGTTAAGTTTGGTGATTGGAAATTTAAAAAAAAAATTTGTTACTTACTGTGTAAATAAATAAATTAAAAAAACATGTTGACTGCAAGTTTGTAATAAGCGTGTGGGTCGATTCGATATTCAGGTGTTACTAATAAAACATATACCTAATTATAATCTTAATTAATTACATATAGAACTTGCAATTCAAGTGTAATATGTAAATAAATCACAAAACCACTTGTTTTTCAAGGTCGTGACGATAAGACAATACACCATTCGAATTTGGAACAGTATAAAAATAATGACGAGGCATTAAAATGCGTTAATTACTTATTAAATATATTGATGACATAATCCTGAAAATGACGTTACTAGTCGAAAAAATCGGTGTTATATTTGCAGTCTATCTCTGGTATAAACTAATTTTCCGAAGCGCTTTTAGGAGAAGGTTTTCCAGAAGCAGTTTATCTCAATTTTACTGAACTGAGTGCAACGACATACAACGAAACAACTTAAGGTAACAACAGAGGATGGTTACATAGTTACATTGTTTAATCTATCTGGAAGTGTGCCTCCCAGCTTTGTGCATCCATGGCGTCATGGAGTCTGCAGATACTTTCGTCATTAGAGAAAATACATCCTTAGCCAAAACATTGGCAAACACCAACTACGATGTCTGGGTTGGTAATACGAGAGGCAATAAATATACTTTAAATCATAGAACATTAAATTCTAATATAGATAAACAAATTTGGGACTTCAGTTTCCACGAAGGTGGAATATGCGATATACCTGCGATGATCGATTTTGTTTTAAATCTAACAGAGAAAGAAAGTATAACAACAATTCTCAAGGGTCGACTATATATTTCATTATGGGATCAGAAAAGCCAGAATATAACACTAAAATTAATCTATTCATTGCATTAGCACCTGCAGTATTAGCAGCAGTATAAATAATATAGTGCCATCTGTTTCTACTCTAGTTAAAGTCGGTCCCGCCATAGACGTCTTTTTAAAAACTTTGGATGTAGAACCATTGATGAAAGAAGATTCAGATGTTAAAAAGCTTATAGACTTTGTCTGTTCGCAAAATGTAATCAGTGAGGAGATATGTGTTGAAGGAATTGTCTTCAGTATCGATGGCTCGGACACGAATAATTTTGAGCCGGAATTTCTTCTAGTGTTATCAAAACACTATCCAACAAGTACGTCGAGGAAGAGCTCTCATCATTACGTACAAATGCGACAGAAGAGACCGTTCACTAAATATGATTACGGTACAGTTAAAAGTCTAATAGATTATGGTCAAAGTACATCTCCAAATTACGATTTCAGTAAGGTCAATATGAATATAGCGTTAATTTTCGGTAAAACCGATGCTTTTTCGAGATTGAAGGATATGGAGTTGCTAAATGTAAGTTTGCCCAACGTTGTAGACTATTACTTATAATTAACGGAGAAAAAAAAAAGATTAGATGGACTGATCGACTATGCGACAAATGGCATTACGCCTAAATTTATTGTAAGAGTTTCTAAGGAGTGGTCTTCCGAGTCTGAGCGTGATGTGGACTCGGATAAAGAAAATTGACATTTATTTTAGTAAACAGTAGTTTAGTTGTTTTCTCGCCGTTAAAATTTTCTTCGATAGGCGTTACTATGAAACTGGAAAATTAAAAAATGCACGTTATTTTCGAACGAGAGTTCCGTCGTGGTACCAACACAGCACAAACTGCACGCAACATCGACGTCGTATATGGACCAGGTATCGCAAGTGAAAGCAGGGTGTGGTTTTGGTTTGATCTTTTCCGTTCGGGAAATGTGGCCGACCGGAGACGAACGGTGGTAACGATGAATTGAATGGCAAAGTGGAAGCAGATTCATCTCAAACCACGTCGAACTTCTTATACGTACAATAAAATTGGCACCAACACCATTTTGGCTGTTTTAGATATATTCACACTGCCTCATAATGCGGACAGAGCATCTTCACTTTATTGCCAGCTGCTACCCGTCTTTCACATCCAACTCACATCTTCCATCCTTCGAAAACGCACTCCCCAGATACACAATGTCATTCACTCGTTCTAGACTTTCTCCATGTATCCATATCTCACATTTCGTATATACCGCTTCCCTTTCAAACACCAGACCCTTAGTTCTGTTCACATTCATATTTAATTCTTTCACTTCACATTCTTCTTTCATGCACGTGACTAGTGTCTGCAACTCTGTTTCTGATAGTGCTATAAGCACAGTATCGTCAATATACAATAGGCAGTTTGCCACTGTACTATCACATATCATACCACTCATACTACCTTTCAACGTCTGGAGGCACATGTCCAAATACAGCACGAACAGCCAGGTAGACATCATGCGGCCCTGTCTGACGTCTGAACAAACTTCGAACCAGGGCGACGAGTCACCAATTATCCTTACACAGGCTCTGTGGCCTCGATATAATGACCTCACAGCCTGTGGAAACTTCCTTCTGCCAACAAAGGTTGCACAGAAGGTATCTCAGACCTTAGGACCACTATACTTGATCATCTCAGCAGTCACCTCATCATTTCTCAATTTCATAGATAAGAACCAGTATTTATTCTATGTCAGAAAAATTATTTTTTGTATATTTACTTAAATCTGTTTAAACGAAAATAAAATAATGTTTTTAACTAGCGACCCGCCGTGGCTTCGCAGCGGTAGCAGAGCCGTTTTGAACAGAACTTTGGTGAAATCCGTTATTAGTGAGCGCCTACACCACGAAAGGATTATGATAAACTTCAAGTCAATCGTACCTATAGTTTTGGAGATCCTGCGATGAGTCAGTCAGTCAGTGAGTGGTATTTCGCTTTTATATAGATATATCTTAGTGTTAAAGTTTTTCGAATTCCACTTCATGCAACCGCTATTTTGTCACTTCAACAGGTTAGTATCATATTGTAGGTACTCAGTCAGTGGTATCAAAGACAGATCAGTTCACTCTAATATTATGTGAGTATAATATTATGTGAGTAATGGCTTACTTGTACTGTACTTGTACTGTGGTAATGTACAATTCATTCGAAATGTAAGACAGAGTACAGAATAATATTATGTTTGCATTTTGCGATGTGCGAACACTAATAATCTCCCGTTCTTTGTTTTAAGTGTTTTTAAAAATACAAGTTTTTACACTTATCATGATTAACTTTTAATTTAAAAAAATCTAAAATAAACCGGCTACTAAATTGTAACCCTATAGATTGAAGATTTTGGTTATGACTTTTACCTCCGGTTTTGCATGTTCCTTCATTTCTATCGTGGATCCGTAATATGTATAATAGATCCATAGAATTAGTAATTTTATCTACAAATCTCATTATTTAAAATTGAGGGTTTTCTCTATAAATTTTCTACTTTTGATATTAATCACATCGTTAAAAGCTTTAACGAATTAAATACTTTAATTTAAATTTAATAATTTAATTTAAAAGCTTTGCTATACAAAAATTACAGTTTTCGCAATAAAATTTTGCTTACAACTGCAATCATGAAACTTTAATGTGGTGTAATGGTGATAATAAATGATTGGGAGGAAATCATTTCATACAAAAATTTTGTACAAAAAACCTTCATGCATTTGGATGTTATATGCAGGAGGAAAACAAAAAGCACTAGTGTGGAAAAGAATAACTGTCCGCACGCTAAACACACATGTACTTTTTGAGCAAATGAATTAAAAATTTAATTTCGAAACATTTTTATCATCCTCCATCTTTTTTCATCTTTTGCTGTTAATATATCTATATACAGCAATGTTATATATACTAGTAGGTGTATTTCTGACTTACTCGTATTTCCAAATGCAGTATTGAAGCAGGAGCCTGCACTCTAAAGAGATAGTTAAAGTTGAGAAAATTAATCTCGAATCATCTCTACACTCCTCCATCTCTTTTCATCTTTTGCTGCTGGTATATCTATATTATAGCAATGTTAAATAATATACTAGTAGGTGTATTTCTGAGTTATTTCCAAGAGCAGTATTGAAACAGGAGTCCGCACTCTGAAGAGATAGTTGAAGTTGAGAAATTTAATCTCGAAACGTCTGTACAATCCTTTATCTCTTTTCATCTTTTGCTGTTGGTATATGTATATATAGCAATGTTATATAGGTACATTTTATTTTTTTATTTTTTGAAGGTTTTTTTGAGTAGGGGGTTTTTAAAATTTTTAATTTAATTTTTATTTCATGCTTTTTAAACATTACGATCTACACTCTATCCCCCCAATTAACGCAAATACTTTCCGGGACGATACATGAAATTGTGACACGAAATCGTGCCTCGCCGAAATCTGAGTATTCTAGCAATAGTTGTCTGACACATCATCAGACCCTGATCACCATCTATCTATCTATACTTATTCAAAGAGACCATTTCAATGAGCCTAAACATGATACCTCTACTGTAAGTGGCGAGGAGTTGGATATC
The DNA here is from genome assembly GCA_907165235.1 of Zeuzera pyrina. Taxonomy (NCBI): domain Eukaryota; kingdom Metazoa; phylum Arthropoda; class Insecta; order Lepidoptera; family Cossidae; genus Zeuzera; species Zeuzera pyrina. The sequence goes on from OU015627.1 coordinate 23,468,757, forward strand.
CTGATGACCAGATGATGCTGCAGCATCTGATCAAGTTTACTATGTTATTGTGACATTATTGAAGTCACAGTATACTAAATTTCGCATCGATTAGACTAATAGAAGATGCTCGCGTACCTTTAAAAACTAAAAAAGAGCTGATATTCTTTAAACGGCTAAACCGATTTTGATAAAACATGTCTAACAACCACCGCTAAAATATCTGCTTCCATACAAAAAAAACGTATCATAATCGGTCCATTCGTTTAGGAGCTACGATGCCACAGACAGACACACAGACAAGTCAAACTTATAACACCCTTTCTTTTGCGTCGGGGGTTAAAAAGGGAACCAAATTTTTCGCTTCATGTATTAATATACAGATTCGTCTTGCCCATCCTTTCCCTAATATATATAAAGTAACGTGTTTTAAAGTGTACGTCTTTAAATTCGTAATTTGAAACCTGTCCTAAATATATTTTATTTTAAACACCTTTACCGTTTTGTACACTCCAAAATTTACACAGTCAAAATTCATTTTTTGAAAGTCTGATCGCAATTTAAAGTTCACGTCTGAATTCATCAAAGTATACAACAAAACCGACTGAAATTAAAAACAGCTATGACAACCGGACAGATAGACACGATAGAGAAGTGATTGATTAAATGTTCCGTCATTACGATTTGTTATGGTAGGTACTCTGTAATAATTTTGGTATGCTATCCTAATAAGTAATAACACATCTATAATCATTTTAGACGAGATTTTTGTCTTTACGTCCATATTTTCCTAGTTTTTCAGTTTTGGGGCACCTACAAAGCTATATAATTATCTTAAAAAGTAATAAACATATTGACATCATATTTATTCTTTTGTATATTTACAAAACATTGTAATTATTGTCATTTTATATCCAACAACGACAAAAAATACTCATATCGCTATTACTATTATTTTGCATAAAATTAAAATGTAGGTACGCCGATTCGCAGAACTAGAATTTGGGCACACAATTTTTATCCTTTTGATTACGTGTATTATTTTTGCTTTAATAGGCACAAAGCCCAGGTGATACGGGCCCATAGTTAATGTAATCGGGATAGAATACTAGTACCTATACTAGCTTACTATCCACTTACACAAAGCTAGTTCTTAGTTCTTAGTTTAGCTCACTAACACTAGTAACTGTCCACATGACGCTGATTGATAGATCACCGGTGCTAGTGCAAATTAAATGTACTAGGTATTGGCTTTTGTCATATGAGTATAATGTTGAATCTAGTTGAGGATCATAACTAGGTTAGGTTAAATATGTACAGAATCCGCAATAGTAGTGCAATATTATATTATAAAATAAATACAGATTTTATTGTTTTTGAAGGCCGTGGCGGCCGTATAAATACGACAGAGAGACCAAATTATATTATTTATTTCGAAGATTTAATTGTGGAAATGGTGGCTGTCAAGAAATTTTGTATTATCGTTGCAGTTCTAACTCTGACAAATTGTTTTTCTGTGGTGCATTTGAAAGATTTTCCAGAGGACGCTTATCTCGATTTCGCTGAACTGAGCACGAAATATGGACATCCAGTAAAACGGTATGAAGTAATAACAGAGGATGGGTATATACTTACGCTATTTAACTTACCAGGAACCGGACCCCCGATTCTGCTCATCCACGGTATCATGAACTCCGCAGACAGTTTCGTTATTAGAGGAAATACATCCTTAGCCATAACACTGGCAAACACCAACTACGACGTTTGGGTTGGTAGTACGAGGGGCACTAAATATACTCTGAATCATACTACATTAAATTCTGATATAGATAAACAATTTTGGGACTTCAGTTTCCATGAAGGTGGATTATACGATCTACCTGCAATGATTGATTTCGTTCTAAATGCAACAGGGAAAGAAAGTTTGACAACGGTCGGACATTCTCAAGGGTCGACTATACATTTCGTTATGGGATCAGAAAGGCCTGAATATAACAGTAAAATTAATCTATTCATTGCTTTAGCACCTGTGGTTTTCTTAAACTATATAGAAGCACCTATTACTACTTTAGTTGAAGTTGGACCCTTTTTAGATACCTATTTCAAATCCGCAGGTATAGAAGCATTTACAGAAGAACATTCACTTCTTAAAAAGCTAATTAAGAGCATCTGCACACTGAAAACTATTGGTTATGAATTATGTATTGAAGAAGGTCTCTTCAGTATTGGTGGCGAAGATACGAACAATTTTGAGCCGGAGTTTCTTCCTGTGCTTATAAAACACTACCCGACAAGTACGTCGAGGAAGAGCGCTCATCATTACATACAACTTGGACAGAGAAGATCGTTTAATAAATACGACTATGGCAGTGTCGAAAATCTTATGGAATATGGTCAAAGTTCTCCACCTAATTATGATTTAAGTAAGGTTACAATGAATGTTGCTATAATTGTCGGCAGAAACGATGCTTTCGCAACATTGAAGGATATTGATTTGTTGAATGATAGTTTGCCCAACGTCGTGGACTGTTACATAGTAGAAACGGAACAATGGAATCATTTCTCCAACGTCTTTGGCCTCCATATGCCTCAATATTTGTATCCACACATATTTAGATTGTTAAACAAATACAACTAAAAATACAATAGTTTATACGATTATTATTACTCGATAAACTTACACAGATGCGAAATGCAATGGTGTCAATTGTAAATTGTAATTGTCCATCGCCATTTATTAATCAAGGACGATTAAATTGATCGTTTTAAAATATTTTATATAAGTTAATTTACTCTGTAGATATTAAATACCTATCTAGAATTCGTTCATTATTACTATTCATTTTGGTGACTTAATTTCATTACTTAATCGCGTAAAAATTAAAAAAAAAATTGCGAGTTACTTTTTTTTAACAACCACTAGCGCAGGTGTACAGGTGTAGCTTTTTTAACGCAGGATTAAAAAAATAATATTTTCTTACCTAAATTTTAAAGAAAATATTAGAAATTAAAAAATATTTTTCATTACTTTTCATTACCAGTGTTTGGAGCCCTATCTATTATATGTTATTATGTGTATATTATATCATATTCTGTTGTGTATATACCGAAAATACAATAAAAAATAAAAAAAATGTTACATAGTGTTATTTCACTATAGATATATTTAAACGTCTCTTTTTGTAAAATGATAAAAATCTAAACTTGATTTCTGCTTTCTGGTCGTTTATAAAACCTATGACTTTTGTAAAATAAGGTGTGATTTCAAGTCGAATTTCCTCAAACTCGACTTGAAATCATCCCTTGTCTCAAAAGCATTACTTTAAAAATTTCAGCAAATATAAAACCGTACTTAAAACTACATGGACTGAATGAGTGATGAGACTGACGAAGAAAACCTATAGAACAAAAGTGAGTGATAAAAGAAGCCAAGGAGGACTAAGGCTGACTTATGAGGATCAAATAGCTAGAGTGTTAGCCGACGGAAGTGTCAAAAGCACTTGCATACCTAGGCGAAAATGTGCGAGGAGAATGACGAGATTTGAGGAAGCGAAAGAAATATGTAAGGATCGCGACGCTTGGCGCTCTGTCCTCTCTGACTACCCCGTTGGGGATACAGCGTGAAGATATGTATGTATGTACTTAAAACTAAAAGCACTTGAAGTATGTAGAAAAATTATTAGATAGGTCATAAGGTTTTATAAACGACCAGAAATCACGTTTAGATTTTTATCATTAGATATAGAGCAAATTGAGTCCTCACCACAGACAAGACCTCACCCAATTTGCTCTATAGCTAATTCTCTTGTGAATTTCTAAAATGATAACTAGTGACGTTGACGGATTTATATTTTAGTTTAGGCCACTGGCCACCACTTTTTGCCGCTCCTCCTATCTTAATCGTTTGTATTTACATAAGTCTATTTTAGGCAATTGATAAATCGATGGGTCCAATGGTATAAGAGCGAATGTGACAATTTGGTCATCCATTACTACTTTTTGTAGTAAATTCATTTCAATATAGTTTTTTGCAAAAATGTAATTCATACCGAAAACAATAGACATAGTTGTCATAATAAATATGTTCCATAAACTTTGGCTTAACCACCTCAATATTATGTCAGATTTTACCTTTAAGGTCCTCCTCTGTAAAGTTTTAATTTTGCAATTTAATCCTTATACTTAGGAGCCATCGAAATGTATATTGAAATAGGGAACAATAGCTATATCATATTTGTTTAACTATTCCATGCTCTAAATATACGCCGCCCTTAGAATTCGCAACCCTAGACCGCGGTCTATACAGCTTATTGACAAATCCAGGACTGACTAGTGGATTAACATGTGTGGTTAACGACATATTTGGGTCAACGGGATGTCAATAGATCCTAAATTTAAGTTTGTATCACATAGTTTTGAGAAAATCAATTGTGATTTGTGACTATTGTGATCTCGAACCGAGCGTGAGAGCGTAATAGAGTGTACATTTTTTCTTGGCAGACTTTCTGGACTATTACTAATGTGCTGTTTGACTAGGGAGGAGTCAAAACTCCTCCCTAGTCAAGCACAACAATACACAGCTGAAGATCACATATATTTATTTTTTCGGAATAGTAGTAGCCAAAAAACTTACGATTTACGAGTATTTTGCAAATAATTAATTCAGTAACGTACGTGAAGTTAGTTATGAACTGACACGAATTACACTGACAGTGCAAGGTTGCCATACTTACTATAGCTAACTGTTTTACTCGTGGTTACGCGCAATGAGATAGAAAAAGACACAAAAATTCGTTTGACACACGACGATAAGAGCGAAAACTTACATGGTTGCGTCCATTGTTTCTTGGTCCGAGATTATGACCGACAAATAGATTAATACACGGAAGTATGAGTATAACGTCAAAAATCCAACAAAATTTGAGTGTAAAATCAAATCTGTTTTTTTTTTTATTTGTTTTCTAGTAGTGTTTCCATGTTTGAGGAATTTAGGGAAAAATTTGAACTTGTATGTATCCAAATATCTCAAATGTATCGAGATCCATGTTACTAAACACACCGAGGTCTGCGTAGGCGGTCTCTTTAAAGTGATTTTTAACCCCCGACGCTAAAAGTGAGGCGTTATAAGTTTAACGTGTGTGTCATCGGAAAGCACATGCTGTGCCACAAAAAGTGGATTTGCTTGATTCAATGTACGTCGTCCGAGTTAAAATATTAATTATGGACCGTTAAGGTTTCTACTTTATCATTTTTAGTTTTTTCTGTTTTTCTTTATTTACTTAGCGGTCCCGGATACGGGGACGCTTGGATATATTACTACTACTGGACTATTTACATTACAATCTATCATAAACTTGAAGGGTCAATAGGTACATATTATTTTTTTACTTTTTAGAGGTTTTTTTGAGTCGGGGGTATTTAAATTTTTATTTATGTTTTATTTCATGCTTTTTAAACACGCTACGATTGACACTATCATCACATTCACACAAATACTTTCCGGGACGATATACAGGGTGTATATGAAAACGGGACAGTTACTTTAATGGATGAAAGGGCATAACTTTAGTATGTAGTTACAAAAAGAATTATCTGAAATACAGCCTGAAAACCATTTTCGAAAATAATGCGTATACCCCAATGGGGGTTTTCAGGCTGTATTTCAGTAACGGATGAAATTATTACAAAATAAAAAAAAACGTAAGATTTAAAATCTGTAACTGTACACGATCAACCCAATTTTACGAGAAATGGTGGGGATAACACTTGAAAATTAAAACGGTCATAACTCTTAAACGGATACGTTTTTTTCGATAATTCTTTTTGTTACTGCATACTAAAGTTATGCCCTTTCATTCATTAAAGTAACTGTCCCGTTTTCATATACACCCTGTATATAATTCAGATCCTGATCGCCATCTATCTATCTATACTATAACCTATTCAATGAGGTCATTTCAATGAGCCCATAGCTCTGCTGATACCTCTGCTGTAAGTTGGGTATCCTGCTGATTCCAGATGATGCTGCAGCATCAGGTTAAAGTTACCATGTTATTCTTATATCATTGAAGTTACAGAATACTTTTCGAATTGGTCAGACTAGTAGAAGTTGCTCGCATATCTTCAACAACTAGAAAATAGCTGATGATATTCAAATGGCTGAACGGATTTTGTTGAATTATAGCCAAGAAAACTCTCGATCAGAATAGACACTACGTCCTCTCTGACGATCCCGTTAGAGATACGGCGTAAAGATATACAGGTATATATGAAAACGGGACAGTTACTTTAATGGATGAAAGGGCATAACTTTAGTATGTAGTTACAAAAAGAATTATCTGAAATACAGCCTGAAAACCATTTTCGAAAATAATGCGTATACCCCAATGGGGGTTTTCAGGCTGTATTTCAGTAACGGATGAAATTATTACAAAATAAAAAAAAACGTAAGATTTAAAATCTGTAACTGTACACGATCAACCCAATTTTACGAGAAATGGTGGGGATAACACTTGAAAATTAAAACGGTCATAACTCTTAAACGGATACGTTTTTTTCGATAATTCTTTTTGTTACTGCATACTAAAGTTATGCCCTTTCATTCATTAAAGTAACTGTCCCGTTTTCATATACACCCTGTATATAATTCAGATCCTGATCGCCATCTATCTATCTATACTATAACCTATTCAATGAGGTCATTTCAATGAGCCCATAGCTCTGCTGATACCTCTGCTGTAAGTTGGGTATCCTGCTGATTCCAGATGATGCTGCAGCATCAGGTTAAAGTTACCATGTTATTCTTATATCATTGAAGTTACAGAATACTTTTCGAATTGGTCAGACTAGTAGAAGTTGCTCGCATATCTTCAACAACTAGAAAATAGCTGATGATATTCAAATGGCTGAACGGATTTTGTTGAATTATAGCCAAGAAAACTCTCGATCAAGTCATCTTTAAAGAAAAAAATTCTATATCAAAATCGGTGCATCCCTTTAGGTGCTACGATCTTTGATTATTTACTTAGTCATAGTGTAGTTGTTGGAGTCTGTTCTTGTTGATGATGATAAGAGTGTACAACAGCAAAAAATACCGCAAGATGGATGGTGGATGAGCATCAGCTAACTAACAAACAGAAACTAAGAATAAATATTACAACTTTACAGCGAGATTGCAAAGAGCTGATAAAAACGCTATGTACCTATACATATACCAACAACAAAAGATGAAAATAGATTGAAGGATATAGAGATGTTTCAAGATTAAATCTCTCGACTTCAACTGTCTCCTTAGAGTGCGAACTCCTATTTCAGTACTGCTACTGAAAATAAGTACTGAAAATAGATTGAAGCTGTAACTAAAATTTTATTGTGAAAACTGTTAATTTTTAAGTGTATCCTTTTTTTAAAGCAAAGACGATTAATTTTAAAGAAGATGTGATTTACGTCAGATGTAGCAAATTTATAGAGAAAATCGTCAATTTTTAATATTGAGATTTGTAGATTAAATTACTAATTCTATAGCGCCATTATATACATATCCCTTTTTTCTTTCGCGACCTAATGTTTGACAAACACTGCCCTAGACTATTGCACAAATTGCGTGACCGCAAATTAATCACTAGACTTGTACTGGTACCACATGAACTGGGGTAGCTTCTAGTAACACCCAGACTATAAGCCAAATAGGAAAAGTTAGTTTCCTAAATTAATCTCACCACGGATCGAATCTGAGGCCCCGGCTTGTAAGACAAATACCACCTAGACCACCTAATAGTCTAATCCAGCCATTCCCAAAGTGGGCGATAACGCCCCCTTGTGGGCGCTGCAGGCTTAAAGGGGGGCGGTAAGAGACCCAGAAAAAAAATGGGGGCGTTGTGTAGAGGCCTGGGGGGTGATTTGTAATTTCATTTAGCTAGGAGGCATCTTAGACAACGACTGCATGAGCTCTCGACTCAGTAGACAAAATAAGTTTGGGAACCAGTGGTCTAATCAATACCCATTAATTTACATTTGTATAATAAAAAGGAAACGGATGAAACTTGAAGAGATACGTATTATGACGGGGTTGCACGACAGTGTTATTGTACATATGAAGAAAGGAATGCTTAGATGGTTCGGGCACATAGAAAGAATGAGTGATGAAAGACAGACGAAGAAAATATACAGAGCGAAAGTGAGTGGTAGAAGAAGCCAAGGAAGACCAAGGCTGACTTACGAAGATCAAATAGCCATAGTGTTAGCTGACGGAAATGTGAATAGCATCCGCATACCTAGGCGTAAATGTGTGAGGAGAGTGAGGAGATATGAGGAAGCGAAAGAAGTATGTAAGGACCGCGAAGCTTGGCGCTCCGTCCTCTCTGACTACCCCGTAAGGGATACAGCGTGAAGATATGTGTGTATGTATGTCATTTTCTTTAATAAAGCATTCTTTCATGCAAGTTTTATGCATATTTTCTATACAAAATAGTTTCGATGCTTCACATCTGCCAAGCAAGCCGCAATGACTCATTTTTGTGTCTCATCTTTACGACAAACTTATTTTTATGATTGATGGATGATAAAAATGATGAAGACTACGTCTGTTTGATAATTCGACCTCTGATTGGCACGAACATTGCAGTGTTAAAATGACTAAATTGAGTGTGTTCTCGTAATTTATCAGCTAACGATACAATACCCTTATTCAAAAACACTCACGCTTGATAATCAGGTGCAGCTAATCACAGTAATCTAATTAACCATTTACGGAACCCGCAGATACTGATACATTATATAGGGACTTAATTAATTTTGAAGGCCATGACGTCGTGTATATATAGTATAAAAATATTTGAGAAAACTAAATTGTGCTAATTACATTGAAGGCTCAACTATGAAGATGGCGTTTGGTGAAAAATTACTCATTACTACTGTAGTGATATCTCTAACAAACTACTTTTCCGCGGCGTTCATTAAGAAACCTTTACCAGAGGATGCTTATCTAAATTTTACTGAATTAGGAGTGAAATATGGACATCCGGTTAAACAGTATGACGTAACAACAGAGGATGGATACGTACTTACTTTATTTAATCTACCAGGAAGTGGACCTCCGATATTGCTCATCCACGGCATCACAGACTCCGCGGATACGTATATCATAAGGGGAAATATATCCTTAGCCATAACACTGGCAAATGCTAAATATGATGTTTGGGTTGGTAATACGAGGGGCAATAAATATGCCTTGAAGCACACTACATTGAAAAGTAATAAACATAAAGAATTTTGGGACTTCAGTTTCCATGAAGGAGGAAAGTATGATTTGCCAGCAATGATTGATTTCGTTTTAAGTGCGACAGGTAAAGAACGTCTGACAACAATCGGACATTCTCAAGGGACGACTATGCATTTCGCTATGGGATCAGAAAGGCCAGAATATAATAATAAAATCAATCTTTTCATCGCATTAGCACCCGTAGCTTTCTTGAATCATATAGAACCACCTCTTTCTACTCTTGTCAGTCTTGGCCATACATTAAACACTATATTTAATACTTTGGGTTTAGAGGAATTGTACAAAGATGATTCACCTGTCGAAAAGTTCATCCAATTCATTTGCTCACAGGGTATACTTAGTTATAAGTTGTGTGCTCAAGGAGTCTTCTTTAGTTTTGGTGGTTCAGATCCAGATAACCTTGAGCCAGAATTTTTCCCTGTGATCATGAAACACTATCCGACTAGTACATCGAGAAAAAGTGGTCTACACTATGTACAAGTGGCACAGAGAAAAGCGTTTGCTAAATACGACTATGGTTTTGTCAGAAATCTTGCAGAGTATCGTCAAAGTATTCCCCCAGATTATGATTTGAATAAAGTTAATATGAGCGTGGCTTTGATTGCCGCTAAGAACGATGGATTTTCAAAATTGAAGGACGTGGATATGTTGAACGAAAAATTGCCCAACGTTGTAAAGTACAATATTGTGAAGCCGGAGAATTGGAATCATCTCGATTACGTTTGGGGACGTTACATGCCTCAACATTTATATCCACAAATATTTGGTTTGTTGAAGAAATACAACAGAAGCTCATAAAATGGTTTATAATATCTCTTTCAATGCGCCATCATTTTGAAATATATATATAACTGATTCATCCTCGGAAGCAACATCTGAAATCTTATAATTTAAAAATATGCATTGATTATCTACATTTCTTATTATACTACAATGATATTATAATACAAAAGAGGTAGATAGGTTACCTTAGTACTAATCCAAGTAAAATATAGTCCCAGTTACAACGTTACAAAGTGAGACAAATATACATTGCACTGCGTCGCTATGCAATGTAAAACACAATTGCATTTCAAACTAACAAATCACATAGCTCTCTAAATCATTGTGATTGGTCAATTTCAATTTCTTACTAGATTTTAAGCGAATCCGTGACTAATTCATAGAATATTAGTAATTAATTCCAGACAACAGACATTTAAAAAAAATATGATTGATACCTAATGGGATTAGACAGTAAAAAATGATGTTTGCTTTTTTTCGAATTTCGTTTTTCTTGAATCATGTACAATGAGAACATATTTATTTAAAAAGATCGCCAACATTTTTTAATTATAAATTTGAAAATGATGAATTATATATTATTGCTTTTAATAAATGTAAACAATGATTAAAACTGGGTGGCTGCGTCATCACATGATCGTGTATATTATAAAAAACATTTGGATTATTAAAATATTTTAGAATTTTGAATGCGCAATAGGCATTGCATGACATTATTGGTTCTGTAACATTACTTTTCATATTTTTTGACCAAGTCCGGGTTGGCTAATTAGCAAAGTTTTGGGGGTGTCACTTTTTGAGTGCATGTAACCTATCTCCCTCTTTTGTATTATAACATCATTGACTAATATGTATTAATTGTTTCATATATGGACTGTAACTGCACTGCGACAGTGTCCTCAGCTGGTGGAATATCAGGTCGTTTGTCTTCGTGTATAAACACCTTTAAAGCTCGTGACATGGTGATTGATTCAGTCTTAAAAAATAGCCAAGTTCAAGTTATACTTCTGCTATTAGTGTTTGGTGCAAGTACTGTCGCTCTCAACCGCTAACCGCAAAAGAATGTTAGTCGTACATGGTTGTAGAGCTTTCTTTATTTATTTAAAAAAATCCTAATTCTTTGGTGGTTGAACTGTGGTTGAATATTATAATATATAATATATTATGTATATTATTATACTAGTTATAATATTATAATATACCTAGGTATAATCATTGTAATATTAATCAATCTTGACGTTATGATGCTTCTAATACAATAAATATGAAATGCGACGCTAGCAATTTGTAAATATAACATCATCGGTTGCTAGTATATAAAATAAAAGAAAAAGAAGACCATTAGTGACTACAATCCAAATATTTTTTTATGGCCTAAATGAAAATAACGAACGAACGACACTAATAACTTCCTTCTCGTGTTGAATCCATCGAATAAAACTGTCGATAGATAAATAGGTACTAAGGGAACTATAACACCACCTATAATAAAAAACCGAACTATAATACCACCTAAGAGTGGCAGTCTTTCTAACAGGATCCGCTGAGGCAGACCAAGGCACTAAAAAAATCTCAACATCACTTTATTAAATAAGCACTTATGATTTCACATAACAGCACAATAGTGTAGATACTTGAGATAAAAACTACGCCAATTTGACATCACAATATCCACTAGAAACCATTTGCAAATAATTAAAATAAATGCCCAACGGCTCTCCATATAATCCCGCCAAAAACTCTCCAGGATATACAGGGCGTGGCGTAATCAATGGATAACCCTGTAGCTGCTAACTAGTCAGGTAGTCATCACATACCGCAATTTTTAACCTCGAGCTAACCATACTGCCAAAGATATTAATTATTATTATGATTTTTTAAGAAATTATACCCTCCGTGACACAATCAGCTGCCATTTCAACAATTGCAGGAATTTTTTTATTCCGTTTTTTGTTAGTCATACTTGAATGCGTTATAGTCCACATATCATCTGTTATTGGTATATTTTGAGATAACTTTATTTCTGATGAATCTCGTAACTTTAGCCATAAGTGTTGTAAAAAACATGTACTACACTGATACTGCCCATTGTTTTAAAAATTTGTCCATGTAATGTAGATTCTAAAATGCTACAATAACAATAGGTACTTTAATAAACTATACAGTTATGCTATTCAAATTGATAAAGGGCGAAAAATAAAAAAAGAAACAGAACAAAAACAATCTGAATGGATTTACACAGTTGTTAAGTATTGTACACTCAGAGAAAGTGAGTTTTAGCTTAGAAGGCTTAGAATCATAATAATAATTAGTATCCTTGTCAGTACGGTTAGCTCGGGGTTAAAAATTGCGGTATGTCACAGATGACTACTTGACTAGTTACCAGCTAGAGGGTTATCCATTAATTACGCCACACCCTGTATATGATCCATGGACGTGCTATGGTAAGTACGTCGTAGTTTTAATTTTTATTTTATACAATTCAAACGGCCAGTTTCATATTTTTAATCGCGCCAAAGAAGTATAACTTCGTACATGCTACAGAAGTACATACACGCTTTTTTAAATAGGCATGTACCATGTACAAAAATAATCTATTGGATAAACCAGTCTTTGAGCTACTTTATAGCACTCCTATAGGCAAAGGTCGAATGACTCGTTAATCCATCAATCGTTAATTAACGAAGTTAAAAATTTACTTAACGAATTAACTTTTAAGTTAAGTTCAAAAAATGTTAACGCTCTTGTTAACTTTCGTTAAATTGAACTTCTGTTAACTTTAGTCTGTTACATTGGTTGTTTGTTGACATGTTGTTTTTTTTGTTTGAATTACGCACCACGCCACTCATACGTTTGGCGAGACGAATGGTCAAAGATATATTATGCGAAGTGCGTGTGCAAGTTAACGATTAACGAAGCTAACTTTTGGATTAACTGTGCACCTATGCGTGTAAGTTAGCTTTGATTTTCATCTTTTTTAATATTCCTATTTTTTATTTATAAATGAATATATTCAGAACTATTACAGCTGGCCTTACGTCTCAGGAATAATACAATTAGAATTTCGTAAATTACCTACTCAGAAACTTCGATTAATTACTCTCGAAGCCAAGAAAAATATTACAAATTCTTATTTTCTTAGTTTTATTATTATAAACACTACTTGATATGTTAATTACCTAATATTGTGGGTAGGTACAAATCCGATTAAGTCATTACAATGACTCGAATGTGATTACTATTGTGGAGGCACGCAGCTAGTATAAACAGACCATAATTTATTATATAATACTAGAGGTCGTCCGTTGGTCGAAATTCGACCGTAAATATCAATTATGAACTTATAGTATAAACTCTTCAGCAACAATCTCTACTCTGTGCAACTGTTTGATCCAAGGAGTTTATACATATATGATCACAAACTATTAAGTGGGACTTTTTGGCGGGAACGGGAGAAGTAAGGTTGTCACTTTATTTAGATTTTCTATTTTTTACATTTTTTGGAGTTTTAAAGTACAAAAGTGTGTTTTAAAGTTCTGTATAAGTGAAAGGAATGGAGAAGGTCTAAATAAACATGTGTAGCTGAAGTTTTCGCGCTCTTCCAAGAAGTCCAGGTGAAGTCAACTATCACTTTACTGGAGGAGTTTTACGAATTACGAAAACTATTCTACTTATTAATACAATATGTCACATTGGCAGATGCGCTAATCTGTGCACTTGTATTGTGTCTGTGCGCCATGCTATAAAGAAAGAATAAAAAAAAATAACAATGAGTTTGTACATATATGATCACAAGCTATTAAGTGACATTGAGATTTAAGAATTTTTGTCATTGGCAGTATGAATATAAAGTGTTAAATATGAAATGTAACAGAAGCACTGATCACTATGAACACGTTATCAATTCTTCATCACAACTATTATGTACTTGACTATTCGACGGCTTCTCAACAACTGAACTCTTACAAGACCAAAATCAGTCTTTAATGCAGCCCCACTACACGCAGGAAATCCATTCTACCTTCGTTCTTGTTACTAAAATGTTACAAAATATCACACGTGGGTACTTTATGTGATTAAAATTAATAACTAACAAAAGTTATGCCAAAAGTAACACTCCTCCGTCCTCGCAATTATCTTAAAAAGGGATACGAGGTTTTAGTTTCACGTATTAACATAACTTTTCCAAAATTGTTTATTGATAACACTAAATCATGTCAATACCTACTAAACAAAAAAAAAAAGAAAATCAGTGGACAAACAGCGGAGAAACAGGTTCTGAAGTGTTTTGTCTTTACCTATTTATATATGTAGAGAGAGAGTAATAAGTGCGCATTTGAATTGCATACAAGATCTTTACACCAATTACAGATTTAAGACACCCACGAAACACGGAATAATGTGGTAGGATCTAAAGCAAGATCATTTTAATAATACTCGTTTACCTTTGGCGTTACGTTCGAAGATGTTTTAAAGGACAAACTCTGTATACTAATGAAACAAGTTTAAAACAATGTCAGAGTTTTAGAGAGTCCTATATTGCATTGAATACTAGTGTCAATTCCGGTGGAACACTTCACGTATAAATCTTATACCTACTTGCATTTATTGTACTTTTTATTGAATAGTTCCTGGGCGACCGAGCTTTACTCGCTGTGTTACAAAAAAAATAACAAAAAAGTCTGACCACTTTGCAGGATTGGAACCCGCGTATTTCAGCTTGGTAGATCTTCGCTGTAGCCACTGTACTACTGAGAAGATAAATTCTGTTGTAAAATTAGACGAGTTTAGTGTTTAGAAGTTATTAGTGTGTGAAAACAGAGAGAGAAAATGAATTTTCTCAGAATTGGACCCTAACTAGATCGGATTTTGACCACCGTAAAGCTCTATATTGTAAATTTCATCGTTATCATTAGAGTCGTTTTCAAGAACGCGATTATAAATATAGCTTGTATAATACTACTCTTTTAAATAACAATAAACGATAAACAATAATAGTATCTTTAAATAAATGATGTTATTTGCCTCACTTCGTAGTACGGGACAGGCTGTCTGAAGTTATGAAGTCTATGCTTTTTCATCATTTTTCATTTTATTTCTTTATTAGAAGTACGTTATTAAAGTGATATGTGTTTTTAATAAGTACTCTTAGCAAACTGAATTTAGATATAAGTATTATTTCCACTTATAAAGAAAAAAACAAAATAAGGTCTGACCGCATTGGAGGATTCGAGCTCGCGTACTTCGATGTGATAGACCTACGCCATAGCCATTGTGCTATTGCGAAGGAAAACTCTGCCGCAAATAAAAAAAGCTTAGAAGTTTAGGCTATAGTAGTTTTAAATGTGTGAAAGACGAAGTAAACGATTTTTTCCAGAATTAAGACCTAGCTAGATCGATTTCTCGCCTCTCTCAACCCTTATATCGTAAATTTAATCGAAATCGCTAGAGCCATTTCGAGAACGCGATATCAAATGTATGTATATATACAAACAGGGTTAATTTAAAAATACTAATAGGTAACCTCTTAGTATTTTGTACTAAACATTATCCCCAATAACTTTTGTTTTATGACATTCAAAAATTCATGTTTTTTCTTTCATACAAAATTAAAATTACATTAAATGTTTCTGAAAATGGCACCTACTCTACCCAGTCACTAAAACGGCACACGTGCAACGCGGTGCTGAGGCCCGGTGCGCTTGCATTGCCCATTGAAAATACGTACAGAGTAATAACGTTTCAGACAGTACAACAAAATTTAACAAATATTTTTTAAGGAACGTATTGAGATTTGAAAAAAGTCGTAGAACAAAAGTTGTTAGATATGTTGACAGGAATTTTGAGCTAAGAGGTTATTGATATTTTTAAATAAATCCTGTATATGTATACAAATATTGCTAGTTTAATATAACAGTGGATATACTATACTAATATTATAAAGAGGTAAATTTTGTTCGTTTGTATGTAATGGGTAAACTCTAAAACTACTCAACCGATTTAAAAATTCTTTATGCTATAGAAAGCTACGTTATCAGCGACTAACATAGGCTGTATTTTATTTTAAAAAAAATCTACTCGTGCGAAACCGAGGCGGGTCGCTAGTATGTTATATATTTAATCTTTTTGTTGATGCTTGTAAACTTGTAATCCACAGATACATAATATACATACCTATCTAATTAAATTATGTTAAGTATGAAATGTAACAGAAGCACTGATCACTATGAACACAATATCAATTCTTCATCACAACTATTATGTACTTGACTATTCGACGGCTTCTCAACAACTGAACTCTTACTAGACTAAAATCAAGCTTTTATGTAGCCCCACTACACGCAGGAAATCCATTCTACCCTCGTTCTTTTCACTAAAATGTTACAAAATATCAGGCTATATGTACTTTATGTGATTAAAATTAATGTGGAACTAACAATAGACTAACAATGCAGCACTGAAAAATAGCTTGCATGTTTGCGGGTAATGGCATCAACTTATTTAGTAGAGCACAGAATGGAGAACGAGTGACGGAACAAGTCGTCTAAATTGTAAAGTGGTAAGAAGATTTACAGGTAATTGCAATAAACATGTGCAACTGAAGTTTTCACGTCTTTCAAGAATAAGAGAGGAAGAAAAAGAACTTTCATAAGCCTCTGTCTATTTTACATCAAGTGGATCATTTCCTCGTTTGTCTTCCCCATGATATAAAAAATATTGGCTACGAAATTAGAGTTTAAATATTAGGAGCAATATACAGCGATTTATCAGTATAATAAACATGGTACCGTATACTAAACACGAAAAGAACAATGCCTTGTTAAATGAACAGATAAATTCGATTTATTCGCCGCTTCTGAATATATTTACATTTGACATTTGAATTTAAATTCGACAAAAAAATGATTCTTTCAAATTACTTGGGCTGGGCCATTAGTGGAGAGTTTTCGTTGGTGATTCACTCACTATGAGAGTTGCGGGCAGGTTCATTAGTATAAATAGGGTTGGGTATAAAAAATCGTGCAGCTGACTCATTCGTTAATGCGGTGCTAATGATATCTGGAATACCCTGAGGATGCTACGTTAAGAAGCCAAACATGTGTCGATTTGCTTTTGGAATTTTGGACTGAAGTTAGATAAAAATTAAAATCCATCACCGTTAGCCTAGATATTTATAGGTAGAATGGGTTCTACCTATAAATATCTAGGCTATTATTGATTGGGATCAAGACGTAAAATGAGATTTTGTTATGCCTTAATGTTCTGCATGCCTCGAATGGTTAAAGGCTTGAAGTTGCGATGCGATACATTCAATCTTTTTCGAAATGAAATCAGAATATATCTAATACATAAAATACACATTTGTTAATTTTTTTATGTTAGTGTAAACGACTTTATCTTGGCGTAATAAATATCTTTCAGCCAATACATCGTTTAACATGTTACCTCCTCTAAAGATCTATGTCTCATTCAGTGGCTTGATTTGGCTGTTTATTTGTAGACGTGTAACATAATATTGTCGTCGCGATGATACGAGTCTAGTAATTGATAATGATTTGTTAAGCATTCTTTAGAATCTATTTAAATAATATTCGCAATTTATGTTATTTATAATGTCTGATTATTGCTACTAAAATTAACGTCTTCATACATTCTGGCATAAACACACTAGCGGGCTTATTCACAAACGTCGGAAACTCGACTTTCCGTATCCGACAGAAAACTGTTCGATGATTTTGTCTATACGCGATTCACAAATCTGAAATCGTATTATATTTATATTATTTATATATCATATTATATATAGTCGTATTCAAAAATCCAAGACTTCGGATTGAATTTATGCTTTTCGACGATCGGCCTTTCCGCCACGGAATGTTTCCGACGTTTGTGAATAACCCCATAGGTACCCATAATACAGCCAGAAATAATAAAATACGTTTTATACACAGCCATCGCTAATAATAAATACAAATAATCACAATACACAAATTATTAGCTACGTACGGAACTTATAGGAATTCACAACATTACAATCTTAATTAATTTCGAAGGTCGTGACGTCATTATACATGGTATAAAATATTTGTCAGTCACTAGAATCCGATAATTACATTGAAGGCAACCGTGGAAATGTTTTGTGAAAAATTAAATATTATAGTAATAATTATATTTATAACACACTGCTATACTGTGGCGTTTATAAAAGAAAATTTGCCAGAGGACGCTTATCTAAATTTTAAAGAATTTGGTGCAAAATATGGACATCCGGTGAAACAATATGAGGTTACGACAAAGGATGGATACATACTTACATTATTTAATTTACCAGGAAGTAGACCTCCGATCTTGCTGATCCACGGCATTGTAGACTCAGCAGACACTTTCATCATTAGAGGGAACATATCCCTAGCCATAACATTGGCAAATGCCAACTACGATGTCTGGGTCGGTAACACGAGAGGCAATAAATATGGTTTGAAGCACATTGCATTAGACTCTGATGAGGACAAACAATTTTGGAACTACAGTTTCCATGAAAGTGGAATATACGACCTGCCTGCAGTAATCGATTTCATCTTAAATGCTACAGGAAAAGAACGTTTGACAACGATCGGTCATTCTCAAGGAACGACTATACATTTTGTTTTGGGATCGGAAAAGCCAGAATATAACAACAAAATTAATCTTTTCATTGCATTAGCACCTGTAGCTTTTCTAAACAATTTAGAGCCACCAGTCTCTACTTTAGTTAAACTTGGGCCTACTTTAAATACTTTTTTAAAATTATTGGGAAAAAATGAATTAATGAGGGATCATTCAGCTACCAAAAAGCTAATCGAACTTATCTGCACACAAGGTATAGTCAGTTATGAGTTGTGTGCTCAAGGAGTTATTTTCAATTTCGCTGGCTCAGATCCGAATAATTTTGAGCCAGAATTTCTTCCTGTGGTTATAAAACATTATCCAAGTAGTACGTCAAGAAAAAGTGTCGTACATTATTTACAAGTGGCACAGAGAAAAACGTTTGCTAAATTTGACTATGACATTGTCAAGAATCTTGCAAAATATGGTCAAAGTTCTCCTCCAGATTATGATTTGAGCAAAGTAAATATGAGCGTAGCTTTAATTGCCGCTAAGAACGATGGTTTTTCAAGAATAAATGATGTGAAGATTTTGAATAAAAAATTACCAAATGTCGTAAAGTATTACGTAGTGCGATCAGAGAAATGGAATCATCTTGATCACATCTGGGGACTTCATATGCCTGAGTATTTATATCCTGAAATATTTGATTTGTTGAATAAATACAATTAAAAATTAAACATTTGCATGTATGCCTAACTACCTACCTATAATTTCATTAACTAATCAACTAAATGATGATCCATTAGAACTGTAATTGATTTAATTGATCACAACTAGATCAGCTACGGGCGATGATATGTCGTACCTACTTGATTGAGGGTTCTGTCATAAGGTTTCTGTCAGAAAGATTTCGCGTCGTGTGTCTGCGCTGTTATGTTCCACTTTCAATTCCATGCTTGTGTTGTGAACAACGTAGCGTATTTTACTTCATTTCATATATGTGTAATTAAAAAATGGATGCTCAGTCTAATAATAAATTAGACTACAAAATATATATTTGAAATGGATTTTTTACCCCCTTCAAAAAAAGGAGAGGATTCTATGTTCATCTGAATGTATTTTTTAAGTACGTTCAGCGATCCCTTCGTTAATAGTGAACCGATTTTCTTTTATTTGAAAGGGTATACTCCGAGGTGATTTAAATGTCATTGATATCGGAGCTTGGACTTCGAAGATACACGAAATAACGCTAACTGCTACAAGCTTTTTAATTTATGTTGATGATTCTCTTGTTAGTAGGTATATCATTGTGCTCCAGAATTAGAAAAAATTTGTTGTAGATCTACTGTCCATATTTATTTTGACTAACGCCACTCAAAAGGGAGAAAAAAAATAAACTGACTTCAAAAAAAATCACTACGAAGTAAAAAATAACTATCCTTTACTACGTGCTCTAAACACAAGTACAAAAACAACATTATAAATATGATACTAATACCTATAATATAATTAAATTTGGTGGTTATTGAAGTCGGTGCTAAATTCATATGCAACAACAGAAAGTCTACTAGTTTGGTAGGCTAGGCACCGACTTCAGTAATTGTCAAATTTAATTATGTAAGGTACCTGCGGGTAATAAGGCCTAGCTAAGGGAGATTTGAAATTAAATGGAAAATAACCAATATAATCAACAGACTTTAATAATAATTAGTCTAAAAGTTCAATTACTATAAAATATAAAGGGAAAAAGGCATATATTACCATAAACAAAAACAAAATTAAACATTATTGAAAACCTTGCCAGTAGGCCTTATTTTACTATGGTAGGGTAACAAAGCCTACAACTCTAATATACTTAAATAATCAAGCTACGCAGCAATTACATTAAAAATTATTAAAAAATCTATAATTTTCTCCGCATAACAACCAATTATTTGAGTAAATGCTCGTTCGATAAGCATAGTGGTCGTAAATACTAAAACTAAAGATTGTTCAATTAGCTTTAAATTACACACTAGTTGTTTACATTCGTAAAACGTCGAAAGTTATATAAAATACATTATAAAACAAATAAAATTTGATTCATGATGTAGGAGGAAAGCAAAACCTATATTTAAGTTTGGTAGGCCTTAATAGTCATCGACCATGTATGTTAGAAAAACAAAATTTAAAATATTTGAATCAATACTTGCAAATGATTCGGACCGATTTTTATTATTCGTACCACGCGGTCGTCTCTCACAGTGTATGATATAACCCTGGAGACGGGGAGAGGGGTATTCCGCGTTTGTATACTCATAAAGATATCTTCGTGTGTTAGGCGTTTGTGAGTGTTGCCTTGACCGGGAGCGCCTATTGTAAATACGATTTTACTCACATAGGCCTTATTAGACGACAGACCTTATTATCCACAGGTATTTTTCTACTTGAGTTTTGATTAGTAAAGAACAGTTATTTTATACTTTTTAGTGGTTTTTAAGTCGCTTTTTGTAATTTTTTTTATGAATTAACTTGTCCATTCGGAGTCGGAGTGACGACAAAATAGCACAATACCACTGTCTTGCATCTTGCTTTTACTTACGGCGAAAAGGCAGTTCCCGTGCCCTCTCTGTTAGCGTGTACTCGCAACCCTGGGTGAAAATGTGTGAGGACAATAATGAGATTTGAGGATGCGAAAGAAGTATGTGAGGACCGCGACGCTTGGCGCTCCGTCCTCTCTGACTACCCCGTTAGGGATACAGCGTGAAGATATATACGTATGTATGTATGTATGTAGGTACTATTCTAGTGTAACGCATAATTTAATAAGCAGAGTTTTTATCTCAAATTTCAATGAATTCAATAACTACGGTTTACGTGTTTCGACACTTATCGAGGCGTCAATGACATTTGTATTTCAATAAAAAACATTTGAATAGTAAAGAAAAAACCTTGTGGAAAAAACCTAACACGAAAGCCTGAAGCGATCGTCAGAAGTCGTTTTTGGGCGAAAAGTATTTATTTCCTAAAAACAAACTACTCTTGGAATCTGAATAATATCGGAAACAATTAATTTTTAGCTTGTCCTGTTTGGGTCAAATTTAGTAGTTGAAATTTTACCCCATTCCCATTGACCGATTGATCTAAAATTTGGTTCACAGCTTTATTTCTAATGACAATACAATTATGTATATTCAGTATCATTGTAAATCCAAGATGGTTGCCGCCGCAAAATGGCGGATTACATATTTTTCCACAACCCCCTCTATATGGGTATCAAATGAAAGGGCTGGAGTAGTAGAATACAGTATATTATGCAAAATGTCAAATGTGAGATGACCACCGGTACAAAATGGCCCGATTTCAATCTTGTATGAAAGGGCTAAAGCCCTTGTAAAAATGAAGAACACAGTGCATGGCGGATCATAGAGTTTAGACAGTCTTTACATTAAATAGAATGAGAAACATTAAGTAGCGAAATAAAAACTAAAACTTAAAAATAAAAAGTAACCAAATATTTTTAGTTAAACGGTTAATAATTAAATTTGACAGTTACTGAACTCGGTGCCAAGCCCACCATACTAATAGACTTTATGTTGTTGCACATTGATATGGCACCGACTTCAATAATTGTCAAATTTAATTATATAGGTATGTGTATCGTATTTATAAAGTTATTTTAATTGTACTTGAGTTTTGATTAGTAAAGGATAGTTATTTTATACTTTTCAGTGTTTTTTTTGAAGGCGGTTTAATTTTTTTTAATAAAATTTTTTTATTTCTCCCTTTTGAGTGGTCTTGACCTAAATAAATAACTAGGGCAGGTCTGCAATTAACTTCATTCTAATTCCAGAGCGCAACGATATACAAGAGAATCGTCAATATAAATAAAGGTTATTATAACCAGGTCGTGTTATCTAGTGTATCTTCGAAGTCCAAGCTCCAATATCGGTGAAATTTAAATGGGACTACCTCTGAAGTATTATCTACCAAACAAAAAAAGAATTTTCGAAATCGGTTCATAAATGACGAAGTTATGAGGTAACAAACATACAAAAAAAAAGAAAAAATAACTTTTATAAAAAAATTAAACCGACTTCAAAAAAGAACACTGAAAAGTATGAAATAACTATCCCTTACAGATCGAAACTTAAGTACAAAAATAACTTCGGTGTAAAGTCGGTGCCAAGCCTAATAAACTAATAGACTTTCCGTTGTCGAACATTGATTTGGCACCGACTTCAATAACTGTCAAATTTAATTATATGGGTATTTGTATCGTATTTTTATAAAGTTATTTTTGTACTTAAGTTTCGATCTGTAAGGGATAGTTATTTCATACTTTTCAGTGTTCTTTTTTGAAGTCGGTTTAATTTTTTTATAAAAGTTTTTTTATTTCTCCCTTTTAAGTGACCTTGGCCTAAATAAATATCACGAGCAGGTCTACAATTAGTTTATTTTCTAATTCTGGAGCGCAATGTTTTAACTTCCATTCTATTGAGGAGCACAAACCGCACAATAAAGGATGCGAACAGATCGAACATGGGATATTATTGCCCATTATGGCCATTATCAATATCATCAATATAATATCATATCAATATCAATCAGTTATAAAAGAATAGTGTAAAGGTTGCATCATAATTACACCCTAGCAGTATTCTTACAATCCGAAGACGACAGCCACCAGCCGTATTCTCTGTCCGCCACAATACTGACTCTACTGACTGAATTTATTATATCACAGCCAATTTATATCTTCTCTCTACTTTACCATTATATCATACTACCATTATACCATGTGGGGACAACGATAGTTAACAAATGACATACAAGAGAATCGTCAATATAAATAACCAGGTCGCGTTATTTGATGTATCTTCGAAACCAAAGCTTCAATAACAGTGAAATTTCAATGGGACCAATCTGGAAGTGTATCCTTTCGAACAAAAAAGAATTTTTCAAATCGGTTTATAAATGACGAAGTTATGAGGTAACAAACATAAAAAAAAAACATACAACCGAATTGAGAACCTCCTCCTTTTTTGGAAGTTGGTTAAAAAAAAACATACAGACGAATTGAGAACCTTCTTCTTTTTTTGAAGTCGGTTAAAAATAAGCTTTTGTTAGTCTGTGGCTTTTGTCTTCTGCTCGATCCACTCATTTCTTTTATGATGTATGAGCGTCATTCCAAGCATCAGTCGCTCCATCGCCCTATGTGTAACTCGGATTTTCTCAGCTGATTTTTGGGTGAGAGTTGCTGTCTCCATTCTATACTTGAAAACAGACAGAAACACACACAACAACACACTGATTAAACACTTTCATTTTAGGTGTTGGGGAATCTTTTTTGATCGGAGGATCGAGCTGTTTGCTCCAAAGATCAGCCATGCTTGTGCAATACGTCTTTCGGCTTCTGCTACTTGATCTTCCATGCCAAGGGTGATTTTATGGTCCAAATAAATATAATGGTCGACGACACCTACAGGTAGTTGGTGATTTTTCGCCTCTGGGATGTTCGCCATTATCTTAGTTTTGGACTTATTCATTTTCAACGTTATTTTGGCCGATTCTGCAAGTTGTCGATCATAGTGGGGATATCCGCCACCAGTGCGATATCATCCGCAAATCGCAAGTTATTCGGTCGCTCTCTGTTGCAAATAATGCCTCTGACACTCTAATCGGGTCCTCAAGGGCATTAAACAATTTTGGCAAAATTTTGTCGCCTTGGCGCACTACTCGCTCCAGTTTGAAAGACTGTAAGTTTTTGTAGACTGACCGATGACGTCCCATGCTACTGTAGATGTTTCATTAGCTGGATGTACCTTTCGTTAACTTTGCAGTCAACTAGAGCTCTCTCAACTGCCCAAGCGTCCATCGAGTCAAACGTCCTCTCATAATCAACGAAAGTGAAGACGATTGGCTTTCGTTATTTAAGTCACTATTCAATTTGTGTCTTCAATGTTTGCAGGTGGTCGTTTGTGCCGTATAAATAAATCATAAATTATTTACCAGAGTTATCCTAGATAGAAAACTCTAGTAAATAATTTATAAATATGCGACACGAGACTAATAGGGCGATAGTTATCCAGCTTTGGAATGTCTCCTTTCTCAAGATTCCTTACCTTTCTCCTCGCAAGATTATCACTGGGTTGTGCCAAGCCTCAGGAATCTTGCGATTAAATAAATATGCAGTTTGTAAACAGCAGTGCTAGAGTTCTCTATAGCGCCTTTGACCCCAGCGTCAACATTTCAGGTATGACTTTTGCCCAATACCTATTTATACCAATTTTCATGGCTCATTGCGATTGGTTGAATAGTATCACAAAGTACTTTATTACATACTAACAGTAGGTATATACAAGTTGGTGTACTACAGCGTCATAGTGGTGATTTACAAAAAGGGAATAACATAAATATCTCCATGATAAAGTAGGTATATATACCTACATGCCGACTTTCGGTGACTTTGGTGATCGGTCAAATGGATTAAACGGTGTTGGAGTTATTGTGAGAAAGCGATTACATGAATTTTTATACAGACATCCGTTTTTATAATAATATACAGAAATACAGATAATTAACAACTCACCTACTAATATCTACAACCTACCTACTACCTAACTACCTATTAACACTATTAACAGTATTACATTATACATTATATATATACATTATTTTAATTACATTTTCATGAGAAAATGTTATGCCAATTACTTTGAAATCTCATAAATCTACACAATATTAAATAAAATATGTACTTTTTAAGTGTATTGGCCAATGACAACAAAAATGCAAAACATTAATTTATGAACGTGCCTTATTAAAGAACTAAATATGATGTAATATCCAGCATGTATTGCTTATTTTGACAGTTATAGTGATACACCACACTGTGTCGAATATGAATAATCGATTAATTTTTATTGGAAATCTAAAATCTGCCAAATTGATAAAATGTAAACTGATTACTTTCTGATATTTCTAAGTAAGTGGTCGAGGATTAGGCAACCTTTGGACTGGCAAATAACTTTGGCTCAGAGAGAGAGTAATACTATTAAGTTAATAGTATTACCAGCAGGTTAATAGTATTAACCCGCTGGTAAGTAATGACAGCTTCCTAAGAGCAACTTTGAGGAAATGTATTATTTAAAATAAGATTTCATTTTAAGTCCGTAAATATTAACTTTATTATATACCTAAGTACCTACAGATTTATTTCAATAAAAATCTTGATAATTATCCGAGAAATTATTTGCCTCATGAAAGTAGATACATGAACTATGTTACTATGAATACTATGCCTTACTAACTATAAGAATATAATAGGTATTTCGATCATATATAAAAACAAGATACACAATCAACGCTCCAAAAAGGCCGAACCAAATGTGCACTCAAACGAGTATTTGAGTACACTTTTGTTTTAGTAGTACTCGAAACCTTCGAAACAAATTTCGTTTCAATCTCATGCAAGAATCTTTTACCAACTTTTACAACCTAATGCTTTGACGGTAAGGTCTACTTTAAATTAGCACAATATTACGGATAATGCTATACGATATTAGAAATGCAATGTCAATTCGGACAATAATTTGTTTAGAATTTGTATAAAATTGTGCATCTAGTTTTTTATTTGTGATCGAAGAATAGGTACCTACTTCCTTAAATCAAATGTAACTATAATGTACTATTGATAAACGCGATGAAAGATCGCAAGCTATACTAAGCTAACAAATCACTATCTTTTATAGAAAATAAGTACCTAGGTGATTCAAAAGAGTTAAGGAATCGTTAAGATATCCAGGAGGTTTCAGGTTAAATGATTCGAATCACTCTCTAAGTTGAAGAACACCCACAGCTAATAATATACATACTTATACACCGTAGTGACGCAGTATTATCACAGGTATTATATTATGATGTGAGCTATTAAATATTTATTAATAATTATTAATTATTTTATAATTATTATATAATTAATAATTAATACATACACACGTTAGGGATACAGCGTGAGGATATGTATGTATGTATGTATTAATTATTATTATGACGATTAGGTATGTACTTAGGTATCGATTTCAATAAACATTACATCGGGCAACACGAATCGATACTGATACGTTTTTCGTTCCTCTTTACTACTTACTATTACTACTATGTGCAATTGTAATTTATCCTATCCGAATCCGCGAATATCCAAAGTTTTATTTTATAATACATGTTTTACAGTGCATATAATGTTCGTCGTTACTTAAAAAGTGAACATTTGTGATTATTGAACAAAAGCTAATGGTTAATGTCAATCTAAATTAATTTCCAATTTACGTGTACAATTGTTGGTCTTCCAAAATAGGTTAGGTGCGGTGTGGTGTCGATTACAAAAATGACTTATCCTGACGAGAACGGGGTTATTAGCTATCGAAATGGAAATATTAACGGTTGTGTAGACCGCGGGTATGGCCTTAAAGAGGCGTACGAGCAAGGTAAGGTTGAGATAATATTAAAATTATGTTCTTTTTTTTCAATTTGGAATGGAATTTTTTTAATTAAATCGATAAAAGTCGGCATACGTAAAATGTATATATGTAATAAGCACCGCTTTTCAGGGATTTTGCAACAGACATACATTATAACATTTATGTAACTTAACTTGTGTAAAATTGTGAATCTAAGAGACAGGACTTACAAATTATTCATATATATATTAATGTTATTTCTCAAATATACTCCAATTCTTGGAAGGCAAAAGGAACTATATAATAGCCATTGTGTTCAGTATTAATTATTTATTCAGGCTAAGCTTTACATTAACTACTGCTTCCCGTTTTGACACTTGACACTGAAATTGCTAACTAATTCTTGAGAGCCAAAACTGTGCCTGTAGAAATGGTGTTTTCGTTATTAATAAAATTTTAAAAACAAAGTTCCACTTTACAATATCTTTTCTACCCAAAAACGACTTTGCGGTTATATTAGAAGTCTATGGCGATCGTGAAATGTAGCGAAGGGATTGCCTTAGACTTCGGTGTCTTTTTCTTAACTATATCAAAGCCTGCTATCAAAAAACAAATTTTTTCACTGACACCTCAATAATACACGTTATTAAGTATAAAAACATGTAAGTAGTAGTTATTATAAAGTGCTTCCGGGAATACTGTCTTCAGTATTAATTATTAATTGCTATTCCAATAGCACTTATTAGATGCTATCTTTTTGTATTTATGCTTTATTGCACTATCCCTAAGATAGACTTATTTCTTTAAAAATATGGTGCATTACCATAATATAGTAACATAATAAAAACATTGCATATCAATCCAACTTTCCGAAAATTTAAAGTATATTTTTGAGTCTTATTAGATAAAAGCATTGTAGGGTTATGCAGTATGACAGGGTTGCATGACAGTCCTATTGTTAAAATGAAAGGAATGCTTAGATGGTTCAGGCACTTGGAATGAATGAGTGATGAAAGACTGACAAAGAAAATTTACGCAGCGATATTCTTCGTCAGTATTGCATCACTCGAATGAAAGCGAGTGGTAAAAAAATCTAAAGAAGATCAAGTCTGATTTAAAATAAATAAAAATAAAAAATAAAAATAAAAAAGCCTTTTTATTTCTTTGCAAAGCTTAAGGTTAAACAATATGTTTAAAACAATACTAACATCAAACAATATGTTTTAGTGTTGTTAATACTTAAATCTATAGTTTTATTTTTAGGGTTAGTAATATTATTAGGTGTTGAGATGTGTAGTTTTGGTATATTATTATATTTATATACATTTTTAAACTTAAACTTCTGCAAGAAGAACCCCTCTGCAGGTAAAGGCCTCCTCCAACGTACTCCAGTCTTCTCTAGATTTTGCTTTTTGTAGGCAGTTTGGTCCGGCTACCTTTTTGATTTCGTCTTCCCATCTCATGTAGGGTCTCCCTTTCCTTCTTTTACCTTTTGGACCTGTCCATTCTGTCATCTTCTTGGTCCATCTTTCGTCGTTGCAGGCGTGCAACATGTCCGGCCCATTTCCATTTAAGTGATAGAGCTTGTTAGTGCATCTTTTGTTTTAGTGGTTTCCCTTATTTTTGTATGACGTATTTTTTGGATTTTCTTTATGTTTAGCATACTTTGCTCCAATCCTCTTTGGCATGTGACTATTTTGTTTCTTATCTTGTTGTTAAATGTCCATATCTGGCATGCATATGTTAAGCATGGTAGGAGGCAGGAATTCCAAACTTTAGTTTTGATTTTTTTTGGCATGTTGCTTTTGAATATTTCTTTAAGACTCCAGTATTTATTCCAAGTTAGTTGCACTCTGCGTTCTACTTCCATGTATTTATTAGTGTTGTCAAGGCTAATTTGTTTTCCGAGGTATATGTACTGGTTTGTGTATGCAAGAGGGTTCCCTTCGACGAATATTGTTCTTTTAATGCTGTTCCTCATTAGCATTGTTTTTGACAAATTCATTTCTAAGCCTACTGATCGGCTGGCGTCATTTAGAGTTTCTATCATCAATTGTTTCGAGTTTTACTCTGCTCTTGCTGTTGTTATAGATGCTTTTGATAACTAGTATGTAATCTTTTTGTACTTTTTGAGCTGTTAGTGTCCCATAAGCTTTCGTGAGATATGGTGTCAAACGCTTTTTTGTAATCAATATAACCTATGTAGAGCGGTCTTCTTCTTTCTTGGTATTTCTCGATGACAAGCTCTAGCGTATGAATGTGGTCTATCGTTGAAAAACCTTTTCTAAAGCCCGCTTGTTCAATTGGTTCACTTGCTTCAATTGCAGCATTTAATCTGTGGTTTATGATTGAAGAAAAAAGCTTATATATGGTGGGTATTAAGCTTATTGGCCGATAGTTTCTTATGTCATGTGGATTGCCTTTTTTATATATTAAAATGATATCAGATTCAGACCATTGGGTGGGTGTTTCTTTTGTTTCCAGAATACGGTTAAACAGGTTTGTCATGGGTACAGTCAGAGTGGCTGATGCTGCTTTTAAGATTTCGTTCGTTATATAGTCTGAGCCTGGGCTTTTGTCGTGTTTTAACTTTGCCATTTTTTCTACAACTTCCCTTTCTGTGATTTTAGCTGCTTCTCTGTTAGTGGTCTTGCTCGTGGTGTTTTGTTTTATGATGTTATTTTTTTGTATTTTGGCACTGTATAAATTCCTGTAAAATTCAGTTGCTGCTGTAATGATATCTTTCCGGTTGCTTAATATGTTTTCACCCCGCTTTATTCCGTCAGTCCATGGTTTGTTATTTCTAAGATCTTTGAAAGCTTTCTTCGTGCTTCCTGTACAGCGCAGATGTTTTTGGATAGTATTTTGTCTGTAGTTTGCGTAATCTTGTTTTATGCATTTACTAGTAAGCTTGTACAATGCTGAAATTTTATTTTTAATTGCTCGAGTCTTGTTCTTTGCTTTCTGTAAAGTTTGTCTTTTCTTTAAAAGACTTAGAGTTCGTTCTGTCAATTTTGTATAGTTTTTGTGTGTATTGTTTGTTTTATGGGCTAGCTGCAGGTTTTTGTTTATTATTTTTATTAGGTTATCCTGGTAACTTTGTACATTCATGTTATCTTTCAGTTCCATTTCTCCTTTAACTTCACTGTTTCTCATCTCTTCTTTGAATTTTGTGATTTCTTCTTCAGTTTTTAGTGTCATGGCCTGATGATGATTATATCTAATTCTACTCTTCTGTGTTTTTGCCAACGTCATTGTAGCTCTTACCGCCTGTGGTCAGACGGGAAATTCATATTCAGTACTTCTAAATTTAGAAATATGTGTGACTGGTTTGATAGGATAAAATCGATTTCGTTTTTATATTTTCCGTCTGGCGACTTCTATGTCCATTTATTTTTTGGTTTTTTCTTGAAGAATGTATTAAGAATAGATAGTTTGTGTTCTGTAGCTAAATCTATTAATCCTTGACCTCTATCATTTCTCTCGCCGACACCGTTGGATTTCATGATTAGATATTCTTCTGGTTTGGGTTGTCCTATTTTTGCATTTCGGTCTCCCATCAACATGTATTCTTTGTGTGACGATTCTATTGCTAGATTAATGGTGTCGTAAAATGTTCTGATTTATTCCTCGCTTGCTTTTTCTGTAGGTGCATAAACTTGTATTACAGATAGGTGGCGTCCATCAATTGTCAAATTTAGTATTGCGACACTCTCTGTAAGGCCTACGTAGCTTTCTATGTTGTTTTTGTGGCGTTTGTTGATTATGAAGCCTACTCCAAACATTCCCGGTGTCTGGCCTGTGTGGCAAAGAATAAAATTGTTGTATTCTTCTATTTTATTTTCAATGCGCCTCACTTCTGCTAATCCTATTATGTCATATTTGATATATTTTATAGCTTCGCTTAGTTCAATCCGGCGTTCATATGATGAAAGAGTTTTAACATTATATGTTATTATGTAGATCTTATTTGGGTGTGAAATTTTTTTGAAACTTATGTCCTTATTAGCGTTTTTTAGTTCCTGTGGGATTTCCTCTATCCTTGATGTTCGATTGTTGAGTGTACAATTATATTGTTCATTTTTGTGCAGCTGCTTTTGTTTATCATTTTGTATATTTCTTTTTTTCGTTGGAGGGTAGTAGTCTCTGATCTCCGCGGTGACCAACCATACTGGAGATGAATTTATTGTTGTGTTATTTGGTTTTGTTTGAACGTTTTTTGTGTATACTTCCAGGTATTTTGTTGATTGCTATATGTTGTTTATTCCAGTGAGAGAGTTAGTTCTGCTGCGATGCACCTGACCCAGCTTATTGAGTTTAATTTTGGTTGTTAGGGCACTTTTACGCGGTCTATCTGTGTCAACTTTTGTTCCGGGTGACATTGATGGTGATCGTTTCCTTTTTTCCGACGCTTTGTCCTTCACTATTAATTTGTCGTAGCGGATATATGCTTGCTTGCCATTTTCAATTTCTTCTTTAACTTTTTTCCGGAGCTCTTTTCTTATTTCTAAAACATCTTTTGGGTAATCTTCGCTGATGTAGACGTCTTTTGGTAAAAACTTTTTGTTTTTGAGTAGTTCAATTTTACGCCATTCTAAATTTATTGTTGTTACAACTGGTCTCGTTTTATTTTCTTTTGGCGTACCTACTCTACGAACGTTGCTAATTTCCCACTTGTCCCATTCTGGGGCGTTTAGCTTAGCACTGATAATGTTAAAAGTGTTCAGGACGGAATTCATGAGATCGGAAGGGTCTTTTTCGGATTCTCCTAAACCATGTATCACTATATTATTTTTTCTTATTTCTCTTTCCATATTGCGTACTTTATTCTTCAATGAGATAACTTCTTTTTTTAGTAATAAGTTTTCTTCTACTAGCGGTTTAAGCTTATCATCTATCGTCTTAGTCTTTATCGTCTTAGCTTTTCGTGATATTTTCGGTTAGTATTCTTGTTTGTCTCTCTGATTGTTCTTCCATCTTTTTTAGTATTTCTTGCAACTCCATTTTGAATCTCACCAATTCTCGAGCGCGTCAGATTAAGGTAGGGAGAGTTAATTACATGCTAAAACGTGTATATTCCACTAATCTGACAATTTGAGAGTGATGTAAAGAAGGGGGAGGGCTACAAACTTGTAAAAAAAAATGTCATCTTGACATCTTGACAACTTGACATCTCGAGCGTGGCTAAATTTTTTTTTATTTTGAAGGAAATCATTCAAGGATTACGAAAAATATATAATCTGACGATTTCCACAAGCCGAAGTAATAAAAAATCATCGATAAAGTTTAATGCGTGCAGCTGCGTGATGCCTATATTCCCCTCTCCGCATTTCTATTCCTCTCTCACTCTTTCTATATCTATTACTCTCTCACTTTGTCCCCACTCTGGTTTCTGTTGCCATGACGCCCATGACAGCTGATCACACAGCTCGTTCGTGGCATGATATTGTTTACAACGTATTTCCAACGTCTTGGCTTTTTTCGTGATTTTAATAAAAGTTATATGAATTAAAGTTTATAAATATTTACTATGAGTGATACTAATAAAGAGTGTGTATTTTGTGGTGAAACTACATTGCAAAAAACAATTAAATTTACATTAGAAACAAGAACATAACAAGAACAGCAGATTTTACAAAAGATTTGAAAAATATAAAGTTTAAGGAAGCTATCGTCAAATTTTTGATTGATCATTGGGCTGATCAGGAAATGGCAGCGATTATCGGTAGTAAGGTAATTTACATAACACATGATTTGTGTTATGAATATTCTGTTACTGATAATAAAGTAACACGCATTATTAATTATGAGTTGTCATGCCCTGATCACCAAGAAGCGGATACGAAGATAGCATTTCTTGCTTGCTAACAAAAAGAAGATTCTACGATTATTATCAGAACTTCTGATACTGATATAGTGGTCATCATGTTGGCGAATATGGAACACCTGCAAGCAACAGTACAAGTCTAGATGGATCTTGGAGTTGGCAATGCACGCCGATACATCGACGTATCCGCTTTCTACAAAAAAATTAGGCCTAAAAATTTCGAAGGCGCTTCCAGCTTTGCATGCATTCACTGGTTGCGATTTCAACCCAGCATTATACCGACGAGGGAAAAAGAAACCTTTTGCAATTTCTGATGAGTTCAGAAATGTTTCAAAAAGCATTTGTGGATTTGGGATCAAAGGAGCATAATGTGCAGGATTCTTTTAACATCATACAGTCTTTTACTTGCCACTTGTATGGGTTGAAAAAGTTAGACGATGTCAATCAAGCCAGGATTGTCATCTTCAATAAGACGTACAAGGTAAAAGACAAATCAAAACCCTTCTCCTTGAGTATCCGGAATTACGATGCGTGCAATTTGCCACCCAGATACGCAATCTGAGGATGAAATCGAGCCCGAGAAGGAAGATGATTCTACCGATGAAGATGATGATTAAAAAAATGCTCAAAAAAATTTAATTTTTTGTAATTATTTTCTTATAAATACAAGTATGCTACTTAAAAAAATATATAATTTTTTATTTGCATGCAATTTCTCGAGCTTTTTAATTAAGTTCAATGATTTAAGAAAATAAAAACAATAATTTTTTTAATTGTCAGATTAGGCAAATCCCTCCAGATAATCGTCAGATTATGAGACAGCACGTCTAGGGCATAAAGATGAACCATATATATCTTAATCTGACGCACTTGAGTATTTCAAAATGGCTAATTTTTTTACATATTCTAATAATGGCCGCGAGTTTGCGTCACATCCAAATCGTCAGATTATTGAATGAGAGCTTTTTTTAAGCTCACTTAACATCCCCTTAAAAAATCTGACGCGCTCGATTAAATTTTTTTTTTTTCATTTTCAACCCTTACGTACGACTACCCTCATCATGCAAGCAATCAGATTAACATACATACGAAAATACGTAGGACATGGATTTTACCAATATCTGACGCGCTCGAGTATGTCCATGCAACAGTTTTTTTTTACATTTTTGAAAATCTATAGCCGCTCCCCCCACCGATGAAAAGGAATACATTATGTAACATTTTTTTCTTTTTATCATCTAAGCTTCGCAACCCAATAGGTCTCTATGACGCTCGAGTAAATCCCGATTTAGCATCGTGGGCTCCCCTATTAATATCACAATTTAACTTTTTTAATTGTTCTTGTTTTTTTCAATGATTATTTATAGCATCTAGTGTTTTTTAATGGTTTAATTGTATAATTATGTATATTGTATAAAAACATTTAATTGTATTTCATTATATTTTTTTAGTAAAAAATAGTAATTTTTGTGGATGTTTTCACCAATTTTGAAGTGCATTTAAATGTATCCCGTTATTATGTTGCATATGGAATCTAGATACTCCATCTTGTATAGAGTTTCCAACATTTTTTTCGACTGATTATAGTATTTCTCAAAATATGCTATAAAAAATTTAATTTTAATTTTTTTTTTATTTACATATTTATTGCACACACATAATACACAAACAGAAAGTTACATGTAGAGAAGATATGCCAAGGATACAGTTTATTTCTATTAGAAATTTCTTCCAGCAGACCCACAATGTGACAGTTTGACACTGACACTGTGTCTATACTATACATACTACTCGTATCATTAAATATATAATACACGTACATGTATGTTCATATGTATATATATCCAATATAATATAATATAATCTGGTATGGTATGCTTAAAAAAAATATAGTATTTTATGGAAAGAGTAAAAATATTCAAAGACTGTACTGTGTGTTACTTATTTATTTTTGTAAAAACTGTTATTTTGGCACTTCTTGGATTTTTTTAACTATTTTTTGCCTATAATAAAAGTGTCCTATCGAATTTTTAAATAAATGTAGATGAAAATCTCATTTCAAGACAGAGGGGCGTTTGATTACGTTGCAAAATAAAGATTGATCTGTCCAACTGAAATTTAGGATTTTTCTGTACTAAATATTTCTTCAACAGTATTTACTACGCAGATCCGAAATACAGTACAATACTGTATATTATAATTAATATACAGTTGGTAATCCTAACCCTATAAGGAAATAGTATGTGTTGCTACTACCAATATAATTGCTTGAGGCATTGTGAGTGAGTTACTAGATAGTTTAATTGTTAGCCAACATCTACCAATTTGTGCAAAATAAATCTGTATATCTGTAGAGATAAATCAAATTGAGGTCTGCCTGCGACTGAAACAAAATAATGAATAGCTATTTTTGGCAAAACTAAGACCAAATTGGTTTTTGTATTTGTAGTTTTAAATTTTATTTATTTAATTAAATTTTGTTGCTGATTGTACGTGCATATAACAAAAACTGCTTCCATATCCATTCGGTAGATTTACAGTGCTTTAAGTTTGAGATCTGCATACTGTCTAATGGCTCAATTAGTAATCGATTGTTCTATAACATAGTAATATAAAATTATACATATTTGCCCACAGTTAACATCAATCAAAGTTCATTGTTAGGACGCAAAACAGTAAATTAAGTGTATTCCTTTTAAATAACTTGCTATTGTTCAATTGACACACCATCTCTGCTCAATTATTAGCAGATTGCGGTCATTACTCCTTTGCAGTATGAATTGATGCTTTGAGTGTGAAAGTTGTGAAATATTAAGTTATGTGGATCATTCTATGTAAGTTTACATTTTTGAGTCTTGTGCTTACAGAGCAGTAGATTCACAACTTAAGTCATAACAGAGATACTCATAATGTTAAAGTGCTTTTGGAATTCTAAAACAATAATTTAAGATTATCAAGGTTAACATTACAAAATCATTTTGATTTAAATCAAATTATTTTTTTCAATAAAATCAATGATTTAATCCACTGTTTTAAGTATATGTTTTTGACATTGAAGTAACTTAAAAATTAACCTCTCAGAGTAAGTAAATCTCATGTCAGTCTCGAAATCAAAATCGGACAAGTGCGAGTGTGACTCACGAACAGAGGATTCCATAAAATGTTCGCACACACATCGATATATGTCACAGTCGATTCTCCAACTGCAAGTGTAAGTTTGTAATTGCAAAAAAAAACTTTTTTCACATGATATAACTACAAATTAACGATTTTCGAATTTTTTCCATAACATTTAATGTGAGACCTTGCTTCTCGCCAAATTTCATGATTCTAGGTCAAAATATAAGGAATAAATGGTTGTATTTTTTGATCGCGTTGACTTAGAAGCTGGAATCTAAAAAAATGATTCTTGTTCATGAATGAAATAAAGTAAAATCTACATAAAGTTTACAGGAAAGATATAACGAAAGTCGAAGTTCGGCAGTCGTAGGTATATCATTTATGTTGTAAAGTTATTGGAGTTCATTAAACAAGCTTAACGTTTCATGTGATCAAGTCGTGTAATTTCTGGTATCTTCCGCACAAAATCTCGAAATTCGTTCAAACACACATGTTTCGCTTTCCAATAAAGCATTCTGAAGGCGATTTGAGAACGAAGCATCCATAAGATGTTTGAAGCGTCCTGGGAATATTTCGTCGAGAAGCAAAACTTGTGTCAATTTCTGCATCATCAGTTTATGGTTAACATTATGTTTAGAAAGAATGAGTGATGAAAGACTGACGAAGAGCGAAAGTGAGAGGTAAAAGAAGCCAAGGAAGACCAAGGCTGACTTATGTAGATCAAATAGCCAGTGTTAGCAGACGGAAATGTCAAAAGCACTCGCATACCTAGGCGAAAATGTGTGAGGAGAATGATGAGATTTGAGGAAGCGAAAGAGGTGTGTAAGGACCGCGCCTGGCGCTCCGTCCTCTCTGACTACCCCGTTAGTGATACAGCGTGAAGATATGTATGTATGTATGTATTATGTTTAGCTAAAAATTAAATCTGTATACAAAGTTTCGTATCTCTACTACTAACCATCGAAGAATACCCTTACGTGGAGACAATCCTGGCTGCAGTGTCAGGTCATGGTGAAGATCATATTTAGCTATCAAAATGAAATCTCTATTATGCAAAGTTTCGTATCTCTACTACAAATCGTTGTGGAGTACCCTCGTGAGTAGACATACCTGTATGAAATATCAGGTCATTGTCATCAGGTCAGCATGCAAAATTTCAAAGTCGTTTTAGAGGAAGTGGTTTAAATTTGTCTCGGAAGATTTGAACTAAAGATACAAACATACATGTGAAGTTAAATAAAAGCTTTTAAAAATAATAATTATAAGAATTCATATTAACATGACATGGATTTTCGTAAAATAGCAGTTTTGCGCAGTAAATGACATAACGGTCGCTTTGTTGTTGCTAGTAGAAAGGCGTTTTTGTATCGAATTCAATGTTATCATTGATAAGTTTGACACAGTCTTGCAACGACTCGACATGGGTGAGATTGTCTTGAAATTTTATTCACTTTATTGTTACTTTCTTAATTTCGCCTCCCTGTGTGTATTCTACCGCTTGTATAATGGGCTGTATTCTAAGGAATTGTTCGACATGATGCTATGGCCACTTTCTACCATCGCACCACTCACCACCGGCAGAGAATTCATCCTCACACTTTGGAACCAAAATGGTCACACATACTACGATTTCGTTGGAGCTTTCGCCTTTGAACATTGAGGTTGTCCGAGACGTCCACTTAACTACAAGCCTGTTTGCTGCCTTTGTGGCACTTATACAAAAAAAGAAGTGGTACTCGCGTGCAGAGGGTTCATCGTATTAGTTATTGTCGTAGGGATCGTAGTATTATCGTAGGGATTTATTCTGACATATAATTTCAGGTGGTATTAAGGCAGGTGCGATCAAAGCTGCTCGCCTTGCCTATAGCGTGCTGTCTCGTCGCAAAGCGGCTGAAGAAGGCGCCGCGAGACTCGCTCGAGTGCTCTCGGCCCTGGACTTGACCGCTTTAGGAGTAGGCAGCACATTAGGAGTAGGAGTTTACGTACTAGCTGGAGATGTGGCCAAGAACTATGCGGGTCCAGCTGTGATCCTGTCGTTCTTGCTTGCTGCCGTTGCTAGTATATTCGCTGGTGAGTGTCCATTATATAATAATAAGGTAATAATTACTACGTAACAAGTATATCACTTCTATAGAAAAATGGAAATACCTACACCATAATAACCTACGAAATCTGAATAATAACATCCAGCGTTCGCAGCGAGGAGAAATGTATAGATCTACCTCATACACGCATTCTTCAACGTGAGTCAATGTGTTCTTATCGAAAAGGTCCTGTTTTAAAATTTTTGAATTTTTTATTTTTATAGTATATTACTGTCAGTCTTCACGTATTTGTTTATTAAGTGAACTCGGGTGTAGTAATATAAGAAAAACGTAGAGCTATTTGTTTACCATTATCAAAAATCCAAGTTAAGCCTAAAATAGCACAGCTTATAGTCTTTAATAAAACCATCTGCGTCAACAATATTATGTTGTTAATATAACAATATTGTATTTGGTGTCAACAAACCGTCTATTACGTCACATTTACGGAGAAATGAATATTCAGAATCGTGTTTACTATGATTTTTTGACATTAACTTTTTAGTTACTTATGTAATGCGTGATGAGTTCAAGGTCAGAAACACTTGAGTTCGAGGGACAGCACGGTGAGATTCTAAAATCATGAGATATTGTCACCAACTAATGTTTAAGTTATTTTACATTTGATTATGAATATTACGTTAATCACGGCTCGTCTTACCCACTGATTGATCCCCTCATGTGTGGAAGCAGTTTACGCGAAAAGCTTAGACTGTGGCGGCGCAGGGATCGATTTCGTTAGCTATCCTGCGTCCGCATTCTTTTGACGATATCTCTGGTTCTAAATATATACAAAAATGAATTATTGATGGAAATGAAATCTACCGTCACTGTCTGTTACCTACGTCATGTGTACGACAACATGAATATTAATTATTCAGACTCTTGTTTATTATAATAACCTTTTAGTTATTTGCATAATGTGTAATGAGCTCAAGGTCTGAAACACTTGAATCTAAAAGGGCAGATTCCAGTTCATGAGATATTAGAACTAAGTATTTCGTCAAGTATGGTTCGTTTCACCTTCTAGCATAAGGGGGAAAGTGTTTATCCGAAGATTATTATGGTTATTCTCAAATGAGTAATGGTTATTGGCCATTTACTATGTGATTTATTTTCAGGGCTGTGTTATGCTGAGTTCGGTGCGAGAGTCCCCAAAGCAGGCTCTGCCTACGTGTACAGCTACGTCAGTGTCGGCGAATTTATCGCCTTCATAATCGGTTGGAATTTGATCCTTGAATATATCATTGGTAAGTATTAATTTCGACATATTGTGATAATTAAAATACTATACAACATGTAACATAATTATTCAAAAAGCAAAAGATACTTTGCGGCAATTCCATATAAATTTTGGAAATACTATTCAAAAAGGGAATACAGAGTAATTTCCTTCGATCACAAATAAAAAAATATTAACTAGGAAACACTGATCTGGCCTTCACTGTGTACTGCATAATATGCTCTCGACAAGTGTTAAGTGCTAAAATTGCTAGAGAAGGCCTGTAGCCCGGCCCGAAGAATATAGAAAGAAACAATTATGTTTTATTTATCGCTACAGAGATAATATCCTACTTAATATTATAAATATGCAAGTTTGTGAGGATGGATGTTTGTTACTCTTTCACGCAAAAACTACTGAACGGATTTTGATGAAACTTTACAAAAATATAGCTTATACATCAAAATAACACATAGGATATAATTTGTATGCGAACGAAGTCGCGGGAAAAGCTAGTTAACAATAAAACTAAGAGGAAAAAAAGTCAATGAAACAATAATAAAAAAAATGACAGAAAATATCGTAATTATCACCGCACCGACAAACCGGGGTCTGCGTCAGCATACGTTATGGGTTGCATCCACAACACTGGTTTTCAGTCAAGCCCTAAGGAACAAGTCAGGCCCTAAGGAATAAAGGAACAAATATGGTTACGGTGGTCCCCGCCTGTCGTAAGAGGTACCTTACGGGACTTCAGGTTCGCGGCCAGTCGTTCCACGCTGTCTACGATAGAGCAGACTGCGAGGGTAGTGTTGACTATCACTATCCCCCCCACCCCTTTACTGACATTCAAAAATACCAACTGTCACAATATTGAATACATTTTTTTACGCACAATTTTGGAACACCACAGTTCATTCATCAACTTTGGAACACTAAAACTATCGTTACAGGCGCAGCATCTGTGGCAAAGGCGCTAAGTGAGTACTTGGACTCTCTTGTGGGCCGCGCCATGTCTGAGTCCTTACGTGCTGTGCTGCCGATGGACGTGCCACATCTCGCCTCATACCCTGACATATTCGCCTTTACCGTGGTCATAACATTCTCAGGTCAGAATTTATAACTTTCAGACTTCTGAACATTTTACAATTTTTTACCTAAAATGGTTAATATCGCCACCTCAGGTGAATCACACATTACTTAACGCACACAGATTTGACAAGAGAGTACATACTCTGTTCTCATAAATCTGTGTGCGTACATACAATACAATATTGTTATTTGTACATACAAATCAAGTCAAAGCAATTCATTCAAGTAAAGCCAATTTATAAGGTAATTTGGAACATCAAGTCTACTATTGGAAAAAACATACATTAAGAACCTCGGTATTCTATTCTGCTCTGTCATCTGTGAGCTAGTATAATAATTGCTAAAAGGGTCTTCAAAGTGTAGTGTTGTTGCACCTTGTCCACTCCGAAAGATACATACATATCTTCACGCTGTATCCCTAACGGGGTAATCAGAGAGGACGAAGCGTTGAAACTAAGATTTTATGTACTCTGAAAGGTATCTAGATAATAATGATACTCCAGTCAATCGACCTTAACAGTTTAACAATACACTCGTACTATGGGTAACACCTAACGAACTAGTGGTGCACCCAATAACATCCTGACCCCAAACTAATTTAATAAAGTTCATTTCCTGAATTAACTCAACAAGGATTAAAACCCGGGGCCCAGCTTGGGAAGCAGATACTCTGCCATCGCCAATAGGAGGGTCAAAAAAATGAATCGAAAATAAATGTTATGAAAAAAAAAGTGTACCGTCCGCGGTCCATAACATTTAATGTAAAATTAGTATAAAATTGATGATTTTATGCACAGATGCGGACAATTTTAGTATTCAGTTGCTTCCTCTGGCCACACAGATTGCCATCAAGAATTGTTCAGTGTTCACAACTCGCCATTAGTGTTGCATAATAGTAGGGGAGGCCACAATGCTAAATGGGGATTTACTCCAGTGTTTTTTTTACTATTCTAATTGGCTGCCCTACACGCGCGGCCCTATATAAAAGGCTTAGATATGGTGGAGGTATTCAACAGGGTGCAAGGTATCCCCCCATATCTGCCGCGATTGAGTACATCCCAAAATCCCCTCTTGGTCTACCCTACTGTAAAGTCTACATTTGCCTAAAATAGTTTTGTTTTGCAGTGGCTTTAGCCTTCGGCGTGAAAGAGTCGACCAAGTTCAACAATTTTTGCACCGGCGTCAATTTGTGCGTTGTACTGTTTGTCATCATATCTGGTTCGTTTAAGGGTGAGTTATATAAAATAATAAATAATAATAAATAAATGCGCCAGATAATATACACCAATATTCTGATTTCAAACTAGGGTATTTCCTGTACTATGAAAACCAGACGACGACTACTGGGGGCGTCTCCCACTACACCCAGACCCGAGACAATCTAGAAAAGTTCATTTCCTAAATTGACCCGACCGGGAATCGAACCCGGAACCTTCCGCTCTCGGGAGCAACGTCTTAACCACGTCTAAACCAAAAATATAATTACATTCCGGCAAGTGCTGCTTTACACTTATAACTCATGACCGCTGCTTTACACTTATAACTCATGACCTTGGACCAAGAAACATGTTTTGATACTAAACAGCGATGATGAATTTCATTAATAGCTACCATAGACAAATACACAAACAGACAACGGCGTTAAATCGGCGTATTGACACTCCTTTTCTCGTCGGAGGTTAAATAACAAAGACTAAATGATTTATGTTATTGTCTGTAGTGTCTGAGGCCGGAAGTGATGACGTCATCACGTTGTATGCTATTATACTGCAAATGACAATTATTATTAGTCAATTATATTGTTTTAGCCATAGAATTTTTTTTCACATGACATTCGAATTTTTAGTTTTAAAGTACCGTTGCAAAGTCCTATGTATATTATTTACTTGGTCATAATTTTGTAGAAGTTTGCCTTCGATACTACCCATGCATGATAACTTGAGACCTGAAACCGGTGACGCGACGTCATTCTCTCGTCGGTGACAATGCACACAAATAAAATACATACATATCTTTACGCCGTATCGCCGTTCGCCGTTCGCCTAGGTATGCGAGTGCTTTTGACATTTCCGTCGGCTAACATATGTCTAAGTCTATCTATCTAGTCTATCTGTCTATTTTCATAAGTCAGCCTTGTTCCT
Source organism: Zeuzera pyrina (assembly GCA_907165235.1). Classification (NCBI taxonomy): domain Eukaryota; kingdom Metazoa; phylum Arthropoda; class Insecta; order Lepidoptera; family Cossidae; genus Zeuzera; species Zeuzera pyrina. The sequence continues at coordinate 23,511,315 of OU015627.1, forward strand.
CCTTGGCTTCTTTTAACACTAACTTTCGCTCTAGATTTTCTTCGTGAGTCTTTCATCGCTCATTCTTTCCATGTTCCCGAACCATCTCAGCATTCCTTTCCTCATTTTTACAATAACACTGCCGTGCAACCCTGTCATACTGCGTATCTGTATACCTAACACGAATAAAATATATCTAATAAATTAATTTTTTACGCAATAATAAATAAAAATAAAGCGATAGATCTTTTTCTGTGCACCCTACAAATACGAGGCAATGACGTTGTTCAATCGGCTTCAAATTGAGACCTTTTTATTGTACACGGGCACAAATTAAACATAGCTAAAACACAATAATTGCTTAAATTTTAATTCACTTTTTTGTATGATACACAAATATTTATACATTTTTAGTAAGCTACAAAGAAACTGCTTGTTGTTTGCTTACTTTGCAGAATATTTGAACACTTAGGAGAAAACCAAATATTTTTTTAATATTTTTGTGTAGCGGACATAAAGAATTGGCGAATACCGTCGTCGGAGGTGCCCAATAGGGAGGGCGTGAACTACGGGGTGGGTGGGTTCGCACCCTACGGGCTGGCTGGAGTTATTAGGGGTGCTGCTGTCTGCTTTTACGGATTTATCGGTACTTATATATTATTATAATTTATAGAATACTAGCAAACCCGGCCCTTTTCACTGGGCGTTAGTTGAAGTTAAAATAAATTAAACAGTTTTTAAAAAAAAACAAAAAAAATCTACTGATCCGATCGCTACCATACTTCACAGGAACACCCGCTAGGCCAATTTGAAGATTTCCTGAAAATTTCATCGAAATCGGTCCAGCCGTTTCGGAGTCCATAAGGAACATATATACATACATCGCCTTTTATGTATATAGATAGATATCTTTAGTTATGTTTGTAAAGTTTATAAATTTTTGAAAGGTATTAATAGAAATTATGGGTTCTGTGAGATTTTTATACTTTAAAACTCATGTGGTGTTTGTCCTCGGCACATATAGAAAGGCTCCGGGATTTCCTATGAACTGTATTGTAGGTCATCAGTGTTATGTCAAAGTCTTATGCTAATAATGAATTAATTTGTGGCCAAGTGTCTTGGGGGTGATATGGCAGTATGGATCACACGCACTTTTAAGTTCTAATAAGATGAGAGCTTTCGTTCTGATTGGCCACAACCCGAAGGCCTCTGTTAATCGCCTCATATGATTCAGAAGAGGTGCTGTAGATACGTTCTTAATTGTACTGTAGTCCTATTTTTCTGTTTCTCAATTTGTAGGAATGACTTTTAGATACTTGTCATAATAATAATATAATAATATACTAAGACATTTCACATAGCGCCATCTAGTCCCAAAGTAAGTAGCACAGCGCTTGTGTTACGGGTATTAGACAACTTAAATACCACTTATATACTTTTCTTTTGTAAATAAATACATATTATACATAAACACCAAGACTCGGAGCGGGAATCGAACTCGCAACCCCCGTTTACTTTCCGACGCGCTTAGGCGTTGCGCCACGGAGGTCATCAAATCGTATAATCAGTATTGTTTTGTTTTTTTTAACTATCATAACTACTATTTATAGGAGCTAATAATGTCAATAATACCACGTTTCCAATGCGTTTAACGACTAATGCAAGTAACGTTTTTAGGCAGTGATAAGTAAAGGTGCCACTGTGTGTATGTGTATGTGTGCGATGGTGCGTGTGCGATGGTGCGTGTGCGTGTAGGGTTCGACTGCGTGGCGACGGCGGGCGAGGAGGCGCGGCGGCCGCAGCGCGCCATTCCGCGCGCCGTCGTGGGCTCGCTGCTGGTGGTGCCAGTGTGTGTATGTGTGCGTGCGTGCGTGTGCGTGTAGGGTTCGACTGCGTGGCGACGGCGGGCGAGGAGGCGCGGCGGCCGCAGCGCGCCATTCCGCGCGCCGTCGTGGGCTCGCTGCTGGTGGTGCCAGTGTGTGTATGTGTGCGTGCGTGCGTGTGCGTGTAGGGTTCGACTGCGTGGCGACGGCGGGCGAGGAGGCGCGGCGGCCGCAGCGCGCCATCCCGCGCGCCGTCGTGGGCTCGCTGCTGGTGGTGCCAGTGTGGTATGTGTGCGATGGTGCGTGTGCGTGTAGGGTTCGACTGCGTGGCGACGGCGGGCGAGGAGGCGCGGCGGCCGCAGCGCGCCATCCCGCGCGCCGTCGTGGGCTCGCTGCTGGTGGTGCCAGTGTGTGTATGTGTGTGTGCGTGCGTGTGCGTGTAGGGTTCGACTGCGTGGCGACGGCGGGCGAGGAGGCGCGGCGGCCGCAGCGCGCCATCCCGCGCGCCGTCGTGGGCTCGCTGCTGGTGGTGCCAGTGTGTGTATGTGTGTGTGCGTGCGTGTGCGTGTAGGGTTCGACTGCGTGGCGACGGCGGGCGAGGAGGCGCGGCGGCCGCAGCGCGCCATCCCGCGCGCCGTCGTGGGCTCGCTGCTGGTGGTGCCAGTGTGTGTATGTGTGTGTGCGTGCGTGTGCGTGTAGGGTTCGACTGCGTGGCGACGGCGGGCGAGGAGGCGCGGCGGCCGCAGCGCGCCATCCCGCGCGCCGTCGTGGGCTCGCTGCTGGTGGTGCCAGTGTGTGTATGTGTGTGTGCGTGCGTGTGCGTGTAGGGTTCGACTGCGTGGCGACGGCGGGCGAGGAGGCGCGGCGGCCGCAGCGCGCCATCCCGCGCGCCGTCGTGGGCTCGCTGCTGGTGGTGCCAGTGTGTGTATGTGTGTGTGCGTGCGTGTGCGTGTAGGGTTCGACTGCGTGGCGACGGCGGGCGAGGAGGCGCGGCGGCCGCAGCGCGCCATCCCGCGCGCCGTCGTGGGCTCGCTGCTGGTGGTGCCAGTGTGTGTATGTGTGTGTGCGTGCGTGTGCGTGTAGGGTTCGACTGCGTGGCGACGGCGGGCGAGGAGGCGCGGCGGCCGCAGCGCGCCATCCCGCGCGCCGTCGTGGGCTCGCTGCTGGTGGTGCCAGTGTGTGTATGTGTGTGTGCGTGCGTGTGCGTGTAGGGTTCGACTGCGTGGCGACGGCGGGCGAGGAGGCGCGGCGGCCGCAGCGCGCCATCCCGCGCGCCGTCGTGGGCTCGCTGCTGGTGGTGCCAGTGTGTGTATGTGTGTGTGCGTGCGTGTGCGTGGAGGGTTCGACTGCGTGGCGACGGCGGGCGAGGAGGCGCGGCGGCCGCAGCGCGCCATCCCGCGCGCCGTCGTGGGCTCGCTGCTGGTGGTGCCAGTGTGTGTATGTGTGTGTGCGTGCGTGTGCGTGTAGGGTTCGACTGCGTGGCGACGGCGGGCGAGGAGGCGCGGCGGCCGCAGCGCGCCATCCCGCGCGCCGTCGTGGGCTCGCTGCTGGTGGTGCCAGTGTGTGTATGTGTGTGTGCGTGCGTGTGCGTGTAGGGTTCGACTGCGTGGCGACGGCGGGCGAGGAGGCGCGGCGGCCGCAGCGCGCCATCCCGCGCGCCGTCGTGGGCTCGCTGCTGGTGGTGCTGCTGGCCTACTGCTCCGTGGCCGCCGTGCTCACGCTCGCGCTGCCCTACTACATGCAGGCGAGTGCACTCCACACTGGCTCGCGGTCACACACTGACATACGGACACACTCACTCACGGACACGCGCTGATATACGGACACTGACTCACGGTCGCACACTGACTTACGGACACGCTGACTCACGTACACACGCTGACATACGGACACACTCACTCATGGACACACACACACAATATGCGCTAGACAATACATACCGATCATTTGGCCTCAAACTAGGGCTTTCTCTGTGGTATGAGAACCAGACAAACGACTATTTGCGGCGTCTCCAAGTAAATATACATATAGACATACAGTAACCACACAAACACACGCTAACACACGGACACACAATGTAAGTACGCTGGCACACAAACACTGTCATATGGACGCGCGGAAAACATTGTTGCATATGGTGGTGCTGTACTGACATACTCGTACTAGCTCCGTCTTTTTATAGTAAACATTGTGTTTGTCTCTCTATTAATTGTCATTTAAAATAAAGATGCTGTTTTTTTATTTTCACAATCGTAATATTACTTACTATTAATAAGGTTATTAATTAATTCAACAATACATACATACACACTTTTGTTCAAGTCGTATCCCTAACGAGGTAGTCAGAGTGGACGGAGCGCCAAGCATCGCGGTCCTTACATACTTCTTTCGCTTCGTCAAATAGAATATGTACATATTTATACACAAAACTAACGATCCGCCCCGACTTCGTACGGATAGAAATGTTTTTGAATATAAAATACAGCTCATGTTATTCACTGATAATGTAGCTTTCTTTAGGTGAAAGAATTTTTGAAATCGATTGAGTATGTGATAAATGCCTAAAATCTCTAGCTATCTTCCGCTCAAACTCTAAAAATCACCAATCGACACGTGTTTCGCCTCTCAATGAAGCATCCTCAGGATATACCAGAGATAGAATTCGGCCACCTAACCAGCACCGAATCAACAACTAAATCAGCTGCACGACTATTTAAACCAATTGTCCCCCTACCCACATGGTAGTGGGCGGGGCCATTAGTGGTAAGCTCTAATTGGTCACTCACTTTTCGGTGTGGGTAGGGGGACAATTCGTTTAAATAGTCGTGCAGCTGATTTAGTTGTTGATTCGGTGCTGGTTAGGTGGCCGAATTCTATCTCTGGTATATCCTGAGGATGCTTCATTGAGAGGCGAAACACGTGTCGATTGGTGGTTTTTAGAGTTTGAGCGGAAGATAGCTAGAGATTTTAGGAATTTATCACTTGCGATGGATTTCCGCAAAGTAACACTTGAATCTATACAAAATCGATTGGGTGGTTTTTGTGTTTATCCATTTAAAGTTTACGTCGTTATAATATTAGTATACGAGTAGATATAAATATTTTGAAACACTCGTCAACTATATAATTTTTGTTTAACAACAATTATACACAAAAATCGGTAATATTGTCACTATAACGTCTAAATGTCGTATTCTGTTACAGGACGAGAAGGCCCCATTCCCGTACGTGTTTGACCAGCTTGGCTGGACGTGGGCTAAATACGCGGTCAGCGTGGGTGCCTTGTGTGCTCTCTGCTCTAGGTATGTACATGTAACGTGCATATTGGATAAAGGTGTGAGTTTCTCATTGCTTACTAATTAAAAAGCTACAAAATAGCGGTGTCCATGGTTGTCTGCTCGATTGGTTCTCATCCTATCTTACGGGCAGATCACAAAGGGTGATGATTTGTGGATCCGAATCAAAAAGTTTTGTTGTGTCATCTGGTGTACCTCAAGTTTTTCATCTGGGGCCAGTATTATTTCTTTTATTTATTAAAGATTTAGCTTTTGAGATCAAGTACTCTTCTTTTTCTTTTTTTGGCGATGACTTAAAAATTTACAAAGTTATTAATAATTTCGAAGATTCGTCCTTACTCCAATTTGATTTAGATAGTATATTTTTGTGGTCGAAAAGAAATAAAATGCCATTAAATATTAATAAATGTAAACATATTAAATTTACGAAAAAGAAATCACCGCTCTCTACTTCTTATTATATCAATGATACATTACTTGAGGAAGTCAGGGTGATTAAGGATCTGGGTGTTATTTTCGACAGTAAGCTGTCCTTCACTAGTCACATTGATGCCATAACTAAAAAAGCATACCGATTATTAGGTTTTCTTTGGCGTAATTGTAGATCATTTAAAATCAGTTTACCATTGAAAATTTTATACTTTTCAATGGTTCGAAATATCTTTGATATTGTTCTGTTATTTGGAATCCTAATTATAAATGTCACATTGATAGAATTGAAAAGATACAGGACAAATTTTTATTCTTTTTAACTATCCATGATAAAGAGTTTTTAACGCTTCGTTCTTATAGTGAACGTCTTCTTCACTATAGGTTTAAAACTTTTGAAAACCGTCGTTGGATGAGTGATCAAATTTTTTTGTATAAAATTGTTAGAAGTTTGATCGATTGTCCGGAAATTTTATAACAAAATTGGTTTCAATGTCCCACGTCTTAATGCTTGTATAACAAATTTCAAACCACTAGTAGTAAAATTTTCAAGAACTAATTCGGGTTTCTATAGTATAATTCCCAGAATGTGTCGTGAGCACAACATCCTCGTTGGGTCTACATACTTGGCTGTTTTTAGTTCTTCCTTGGCCATGTTTAAACAAACACTTTTTAATTATAATCGTTAAGTAGTATTTAACAGATTGTTCCTTCTTACCTTAATAAACTGTATTAATAATTTAAAGAAGCCGTCACTAGCATATTAAGTATTTACAATTCATGTTGTATTGTCCACTTCCTGTAAAGTAACCACATGTTGTGTTTGCCTGTTATTAGGTTTGCACTATATTTAGTTGAAATTATGAATATGTAAAACAATTTATTTCTGGTGTAAAACCTGTTGGCAAGCCTGTATTAAATAAATAAATAAATATGACTTTTTGGCGGGAACTGGAGAGGTGATTGTGGTTTTATTTAGATTTTCTATTTCTATTTAGATTTTCTATTACGTTTTTGGGTGTTTTAAAGTACAAAAGTTATAGTGTGTTTTAAAGTTTTGTATAAGTGAAAAGAATGGGAGTAGGTCTAAATAAACATGTGTATTAGCTGCAGTTCTCGCGCTCTTCCAAGAAATCCTTTATAACTTCAGTAAAGCCTACTATCATTTAACTGGAGCAGTTTTACCGATAAGAAAAAACTAATTTGCGTGATTTTATTTATTCGTACGCGACATTGGCAAATACGCTAATCTGTACGCCATGCCATAAAAAAGGTGTGAGCTATCTGTAGAAAGGATGAGTGAGCGAGAGGGACAGATAAACGAGAAAGAAAGGAACGGACAGACACGAGAGATACGGATGGATAGACAGACGTTAAGAAAAAGAACGGATAGATGGAAGAGAAAGGGACATACACAAGTCAACGAAAACGACAAATGAAAGGAATGGACAGTAAGGGACAATGATGGACGCTCTTAGAGGTAGATAGTTGTGAGAGAGAGGGGGACAGACATATGCTAACCAGAGAGGTTGATAGATGTGATGGGTAGCGATGGATAGAGATGAGAGAGAAAGTGTACAGATCGTTTGTCCGTTTTCTCTCTCGTCTGTTTATGTGTGACGGAAAAGGATAAATAGGTATTTACAAGAGGGATAGGCTGACATGAAGAGAGGGATAAATATACATCAACGACAGTTATATATAAATATGAGAGACCGACGGCCAGATGTGAAACAGAGAAAGTAAGTAGAACATGCGATGTAACGCGTGTGTAACGCGTGTGGTGGTGCGTGTGCGCAGCCTGCTGGGCGCCGTGTTCCCGCTGCCGCGCATCATCTACGCGATGGCGGCGGACGGGCTGCTGTTCCGCTGGCTGGGCCGCGTCAGCGAGCGCACGCGCACGCCGCTCGTGGGCACCGTGCTGGCCGGACTCTTCACGGGTACGTCTCGCCTGTCTGTCTCACTGTCTCGCCTCACACCACACACTACACCACACTACACCACACCACACACTACACCACACCACACCACACACTACACCACACCACACCACACACTACACCACACCACACCACACACTACACCACACCACACCACACACTACACCACACCACACACTACACCACACACTACACACCCACACACTACACCACACACTACACCACACACTACACCACACACTACACCACACTACACCACACACTACACCACACTACACCACACACTACACCACACCACACACTACACCACACCACACACCACACACTACACCACACTACACCACACACTACACCACACTACACCACACACTACACCACACCACACACTACACCACACCACACACTACACCACACCACACACCACACCACACACTACACCACACACCACACACTACACCACACCACACACTACACCACACCACACACTACACCACACACTACACCACACACTACACCACACACTACACCACACCACACACTACACCACACCACACACTACACCACACCACACACTACACCACACCACACACTACACCACACCACACACTACACCACACCACACACTACACCACACCACACACTACACCACACCACACACTACACTACACATCACATCACATCACACACTACACTACATCGCACACTATACCATACACTACACTTAACATCACACCACACACTACACCATACACTAAACTACACTACACATCACACCACACACTACACTACACCAGAACACCACACACTACACCATACACCTAACATAAATATTATAGTGGCCCGTTGGCGCAGTGGCATATGCATCTGCTTTCCAAGCTAGGGTCCCGGGTTCGATCCCCGGTCAGGTCAATTTTGGAAACGAACTTTTCTAAATTGGCTTGGAGTCTGGGTGTTATTGGGAACTCTCCCAAAGTTCGTTGTGTGGTACCCATAGTACAAGCTTACTGCTTAGTTTGGGGTCACACAATCTGTGTAATTGTCTGTAGTATTATTATTATAGTAAAAACTCCATTATTGTATAAACTCGTTTTTACTTACATTAACTAGTTTTTTCTTAACACTTTTGTTATAACTAATATTTACCGATTTTAGCTAGAGAACACTACTTTTAACAAAATAACACAGTTAAAACTGTTTCGACACGAGTTAAAGTTCAAATAAGTGAATAAATGAATGATCTATATCTGCAGGTACTCTAGCCATGGTATTCGAGCTCAAACAACTTATCCATATGATGTCAATTGGCACATTGCTTGCGTACTCTATGGTCGCTTCGTGTGTTATGCTACTGAGGTAAGTAATAATTTATTCACCATCTGAATTGCGGCAACGTGCGTCCAGAATCGTTAGCTCTGTAGCCTAGGCCAAAGAGTAAGACTAGTTACTCGTATTTCTCGCTTGTCGTAAAAGACAACAAGGAAGCCTTCTGGTCGCCCATCCATTTAATACTGAGAAGGATGCCAGCGCGTGTGGATCGCGCTGACGTCGCGCTTCAAGGATGCAGAAATAGTTTCTACTGTCCCTTTATGAAGTGCTTTGACACAGTTCGAGAGTTGCTCCAGTGCGTTCCGTAGGAAATGCCAGAGCCTCGCGATAACGCGCTGAGAACGACCAAGAATTTTATTGGGTAAAAGCCCTGCATAACCCTATTTCATTCCCAGAGGGCTACCTACTTGTGTGCAGGTTTCTTCTCCGTCATCAAAAAAAGGGCAAGGGCCATCTGAAAAGGCCATCCTGAAGTCTGGGCTAGAGAACGAGGCTACGATATCCACGCCTGTTGTTCGATACACCTGAGGATGATCTTCGGGATTATGGCTCTCGCTTCCTCTCTACCAAGAGCATCGTTCCGCTTCAATCGTCCATCCATGTGATCCCAAGGAGCACGACAGCGCGTGTGTTCCATGATGACAACATGAGTGCTGAAAGCCACTTTGTCTCACAGAAGTGCTTTGACACAGCGCTAAAGAGGCTTTCATACGTCATCGTTGAAGGGTACTTATTGAATGTTGAAAATTTTGGCAGTAAACTGATTACGATTTAGCTGGCTGTAATAGCTTACTGTTACTCACTCTTTTGGGTCTATGTGGTGAAACGTCATCAATTTCCTTCTCAATCTGTTTGAAAAAGTAGCTCGTTTTAAGCATATTATGTTTATTTTAAACTATTATAAACAAAGTTATCACAAAGATGTATTAACGCCATTAGCCCCCGTTCCATTAGTCATTCCAATCAATTCTTTATAAGGTGTTTCAATTTTTTGCAGTTCAGTAGGTGTAAAGATAATAGGGTTGTTTGGCTTTGAAATCTAAACGATAGTGATGATAGCGATGGCGGAATTAATCGGCTGTGAGTCTTTGACGTATAGATTTATAGACATTGTAATTGTAATTTTTGGCATTCCGACTAAACAAAATGGCATCCTAACATGATACCAAAGTTTCTTGGCGATTCTTCTAAGAACACAATCTTTCCAAAGCCGTGGTAGATAGATATTATAAAATATTGTTATGTGGTGTAGTTGGATGAAGTGGATTTGACTGGGTGCAGGTATGAGCGTACACAGAGGTCGGAGGCGAGCGGAGTGAGCGAGCGGATAACAGTCCGTGGTGCGCTTCGGCACGTGGCGCGGAGTGCGGCGGGCGCGGGCGCGGCCGGCGCGGGCCCGCCCTCCGCCCTCTCGGCCTCCACCGTCACCGTGCTCGTCACTCTCTATGGTAACCACACTCACTATTATTGTACAGGGTTCATTGAAATATACTAATAACCTCTTAATGCAAAATTGCTGTCATCATACCTGTAGAAAAAGGGGGAATAACCACTCTGCTATTAAAGAATTATACGAAAGGGGAGAAAATAAAATTACTATGCACTAAATGTCAGTCTAAGTGGTAGGTACATTGAAATCACTTACTGTTCTAGGTCGGTTCGTTTTCAGCGTCTCCGTAGTGACTAATCACGAGCACACACAAAGCACAACACAATGTCCACGTTTTTAGGTCCACGGACGGGTTCAACAGAGAATAACTAATTTTAATAACGTCGCACGCGCAGAGAAGGGGGTCCAACACCGGTCCGTCCGTCCAGCGTCACAGCTATAATACAACTTATTGGAGCAGGGTTTACAACTAAGAGTGGTACGAATACAGATATAGATACACAGACAAAGACATTAAACGTAGGTTATAGGTAGTTAGTAGGTAGGTATAGTAGTATAAGTAAACAATACCTTACAAATTTGTTCTACGACTTTTCAAAACTTAATACGTTCGTGAAAAAATATTTGTTTAGATTTGTTGTACTGTCTGAAACGTAATTACTCTGTGTACATATTCCAATGGTACAGTTCAAGCGCACCGGGCCTTCGCGACCGGGTAGAGTAGGTGCCATTTTCAGAAACATTTAATGTATTTTTATTTTTGCAAGAAAGAAAAAATTATGAATTTTTAAAATTCGTTGAACAAATCTATTGAGAATAATGTTAAGAGCAAAATACTAAGAAGTTATTAGTATTTTTAAATTAACCCTGTATACTATGTACATATCGATATACAAGGTTATTTCGAAAGGATGGGTAAATACGAAGTTGCGAGTCACTCCCAACACAAGTGTTTTAAACTACTTACTGGGAGGTCTCCACAAATATTTTGTAAAGAACATTTTCGGAAATAAAGAATTATTATTATTATACAGAAAAAAAAGTTGCCATAGTAACGGAAAACTTGCATTCTACAATTTCTCCAAAAGTCAATAGTTCTAGTGTAAAACCTCAAACTTTAAACAAAAATAAAGGTGAAGCAACCCTAACATCAGCGTTTTCCCGTCGCTAGCAAATATTTGGTTAATGGGACATAATGATAGGGTTGTACATTTTTTTTCCATTAAATGTTTTTTTGTATGGAAAACAAAATAAACCTATCCCGTAATTATTACATCTGCAATACAACAGTCAACAATGACACGTTGGGACCCCGGCGGGTTTATACCCCCAGTACCCCCTTTCACAATATCCTTGTATTATACCGTTCCTAACAATATAGTAATTTTTATTAGAAATTTCCTGTTATATTATACTAGCTTTGCCCGCGGTATTGCCTGCGTTAAATATAGAATTTGGTAATAACTTAACTACAGCACCACCTACCGTATCCTAGGATAGTTGTTTATGGACAATGCTCTCGGCAAAACAGGTATATAGTGGGAATATGACTTCAATCAGTGAAGTCGTTTGGACATTGCACGATAATAGACTCGCCAACAATAATAAATTTAAAGATTATTTCTATGTTATAAGCGATATCCAGCAGAGATAAAAACAGTAATATACATTTTTGAATTTATGATTTAAAAAAACCCAGCTAATTATAAATTAAAATGTATTTGTGATGAATATATTTCTATTGTGTCTATAAACCTGTATGTAATTACTATACATTAATATTTACGTTACATACAATGACTCTTAAGACTTGAGACGCTGAGGACACGTGCAAGTGCCCATACTTTAATAATATATTACTTAAAGACGACTACTCCCATAGCTCTCCAACTCCCCGCTCTCGAATATTTAACGTCCGATCTTCATGCGACTAATGTGATCACAGCACACCGTCCCGTGCGGGACAATAGTCCGTCCCAAGCCCCGTAACATTTTAAGAGACTTTTGACAGGAATTAGAGAAGTCGGGTTGTTATTTTATTTACATTGTCAATTTTTTACATTTTTGGGAGTTTTAAAGTACAAAAGTGATAGTATATTGTGTTTTAAAGTTCTGTATAAGTGAAAAAAATGGAGGAAGTGTAAATAAACATGTGTAGCTGAAGTTCTCGCGCTCTTCCAAGAAGTCCTTTATAACTTCAGTAAAGCCTACTATCACTTTACTGGAGGAGTTTTACGATAAGAAGAAAAAACGAATTTGCTTCGAACGTGTTTCATGTCGATTCTGCTCATTAATACGTGACGTGTAATATGAAAGCAAATGCGCTAATCTGTGCGCCATGCCATGAAGGAAGAAAAAAAAAAACATTTTCACATGTTCGTTTTCATTATGAAGCTGAGTTATAAAGTAACTCAAAGCGCCATCCATCTTACTGGTATATGTATATATTACTAACATAGTACCTGGGCGACCGAATTTTGCTCGATGTCTTTTAGGTTTGATTGTGTATTAAAAAAATAAAACAAAAAAAAACCTGACCACATTGAAATATTCAAACCCCAGCATTTCGGCATGGCAGACCTACGTTGTAGCCACTGTGCTATTGAGAAGGTATGCGAAATATGGAATTTAGAAGTCTGTGTTTGAAAACAGGGAAAACGAATTATCTCAGAATCAAAACCTAGCTAGATCGAATTTTCGCTCGCTTAAACTCCAGTATTGTAAATTTCATCGAAATTGTTAGATCCGTTTTCGAAAACGCTCTACATACTAATATTATGTAGATATACAAATATTACTCGTATAACAATATAAGATGATACAGAATGATTTGGTAAATATTGATCCGTTTCTACGGTTTTGTCTATGGAATCCAAAAAATCAATCCTTTCGCAGGAGTGTGGTGCTTCATGATGATGCACGCAGTGAACTCGCACGGTGCCGCGTTATTAGCGGGTGAAGCGGGCCCGCTGGCGTTATTCACAGCGGGCACGTTACTAGTCGTCGCCTCTCTCTACATCATATCGCGGCAACCAGTCTCCGAGAAGAAACTCGCCTTTTCGGTGAGTGAACACCATGCATTTGAAATACGAATAAAACCTAAGACGCCATTTTGTCACGCTATCTTACGCAACGCCAGACTAGCATTACGTAAGGTTAACAAAAAAAACTCAATGCAATTAACTGTTTTTGAAAATTGAGAATTATTTTTTGATTTATTAAGTACTATTAATGGTATTGTATCGACGTAGTTCATTGAATTATTATTTGTTTCTTGGAATTTGCGTAACGTAATTGAAAATTAATGAAGAAAGGAATGCTAAGATGCTCGAACCATCATCGGGCACATGAAAATAATGAGTGATGTGATGAAAGACTGATGAAGAAAATCTATAGAGCAAAAGTGAGTAGTAAAAGAAGCCAAGGAAGACCAAGGCTGAATTATGAAGATCAGATCAGAAGATGAAGATAACTAGAGTGTTAGCCGACGGAAATACCAAAAGCACTCGGCATAACTGGGCGAAAATGTGTGAGGAGAATGATGAGATTTGAGGAAGCGAAAAAAGTATGTAAGAACCGCTACGTTTGGCGCTCCGTCCTCTCTGACAACCCCGTTAGGGTACACGGTGTGAAGATATGTATGTAATTGAAAATTAACAAAGATACGGCATCTAGTATGGTCCTATTCTCATTTTAAACGACTGGTACATACTGATAACTTGTTTATTTAACGTGATTATTAAATGTTAAAAGAGATTGAAAGAAAATATTGGTTTTAACCTACTTCAAAAAAAGGAGGAGGTTCTTAATTCGTCTGTTGTTTTTTTTTTTTGTATGTTTGTTACCTCATAACTCCGTCATTTATGAACCGATTTCGAAAATTCTTTTTTAGTTTGGTAGGTAATACTTCAGAGGTGGTCCCATTTAAATTTCACCGATATTGAAGCCTAGACTTCGAAGATACACTAGATAACGCGACTTGGTTATAACCTTTATTTATATTGATGATTCTCTTGTATATCGTTGCGCTCCGGAATTAGAATGAAGTTAATTGCAGACCTGCCTAGATATTTATTTAGGTCAAGATCACTCAAAAGGGAGAAATAAAAAAATTTTATTAAAAAGAATTAAACCGCCTTCAAAAAAACACTGAAAAGTATAAAATAACTATCCTTTACTAATCAAAACTCAAGTACAATTAAAATAACTTTATAAATACGATACACATACCTATATAATTAAATTTGTCAGTTATTGAAGTCGGTGCCAAATAAATGTGCAACAACATAAAGTCTATTAGTTTGGTGGGCTTGGCACCGACTTCAGTAACTGTCAAATTTAATTATATATAATATGGTGACATGTTTGCAACTGCGCTCTCGGCACTATTTCTTAATTTGTATTAATAATGACTCAAGAATATCATCCATATGTAATTAGATTTAGTCGGCTTCCAGTCTTCGCAAAGAGCAGTCCGTCAATGTGTACATTTAATATTAAACGTTGTACACAGGTTACAATTCATTTGTCTCCAATCCTACACGCATATCAAATAGGACGAAAATTAAAATATTTTATCGCTGTTGTGTTCATGATTGATTTATTATGTTATATATCTACTTATTTGATGTACAAAATGTATTAATTAGAAGAACATCAAATAGCCTGTGGCTAGAGTGTTATATAGCACGACCGGCGCATGCGCAGGTACCTCTGGTCCCGTGGCTGCCGGGCCTGAGCATATTGGTGAACGTGTACCTCATGCTGAATTTGGACTATGTCACTTGGCTGCGCTTCTCTGTCTGGATTATTGCAGGTATTTCTCAGTTTTTTGGATTCTACCCTTATGCCCTTAGGGTTAACCCTTATAGTTTCGTTATCTTTACATCTACTAAGTTGAAATTTGGCACAGAGACAAAATAATCCCAAAACTAGTAATGTGAAAAGAATAAAATAACGAGTACCATATTTTAGACTCATCTTTAAACTTCTATTCTGAAATTACTACAATTAATGCACATGATTTGTTGGTGTTCTTTTAATATTGGATTGGATTGCAAGGTTTAAACATTAAAAAAGTTGGCCAGAAAATTTGAAATTTCGGGAAAATCTTAAAGTATGGGATCTTAGTCTATTTATATATAAAAGTTTATGGGATTTTTTATATATAAGTATATTGTATACTCACGAATAATCTTATATACAAAAATGAATGTTTCTCTTCGTATGTTCGTCCTCAATGCGTTCCTAAATTATTCATCGGATCGTGATGAAACTTTGGCAAGTTATTCTGCGTACGCCCGCAAATAATTTAGTAAATTGAAGACCACGGGAACGAAGTCACGTACTGAGTTATAGCAACGCAGGGCTCAGCTAGTTATTAATATACCTAGTCTTGCCATAAATATTGTTACAAGGAAAACATCGTTTTATTTCTATTACTTAAAACGTTATTACTGCAGTGTGCGTTAGTTTATACATTAATATACGATAATAATATTTTAAAAATATAAGGCTCATTCAGAATGATCTCCATTGTCCTCAATACAATCTTTAAACGTTGTGGCTATTTATCGACTGAACCACGCACTTTCTCCATGGGAAAATTCGTCACTGCCAATCTTATGAAATGTTTTAGGGACTCCACATTATCATGGCGTTTAGAGCATGCCATACTCTGTAAAAGAGACCATAAATCATAATCAAGTGGGTTAAGATCGGGACTAGATGACGGCCAGTCTTTAGCTCTGATGAAATCAAACACGTTCCTTTCCAGCCATGCTTGCGTGGTTCCAGATTTATGGACCTTATTAGTCCTGCTTGCTTGCTGAAAGGACCATTGTTAGCTACGATAAAATTAAATAGTAAGTTAGATACTTATAGCAATGGAACACCCCAAACTTTACTTAAATTATCGATTAATTGATTAATGTTAATATTTAATATCAATTAATAATTAATTAATTTGTATTCGAACGCTTCTTGCTGCAGTCGTGAAGGTAAAAACAATAGAGATGTGTGAAGCGCTCGAGTTTTGACTTATATAATTTCGAGCGGTAGTGGGGCTGTCAGTCGTTCTTTTCTATGACGTCACGAACACCGTCGCGCCCTTCTAGAGGGTGTCAGTGTTCCCCTTTATGTTTATTCGTCGGTGTTGCTAACATCATTTTTGATTACGTAATATGGTGGTGTTAAGAGGCTTCTCAAGAATCATAGAGTATTGACACCTTTTTCACAAAAATATGGCGCAGTCACTCCTTGATAGCTAATCCCCACCAAACTATCACCGAACCTGGACAATACCCACGTTGTATGCTACTGTCTAATTGAGAAGCTTCTCTAGAGCTTTGAGCATAAACTTGCTCATTCTGCTTATTAAAATGTTGCTCGATAGTAAACATTTCCTCGTCAGTAAATAAAATTTCTCTGTGACCTCCCTTTGCGTCAAGTTGTTTCGATTTTACCATCTCATTCATTTTTAAATTATCGGTTAAGTAATGACCAGTGCATTTGTTATTAGCCGCAAGTCCTAAGTCATCCTTTAAAATATACTACATGGTTCTGCGTGCTATATTCATTTCACTAGATAAAATGTTTTGCTTTCGGACAGGATTCCTTCAGATTGTTTCCTTCACTGCTTTGATCGCGTTTTTAGTACGAATAGGGTGGCCAGATCATTTTCTGTTACAAACAGAGGAAGTTTCATTATACCTGTTAAAAACCCAGTACATAAACATTGGACTAATACCAAGTGGATGGAGAGTTTTAAAAATTGCATTTGGCTCTATACCTACTTTGTGTAATGCTATCACAGCAATTCAGTTATCTTTATCACCCTACTCCATTCTAATATCACAAGATTTGTTTTAACAAAGATTAGCGCGAAAATGAGATCACATTATGAATATTCATATGACAATGACAGGTTTCAAATTCAAATGTAATGTTATTGTTTTTTTTATTGTAACAATATTTATGGCCAGACTGTGTATATTCAGGTTTTTATTACTGCGTCCAACTCTGTTCTACGGTGATGTTAATAAAAGTTGTTCGTGTCAGGTGTGGTGATCTACGTGACATACGGAGTGTGGCACAGCGCCGAGAGACGTAGGGCTCCCGACTCGGTGTACGTGCATGCGCCCGTGCCACTGGAGGAGCGCCGCGACGACAGCAGCGCCGCACTACTGGCGGGCTCGGGGTAACACCCTCTTTCATCCCCTCACGGGCACGCCCCTTGCAGGCACGCCCCCACAGACATACACCCCCCACCGCAACCACCGCAGCCACGCGTCTAGTACCTATGCTCATTCGCTGTCTGTCATCGTTAAGGTACTTACAAATACTGATGTATATGGATGTTACAAAACAAAACGGCAAGCACAGATAATGTAATAAATAAATAATTTATTAATTCTTAATACATAGCAAAATATAAACACATGTAGCCACATTTGTAGAATTACAGTTTTTATATTACAGTAGTACACATCTTATAAGGCTTACCAGTGTACCTGCGCGGTAGACACAATTTTAAAGGCGCGGGAAATCGATGGTCCAATCAGTTAGCTACATTCTGAGACGACATTAATGAGCGTTAAAATCTTTTAGCGTCTTTCAGTCGTGTCTTTTAGCCGGCATTCAGACGTCATTCTGACTGCACGTTGTTTTTTTGAGGTTACACTTAGTTCAAATTAAGCGTACTATTTCATAACAATAATTATGTCCTCATCAAAAACAGGAAGATGTCCTTGAAAAAGATAATCCAAGAAAATGAAATGATTTACATTTCAATAATTCCTTGGTTTGTCTTCACATAAAAGACATATTAAAATAAACATTTGTTTTAATTTAAACTTTGGATTTTATAATCTTTTACAGTCCGTTACTGACTAAATGACTGTAACTTCAAGTCATTATTTTGATTTAAAAACATAGTTGTGTCTTTAGCGATAAAAAATATTAATTATTATTCAAATTTATTAATAAAGTAAACTGTAATAAAAGTGATCCATTTCAATGGCAAGTAGTGTATAATATCGCGTGAACGAAATAGAAAGCGAATCCACTGCATTATTTTTTCTACCTTATAACTGTTGCATATTAAGATTAATTATAAAATGGACTTATCGCTTCGGGTATTTTCGTCGATCGTGTTTTAGTGTCTGCGCGAACGAAGATTAACGAAGCGCCATATTTTTTGTGTCTTACTGTAATGCCGTATTTAACATATTATGTATGGACTTAAAATTCCACGTCATACATGACGCTTTGACTATTTGAAATGAGATTTCTTTGCGCACGATATGAAAAAATATACATTACGTATCACGTTTTTAAATGCATAAATGTACAAGTGTGATTACATTTCATGAGTATAAATAAATAGGAACAAGATAGGATAGAACAGGACCAAACCAAATCAGGCCGAATGAAACTGGACTTAGTACAAGACGGTATAGGACAAAGCCAATCCTGTGCTATCCTATCCTGTTCTGTCCGTCCGTCTCTGTCTGTCTGTCTTAACTTTACTTCTAGGTCGTATACACACTGATACACGCACAATATTTGAAAACATGTATGTGTTGGTGCGTAACTAATTAATGTGTGTTGGTGCTAACATCAAATATGTATCAGCGACATCTAGCTTAAAACTCGACATTTTAAGTCATTCGGAAATTCAGATTATCGCAAAATTTTTATACGTTGAAGGCTGACGTTAGATCAACTTGATTTTACAACAAACAAACGTATGAACATCGACTTTATATGTTTTTGTTCACAATTGATATATCAGAGTTTTAGGGGACCTAATATTGATATGAAATATCTATAATATCGATCAATATCGATCAAACCTAAGAGAAACACGAATAGACAGAGATTGCCCCTCCACCTTAAAAGAGAGATAGCCAACAGCGTCAAACTTTATAACATCCCTGTTTTTCAAATATTTGTAATACTGAAGTCATGTTATGAATTATCGCTGATACCATTTTATTTTCGACTGATGAAATCGAAGAATAGACCTATAAGGAGGCTAAATATTTACACATGAATTTGATAATATTGTCAGTATAATATAACTGACATACGATATGTGAGTGGTCAGAGCGTCTAGATAAGTGACAAACGTTTCGCAAAATAGAAACGCTTGGTGGCGTTATTAAGTGCCCTCTGGCTACGTTTTATGCGGCGGTTTTCACATGACTACGTTTCCTTTGATATATAAGAAAGTTAATAACGTTTGACTACCAATTTAAAATTCGTTACTCTAAATCACGCGGTATTTGTATTCTATTCTACTAACGTTTACGACATTCGAGCCACTTGTCTAGACCCCCTGTTTCACAACGGCTTGTGCATTTTCAGTCCAGAATTCTGATTGACATTTGTTTAGATTCTATATGGCACTGGGTACTTCCAGACTGTTTATATGGCACACTATATGAGGTTTATATCAGACAAACTAAGAAACAGAAGAGAAACACCCATCTGACCTTGAAACTACCGCAAATTACCGTTTTTTATGTCGTATTTTACAAAAATATTTCGGCGAATATTTTATTATTTAATTAATATCGGTTATTGTTTGTACAATGTACATGCCTATAAGCATTTATTCAGTTCCTAATTTTCGTATTATTAAATCATAACAATGTTATTAATTTTAATTAGAGATGTATTGGAGCTGTATGTTTAAGTTTGCTGATATCCACGACAAAAAACCCGTAACTATATCTATTTTTTTGAGCGGATATCCGCGTCAAGTCTACTGTGGATACAATACACTGTGTTGTATATCCGTCATATTCATTTCTATATCCGGATATCTATGGAAGTCTATGGCAGAAATCTGTATCTTTAACATCAGAACTCCGGAGTAAGAAAATCTATATGCATGTCAATTTTTTTCAACGCGTTTCCCTAAATGTGCATGCACATCTAATTTGATTGTTGGTACTCCAGCACAACAAATTTTATTTAAGTTAGAATAGTATAAAAATAGCTTTTGAAGTGTCAGTATAATTGCCTATGTACATATAAGTATTATTTACATATTATGTGTAAATAATACAAAATATATATAATATGTACAATGTACATAGAGCAATAGATAGAGACGTAATTTATTCATTGTGTTGCTATTATGCGGCGTGATTTAATAATGAACTGTTTTGGCCAAAAGGCATTTTAGTTTTGGCCAAAAGGCATTTTTTTTTTTGGCCAAAAGGCATTTTTCTTTTGTCCAATAAGTAAAATGTTTAACTAGATCTATTATTAGTATTAGTATTCTTATCTATTTATTTTCGTAACAAAATATTGCATAAGTTTTTCAAAGATGTATTTTACAAAGATGATGTTTATTTTGTACGGACATATCGAAGAACCAAGGAGAGTATTTGGGGGAAGGGTTAATTACCTCCTCTTACTTTGAGGGTAATCCTCAAAGTAAGAGGAGGTAATAATATTATTTAAGTATTTACAATTGTGAGTATTGTTCGGTTTGACGTATCCCTAATAAAATGAGTACAACCTTTTGGTCACTCTATCATGGAGCACTCAACCTGTAGAGACGAAATATCGGACCTTATTCACCACTGCTCAGTTTATTTACACTAACAAATATAAACTCTCGCTCGAATTAAGCAGTACATATCCAATACTGGACCTGTGTGCACATCTCTGTATATCCGACAGATATTTAAATATTTATGCAATGGCTTATTGTTCTATTCGGTGGTGTCGCAAAAAATGCAAAAAAGCAAACTATAAAACAGAACGCAGTAACCGCAACAGTGTTTATACGTAAATTGTTTTCATATAAATGACATTGCCACTCTATAGGTTGAGTGCTCCATTCTCTTTATCTAGTTTGTATTCTATTTTTAAGGTTAGCATATTTTCTACATCAAATTGTGAATATGTTACACTCATTTATAAAAGGCCTGTGATGTCCAATAGACGTGTATAATAAAAATACTTGTATTTATCTTCGATCACAAATAAAGAACTAGATTCACAATCTCCTATAAAACTTAACAAATTATTGTCCGAACTGACGTATATATTTTTATATCGTATAGTATTATCGGCAATATTGTGTTAAACTAAAGTAGACCTTATCGCCAAACCATAAGGTTATAAATGCTCGTAAACAATTCTTGCATGACATTGAAATGAAGTTTGTTAAATAAAATATTTAAAATGCAATCTTACGTCTCGTGCATAAAGTATATTTCAAATAATCTGTTTGGTTTACTATTTATGTCATTCTGATTTGTTACGTGAAAGTGACAAGGATGAGACATACATTGTTAGACAATATTTAAAAATATGATTACGAATTTAATAAAAATGAGCTATGTAACGTTATTACTATAATGAAATAATGAACACGTAAATAATATTATTTATTTATTAAACGAAAATAAGAACTAGCGTTCTAGATGTGTTATTTTTGCAATTTTTGAAGGAGCACTTTGACATGTTCGCTGTTAGCGTTTTCGAATACCATTAAAATAGAAGTGCACTCAAATACTCATTTGAATGCACATTTAGTTCGGACATTTTTTGAGCGTTGATTGTGTATGTAGTTTTTTATTTGTGATCGAAGGTGTTTATCTACAGTATGTATTTGTGTTATTTGGCTGTGAGACAGCGATATTATAAAATAATAGATGACTGCTCTTAAACGTGGTATATTTTATATTTATTTATTTATGTTAATATGATGAAACATTTTGAAAACCATTGAGATAAAACTAATTGACATTCATCGACAAAAACTGAGTTATTGGGTTTTAAACTTTAGTAGTGGGAACAGAGTGGGGATGAGCTGGAGGGAGATAGCGCTACATAGCAATGACATTGCGCAGCGCTAGGAGTAACAGAGAGAACTATTGCCACTCTGTTCCCACTATTGAAAGCAAATCACTCATGTTTTTCATAGCATTTCGAATATTTTTTCGGTTTTGTTTATGGTCACTAAAGGTATCTTTTAACTGAGTTGTTAAGAAATAATCATGAAGCCTATTGTCAAGTATTGAAATTATTGTTCCTATAGTTATTCGATGTATTTTAGATATTGTATTTATAGCTATAGACGTTTATTATAGCCAATTTCGTTTAAAATGGAGGTTAATAATGTCAGTAATGTAACTTTTTTTAAAGTTTTTTATTATCTAAGATACAATTGTAATAAAATGCAAGGTGTAAATGAATAGCACTGCGCCGCTACTTTCCATTATACGGTCATATTTACAAACTAATAAAAACAATATAACACAAAAATACTTTAGAAAATATTCATAGAAATAATTTCCTACCATTTTGATTTTTTTTATCTAGTCCAGTCACAAATTTACTACTAAAAATGTCGCGTTGATGTGGCCATAGTCTTTCTCGCTTTGACAGCCTGTGTTTGTCAAACTGGCCTTTGCAGCCTCAAATACTGCATTCTAACACAAGACTCTATCTCATATTATATTTGCAAATATTTTTATTTAATTTTTTCAAAATTCAAAAAAGTACTAACAAAAGTTACGGTGGGAGCACAACACTCAATGTTTTAAAAAAAGATTTATTTATTAAACGAGTGAGGCCGACAATTCTTTATATCTTAACCTTAGTTACACTTAAAAGACAAGTGCTCGCGGTGGAGCCAAGGAAACAACTGATTTCTAAAACTAACTTACTCTCACAACTGTCCTCTAACCTTATCTTATAATTAACAATTACTTCATCCTTAATCTGCGCTGAAATCATTACACTTATAGAGTATATAGTTTCGCATGTTCGCGATGATTTTGATTTTGTGATTATTTTTGCGTGAATCTCTCATGAATAACTTGACACTGGCAGAATTCGTATAAACGAGAAGCCAATAATATTAGAAGAAGAATCATTACACTTGTAATTGTCTACTAAGCTAATGGTTACATCGTCAATGAAGAGTCTGTCCGTGAGACTGGTGACCATTGTGGCTATATAACTCGACAGATTGTTTGGTATGTCTATCAAATGCATCAGCTTAATAAGTCTTAAAACATTGATCATACCGATAGGGACGAAATATGTGTATTCACAACCTTTTCTATTATAGGCTTACGCCATATATTTATTTCAGTCTAACAATTCGTGACGTGTGAAAGGAAATATGACTTTAGGTTATTCTTCTAAGGGAGAATCTATCAGTTATTGTATAGACTCAGGGACTCAGGGAAATCCATTTCATGTAATAAATTCCTGAAATCTTTAGCTGTTTTCCATTCAAAGCACATAAACCACTAATCGACACGTGTTTCACCTCTCAACGAAGCATCCTCAAAATATACCAGAGATCAGATTCGGTCAGCTAACCAGCACCGAATCAACAAATGAGTCATGCACGACTATTTGTACTAATTCATCACGACCAGAGAGCGAGTGACCAATCAGATTCGACAGAATCAATATCAATTTTTATCATCTCTTGAATACGTCATTTTATATGAGAAATGTTGTTTGAAGAGAAGTGTACGAGGTCATGAACGGTGACGTCATAGTTTTTCTCTGTCGATGATGAATTTTTCCCAAGATTGATTTTTTAAGATTAATTAATATTAAATAAAACTATAGTTTCTTTTTAATTCGTTATCATCCTGTCATACACGCCTCTATTTCGCAGTAACATTTTTATATAATATATTTGATACTGTTAAATACCTAACTATTCAACTGTTTCTAATTTTTTATAATTTATTTACATAGACTTCATAACTCCAGACAGCCTGTCCCGTACTACGAAGTGAGGCAAATAATATCAAATAAAATGCAGATGTGTCGATGCTGTTTGTCTAAGAAAATGACGGCCGATCAGCTTATCTGATAATGTGTGTCGTATGTATAGATAATAATAATAATAATCTAGATCAGCCATTCCCAAAGTGGGCGATAACGCCCCCTTGTGGGCGCTGCAGGCCTAAAGGGCCTAACAGGCCTAAAGGGCCTAAAGGGGTAAGAGACCCAGAAAAAAAATGGGGGCGTTGTGTAGAGGCCTGGGGGGTGATTTGTAATTTCATTTAGCTAGGAGGCATCTTAGACAACGACTGCATGAGCTCTCGACTCAGTAGACAAAATGAGTTTGGGAACCAGTGCTCTAGACAATTACACAGATTGTGTGACCCCAAACTATGCAGTAAGCTTGTACTATGGGTACCACACAACGAACTCTGGTGGAGTTCCCAGTAACACCCAGACTCCAAACCAATTTAGAAAAGTTCGTTTCCTAAATTGACCTGACCGGGGATCAAACCCGGGACCATAGCTTAGAAAGAGATGCTATTCCACTGCGCCAACGGGCCAGTCATAGATGAGTCAGCTTATCTGATTTACCTCACCGTTGTACGTCTGAAGTTATGAAGTCTGTATTCATTTATTGTGTTGTATGTGGGCGCGGAGCTGTTTGTATATGTCACCGTTTGAGATGAATAGATTATAAACTATCGAAAATTAATACGTTATATTGTAAGTAGTATGGTACAGTTCACAATTTATCGACAGTTTAAAATCTCGCGAGATAGGTATATATAAACTAACGGTGGTCACAATCATACTGTGACATATATACTTGTTGTGTAATTAATGGCTTGTAAACGCTGCATTGATTTATTTATTATAACAGAATATGGCAATTTTGTTGTAAATACCGACATAAATCTGGAGGTTTGCCAATATTCCTAAGTTAAACAATTTTAAATGTTCTGTACTTAATAAAATGCTTTTTTGAAGAAATTGTCTTTTATTTACCACTTGTATGTTTAATACCGTTATGAGAGCATCATAATCGATCTATCACAGACTTTCCTGAGAATTATCACAGGCCGTTCTGAGACTATCACAGATCGTTCTGAGACTATCACAGGCCATTCTGAGACTATCACAGGCCATTCTGAGACTATCACAGGCCATTCTGAGACTACCACAGGCCATTCTGAAACTATCACAGGCCGTTCTTAGAGTATCATCAGGACGTTTTCAGACTCATCAAGCTGTCCAGAATCTAAATGTCTGTGAGACTATCATTACCTACTACATTAGTTTTGATTATAGTCACATTATTTTAATCAAGGCAATAAAAGAATGCAATTAGTAAGTTTCATAAAATCTTTCTTGATCACATTTCAACATTTACTGAAAGAAATTATAGCAAATCTAATCAAAATCCAAAACCACAGATTATGTTACTAGGTAATCATTCTATTTTATTAGATAACCTCTCCTTATATGTTTATTTTATGTGTAAATAAAACAAAATATAACTTATATTAATAAAAATTTGTATAATTTCGACTTTTCTGTTAAATCACAGTTTGTTAATACTTAAAATTAATACATTAAATACGTATTTATGAACTAAAACGATCACATTTACTTCAAAAACTAATTTGCAACTGCTAGGCCGGTTTTGATAAGTCTACAATGTCCCTGTTACGTTGGTATTAAGTACCTAATTATTAAAAAAATACAGGGTTAATTTAAAAATACTAATAACCTCTATATCCCCAATAACTTTTGTTCTACGACTTTTAAAAATTCATAAGTTTTTTCTTTCATACAAAAATAGAAATACATTAAATGTTTCTGAAAATGGCACCTACTCTACCCGGTCGCTAAAGCGGCACACGCATAGCGGGGCGCGGGCGGCCGCGGCCATTGGAATACGTACACAGAGTAATTACGTTTCAGACAGTACAACAAAATTTAACAAATATTTTTTGACAAACGTCTTGAAAAAAGTCATTAGATGACAAAAATTTTGCACTAAGAGGTTATTAGTATTTTTCAATTAACCCTGTAAAAAACTAAAAATAACTGTATGAAGTTCAAATATTCTTTAAAACTTAAAAAAAGCACGTAATAATCTAATTAATTATTTAAAAATATAAATATTAAATACTTCTACACTGGCATTATGGAACTATCGAAACGATCAAAAGAATATAGACATAATAAAAGGGTAGAATCCGCGTCACGTATTACACAAGTAAAGCCACAAAAATAAGCCAGACTCGTTTGAAAACTACAAATAAGTTCGGTCGCCATTTCGTTTAATCTATTTAGAAATAAAAATCAATTGCCACATGTATGACGGAGCATCACTTGAGAACGGCTTCACCGATTTGGTCGATTTAGTCTCTACTGTGTTTGTAATTGTCAGTACAACGTTTGCATGGAAGAAAATTTTGGGAAAATCCACTAAAAAAGTCTGAAATTGGTATTTTTGTATGAAAATCTCAAAAAAAAAAGCAATAAATAAAAAGATATAGTACTTTAAAAATAAATCGATTTAAATAATAATTGGTAAAAAAGAGCTAGAATATACCAGTATTGCTAATATAACATAACATATTAATCACAAACAAATACTACATAGATTAATTTCTAGGTAGACAGTATTATCGTAAAAATGAAGAAAGGAATGCTTAGATGGTTCAGGCATTTAGAATGCGTACTGATAGATCGCCGGAGAAAATCTACAAAGCGAAAGTGAGTGTTAGCAGAGGCCAAGGAAGACCAAGGTTGACTTATGAAGATCAAATAGTCAGTGTTAACCGACGGAAACGTCAAAGGCACCGCATACCTAGGCAAAAGTGTTTGAGAATGATGAGATTTGATGAGGTGAAAGAAGACTATGTAACCGCGGTGCTTGGCGCTCGACCCTCTCGCAACTACCCCATTAGGGGTTAAACATACATATGTTTACAGTACTTTTAACTTTATAATATCGATTCGCTACGAGAAGGCTGGTGGTTGTTACTACCGCCATCCAACACACTCATTTCGCATCAGATCTCAGAGAAACACATTGTTCACGGTGCTCGACGCTTGTTGCTGTGTTCTTGTAATGTTTAAGCTTAACCGATACATATTATCTTTATTATTTATTAGTGGAAACATATTCTGCATTTGTTACATGAATAAATGATGTGTTGAACGACGTTTACATTACAATTTGTGTTGTATCTGTGTATATACAGGTAGGGCTGTTTATTTAAACCGTTGCTTGTTAAGGCGATGCATTGATAAACAATAATTTAATATAAAATAGACAATTAGACATTCTGTTATATGCAAACGTGTGCGCTCTAGCTTACGAAAAATATAAAAAAACAGTTATTTTCGTTTATTTTAAAACTATGATTCATTTTAGAAAATCCAAATGTCATTTTGAGGAATATGTTTAAAGTAAACTATACAGAAAATTTAGAAATATAAATCGGTCCCGTTGCTCCGAAAAAATGTAAATCTCTGTTCTAAAAGCGGTTTCTTTGATATTTTTTGTGTGTTACAAAAGTTAACCAACCGTGTATCGCAACTGTCAAAATGAAGTCAATGAAATGAAGAATCAGGATACCAAATATCACTTGTCATACGTTTTGTAGTCACTTAGAAAAATTGAGATCCCTGGCGTCAAAATTTCCAATGCGTCGCCTTGATTTTTAAACTTTCACGACTTGTACACATCTTATAATCTTGGTTAAACTCATCCTCATAGGTCTGCCCGTGATCACAATCCGGTCGATACGTCGGGATAAAAAAGATATTTAGTCTTAAAGTATAAAAACGACACAGACCTTTAATCAAAATTGTAAAACCGTTGCTTGCTTTGGTTATGCCGCGACGTTTGAAATATACTACACAAGAGTCGTATTTTTTTATTATGTCTGATACTCTTTTTTTCATACTTGAAAGAGTTGTAATTGTAATACATCAAAGTCAAAATAAAGATGTTGAAAAAATTATAGATACGTACCTACCTGAGTTTTTTCTCGTCGTAATATTTTTTTTTATTAAAGTTATAATACATTACGTAATGTAGGTACTCGTGATACGTACCCAGAAACCTTTCGCCAAACTGAACTTTGTTTTTTTCGAATAGCATCTACCTTACTATCATACATCAAAAACAACCTTTATAAAAACACAGTGATACAAATACTAATATCATTCTAAAAGGAATAAAATTGGAAATTGAAAGCTGAAAATTCGTGAAACTTTTCCTGAAGTTATTTTATATAGATACTTATATTATTATAGACAGCATGTATAGAAATATTTGTTATCAGACTCAATTTGGCGAAAAGTTTCTGTAACACGCTATGTACATATTACACAATATACATTTATCTGTTATACTATATGTCAATATAATAAAATCGAATAACATATCCAAATGGTAGGCAAAGTAATAAAAGATAATTCACCAAAATGGCAATCATTTATAAATGTTAATAGGTATGGTAAGTAATACGTAACTAGTCTCATTACAATCATTATAGATTTTAGTACAATACTGGTCATAACTTTCCCAGTGTAGGACTGAACCCGGCTCTTCGACTCTTGTCACCCAACAATTGCCAGCTACCATAGGGACGGATCTTCTGGTTATACGTAGGTACATATATAATTTTATTCTCATTTTCATCCTTAATGTAAACAAATGTGGTGATTATGCCATGTATAACACCTAGAGATGGGCTAGTTCGCAAATGACTGATTCAGTTGTCATTCTTATTATTAGTAAAACAAACATTTTTCGTCCTCTCGGACTACCCCGTTAGGGATACAGCGTGAAGATATGTATGTATGTACAAACGTTTTTAGAATTTTTGTTTCATTCGTGTTTGGCAATAGTTTTTTTGAAGTTACACTTCTTTCAGAGCATAGGATCAGTGTTTCTTAGCGTGTAACGAAATTGCATGCGCCGTTGTCACACATAATTTACAAAAGCGAGAGGGGTCTTCAGTAATAAATAGATGAATTCTTCATATTATTTCGTCATAAAGTCGACGTAATACATTTTAGATGTTTCTTGGAGTTTTTGGCGATAAATATATTGAGGCAGTCTTTCTAACAGGATCCGCTGAGGCAAACTAAGCCACTAAAAAAATCTCAACATAACTCTACTAAATAAGCACTTATTTCAACAATTTCACATACCAGCACAACTGAGTAAATACTTGGGACGCAAAACTACGCCAATTTTACATCACAATGTCCAATAGAAACCATTTGCAAATAATTAAAATGAATACCCAACCGCTCCCCATAAAATCCCGCCAAAAACTCCTTATTTCTTTCTTTCTTTCTTTATGGCATGGCGCACAGATTAGCGCATTTGCCAATGTCACGTATTAATAAGTAGAATCACAAGTAAATTAGTTTTTTCGTATCGTAAAACTCCTCCAGTAAAGTGATAGTAGGCTTTACTGAAGTTTTAAAGGACTTCTTGGAAGACCGCGAGAACTTCAACTACACATGTTTATTTAGATCTCCTTCGTTCTTTTCACTTACACAGAACTTTAAAACACAATATAATGTCACTGTTGTACTTTAAAACTCCTAAAAATGTAGAAAATAGAAAATCTAAATAAAATGATAACGTCACTTCTCCCGTTCCCGCCAAAAAGTCCACTCCTTATTTCATTAATTTCAAGCTGCCAGTTTTATTTTTTATATGTGGCCAGTTTTGTTTTTTATTTTTATTCACTTCTGAAGTATTAACTTCTTACGTGCGTACATGAGTACACACAGTCCTTTTTTTAAATTCCAATCTATATAAATCGCTTTTTAGCTATTTAAAAATTATTTCAATTTATCATAATCTTATTTAAAAATATAAAATGTTATAAGCCTTAAAGAGTTTAAATGGCTTTTCAGCACTTTTTTTTTGCACTTATTGTAATATATATAATATAGTAGGACCCTGCATTACAATTACATACCTACCTATTATGTTTTCTACATATAATTTTCTGTCGTTTGGCAAGTCTTATTACAAATAACCCTACTATTATTTAATATTATTATTATAAAATATAACTTTACGGTGCTATCATAAATATGAAAAACTCTTTGCAACGCGCAGGTAACTCAAAAGTCAGCAACAAAAATAAGCCGACCCTTCCGTAAATACGACACACATCAAATAAGTCGATCGGCCGCTATTACGCTTCTAATACTTTTTAAGTACTAAATCTTTACTTGGTACACTGTTTCGATCAGGTTAGGCATTTGATAACGTGGTTCTGTAGCTCGGGTCAGAGAATAAAGCTACGATGTCGGGGGCTCCGGTCCCCTCCCACGTAAGCCCGAAATGTGCTTCGGCACAAAGCGAGAGGGGCCCTAGTACGTTCCGTAGGAGACCCCGGAGCACCTCGACAATGTGCCGTGGACGACCAAAAGTTTTAGTGAGTGCCCCACATAACTCAGCTTCTCCCTCAAGGGACCTGCGTTTAGTTTTCTCCTGCGTTATCAGAAAAAAGGCACTTGGTTATAAAATCTAACATTGTGTGTCGTGTGTCGCATTTATTTGACTACTACTGGCATGTATAAACCCAAATAGCAATTTAAACTGGGACCAAGTATGCGCCAAGTTTGCCCTGCAACTGTGTTTACTTGAGACAAGTTTGAATAAGACTTACTAGCTGTCACATGACAAAGATACAATGTCGACATAAAAATCAGTGTTTTGAGCTGGAATTATTCAGATATGACACTCCATATTCGCACCAGAAGGTAATTGTGAGGTAATTCAGGAAAGTAGTTGCCAAAATACAAACAAAAATTAAATATCTATTGAATAGTATAAGATTGCAGCAATATTAACTTTGTTGTCTTGACATAAGTATATTTCATTTAGCAATTTGCATTCAATGAAAAATCAATAATGCTGCAACCTTATGTGCTATCTGGGAAGACAGTAGGTAAGTCAATGATGGACTGGCTTGATTCTTTCACTTTCGATGTACGCAACGCAAAGTTCATTCTTTTATTACGTCTGTGGAAGCGACGTCATATAATTATCTATGTAATAGTACAGACTTTATAACTCTAGCTAGACAACCTGTCAAGTACTACGATGCGAGGGAAATAAAATCAAATAACATGTAGATGCGTAGGTGCTGTTTTCTTTCAAAATGGCGGCCGATCAGCTTGTCTGATACTAGACGTCTGTCGTATGTACAGGTGAGTCAGCTTATCTGATTAACCTCACCGTTGCTGCTCGGACACGGCGTCTAGAGTTATTATAAAGTCTATGGTCATATTTTTAAATCTAAGATCCACATGACAATATAATATTTTGTAATGATCACATTAATATACATATTACCATGAGAACATCACACTGGGCATATAACAAGTCTATTTGAGCATTTGTTTCAAATTTATCAAAATTCAAAACTTAGTTGTAACCTCATGCTTTCCATCGGTGTTTCCATTTGTCTCGGTGACAGGTGGTTCTGTCTTTTCGTTGAGGGAGCTGTTCCTAATTCCATATAGGAAATAGATTAGGTAACCTGAAACAAAATATGTTTAATGAATTTTCCAAGGCTAAAAATGTTTGAGTTTGGTTGTTGTAAAATATGACAGAACAATTCTTTAGGCGCCTATATGTACTATATGTAGATATATATTATAAAATAGAACAGACAAATGACAAATATATGTCAAGGGCAAGGATGTAGGTAATTTAAATTTTCATCTATACTAATATTTTAAAGAGGTAACCTTCGTTTTTATTTGTATGTAATGGAATAACTCTAAAATTAATCAATCGATTTCAAAAATACTTACACCTATAGAAAGCTACATTATTATCAGCGAGTAACATGGGGTTCAATTTATAAAATATAAATACAAAAAAAATTCTATCCGAAGCCGGGGTGGATCGCTAGTATTGAATAAAAAGGATAATGAGAATACAAGTTAATGAAAATGAAATGAGTTATCAAAATTACGTATGTTCAAACATTATTTTGGTCAAGGGATCGTTATTCATTTTTTTTTTGAATTCTGATAATCTGAAAATGATGTTATGTATCATGTTTATCATTTACTAAAACATTTCTACTTACCTATTATGAGCCATATAAGGAACCGTATCCAGGTTTGATAGTCAAGCTGGACCATCAAGTACACATTCATACACACGCTTAGGTACGGTACCAAAGGGACCAATGGGACCTGTGGACGAGACAACATAATATTATTGCATGTTTAACAAGCACTTTCTACATACACCTAATTAGGAAAAAAATTAAAAATCCTGTCCGATCCGAAAGGAGCAAATCAGTATACCAATGACATTACCCAGAAAAATAAGAAAATTATATTATTCAGTAAGATTATTATTGTAAAAAATTACAAGTTTTTACTACCCGATTTCCCCAAAATCTAATAATTTTTTTAAATGTGACAACACCGTCGTCATTCGTCGTCGATAAGCACACGATCCGTTGTCCCGTGTCCGCGGAAACATTAGGTTTGACCACAGATTAAGTATTTGTAGCAAGCTACAGATGCGACAGTCACTTTGCCGTAATCGTTATGTATTTCGTTTTGGCGCTACTATCGCCTACTTTTTGACAACCGTAGTACATGTACGTACCAATACTTTTTATATATCTCTATGAAAAACCACCTAGGCAGCGGTTTAGGGAAATATTTATAATAAACATCAGAGGAAAACAGGCATTCCAAGGTTCTCAACTCAAGCATGAAATCGAAGAACACACAAGGTAAACCAAAACTCAAATCGAAATAGAACAGTAGCCCCAGTTTGAGTATGAGTCAGACTGACAGCACACTGACAAGCAATTAATTGACTTTTAAGGCGGATAGTCAAGACGGCAGAAGCGATTACAGCGCCAATACAACTCGTTCGGAACTAAAACTGTCACAGGCCTGGGTTTGACTATAGGATATTACAACTCTCGATCACAGAATACTATTATATGCAACGTGCTCCCTTTCATTTACATGTTCCATTGTATTTCGCGCGCAAATAACTCGTACCAAAGAATAGCTACCTACCTAAGCTATAAGCTACCTACGCGTCGATTTCTATTTAGATATAGTATAAAGGTATATCACAGGACAAGTATTTATCCGGAGCTACGCACCTTTACTTTAAAGAGTACTTATCCGAAGTGAATAGATGTTAGAAATTCGGAAATGCAGAATACAGGACATTAGGTGCTGACCATTACTTTCAGATTTAGACTTGAGTTCTGAGACCAGCAGTGCGATTCTTTAACGCAAATTAGTCTAATTCGTTTTGAATCCGCGGCGAACATTCTTTAAGAATCGCCTATGCAGACTTTGGTGTCTTTGGTGACCTGGCTATCGATATCTAAGAAGACTGAAAGTTAGATATTTGGATACATACAACTTCAACTCTTTATCTTGAAACCCTTAAACGTGGAAACATGGTTGGTTAAAAAAATCTGGAAAAAACTCTGTTTTTCACAAAGATTCAGTTGCATCTCCGAAATTCTACAGAATTTTAAAATTATTTTCACTAAAACCGATAGATACCTAATTATAATATCTCAAATCTCTAAAACCAGTTTTTTAATTTGTAATATATTTGTCTTGCAAATTACAATTATGTGCAAAAACAAATGTTGAGATTTCTCCGCGCTAAAATATGATCAAACCGTAATTCTGCGAAAATCAACTTTATTGTTATAGTCGTAGGGCGCGGGGGAATGGACGAATTCGGTTGCGCCGAGCTGCCCCTGCAGTCTCGACATAGATAGCGATCGCTTTACGACCGATTTCGGTTGATAAGTCATAACGATTAATTTTTAACGATTTTTGAAAGTCTCTACATTAAAACTATCGATTGTGATTGGAATCATATCGAATCTAACTGTCAACTTTACGATTGCTGATAATGTTTTTACGATCAAATTTGACAGCTCGCAAAGTGTTCGTGCTTATCGTTACGGCAAGCGATTTTTTTCGTTATTTTTATCGATCGCTAGTTTACGAAAATAATCGAGTCGACAGAAATACTAGCGCCGCCTCGATCAGTGCGGCGGCAAATTGTACTATCGTAAATGAATTTTTCGACGTTTCCCTAAGTATAACAATCTAATCTAAATAAAACAAGTTTTATTTAACATAATTATCTGAGAAGAAGTTAAAATACATAAGACGAAATAGCAATCTCCGACAAATTCGCATTCAAGATCACTTCGCTTCGCTCCTACTATGTTTGGTAATTCAATTTGAAGGCAAAGTGAGTTCGCATGCGAAGTAGGGTGAATTGTCGAGCGAGTCTCGCTTGGGCGATTCGAGTTTTTACAGATTTGTGTGGCCAAATTCAGTCTTGAGGCTCAGATTTTGGGCGGAAAATAGCAAAAAAGTTCCACCAAATTCATCTCGTGTTAGAGACTTGAATCATATATGATAACTACCTGTACCTGCGACTTCAACTGCGTGGAAAATTTTTCGTGGCTTTCAAGGATATCTTCAATAAAATAAACGATTTCATTGAAGATAAAACAATAGTCTGGAAATGATGTTCTCTGCACATGCGTTTACTGGCTTAATGACAATATTTAATAAACCTTTTGTAAAATGAAGTTGAAAAAATGATACCTGACTTGAGTTTCTTGTCGGTTCCTCTCAGTGTCCAGGTTTTGTATTTGAACCGAACTAAAGTAGATTTGACGTTCAAAAATACCTTGTAATTGGGTTTACTTGAATAAATTGATTTGACTTTGACTTTGACTTAGCTTAGATTACATGTATACAAGGAAAATGTGAAAGGGTATACATCCGACGGGGTTTCAATGTGTTACTGTTGACTGTTATGTAGCAGATGTAATAATTACGGGATATGTTTATTTTGTTTTCCATATAAAATAAAACATTCATTTAAAAAGAAAAAATGTACAACCCTCTCATTATGCCATATATTCCAAAGGTTTGGTAGCGACGTAAACACGCTAATATTAGGGTTGCCTCTCACCTTCATTTTTTTTAACTTTGAGGTTTTACACTAGAAACACTAGAAGTTGTAAAACGCACGTTTTCCGTTGTCATGGGTACTTTAATATTCTTTCCTATTTACCCATCCTTTCATAATAACCTTGTACAAGTACACAAATTGTTTTTGAAAAAACCTACGTCTGGACTATGTCTGCCTCCGAGGACATAATATCTCTGTACCCATTTTTATCATAATTGATTGAGCTATTTAGCATTTCCTATTCAAGGTTTTATTCTCTTTTCACCCCCTTAGGGGTAGATTTTTGATAAAAAGTAGCCTGTGTCCGTTCCTAGGTATTAAACTATCTTTGTGCCACGTTATAATCAGTTCAGCGGTTGAGCAATTCCCATGCAGTTTTATCTCTCTTTCATCCCTGTAGGGGTAGATTTTTAATAAAAAATGTTTATCACCGCATCAAATTTTTCATAACCGAGGTTTAAAAAAAAGTAGCCTATGTTCGTTCTCTGATGTCAAACTATTTCCATTGCATCATCATAATCGGTTTAGCAGTTTAGCATTTCCCATTTCCCAAGTTTCACCCCCTTTTTCAACCCTTTAAGGGTATATTTTCGATAAAAATATATACATCAATTTTCATCAACATCGGACAAGCAATACTTGAGTTATAAAAGGATACAGACATACAGCCAAAAATTTAAAAAATGGTAGAATCGAAGTCATAAAATGAGAATTTATCACAAAATTGTACAGTAAAATTGTAATTCCAGACAAACGTTACAGATTTATGTAGTAGTATAAATAAATGAGTTAAATAACCTTGAATGAGAGTCGTCGCACATCCTGTCGCGGCTGGCGGCACAGTACGACCAGCACGGCTACCAGCACCAGCAGCGCTGCGCCCAGCGCGCCCAGCGCCGCGCCGCCCGCGGGCCCGCCCACTGCGTCCGACCACGTCACCAGCGCGCACGCCGCTAACGCTGCCACGACTGACCACAAACCACAGATTTAGTTTCTGAGAGCCAAAATGAAATCCCCACGGACACTCAGCCGGACTCTACACCGACTGAGTAGTGTCGGACTTGAACCGACTAAATAAAACTCCTCTTTGCTGTTAGCCCTAGTGGCTTTTACAGCGTCACAGGTCGCGTTGGGGCGAGCGCTAAAGGCGCCCTGCCAGATGATCGACCGCCTGAGGGTTCCTCCAGCCGAGGAATACTTCGTATGGAGGGCGACCAAAGATTTACTACTTTATCTTTTTTATATACTGGCAACTCGTTTCGTATTTATTAGAAACATTTCTGCCATTCTCAAATAAAAAAGTAATGTATCTTTTAAGAGCCCTATGACAAAACGTAAGTGCTTGAATTTAGGTATTGGCGAGCTCGGACACTCATGTATGCGTGCGACTTTCGTAGCTTTATAGTAGTGTGAGTAATGAAGCAACTTCTGTATAAAATATAATTTTGATACTATTCCGAATCTAAAGTTTCGATTTTCTTTTTAGATTCGCTTCTCGTCGAAACAATGTTAATTAGGACGTCAAAGTAGCGCGTCTTAAGAATTTTCCGTGTAAACTGATTTCGTAGGATGGTTATTATAAGATATTATAAAATACAACACCGATATTCAAGAAGGGAAATGGATCTATTATAAACTGCCAGCAGAATATTAAGAAATCATAAGGTTTCTGAGAATTAGAGCATCAAAATATCAGTATTTCGCACGAAAACGTCAAAGAACTCTGAAATAAAATGTCTGTGTTTTTATAACTATAAGTCTCTAACACTTTAGTAAAGTGGTGGGCTTTACTGAAGTAAAAAACGACTTCTTAGAAGAATGCGAAAATCTCAGTTGCACTGAATTTTTCGCAAATTCACATTCCAATTCTTAAAATTTGCACAATATATAATAAATTTTTTACCTTAAAACTCCCAAAAACGTAAGAAATAAGAAATCTGAATAAAATGTCATATTATATCATATTACTCATACTACCTTTCAATGTCTGGAGGCAACTGTCAAAATACAGCATAAATAACCAGGCAGACATCACGCAGCCCTTTCAGACGCCTGAACAGACTTCACACCAGGGCGATAAGTCACCATCCATCCTTGCACAGGCTCTGTAACCTCGATATTATGATCTCACAGCCGGCATTAAGGGGCCCTCCACGCCATATTCAAGCAGAACACTCCACAATTTCTTTCATACGTTCAGTCAACACCTAGGTATAGACTTTACTTGCTAAGCTCGCTAAGCTGATGAACCTAAAACACGGTCAGTCTAAGTGGGAACCTTTATAGAGAGGTACTATGACTGCGGTGCGCCAGTCTTTTGGAACCTCTCTGTTCTGCCAGCAAAGATTGCACAGTTTATAGAATGTATCCCAGACCCTAAGATAACCATACTTGTTCATCGCAGCAGTAATCTTATTATTTTATCGCAGCCTTTCCACATTTCAGACTTCTTATCACTTTCTTAATCTCTTTCATACTAATGACTTCCTCCAGTTTCTGACCCGAGTGTGGCGATTTATTAGAATCGCTCCCAGTATCAGAGACGCAGTCGCCACTCTCATACACAGTATTCACTCCATCGCTGCAGAACATCTTTTTTATTTGTCAGCAGATGATGTTCTTTCGAACGCACTTTTATTCATTCTGCAAGGTGTCGGACCACTTCGGTACTTCTCCGTATTTCTTTCCAAAATAATTGGGAATTTTCTTCAAAGTTGTCCGACATCTTGTTTTCATCTAACATCCCACACCTTTCGCGCTTCTCTCTCACTAGTGCCTTCCTTTCTGCAGCTTATATCCGTCATACTACAGCTATTTGTGGCAGCAAGATAGTCTCGGCATGCTTTCTTCTTCTTGTGCACAGACTCTTTCACCTCACCATCACATGCTTTTTAACATTCCTAATCATATTCGTTCCACACACTTCTTTTGCAGCTTCGATTATACTATCTCAAAGGTTCTGCCAACATTCTTCAACATCCTCGCTCGTCACTTTCAATCTATCGTCAAACTTACCGGATAATACCCTTTCATATTTATTCCTTGTGGTCGCATCTTGCGGTTTCCAGCTCTTAATGGAACAGACCGCTACAGGTTTGGACGCTTCGTGACATCGTCATACTGCAAACAGACCCCTTATTCCTATTACCACTAGAAAGTGGTTTGTTACCAGATCGGCTCCTCTGTGTGATCTCGTGTCCATAGCCTGCTTCTTGGCCCTGCTGTCGACTGTCGACCAGGAATAAATCAATTATACTTCTTTCATCCTTCCTTTCCTACGGGTACTGATGTATCCTTTTGTGATTAAATAAGGTATGAGCAACAGTAAGATTCTTTTCTATACATACTCCTAACACAATCCTACCAGCATCATTCACTCTCTTATCTTCATACTTGCCTACGACAGACTCAAATTCCATTCGAGCTGTCCCGACCCATCCATTCATGTCTCCACACTATGTATAATTCTCTCATTCTCTTCAATCGTCGCTAGAACTTCCCTAATATTCTCCCAAAACTGCTATAGCTCGCCCAAACTGACAGACGACACTGGGGCATACACCACCCAAACAAAAATCCTCGTTAACAATGTCTTGAGACGCACCCAGAGCAATCTCGAGTTTACATACTTATACTCAACTGACATAATTAACCAAACGAGAGGACAGTAAGACGCCTATCTATTGGCATCCCCTTTTTTCTTGTGGTACCCCTGACCACAAAATAATGCCCCCTTCAGGCAAGTTTGCAAATTTACAGCCCTTTCATTTGGTTTCACTCAAACATAACACATCCAATCTTCTTTCTTCCAATCTAATATCAATCACTTTATTCATCTTCTCTTCAATCTCACTTCCCGCCGCGAGGTGGTCAGCGTGTTGGGTGGTGGTCCCTAACGCCAGACTGACTCTGCTCACACCAGCGGGGACAAACCTGTGTACGTCGCGTTCGGAGGGAGCCCTATCTCCTCATCTCTACTTTGTCCCGTATGGTGTGCACTGGAGAAAAATTGCAGCCCTGAAAAGGGCTGGCCAGGGTCGCGACGAGCACGCTTCCTCAATTGACCCCCAAAAATATTAATTTCAAGAATAGTCGATTAGTTAATAATGTTACTTACATAGTACAAAAATTGACGTTTTCGCGATGGTAGCTGATAACTGAGTGGGCTGCTTGACACCAAGCAAATTTAAGGCTTGTTTGACAATAGGGTATGGCGTTTGAGGGCGTGGTTTATCTGGCAGCTGAAGTGGGCTTTCCTCTTCGTACCTGACGAAAATGCATATCATTTTTTTATCGAAAATAGTTTACATTTAGCCACTATATAGCCTGATAGCTTGCAACAGTGTGACCGAGGACATAGCACGTGGATCTAGAAAAACATATACACTCTAACCCTGAAGATACCCGGATTAGATTTAAGAAAATACGAAAGACGGCATAGAGCATATAGACTTTCTGGGAAAAAGTAGGTATGTCGCGATTTTTAGTGATACACGTTCCAAAATTTGGAACAAGGAATGCTTCGGTGCCCTTTTTTTTGTTTCTGAGAAGGGAAAATCTCCACAGCCGCTCAGCTGAACTTTACGCCGACTGAGTAGTGTCGGATTCGAACCGACGAAAATTCTCCTCTTTGCTGTTAGCACTTATAGCGTCACCGGTAGTGTACGCTGAACTCCGGAATTAATGAGTCGCCGGAATAATGAGTAAACTTCATTCATATCGTTTGGCAATGATGGAATTAAGATTGATTAAAATTATTATTGTAAAAATCTGACTAAATATTACAAGTATAACTAAACTGAAGCAACAAATAAAGTTATTAGCATTATTATTATGTGCTGAATACAAATTTTGAATATGCCTCTGTTGCGACAATCCGGCTCGTCACGAAGAATGCGTGCTTCATTGTGCTACCACAGATTAATTTTAGTTACTTGCGTAAAGTGTTACTATTATAAAGTCAGCGCAGCGCTCCTTCAACATAGGCGTGCTCTACTTTGTCATCCCCTCTTTCCTAAGCACCTACATTGCTTTTCTTCCTTTCTTAGGAAGCCCCGTCTTTTCGTAGTCAACTCAGTAATTCCAGTGATGGTCGATGAGATATTAGAACACCACAAATAATTATTACCTCAATATCAATACGCTGGTGGCAACTATCGTGTATGCGAGCAATGTGCCGATAGACATCATGTCGATGAGTTGGTTCAAGTTGAATATTGCCGCCATTGTTGCTGGAAAATGTAAGGGAAATTTTTATTAAACACATATACATAAATAAATAAAGAAAAAGAAGCATATAATATGTACCTACTCATGTTACGCGCGTATATGAAACCGACCATGTTAAAAAAATTTTAACTACCATTTCAAATTAATGTAATAAAAATAAAAACTGGTCACATATTTCAAGTGCTGTTAGATCGACACGCGCAACTTCATTGTGTGTTAAATCGATGACGTGACTTCCGTTTCCTGCTGAAATTACACTCTGATCTTTTCACTTAACGTGCCAAAATAAGTATAACTTCAGTTATCTTAAGATCAAGGCTGATTGATGTGTGATAACGAATTTGAAAGAAATCTTGGACTTATGAAGATTTGAACACTTTATGATCTCATAAAAAAACAAAAAATTCAAACACGTAATTCAGGATTTTAATTCAAATTAGCAAATTGAAGACAGAAATTAAAAAATTACAGCCCAAATCTGGTTTAATTTTTTTACATTTCTGTATCGGTATCGTTCAAAATGATTAAAAATAACCAGTTCTCTGCTCCTATCAATTGAATCCTCGTATTAGGGAGCTCTATCAATTTCATCCATATTTTTAGCATCTATTTATAATAAGCGTATTCGTATCTGATAAGCGGAATCACCTGAAAACAGTCCGCTAATAATCGTAGCCCGCACCGGTGTTTTAGTGGCGCGGTGTATGCGCGAGAACGTCGTGAAGAGGACCCCATCGCTGCCCATGGCGTACAGAACCCGCGGTAACGGGAACATGGCGCCCAGCAGGCTGGTGCACAGCGCGAACACCGCGCCCACCGTCACTATCCAGCGGACCGCCGGCAGGCCCGTCTGGCTGAACACGTACGGGAACGGAGCGTCTGCGTCCTGCAAACGACTTCTATGTTTTATTGTTTTGTATGTTTTATTGTCAAAGTGCGATACGTGCCATCTACAGTATGAATGCATGAGAATCACTTAGAGATTTTAAAGACATTGATGCACTCACCTTGCCCTCCTTATACATCTTTGAAATATATAATTTATAAGAGACAAAATATAAATCTGTTTAAAAAGAAAGGCGATATTAATGGTATGGAAACGCGAGGACGTGATAAATTATTTAATCCAAAATTTAAAATACATAATTCAAATGTTTTATTTTGGGTAAACGAATTCGTTTTCATAATAAAGTTCCTCAGGAACTTACTCAATTAAGAGAAAATAGATTTAGATTTGTCATAAAACGTACATTGATTAGACAGTCATTCTATAAATAAAGGATTTTGTTGAAGACAAAACAAAAAACAATAGTCTGGAAATTATCTTCTCTGCGCATGCATTTACAGACTTCGATCGATAATTTAGTCTAAACGCTATTCACAAATCCGAAACTATTCCGAAACGAAATGATTTGACAGTTCATTTCGGGGCGAAACCTTCGGATGCTTCCGACGACTTTTTAGTGTCGGAAACGTTTCCGAGACAACAAAATTAATAATTTTGGCAAATGATTATTGTTGATTAATACTTAGATTATATTTAAATCTTAAGGAAAGGATAACACTAGTGATTTGTACAGTGTTGGGGCACTGGCATCACCAAGCAGTCGGTTCTCATATATATATACATGTACTACATAATTACACTACATATATACAGTATTATAGTAGTATAATCTATGATGTCTGTCGTAAAAAATCTAAACAAATTGTGTGCGCGTATGTAATCTCGACAAATTTCGTGCCCTATTTAAATACGTGCCTAAGGATTAATTTGCCTTATATTTTGATAACATATTTTATTAACTACGCAATTCATAGCTATACTATACCGTTTGAGGTATTTGAGGTATTTTTAGAAACACCACAACAAACAAAAATGAAAACGCTATTGTACTTTCTATTATTAGTTATTAGTTATTTTTTCATTTTTACTAAACTACATCAAGAATAATTTATTTGAATTTGTTGAACGCAAAGACCACAAGCACAGACAGTATGGTTCGTATTTACAAAGCCCGTTTAGTTCTTCGAATTTAACTCAAATAATTTACAAAAAATGTTTAATCTTAAAAAAGACTAAGTAATTTCTTTTTCATAATTATTATTTATG
This sequence comes from Zeuzera pyrina, assembly GCA_907165235.1. Classification (NCBI taxonomy): domain Eukaryota; kingdom Metazoa; phylum Arthropoda; class Insecta; order Lepidoptera; family Cossidae; genus Zeuzera; species Zeuzera pyrina. The sequence goes on from OU015627.1 coordinate 23,553,645, forward strand.
ATATTTGACCTACATAGTCCTTTCCGATGAGATTCCGATAGAGTTTGCGAATAGCATTTTCCAATCCGTCGAATTGAATTTATACTTTCCGACGATCGGCCCTTTCCGCCACGGAAAGTTTTCGAAGCGTTGGGAATAACCATGCAGGTTTTCTCATTGAACCAAACTAAAGTAGATTTGACGTTCAAAAATACCTTTTAATTGGGTTTACTTGAATAAATTGATTTGACTTGGTGTATGAGTTGAGCGTAACCACGAGTAAACGATTAAAATTCATTTTAACTAAAACTTATAAAAGTATACCTAAGTGTAAAAATGAAGAAAGAATATCACACGATAGTAACAGCAATATATTTGTCGTTGTAAGTAATATACGAACGATAATGAGAACGACAAAAGTTATCATTGGAAAAGTTTAATTTTGCAGCTTATCTGTGATTGGCTGATAAAAAAATAATGTACAGTGAGGGCCGTGAGTTGACGCTAATGCCTATTCTACTACCACGATGTACCATTAAACGGAATAGAAGATGCAGGAGGGCATATTTTTTTTCAGCTGAATCTCCGAAATTCTGTATAATTTCAAAATAATTTTTACCTCAAAGAATAGGTCAATTTATTCAAGTAAACCCAATTGCAAGGTATTTTTGAAAGTCAAATCTTCTTAAGTTCGGTTCGAAAAGAAAACCTAAACACAAGAACCGACAAGAAATTCGGTCAGGTATGATTTTTTCAACATCATTCTACAATAGTTATTTAAAATACAATATTAGCTAGCTAGTAAATGCGTGTGCAGAGAAGATTATTTTCAGACTATTGTTTTTTCTTCAATGAAACGCTAACTTTGTAGTATGATTTTCCAATCAGTGTGCGTTTAATAACAAGTTTAAAATATCATAATACTTATTTAAAATCTCTCACACCAACCAACCAAGCAAAATAACATAGGTTTCTTTTCTTGCAAATTACAATTTTATGTACAGAAACATATTGAGACTCCTATTGCAACTGCCAAAATCAGCCTTATTGCTACAGCTAGAGCTACGGTACATAGGCAGCCTCTTAACTCTTATTTGCTTTTGGAGACATATTATAACAGCGACTTACCTGCAAATAATAAGGCCACATCATCGTCAAGACCGTGGCAATGCTGAAGTAAGAGATGAATATGACAGCGAGAGAGAATACTATGGACAGAGGAATGTCTCTCTTGGGATTCTTAGCCTCTTCTCCAGTTGTTGCTACACAATCAAAGCCGACGAACCCAAAGAAGCATTTTGCCGCTCCAGCCATCACCCCGGCCATACCCCACGGCATGAAACCACCTTCGCCTGCCTTATCACGGTAATCCGGTGGTATGTCCTCAACTTTGATCCTCCAGTTAGCCGGATCACCTAAAATTAGTGCGTAAAGTGGCGGATTATAGAAATCGACTAAGAGCGAGTTGGTTACGCATTAAATAGAATTTTATAGTAAATTTTGACAAAGTATAAGAAAAAAACCTCAAAAGATTAATAATAATAATAAATATGCCAGACAATGCACACCAATCGTCTGGTCTCAAATTAGGGCAATCCCTGTGCTATGAGAAACAGACGACTACTGGGGGCGTCTCCCAGTACACCCAGACTAGAGACAATCTAGAACAGTTCGTTTTTAAATTGACTCGACCGGGAATCGAACCCGGAACCGTCCGCGCTTGGGTGCTACACCTAAGCCACTGCGCCAACGAGGTCGTCTTGATGATGAGATTGGGTCCAAAAGTTAAGGTTAAGTATTTACTTTTTATTTCGTATTTATATTTGGATTATCAATTTACATTTCTGCACCACAACTCAGTTGACATAAAGACAACAGAATAAACTGTCTGTGACATACAAATGAACAGACGGACAGAAAAATAAAACAAAATTACAAAGGTTCTATTTTGTCATTCATTTTACGGAACTAAAAAGTTTCTACTTTGTAATATTTAAAAAAAAAAAATGTTAAGTAACTTCATTGGCTGTCTATATAACAGTTTTTGAGTTGGTGCAAAATGAAAAGCAGCAGATATGCATGCATTCTAATATAAAAAAAATATATTTTATTGGGTTAATAATGTAAGTAAATAAATAAGCAAATAAACAAACAAATAAATTAATTAGTGAATTAATAATCAATATTGCCTAATGACAATATAATCTCCACAATATAGGCTGCACCGGTATATATGCATATTTAGTTGTTCATTAGAATCATTAGAAATAAAGATATTACTACAAAGAAAGAATGAGTGATGAAAAACTGACGAAGAAAATCTGCAGAGCGAACGTGAGTGGTCGCATAAGACAAAGAAGATCAAGGCTGACTTATAAAGATCAAATAGCCAAAGTGTTAGTTGACGAAAATGTCAAAAGCACTCGCATGCCTAGGCGAAAGTGTGTGAGAAGCATAATGGAATTTGAGGAGGAAAGAAGTATGGAAGAACCGCGACGCTTAGCGCTCCATCATTTCTGACTACCCCGTTAGGGATGCGACGTGAAGATATTTTATGTTGTGTTAAATATTATTATTACGCACTTTTGATGGCTCCGGCAACCACCACTATGATAACAGTAATAATATTGAGTGCAGTGAACACATTGTTCAATTTCGTCGACTCCTTCACGCCGATGCTGAGAAGAACTGTAAAGAAAACAATGATGACCTAGGTGAATCATAAAGTTCTTGGAATCGCTATAAATATTTTAAAAGTAAATTAAAGAAATTTTTTTTTACGTAATCTAATTCAATACATTTGGAAAGCCGCTTTTCTTTCTTAGTTAAGAAAATGATTTGACTAAGAGTCAAACACTGATTTTTTTTATTTGAAAATTAGTAAAAATCCACTTACTGGTAATAACAAATACCAGAGCAAATGCGAAAAAGTCTGGGTAATCAGCCAAAAATGATACATTTATCGGTGCGATTTCAGTCATAGTTCTTGCCATTGTGTTGTTGCAAAGGCTGTCAATGTAGTTCGCCATGCCCTTGGCGACGCTCGCTGTGCCTATCACGTACTCCAGAATGAGGTTCCACCCAATGGTAAACGCTATGAACTCGCCCACGCTGACGTAACTGTATACGTAAGCTGAACCTGCTTTGGGGACTCGAGCAGCAAATTCTGCGTAGCATAGTCCTGGAACAATAAAAGTTAATTTTTTTTACACCACAAAGGTAGCAAACGAGCATACTGCCCGCCCAATGTTAAGCCGTTACCGTAGCCTGTGGACGCCTGCGACACTAGGAGAATCTCTTGCGCATTGCCGATCCTATAAAAACGTTTTTTGAAGAACTCTATGCTCTATGCTATTGTCTCTTGGGAAATCCTCGACACCAGGGATATCGTTTGCTCGTTCCCGACTCCATAAAAGTCTTTTCATGCCTTTTTTGAAGAACTCCATGCTGTAGACTCTTGAAAAAGTCTCGACAGGAACCTCATTCCACAACCTCAATGTTTGAGGGAGAAAGCTGGTTTGAAACCGTAGCTACCGTAGGTAGGTGTCGTGTGCGCTACCAAAATTGCTTGTGGTTAATTAAAATAATCATTTTTTTATACTACAAACTATAGTATTGTTCAAAAAATTTAAGTTACATGGCAGAGTCCAAGTAAAGGAAGTCGCGGGCACTGCTTGTAATGTCCTTGGTATTTATATGCAAACGCGTTATAATAATTATGCCAAAAGAGTATTTTATGGGAGTTAACCCTTTTGACTATTCATTATGCTTTCTGATGGTTTATAAAATTTTTTTTTTTTTTAAATTGACAAACATAATACTGCTGAAATCTGTCTGACAGTCAGTCGCAAATGACTACTTCTCGGAGGTTAATCGTCCAACAAAAAAATCGTTGCGTCAAATAATGCAGTAAGTAATTTATTTTGTGCCCAAAATTGTGCGGAAAAGAAGTACATTTTTATAATGCACCACCATTCCGTTGGTTCTCTATAATTCAAAAATTCCGAGTTCGAACTTTGGCCAATGCCTTTATAGAAAGCAACGACATTTCGCCTTGCCTTGTATCGCCTTGATGTTTAAATTTATTAAATTGTATTCTCTGACTGAATTAAAAAGAATAATTAAACAATTTTTGACTTACATCACTGAAATTGATAGTAGACATAAAGTCTATCTTAATATCTATCTTAACAGTCACAAATATTTGGCATTTGCAGTAATACAGTGTTTTTTTTTAAATTGGGACGGTATGGCGAAGTTCGATTCCATAGGAGGTATAGGGGAATCGTCTTAGGAACCATTCGGTCTTTTGTGCGAAAACAGATTTAACATTGTAAATTTTTGGGTCATGTATGACATGTCCAGAAAAATTAGTAAATTTGCCAATTCTTTTTAATGCGGATCGACTCATGTGATGAATTACTAAAATCTTTAGCTATCTTCCGGATAGACTCAGTTATGAAATGGATTATATTTTAGTACATTGGACTCTTCTATTGCAGGAAAAAATATTTTAATAAATTTTACCAAATTCTTTTGTTCCCATACAGTGAAATGATGCTTACATGAAACCGAGTCGACCCATATTAAAAAAAAATGGATCTATTGATATTAACAGTGCAGCGAATTAGAAAATCTTAGCGGTTCTATGTATGTATTTATTAATTTTGGGTATTTTAAATTTTAAAATATTTTTTTATTACCACTTACCAGCAAAAGCAGAGGCGATGGCAGCTACTAAAAAACTGAGTGTGACCGCCGGTCCGGCGACAGTTTTTGCCACAGCACCGGCCAAAACGTAGACTCCTAGTCCGAGTGTGCTCCCCACTCCCAAAGCAGTTAGATCCAGTAAACCCAAGCACCGGGCTAACTGACTCGGAACCTCGTTGTCATCCAACTTCTTGCATCGTCGTAATGCCGAGAAGATCCTCGCACAGCCCATCTGTAGAATGAAAAGCAGAGATGGAAGTTATTTTGATTAGAACTATTTATTTACCGGCCATGTGCAACAAAAAACCTCTTTTGGACATGGTATAGGTTGAATAATAAGTACTTGGCTGGATACGTAGGGTTGTTGCGGTGGGTGTGCGATGCGGAGAGCATCTCATTTGGTTTTACATTTAATACATAATAATAAAAACAATACACACGGGTAGTTTGTTTCTTAAATATTATTTCTTGTAGTTATGTTGAATAACGATCTCTGCATTCGAATGACTAAAATTCTTTAGGCGTCTAAGGACATTATAGTACGTTCGTTTATGGGATTTAGACATTTTCCCATTTGCGACGATGTGAAGAACGCATTAAGGACAAATGGAAGCGGTCACATGTTTACGTCGCGTGCGACCCCGACTGGCGCTACAATAAATTACCCATATTCGCCCATAATATTGCCGTTGTGTGCGTGCCATGGCGCGTGCGTATTAGCGCGCACACATACAAACCGCGTACGCTAACTATCTATGAAGACATTTCATTTTTATTTATATACTATGTCCGAACGTCAAATGTGTGGTGTAATATGTAGGTATATAAGAGACGCCGCAGCTGCAGACCAAACTATCGTCTGACACAGTTTGATCAAATTGGCTACTAGCCCGCAATCCTGCTTCAACTAAACAGTTGGGTTGCGTGTGAGTCCGCAGACCAGCCAAATAGTCGGCCAACTGCTCTGGAACGATTTGCAAGTTAGTGAGCGGTTTTTGAAGAGAGTGGTCAAGTATTGAAAGTTACTATGAAATTGTCGAAAGATGATTTTTCGCTCTTTATCGAATAAGCATATCCAGCTTCAGGAACTGCTAATTCATAAACATCTTCCTATAGTTTTTTCTTTAGATTCACATCCGAGTACTCTTTTGAGTTTTATTTATAAAGCGCGGATCGTTTTTCAACTATCTTTAAAAGGTGAGACGAATTTAAAAGGATTACGGAAGCGTAGGGAGATGGGAGAGAAATGATTGATATTCTGGTAAGGTGGCAAATTATGGAAGTTTATATATTTAAGCGTTACTAAGTGTATGTGTTCTTAAAGAGCGGATTTTGATCTGGTGCTTCGCCTGCCGTTGCCGCAGCACGCTCACTTCGCTCGTTCGGCTCGCGCGTTGGGTAAATGAACATAACCTAATCGAAATAATGTTCATATAGAAATTACAAAAATAATATCTTACGAAATTTAAATTTGTAAAGTGATACTTTAAATCTTGAATACTTATAGCGAATGCCTTGTATTGTAAATAATAATACATCGTCAAGTTGCATTTTTATAAAATAATTTTACAAAATTTTACCCAATGCGAAGCAATCTAAACTTTAGCTTTCATTTGATCTTCATAAGCCAATTTTGGTAATAAACATCATAAAATATATTATATTTATTTGTATTTTGAGAAATTTTCTAAAGGTTTCATATTTCTACAACAAATTTCATTTAGTTTTTGCTAGTTTTTGCGAACGTATATATTTGGCAAGTTATAATTACGATGACGCTGACAGTTGACAACAAAAAATGTTCTTCATAAACTCGCGTGTCTAATAGCGGGCAAACAATTCAGTTCGTGGGCTGCTAAACCTAATTGGTCTCGCTGTATACATAAGTAGTATATAGTGTACTGTATTATATACATTGAAGCACATGCATGCTGCGTGACGGTCAAGGACGAGCGGGGTTTCATTCGTTACATTATTACAAGCCGCAATCACTTATAGTTCCCAAACAGTACAAATAAAATACATAGTATAGTATCATTAATTTCGTGCACGTGATGTAGCTGCTGGACCAATTCAATTAATTTTTAATTTTAATTTATTCTTGACCATGGACACTGTAGTCCTTCAGTCGAAATATTAAAGACTTCTAGAGAAACATTAACTGTCCCTAACACTTCTCCAGTAAAGTGATAGTAGGCTTTACTGAAGTTAAAAAAGGATTTCTTGGAAGAGCGCGAAACTTCAACTACACATGTTTATTTGGATCTCCTCCATTCTTTTCACTTACACAGAACTTTAAAACACAATACACTATCACTGTTGTACTTTAAAACTCCTAAAAATGTAAAAATAGAAAATCTAAATAAAAATGGCAACCTCACTTCTCCCGTTCCCGCCAAAAAGTCGGACCAATTCAGTATTCCGTAGGGTTGCCATCTCCAGATTTAAAAAAAGCGTGTCATAAAGATGGAAAAAAGGTGGGAAAATGTAGTTGAACAGGACATATAAAATTGGACAGAGCGGCCTAATAACGTTTGTCTACCGATTTTACCCTAGATCACGTGATATTTTGATTGCTATTTTCAATTCCATACGTTTGTCATTCTATTCTACTAGCGTTTACGACAATTGAGAGCCGTTTGTCTAGGTCCGCTGGACGCACTATAAAAATCAAAAGTACTGTCGTATCACGACAAACGACGGTGCTGCCATCTGTTAATAATCATGATAGTAACATTTAATTACTAATATTAACAATAGCTAACAACGGAATCTTCGATATGCGTCGAGGATGATCGCCGCGGAGGTTTTTACATACATACATATCCTCATGCTGTATCCCTAACGGGGTAATCAGAGAGGACGGAGCGCCAGGTGTCGCGGTCCTTATATATTTCTTTTGCTTCCTCAAATCTTATCATTCTCCCCACACATTTTTGCCTAGGTGTGCGAGTGCTTTTGACATTTCCGACGGATAACTCTCTGGCTATTTGATCTTCATAAGTCAGCGTTAGTCTTCCTTGGCTTCTCTGTAAATTTTCTTCGTCAGTCTCATCATTCATTCTTTCTAGGTTTCTATGTGCCCGAACCATCTAAACATTCCTTTCTTCATTTTTACAATAACACTGTCGTGCAACCCTGCCATACTGCGTATCTCTTCATTGCTTATTGTGTCCGCAAGGCTAACACCGCGCATTTTTCTAAGAGATCACATTTCTACTCCATTTATCTTACTTTCACTTGATTTCAGACATGTCCAGGCTTCACTACAGTACAATAAAGTTGGAACCAACACCGCATTGTGTATGGCTATTTTGACTGAGTTAGATATATTCAATCCAATTCAATTCAAAGTTTTTGATAGTAAAAAATTCAGTTGCTCTCTCGGGGGCTTGGTATCTTTGAATGTTTCTCCCACGAAATATTATAAATAAAAGGTAAACACTTAAAAAAAGCTAAGCTAAAACAGATGTATCTGTGTTTCCTAAGAACTATAATCCAGACATCTTCAGGGCTAGAGTGAATAGATATTTCGTAGATCGACGTGCTCCATCTTCGGCCACATCGTCGCTTAGCAACAAGTGAATAAGTGGCCAAACGCAGATCTATTACATTATAAAAAAAATTGTAACAAGGGTTTTAAAATTTCGATTATAATAAATTATTTATTCTCTGACAGTGTAAGCGGTGAGCGACAAATGCCAATTTAATTGTAATTACAATTACAACTTGATAAGGCCCCTGTGATGAATGCAGCTAATGAGCGTGACGATTACAATAATGTTATGTTATTGTAGACGAATTATGGCTAAGCCATTGGATTGAAGTCAAAATTAATAAATTGCTGTTAGACAATTATAAAAACCATTTTAAATTATGTAATGGCCGGCCAAATACTAGATATAAAAACGTTGATTTTGATTCCTTCATGGTTCTATAGCTACCGGTAATAACAGAATGATTACACATATAGTTCAATCATGTCTACGTATCTGTCACAGATTTATTCAGTTACTTTGTACTCTTACTGAACTATTTTTACTGAACTATTTACATGGAGACATACATCAGTGAGCTTGAAACCAGAGCTGAAACACAAAGAATTACAGACTTAATGAGCATTTTGAACCTAACTTTTTTATATTAGAAGTTTCTGCAGAAGCTCAAGTTAAATCATATCCAACACCGGTTTCTTTAATGAAGTAGGTGTTCTCCGCTTGTCGTAAGAGGCAACAGAAGGGGGTCTTCGGGGTCGTGGCTAGTCGAAGTAGGGGACTAGGGGTACAGGTCGTCTATTCAAGCGAATCCGAGGAAGACAACAGTGTGTATGGTCCGTGTTGTCGATTGTACTGCGAGGGCGTAGATGGAGCTACCTCACTACCTCTCCGAAAGATGCCCGATTTCACCAAAGTCCTCTAATACTTAGCGAACCTAATACTTAGGAGCCCCTATGTCGTTAAAAGATCCTCTAAATTTAGGCACTCGATTTTCAAACCCATAACACTTAGGTATCTGAATATGGAGAATAATTTAATAAATATAGAAACTTTGAAGTAAAACAATAACATCTGTTTTATCGATAAACTTTTGGAAACGAATAGTCACTGTGGAAACAATTAAATGTCACATAACTATGTCTAAGATTACTAGAGGAACACAAAAAAAGATACGGGATGCGAACAACGAATTCTTTAATAGTGACTAAAATAAGCCGACCTATCTGCATTGCAAAATGGTGGTAACGAATTGTCGAACCGAGTGCCGCTAAAATATAAAGAAATATATAAATAATTAAAAAAATAATGCACCAGACAATACATGAACTAGGTCTCAAACTAGGGCATTCCCTGTGCTATGAGAACCAAACGACGAATACTGGGGCGTCTCCCAGTACACCCAGACCCGAAACAATCTAGGAAAGTTCGTTTCCTAAATTGAACCGGCCGGGAAGTGAACCCGGAACCTTTAGCACTTACACGCAACGCCTAAACCACTACACCAACGAGGTCGTCGAAATATCGATACAATGTTAAATCGGTGATAAAAGATCGAGTGTGCCTAAGCCTTTAGGTTATTTTATTCATCATTTTTTAATCAAAATAATTGTATCCGACTTTTTCATTTTTGACCTTAATGTAAACGAACAAGAAACTAAACAAGATTTCGCTAAATTTTCACTGTTCGCTGGTCCGGCGTATTACACGTAGCTCTCTAATAACACTACTTTTCCGTTACATATGTTAAACACGCAAGTATAAAATATGCACACAACACTAGATAATATTATGGCCGATATAATACAGCATCTACAATATTGACGTTATTCGTCAAGCATTTTGTTTTTTATTTGTATTATCTAAAGGTTGCGTATGTTCCTAGTTCAAATTAGTATAAATCAGTTCACTTTGGAATGTAAGTCAAAAAAATAACAGAAGGGGCGCGTTCCATAGAAATGAAATGTGACAAATATCGAACAACATACCTAATGTGCAAACAATAATATCTCCTATTCTAGTTATTTTTAAGCGTTCTTTAAAAATACAAATTTTTACACATATCATGACGTTTATTATTTTTTAAATTCTTGGTGGTTTTTATTGAAGCACAAACACACAAACGGACATAAATTCTAAACATATTTGTTTTACTAATAACTAATAAATATGACAATTGAGTCAATAATTTGCGAACCTAGCCCATCTCTAATCTATACTACTGTATAAATCTCTTGCGTCTTTCTGTAATTTCAGTTTTTTCGACAAATTTTGCGATAGATAGTCGTTTCATGACACACTGATTTCGATTCTACCATTTTTAAAATGTTTATCTGTCTGTCTGTATGTCCTCTTATAACTAAAGAACGGCTTGACTGATCTTGATTAAAATCGGTATGTAGTAAGAACACGTGATTGCGCTCATGATAGGCTACTTATTTTTTAGAAAATTTACTCCTAAAGGGGTGAAAAGGGGGATAAAACTTTGTATGGGAAATGGTAAACTACTGAAGCGATTATGATAAAATTTGGCAGGGAGATAGTTTTACATCAGAGAACGGGCATAAGCTACTTTTTTTTATTAAAAATTTACTCCTACGGGGGTGAAAAGGGGAAGAAACTTTGTATTGGAAACGATAAATCTTGGTAATGATAAAATTTGGTTGGTGATGACTTATTTTATCAAAAATACATAGGCTACTTTTTTATCAAAAATCTGTGAAAAAGGGGACGGGAGGGAGGGGGACGAAACTTTGTACGGGAAATGCTGAACCGCTGAACTGATTATGATGTAGCATAGATATAGTTTGACATCTGAGAACGGACATAGGATACTTTTTTTTAAAAAAAACTATCCTTAAAGGGGTGAAAATGGGGATGAAACTTTGTATGAGAAATACAAAACTTCGGTTATGGTAAAATTACTTTTTTCATCAAAATACATAGACTACTTTTTTATCAAAAATCTACCCCTAGAGGAGTGAAAAGGGGGATTGCCATTTTGTTTGGGAAATGTTAAACCGCTGTACTGATTATAATGTGGCATGAAGATAGTTTGACACCTGGGAACGGACTTAGACTGTTTTTTTTTTATCAAAAACCTATCCTTAAGGGGTTGAAACGGAGATGAAACTTTAAGAAATGCTAAGCCGCTGAACTATGATGATATATGATGAAATTTGGTACAGAGATAGTACGTGCCCGGAGCCAGATGTAGGCTAAATGTAGGCTCTTTTTTAAAAACAATCTTTATGAATATATATACAGGTACTTACATGTACAAATAAACTAACCTAATGCGGGAAAGCCACGAAAATTTTTCCGCGCAGACGAAGTCGCGGGTACAGTTAGTAATATATATATATATGTATATGTATATATATATATATAATATCTATACTACTATGTAAATTTCTTGCGTCTGTCTGTAATTTCAATTTTTTTGTCAAATTTTGTGATAAATAGTCGTTTTGAGACTAATAGACTTCGATTCTACCATTTTTAAAATTTTCGTCTGTCTGTCTGTCTGTCTGTCTGTCTGTAGGTCCTTTTATAACTGAAGATCAGCTTGACTTATCTTGACGAAAGTCGGTACGTAGTAAGACCATGTGACTGCGCTCATGATAGGCTACTTATTTTTAGAAAATCTATCTCTAAAGGGGTGAAAAGGGGGATGAAACTTTGTACGGAAAAAGGTAAACCGCTGAACTGGTTATGATGAAATTGGACAGGGAGATAGTTTCACATCAGAAAACTACTGTTAAGAGGGAGAAAAGGGGAATGAGATTTTGTATGAGTAACGCTAAATCTTGGTAATTATAAAATTTGGTGCGGTGATAAGAATTTTTTCATCAAAAACACATAGGCTACTTTTTTTCTTTAAAACCTGTGAAAAGTGGAACGGAAGGGCGGGGTACGAAGCTTTGTACCGGAAATGCTAATGATCTGAACTGATTATGATGTAGCATGGATATAGTTTGACACCTGGGAACCGACATAGGCTACTTTTTTTATCAAAAAACTACCACTAAGGGGTTAAAAAGGGGGATGAAACTTTGAATGGGAAATGCTGAACCGCCGAACCAATTATGATGTTTGGTAAAGAGATAGTATATGACCGGAGACAAACGAAGGCTAGACATAGACTTTTTTTCAAAAACAATCTCAACATATAGTACAGATAGTACAGATAGTACGTGCCCGGAGTCAGATGTAGGCTAAACGTAGGCTCTTTTTCAAAAACAATCAATAAATATGTATACAGGTACTTACATGTACAAATAATCTAACCTAATCCGGGACAGCCACGAAAAAATGTTCCGCGCAGACGAAGTCGCGTGTTCAGCTAGTTATGTTATAAGTGTCATAGTCGCCATATTTGTTTACATAAAAGACAAAAATGAAAAAAATAGGATATAAGAAGTTAGGACTAGTGACGTGCAAAAATCGATTTTAGTTCTACGATGACTTTTGAAGATTTCCTTTGCGTCACCGAAAAATTATTGTTGATAAATACTAGACAAGTAATGTTTAACAAAAAGATAATTGAGATAGACTGCCGTCTGTAGCTCAAACTATAACAACATAATGTTATCTCTGTATATTATACAGATTTAAAGGATTAGATACCTATAGCATATGTACATTGTCATACAAGAAAATTCTTTTAATAGCGCTTTTGGTGTCATACATTCAGGCTGTTGAAAAACTAAATAAGCAATCCTTTAACTGAGGCGTTCCAATTGTAAAAATGTTTTTGACTAATGTTCGTCAACGAAATTAAATGACAAATGAACATTCATTTTCAATAATGAAGAGTCATGTAATCTGCACATACATTATACGCTCCAATGACTAATGGTGTAACTTCCACTTACTGAAAATGAATAGGTATGAATTTAATATTTTAGACTCTTTATCTAAACATCATATTGTATAGACTCAGGTGTTACTTTGCGAAACCCATTTCATGTGTTAAATTCCTAACTCGAACTCCAAGAACCACCAATCGACACGTGTTTCGCCTCTCAATGAAGCATCCTCAGGGTATACCAGAGATCGGACTCGGTCAGCTAACCAGCACCGAATCACCAGTTAACTCACCGAGTGCGATCTCTGGTATATTCTGAGGATGCTTTGTTGAGAAGCGAAACACGTGTCGATTTGTGGTTTTTGGAGTTTGAGCGAAAAACAGCTAAAGATTTCAGGAATTCATCACATCTAAACATCAATTAGATATATTTTCACAAGGGAATGCCAATAAATACGGAGTTTTATATCCAATTTTAGTCATTAGAATAGGCGCGCAATTAAATCTCAGGAGACTAAGTACGTAATTTTCTTAATCAAGAAATTAATATCAAAATCATTTTAGACTTATTGATGAATGTTAGATACGTTTTTAAAACGAGAACGCTAGAACTATTGAACTATTATGTCCATTTCCAAGCAATGAAAATTGCGCAATAAGGCTCTTAAATTTAAATCTTATATTAAAATTTTTTGAGATATAATTTATATAATTACTTAGACTAATTAACAAGAAAATTGTCGAGATTTTATTATCCACATCTATGAAAAAGATTCAGTATTTAATAGTACATACATATATACATACAGACATACATGTCCCTACGCTGTATCATCAGAGAAGATGGAGCGCCAAGCATTCTTTCGCCTCCTCAAACTTCATCTCTTTATGAACTTATAATATGCCATACATACAGTAATTTTCCATATATCTCCAAATAATTACACTAATTATACAACTTGAAATTAAGCGCTGTTCTTGTGCTATGGGCGCTAACCTAGATGCTAAGAAATAAACTGATAAAGCACCAGTAACATCCAAACTCCACCGAAATGCATCACTCGGTTTGAAACTGACGCACACAGTTATCTAATAATTACGAAGTAAATTCTAAACTCACCAGAAGGTAGAACGGAGGCAACAATAGCAATTAACAGAAAGTAAACATAAACAAAGTGTATTGCTAAATAATTAGTTTAATTTATATTAAAACGTAAAGTCACGCAATGACAGTACACCAAACAGTGACACTGTTCACCGCAAAATGTCGCATCATTACGGAGCTTGTTTGTAATGTTTATAATCTTTACAATAGTATTATACTTATGCAAATTCATAATGTACTCGGTAAATAAAAAAAAATATTTCGCGTTATCTACTCACCTATTTGAACACTAGCAACATAAAATTCTATATTGAAGAAAACGAAGTGTGTTACGGATTGCTATTGTTTCTAATGAATAGTCAGCTACTCCTAATAAAAAAAATGTGTTTATTTCGCCATATTTATATATTGGTCGGAAAAGACACAAGGCAATTCGTGCTCTTGAGACTCAGTTATGAGAAATAGGTACCTAATCTTAATAAAATACCATGTTAAGACAAAGTTAATGTGCAAACGACAGAAAACTCTTTGTAACAATTATTACGTAGGTAGTTGGAAATTTAATAATGGCAAACGATCCGTCAGGGAAATGTTATCGCAATGACCGCCTTAGTCCAATAGAATGCCAGCGCTGGCCCCGACGTTCCGCTAGCGCGTTATCCTTTCCAAACCGGAAGTCGTGCATTGTCTTAATATATTCAAATGAGTGCCTTTTATTATTTCCACCGACATATTAATATAGATAATGATAGATAATATAGATTCTGCTCAAGAAAAATAGAAGAACATAGAAGAATAGAAGAACTAATCTATACTAATATTAAAAAAAGAGAGAAAGCGAAATTTATAAGTTTGTTTGTTTGCGGAGGGTAATCTCCGGAACTACTGCACCTATTTTAAAAATTCTTTCACCATTTCAAAGGCACTTTATTCCAGATTAACATACGCTATATTCTATTATGTATTCAAACCGGGCGAAGTTGGGACGCGCGGCTAGTTTACCTAAGAGTAATCGATATCTATAAATTAAACAAGAAATTATGCTTGAAACAAGTATGGCGGTATTTTAAATTGCTGTCTGAACGGGAAGTAAGTACATTGTTTCGATAAATAGTATATTAGATTTATTTATAACAAAAAAGTATATACACACGTTAATATTTACAAACTTAAAACTACACATTATCTGAAATAATAGACTTCCACAACACTGCCGCTTAGAAAGCTGTCATTGGCTAAGGTGCCCAGCAGACTGGCAGCATTACCTCTTAAATTATTTATTAAATATCGATAAATTATTTATCGCTATTTTACAACTATTGCTCGTTAGTCCCCTCCGCTATAAAAAAAACAATACTCACATTATTTTCGCATTATATTATACATAAAAAACATATCTTCATGCTGTATCCCTAACGGGGTAGTCACAGAAGACGGAGCGCCAAGCATCGCGGTCCTTACATACTTCTTTCGCTTCCTCAAATCTCATCATTCTCCTCACACATTTTCGCCTAGGTAAGCGAGTGCTTTTGGCATTTCCGTCGGCAAACACTCTGGCTATTTGAACTTCGTATAAGTCAACCTTGGTCTTCATTTGCTACTTTTACCACTCGCTTTCCCTGTATACATTTTCTTCGTCAGTCTTTCATCACTCATTCTTTCTATGTGCTCGAACCATCTAAGCGTTCCTTTTTCCATTTTTACAACAAAACTGTCGCGCAACCCTGTCATACTGCGTATCTCAACTGCGTATGGGGGTCAACTGAGGAAGCGTGTTCGTCGCGACACCTGCCAGCGGTTTTCAGGGCTGTAATTTTTCTGTGCACACCATACGGGGTCATGATTGTGGTATATTTAGGGCGTCCCCCAAAAGCGACACACACCGATCTGTCCCCGCTAGTGTGAGCTGAGTGCAGTTCGGCATTGGGGAACACGACCCAACACGCTGTGCACCTAGTGGCGGGAAGTGGAGGGAGAACTGCAGAATATATTATACATACAAACCTATAATGCAATTTGGAAATAATTTTATTTTTGAAATATTAGCGAAACAGGTTACTTGACTCAATTGCTATATAAGTTGACTTGTGTCTATGTGTGGGTCAAATTCAACTGAAATTTTAACTAGTTCCATCTAATAACAGATTAAGCTGAAGGTTCGCACACACTATTGAGGCTGGTGACAACACAATCTAATATGAACATGTTTATAAAAACGTTGTTTTAATAGATGAATTTCATTACAGAAACACACAGATCTCACTTATGGGCAATGATAGGAAATTGTTCTGAATTCGTTCGACGGTCAGCTGAATAGCGCGAACTCATTAACTGAGCCTCATAAGGACTGCTGTCTAGGGATTGCAATGTTGGGTCCAGCAATATAGAAATCAGCTGGATCCAACACATTTTTGGGCTTGCTAGATCCAGCGTTGCGGATCCGCAAGTAACTACCTTTCTTACCGCGCGAAAACGCCACAAAACTTAAAGGTGAAAACCTAATTTTAATTTATTATTTGACGACTCTCAAACCAATCAACGTAGAGGTAAAGAGAGCCTTTCTGCAGCCGGGTATATGTGTAGTTCTTTAAGAAGTAGGCTGGGAGATAACACCATCAATAACATTTGTTTCTGGAGATCTTACCTTCAAAAAAGTTAAAAAAAACTGTCGGGTAATTGATTGGGGCTCCATTCCTTAAAAACAAATCAAATTTTAAATTATGAACTTTACTTCTAATAAGAGTTAGTGAGACTGAGAAACTGAGACTTACACAGTTAGTAAAATAAGTAAATTAATAGCTATTTCAGATATCCAGGATATCAATTCATGTGATTTATGAATGTATTGTGATAATTACTCGTAACTATTACTTAGATACTATTAGATTTAGAGTACTTTACTAACACCAAAAATTACTTATAAGTCCAAACGAATATGTGATGTAAATGTAGGTAGTTAATTATAAGTTTCTAGAGTTTAAAAAAAATGGTTTCATTTCTTTGAAAAATCGATTAATGCTGGATCCGAAATGGATCTAGCTGGATTCGCTTTGATCCAGCATAAACCCAGCTGGATTGAAAATGCCGCTGGATTACAAACCCTACTGCTGACAGATCAAAGGTCAACTGCACTGCATTGAAGGGAGGGATATAGCCCCTTGCTCCTATGTACTCCTATCTCTTCCGCCCATACCATATCACCCACTCTTGGTACTGTGGTACATAAATAGGTATAGTACATTATGGAGATTGCTATTGTCTAGACATAGCTTTGTTGCAATTTTATAACAGTACAAATACAAAACCTATAATGACTGCTCAACTCGTTCTGTTACCACAGAACCAGTTTTGTAAACGATTGCAAAAGTAACAAATTATACTAAGGCCGTTTGACAAATATCGAACAATAAAAACCGAATGAAACCGGGTCGGGACATTAGTTCACTGCATCGGCATACCGTTAAATAATAAAAGGTTACAAAAGAAGCAGAAAAAACTTAGAAAAGAAAGTGTTACGCTGTTATTTCGTATCATTGTTTGTGGAAGATTTTGAGCTAAACGATATTTGTGAATATATTAACATAACTTATATGTATAAATGTCATATGTTGATAAGAGCAATGAACCAGACATTAAATGAAAATTTCGCATAATGTAATTTCCTTTAGACGACACCATACATCATACTAGTGATGTCTGATGACAAGATGTCGCAATTTTGACAAGATGAATGACTTCCAATGCTTCGAATGTAAACATACATTATCTTCACGCCGTATCCCTAATGGGGTAGTCAAAGAGGAGGGAGCGGCAAGCGTCGCGGTCCTTACATACGTCTTTCGCTTCCGCAAATCTCATCATTCTCCTCACACATTTTCGCCTAAGGTATGCGACTGTTTTTGAAATTTCCATTGGTTAACAGTCTAGCTATTTGATCTTCAAAGTCAGCCTTGGTCTTCCTTGGCTTTTTTTACCATTCAGTTTCGATTCTTAAAATATGTATATATGCGTTCGTAGGTAGGTAACTCGATAGAAACTATCGAGACAAACTGATTCTAGAAAAGTAATCGATTTATAGACTGAATTGAGTCGAGGTGAATATGACGGTCCAAGAGTGCAATTAAATTAAGCAAATGATACGCCATAGAAAAATCGTGAGATGTTTTTTTGGTTCTCAGTAGGCCCGTAGATACTCGAAAGACATTTCGCTGCTATCGTCAAAGAGCCACTTAAGTATAGAGTCGATTCGATTAAAAATTCTGACATATTAGATTCATTCGTTTGTTGAAATTTCTCGGAATTGCTCATCCTTATACTAACTGTTAAAGTAAAAATTAAACAATTTTAAAAACGCCTATAAGTAGTGATTTATTGTATCGACTCCGGCAGAGACAGATTATATAGACTACCCAATGCAGAATTGACAAATTGCTCAGTTGTTCGAAAATATTTGCGATAATCTTCGATCACAGATTCGATAATTCATTACGCCGTTCATGAGCGAGTGAACATTTAAACATTTCGTCAGATGTCAAAATGAAACGTGTTCATTATTTCATTTCGTATTAAATTTATATTGTGCTTAATTGCATAGTGTTTACATGCCTGTTTCAAATAATTTTCATTTATTCCGCATTTCACAAGGAAAAAGTATGGACAACGAACATAATTTGACGTGTGATCTTCGATCACAAATATATATTTGTGACCGAAGCGTACGATTTAATTTGGATGTTCTCATTCGTTATAATTCCGGTGTTTCCACTGCAAAAATACCTAAAAATATAATAGTTGAATATTCATCAATGAGTCAACGTCAAATTGATATCCATTTTCGGTCAATAGACTGTGGATATAAATGGATATTCATTATCGATCCACGGACTTAAATGGATTCTCACCTTTACGCAAAAAGGCTTCGATAACCTAAAAGGAATCGAATCTAGCACCTTCAGTTTAAAATGAGATGTACAAATACTAGCTTGTAACTTCCGTTAAGAACTAACTAGTTAGATTTGGTTTCATAGATAAACATACCTGTTTCGCGCAATGTTTTGAGGAAAATTAAAAAATATTATGTCGTTTATGGTTGTGTGTAGTACGCGTAAAGGATGGAATACATAATTATTTGGGTTCCGTTCTAAATAGGGAAAAGAAACACCGAAGATAGACGTGTCTGTCTGTCCGTCAGTGGTGTTTCTCATATAGTACTAATTTATGAAAGTAACTGAAACAAACACTTGTAGTGAGTTGTAGCCAAAGAAAGGATTTCATCTTAAAAATTTGAATTTTTGGTTTTGGAAGAAAATTGTATTTTTTGGTATCGAATGAAATGTTAGGTATCGAATGAAAACTCCATATATCACGAATTGAAAAATGTATGTATATATAACGAATTACTGTGTGCTACAATTTTTAACTTTCTCTTTAAAATATCCTATCTTATAAATTTCATTAAAAAAAAAATTATGTAAGGTTTTACAATAATAAAAGTTTTCTTTTCATTTAAAAATTACAAAACTTGTTGTAAAGACGAATAAGACGTGTTTAGAGGCTAACAGAGTCAATCCACGGAAGTGTAACTTTATAGACGCTTCAAAATACGAGCTTGTGCAGCTTGGCGTACAAAAGCGTGTCCATAAAGTGCGTTACAAGCGTACTCTTATAATAATAACGTTTTAAAAATTTGCAGCGAATACTGCGCAATCATTGCGTAACTTGACTAATAGTAATAAAAACTTTTATCATGTATGACGATTACGTGACTATTGCGTCATGACCGTAAAATGCACTTTTCGCGGTAGATATAGTCAACTGCACTGCGCCACTATACAAATTACATTATACAAACCCCGTTTTGACAGCAGATATCGCGCGATATTTGGCTGTCGCACGCCGACTACAACTTAAGGCGATGTATTGATAAACAATAATTTAATCCAAAATATACCTTCTGGTCTATTTTGGATTAAATTCTGATCTGGTGGAAAATACGAAAATGTAGTTATTTTTTATTTCAAAAACTATAATTAATTTTAAAACATCCAACTGGCATTTTGAAGAATATGTCTAAATGTCTAAAACTATAAAGAAAATATAGAAATATAAATCGGTCCCGTTGCTCATAAAGAATGTAAATCTCTGTTTTAAAAGAGGTTTCTTTGATATTTTTTTTTGTTTTACAAAAGTCAACCAATCGTGTATCGCAATTGACAAAATAAAGTCAATGAAATGAAAAATCAGGTTATTAAATATCACTTTCATATGTTTTGTAGTCACTTAGAAAAATTGTGATCCCTGCCGTCAAAATTTCCATGCGTCGCCTTAAGTAATAAGTGTGCGGCGGGGTTATTACCTAAAAATTTCCAGACAGCGACAGCCACGCAATCACTGTGCGATTGGTGATTAATTGTAATAAAACATTTGTATCATGTATGACGATTGCGTATCTATTATTCCATGACCGTAAAATGCACTTTTCGCAGTATATTTAGCGCCGCTATACAAATTACATTACACTAATTCTCGTTTTGACAGCAGATATCGTGCGATATTGGCTGTCGCATGCTGTCTGCAAGTTACGTAATAAGCGTGCGGATCAATTGGTGCACGCCTGCTTATATATGTATTATAGACGTATATGGATTACTTACGTATATGGACCTTATTCTTCCTTCCTCCCTTCCATTTTGGAAAACATGTGCAACAAAATTTATAATTTTGTTACTTAAGACTGATGAATTCAAGACAAGACGTCCTCAGAAATAATATTTAAAATGAATAATTTCCAATATCGATTTATTTTTGTGATTTAATTATTTAAAATTAAGTTTTTATAGACTTTTTTTTTACCAACGCGTCCATTCTCGCCGAAAAGTCAATTCGATATGTAAGTGTTCGATCACAAATAAAAACCTAGATTCAGAATCTTCTGTAAAATCTGAACAAATTATTGTCCGAATTGATAATGTAAACCATGCATTTCTAACATAATATGGAATTATTTGCAATATTGTGATAAATTTAAAGTAGACTTTACTAAGTTGTAAAGGCTGGTAAAAACTCCTTGCATGGAATAGAAACGAAGTTTATTAAAAAATAAATTAAAATTAGATTTTACGTCTGTGCGTAAAATATAATTCACATAATATATTTGCAATGCTATTTTGATTTATTACGTGAAAGTGACAAGGACATATATCGTTAGATAATATTCGAAAATTACGATTTCGAATTTAATAAAAAACAGCTATGTAACGTTATTGTCATAATTATTCCGCCTTCCAGGTAATAATCAGCCAGTAACATTTTTCATAAGTACAATATTTTCAGTTGATTTCATATGCTCGCTTTGATTGAATATGCTCGCAGAACGTTAAAGATCAATTCGTGTTCTTTAATCAAATTCATTTCTGCCCTCTTTGAAAGCGATGACCTATTTTGGTCGCACTTATCGAAGAACCAATCATCGTTTTTCGAATAAATGGAATAAATACATATAAGAATGTTTCCAAATAGTTTTTCTATTGTTGATCACGTGTTAAGTTCTCAGGGACACTTTCGCTGCCCGTGCGCATACAGAATAACGATGACGTCCTCACGTCACATTGCCACTTCCTGTATACAGTAGTGCATGAAAAAAACCGTACAGTTGCAATCATGTTCGTTCTACAAGTCATGCAAGTGTTCCGTAGTCTCCACTATTATTATCAATCATAAATTGAAATACTAAGTTTGTTGTAGAGCTGAGAGAAAAAACGGATGTAATCGCTCGCTTATTACAAGACATTTAGCGATTATGGTGGTCTCGCATTTGGGAGGGGCTGCCGAGTGATGAGTGTATTTCATGTATTTGCGCGTTATTACATACATACATTCATATCCTTATGCTTTATCCTTAACGAGGTAGTCAGAGAAGACGGAGCGCAAAGGCTTTATACGTTTCTTCATAACGAAATATAAAAGATAAATTTAAAGCAAATAAAATATTAACCGTGTCAAATAAATTGTTAAAATTACTACATAAGGTAGACCTTTATTAAATAAAACACTGTAGCAAAGAATATGTACAAAAGAAGGCCGACTTCCGCCTCAGCGTAACGGAACTGTCTACTCTCGGCCGGATACTGTTGCGGTGGGTGTGCGATGCGGAGAGCATCTCGTTTAGTTATACATATAGCATGTAACTATAAAAGAAATGAAACACACTGATATGTTTTCATGGTTGTTAAAATTTCTTGTAGTTATGTTGAAGAAAGGTAGCTCCGAATTCGAATAATTAAAATGAAATAGGCATCTAAGGATATTACAGTACATTCGTTTAAGCAATTTAAAAATGTTAATATTTGTGACGATGTGAAGAACGAGTTAAAGACAAACGGAAGCTGTCGTGCGTTTGTGCCGTGTCTGACACTGATTGGGTTTACAATAATCACCCATATTTACCCAAAATATTGCCGTGGTATACGTAACGTGCCACGTGCGTATTAACGTGCTCACATACAAACTGCGTACGCTAGCTTTCTATGAATACATCCGACTGTTGTGTGTATTGTGACTGCAGAATCCCTAGCCTATACACGTGCTGGCAGCGAACATTCAAAATCAGGCGAGTGTTTCCCTTTTCTGGTGAAAATACTTTCTCTGGTGTTGGTGTGCAAGTCTAGTCTCCGTGTGTTACATTTATTCTATCAGTCAAGTAAATAATAATGTTCTAAGTTTCTAGCGTATCGCATCTTTTCTTTTATAGTCGCTGTTATTTTGTCCTTGCATGTAAGCTTCTTAGCATAAAACGCATAATTTTGGCGACAATGTCAGTAATATCAATGTCTGTACCCCAATTATGTTTAATGATACTGTGTCAAGGTGACCTGCCTTTTTATATTGTAAACAAAATAAGAGCCGGGTTGTATCTTTTACATCACGAGGACATATTTAATATATGCATAATTTGTTTTATTAACAATAAAGGTTATTTTTGGAAAACGAGACAGAAAAACGAGAGAAAAAAAAATTATTTTCGACCACGATTGACCACTTCTCTATAGTGATTTATGAGAAATAAAATATTGTTATAAGGTGTGTGAAGGTCTTAATATGAAATTTTGCTTACAGTTTGTGTTAGATTTGGACAAATAACTTTGGATTTGGATGCATGCATATGGGGTAGAGTTAGTGTTGCGAGATCTAGGCTTAATATTTTCTGGACATTTATGCAGTTATTATTTAGTTATTAGATGCAGTTATTACTCATTATAAAAGTTTTTTATTTTTTTATTTAGGAATTTTTATTAAGGTCGTAGAGAAAACAACAAAGAGGTTCTTTTCTTTTCAAAAATGTTTAAACATTTCCGAAAAATATGTATAATACACATATGTTATACCTACCTAATGCTTAAATTACTTTGTTTTTGTAGTCAATATGAATGAATATACCATGTTAAAGTAACTTTGTCTCTGTTGTCTGTCTGTTACGTTTTTGCGGCAGAACTGTTGACCCGCGAGGTTATTAGGTAGGCCGGATTGATACTTAACAGGCCCTTGGGCACGAAGGCTGTGGGGGCCGCCTTGTAAGGAAATCAAAAGCGAATTGATCAATATATTTTATATGTTGTGAATCTATGTAGTGCAAAACTCTACTCTTTTAGTTTTTTATTATCTAATTATACATAATATATCAAAAAATTATCGACTATTTAAATATTATATTTATATTTAAATATTATTATATGTGTATGTTCCCATGTTCTTTGATTTTTCGAAAATGTGGGAGACAAAAAAATGGGTTATCAAATTTGTGAGGCCCCTGGCTTGTGGGGGCCTCCGGGCACGTGCCCAAAGTGCCCTTATGTAAATCTAACACTGATTGGCACAACCACACTAATATTCATATTATCTTTTTAATATATAATTACTACGTACGGGACAAGAAACAGTGTTTTTCCGAATTTGAAACTTCGATGACCAAAAATGGATATGAATATCAATCTGATACTTTAAAGTTATTGGTGAGCGTCAAATCGATACATTTTTACATTAATAACACCGCGATAGATGAACTACTATGTCCCCTGAGTCTAGTTATCTAAGTACCATTGAAGGAAATGGACAGGGCAGTTCATTCATTCCATTCGTTTATTTCAATTCATTCATTTAAGATTTCCTTTGTAAAAATGTATCTAATTGACGTTCATCAATCAGTCTAATATAATAATATTCATTTTCAGTACACAATATTAATCATAAACATAATATCCTAATTATCAGAATAATTCTTTATCATTACATTTTTTAAATATTTTTACAATGGTAACATCGAAATGAGTTACTAACTAGTACTTTATATCTATTTCTAGTTACTAACTATTTTTATTTCAAGTCACGCAATTAGGCCACAGGAATCTAATTATGAAATTTCTATTGGATGAAAATGAATATTTTGACAAACTCATTGACGAATGCTAATCAGATATCTTTTTACAATATGAACTCTGAATTTATGTCATTACCATGTCAATGGAATTTGCGCTATTAGGCTTCATTCTAGGACGACTTAACCAATTCCTAGTCTTAATTGCCTATTTTCGTTACTGAAGATGAATGCTAATTTGGGATTTTAGAGTCATAGATGATTAACGCCGATTCGATATTGTTTGTAATGAGAGTTAAAATTGGTTAATTATTATGTCCGCTTCCAATCAATCAATCAATAAATACCTTAGACAACACACCAATCGTTTGATCTCAAACTAGGGCATTCCCTGTGCTATAAAAACTAGACAACGAGTAGTGGCGTCTCCCAGTACACTCAGACCCGAGACAATGTCGAAAAGTTCATTTCCTACATTGATCTGACCGGTAATCGAATCCGGGACCTTTCGCGCTTGCAAGCCATTGCGTCATCGATGTCATCGATCGATAGATGCGTTATTAGACCTATGGTATAAGTTAACAAGATTAATATGGATCAAAAATAATGTGTTTGTATTAGGTAGTGTTGAAAATGACTTGTTTTCTAGTTTTTTCCGTCATTCATGAGTCAATTACCTTGGGAAAGGTAAAATCCCTATACAGGTTACGCATTAATACTGCGACCGGGTTTCGAAGTTTATTGTAGAACCGGTATAGTGCAGTTTTCCTTGATTCCTTTCTCGACGTTTTTGCAGCTGGTGTTTGATTGAGATATATACATTATACCATACTCACCCGGATGCCACGATGTTCATAAAAAAAGTACAATAGAAAAAAAATGGTACAAATATTCCCCTTTCTTACAAAAAAAAATTGAAACTAATATACCAAATTATTAACATTAATTTAATTAAGTCGCTTTCCAACCATAAAATATTATCTTAAAATTTCCAAATAACAAGGTTTAAAATAAACTAATCAACATTAAACTTCCAAAATTGAAATGAATAAATTGATTGATGAATACAAATCGTTGTCGCGTGCTTCAAACGTCAAGTAAGTACAAAAAACCTTCCTAAACCGGGTTTCTTGGTCAATTGGCAAAATACGGAACCATTATACTACCCGTGACGTAGAAAATCTACAGAGCGAAAGTGAGTGATAGCAAAAGCCAAGGAAGACCAAGGCTGACTTATGAAGATCAAATAGCCAGAGTGCAAGCTGACAGAAATGACAAAAGCACTCGCATACCTAGGCAAAAGTGTGTGAGAAGAATGACGAGATTCGAGGAGGCGAAAGAACTGTGTAAAGACCGCGATACTTGGCGCTCCATCCTCTCTGACTACCCGGTTAGGAATACAGCGTGAAAATGCGTGTGCGTATGCGTTATCTGTTTGTTCGTGTGCCTGTCCGCATTTCATGGTCATTTTACTCGGAGACTATTGGCACTATATAATTACATACATACATATCTTCACGTTGTATCCCTAACGAGGTAGTCACAGAGGACGGAGCGCCAAGATTCACGGTTCTTACATACTTCTTCTTTCGCTTCCTCAAATCTGATCACCCTCCACATCCAAATCACATCTTCGATCGCTCAAAAACGTATGCCCTGTTACACAATTTCATTCTCTTGTTCTAGACGTTTTTCGTGTATCATATTTCGTCTGTACCGCTTCCCTTTCAAACACCAGAACTTTAATTTTATTCACATTCATATTCAATCCTTTCACTTCACATTCTTCTTTTATGCACGTGATTAATGTCTGCAACTCCGCTCCTGATGGTGCTATAAACACAACATTAGCTCTTACGATGGGCAGTTTACCACTGTACCATCACATATCATATCATTCATACTACCTTTCAATGTCTGGAAGCAACTGTCCAAATACAGCACGAACACAGATATCACGCAGCCCTGTCTGACACCTGAACAGATTTCGAACCAAAGCGACATGTCACCATCTATATTTACACAGGGTCAGTGGCCTCGATATAAATATATTTGTTTTCTATAAACTGCTATACGACGATGAAGTGAAATTACTTAAAAAATTAGGGTGGCATTCCATACAGTATAGGAAATGAAAAAGGTTTCTGTGCACATTAGCGTGTGAGGATTTCTAGATGGATCCCTAAAAGAGTTAGATGTTCTAAAATGTCTTTTTTGAAGTGAGTAGTTCGTGACATGTGCGCTTCGAGAGTAGTTAAAAGCATATGCCCCCATATACCTTCCCCTCTGACTTTTCAACAGAAAAGATAGTGGAACTAAATTGTAGGGTTATGGAAATTAAGGGTGACTTTCGGTGACACGATATTTTGAGTTTTGAGCGATCCCAGATATAACTGACAAATACTATGAAATACAAACTTAAAATATAAAATAAACATAAAATGGAATATTGTGCATACCTAAGGGTGGCTGGCACCAAATATTTAAACTAACCGTTCTTCTAAGATGTTGACTTGGATGGAAACGTAGGATGATGAGATATAATTAAAGGACGTGCTTTCGCTATAGTTCGTGTATTTCTCAAGTGACTTATTTTTTGACATTCAAAAATACCATATTATTTTGAAAGTAGCAACACCCTTTAAAAAACAGTGCTGCTATTTGTTAACGATTATAATTAGAACGATTAATCGAGAATATCGATAATAACTAACACAAGCGAGATTAAGGGTGGCTTGGACCTAAACTCGATTTAAGGACTTAATTCGATTTTAAATAGAGGATCCTTTAATCGAGTTTAAATGGTGCAAGCCACCCTTAATATGTAATTTCTCTCTAAACCGTACACTATAACGTAAGCAGATAAACAAGTACATATCTAGATAACAGTTTTTTAATGAAGTGAACTAAATGAATAAAAAATAATGGGTATTTCAGACCAACTATTTGTTTAATTCAACATCTACTTGTCTACTCTATTCGAAATTATTACAAATCACTATAATGATCCGTACTCTACACACACTTGGCCGGTGTTTTATACAGTACATTTTTTAACTTAAATCATCATTTCATCTCAGATTTGGATGGCAGTTTAAATTATATTTGAAAAAGTTATAAGTATTCGGAATTGCATTTTAATAGCACAAACAGAATTATTAAATTGTTTCAATTTACCAATTTAAGTATGCATATTGTTTCAATATTTATACGCCATAATTATTGTACAACATTATTATATTTTTTAAGTCTGTAATATGTTTTTAATGGCATTTAATATTTATTTATGAAATTATATTTTTACAGTGATAAATAGCATTTTCTCATTATTTTTAAGAATTTTAAAGTGCTTACCTATATAATGTGTATTTCATATTAGGATATTTATTATGAGAGTCAAATTAAATATAGCAGAAAAAACTAATAAGAAATGTTTTACGCGGCCTTTTCATTTGATAATTCCCTATATAATTTATATCGATACCTGCAAGGAACATCATTGAGGTGTCGATATTATGTTCAAATTATGAAAGATCTTGTTGCAGAGAGTTTATTGAAATTATAGAATTTCAAATGTCAAAGCTGAAATAATAATAATGTATATACGCCAGACAATTAGGTACATTGATTATATGACTTCAAAATTATCTAAGTACTATGCTTGTACAATGAATGTACCATGCAACGAATCAGGGGAGCTTCCAGCAGTCGATTCTCTAACGCAAATTAGTCGAATTCACTTCTAAATCCGCTGTGAGATTCTGAACTGTGAACAGATATGCAATTCTGAAAAAACTCAAATCTCCCAAGCGAGACTCGCTTGACAATTCGCCCCACTTCGCATTCCAACTCACTTAGCCTTCAAATGGAATTCTCTAAACCAAACATACTAGGAGTAAAGTGAAATGATCTTAGATGCGAGTTTGTCAGGAATTCCTTTAAGAGAAAAACATCTCCGTCGATATTTTGTCTTAGTGTATTTTAACTTCTGAGATAATTACGTTAAATAGAACTTGTTTTATTTAGATTAAATTGCTATATTTAGCGAAACATCAAAAAATCATTTATGATAGTGCGACTCGCTGCCGCACTCATAGAAGCGGCGCTAGTATCTCTGTCGAGTTTAGTGAATACCAAGTTGACAATCTCTCCATGGATTCAGAAGTGAATTCGGCTTATTTTCGTTAGAGAATCGCATTGCTGGTATACTCTAACGTTGATAGAGACACTAACGCCGCCTTGATGAGTGCGGTGCCGAGTCGTACTATCATAATAATTTATAAAGATGCCAACAATTGAAGTAAAAATCTAACAAAATACCCAATGAAAATTATATAAACTCAAAAACTTTTACTCTTTTGACAATTATGCTTTTTTTAATTACAAAACTAAGGCCCACATCATTTTCCTAAATGTAGGTAAATATTCGTTTTCGTTTTTCGATTTAATTAATATTGTATTAAGACATGTTAGAGCAGAATAAGGCGCAAACATACTGAAACAAGTTCTAATTAACGCAATTATGTTAAAAGAAGTTAAAAACACTCAGTCGAAATATCGACTGAGATGCTTACTTGTTAATGCAATCGCCGATAATCTCGCATTCAAGGTCACTTCACTTTGATTCTAGTATGTTTGCTTTAGAGAATTCCAATTGAAGGCCAAGTGAGTTCGAATGCGAAGTGAGGTGAATTCTCGAGCGAGTCTCGCTTAGAAGTGTGTTTTTACAGAATTGCATTCTATAAAACAATTTAGAAATTGCATACTATAACACATTGTTTCTAAGCCATTTATATGTCGCGACCCACGAGAAAGCGAAAAAGTTAGTATAAAGTCTTGCGATCCCTTCACTATAAAGTTATAATTATACTTTAATTCATAGTTTATTTATACTTTTAATTTAAATTTTCAAGGCTCCCTCAGGATAAAAACGCAAAACCGCGCAATGCAAATATATAAATTATCACGCATGTAAATCGCGCCCGCCTGTCTGAGGTTCTAAAATTACTGTTTAGGCGAGGTATTAATCTGCGTTGTACTTGCACGAACTTGTCAAATAAGCCGCCCGCGCATCCCGTGACACGTGCGCTAGACGGGTTTGTACTTATTAAATGCCTGAATTATAAAAACAAAAGGATACGAGGCAGTTTTATTGTCATTTACATTTTTAGCGAAGTAGCACAGGGAAGCAAGTACATACAACAACGATCTTATCTAACTCACCCAGTGTTCACCCAGTGTAAAAAATCAATTAAAATGGACAAATTCAGTTATTGACCGCCTGTTGGAGATCACGAAAACGCCTTTAGGTTTATAAAAGATTCAGTTACTAGAATATTTTCCAGATGACACAATGATTTCTCGAAAAGAAGGTTTCTCAATCCGTTTGATGAAAATATTGTTCGAGTTGCCAAGTTACGAACTCAAGATTCAGACTCAGAATCAACTCATTGAACTACCGACTGATGAAACTTTACAACTGGCATTTTTATCTCAAGATATAGATAAATTTTGGCTTGCACGACGACGTGAGTACGGAAGCCTAATAACGGAAGCTTTGAAAACATTGATTCCTTTTGCTACTTCTTACCTATGCGAAAAAGGTATCTCGTCTATGGTTCCTTTGAAAACTAAATACAGAAATCATATGTTATCACTCGAAAATAATTTACTTATGAGTGTTTGCAAAGATGATTCACGTATAGAAATACTTTTAAGTGAGAAACAGAACCAACCATCGCATTCATTAATTAATGTTCATGATGAATCATTTTAATTAAACAAAGTAAGCTATAAGTTTATTTTTTCATGTTATCATTACATGGTAATATTTAATTTTATAACACTACACTAAAATTCATTACTTTATAAACGAATCTTTTGTATATAGGTCTTATTTTTTTTAACAGACTGCGATCCCTTTTAATAACAAACGCGGCGACCCTCCCAAGAGAGCGAGCGACCTAGGTTGAGAAATTAGGCAATATGTAATTAATATTAATTACATATTGTGAAACAATGTATAAAAGACTTGCCAAAATTGACGTGACTGCATGGGAATTAAACTTGGAAATTCCAGATTGGAATGCCCATGCACTAATCACGGTGCTCATGTCATCCAACTTGAATATATTACATACATACATACATACATGTTATGCGTTTGTGAAATGTAATGAATGCGATAACTAGTTGCGATACGGTGATGTTATACAACAAAAAATGTTTGAATTCATTCAACATGTTCAATGAAGCAGCAAAAACATCCACTCCATAAAAAATATGAATCTATAGATTTATACCTAGACTTTGGCAGGAACGAGAGAAGTGAAGTTGGCATTTAATTTAGGTTTTCTATTTTTCGTTTTTTTGAGTGTTTTAAGGTACAAGTGACGATATATTGTGCTTTAAAGTTCTGTTCAAGTGTTAAGAATTGGAAAGTTTGTAAAATATTATGTGCAACTGAAGATTTCACGTTTTTCCAAGAGGTCCTTTTTAACTTCGATAAAACCTACTACCCCTTTCCTGGAGAGTGTTAGGAACTTAGTAATAAGAAGACAGACGAGAATGACAGCTATAATGCTTTTATTACTACCCCATAGAGCACTACTTTATTTAGCACAGCGCGAGAGGGTTTGTGATGTGTTCCGGATACGATATCCTAGAGAACGCAACGAAAACGATCACCTCAGGAAATTTTGTGGATTAAAGCCCTATATAACCGGACTCTCTCCTAAGGGGGCCGAGTACATATCTGTGTTCAGGTTTCTCCTGCGTTGCCAAATAAAGACACGTCTTATAAATAATTGTTACATAATACAGCCCGACCAGTTAGCTTTTTGTCTAACTACAACTCGTATGCGACAGCGGAATCTCACGCGATATTTGTCAAAACGAGCAATGATATCACGTTATATGTTGTATCACTAATAACTAGTGGTGCCAGATTCAAGCAGTTAATAAACTAAAAACTACTGCCGGTGGTACTATTTCTTCAACAAAGTTATTCTACCGTCACATGGCACCGTAACTGTGCATTTGCTTTTCGTGAAAATGCAAAAATAAAATACATATCGTAACGTTTAAATAAAATAGAAGTGTATATGTCTGTGATGTCGAAATAAAACTTTTTAAGCATATTTTCAAGTAACCAAAACTTAAATTTACACTTTTAAATTTTTGTCTGCGTATCTGTTTGTTTGTATGGGCTAATCTCTGAAATAACTGAATCGATTTTGACGAGACTTTCATAGACAGATAGATCACTTTTATTTATTTATTTATGAAAATTTATTCCTTAATTTATTTTTACCAGTGTAAAAGGTAACTTAGGTTTATACTGGAAAAATATCAAATTTAACACGGGTGAAACCACCAGACATAGCTAGTGTTTTCTAATTATCAGTAAGAATAATGTCCGGTTGAACTGAAATGTCTTTTTTTTTAATCACGCTTGCTCGCAAAATTTTAGCAGAATCGGATGTAATAGGCAGTCTCTGGACTCTTCGCGCAATCGCGGCGCTACTGTCGCTGTCCGCTATTTACGTGATAATCCGCCGGATCTAAGGATCGATGATATCATCATAATTAAAAAGAAATTACATAATAATAATAATACTCCACAAACCGCTGCAAAATCGGTCCGGTCATTTCAGAGATTAGCCCGTACAAACAAACAGATACACAGACAAAAATTTAAAAGTGTGATTTTAAGTTTTGGTTACTTGAAAATAAGCTTAAAAAAGTTTTTATTTCGACATCACAGACATATACACTTCAATTTTATTTAAACGTTACGATATCTATTTTATTTTTGCATTATCACGAAGAGCAAATGCACAGTTACGGTACCATGTGACGGTAGAATGACTTTGTTGATGAAATGGCGCCACTGGCAGTAGTTTCTAGTTTAATAATTGCTTGAATGTGGCAGCACTAGTTATTTGTGGGTCAACTGAGGAAGCGTGCTCGTCGCGATCTCTGCCAGCCCTTCTCAGGGCTGCAATTCCTCTCCTGTGCACACCATGCGGGACAGTGTAGATATGAATGCAAAGGCGTCCCCCGAAAGCGACGTACATCTGTTTGTCCCCGCTGGTGTGAGCAGAGTGCAATTCGGCGTTGGGGACCGCCACCCAACACGCTGTGCACCTAGCGGCGGGAAGTGGAGGGAGGAGTGCAGAATAGCTGCGTGGAATGTGAGAGGTGGGATTGAAGAGAAGATGAATGAAGTGATGGATATTATGGAAGAAAGACGATTGGATGTGTTATGTTTGAGTGAAACCAAGCGAAAGGGCAGTGAACTTGTCGACTTGCCTGGAGCCCCCGCTTTGTGGTTAGGCGTACCACAAGAAGAAAGGGGATGCCAGGGGGTAGGCGTCTTACGGTCCTCTCGTTTCGTTAGCTGTGTACCTGAGTATAAGTGTGTAAACCCGATACTGCTCTGGGTGCGTCTCAAGACAGGGTTGACGAGGTTATTTGTTTTAGTGGTGTATGCCCCAGTGTCCTCTGTCGGCTTGGGCGAGCTAGAGCAGTTTTGGTAGAATGTTACGGAAGTTCTAGCGATGATTGAAGAGAATGAGAGAATTATAGTGTGTGGAGACATGAATGGATGGGTCGGGATAGCTCGAACAGGATTTGAGTCTGTCCTAGGCAAGTATGGTGATAAGAGAGTGAATGATGCTGGTAGGATTGTGTTAGGACTGCGTATGGAAAAGAATCTTTTCGTTGCTAATACCTTATTGAAGCACAAAAAGATTCATCAGTACACGTGAGAAAGGAAGGATGAAAGAAGTATGATTGATTTATTCCTGGTGGACAGCCGGCTCAAAAAGCAGGTTATGGACACGAGAGCACACAGAGGAGCCGATCTGGGAACGGACCACTTTCTCGTGGTAACTAGAATAAGGGGTCTGTTTGCGGCATGGCGACATCAAGTAGTGTCCAAACCTGCAGCGGTTTCTCGCATTAAAAGCTAGAAACTCCAAGATGCGACCACCAGGAATGAATATGAAAGGGTATTATCTGGTAAGCTTGATGATAGATTGAGTGATGAGCGAGGATGTTGAAGAATGTTGGCAGAACCTTAGGGATAGCATGATCGAGGCTGCGAAAGAAGTGTGTGGAACGAATAAGATTGGTAATGGTAAAAAGCGAGATGTGTGGTGGGATAATGAGGTGAAAGTGTATGTGTATAAGAAGAAGAAAGCATGGCGGGACCTTGCTACCTTGCTACTAAAAAAAACTGGTATGAAGAATATGATAAAAATACAGATATAAGCTGCAGAAAGCAGAAACGAAGGCACTAGTGAAAGAGAAGCGTGAAAGGTGTAGGGTATTAGACGAAAACAAGATGTCGGACAACTTCGAGGAATATTCCAAATTATTTTGGAAAGAAGTACGTAAGTACCGAAGTGGTCCGGCACCTTGCAGAATGAATAAAGAGTGTTCGAAAGAAAACCGCCTGCTAACAAATAAAAAAGATGTTATGCAGCGATGGAGTCAATACTATGGAGAACTGTATGAGAGTGGCGACTCCGTCTCTGATACTGAGAGCGATTCTAATGAATTGCCACACTCGGGCCAGGGACTGGAGGATGCCATTAGTATGAAAGAGATTGAGAAAGTGATAAGAAGTTTGAAATGTGGAAAGGCTGCGGGAATTGATGAGGTGACTGCTGAGATGATCAAGTATGGTGGTCCTAGGGACTGGGGTACCTTCTGTACACTGTGCAACTTTTGTTGGCAGAAGAGAGAGGTTCCAGAGGACTGGCGCACCGCAGTCATAGTCCCTCTCTATAAAGGGAAAGGTTCACACTATGCGTGCTATAGGGCCATCAGCTTGGTCAGCTTAGCAAGTAAAATCTATACCAAGGTATTGACTGAACATATGAAAGATGTTTCTGAAAGATACTTGTGGGAAGCGCAAGGTGTTTAGGAACGGTAGAGGTTGTATGGATCAGATTTTCTGGCTCGCGTTATCGTGGGGAAGTTTCTGGCTATAAGTCAGAAAGTTTTGAATGTTTTAAAAGGATTGAATGTGAATATGAATAAAACTAAGGTTCTGGTGTTTGAAAGAGAAGATGTACAGACAAAGTGTGAAATATGGGTAAATGGAAAATGTCTAGAATGTGAGTTGGCAATAAAGTGAACGGTGCTCTGTCCGCATTAGTAAGCAGTATGAATATATCTCACTCAGCCAAAATGGGCATACATAATGCGGTGTTGGTGCCAACTTTATTGTATGGTAGTGAGTCCTGGATATGCCCAAAATCGAGTGAAAGTAAGATAAATGCAGTAATGCGCATGCGATCTCTTAGAAATATGTGCGGTGTCACACTTGCAGACAAAATAAGCAATACAGAGATACGCAGTATGACAAGCTTGCACGACAGGTAACCAGGCTGGCGGGGTACCGGCACGCGGTGTACGCGGGCGGCGCTTATCATGCGCGCGCGCCCGCCGTACCGCTTAATGCCAGTGAGTATAGCTTACACAAAATATATGTAATTACTAATTATATATGTACAAAGCACAGTGATAACAGAAGCCAAACAAAACTGAGACTGACTTACGAAGATCCAATAGCCAGAGTGTTAGCCGACGGAAATGTCAAAAACACTCGCATACCTGGGCGAAAATGTGTGAGAAGAATGATGAGATTTGAGGAAGCGAAAGAAGTATGTAAGGATCGCGACGCTTCGCGCTCCGTCCTCTCTGATTACCTCGTTGCGGATACGGCGTGAAGATATGTTATGTTGTTATAATACTCCAGTCAATTACTCAGATTGTGTGACCCCAAACTAAGCAGTAAGCTTGTACTATGGGTACAACACAACGAACTCTGAGGGAGTTCCCAGTAACACCCAGAACTCCAAGCCAATTTAGAAAAGTTCGTTTCCTAAATTGACCTGACCGGGGATGAACCCGGGACCCTAGCTTGTAATGCAGATGCATATGCCACTGCGCCAAAGGGCCAGTCAAAAACTAATTCTTGTATGTATAGTATCTACACAGGGTGTCCAGAAACGTTCCTTTAAACTAAATGTAATAATAACTCTACTCATGCTCTATCTCATATAAAAATAATCTCCGGAAAAATTTTACGGATTTCAACTATCCGCAGTTTTTTTTAATCACTACATCCTGTTTAAGTTATTTTACTGCGATTTTTATTTTAATTTTATTCAGAGGATGCAAACGAGCAAGCGAGTCACCTGATGGAAAGTGATCACCGCCACCCATGGACACCTGCAACGATTGTTACCTGATTACCGTTTTCACCAGTTTTTGATAAATAGTAGTAAGGTTTAATTTCATGACTTGTTTTTAACAAATATTAATATTAAATAATCTCTGGACAGTATAGCTATCGAATAAAGTTATAATTATGACTCCTTTCACAGTACTTTATAGAACCTCTATAAGATTATTCACGCGTATGTTCGTATATACTCATATACTTCCTATTGCATAAGTCTTTTAACAAAAAAATCTTTTTATGACCACTGAGTAAGGCTTTTTTTCCTTTGTACCTATATGTGCGACTACGAATTAATTATAATTAGTTAACAGCATAATTAATAATATTAATTATTACAAATTAAAAGTGGATACAACTATTGATTCTGAACAGTGTATTTTTCGTGATTTTTCTAAACGCCATCTTAAATATACATTATTACGTAAGAACAACGACATAACTAATTTATGTATTTATTGATAAATAACTTTTGCAAAATACTGCTTTGTAATTCAAATACTTACACGTGATCGTTCATTAATATTCCTTTAGTGAAAAATAACATTGTTGTTACAGTATTGAAGGAAAACTGTCAGCGTCCTCGTTAAAGAGCCTTGAATACAGCTCACTGGCTCACAGCATGCAATATTATTGTGTGTAGAGCCGGCTTTCCATTAAAGTACGGTCGTTATTCACTCACATAAGCGTAAGTCTCTGCGGTTGGGTCGCTGCACTGTAAATTGCAAGAATCGCTTAATCGAAAGCTCGTTTTTCACTAAAGCAGCTCAGATGGTTCATGTCTGTGAGCGTGCGAGTACACTAATGTAGAGACCCTCTAGTCAAAGTCTAGAACTCGGAATTCACTTTTCGATTGGAGGAGAGATGTTCTGGCTATTCTGTCTAATAAGTTAATCATAACAAACAAACGGAGTGACTGAAATTTAAATCTACACAATTATTGAAGACCATCACTACCATCCGTATTCAAAACAACTGTTCTCAACTTGCAAACTATAGTCTACTATAGAAGTAAGTTTCTCATCGAAATTAAAGTCAAATCTTAGATAACTCGTAATAATTAAATAACCTCTAGGTAATATTTACTCGACGAATAATAATGAGGGCCTCTATTATGAATTTTCGTTGTGTTAAATAGCTGAAATATGGCGGGGAGTACCAAACTCTGACTAAAGGATAAAGGACTAAAGGACTCTAATGGACAGCCGACTTTAGAATACCCGCACACTTCCAACAGCACCAGATATAATATGTACATCGTGTACGAGTATTAGAAACCATTCGTCAAACTGAATCTCGTAACTATCTCTACTCATGTTCTATCATTCATCATATGAGTGTATCAAAAAATAACCCTCATAAAAGTAGCACAGATTTCCAGCTATCCACAGATTTTTGTATTTTTTTTTAAACTCTATCAGTCATTTTAAAAAATCGGTCAAAGGCGTGTTGGCATTAACTGAGTCCGTAAACCATAAGAGCCACGGGCAGAAATCATTGTAAGAAAATTATATTGGAAAAAATGTACATTACTTATACGGATTACGGAATTATATTACAGTAGGAATAAACTATATTATTTCAGTCTTCCAATTTCCGTTTATCCTACTTATATAAATTATATATATATACATATATACTGGCCTGTTGGTGCAGTGGCATATGCATCTGCTTTCCAAGCTACCCCGGTCAGGTTAATTTAGGAAACGAACTTTTCTAAATTGGCTTGGAGTCTGGGTGTTACTGAGAACTCCCCCAGAGTTCGTTGTGTGGTACCCATAGTACAAGCTTACTGCTTAGTTTGGGGTCACACAATCTGTGTAATTGTCTGGAGTATTATATAATATATTATACAAGTACATAATAATAAAAAATAAAGTAATATATATATATAATAATTATTATTATCCTATTCCTATTTAATATTATAAACGTGCAATAATATAGCTCATACATTAGAATAACACATAGGCTGTAATTTATAAAGGTATTGTGTGTTTTAGAACTTCGCGCGAAGTCGCGGCCAAAAGCTAGTACTAGACACTAACAGTAATCTATAATTATTTCATAGCCTCGTCACAGATTAGTTACTAGCGTAAGTCTCATTGTATTATGATACGTTTTCAAATTAGTATATTTTTACATTTTTATTGTAAGTATAGCATTATGCTGTATTAATAGCGAAAAATGGCATGTTTATAGTTACTCTTACAAGTTTTAAACGCATCTCAAAAATAATTAGGAACCATACACATTCATGTAGGCAATATTGGTATAACGTTTTATATTGTTACGAGCTGAGGGTAATAAGATGCCAGTTAAGGGTGCAAAGAGTTTATTTTCCTCGTACAAGCAGATGTCAAGAACACGTGAACTTAATTACGGCAGTCCCTAGTCTTCGTAGTCGCCCTCGAAGTAGGTATTCGCGTAGTAGTCACCGAAGGTACACGCTTCACTCAATAACAACGTTCCCGAATCGCAGAGTTCTTCTATCCAAGGTCGTCGCAGTAGTCGTAGTAGTGGTCTATGTAATTCGCCTTGATGTCGCCTCGATCGATAGTTGAGAAACACTGACTCGGCGGCGGACACAGAGCTCTATTTATAGTCGGATAAAACGAGGGTGGAACTTTCTAGTTAATTACGCTCGTTAACGGTAATTCGACATTGTTCTGGACGCCGCCTGTTTACATGAGTCATAGGTACATGACACGTCATCCTCGGGAATATTCGAGGTGCAACTTGGTTCTTCTTTCTTAATTTGACTTATACCATTCGATACTAGGCCTTAAACCTAGCAATGCGTTTTAAGGTCATAACTCTGCAAAGGTCTCGAGATATAAGCACTAAAAGTTACGTTTTTAGTTCCATTAAAAATCGACCTTATTCCTTACGCATAAGGTCCAACTGTAACAATATTTTGACGAATGCTCTACGAAGATTGTGGATGGCGAAACGCCATATAAATGATTGCAAAAAATATAAATGGACACAAAAACGATTTATCGATGGCATAAAATTGCAGCTAATCGATATGAAGTCATAGAAAAAAACATGATAACACTCGTTGACGACATTCAACTTTCGTGTATTAATATAAGGATTAAATTCCATTAGCACATGCGTTATTTTATTTATAAATAACTATTTGCACATATAGAAAGTTGTTTGAACTACTTGTGTCATAAGTCTCAACTACAATTTGAGAATTTTTGTAAAACGTTGGTACGTATGTCTATGAATATTCGTGTGACTTGTCCTATGACGTCTGAAGACGAGAGGCAAAATAATGATTAAAGTAGGCCGATTATTGCTTAAGAAAAAAAACTTCTCCAGGGCTAATAAAATGGATATTTTGGCGATCTTTTTATTTAATGTTCCGTTTAGTTGTAGACCCAGATAGACCTATTTATTTAGGACAAGATCACTCAAAAAGGAAAAATAAATAATCTTATAAAAACGACTTTAAAGTAAAAACACTGAAAACTATTCAATGAAAACTCGAGAACAAAAATAACTGTGTAACTACGATACAAATACGTATACAGGGTTAATTTAAAAATACTAATAACCTCTTAGTGCAAAATTCCTGTCAATATACCTAACAACTTTTGTTCTAGAACTTTTTTCAAAACTCAATACAATACGTCCTTCAAAAAATATTGGTTAAGTTTTATTGTACTGTCTGAGACGTATTTACTCTGTACGTATTTCCAATGGTGCAGTGCAAGCGCACCGGCGGAGTTATTACTTAAAAATTTGCAGCACCGACAGCCACGCGATCACTACGCGACCGGTTACTAATTGTCATAAAAAATTGGTATATTATTCTATAACCGTAAATTGCACTTTTCGCTGTTGATTTAGAGCCACTATACAAATTACATTACACAAGTTATCGTTTTGACAGCAGACATCGCACGATATTGGCTGTCGCATGCTGTCTGCAAGTTACGTAATAAGCGTGCGGCGGGGTTATTATCTAAAAATTTGCAGACAGCGACAGCCACGCGATCACTGTGCGATCGGTGATTAATTGTAGTAAAAAATTAGTATCACGTATGACGATTGCGTATCTATTATTTTATGACCGTAAAATGCACTTTTCGCTCTATATTTAGCGCCACTATACAAATTACATTACATAAATTATCGTTTTGACAGCAGATATCGCACGATATTGGCTGTCACATACTGTCTGCAAGTTACGTAATAAGCGTGCGGGTCACTATTGAATATTCTCGCTTGCGATCGTTATGAAGAGCGCGTAAATTTCTTGTACAGGACACAGGTGGTACCTCTACAAGCGCTCGCGCGCGTCTGAAATACACGCATCAAGATCGCGTATTTTTTACTGATTTTGTTATGTTTCTTATATTTATTACACTGATTAGTTAAAAAAAATATTGCTGTCATGTATGTACATTAAATGAAATTACATTTCATATCATTTTTTTTATAAGTCATCGCTTTTCTAGAACTTAGTCGACGTTTAATCAGGACACTTTATCCTGTAAATAAGACTTTTTAAATATTTTTTTCTTTAAAAAAAAAAGAAAGAAATTTATGACATTCCCACAACAGCAATATTCAATAAGAATATGTGCTTGATCTCATCATAATTTTAGAATTTGTCAGAACTCGTCGAAACAATGTTAATTAGGACGTGAAAGTAGCGCTTTTAAGAATTTTGCTTGCAAACTGACTTCGTAGAATGATTATTGTAAGATATTATAAAAAAAATAAAAAAAATACGCAAAAGCAATATTCAAGAAGAGAAATGGATCTATTATAAACTGCCAGCAGAATATTAAAAAATCTTAAAATTTCTGAGAATTAGAGTCGAAATATCAGTATTTCACACGAAAATGTTAATAGGCTCTTAATTAATAACGGTGTTGCTCTCTGTAACTGTATTTATTTTTAATAAAATATTAAAAAATAAATACAGTAGGTATTTGTTCTATCTTATTTTGTTCTATCTATAGCCATTTTTTAAACGGGGTTGGTCGTTGTCTTGAAAAGCCAAGAGGGGTACATGAAACTATAATTTTGAAAACCCTGCTTTAAAGACTTTAGTCTGGAATCAGACTAAAGACTTGCTCACTGCACTGAGCTAGTAGCCGCTGTATTATTCGCTGCCACAAAAATGTCTATTGCGTTTGTGTATTTAAGTATGTATGTGGTTGACCTTGCATCTAACGCCCGTTTCCGGGTCCGTTACACTCGTTATTTAACAACTATAGAGAAAATATATCAATGGAAACCGGCAAAACGAGTCGGGTTCCCGTATCGATGGTTCCGTATCGCCATACAACATATTATGTTATGTGGTCACTAAAAAATTGTGCCTTCTTTCATTCAGTTCAGGATCATTAGCGTGAGTACGAATCATAATTTGTTGGTTCTCATTATTTGTTGTACTACCCAACAGTTTGCAGTATAATCACAAGTTGGACGTTTGTATTTAAATACCGTTTATACTACAGAGCAAAAATAAAGAGAAGTTTAAAAAATACGCCTTCTATATTTATACACATTATGTGCACATTTCGATAGGATATGGCTACCTATTATAGTTCAAAAGATACGGACCTTATAAGTGTAGCAGAGACAGATGGAAGAACGGACATTAGCTGGCGTAAGCTTGGTAATAGGGACCTTGGCGTCACTGATGGAACACTAAAAATTAAAGAGTGTAATGACTATTAGCATCAACCAACCTTAAGAATCTTTATACAAGTTAATAAAAGTAATATAAGGCATCCCTTAAGGCGCTTCCCCTAGTCAATTACTGTTTTTTTGCTAGTTTTAGATGCTATCTTCTCGTTGTTTGAAAATATATAAAAAGTAATAAAAATATTATAATAATCTTCGACATTTTAACAACACTTTTGCCGTCTCATATTTTTCAGTTATATATAAAATACATATAAAATCTATGTTCAAAAGAAAGCCTAAAAATTAGAAATATGTGCATCTACTTCATAAATAGAGGTTATATTTACTTGCGATATACACTAATGTATAGATCATTTTATGATATAAAACTTGACCATTTTAATTTTTTCTAAAGACCCTTTTTTCATAAGTAAAATCAATAATTACTAGATTACATGAAGACTTTTACGAATTCTAGTATGAGGTGCTCTATACATTTGTCTGTTTGCCTGGGGGAGAGCCTTAAATTAATCTACTTTATATCTAAGTGTCTCCTAAACATTGATAAAACAAAACTGCCCATAAGTAGGTATCACCTAAACTGAAGGTTTAGGAATTGTTGGTGAAAATGAACAAAGTCGCGTGCGCAGCTTTTGTAATTTGGTTCGTAATTTGTTTATTGTAGACTTTCAAAAAAACTACATGGAATATCGTCGAATATTTTAACGTTGCGAAATCGATTGCAGCGTCAAGCAATCACAGATAGGGTTGTCCAATTATTATTCAATTTTGATTTCTTTAAATTTTAATTTTCAAAATTATTATAACGTTAAAATTAAAGCCGCTTAATAATGAATTCAGATAAATATTTAGCCACCAGCTAATCATGAAGTATTCTTTGATAAAAACTGTCATAACCTAAGTATACGATTTTTTGGTAACAATTTGTTTACGCTAATAGTAATATGGATAACAATCCACAATGAATATGAAGATAAGGAAAATACAGAAGGAAAAACTTATCGCAAGGTAAAACTACTTAATGTACACCAACCACAGAAGTCAGAAGCGTGCCAATATCATATTATGCTGAATAAAAATTAAACACAATATTTTGATAAACGAAATCATTTGAATAATGCTGCTAATGTAGCACTATAATCACACTGACCAACAGCTATTGACAGTACTGGACAGCTTACTATTTAAAGGCAAGTAGTGTGCGAGAGTCAAATCTCACGAGATATTTATTTCAAAACGAGTAGTAATATCACATGACATCACTTATAGGACAGCTTACTATTTAAAGGCAAGTAGTGTGCGAGAGTCAAATCTCACGAGATATTTATTTCAAAACGAGTAGTAATATCACATGACATCACTTATAGGACAGCTTACTATTTAAAGACAAGTATTGTGCGAGAGTCAAATCTCACGAGATATTTATTTCAAAACGAGCAGTAATATCACATGACATCACTTATAACTAGTGCTACTAGTGCTAGTGGCGTTATCTTTGTAATAAAAAGTGATTTTCCATCGCTTCACCCTAATCGTACAATCATTTTACATGATATTACCCATTACACAATGGTGGCGCGGTGATAACTATCTGCAAAATTTTTTCGTAGTAACCTAGTGTTGCTGGCTATTCAGCGGTATAAAAGAAGACGGATAGACAAACGAACAGACAGTAGTGCAATAAAATACCTACATATAGGTCTGGAAGAAGAAAAAATGTGTCTGCTGTTTATGTTTTATATTATAATATGCGTGCATATGTATTAATATTTTATTCATAGGTATATATATA
This sequence comes from Zeuzera pyrina, assembly GCA_907165235.1. Classification (NCBI taxonomy): domain Eukaryota; kingdom Metazoa; phylum Arthropoda; class Insecta; order Lepidoptera; family Cossidae; genus Zeuzera; species Zeuzera pyrina. The sequence goes on from OU015627.1 coordinate 23,596,840, forward strand.
TGAACGTACATGTACATGTATTATATATTTAATTATAGTATGCATAATATGTACACACAGTTTCTATCCTTCTTAAGTGAAACTGTCACTCTCGTGGGTCTGCTGGAGGAAATTTCTAATAGAAATAAGCTGTACCCTTTGCTTATCTTCTCTACATGTAACTTTGTGTTTGTATATTTAGGTTGTATATAATAAATATTTAAATAAATAAATAAATAAAATGTTTTCGATCAATTAATGAACGGCAGCCAAGTGTTGGTTGCCTTTGGGACCCAACTTTTAGGGTCTTGCCATCTATAAGTTGAAATCTTTACTAGATTCTAGAACTAATGTCAAGGGGTGATTTAAGAAATTAAAACTCTACTATGTATTGTATGTATACGGAAAGTTGTGAACAAAATGTGACTAATTTATTGGTTTCATTACCGGAGTCTACAAGTCAACATATTACACTCTCACATTTTCTCTTGCTTGTTTCTTGCTTATTTTTCTTCGATTTGGGCAATGAATTCAAGAAATTGCTGTCGTTATCGCGTTTGCGGATTTATTTCAATTTTAGCTATTCAAAGGTTTTTAATATGAAAAACGTCATATTCTGAAATGGCCTTTTCAAGCACTTGCGAATACCTACTTTGAATTCTTTATATTGAAAATCTTTGATAGCCACCGTGATGGGATCTGATGATATTTTTTATATAACGCTTGATTTTAGGTTGTACTACAAAAGTGGCTTCGGCTGAGAGCAAACAGATGAACATACATACATACGCTGCTTAACATACGTACACATCCCTCACTTTTGCTTCACCGCAGATGAGTGCGAAATGGTTACAAAGTGAATGTGGATTGATCGATCTGTACAACCTGATTGTGAAACGACGTGAAGTGTCTGTCTTAACAGTGTATCAATTTTAAACATATGTCACTGACTGAATACAATCGAGTTATAAGTAAAAAAGTAATTATTTTATTGCGTAACTGTGCGCCCATAAAATATTGATCCAAAATTACACTGTTAGGTATTATATACAAAAATATTATTAGTTAGTCTCGGTCATCTCGAAATTACTAGAGAACCCCAAGATAATGCGTGTCCAGCACGCTCTTAGGTGGTTTTTCATAAATCCGTGTTATAGGTTAAGCAGTTAAAATTTTTCCGCCATTTTTGGCTAGTTATGATAATAGGGTTACAATCATTATTAACTTTAAGGGTGGCTTGTACCAACTATTTAAGCTCGATTTAAGGAACTGACCAACTTTTTAATAATTGATGCAAGCGAGATATCAGTTCTTTAAATCTATTTTAAATATTTGTGTTCTAATTTTGATTTATACTGCAAAATTCAGCCATCGATTTAACACGAAATAGCTAATATTCACACATCACGTATACAAATAATACTTTCCTTTTTATGCTAGAATTAGAAATACTCCATTGCAGTAAAAGTTAATGGAATAAACTTTTATTAGCATTTGAAAGATAATTAAACCAGTTGCGTTTTAGAAATCCTACAAGTCATAGATAAGGCAAAGAAAATATTAATGGGAATGATCACATTAGCTACCGGTGTTGACAATTCTCTTAAAAGTTATTGAGAGTTGACAACCCTGTTTGAAACTGGTCACCAAGTCTAGCGAGATTTATGACGACTGGTGTGTATAAATTGACTTGTTTATGTGCATAGAGGAGAGACTTCATTTATTTCAAAAGCAACAAGTTTTTTCCACATACCGTTATTTTCGACAATCGATCATTACAATCATGTACATATAACGTGACCGACTTTGTTAAAAAAATACTTATTTTCACTATTAGTTAAAAAACGAGAATATGAAAACAATATATTATTTAATTTGAATTAATTAACATTAGATTCCATTGTAGACGCATTTGTCTTATATTTGTCGACGGAGCACATCGGTTTCAAAATGTCAGGGCTAATTTTAAAGTAGAAATAGAGCTTATCACATAATTTGTTGATGTTAGTTTTGGTAATTAAAATGGATTTTAGAACTGCGACACTTAAATGTGTTTTGTCACTTGTTCATATCTTATTCATTAGAGAAAAAAGTCTTTCGATAGGTGCGTTACTTCCGGTGCGCATTTCGAATGCAATGAATGTAGCTAGGTAGACTTAGTAGTATCTAGACTTAGTATAGTAGTAGTATTAATTATATTATCGTTTGGTCTGTTTACAAAAGTGGCTCATTTTTGCTCTGCCTGGGGACGGGACAGTTAGTCTGAAAGCGGGACCAATGGTCACGTTACATATATACCATTTGCTAGGTAGTTTAAAGCACTCAATTTTCAAAACATGAAATTGCATCTTTTTGCGTTTGTTTGTACACACAATTCATGTGATTATTTTTGTAAATGTTTCTAAATATGGCTTGAATTTAAAATGTACAATCGTATCATTTTATTTGCAGGCAATATAAGTATAAATAAGCAATTAATTCATAGGACCTATTATATTCTCACTACATATTTACTATACCTGGCGACGTGTGAAAACAGATGAACATACGCAGATGGTATTTACGGATGGATAGGACGTAGGACCTTGTATGCGGTCCGTCATGATCGTTACTACCATCTTACTGCATATTGCATTCTGCTGCTGCGTTCCGATGTGGAGGGAAAGACAGGCAGTGAAATTTTAGCCCTCTTTAGTCATTTTAGCCCTCACTTACTTTGCACTGACATTGTAAATGAACAACTATCCAGAATATTCTACAAATGGTGCATTAGTTCTCAGGCAAAATTGTAAAAATTCGGTTATTTTTCTGTTACATTAATTTATTAACAGAAATATTGTAAAGTAAACTCGCGTATTTGCATAACAAATGTGTTATTTTGTATAAATACATTTGTATAAATACAGATTTCTTCTTTACGCTATTTGCCGTTTAAATAAGGTATCAAGAATTTTAAAATTTTCAAGGCAATGTGATACACCTTTAAAATGTATATCTACGGTGTAGGGGTGTCAAAAGATTTTTTCGTTACTTATACTCGGAAAGTAGGCCTGAAATTGCCTGAGAAGCAGGTTGAAGTTAGTACTTTTCAGCCCTAGGGAGAATCGTTTTCAACTGACAGCTGCCAAATTATAAAAAAAAGTAAGTAGTTCTATTTTCACTTTCTATTTCTATTGAATCATGTCCCAACTTTCTATACAGCCACTTAATTACAGCGCGATGTGAAATTGAAATAACGTAAAGATAAGTATGAATTAAAAAATATATTTTTAAATGACTTTATTATAATTTACTTTCAACTACTTTAATAAAATAACATAGATTTGGGCAAAATATAACAATGGCCGGCCACAGAAAAAAAAACAAAATAGGCGGGAAAGCGACACTTATCTTCATTCGTTTTTCGAGTTGTAGAGTTTTGTTTATACTTCCGTATAGCAGAGATTTGTATTAACACAATGAGTTCATCAGATTCAGATATGGATTTAACGCCTGATTTCATAAAAGAAGAGGCTAAAGCAGTAGGTAGTGGAAAACCTTTTACCGCCTAAATAAAAAAAAAGATACCTAAAATCTTACGATGATTTTATGAAATGGTGCGCTGAGAAAAAAGTGAAATCGTTATCAGAAAACGTTTTGTTAATATATTCCAACGAATTATCAAAGACTTACAAACCTTCAACATTATGGAGAGTGTATTTTATGTTAAAGACAACATTAAATACTAAACATAATGTACATATAAAGGATTTCAAGAGACTAACATCGTTTCTCAAAAGGCAATCAGATGGATTTAAATCGAAAAAATCCAAAGTTTTCACTTATCAAGAGGTAGAAACATACCTAGCAATGAAGGTAAGCTAATCTTTTTATTGTTAATTGTAGCTTCTTCTTTTAAATTGTAACGTTCTATATTTTATACACATAGATAGAAGAGATATATCTACTTTTCAGGTAGTGTGGATATTGGCAGTAAGTGTCGCTTGCAGAAGTATCGAACTAATAAATATGAAGGTTGATGATATTGAGAAACAAGGTGATATAATACTGGTGAAGTAACGTGGCACTAAAACCAAAGTTGACCGAAGCTTCGTTGTTAAAAAAGAATTTGTAAATATGATAGAAAAATACCAAAAACTTCGACCAAGTGGTATGGAAACAAACCGTTTTTTCATAAATTATCATAAAGGGAAGTGTCTGCGGCAAGTAATTGGCAAAAACAAGATTTCGAGTATTCCTAAAGACATAGCCACCTACCTTAATTTGCCAAACTCAAATCTATATTCGGGTCACTGCTTTCGCAGAACATCAACGACATTGCTAGCCGATTCTGGTGCCGATTTAACTGTCATCAAAAGGCATGGAGGTTGGAAGTCGACTAAAGTAGCTGAAGGCTACATAGAAGACTCAGTGGAAAGTAAAACTAAGATATCGCATAGAGTAACAGAAATGATAAAGCTGTATTCCACTGACTCTCCACAACCAAGCACTTCAAAGGATTATCCGGTGCAATCCAAAAATATTGCTGTAACAGCTGAAAAAAATAGACAAATGCCGATGTCCCCAACATACACCCAGGAATCCCTGGATACTACAGAAACTCAAGTTTCCCAGAAAATATTAAATATCAACGTACCCGGAAAAAACTTTTCACTAACTGTAACTAATTGCTCTAATTTTACCATAAACTTTAAATAAATATCTCACCAAAGTTGTTGATATATGTAAAATAAAATTCACACATTTTTTATTTAGCTAATTATTGTTTTTATTTTTACTTTCTTCATAATTGTAATGAAAAGCACATTGTTTACCTCGGGTAAACAATGTGTCGAAATACTTATTTAGTCCCTCGAACTATTGGCATCCTCGCTGCGCTCGAGCGTCAAACCCCGTCTCGGGCCTAAATAAGTTACTTTCAGCCCTAGGGTAACAACGTATTATTACAGGATTGGCAACGCGCTAGGCTACGATAACCGCTAACCAACATAGGATATCACCTTTGTGGTGTAAAAAAGTGGGTACCTACATCAAATGCATATAGGAAATCGCGGATTCTAACAAAAATATAAATTTTAAACACAATTAAATAAAGGCGACGCATTGCTGAACAATAATTCAATCTGAATTTTTTTTTTTTTTAAATCTCCACAAAAGAAAAGTTACAAAATTTGTTCCATAGTGACGATATAGCATAAACTTTAAAAAGCAAGTTTTTCTGTATACCGCCAATTCGCTAACACACTCACAGTTACAATTTTAAAAATGAGGTAAGCCATATAATATTATTAAGATGTGTTAGTGTGTCGTGCGTGCATATGCCGTGTGCGTCTTGATCTTTAGTGACAACCTGACAAGTGTATACAATGAAAAGGGTGTTTGGAACATTATATTTATTTAAATACTTGAGAGAGAGTGAGATTAATAAATACATCAATGTTATACGCTATAAATAAATAAATATGCAATATGCATGCACACACATATATTATATATATCCTATTTTTATTTTTTATTTATTTTTTTTTTATTTAGAGGTTATCCATATAATGCTGCTTCAATTTGCATTTAATGTTTTTTTTCGTTAATATTTGTTTTAGCTCGTCAGGTAACTCGTTTATTATATATGGCACTATACATTTTATCTGATTTCGTCCGTACAGGTTTTACAATACAAAAGTTACAATAAACCTGCTCTATGCAAACGTGCGCGCGCTAGCTTACAAAAATACAAAAAAATAGTTATTTTCGTTTATTTTAAAAACTGATTAATTTTAAAAAATCCAAATGTCATTTTGAGGAATATGTTTAAAGTAAACTGCACAAAAAATTTAGAAATATAAATCGGCTCCGTTGCTCGGAAAAATGTAAATCTGTTTTAAAAGAGCTTTCTTTGATATTTTTTTTTGTGTTACAAAAGTTAACCAATTGTGTATCGCAACTGTCAAAATAAAGTTAACAAAATGAAGAATCAGGATACAAAATATCACTGTCGTACGTTTTGTAGTCATTGAGAAAAATTGAGATCCCTGGCGTCCAAATTTCCAATGCGTCGCCTTAACGAGTAAGTAGTGCATATTATATTATTCTGAACATAGAAACACGTTTTACATAAGTTTTACATTAATAAAGTAAGTACTTATTGATAACGAAGTATGTTTATTATATTGTATTTTGTATTGAAATATAAAATTATTAAATTCAATTTAGTAAACTTTTTCATTATAAAATAGCAAGTAAGAATATATATTATCCATATAACGTCATACCTTTAGAAAGACCTAAAGTTAGAAAAGTCCTGAAATTAAGTTTAGAAGTTCAGAGTTTTATAAAAACTATACGGAGCCCTTTGTGCGCGTTTTGAACTCATACTTAACCAATTTTTAGTAATATTCCGCCAACATTCAAACTTACTATCGACACGTGTTTCTGTTTCGCTTGTTAAGGCGACACATTGATAAACAATAATTTAATCTAAAGTTGACCTTCTGCTCTATGCTAACGTGCGCGCGGTAACTTACGAAAAATACGCAAAACAGTTATTTTCGTTTATTTTAAAAACTATGTTTAATTTAAAAAATCCAACTGTCATTTTAAAGAATATATTTAGTGTTAGTTCCACATTAATTTGAATCACATAAAGTACCCACGAGTAATATTTTGTAACATTTTAGTAACAACAACGAGGGTAGAATGGATTTTCTGCGTGTAGTGGGGCTGCATAAAAGCCTGATTTTGGTCTTGTAAGAGTGCAGTTGTTGAGAACTCGTCGAACAGTCAAGTACATAATAGTTGTGATGAAGAATTGATAGCGTGTTCATAGTGATCAGTGCTTCTGTTACATTTCATATTTAACATTAGATTAAACTATACAGAAAATTTAAAAACATAAGTCCGTTCCGTTTCTCCAAAAAATGTAAATCTCTGTTTTAAAAGAGGTTTCTATGATATTTTTTTGTGTTACAAAAGTTAACCAATCGTGTAACGCAACTGGCAAAATAAAGTCAATGAAATGAAAAATTAGGTTACTAAATATCACTATCATACGTTTTGTAGTCACTTAGAAAAATGGAAATCCCTGTCGTCAAAATTTCCAATGCGTCGCCTTAACGAAAATTCCTCAAAAAATTTAGACTTAGTTACGTCGCATTCAATACCTAATATAATTTGCTGTAAAATAGTCGATTTCATTAACATAAGACAGGTAAATACCCTATATTGTACAAATAAGGAAAAATAGAATAGCGTTACGTAATTGTAACGTCATTGGAAAATAGAATAATTTTTACTGTTCCTTAGTCACCGAAAACAATAGTTCATTTATATAAATTACGAGTTAAAATCATAATAAAACACTCATTCAATACCGTATTACGAAATAATAACAATGCACACGTGGATTTTTATTACAATTGACGGTTAACTTTATAAGAAATTTAAACAATTCTATACTAAAATAGGATTTTTTAAATTTAAACTTAATCTTCGTTTATTTTATTTATTTATTTTTAAAATTTTATTAGTTATTTTGATTATTGTTTTGATTATTATTTTAATTATCCCATCGACTGGTTTCTGATATTTGTAAGAGACTGGTCGAGGCTTCGGGAGACCGCCGGCCTGGCAGCTTCTTCCGCCAACGAATCAGTTTGGCTATTCAAAGAGGCAATGCTGCCAGTCTGCTGGGTACCTTGAGCAATGACAGCTTTCTAAGCGGCAACTTTGAGGAAGTTTATTATTTAAGATAATGTGTAGTTTTAAGTTTGTAAATATTAACATATGTATGTACTTTTTATTAATAAAGCTTATATTCGTATGTGTTAATTTATATAATAAATAAAAGTACTTTTAATTATTATTTTGATTATTATTTTTGATTTCATAAATTATTGTCATTTTTATTTAATTATGATATTTGATGTGTTTATTCAATGATGTTTTGGATTTAGTTGATGTAATGATTGTTAGTATTGTGCACAAATCTGAGTAACGTATACGGATCCTCACGACACAGGCTGTGCCTAGAGTGGGGGTCGCTGTATTTAAGCTACATGAGTAATCTGTTTTTGGTAAATAAATTACTATTATAATTATTATGTTATAGTAACTAAAATTTTGATTATAACTAAAAAATATACTTGTAATTATTGGGTTTTAAACTTCAATAGTAATTAGACAGATGGGGATAAGCTAGTGAGACACGGAGTTACAGAGCCATGCAATTCCGTAAAAATTCGAACCGCCCAAGCGAGACTCGCTCGACAATTCACCCCACTTCAAATTCGAACTCACTTGGCTTTCAAATGGAATTCTTTAAAGCTTAGAGAATTCCGTTTGAAGGCCACGTCGCTACTGGTATGTTTGGTTTAGAGTCTAAACAACTAAACCAAACATACGAAGCAAAGTGAAGTGATCTTGAATGCGAGTTTGTCGGGGATTGCTTTAAGAGTAAACATCTCAGCAGATATTTTTAGCAGCAGGCATTTTAATTTCTGAAATAAATACATTAAATAAAATTTGTTTTATTTAAATTAGTTTATTATATTTAGCGAAACGTCAAAAAATTCGTTTATGATAGTAAAGGTGGCACTTCACATGGCTATTTGTATTTGCGTATTCAGCATATTTGGCAAACAATTACCACGTGTGGACAGTATATTTGACAAAGTGTTGGCCTTATTTGCCTATTTGACAAATATGGCCAATACCAAATACGCGTTACCGTGCGCTTGTCGGTTTCTCGACGCACATCAAAGGGGTCAAATAGGCAAATACGCAAATAAACCGTCTACACAATGGCCATATTCAGAAGCGCATGCGCCATGGATCTGTATGGACGTGCAGTATTTTGTGTCTGTGTTGTGAGCGCGAACTGGAACAATTATTGAAAATGCTAATTTTTATGCATAGTCAGCATCCACCAGCGCCTTGCTCTCCATGATCTATTCACTACTTTGTATTTTCTCACGCACTGCATGTAATAGTTACATGCATTTCAATAATAAAATCCCGCTGCAAGTTGAAACACGTCCATAGTTTTGGTGAACACATTTTCTTCTGCTGCCAAATGTTTGTGTGTTTGTCATTTGGCTACCATGTATGCATGATCGTATTTGCCTGTATTTGCATGTTTGCGAGTACGTCATATATTTTTCCAAATACAACAAACACCCAATAGCAAACACAAATAGCCATGTGAAGTGCCACCATAACACTCGCCTGCAGTCATCGAGGCGGTATCTCTGTCGAGTTTAGATAATACCGGTTAACAGTTCACAATCTCACCGCGGATTCAGAAGTGAATTCGACAAATTTACGTTAGAGAATCATGCTGCTGTATCGACACGCTTATTACGTAAGTAATCGCGCCAATATCGCGCGATATGTGCTGTCAAAACGAGAATTTGTGTAATGTAATTTGTATAGTGGCGCTAAATCAACTGCGAAAAGTGCATTTTACGGTCATACAATAATAGACACACAATCGTCATACGTGGTTCCAATATTTTATTACAATTAATCACCGGTCGCGCAGTGATCGCATGGCTGTCGCTGTCTTCAAATTTTTAGATATAACACCGGTCTCCGCCGGTTACGCGTTGCCAAAGAATATGTATATGTGTATATTAGTTTTATTACTTTTAGATATATAAATGCGCGTGTATTCTTGTCGCTGCATATAATATATCTCAAGCCAATCAATGTAGAATTTTTGGGAAGAGTTCGTATGTTCAAGATTTTAAGCAAACGAATATTTACATTATAACTAAATCATAACATTAAAAAAACGGAACAAACAAACATTTACATTATAAACAAAACATAACATCAAAAAAAATTGCCAAATCGGTCCTACCATTCTCGAGTGATACGTTTACTAACGAACAAGCATGTAATTTTAATTTATAGATACATTGTAATTTATATTTTGAATATTGTTTTCCAATTAATACATACTCGTATTCTTTTTTTTTATATCACAGGGGCCAAACGCGCAAGCGTGTCACCTGATGGAGAGTGATCACCGCCGCCCATGGACACCCGCAATGTCCAGGGAATCACGGGTGCGTTGACGGCCTTTAAATTCTAGTCAGGGGGCCTACACAAGTCACTTCATTGTTGTAAACGCTAGTAGAATAGAATGACAAATATTGTGTGATCTAGCGCAACAAATTTTAAATTGGTAGTCAAACGTTATTAACCAACTTCAAAAAAACGAGGAGGTTCTCAATTCGTCTGTATGTTTTTTTATTGTATGTTTCTTACCTCATAACTCCGTCATTTATGAACCGATTTCTAAAATTATTTTTTCGTTTGGTTGGTAATACTTCAGAGGTGGTCCCATTTAAATTTCACCGATATTGGAGCTTGGACTTAGAAGATACACTAGATAACACGACCTGGTTATAACCTTTATCTATATTGACGATTCTCTTGTATATCGTTGCGCTCCGGAATTAGAATGAAGTTAATTGCAGACCTGCCCTAGACATTTATTTAGGTCAAGATCACTCAAAAGGGAGAAATAAAAAATTTTTATTAAAAAAAAATAAACCGCCTTCAAAAAAAACACTGAAAAGTATAAAATAACTACATATATACTTTATTCTTTTCAGTGTTTTTTTGAAGGCGGTTTAAACCGCCCCGATGGTTTTAAGGCGGTTGTTTAAACAATTGATTGTACCTGAGTTTTGATTAGTAAAGGATAGTTATTTTATACTTTTCAGTGTTTTTTTTGAAGGCGGTTTAATTTTTTTTAATAAAAATTTTTAACTTTACATTAAATCAAACGAAAAGTAGTTGTATGAAAATCACAGTATAAAAATTAGCCAAATGATACTTTTGACGAACAATAACGAGTCATCATATTACGTAACGTTTACAACTTGTCTAGCCGCTCAGTACTACATAACTACTAAGTAACACGTGACGTTAATTACAGTGAATAAAAGGGAACAGATCGCTCGATTAGTGTGTATCGATTTCCTTCATCACGTGAAGGTTACGTCAACATTTCTCATAAAAAAACAATCAAGCACTTTTTATCGGATCAGGAAACGCATAGGAAGAAAAACAGTAGTGCGCTCGAGGCGATGTTTTGAAAACGTTTATAAAACAATTCTTGTTGTAACGCGGTTTTAAGGTTGACGCTAGGATATTAATAAAGGTGTTGAAACCCTAGTTCATGATATATTACATATTCCCAAATTAAAATGAACCGCATAAAGTCATAAATTGAATCAACTTGATTTTGAGTTAGTTTCCTTCTAGTCAACTTCCAATAAAAAAAGCCTGTTGAAGCGCCGAGTTAAGCTTAATTAACCGTTGGAAAGCTCATGAAAATCCGTTCACTAGTTTTGGAGGTTAACGTGTTCGAAAAGACAAATAAACAGACACAAAAAATTTCAAAATCATATATTTGTAATCTGATATTCATTCTCCATAACATCCAATCAGTTTTTGATAAATAAATATTTTATATTCAACGTACAGACTCGCTGGTTCGACGTCTACAGTTTTATTATAGACTAGCTATGCCCGGCCTCGTTTTGCAATGGCTCTGAAGATAATTATGATATTATTTATGACTTTATGGTCTTGAGTTCATACAAAAAACTCATTGAGAAAAGCATCTTCAGTTTTTTCCGAATTTTCCAATTTTCCTGGCAACTTTTTAAATTTTTATATTCCTGAAAACCTTATTCGATCTATTACGAACATTAAAAAAAAATAGCCAAATCGGTTCAGTCGTTTTAAAGTGTCGCTCTTACCAACGAATGGCATATAATAAATTCAGTTAAAACAAAAAACAAACGCGAAATTTAATTTAGTTTTCTTATGTCAACACAACAACGTGATTTTGTAGACACGTGTCTTAAATGTCCAGTTGAACTAAATATCTTTAATTGTTATTTTATCTGATAATACAATTATGTTACAAATCTTCAAGGTGCAACATTAACAGACAAAGTAATCTATTGACATTGAGAAGAGAAGTGGGACGTAAGCCGCGTAAGATAACAGAGTTAATAAATGTCGCAAGCAGTCAAGTGGATAGTGAATATTGTTAGACGTTAGTAATCATTACCCAACTGCGATGAAGATTGAAGGTAGAATAACAAAAATCTTCAATCACCAAACACCAATTGGGTTATCTAAAACGGCAAATTTAACGCGATTACCTTTTTATTCTGGCTTGACGTTTCGACCGAGTTGCATCGGCCGTGGTCTCAAGCAAACAAGAAATAAAAGAAGAAAAAGAAGAAGCGAACAAATTTGCTTGAGACCACGGCCGATGCAATTCGGTCGAAACGTCAAGCCAGAATAAATAGGTAATCGCGTTAAATTTCGCGTTTTAGATATTTTATAATGCAACGTTAAAGTTTAAAAGTTTATACCAATTGGGTTGCTTACATTTAGTTATGGGGTTACGATTGGGCGAGCGCTCAGTGACACCCACATCTAAAATAAATCAGATCAAAATCCATTTCTTAAATTGATTTGCGTTTCCATCTGAACTGGACGTAGTTCGCGGAGCTGGATGTGCATCCTCGGGAGAAAAAGTACTTTGAATTTGGAAGTTATAATACTTGTACTGTGGTTATAATAAAGTACATAAAGTACTATATGGTTCAAAGTCAAAGTTAAAGTCAAATTAATTCTGTGCAAGTAGATCCAATTGCTAGTTGTTTTTGAACGTCAAGTCTACTTTAGTTCGGTTCGAAAAGAAAATCTGGACACTGAAGAGAACCGACAAGAAACTCAGTCAGGTATCATTTTCTCAACATCATTTTACAATGAATTTATTAAAATTGTTTTAAAATTTAGAAAGTCAGTAAACTAAGATTATTTCCAGACTATTGTTCTATGTTCAACGAAATCGTTTATTTTATATTATGATTGTAATCAATGTACGTTTTATAACAAATCTAAATCTATTTTCCATTAATTGAGAAACTTCCTAAGCAATTTTATTATAAAAACTAATGCAGTTGCCCAAAAATGAAACATTCGACTTATGTAATTTAAATTTTGCATTAACCGGTTTATTATGATCTCGGATTTCCATACCATTTTTATCACTTTTCTTTTTAAACATATGTAAAATTTCCTCTCATTTGGTTGGATCTCATTGAGTTATACGTTACAATATAATAGCAAATAAAAACAATGATCATGTGCTCACACGCCGGCAGAGTGTGACACGGACAGTAACTATCTTCTTCATGGCGCTTCGCCGTAAGTAAAAGCGAGACAGTGGTACTTCCTCGTTGCTCTGAATTCATAAGTCTAATTCAATGTGCGATAATGAACTTGTCCACGACATTTTAATTTTGCTTATTTATGCAATCTAATATTAAGTTGAGTATTCATTTTCATTATTAGTTACCATAAAAGTATTGCACAAGTATAAAATCATTCAATTGTTTATTAATTAGTCGTTATAATTATTATTACGTAATTAAGTGAAATACGCTACGTTGTTTACCATATAAGCGTCGAACGCAAGTGAGCTAGACATGACTCCCGAACCTCAGTTGAGTCGAACCTAGTGATGCCTCAAAACAATCAATCGAATACTACATAGATATTTTTGTTGGATCTATACAGATCGGAGACACAGAACTTGAATTCTAAATGTACGTCTGCTAGGTTATTACCTAAAAATTTGCAGACAGCGACAGTCACGCGATCATTGCGCGACCGGTGATTAATTGTAATAAAAATTTGATATCGTGTATGACGATTACGTGTCTATTCTCGTTTTGACAGCAAATATCGCGCGATATTTGACTGACTGCAAGTTATGTGATAAGCGCGCTGGACTCACATTCTTTAAAATGTTGGGCCTAGCCATCACTAGTGGATACAGACAGTTACAAGTTGCTAGTGTTGCTACTCCATCGCCTATGACTAGTTTATTGCAAGCGATATCCCTCTCCCGACTTTTAAATTCAGCGCGCGGGAAGTATAAGCGATGGACATTTTGTTTTTCATTCCCTCACAGATCACGGACCACCTTTTTACATATCGAAGGTATATATAAGTATCAGCTGTACCGGATGACTTCGTCCTTGTGGAGTAGTTTTCCGTGGTTTTCATGAGATAGCTTAGAAGTAGTATTTTGTAAAAAAAATAAAAAAGTATCGTCTGTCTCTGGGCGTATATTATCTCTCTACCAAATTTCATCATAATCTAATCAGCATGTTGGGATTTCCCATACAAAGTTTCATCCCCCTTTTCAAGGGTAAACGTTTGATAAAAAAGTAGCCTATGTTCGTTCCCTGGTGTCAAACTAAGTATCTCCTCTAATTTCTTCAAAAGCGGTCCGGTTTAGCTGCAAATACGTAACGGAAAGAATTTCGCATTTATAATATATGTATGGATAAAGTGTGTTAACACAATGTAGAACGCAGCATATTAAACATTACACAACAAAATCAAAATAACAACTATCTTACATTATAGGGAAAACAAAAGTTAAAGAATGAAAAATAGAAGTTAGCAGATCGAATCTGATTTTTCAAACTTTCTGGGGGTGCTTCGTTGAAAGGCGAAACACGTCGTTGAATAAGTTCAACATTTTGGAAGATAACTAAATATTGTAAGAACCTAAATATATATGTACAATATCGTAATATGTAGGTATTTTTTTTATTTTTATTATATTATTAAATTCCTGCTGCTATTGATAAAGCAGCACCTGTGAGAACTATAACAAAAACCAGAAAATAATATTTAGTACTACCACAGATTAATTCGTTTACTAGCGGTATCACGGTTTTTTTATTTTTTTTTTATCATTGTTATTATTTTTTTTTTATTTTTTTTATTGTCACAATTGTTTTTTGTTTTTTCTAATATTATTTCATTATTATTTTTTTATTAAAAAAAATATTTAAAACAAAAATGTAGTTTAAAATCATTATACTTTATAAATAAACTAAAGACGTCCTTAATTATTAATTATAAGTATCAACATAACATTTTATTGTATGGGTAAGTGAATACACAGTTGTAAACAAGCTATCTTGTACTAAAGCCAATTTTAATATAATATGCCAGAACGGTTATCAAAATTTCTTGTTTCATTTATTAAAACGATACATGCTAAAATACATAAAATAGTATTTAAAATTACCTATTAACCATAAATACATTTTTCAATCGATTTTATTTCATACTCGCTGATACCCGCGACTTCGTCCGCGTTTTTTATTTTTAAAATAGCCTATGTCCTTCTCTAGGATTTAAGCTATCTCCAAACCAAATTTCATCGCAGTCGGATGAACGAACATTGCTTTTTATATATTAGATAAACATTGCCTTATTTTAAAATATTCAATAAAAAATTGTTTATATCTTTGACAAGTTGCATTGAGCGAAGTTTACATCAACCGTAATTAATGCAGCTATAAAAATATTTAAAGTTATGTAAGAGTTTCTTTTATACATACATACATTACGCTGAATCCCTAACGGGGTAGTCAGAGAGCAAGGAACGCCAAGCGTCCGGTCCTTACATACTTCTTTCGCTTCCTCAAATCTCTTATTTAATTCAACAATTCTTTTATGTTACACTAACTACTTTACGCTTTCTATACTAGTATCCTACAAAGAGGGTGGACAGAAATCTTTATTCTCCTTATACATACATATCCTCACTCAGTCTCACTCAGAGAAGACGAAGTATCAAGTATCGCGGTCCTTGTATATTTTTATCACTTCCTCGAGTTTCATCTTCTCCTCACATTCTTCATCTAGTATGCGAGTGCTTTTGACAATATCGTAAGTTATTGATAATAACAAAATAGAATAAATACCTAACTAATTATTTAGATAATTATAGATTTAAGTAATTAAATATTTAATTAATTATATGATAACAAATTGACGCGAATCAAACCCAAGATTCTAGATTCGAAAGACAGATGGACTAACCACTGTGCCAGTGAACATAATTATTATTAATAAAATAATAATTATTAAAAGTAAGTATTAAGTTTATTATTTAAGATAATGTGTAGTTTTAAGTTTGTAAATATTAACATAATATATATATTATTATTAATATAATATTATTATTATATTATTATTAATAACAATTTTATATTGACTTTCTAAGTCATTGTTCTACGTAGTCAAATTGACAAAAGCGAGTTTTCATCTTGTATGTCTATTGGTCCATATTGTCACAGCCGACGACCGATTTATTTCATCGTCTTTATGCCTACTTAGATACTTACCTCAAATTGGGTACAGGGCCTAAACTGGTAACACACCAGAAGTGGGAAAAAACATATCGACAGATCGTAGAGTCGAAGTTTTTTTAAATTGCTGCGAAAATAATTTAATCCGTATCCGAAGTGCTCGGGGTAGTTTTTTTACTGTTGTTCTTAGATTCATTTTTTTAAGTCACTTTGCCTAATAAATAGATAACATTTTAAAATATGTTTGCAATAACTGTAAAAGTCTTAAATAACATGTATATCTTTTAGATTCGACATGAAACCTTTAGTTAATCCGTATCTGACACGCTCCTGGCCGTTGATTTTGTTATTAATATCTTTGTTTCTCTCGCAGTCGCTTTACAAATAAATAAATAAAATTTTTATTACATTTGCATTAAATTATAAAGTCGTATCATACAATGAAACAATACTCACTTTACTAAATAACTAAAATCGAAGAGTAACCTTAAACTTTAAAAACGAAAACAATCACGAATAATTATACACAAAAACTTTTAGAATTAACCGGATTGAAGGCTATTTAACTATTAAAATTTAAATACAGATTTTCGCGCGCGCGTATGCCATTACTGTCCGATAGAAAGAAACCGTCGCGTGCGCATAACAACCGTATGCATACTGAGGCGAGTGCTGTAGTTGGTAGTGAATGTAACGTTAATGATGAAAATAACAACTGTTTTGATTCAATGCTATGTGTGTTTTAGTAATTCACAAAGTTCCGGTACACGAGACGTTCCAGGATCAAAGTCCTGGGACGCCTCAGGCTTTTACTCTTAAAAATAATATTAAGACAGTTCATTTTTAACGAAACGTAGGTATAAATATAATTGCAAAACCTATACGTTTATAATATAATAAATATACTTATACAAATATAATTGTAATTGCATTGTAATAAAAACTAATGAAGTGTGAGTCGGACTCGCGCGCAGAGGTTAATATACGATAATTATAAAATGGTATATACTACTTCTAAATATATTTCTGGAGTCTGAAGAAAATTTTTGTTTAAAACTAAAAAGAAATTGTTTGCGTCATCGCCACATAAAAGTGTCTGAAAGAAATAACTAAAAGTATCCTGAAGTTTTTCCTTAACTATACGAGTACAGAGTATATGAGGACTTGGTCCTAGTGTGAGGTCACCGTGCCTGTACTAAAATCTATCTATATATTAAAAAAAAATATGAAATTTATTACAAGTCTGTCCGGCTGTTTTATCCAAACGACTTGCTTATTTTCTTTTAAAATGAAAAGTATTGTTGCACAAATTTGTCATTAACCATTGGAAATTACCTAATTTTCACCCTTCTCAAGTTATGGTACTCAAACGCGATTTCCTCCTGTACATTTCTCAAGTTTTCATAGCTTTCTGTCTCTATATCTCCGGCGGGGTTATTACCTAAAAATTTGCAAACAGCGACAGCCACGCGATCACTACGCGACTGGTGACTAATTGTAATTGATGGTAGGCTCAATTTTATTGCACACTATGACAGCATTATTGATCGTTCGGCTAGAATGATGGGTTTTCTGAGACGAACAACAAAGACATTAAGTCGCTCGCAACCAAAAATTATACTTTTTAATGCCTTAGTGCGTAGTATACTTGAATTTGCGAGTGTTATCTGGAACCCTTTTTACTCCACTCATTCGGAACGCATAGAACGTATTAATCGGTCGTTCACAAGATATCTTGCATTTAATGCGCCAGGAATTAGCCGTCGGTCTAGTTATGAACATAGATTATCATTTTTTAAAATGGATAAACTGATCCACCGACGTCGTATGTTAGATTTGTCTTTTTTACATAAATTAATTAATGCCAAGTTAAACTGTCCTGACATACGTAATAGATTATTGTTTAGAGTTCCAGGTTCACATTCATATCGTGTAATTAAAAATTTGATCCATTTTCCTACATCCAGAACTAATTTGGGTTTAAATTCTCCATTGCGACGTGTGTGTAGCTCATACAATAATTTGTGTAAACTACAACCTAATAAAATCGATATACTTTTTGATAGTCTTCCTAAATTCAAGCGCAGGGTCCTACAGTTAACATCTCTTTCAGATTAGTTTATTAACATTTTAATTATATATTTTATCTTGATTAATTATTTATTTTCTTTGTATACTGTGGTATAGTCAATTTATTGCCGTCTTGATTTTGTACCAACTATTGAATGCTGAGTACACCTGTAATTGATATATATACTAGATTATACTGTATTGACCTATGTTTATTTGAAATGTATTGTATGTACATTGTTGGTGTTCTAATAAAATAAAAGAAAATAAAAATTGTAATAAAAAATTGATATCATGTATGACGATTGCGTATCTATTATCCTATGATCGTAAAATGCACTTTTCGCGGTTGATTTAGCGCCACTATACAAATTACATTACACAAATTCTCATTTTGACAGCAGATATCGCGCGATATTGGCTGTCGCATGCTGTCTGCAAGTTACGTAATAAGCGTGCGGTTCTAATTGAGGTACGTAGTTCGTTTTGATCTAAGAAAACTCGCTGGAACGAGCTCTTTCGTTTGAGCTTTTCCCCAATGAAATTGGTTGCGTAGGAGGGAAGCCTAGGTGTGAACATTCAACTTGACTTTCAATTTTTGTATCAAGTTAGGTTAAGTTACAATTACTCATCATATAAGAGCGTTATTTTTTAATTATATTATCAACACGATGCTGCGGAGCAGCACGGGTCCTCTCGTAAATATTAAATGAATGGGGTAAGTAACCGTTTACCATTAATCAGTCTTTGATTGTAATTTTTTATTGTTACTTTTTAGTCCTGAAACACACTTAAATGTCTTTGTAATTAAAATTAACCTGTAATTTTCGTGTAGTAATAACACAACTTCGTAATAATAAGCTTAATGCAAATTAACGATGATCACTTTGCTTGAGATCGAGGTTTTCCTAAAATATATACATGAATGCTAATGGATTATGGAATGACATTATATTCCTTGATTGTAAAAGAAGAACAATCGTTACGGTTGTCGACCAGGAACTATAATTGTAGCGGAGGTTCAAGAGGGAGAGGAAGGCGGAAACGCTAGACTTTCAATATTATACAGAGTTAATTTAAAAATACTAATAACTTCTTAGTATTTTGTAGTAAACATTATCCCCAATAACTTTTGTTTTACGATTTTTAAAAATTCAAAAGGTTTTTCTTTCATACAAAAATAAAAATCTGTCTACCGTTCTTTCTTTCTTTATAAAATTTCTCACTCGCGGGTCCGCTGGGAGAAATTTCTTATAGAAATAAGCGGTACCTTTTGCTCTTTTTTCTATATGTATCTCTCTTTGTATATGACGTTGTGTGTGCAATAAATTGTTAAATAAATAAATAAATAAAAATACATTAAATGTTTCTTAAACAACCTACTCTACCCAGTCGCCAAAGCGGCACACGCATAGCGCGGCGCTGAGGCCCGGTGCGTTTGCACTGCACCATTGGAAATACGTACAGAGTAATTACGTTTCAGACAGTACAACAAAACTTTAAAAATATTTTTTGAGGAACGTATTGAGTTTTGAAAAAAATCGTGAACAAAAGTTGTTAGGTATGTTGATAGGAATTTTGTACTAAGATGTTATTCATATTTTTAATTTAACCCTGTATTCATTAAGTTGCGAAGTACTGTATTTGTGGAGCGAAGAAGTTGAATTTTAATGTTCGTTGATATCTTGTCCCGTTCCTCGTAAATTGAATGAAGTGCTGAAGAATTGAGATCCCCGCGCTATCGCACTCTCGCGTATTCGTAACAGTTCGTTGCGAATGCGTTAGAAACCTTCGGCTTTGGTCAAAACTTCGGCCCATTTTGGCCGAAGCCGAAGGACTCGCCGAAGGTGATTTTTTTGGCCGAAGATGTCCGAAGCCGAAGCTTCAGTCGGACACTAACAATAATACAGATTTTAGACTGACAAACAGAATAAACAGATGTAAGTTTGTAGTTAAACAATCGGTGACTTAAAACGGAAACAACACAATATAAGATAAGGTAAAGATTATTATACATTATAATATATATTAACAGATAAGAATTATAGAAATACATATTTACTATAACTCATATCCTAAACGGTGAGACTCATATTATATTAGACCCACTTAACTTTTACTTTGTCCGAAATAGTTACGAAGCCTTTTCTTGGTAACACAAGAAAAACCTGAACATAAATACCAAGCCCCCTGAGAGTGAAACTGGGTTATGTATGGCTATACCCATTAAAATTCCCGCGGTCATCATCCTCGACGCGTTGCCGAGGAATTTTGGGATCTTTTCCGGAACGAACCGGAACATTTGCCTTTCTTATACCGAAGCACTTCTTGGGGAGCAGTGTCGAAGACTACTCTCGAAGTGATGACCAGAGCCCATGCTTCAACCAACCGTAACTCCAAAAGTCACTTTCGTAGTCTCTTAAAAGAGACGCGGAAAATCGAAGATTTTCTTTGGCCCAGAGATATTCTCTCGTTCCCACTCAGTGCCCTCTTTCTTGATCATTATGATTTCACAGTTAAGCAAGACATGGCTTTCCTCGATTCTTCACTTGCCAGCACATCCGATACAACAGCTGACAGAGGTAACCCAGTTAATGCATGTTCAACAGCTTTTAACCGGTTTTTAACCCATGACGCAAAAATAATGGTGCTATAAGTTTAACGTGTGTTTTTGTGCATTTGTGTCTCTGTTTGTGCCATCATAGTTTTTAAACGGATGAACCGATTTTAATTTGGTTTTTTCTAGTTGAACTAGTCTGATCGATTCGAAATTTAGTATCCTTTGATTTCAGTAAGATTATAATAACATGGTAACCTCGACTGCTAAGTAGATAAAGTAAGAACAGAAAACAACTAAAAGTTATGAAAGATATTAAAATTAAATATTTAGCGATCCTAATATTTAAGTTATAACTTGTCGTAGACTTAGAGGGCCAATAACTAGGTAGGTACATATTATTATTTTTTACTTTTTAGAGGATTTTTTAGTCGGGTTTTTTAAATTCTTGTGTAAATGTTTAGTTCATCAATTGGCGTACTATAAAAAGACTGATAAGCATGATCACGACATAGGAACGTGACAAGTACAAATTTTATATTTTAATTTCAGGTAAACGCAATATGTTTGGATAGCTAAATAATACATAATCCCAAGTATTTACACAAATGCCATTTAATCACATTGTATAATGTACAAAGATTTTAATATAAACTGAAGTAGACACGATAAGCCTACTTCGTACTACTACTACATTCTCCTACACCGAGAACCAAATATTTTTATGTAATCCTCGAACTAACACATTGAAAATATTACATATACCTACAAACAAACGATATTTAGTTTGGAAGAAAAGAGAAAAAATGTTTTCTAATTTTCAATAATATTTTTTGTAAGATCACGTGACGTACAATGGTAACAGCGCTTCGCACGCATTAGTGTTAATTAAGTCCTTTTTAAACGCCTCAAAATTTAGTGCATAGCTGCGTCTGTCTCTATCTCAGTTTATATAGAAAGAAGTCTTCGTAATATACTACCGACTTAGCGAGTCATCCCAGAATCTATCTCTTCACGGTCTTTTCGAAGAACGTCTCTCAACTTCTACACATTAAAGATGAATGGGTTATACCTACTTATCATACGATAGTAGAATGGACAAGTTCATGATCTGTCTAGGCATTTCATGAAACGGCCAACTAATATCCACATACGGAGTTCTTCGAAAAGGGTGCGAAGTGGTTCTTACAGGGTCAGCACGCGTTACTGATGCCTCTGGTGCTGCATGCGTCTATCGGCTACGATAACCACTTACCATCAGGCCGTACCACTACCATAGGCGAGAGAAAGAACGCCAGGTTTAGGGTTAGGTGGGTAATCTGCATTTTCGGCGAGGAGTCCCACGTACCCTTTAAAAAAACCCCTTAGTGTCTTTAGTAGCGTACCTACAAAAAGGTTGAATATGGCTGCTCTGTAGTAGAGAGTAGTGTCATCAACAAAAGTATGATAAATAAACAAGTATTATCTAAATCAGTATGTATTTTCTTATACGATTTAAAAAAGTGTCGCGTAATTTTTATTTTGAGGGCTATATTAAGGAAGTTACGCGAGAAGCATTGAAATTGCTTTTGAATAAAAGCTTGTTTTTAATTTTATTTCTTGTTTGCTAATAACAAAAAAGTACATACATATGTTAATATTTACAAACTTAAAACTACACATTATCTTAAATAATAAACTTCCTCAAAGTTGCCGCTTAGAAAGCTGTCATTGCTTAAGGTACTCAGCAGACTGGCAGCATTGCCTCTTTGCCTCTTGCCTCATTTTATTTCTTTATTTTTAATTTATCTACACCTTTTCAATTAGCAATATATTTCTCAGTCTATCCATTTAACACATCATTGTTGCAACGTCTCTTGCCGGTTTTCGGGTTTGATTTTGAAAATTTCCTTCTAGTAAAGTCGTCGACCAATGACGTTGACGCTAATCTCACCAAACTACATTCGGTAGAAAGCCGTGTTTTGATTCACAAAGTTTCATGTCCATGCTGCTAACCATTGAGGAGTTCTCTCGTGAAGAGACAATCTTTACTGCACTCTCAGTTCATGGTTATAATCATTTGTAGCTATCAAGATTAAACGTATATAATATGCAAAGTTTCGTGTCCGTACCTACTAATAATTGTTGAGGAGTGCTCTTGTAAAATGACAATCCTGGCCGCAGTATCAGGTTATTTCTATCGTTTTAGTGTATTGTCATCAAAAGTCAAATAAAAGCTTGTAAAAAATAAGTAATTATTATGTACGTCCATTATGAATGAATAAAATTCCTTCTTTGGCTAACGCAGAAGACATCTACTCACAGGTACTCGCTACCCCCTGGGTGTGAGACTGGGTTTTACCCTCTAAAACTGTGGTGCTGCTGATTGAAATAAACAATATTTTGAATTAGAATTTATCTATATTTTACAATAATATATTATTTATGACTTATGATTTTTTGGAGGCTATTTTGTATATTTTTCGTGCACACAGGACCATGTACAAAATATCTATTGTGTTAGCAGTTTCTAATAGATCTTGAAAGATGTCACTCTTTCTAGTAATATAATCGATAGTCACAGACAACAATTTATTCCGCAGGATTCTTTTGGAAGTTTTAGTACTTATTATTTATGTAATTTTCTTGGAGACAATATGATGCACAAAATTATCTGTTAAGATCATGGTGGGTTAAGATATATAACATAATTCGTAGCAGTTCCTACTAAATTTAAACAGGTGTCGCTGATCCCAATAGTACTTTATCATTGACCATAGATACTATTAGGTACGTAAAACTTTTCATGGCGACAATGAGAATATAGAAATAGTTTCTAATAAATATCTTTAGACGTCATTATTCCTGATAGTATTAGCAATGGCCATCAGTTATTAAGATTTTTCCCTCATGACTTTTTTGAAGGTGTTATGTATTTTTCTTAGTGACAATCGTTTGACGAACACAAAAAGTTTCTAATAGATCTCGTCAGATGTCACTCACTATTCCATAAAGTAATTATTATTAGTGGCCTAAAATAAAAAAATAGAAATCGTTGGTTTGGGATTTTTGAATTTATTCTTGAATTGAATTTTTGAATGGAAGTTCGTAAAGTTAGATTTAGTTTGAATTAGGTACATACATTATTTTGTGTATCGTAGTTTTAAATAAAAAAGAGTTGATTGTCGAATTGTAATTCATATACGAGAATTTAGTAGTGTAATTAATGTGCAATATAGTGCAACATAAATGCTTGCAATCTCATATGAATATGTAATAGTCGTAATATATATAATAGTTGTGAATTTATTGAAATATTAAATTATTTTTAAATATACCATGTTATATTTATGTTATGTTTTTAGTTACTTCATGCCCACCGGACGAAGAAAAAGGGGAAGAGTATAAATCGGTATGATTAATAGACCCTATATATTTATATAGGAGTATAGAAAGCGTTAAAGTATTGGTTTAAGTAGTATGTATGCTCATATGTTCCTTCAAAAATTCGAAACTACTCAACTGATTTCAATACGAGGTAATATGTCTTAATTATGTTTAAAGTAGATTATTTTTTCAAAAGTTCAAAGTTATGCCTGTGGTTCGACATGAAGTCCCAAGACTTACAAAACCGAGTAACAAAGTATGATGCGAAACGATTCATAATTCATAGAATTAAAAGGTAAAAAAACTGAAACTCAACTACGAATTTTACAAAAATTTGCAAACAATATGAAATAACTAATTCTATATAATTTAAACTAATTAAAACTATATAATTTATTTATTAGTAACATTATTTCTTGCAATTTAACTTCACTTGATTTATTACTTTTGTTGTTATTTTAATTATTATCTATTAAAGGACATTTTATTTTTATAAACTATCGATAAAAAGTCGATCAATGATTTCATAGCCACCTGCCGTGAAAGTTTTGACCCGAAGTGTAGTGTAGTGTAGTATAGTGTTCTTGTTGATTTTGTTACCAGATTCTATGTGTTAGATGGGTCGATAAAGAAAGTTCATAGAGGAGAGTTGATAAGGAAATTTAATACATTGAGTCCATTGTGATCACTTTTCGTTTTTAATAGCATTTACATATAAAAATAACGCTTCTATTAGAAATTCTAAACTTTACTTTTTTATGTTGCCTAAAGTAAAAATAGAATTTGTAGAGCATAGACTTGTATTGAGACGAGCATATTGCAGTGTTTAGACATATTTCCCTCGTGTCGGTACCTTAATATCACAGAGTGAAGTAATCCGATTATGTTTTGGGCCCAGGAGTCGTTGGCTTAGTCGACGTTACATGTATGAACACATTTGGCACTTGCATGTTCTAATCGGAATTATTTTTTATTTTATAAGTTTTGTGATCGCGAACACTGTAACCATATGTATGTTTCAATATCACATTTAAGTTATGATTTACGTTATTCATATTTTGCCAAAATGCAACAATTAATAGGGTTTCTTTAAAAAAAACGTACTTAATGTTTTAGTTATTTACGTAATGTACACATGTACCTAATTACGTTACGTTATTTTCCGCTTGGTGTGACAAGAACATTATAAGTATTGCGCAACAAATCATACCATTTTTGTGCTTAGAGAAAAAGTAGCTAACATAATACATCAACAAATTTTTTTCTTCTAGTTAAAATTATAATATTTTGACAACGAGTTTGCATGCGTGCACAACATGGCACGAGTGGTGTCTACAATTATTCGGATGTCACTCGCTCCAAAAATGAATATAAAGGATAAGAGACATCTGTTTCTGTTTCCAGGTAGTAACTAGAATTCAATTAAAGTTACATTAATAACTTACAGCCAAATTAAAAAAAACTTAATAACACAAAGGCGTTAAATATTTTATTTATACCAACTGCGACACAGTATTTAACTAATGCAGTTGTCATCTTTACATCTGATGTAATATTGTATGTAGTTCCTATATAAAGTAAATAAAATAAAAATAAATAAATAAAAATAATTTATAACTAAAGATGAGATTTTAATTTTAAATCGTTTCTTTTCTATTTAAGATTAAAGAACAAACAAAATCTATGATTTGCGAATTCCGGTAGAAACGCTGTTGTCTCTGGTATATAAGTGCTTTCTAGAAAAATATAAGGATATGTAAAATAAAGCTTTTTTCCAGACGAAGGAATTTATAATGTAAAATGTTAGTACATCTTAAAATAAAAATTGCAATTTTAATATCACCTAAATTAACATGATATTATACGTTACAATTAAATAGTTAATAATGTGAATCCTTATTGTTTTATCAGTTGTTTATAACTCGACTAAATTAAATACGTTGCGTGTAAAAAGGATAGAATAACACAGGTAAATAGGCATACAAATAAGGGCAATTATACACTTTCGAATTTTTAATAACCGTGTCCGATTTAATACAGCTACTTCATTTTGTAGTAATTGTCGCTCATCCAAAATAAACCGCTTAAATGCAAACGGTAGGTCTCTTCACCTGTTTTTCCTAGATCGACGTGCTCTATCTACTGCGACACCGTCACTTAGCAACAAGTGAGTTAAGCCAAACGTAGATCTTTTTCTGGCAAATAAAAACCTAAAAATTATTAAAGATATACATTTGCTAAAATTCTGATTAGATCTGTAGAGATCTGTGCGTTTGTTTTTTTATAACTAATTAACTACACGTCTAATTGAGATGAAATTCTTCGCCCGTGTAGAAAATACTCTAGCTTATAAAATAGGCTAACTTCTAAAAATGTCCAAATGAGCAGGCGGGTACTGCTAGTATATTATATAAAAAACAATTCGAAGGAATGCGGCAAAAAGTATATCTACTCGTATTTACTTGTTCATCAAAAACATGTGTTTTTGATAATAATTTAAGGTATAATATGTTCACTGAAACTATTGAATTCAGAGTGAAGATATGCGTGGTACGACCATAAGTCGTGATGTGTAATCCAGGTCTTATACGTTGTTATAAGTGCCCGTCCTTTCAGTAAACAAAAATACCGATTTTATTTTGACGGATAGTTGATAAGATGTGACCATTGTGAAATTAGCAGTAATAGCCGCATTTCAAGCATGTACGCGCATGCACACTGCGGTTAGAGCGTTAGGGAGCGTAGCTGATTTTTGTGTTTTTTCGGAAAATGGCGCCGAACAACAGGTGTCTGGATTGCATACAACATACGGTGCCGTATGATGACTCTGCCTATAAACGCAATTCGAATGTGGATTTATCCAGGGTCAGTGGTGGTTGCAGCCCCACAAATGTACGGGACACCGGTCAGCCGTCAGAGTCGGACGGCACAGGGGATGTTCCTGTTAGAATTACGACGAGATCGCGCCACTCATATGAGCTTGACAGGTAATTTTTTGTGTCTATAAATATAATGAAAATGGTTTTCTTTCTCATGCAATTACGTAAAAACTACTGCACGTATCGGTATGGGACTATTTGACGCGGAATCGTTTGTAGATGGTTCTAAGTTATTTATTTTTTTAATTTCATAGACTTTTCACCATTTTTCAATCAAAATCCAACTACAGGTATAAAATTTTCATTTACACCCAGCGAAGCGGGTGGGTAACGGCTTGTATAGGTATAAAAACATCATAGGGAACAAAAGATAAGTACAAAGAATTATTTTGGCACAATCTTTTTTAAGCCTTACGCGTGTGTGATAGAGCACACAATTCTTTATCACTTTAGTCTTACATTTTAGATTATTCTGTTGATTATTTGTTATTGATTAGATTGAGTAATAAACGATAAAAACAGAATTTCAGGAAAATTGGCGCTTACGACGTTTTTCCACTTAGCTTTCGATAAGTATGTTACATAAGTAAAAAAAATACGTTATAAATTTCGGTTGTTGTCTTTATTAATCACAATGAACTGTTTTGATATTAAGAAACAATTTGATATAGTTTTCGATGTCAACAATAACAAATACTGTCTAATAAATAATAATTCAGAACAGTCATGCCGCCATCTTGAAAATTTAAATAGAAAGTAATTTTCTATTTTGCGTGCCTTGAACTTACTCTTACATTCTATCAATATATAATCACTGAACATTATAGACAATACTCGTCAACATCAGTCTGGATAGAAGTATTTTCTAATTATACTGCAACTCAACCCTAGAAGTCAACACTAATTTGGTATAATTATGGCGGAACACAATAAAATGGCGGATGAATGACATGTTGTTATCTGCAATGTTATGATACATATTTTCAACTTCGTGTGTTTGAATTTATTCTTATATTCTTTTAAAATCATCTATCAATAGCCAATACTCGATCACATCAGTCTGGAAACTAGAATCTCCTAATTATACTGCAGCTCAACCCTAAAAGTCGACATTAATTTTGATAGTATAACTATAGCCGAACATAATAAAATGGCGGATGAAACACAAATACTATTAACATATTTCCTATTTTGTGTTCGAACTTATTCTTATATTCTTTTAAAACCATTAATCAATAGACAAAACTCGACCACATCAGTCTGGACAGAGGTCTCTCCTACTTATACTGCAGCTCTACCCTAAAAGTCGACATTAATTTTGATAGTATAACTATAGCCGAACATAATAAAATGGCGGATGAAACACAAATACTATTAACATATTTCCTATTTTGTGTTCGAACTTATTCTTATATTCTTTTAAAACCATTAATCAATAGACAAAACTCGACCACATCAGTCTGGACAGAGGTCTCTCCTACTTATACTGCAGCTCTACCCTAAAAGTCGACATTAATTTTGATAATATAACTATAACGGAACTTAATAAAATGGCGAATGAAGACACGAATACAATTTCTGTTATCATTTGTAAGGTTATTATACATATTTCCTATTTTGTGTTTGACCTTATTCTTACATTCTTTTAAAACTATTAATCAATAGACAATACTCGACCACATCAGTCAGGACAGAGATCTCTCTAATTATACTGAAGCCCAACCCAGTTATACTATCATACATTAAAGTCGACTTTTAAGTCGACATTAATGTATGATAACTATGGAGTTTGAACTTATTCTTTTATTCTTTCGATGTTCATCATCAATCATTAGACAATACTCATCCACATCCTCGCGATCCTCGCGATACAGGCTGAGCCTGTCATGGATAATATTAGAGAAAAGGAGCGAGGGCAACACTGGTTGGGAAAGGGTATAAAATGGATGTCGGTAGGGAGTTAACAAAATATAATAAAACTGAATAAAGTACAGTTTGCATTTGATTAATACTGTTATATAATTTAAATAATCCTTATTAAAGTCAACAACCTTTAGAGAGCCTAGTGTGGGGTCGCTGTAATTGAATCTACATGAATAATCTGTTTGTGTTAAATAATTGTGGTAATTATTATTATATAATTGTAGTTTGGACCTAATTCTTGTCTCCACATTTATAAGCTTTTTCTACCTCACTGTGGCCTACCGATTTATCTTCTCCTCACGATTTCAAAATCAAAGACAATAAGGTATTTATTTCTAAACGTGCTTAAGACGTTAGATCTACCTTTGGTTTACAACACAGATTTACATTAAAATCAGTAGTCTACAAAGAAAACCTGCACACTCAGAGGAATCGACGAAAAACTCAGACAGCTATCATTTTATAATACATGTTACAATAAGTGTATTAAATTACAATAATCAGAAAGCTAGTAAATGCGTGTGCAGAAAAGATTACAGTTTTGTTTTCGATGATATAGTTTAATTTACAGAAGGTAGTATTTTGTTCAATCAATGTACGTTTAATAACAAATCTAAATCTATTTTCCTTGATTGCGTAACTTCCTAATTAATGTTTCATTTTTGGGTAACTGCATTCGTTTTTATAACAAAGTTCCTCAGGAAATTACTCAATTAACAGAGAATAAATTTAGATTGGTTATAAAACGTACATTGATTAGACAATCATACTATAAACGATTTCAATTAAGATAAAACAATAGTGTGGAAATGATCTTCTCTGCACATGCATTTACTGGCTCAACGAAAATATTGTATTTTAATAAACCTTTTGTAAAATGAAGTTGAAAAAATAATACCTGACTGAGCTTCTTGTCGGTTCTTCTCAGTATCCAGGTTTTCTATTTGAACCGAACTAAAGTAGATGAAATCTACCTTGTAATTTAGTTTACTTGAATAAATTGATTTGACTTTCACTTTGAAATGTTATCTTAAAAACAATACATATCCCCACCCCATTCCAAGACAGACTTGTACTGCATTTTCTTTTTCGTTACGTGACCATTTCTACTTCAACCCTGCCATTCTACTACTAACAATGTTTGCAAAATTGTTCGTCTTTTGAACGAACTATCCCTATGAATATTTCGATCTCTAACTGCAGTCTCCACCAACTTCCGTTTTAAATCCCATTCCCCTTTAAATCACTTCTAGTGATTTTCTAACACACTGTATATCACATTCGTTTCATTTTTGTCTTCAATGCAAACAAATGTAGCGACTATGACATAGCTAGGGATGGCCCAGTTCACAAATGATTGACTCAGTTGTCATATTTATTAGTAAAAGAATCATTTTTAGAATTTTTCTCCGTTTGTGTTTGCGCTTCAATAAAAACTACCAAGAATTAAACGACTAATAAACGTCTTGATTGGTATAAAAATTTGTATTTTAAAAAAAAACTTAAAAATAAAGAGTAGGAGATTTTTATTGTTCGCTCATCGCAAACAATATTATTCTTTTGTTAATTCTGTCTTACATTTCGAATGAATTATGTCACTCACATATTAGAATGAACAAAGAGTGTCCTTTATGATATTAATTTGATCTAGGAACATAGGCAACCTTTAGGTGACACTACAAATTAAAAATAAAATTCTTGACAAATAAACTCAATTTTTGCAATTATGTGCTATATTGGATGATATTAGTTGTGAGTGCATATTTCATAGTCTCGTGTACATAACGGAAAAGCCGTGTTATTAGAGTGCCACGTGTAATACGTCGGACGGTGAAAATTCAGCGAAATTTTGGTTAGTTTCTTGTTTGTTTACATTAAAGTCGAAAATATAGGATGTAGGTAATATTCGAGTAAAATTTCAAGTTTCAAGGTCTAACTATTTTGGTCTTGATGTCTGACCGAATCTTATCTCTGGTATATCCTGAGGATGTTTCGTTGAGAAGCGAAACACGTGTCGACCATTCCTAACCTAACCATTCGTGGATTCGGTGCTGATTAGCTGACCGAATCCTATCTCTGGTATATCCTGCGGATGCTTCGTTGAGAAACGAAACACGTGTCGATTCGTAGTTTTTGGAGTTTGAGCGGAAAATAGCTAAAGATTTAGGAATTTAACACATGAAATGGATTTCCGCAAAGTAACACCTGAGTCTATACAATATCAAAAAAGATAGCCAAATCGGTCGACCCGTTCTATCAATGTTCTCAAGTGATGCTCCGTTATACATGAGACAATTGATTTTTATATATATGGATGATTATTATTATTATTACTAAATGGTTAGCAGATAGCAGTTGGCAACCAGACTCATATATTATATTTTACTATCTCTCCCGGACCGGCATAATATTTTAGGTATTGTAATAAACAGATCACGTGTTACGAATTGACGCAAGTTGATTGCCTGATATCGATAGCTGGCGCCGATATTGACGGCTGCACTTTTCCTTTTATGCTATCTTATCTGATCCACGCCATTTCTCATCCGAGATGGACAGAACTATAGAATATCTTTTTATTCCTTTTTTAAAAATGTAATAAAAATAATAAAATATATCAAACTAAAACCCGCGGGGTTATTATCTAAAAATTTGCAGACAGCGACAGCCACGCGATCACTGCGCGACCGGTGACTAATTGTATTAAAAATTGATATCATGTATGACGATTGCGTATCTATTATTCTTTGACCGTAAAATGCACTTTTTGCAGTAGATTTAGCGCCACTATACAAAATATTACATATATAAACTACACAAATTCTCGTTTTGACAGCAAACATCGCGCGATATTGGCTGTCGCATGCTGTCTGCAAGTTACGTAATAAGCGTGCCGTACGTCGTAAACACTTGAAAACGATATGTAATATTTGTAATTTGTTGAATTCATTCCTGTAATCGGAGGCCAGATATACATTCACTTGCTTCTTTAAGAGAGTCGGAGCTTTTTCTCTGACTAATGATTTCAAGAAATTACAGATATTCCATCTTCTTTGCAAGTAAATAGCTAGAGCTTTAAATATGCATTACTTTATTGCCGGTGTCGGAGGCCTATTCCTTATTCATACATCGATTACACCTTCCTTGGGAATTACTGGCGAAATAAAGAAAGTGTTAGAATTTCGTAGTTTTAAATTATTTGTTGATCAAATAAAACTCTAATATTCACGGACGTAGCTATTGGTTTCACATGGGAGATCAAATAATAAATAAAGGTGGATTTTGCCTGTGACTTGGCCGTGACGCCGTAAAAACGCAGAGTTCTAAACGCTAATAAAACCAATCTATAAACCAAAGATCCAATCGTGCAACTACTATTTTGTGTCACAGATACAAAAGGTGCAATCGAGGAATGTTAGCGTAGGCTAATAGGAGGAACTCTGGCCCCCTAAACACCACTCTTATATATACCTCCGTGTCAATATTGACCATGTTCATATCGACCGGTCACTGCGCAGTATCTCGTCGATGCTTGCATACTTCTCGCTTGCACATAATACCTACTGCTGATCCATACTTCCCTTCACACTTAGTTCCTTCGACCTCCACTTACGGTAATGAATTCAACAACTAACTGTAATTACTTTGAATATATTGCGGAGCTGAAGGCCTATTATTTTCACTCATCTACATTAATTTCTTCATTACTTCCAACTCCAGTGAAGGAATCAACAAAATACAGCTACTTCGGATTATTTGAAAATAAGTAATAAAGCGCTGAATGTGATTATCTTGAATATATGCCGAAGTCGGAGACCTATTATATTTATTCATCAATAAGTTCATAGTAAATTCATCAATTCATTATTTAGATCTCTAACTCTAGCGGGAATTCAACAAATTACAGGTATTTCACCTTATTGCGAGTAAGGAGTCAGACCTCTCTGTACTACTTTGAATTCTTACATTGCCGGAGTCGAAGATCTAATATATCACCCATCTACATTTCATTCCTCATGATTTATGACACAAATAGAAGTATGTAGAGCTTTAACTGTGTCCCTTGAATATTTACATTGCCGGAATGTATTATTGTAACCTATTAAATTATAGTTGCGTATTGTTATTGTTCATGTACAATACTTCTCTATTTTACTCTCATAACCTCCAAATCCGATAATGAATCAACGAGCTACATTATTTTGCCTTGGTGGTAAGATTTTGTCAAAACCGCAGTTAGGTTTTTACTATACCTAATAATTTTTTTTTTTTAATAATACTCCAGACAATTACACAGATTGTGTGACCCCAAACTAAGCAGTAAGCTTGTACTATGGGTACCACACCACGAACTCTGGGGGAGTTCCCAGTAACACCCAGACTCCAAGCCAATTTAGAAGTTTGTTTCCTAAATTGACCTGACCGGGGATCGAACCCGGGACCCTAGCTTGGAAAGCAGATGCATATGCCACTAAGGATTGCCTGGAAGAGTTCGCTTTAGCGATAAGGTGGTCCAAATTGTACTATCCGTAGTTTAATCCTATATTTGTAATATGCTTTAACCGGTGCAATGAAAAGTATTGTATTTCAGTTTTTCTCGAATTTACCAATGTTTCGGGTATTTTTTGCAATTTTTCTTAAAAACCTTATTCGGACTATTACGAACGTGTAAAAAAAATCTTAGCCGAATGGGTCCAACCGTTTTAAAATAATGCGCTTAGCAAAGAACGTTTCATTTTCATGTAAATAGATATTATAATATAACAGATTACGTGTTACGCGCCCGCTGATTGGCTGGTCGAAATTTAAGGCGACGCATTAATGAACAATATAATTTAATCTAAAATAGACCTTCTGCCATATGCACACGTGTGCGCGCTAACTTACGAAAAATACTAAAAAACAGTTATTTTCATTCATTTTAAAAACTATAATTAATTTTTAAAAATTCAACTGGCATTATGAAGAATATGCTTTGATTAAACTATACAGAAAATTTAGATTCATAAATCGGTCCCGTTGCTCCGAACAATGTAAATTTCTGTTTTAAAAGAGGTTTCTTTGATATTTTTTTGTGTTACCAATCAACCGTGTATCGCAACTGGCATAATGAAGTCAATGAAATGAAAAATCAGGTCACCGAATATCGCCTTCATGCGTTTTGTAGTCACTTCAAAAAATTGAGATCCCATCGTCAAAATTTCCAATGCGTCGCCTTAAGGTTGTACTCTTCTTTGCCTTTTTAATGCATTATATAAAGATTGTACGTTTTTAATTATCTTACAAAATATGATTTAATCTGCAGACGCCATTTTGTTTATCGAATTATCGACTTGGCCGTTTCAGATAAAACGGATAAGGAGATAAGCAACGAAAACGACTTCATACAAAACATGTACTTTTATTAACCCATATAAAATATACATTTTCTAAGAAATAAAGCTACTGCCAACCTACAACAAATTAAATTATTATTAGTATAGTAGGTATATGAAAAAATACTTTACTCGGTTTTACAAAAGTTTACTAAACTCGTGAGTTAATTTCAGACGACACGGAAATTGTTGATTTCACTAAACCTAAAATGTTGAAATATTTATAAAACTGTTTTGTGTGATTACTGATTAACTTTCTTAGGTAATACGAGTATTAACTAAAGTAAGTCTGATGCGCATCATCAACATACTCACTCTACAACTAAACTATTTAGTAAATTGAAGATAAAATTCTGTAAATTTTATTATGTTAGAACGGTAC
The DNA here is from genome assembly GCA_907165235.1 of Zeuzera pyrina. Classification (NCBI taxonomy): domain Eukaryota; kingdom Metazoa; phylum Arthropoda; class Insecta; order Lepidoptera; family Cossidae; genus Zeuzera; species Zeuzera pyrina. Next base: position 23,631,582 of record OU015627.1, read on the forward strand.
CTTCAATCTTTTATATTTTGTAAATTGAATATTCATGATATTATAAAATAAAAAAAATAAAACTTTAGTGAACTTTGCTTGATTTTACGAAACAGTAGATCAACCCTCGGAATTGAACTAAAGTATTTTTCAGATAAGTAATATATATTCGTGAGTTAATATGGTCTTGAATTCATACAAAAATCTTTCAGAAAACAGACAGTTCCCTCAGTTTTTACCGAATTTTTCAATTTTCCAGCAAATTTTTCCAATTTTTCTTAACCTCTGAAACCATGAATCCCATGACACAAATATAGGTAGGTATTATAGGTAGGTACCTATAATACGTACAAACATACATATTGTATGCTGTTCCTAACGGGGTAGTCAGAGACGACGGAGCGCCATGCTTCGCGCTCCTCACATATTTGTCTCTTCGAATCTCATCATTCTCCTCACGCATTTTCTTTTAAGTATACGGGTGCTTCTGACAACTCCATCAGCTAACACTACATACCTGTAGGGCGAGCACGAACTTTCGATAGTTTCGTAACGTAATCGTATCGAGTTTACTATACGATTACGACAGTCGCAGCACGAAGCGCATTTTACCAACTATCGAGAGATCGCTACGATTACGAAGGTGACGTCACCTTAACGTAACTAGGGGCTGGCAAGTTTGAGTAAACTACACAATTTATTGAATGAAGGGTGCGTCCTACAACGAAATCAGAGAAAGTTTTAGATTTTTATTTGAAATGTAAAACTCTATTATAATAAATTTATTAAAAAAGGAGTAAATCTATAAAAAATATATTCTTGTTTTACAATTGTGAATTATTTTTTAAAATAAAATTAGTTTTTATGTTTGATAGTTTCGAACGGCTTAGATTTGACGGTTTTTTGAAATAACCTCTCGATGTCACATTTCTTTATGTTAACACTATTGAGACTTGAAACATTCTTGCGGAAAAGTTTATTGCGTTTTTTGTGTACGTTTTGATTTTAATTTCATCACATGAAAATGAAAACAAGTCCCACACAATATTATTATTATTATGAAAAAGTATTTGTGCGTCTATTTATTCATTTATTAATTCATTGTCATTTTGTGAGACACAGGTACAAATATGGTGTTAATGTTGCAATATACTGTATGAGCCTCTGTGCTCCGCCTCATGCATGGCGTTACAAAAACATTTATAACAAAACAAATAACTCAGATAAATATTATTATAGTCATTAAATTTGGGTTAAAATTTATGCCATTAAATTGGATTTAAAATGTTATTAATTATTATATAGTCATTACTCATTACATTGCAATCAAAATTATATACGTGTCAAATAAAAAAATATAAATAAGTTTTTCTAAATATCATCATTAAAAAATTCGTCAATGTAGTAATACGTCTTTTCTAATAGAAATTTCTTTAATTGTTTTTTGTAAATATTCAAATTAGTGCTATCTTTTATAAACTTCGGTAATTTATAATATAATTTAGGTGCCAGAGCAAAAATTGTATTGTGGAATAATGTAGTCCTACATGCAACGAGACAGAGATTTCCACAACGCCTTGATCCTTTTACACTATCAAATAGGTTTCTATTGTATTTAACAAAAATAAGTACTTCATATATGTACATACACGGAAGTGTCATTATTTTTAATTCTTTGAAATGATTTTTACAGCTGTCTCTTTGCTTTAAATGACAAATCGATCTTATGCATCTTTTTTGTGCTCTGAATACTAATTCTTTCCCTTTTGCATTACCCCAAAATATAATGCCGTATCGTAATATCGAAGCGACATATCCGTGGTAAGCTGTCAATACTGCCGAACGATTTACTATTTCACTTAATTTATAAAGTGCATATGAAAATTTGTTTATTTTTTTGTATGTTTCATCAATATGGGTATTCCATTTCATGTCGTTATCAATATATAATCCTAAAAATTTTGTCGTGTTTATCTCATCTAGATATTTACCACCGTACTCAATATTAAAATTTAAACTAGTTTGTCGTTGTCTAAAAGTCATTATTTTAGTCTTATCTAAATTAATTAAAATATTATTAGATTGCAGCCAGTAAATTATTATTTTCAAACAATCGTTAATTTCATTTTCAAACGTATTCAAATTATTGTTATTAAATATCACAGTACTATCATCGGCAAATAACAACACGGGATAATTTATTGATTTCGGTAAGTCATTTATATAAATGATAAATAGCAATGGACCCAAGACGCTACCCTGAGGCACACCATATTGAGAAATACGTTCGGTTGACGTATATGTTACTTCGGTCCTAGTTTCTGTGCAAAAGCGTTTAATGCACGTGATTTGTTTTCTATTATCTAGATATGATTTTAATAGATCATTAACATTACCTCTAACTCCATAGCAGTTTAATTTTTGTAATAATATATTATGGTTAACATAATCAAAAGCTTTAGTCATGTCCATATAGAGAGCTGACACCGGCAACCTCTTATCCATTCTTGTCATAATTGTAGAAAGAAAGTCGTATATTGCCATATTTATTGTCATATTTTTCCTAAATCCCTTTTGTTCGTCAGTGAATAGATTATTATTTTCAAAATAAAAGTATAATCTCTTATAAATTATTTTTTCCAGAATTTTAGAAAATATTGATAGTAATGCTATACGTCTGTAATTTCTTATATCTTCTCTATCGTCTCTTTTAAATAATGGTTTAATTATAGTAACCTTCAATTTATCTGGAAACTCTCCAGTTTCCAAACATAAGTTTGCGATATGACTAATTACTGGAGCTATGAGCGGTGATACGAATTTTACTACTTTTGTGCTTATTTCATCATACCCAGTGCTGTTTGTATTGTTAAGCTTGTTTATAATTTCAGTTATCTCACATGGAATACTGGGCATTAAGAACATTGAATTGTTGTTGACAAAATTACACGTATTTATGTTTTTATTCAATTGCGGTTTTATTTGATCAATAAAAAAATCATTGAACGCTTCTGCAATTATAAGAAAATAAACTTAGTATGTCATGTAAAATGTCAAAGAATATGTCTAAATTTTTTAAGATGTTCTTATTATTCGGCACTCTATAGGTACATATAACTATGATTTTGTGCTCAATTAACTCGATTGCACAAGTTTCTACTACATTTGATACACAATATTTTAAAACTTCTTTAATGTCTCTGAAGTTATGAGTCTTTTTAACAAGAATACACGAACCACCACTCCTATTTGCTCTCGTGAAACAGGCACCTAGTTTAAAATTAGGAATATTTAATATATGTAAGTCCTCAGAGATCATATTGTGTTCTGTAAAACAAATTACGTCAGGAAAATTCAAAACAAGATCATTCAAAGCTACAGTCAACATGTCCGATTTGTTAATTAGTCCATTTACGTTTTGATGCATCACATGTATATACTTATAAACGAAAAAAATCATTATTATTATATTTACGTACTTGTCCAGAATCAGCGCCGTTAGAGCCAAGAATCAATTCACTGTTTTTTGCGGACGTATCTGTTTGAGTTGATTGATTATCTTGTTCAGCAAAGAATTCAGTCTGAGTGGATTTGTTTTGTTTTACTACTGTACATTTAAAGTTTATTTCTTCATTTGTTTTAACATATTCATTATATTTAAATCTGTAGTCAATTTTTAAAATTTCTCTTAAAACATAAGAGTGATATGTTGATGCCAAAATTTCTCCTGTTAGGAATATATTGAACATAATTCATGTCTACATATGTCACATTAATAAATTTACTACACATGAGTTTCGTTACATGGTTAAGTGATTTTTCGTTCAATATCATATTGTAAGGAATCTCGGAGACAATAACATTAGTATGAGTAACAGAATGTAACCATAGCAATAAATTAGACTGAAAGTCATACGGATTTACATCATTTGTTCCACTTAATAGTATAATATAATCTTTCTTAGACAGGTTTTTTATTTCATTTTTAAAAACATTAATAACATTATCTAATCTAGCACCGCTTTTACAAAAAGACATTACTCCGTATTTTGAACCCAATAAATTTTGTAAATTTGGTTGCACGTTTATTCCCTGTTGATCAGAAATAATAATTACTCTCTTCCTTTTACGAATATCAAAAGTCTTACATTCTTCTTTTTTAACTTGTTTGCCTCGAACCAACTGGTCACCCAATATAATTATTTTTCGCTTTTCTGTACTAGTTACGCCATCTGTTGGCAACTTTACGTAACCATGTTTACTTGATACAGCTTGCTTAATTGACAGTTTGCGCGATATTATGTTAATTTCTTTGTGTGAAATGTTTTGATTTTGTGGTAATAACAAATTACGTTTTGCAATAATGTGTCCATTAGAAATTACAGACTTTGGTGTAGTCAGCGTAGTATTCATAGAATCAGTTTTTCTTAAAATAGGTGTAGTAGTGTCAGTATAAGGAGATTCAAATTTTTTTGAGGTAGGTATACAAAGTTTCTTTAATAATGTAATTGCCTTATTTTTTTCTGACAGCTCTTGTTTAAGGTTATTAATTTGATAATTCAAGTTTGTAATTTCCCCATGTGCACTAGCTAATTCTATATGTGTCTGCTCTAACTGATGTTTTAATTCTAATATATAAGATGTATCTAACGATGTTATATCTGGATGACTTCTTGTTGATATATCCAGCATAGTTGAGTTCATAACTGAACTATCGTTTGTGATATTAAATAAATTTATTTCTGAAGTTAATTCTCTAATTGGTTTCCTGATTGTGATGTTATCCATTTTTTTTTTGCTAATTATATTCTTCTTTTCTTTTCTTTATTGCTATCACTCTTTTTTCTTTTCACAAAAGCACCAAACAGCATACACACGCTAAACACTTAACACAACTAGATATGTTGAGATTGAAGTATTATGCAACATCTACTTTAACGGAATTATTTGTGTTACGACTTTAAAAACAGGAGATAATTGCGTAAGTTTCTTCAAAATTCGCATGAATAACACTTGTACATAATAACTTTAAGCATTTAACTCTATTACTTTTCAAATTTAGTTATAAAATCACATGAAAAAAAAATTTTCTTTTTGTTAAATAATCAAATTTCCTAAACTTAAACTTCTGTCATCCTGATTTACGTTACCATACGTCAAAATATGGTTCGTGCGCGTGATTTTAATCTATTTCAATACAAATGGCTTACGTTACCTTTACGTTACGTTACGAAGGCGATAAGAAATAGTTCTTTTTACGTCCTATAGGGGCGCTGCACTAAAAGTCATACAATTTGCTAACGCTTACGATACGAATACTTTGTCGATAGGATTTGTGCTCGCGCTACTGTACTCTTTACTATGTATATACAAGGTTAATGTGAAAGAAAACCCGCCGGAGTTTCAACGCGTCACTGTTGACTTTTATATTGCAGATATAATAATTACGGGATACGTTTATTTTGTGTACAATATAAAAAAACATTCATTTAATAAGAAAAAATGTACAACCCTGTCATTATGATCTATATTCCAAAGGTTTGCTAGCGACGTAAAAACGCTAATATTAGGGTTGCCTCACTTTTATTTATTTTACGTTTGAGGTTTTACATTAAAACTATTGACTTGGCGATTTTTTGTGTGTAAATGTACCTATAAGACTAAATGTATTGTTTCAGGTACAAAAAGAATATTATGTTGATATTCAACCAGACACGCGACGCACGCAACCCGCTCTTGGCAGATGATGTTCTACGTGTGAAAAGGACCTTTGAGAAATTCCAGTTCGAAGTGGAAGTGTTGACTAATTTGTGCTGGGACGAATTTAAAGCACAGTGCGACGAAAGTAAGGCTTTATTTATATTTATGTGTCTTAATGGCGACTAGTAAATTTATTTCATTCGTTTATTTAATTTATAATCAGTAAAATATAAAAGAATAGTAGACAAGTCCCCGTGCGAAGCTGGAGTAGGTCACTAGTATTCATACAAAGAAATAAAAAAGGGACCAGATGAAGATTAGATAGATAATGCGAATCCCCAGTACTGCTCATTGCGGCATCTATAAGGGCGCATATATTTGACACGAATTCTTTCGCACTGATACAACGCGGAACCGCGCGGACATCGCGCAGTAGTTAGTTACCAGAAATTCGAACGTTGTTGCCCAGTAAATAAGAGTTTACATTCGCTTTTAATAATACACGAGAATGTCAACCGCGCGACCTCCGCGCGGCGGCCGCAAGAAAGTTTTCGCGTCGTGTGTGTCTGCGCTGTAAGTCTTTAATCTATATTTAATATATTATGATGAGCATAGAACATAAACTAATGTAAGTCGCTCATACGCCGATGTGTGCTCCAAGCATTTTTTTCCCGTTCCTATGTTGCTAATTGCTATGCAATCAAAAGATATAGCTTTTCTATTCTTTCCTAGATCAAAGAAACGCTAACAGTATACATTCCTTTTCTCTGCGTGAGTTCATTTCATTGGTTATTTAGTGATATTGGTATTAGAATATGAAATACATGTATGATGTTGATATTTTATTTATTTTGTCAGTCGTAATTAGTGTCAGTCTTAATTAGTGTCAGTCATAATTACTAATCTCGTTTGGTGCTGTTTCGGAGCTAGATCGGTGCTGGTTAGCTGACAGAGTATAATCTCTGGAATATCCTAGGGATGCTTTATTGAGGAACGAAACATATGTCGATGGAAACACTTTAACACTTAATTAAGTTGCAGATGATCATGGTCTCCTCTAAGTATGCATTTAAATTAAAGTATCAAACCGCAACATTAGAAAATTTCAATATTTAAAATTTTTATTATATTATATTATTTTATTGTTATTATTTTTTTATCGATATTTTAAATATTTTAAAATATCGATATCTTGTGGTCGATAATATCGGAGTATCGATATTTTAGCTAACCGTTTGTGTTCTGCCCGTTTCTAATGTGAATGGAACTTTACACTAGTTTAATTTTAATTCAGCATCAATTTTAATAACGGACAATGATGATCCTATAATTTTACAACTATTTTAAAATTTGTTGATTTTTTCGCGATTAATTTTTAAATGATTTGAGCAGTTTTATTAAATTGGTGATGTTCGAATGAAAGCTATCAATAGTTTCTTATGTGGTGAGAACTAATGGAGCAAACCTGGTGCACTGAGCACTATATGCATTTATATTACGGATGGAGGTTCTTACAGCTTCAATTCTAGGGCAATGCTTACAAGTTTGCTTATGCAGAGTTTGGTGTGTTTGGTGACCTCGGTCTTCATGTCTACGAAGACTGAGAGTTAGGTTAGGATGTGAATACATATAACTTCAACTCTTTATCTTGAAATGTTTGGAGACAAAAATCTTGATAAAAAACTTCAGAAAAAGCCCTGTTTTGTACAAGATCCAATTGAATCTAAGACATTACAGATTTTTAAAATGATTTTTACTAAAATTTTTGAAATCGGTTGTTTTTGAGTTTATACATTACAAACAAACAATTAAAATGTTCTCTTCGTGGTACTAGTATAGATTAAACGTGAAAATAAGTCTCATTTGTAGTTTTCAGACGCGACTTCAGTGAGTATGGATGCTTCGCATTACTGGTCTTCTCGTTTGGCGAAACTGATAATGTAACCGGAACAACTGGAATAAAGCGAGCCCTTCGAGGCGTGGTCAACGACAGCCAAATGTTGAAATACCTCACGACCAACGTGCCGGCCACATTGACCTCCAAGCCAAAAATATTCATTACCGAGGTAAATACCAATAGACCTTGATATGACTAGCACATACAACATGATAGCCCGCATATAACCACAATCTTATATCAATAAGGCATCAATCACAAAATGATCCTGCTAAGTAATCAAAAAGAGAGGTTGCAGATTACTTACCAGGATTTACTTAACAGTCTTTATATAACAATGTGTCGGATCATATTACGATAGAACGCATATGAAAATAAGAAATATAGACACATAATCTTTACGCTATACCTCTTTAAGGGTATAAAGCATACAGATAATGAAGCGTCAAACAGTAAGAGTGTTTCTTTTGAAATATCAGCACGGTCAACTTTGATTTCTTTAAGTCCCTATTGTAAAAATTTAATTTCTGTGTAAGAATCACAGGTACACGTTGAACCACAACATTAATTTTGTCCTTACTGTTTCGCATAATGTAAGTTCTCTTCAGAACAAAATCTGTTACAAGTCAACGCGGGAGAAAATCGAATTCGTTAAGGGTTCAATCTTGTATAATGTTACGACAATACTCTTAAGCATTTTGGAATTCTATATTTTATAAACTACATATTTATTAAGCCATCTAAGTCAAATTCTTTCATTGAAATATTATATGAAATTTGTTACACCTAAAAATTCATATCTTTTTATTTAACTTATCGAGGTACAATTAAGGTTGTGTATAAAATTAATTTGTTACACATATACAAGGTAAATGTGAAAGGGAGTATAAATCCGCCGGAGATTCAACGTGTTACTGTTGACTGTTATATTGCAGATGTAATAATTATGGGATACGCTTATTTTGTTTTCCATACAAAAAAAAAACATTCTTTCGATAAGAAAAAATGTACAACCCTGTCATTATTCCCTTTATTCCAAAGCTTTTCTAGCGGCGTAATAATGTTAAGATTAGGGTTGCATCACTCTTTTTTTTAACTTTGAGGTTTTACACTAGAACTATTGATTTTGGTGAAGTTGTAGAATACAAGTTTTCCGTTGTCATGGATACTTTAGTACCCTTTCGTATTTGCCCAAACTTTCAAAATAACCTTGTGTATAAGATCCAAAAAATATTATTACACAATATTGTTTCTCGACACCTAAATTGTTAGTTTATACAAAGATATTAGCCCTACCGCATAAGAAAATAAATTGAAGACAAAACATGTTGTAATTTAACGTGTGCGCCTTTGGTTAATACATAGAAAATGGCTCTAACGCATCCCAGTCACTCTATTTTACTTCGTAAATCGCCGTCAGCTGTTCCTTAGTCATTATCTCTACATGTTCCACTATATAAGGCAATTAAAAATATCATTATAACGTAAAGAAGCGACGTTCACCACCTGTTCCCATCACTCTTCACCTCTTACATTTCCCGCAGGTAGAAACAAAGCTACGTAGTCTTTATACGCGTCTCGTCCGACTCTATAATTTAGAAAGAAAAGAGATTGTGTATATTGCTGACGTACAGCGTTGTTTCTATCGATCCCTGGAGTAATTTACATGCTGCTTAGAGTTGCATTAACCCATTCAGTGCCGGCAACGCATATGTTGTGTTTTGATAAGTTATTCCTGTGTGCTATCAACGCACTAGTTGCGTTGAGCACCCTTGTCGATATAACTGTTAATTATTCAGCGTGCGTTGATAATATTAGCTATAGATGTTGCTAATATCGTTCACAAAATGTCATTCTATATAATAACACTGTTGGTTTAAAAAAAAAACTATTTTCATTTCTAGTCGGTTTTTCTGGTGACTGATTGGTTGGTTTCTTAAAAAGAACTAAACGATTACCAATTGTGACTGCTTTGTTTTAAAAAGGTGTTACATATCCTTCGGCGAGTATTAGCTATTTTTATATATAGTCTATCAAAGGTTTATTCTAGTATAACATAGTGTTTTCGGTCACATAAAAATTTCAACGCAAATGGTGCATTCAAAAGCACATAGTAAGAAAAAAGTATTGAATGGCTTCATATAACAAGGTGCAGTAAGTAACGTAATATGGCATTCTGGAAAATATTATTAGTTATCATGATGATGAACTATAGGAATTTACTGTAGTTGAACTATTTTAGAGTGATAAAGGAGTTTATGAATAGACCCTTGGTTTTTATTTGTATATTCATACTTACCTTTTACGGTTACGTTAAATTTTGTTTATGCAGTCGATAATATCAGTTAAAATCAATATCCAGCAGTCGACACCAAGATTGAAAAGTAATATATATTATTTCGATATTTACCAGTTATTGCATAACTTATTTCATATACTGAACGCAATTGGTGCGTTCTCGGCATGATTCAAAGATTATTAGCCGCATATGCCACCAACTCATCTCCTGCGTTTCAGTTTTTTTAATAGTTATAGACAAAAATGGATAAAATAAATGAGATAAAAAGACATAATAGACAAATTGAATGGGTTAATGCATAGATCAAACCGGACGTGGACCCAGGGACTCATGCGCTTTTAAAATAACTTAACTTTCCTAGTACTAGTCTGTATCAGTGTAGGCAATTATTGGGTCCTTACATATGAAATTGGCGTTTTGTACGGGAGGAATATAAAGTAAATTTTTTTTTTTGTAAAATATATTTAATTAATCAAAGTGTGCACCGTTGTTATCTATGCACTTTTGCCATCTCATAGGTAGTTCATTGATCCCTTTACTAAAGAAACCATGAAGGCGAGAATCAATAAACTCTTTGAAGGCGGTTTGGACTGCCGCATTGGAGTTGAATTTTTTTCCTTGTAAGAAGTTGTCCAAATTCCGGAAAAAATGGTAATCTGTTGGAGCAAGGTCCGGGGAATACGGTGGATGTCGCAGACATTCCAATTGTAGCTCATCTAACTTAGTGGTTGTTTGTTGTGCAGTGTGTGGTCTTGCGTTGTCGTGAAGCAGCAGTGGCCTAGAGCGATTGACCAATCTCGGTTGTTTAGCAGCTAGTTCTTCCTTCATGGTTTGCAGTTGCTGACAATAGATATCTGCCGTAATCGTTTGGCCAGATTTTAGAAAGCTGTAGTGAACGACACCGGCGCTAGTCCACCAAACACTCACAAGTAACTTTTTCTGAGTCAATTTTCGTTTAGGGCAGGATTTGGCTGGGTCTCCAGGGTTCAGCCATTGCGACGAGCGCTTCCGATTATCGTACAGTATCCACTTTTCATCACAAGTAATGATTCGATTTAAAATCCCTTCATTATTGTGTCGATTGAGCAAAGTAACACAGCAGTCGACGCGTGTTTGCAAGTTCGATTCACTCAATTCATGAGGTACCCATCGTTCAAGTTTTTTTACTTTCCCGATTTGCTTCAAGTGGATTAATACAGTTTTGTCACTTACCCCGAAGCCTGCAGCTATCTCTGAAGTGTTTTGTGATGGATCCGCTTCCACAATATCCTTTAATTCTTCATTTTCCACTTACCTCTCCGGCCGTCCACGGGGTTGGTTCTGAAGGTCGAAATTTCCAGAACGAAAACGTTAAAACCAAAAACGTACCGTGCTTTCTTTTGCGACTCCAGCGCCGTACACATCATTAATCCTTCGAGTTGTTTCTGCAGCACTGGTGCCACGGTAGAACTCGTACTCGTAAAGATACCGATATTTCATGTTTTCCATTGTGCGGTAATAAGCGACGCCAAAAAAAAAATAATGAGGAAAAAAACAAATGAATGACTGTTTTCAAAACTCAAATGTACCAGCTAAATGAATTTATAAATTTGAATTTGGAATTCTTAACCAAAGAGGAGATATTTCAGATCAAAGTGGTCAGTACGACAAAACGCTAATTTCATATGTAAGGACCCAATATAAGTTTAACAGCTGATAGATTCTTTAAGTAGTAAAATGAGAAAGTAATTGTAAATTTTTGTCATTTTCAGGATTACAGCAGCAAACCCGATACTGACTTATTGCGACTAGTTCGTTTTAACGACTTATTGGTTCTAAAGTTGCCTTTGTCGTACAGAATCATTGAAAAACGGAACTTGTTTCAAACGTTATGCAACAAGGTGGATCGACTTGGTGATAAACGCAACTTCAAGGAGATCATCGACGAGAGTATACAATCTATTGAACATAAGTTTATCCCCACCGGACAACACATATCAGTGTTTAATTATAAGTCTATCAACACCTTGGGACAAAAGGAAATTATATTTATGAGATCTCGTTAATTAATTTGTATTATGAGAGTCTGCTTCATAACATTCTTAATCATGGATGAATTAGACCTTCATAATAATTTGTAATTAGATTTATTGAGTAATGATACATTTAATATAAGTACCTCATTGAAATTGCAATTTAGCCTAAATTAGTAATAAGTAATTTAAATTTGACTTAACTACTAAGTAGAGATAGTAAATATACCCCTTTTGTTTCTATTGACCGTCAAACTCAAAGTCAAATCAATTTATTCAAGTAAACCCAATTACAAGGTATTTTTGAACGTCAAATCTACTTTACCGTGAAACATTTTGTCGCTGTGTTCTTTATTTAAAATAATTATGTCGAATTTGAACTTAATGAGAATTTCGGCACAGAGTTACCGATCAGAAATTTCGGTACATAATTACCCGCCAAGAATTCCTGTACAAAATTACCTGTCAGGAATCCCATATCAAATCATTCCATATATTACTTAAAAATTTGTGTAATAAATCATAGACAATGTGGTTATGTCACAATAGATGATAAGAAAAAAATTAGAATAAAAAAACACAAAAAAATTACAAAAAGAAAATAAAAAAAATATAGCTAAGTAGATTAAGTACAACTAAGAACGTTTCCACTAAAATTTTTCTATTTGTTTCTATTAATTTCTTGTTTTTGTTAGTTGTATTAGTGATGGGTAAATTCGGTATTTCAAATAGGTCGTGTACATCCAACTCTATGGAACTCCATCGAGATCCCGTGTCCGTGAACCTGTATGGGACGGACTACAGGAAATTTCGTTGTGGCTCCCGACGCATGAGATCAGTGTCATGCTTTCATTCACAGATGTTTAATTCACTCTGCCGGATACGTCATAGATACGTCCGATTTAAACTTAGATGTACTTTCAACAGTACCTTAAAGAATAACAAGTCCATAAACACATATCCATCCAGATCTACCCATTTCTAATATCGATAAATAATGTTGTCAAACTAATTATTGAACACGACTGTACTCACGTTTAATCGGTATAGGTACCGACTAGTTTCGGACCTATTGGAGGTCCTTCATCAGTGTGAGTGGGATGAGTTCGCGGACGCGCCCCATCTCGCACTGCGCGCTTGAGCTCGCAACACGCGGCTTGACAGGGCAGGGGTCGCGGAGTGCGTCGGCGATGATGACGAGCTCGGCGAGACCGATGCGTTTATGTCTGTTTACGTGCAACTTTGTGTCACGCAAGCTCTTTGAAGCCATCGAAATCGATGGGCCCTGCCGCCTACTTGGAAATCCTTGTTGTTAAATACGACGCGGAAAAAGTATGATAGTGTTGACTATTATATAGTGGACATCGTGAGTACATCTTGCGCGCTCGTAAAGACCAACAGTGACGTAAACGCATCGGTCTCACCGAGCTCGTCGTCATCGCCGGCGCACTCCGCGACCCCCGCCCTGTCAAGCCGCGCGTTGCGAGCTCAAGCGCTCAGTGCGAGACGGGGCGCGTCCGCGAGCTCATCTCACTTACCCTGATGAAGGACCATAGGTCCGAAATTAGTCGGTACCTATAACGATTAAACGTGAATACAGCCGTGTTCAATAATTAGTTTGTCAATAATGTCTCACAAAAGTTTTAATAATTTAAATAATGTTGTATTTGAATTAGGAGATTCTGGTATAAAATTACCTGTCAGGAAATTCGATACAAAGTTACCTACTGGGAATTCCGATTCCAAATTGCCTGCCAGGAATATCATATCAAAATTTCGTATGTAATACTCAAGAAGTTGTGAAACAAGCCATAAATAATGTTCCTATGCAATAATAGATTTTAAGAAAAAAAAATTATTAAAAAAATCAAAAAAATAACAATACGAAAATTGAAAAAGAAGTGTAAGTTACGGGAGTAAATAACTTAACTGATTTTTTAGACCCATTCATAGTTATACTTGAACCAGTATAACTATGAATGGGTCTAAAAAATTGGTGGTATAGAGCTGAATGTTTTGTTTTATTATCTTCCTTCTAAATCAGAGGTCCCCAAACTCTTTTGTCTCGTAGACCACTTGCCATGTTTTTCGGTTCTAGGTAGACCACACCCTCTGTTTAGCTATTAGGAATTGCATTTTTGCAAATTCATCAACTTCAAATGTGTTTTTCACTGATTTCTAACTGTAGCGAGGTGTAGAGTGAAAAAACAATAAAAAACACGTTAAGTTTTGTACATTTATTAATGAAATTTAAATTAAGACGAACGAAAATAAAATTTAGTATGTATTACACAAAATCGCTAAGCAAAAAATAAATGGGTTTTCGTGCGAGGGATGGACCTGATGCTTTGATAATCAATTTTCAATATTTGGTACTTACCAATTTAGGTAGGTTTATTCTTAATCTTCTCGGTTAGTGATGTCTAGTTTGCATCGTTTTTATCAATTTAAAAAAAAAAGATTATAAATTCGACTTGTATGTTTGTAATATTGTCAGAATTGCACAGTATTTGTATGTTTGTCTATACCAGTTTCTAAACATGTGTGCTAAATTTTATAAGTGTATGAATGTATATTTGTATGTACGTTTGTATGTTTGTCCACGCATATCTCAAAAACTATAAGTCGGATTGCAAAAATTCTTATTTAGTTGGACTAGGTATTAGGGAAAACTGCAAATTTAATCAAAATCGGTTTAGTAGGTTTTGAGATAGATAGTTAAGTGTGTATCAGTCACCAGGAAAACGTGTTGTTAGCTTGACAGCATAATTCTAATACACGTCATTACTCGTTATGCATGTTGCTTTCTTTTCAATGGTTGCATGCAATTATGCTCTAGCTAAACATCGATGCATCGATGGAAATTTCAAAAAAAGGATAAACGTTGAATCTTGGTAGTCGTAGTATCAATGACTATAGTCATTGCGTATTGCGTAGTATGCGTATCACAGATTTAGTATTTGTAGCAAGCTACAGATGCGACAGTCACTTTACCGTAATTGTTATATATTTCGTTTTGGCGCTACTGTCGCCTACTTTTTTGACAACCGTACCAATACTTTTTATATATCGTTATGTAGGTATATTCTAGTGATTCCGAAAAACCACAAACGCAGCGGTTTAGGGGATTATTTACATCAAACAACAGAGGAGAATAGTCATTTCAAGATTCTCAATAAGCATGAAATCGAAGAAAACACAAGGTAAAGTAAAACTTAAATCGAAATAGAAAAGTAGCTAGTCTATGAGTCAGACTGACAGTACACTGACAAGCAATTGACTTTTAAGGCGAATAGTCAAGACGGCAGAAGTGATTACAGCGTTATTACAACTTGTTCGGAACTAAAACTGTAAAGCTTGATGCGTATGCAGTACGAGTACCTACTAAAGCGTAAGCGGATCTATTCTCTTTGTACCTATTGTAGAACACTCCCAATGACTAAGGAAACTAGTCATTGAACACTCCACATACCCCGCCTAACCGTTCCCGCCCCGAACCCCCGCGAATCGCGGCGATGAGCGCCGAACGCGCCAGAAGTCGATGACATTTATTCCAAATATTAAGACTGGCACTGACCTCAAAAAAATCGTTGGCATATTTAATTTAGATTTTTTCAAAGATAAAACTTTTATTTCTCCCTTTATAACTTTGAAGTCGGTTTTTTTTGTTAGAAGATTGGCAACTGCACTGAAATTCTTTTCCACTAGGTATAAAGACGGAAAAACAATTTAAAACTTTCTCGCGATATGCCATATTATGAATATGTAACTTTGACTTTGAAGGTACATCTTTTTGAAGCCAGAACAGCGATATCCGTTTCTAAACTGTACCTTAAGTTCTTAGTTAGTGCTTATTCCGATTGTAATATGACATCTGTTTCTTCCACGTCACCATATGAATTGATTATCCCTTATCCATTGTGGTATTACCATATTCAAAACATCTTCAAACCTTATTTTAAAATCTGAATAGTGGGCATTTAAATATTGGACGTACGTTAAAACGTCATCTTTATGGAAGTTTGTCTGCACTTGGTCTGCGCCATGGACGTATCGTTAGAGTGATAAGTCCATGGTCTGTATAGGGAAAATTATATATACTGAGTTTGTCTGTGGCAAACTGGGAAACTGAGAAAATTCGCCTCGTCTAATGTTTTGCTTCATTAGTTTCATTCTGGCAAGAAGCGGTGAAATTATGGACTTTGTTTGGATCAAAAGGCAGTCACCTTATAACTGCAAGTTAACCTCATTAAATTTACTAAACAAATCTGTTGAACAGGCAATGTTTGGTTTCCGCTTGATTAATTATAACATATCTTCACGTTGATTAATTATGTTGGTTAAAATTGAATCTTTAGCATACAAAAACTCCAAAACAATGTCAAAAAGAGCAAAAAAACTTGTTAAACATAAGCCTTTCGACAGCCATCGTACTTCAGCGTGAAGGAGCAATTGATGAAACTTCTCGTCATTTTAATAAATCAAATAACCGCGTATTCAACGCGTTGCTTCGAATTCTGTTTACCGCGTCAATGACAAATTGAAGAGATTCATGCAATCCACCACTCAGATTTCTGGCAACTAAATGTTATCGATGGATAACGTAGTGTATGTAGTGTATTGCTAACACCCCGGGTACATTTTTTTTTCCCTCATGAGTTGATGAAGAAAAAGACTGCTAATGGAATACTGTCTCTTTCCTCATATGAATTTGTTATTTCTGTTAGTCGTGTTTTCTACTCTTAAGTACTTGTGTTTAAGTTTTGAGCACGTCATGCTTTTGATAAGGAAATATAGTACATATATAAATATAAAATTATAAATAATGTAAATATAATGTAAATATATATTAATAAAAAAAAATTGAAGAACAATTATTATATGTCACGTTGTCCCGTCCAGGAATTATCATTTATTATGTATTATTAATAGTTTTGAGCCTCGATATAATTTTGTTTTAAATGGCTTACAAATCCACGGCAGCCCAACTAAGGCAGGTCTACCATCCGTTGCTACTAATATTATATTTTATAAAGGGATTGCTTTTTCCATGAAGTAATCATCCAAAAAATTTGTTCGTCTTTAGTGGCTGTTGTCAAAGTTCTCGCGAAGTGCAGTTCCTCGTGGATTTCCTGATCCACAATGAAATAAACGAACATATGCCAATAATGATGAGATCCAATATCGTGGACTCCCGTTTTCGTCTCACGGACAACTAATTCTTTTTTTCGCTCACATGGATCCCTTGTAGGTCATCGACCCCTGGGGTTCAATTTAGACCACTTTTGGTATCAATATGTTAGAAGAACTGAAAAACCTGATGTTTCGTGATTACGTCGAAACGAAGGTATGTTTGATTTCTTTTTTCCAATTTCTATTGAATTATTATCCAAATAGAAAACAGTTTTCATATTAGATATATAGCAGATATATAACTGTGCAGTTGTACACAGACTAAAACTGTGGTCATAGAGAAATTTGATGAAATAAGTAGTACAATTAATGATTGTTAATCACGAAATTGATAGGGACTTAATAGATTTCACTAATTTGTTATTTTCCATTTAAATTGCAAGATACAGCGTAAATATTTATGCGTGCTTTAAATTCAGCCTACAAGATAGAAACGGTAACAGAAAGAGAAGATAGAAATTAAAGAGAATTTGTTAAATTTGTTAACGCCTACAAGAACTAAAATGCAAGAATAACGATGAAAAGAACTGCTATTGACTTTTTGTAACACAGCTTTCAATCTTCAATAATGAAACTGCAGGGATTATTGATATCATTATACGGTGATTATTAGCGAACAATTGTTAATTAATTTATTAGTGACTACCTTAAATTGTCTTTTGATTAAAAACTGCAACCTGTTACACAAAATATAATATTTACACATCAACCGCGTTACAAGCCCCGTTTACACTTTGATTAGTGATTGATATGATTTGACTATCAGTGAGTAGTAAAAATAAAACTTTACATTAGTAATTAATTAATCTGTGATAAAACTATATAAATACTAGCTGTGGCCTGTGACTTCGTCTGCGTGGATTTAAAATGAGACCATGTATCCTTCCCCAGTGTTTAATCTATCTCCATTCTAAATCTAATCAACATCCGTCCATGGGTGTAGCTCTGAAAGCCGACCAGGCAGACTTTTGCATTTATAATAACAGTATGGAATGTATGGATTATGAAGAAGAAAATGTACAGAGCGAAAGTAAGTGGTAAGCAGAAGTCAAGCCAAGGTTGGATCAAATACCGCGAGTTAAAACTGACGGAAATAAAAGCACTTGCATACTTAAGTGGAAGTATGTTGAGGAGAATTATGAGAATTGAGGAGGCGACATACAAATGGTAAGGACGGTGTTATTTGGCAATTCGTCCTCTCTGATTGATCCCATTAGGGCTACGGTATGAGAATATGTATATATATGTACGTATTTCTATTCTCGAAGTGTAAAAGGGACGTAAGATTACAAATATACATATAATTAGTTAAGTTAAACCCTCATTACGAAGTAGCCACCCGTTTTCCATGAGATTCCATTACCGTACTTCACGCAATGGAATCTCTTTTCATCCCCACCACCTTGATGGATAGGGTCTACAACTGTGCATTTTTTACGACATTTCCTACCACGTGCAGCAATTTTATGGAACCAGCTTCTAGCGGCGGTATTCCCGGACTGTTATGACTTGGGCATCTTCAAGGAACGAGCCTACTCTCTCCTCAAAAGCCGGCAACGTACCCGTGATTCTCCGGACGTTGTGGGTGTTTATGAACGGCGGTGATCTGCACTTTCAGGTGACTCGCTTGCTCGTTTGCCCGCTCCGCCATAAAAAAAAAGATTCAATACCATTTTCAAGTAAATGACACCAGAATGCAAAATTTTTGTTGCCGAGCTTTATTTTTTGTATCATACAATCAATAAGTATAAGATCTTCGATCACATATAAGATAGTGTAATAACATAACATATCTTCACGCTGTATCCCCAACGGGGTAGTCAGAGAGGACGGAGCGCCAAGAGTCGCGGTCCTTACACACCTCTCGCTTCTTCAAAACTCATCATTCTCTTCACACATTTCCGCCTAGGTATGCGAGTGCTTTTGACATTTCCGTCTGCTAACACTCTGGCAATTTGATCTTCATAAGTCAGCCTTGGTCTTCCTTGGCTTCTTTTACCACTCACTTTCGCTCTGTAGATTTTCTTCGTCAGTCTTTCATCGCTCATTCTTTCCAAGTGCCCGAACCATCTAAGCATTCCTTTCTTCATTTTTACAACAACACTGTTGTGCAACCCTGTCATACTGCGTATCTCATCATTACTTATCCTGTCCGCAAGCGTGACACCGCACATATTTCTGAGAGACCGCATCTCCACAGCATTTATCATCCTTTCACTCGATTTCGGGCATATCCAGGCCTCACTAATCCTAATAATATATGTAGGTACCTAATTGCTAACCAACGTTAGTAGGTTTAGATATATCTGTCAAAGTCATCAAGTAACATGTGTATGTTGTTCTTGTACCTCACGCAGCCGAAACTAGCGCATGAGGTAGGTATCATAGTCCAGTTTGTGTTACATTAAGGGTTTCACCTCAGTATGAGAGATACTAAGCTGGAAACTTGTGAGCTACAGTTCCAGATACGACCACTGCGTCTGCTGGGCTCTTTACGATTTTCGGCAGGGTAGCAAACGTGCCGGGAACTGCCCCGACATTGACCGCGATACGCAGCGCTGATCAACAATATTATACAAATAGGATAGGCTAAATATACCGGATACCGAAAGCCATGTCTCATTTATATTATGCTATTATGTCACAGTCCATTATCAAAACTGTCGACATAAACTCGTCATGTCCAGTATTTAATAACCCCGCAATTAGATACCCAACCTTAAAGTGGTGATCAAAAATCATTACTGATAAAGCTGAGGTATTTACACTTGTTAGGTAAGTCAATTATAAATATATTATTCATGAAAAAAACAATAAATAAGTTATAAAATATAGTAACATAATATAAAGTATTCAAAAAAAATATCAGATACTTAAATACGATTTTGATGGGACTGGGTTTGATACCAATAATAGAATGATGTTTGTCGCTGCGGTGATGAATAGAGGCAAATTGAGAACTTATACGAAGACCAAACATTTAAGGTATTTGAAGAAACAAGTAAAATACAACATATAAATATGAATTTTAAACTTAATATTAATTTTTAATTTCAGGTTTCCATTACGCGCTAACCGTGGCCACTTCAAAGATACGGGATACATAGGATTCAACTCGTATTCTATGGACAGGTGCTCCATCGATCTTAGGATCCAGTTTACCGAGATCGTTCTCGAGCCTCAATAAACAGCTGTCTGTTGAGGCGCGTGAGTTTTTCGTTCACATAGAACTTGCGTGGCTCACCGGAGACACATGTGTTCTGTGGGAGAGACGCATGTCCCTCGCCGCGCCAGCTGCACGGCGAAAGGTCGCAGCTGCCCAGCGAGGCCCCGGCATCACGCCGCGCTCCCGACTGTACCGCACACGCCACATCACGCTCCTCCAGCTTTACGCCCAACTTTGCGCAAATTAGTGTCACCAGGTGTGTTGCGTTCTCGCCTGGCTCGTCCGGCACGTTTGAGTGCTGCACGTCGTTGGCAAGCCTTTTTTTGGTCTCGATCATGAAGCTGCAGCTGCAAGTCTGCAATTGCCATTCCTCAGAAACTTCGTGTCAGGTGAAATGGCTCCGCCTGCCACCCGCTTCTCCATGGCGTCAATTCTCCGCTCCAGCTGGCTAATGCGCTCATTGACTGTAATCATCCGGCTAATACCGGCTGACTTTACTAATTCTAATTGTTTTCGACCTAGTTCTATTTTATGATGGATTCTGGGTATATTAGAAAGGGAAAATTTAATACATTTGGGTTTTTGTGCATTCAGTAGTAAATTATTGGCAGCAAACCATTTCGAGACATCTGTTAGGATCCTGTTTATCCAAGTAATATCTAGATCTTTTCTGTCTAGTTTAAATAACAATGACTTATGAATTAACAGAGTATAAATTTAGATTGGTTATAAAACGTACATTGACTAGACAATCATACTATAAAATAAACGATTTCATTGAAGTTAAAACAATAGTCTGGAAATGATGTTCTCTGCACATGCGTTTACTGGCTTAATGAAAATATTGTATTTTAATAAACCTTTTGTAAAATGAAGTTGAAAAAATAATACCTGACTGAGTTTCTTGTCGGTTCTTCTCAGTGTCCAGGTTTTCTATTTGAACCGAACTAAAGTAGATTTGACGTTCAAAAATACCTTGTAATTGGGTTTGCTTGAATAAATTGATTTGACTTTGACTTTGAGGTGTCATCAGCAAATAATACTGATTCGCATAACTCCCTGAGCTTAAATGGGAAACCATTAATATAAATCAAAAACAGGAAAGGTCCCAAAATTGATGCTTAGGCAGAGGGATATAGAGATGTTTCTAGATTAAATTTCTCGACTTCAACTATCTCCTTAGAGTGCGGCCTCCTGTTTCAATACTGCTCCTGGAAATAACACGGAATTACACCTACTACAATAGTATATATAAGATTGCTATTTATAGATTTACCAACAGCAAAAGATGATAAGAGATGGACGGATATAGAGATGTTTAAAGATCAAATTTCTCGATTTCAAGTATCTCCTTAGTATGCACCCCCGTGCTTCAATACTGCTCCATGTATAAAGCGGAATCCGACCCGGCGCTTCGCCGGCCGCTGCCGTGGCATGCTCGCTTCGCTTGGGTCGCGCTTTGTGGTGAAATACCTAACTTAATCTTAATCAAACAAAGAGTTCATTGTAGAAATGACAAAATGAATATCTTGAATACTTAAAGCGAATGCCTTGTGTGAGTGAGTGAGTGAAGTTGAAAGCAAAATTTTATTGTGAAAACTGTTCATTTTGAAGTTTACCATTTTTTTTATAGCAAAGACCATTAATTTCAAAGAAGATGTGATTTATATATCAAAAAAAAAAAAAATTATAGAGAAATCCATTAATTTCAGATATTGCGAGTAGTAGTGAAAATTACTATTCTTTTTGCTCCGGTATGCACAGTAGAGTTCCTAACTACTATTTTCCATCAATACTAAACACTAAAATTATTTCTAATGAATTTTACTATCAGACTATCTTAATACAATCCCGCATTACTTACTGCATCATTGGCAGATAATAGGCAAATCAAATTATTTATCACATTACTTATCTGATAACAGCCATCGTGGCTTCAGTCATATCTCTATTGTTCTAGGAGACGCACTTTACATGCGAGTCAAGATTCCATTGTTATTTTAAACGACTCAGGCTGCGATGTATACACATTAATAAATTTCTTTTTAATGTATTGAAAAAATAAATTTATGGAAATGAATCCAAATCGCAAAGACATATTTCGTCTCTATCAGAATTCAAGTTATTGTAACAATGTGAGTATCTAAAATTCTCTTCGCTCTCTCAGAAGATGTGCTGATTATTATATTTTATCTTATCGTAGAAACATTGTTATCAAGTGTTTAGTTATTCAGTGTTCAGTTAAGTTACAATCGGTTACACAGAAATTTTTACCACGAGAAATATTTTGGGTAAGTGTCGTGAAAAATAGAGCGTTATCGCTAATGACTAATTCAATGAATATTTTAATGAAATCATAGATAAAACACATGCATATTATATGTTATATCGACAGTTTTAAGTACTTGGTTCAAGTTTTGATTAAAAGATCACTTTAAGACTAATAATAATAATATATTTATGACATCTATTTAATAACTAAAGGTAATATGAAATACACATATATATGTATGTATAAATATATAACTCCAAGCAAATTTTCAGCAGGGGTGGACAGACAAGCCCGAGGGTATAACAAAATGAGACCTTAATACCGATTCCAACAATGTTTAGAGCAGGGGTTCCCAAACTTATTTTGTCTACTGTCCACTTTGAGTCATGCAGTCGTTGTCTAAGATGCCTCCTAGCTAAATGAAATTACAAATCACCCCCCAGGCCTCTACACAACGCCCCCATTTTTTTTCTGGGTCTCTTACTGCCCCCTTTAGGCCTGCAGCGCCCACAAGGGGGCGTTATCGCCCACTTTGGGAAAGGCTGGTTTAGAGTATGGATTATACATTACAGATGGCAAATTGAAAGCAGATACATAGTTAACTGTTTATAGTAGATTGTCTTATACAAGATCCTCATAATTGCAATAAAATGATTAAGTTTTTGTGCAATGGAACGAGCTTTACTCGAAACTTTTCAAAAGGATGAAATCTTAACCGAGGTAGTTCAGCGGAGAAGTAAAATAGCAGACATAGATCAGAATATGCAAGATAAAGTAGCAGTGAGCAATGGGCAGGCGATCGCTCAATCATATCTTTTGGAACATTCAACAACAGAATTTGATAACAATGGTTTTAAAGCCGGCGAACTGGCATAGTTATCGACAATGTCCTGAAATCAGAGATCTCTCCAGCTCTTAAATTTTAACAAATTAGTGAGATTCCGAACCCTACTAAGAGCTGCACCTCTTAAAGAGATAAACATTACCCTTATGTTATCGCTGCTTCCACTTTTGTTTTTAAATACAAAATACTAAATAAATTTTAAAAATACATTTCAATGTACAGCACAGTGGAAGAAAAAATTATTGCGTCAAATTTACAGAGACACTTTCGTTACATATTTTTGTTGAAATTGCAAAATTAAGCATTTATTCATAGAAAAAAACCAAAAGCCGACCTCAAGAGCAAGCTCCTTAAAAAGGTTCTTACGTAGGCTCCGCCCTCACTATCTCCCGAATGTGACATATTATATTGTTATAACTAGAATATTAATTGATATAATACAATATCCTTAAGCCAGTATTTAGTAAACTGTATTATCCTCCTGTTAGTCGCAATTTTATGTAACTTACTCAAGTAAGTACTTAAAAATCTCTCAAAAAGGCATATCACATCGCAGAGAAATAAGTATCGAACGAAAATATATAAATCGCGTTATGGGTTTAGGTTAGGTCAATGTGGAAAATATAACAGATGATAGCGCATTTTTTATAAATTATACAGATATATGAAAAGGTATTGCGCGGAAATCCATTTCATGTGATAAAATGTTATAATTTGCTATAAATTATAACAATTCATCAGTATAACAGTATATCAGGGTTGCAAGAGAGTGTTATTGTAAAAATGAAGAAAGGAATGCTTAGAAAGTTCGGGCACATGGAAAGAATGAGTGATGAAAGACTGACGAATAAAATCTACAGAGCGAAAGCGAGTGGTAAAAGAAGCCAATGAAGATCAAGGCTGACTTATGATAATCAAATAGTCAGAAGGTTAGCAGATGGAAATGTCAAAAGCTCTCGCATACCTAGGCGAAAATGTGTGAGGAGATCGATGAGATTTCGAGTGGCAGCGAAATAAGCATGTAAAGACCGCGACGCTTGGCGCTCCGTCCTCTCTGACTACCCACTCCGTTAGGGATACGTGAAAATATGTATGTAATTTATTACATGAAATGAATGATGAAATAGATATCACCCAAAACCTCAAATTATTTATTTATCGTCACGTGTTTCGCCTCCTGACGACGCATCATCCGGAGATTCCAGAGAATGTATTAGATGAGTCCCATCTGCAATGCTTCGCGTGTGATGATGCTTCGTTAACTGAAATACGCATCCATTAATTGGATGAATTTTGGGCGGAAGATAGGCAAACATAAGAATTCATCGCACATATTTTAGTTTTTTATTAGATACTAATCAAATGGTCTTAAAATTATAACTGATTTTTAGTTATAAAGTTTTCGTTATACTTTTCTTGTAACTCGTCATTGAGATTCAAACTCTATTCCTTATTCATTGCTATTATTCTTAAAGCGAATGACAGTTAACTGTCAATAGACAGCGAAAAAGAAATGGCACCAAACACCTTTCAATGGGAAAATGATTTTATAAATATTTCGTCAGGTTTGTCGCTGAGCTGTCCAAATGTGGTATTGCATTGTCAGGAGCGCACTGACCAATGGCTGGTGGGAAGCTGAAAGCGTTCCGCAAAGTTGTGCAGAGGAAACGCGTCTTTGAACCTGAGCAGTTGGAGTCTGGGAATTTAAGAAGGTATGTACCAAATATGCATATAGTATTTCTCTGGGCTTTCCTATTGCAAATCCAATCAAATATTTTATTCAAGGGAAGCACATTGGATTATCTACTGTTTAAGTTTTGGTTACCACGAATTAGTTATGTCTATAATCAAGTGTCAATACGGGAAACGGTAGTTAATCTAACGCTTAGTTTAGTATTTCATATTCAAGTAATCTCATAAGCAAGGTGTCTTCATAAGTCTATCACGGACTTGAGAGATATTGTAACAATTTTAACCAGCAAATATCTTACAAGAAAAGTTCAGTTACATACAATTTTCTCAAAGATTTTACTGGGGTTACGTTATTTTAATACTTTGAACTGATTTCAGTATTGAATTCTGTTAACAATGCATGGTTTAGAATACACAGGGCAATAAAGCTCTCATCTTCACTAATTCGTATAGTTTGATTAACAAGTTTTGGTCATGTAAAAAGGTACAGTTATCGTCGCATCTCCGTAGAGTGGGTTAGTTCACTGATATTTCGCGATTTCCAGATGTCTAACTCGATGGGATCTGACGGCGTTAGGAGTGGGCAGCACCCTGGGTGTGGGTGTATACGTTCTGGTGGGTTCAGTGGCTCTTCACATCGCCGGGCCGTCTATCGTGCTATCGTTCCTTATAGCGGCCGTAGCGTCGTTATTTGCAGGTAAATAACAAATAGCAAGTGTCGGAAAGTAAACGGGGGTTGCGGGTTCGATTCCCGCCCCGAGTCTGGGTGTTTATTTATAATATGTATTTATTTACAAAAGAAAAGTATATAAGTAGTAGATCAGTTGTCTAGTACCCATAACACAAGCGTTGTGCTGCTTACTTTGGGACTAGCTGGCGCTGTGTGAAATGTCTGAATATATTATTATTATTATTGCATGAAACCTTTTTCAATGCTAATGTAAAAGTAACTACTACGAGTATCTATTTAACAGTGTAAATTTTCGCGTAAGACCTATATTTATTACGACGATTTTCATTATAATTATTTTAATTGTGACTATTCATCACCTGTATTACTGAGACAAATTCTAATCCATTGTGATCCCCACTGTGTTATAAAATATTATCAATGAGTTTCCTCATCATCATTAGCATTATCGCTTGGGTCACATGAGCTAAAATCACTAGAGTCTTTCAGCCATTACTTGGTTTGCATCAAGACACGAGGCCTTCTCTTCGATATTTATTTATTTCTCTTCAGTTCCATTTAGGTACGGAGAAGTGAGCGGCTTTTGAAATGTTTTGAAATGTGTGGTAGAGCTTCATTGCAGCACGAATTGGGCCGTCTCGCTCGGTAAAATATCACCCTCTCACAGAATATCGGCGTGAAACAACAACATCTATTGTTGTTGTGTTTCGTTCGGTGAGTAAGAATGCCGGTGGTCCATCTCCCCCTCCCCTTCCTCACCGTCCTTTCCCTAAAGGCCGGCAACGCATCCGTGAATCTCCGGACGTTGCGGGTGTCCATGGGCGGCGGTGGTGACTTTCAATCAGGTGACCCACATGATCGTTTGCCCCCTCATTTATAAAAAAAATGTTTGTCAACGTCTACTTCAGTCTCACGAATAGCTAGCATGCCGAATGAAATGCGAAACCATTCTTCGAAGCGCTCTAGCATTATACAGACAGCGTTCAGGACTGAGCTCTTTTTCAGTCACGAATCTTTTAGACGGCACGTCTAATTGGTTGGACTCTGTATAATATTTTTGTTTATTCCTGGTGGTCTACTATTTATCGGAAAGTTATTAGCTGTCACCTGGGATGCACCAGTTAAACGATTTACGTTCCAGAAGAGTGCGAACATCTGCTAGATTTAAAAATATGATAATAATGAATGATAGTAATACTCCAGAAAAATGCGCCAATTCAGGGACCTCAAACTACGTGTTAGGTTTGCATTTAAGGTTTAATCTAGTAATTAATTAATTTGTGCTATCTGTCCTGCGAGAGGTCCTAGTAGTACCTATACTCCAAGTTAATTTTGACACGTTTGTTTCCTAAATACACAGTCTGGCCATAAATGCTGTTACAATAAAAAAAACTAATAAAAAGTAGTAACTAAAAAAAATTTATTAGAATTAAATTTGGAACCTGTCATTTTCATAAGAATATTGACAGCGTTTTCTCATTTTCGCGCCAATCTCTGTTGAATATTCGTGTGATATTAAAATGGAGTGGGGTAATAAAGAGAACCGAATTGCTGTGTTAGCATTACACAAAGTAGGTATGGAGCCAAATGCAATTTTTGAAACTGTCCATCCGCTTGGTATTAGTCGAATGTTTGTGTACCGGGCTACTGATAGTTACAATGAAACGTCCTCTGTTTATGACAGAAAAAGATCTGGCCATCCACGTAGTATTCGTACGAAAAAGGCGATCAAAACACCGAAGGAAAGAATCCGAAGAAATCCAATCTGAAAGCAACAGATTTTATTTAGGGAATTGAATATATAGCACCCAGAGCCATGTCGCGTATTTTAAAAGATGACTTAGGACTAGCAGCTTTAAGAGATGCACTAATCATTAATTAACCGCAAATTTAAAATTGGATAGAGTGATAAAATCAAAGCTTACTTCTTAAGTAGTATGCATGCAAAGAGAGGTCACAGAAAAAAAAATTTACTGACGAGAAAATTTTTACTATCGAGCAAGATTTTAATAAGCAGAATGACCGAGTTTATGCTCAAAGCTCTAGGGAAGTTTCTAAATTAGACGGTAGGGTACAACGTGGCAATATTCGGCTTCAGTTATGGTTTGGTGGGATGTTAGCTATCAAGGAGTGACTGAACCATATTTTTGTAAGAAAGGTATCCAAATATTAGCCCAGGTGTATCAAGATACGATTATTGAGAAGATAGTTAAGCCTCTTAACAACACCCTGTTCCATAACCAAGAATGGTCCTTTCAGCAAGACTCAGCACCGAGTCATAAGGTTCGATCCACAAAAGAGTGGCTAGAAAGGAACGTTTCTGACTTCATCAGAGTTGGAGACTAGCCGTCATCTAGTCCCAATCTTAATCCACTTGATTATGATTTATGATCTTTTTAGAGAGTATGATATGTTTTAAACGCCATGATAATTTGGAGTCCCTAAAATTTTCCCATGGAGAAAGTGCGTGTTTCAATCGATAACTACCCGCTAAGTTTAAAGGATTGTATTGTATTAATTAATCAATGGAGATCATTTTGAATGAGCTTCATACTTTTGAAATGCTATTATATTAATGTATAAACTAACGCACACTGCAGTAATGAACAATATTTATGGCAAGACTCGGTATACCTGATTAGTAATAAAATCCTAGTTTAAAATGCCAATGCCCTACCATCCCATCGACGGACAGAGATGTGATTTATTTGAAATATATATATTTAAAATGAAAATAGAAAATGCAAGATACCTATTTTTATTTTACATTTGAAATACTTTTTATTTGAAGAAAGTATTTCGAAAATATTTATCTTGTATTTTGTATTTAAATACTTTAATTCAAAACCATTTCGTATTTGTATTCAGAATAAAAAAATAATTAAGCATTTGCATTTTGAATTTAAATACTTTTAATAAACTGTTTTGCACATCTCTGTCGACGGAATAGTTGACAGAATAATAATAAAGATGCGATGATGATGGTGATTTATGAGTCAATCTCTATCGGTAATTCCAGGTCTTTGCTACGCGGAGTTCGGCTCAAGGGTGCCGAGAGCGGGTTCAGCCTACATTTACACATACGTGGCTGTCGGTGAACTAGCAGCCTTTATAATAGGATGGAACATTATATTAGAGGCATTATTTGGTAAGTTACAAGTAGACAACCTCGATGGCGCAGCGGTTTAGGTGTTGAACCCTAGCGCGAAAGGTTCCGGGTTCGATTCCTGGTGGAGTCAATTTAGGAAACAAATTTACGACTGTTCTAGATTGTTTCGGGTCTGGGGGTACTGAGAGATGCCCCTAGTAGTCGTTGTCTGGTTCTCATAGCACAGAGAATGCTCTAGTTTGAGACTAGACGATTGGTGTGTATTGTCTTGCGTATTTATTTGTTTATTTATTTAATAATGTCATAGTACAATCGTAAAAAAACACCTGAGTTTCTTGTCTGTTCTTCTGTGTTCAAGTTTTCTTTAACAACTGAATTAAAGTGCGTTTGACGTTCAAAACAACCTTCAAATAAAATGATTTCACTTGTGACTTTAAAATCGGGCAAAATCCGTGAATTTTTACTAAGATTATTTTTTGATATACGATTGCAGGGACCGGATAAATCGTTCCCGTATAAAAGCCTTGCAATGCCGTATCTCTAAATGTAGAATACCTAGTGAACTTGTTTACCGAATCCAATTGATATCCAATGCTGTACTTGAACTCACTTACCGAATCCAATTGGTTCAACTAACCTTTGAAAGAGTTCGCTGACCGTTCAAAGCACCAGACCTTTAGAGGCAACAAACATTTGCTTTAAAGCTGAATGGGTAACCTCTATATATGATAGATGACATTGGTTATTCTTTCCAAATAACGGGTAATAAGTAAATTTAACGGCTTTTAATCTATTAAGGTTTAGTAAGAAAACCCTTATTAAATACGCGTTTAAAAACCTTTGAAGAGGATATTGGACCGGTCCCTGTATCATAGAGAATAAACGTTATCTGAATCTCTTTAGTAAAATATCTCTGGGACAAGTATAAACATTTTTCGTTTATTAATGACAGAATATAATAACAATAATATGTGTTGCATCTGTTTCAGGCACAGCGAGTGTAGCCCGAGGTCTTAGCATGTATGTAGACTCAATATCTGGTAAAGCGATGTCGGATTGGATGCAGTCAGTGGTGCCCATTTCCATCGTGCATTTTGCGCCGTACTTCGACCTCTTCTCTTTTGCAGCAGTCATTATTCTAGGAAGTAAATTATTCAGTTCATCGACTTTAAATTTTTGAACAGTTGGTGTCTAATATCGCACCATCTAATTACTGAAAATGGCTATTATCAATTTACATTTTAGACTCATTGATGAACGTCTATCAGATACATAATTACAGGGGGAATAGGGAAATGGAATGAAATATAATTATCTTTCCTACGTAATATTTCGGGAGCCGTTCGATATAAAAAGTGCCTAACAGTGAGACCAATGTCTCAATCTATTCTGTGTGTACCAGTATATCCTATTTTTCATTTTTGTCCTTAATGTGAATAAATGTGGCGGCTATGACATTTATAACAACTAGAGATGGGTTAGTTAGCAAATGATTGATTCAGTTATAATACTTATTAGTTATTAGTAAAACAAACATTTATAGAACTTTTGTCAGTTTGTGTGTTTGTGCTTTAATAAAAATATATAATAGAAAATTATATTATTATGGTTTACCCATCGCAAACGATAACATTCTTCAGTTACTTAAACTAAAATATATCTAAAACGCAAAATTTAACGCGATTACCTTTTTATTCTGGCTTGACGTTTCGACCGAGTTGCATCGGCCATGGTCTCAAGCAAAGTCAACAAGCAAATAAAAGAGTTTGCTTGAGACCACGGCCGATGCAACTCGTCGAAACGAATATTTTATAATGAAACGCGAAACTTTAAAAGTTTGTTACTGATTCTGTCTTGCATTTCGAATGAATCGTGTCACTAACATATTACAGTGAACAGATTTATGATACTAATTTGATCTAGGAACACAACTTAAAACTACAAATTAAAAACGAAACGCTTGACAAATAACCTCAACTTTTGATCTAATTTAGTTTAGTTTAATTTAGATCAATGCAGTGCTATATTGAATAATATTAGTGTTACATATGCGTATTTCATAGTTTCATGTATATAACAGAAACGTCGTTATAAGAGTGCTCCATGTAATACGCCGAACCAGCGAATGGTAAAAATTTAGCGAAATTTTGGTTAGTTTCTTGTTCGTTTACATTAAAGTCAAAAATGAAAAAAATGAGATATAGGTAGATCGTTGCTTTTACTGTTTCGGTGTCCTTATTCATAATTCTCAGATCTATCTGCTATCGGATGTACTTTTGTAAACAATTTCGTTGTTTATGAAGTCGCAGAACATAATATGGATTTTTCTTTTCATCCAGTAATTTTGGCGTTTGGAGTCCGCGAGTCATCAATGGTGAACAACGTTTTTGCGATAGTGAACATGGTTGTTATATTGTTCATTATCGTGGCTGGAGCATTCACAGGTATTAGACACATGTACTACACATATACTATACCAAGGCGAAAGTGTGTGAGGTGAATGATGATTTGTTTGAGGAGGCAAGAGAAGTATGTAAGGACCGCAATGCTTAGCACTCCTCCCTCTTTGACTACCCCGTTAGGGATACAGTGTGAGCATATGTATGTATGTATAAGATTATAGCTATTGAACAATTTATCGTTAATTATATAACACTTATTTTGTCATTTTGTCAACAAAATCGAAGACATGGCCGATGGGTCGTGGGACTTAGCCAACTCTTGAATTTTTAATATTGTGAAATTTTATGATATATTAAAAAAAAAATGACACATTGAAATTTAGTATTTAAAGAAATAAAAAAGGTAGATTTAGTAGGTTTAAAATGTTGCCAGACAGATAATAAATTGTATTTTTTAAATATCCAAAAAATACATTTGAGGTACGACGAAATTGAGACGAAATAATATTTATAATAAGACTGGCCATTTTGTTGAGACTTCTGCCATCCGGGTGATCGAGAATGCTACCTATATTCCTATTAGTTCGAATAAGTAGCGTTAAGACCAGGTTGAAGTGTGAGCTGGCAGGACTACATGGCTTTGGCCTTTGGCAAACATGCAGTTGTGGAACAAAATTTTAAAGTAGTTCAAATATCCACGTTAATTGGCTATTCAATGCAAATTACAAAGCCTTAACCATTAGATAAAATATAATAAGTCGTAGGTACACTTAAACTAGATCTAGATACTTGAGATTTCACACAGAACTTTCTCATACATATATATAGGCAAGCAAGAAAGAATTTTCGGAAATGCAACCTTTAAGGTTTTGAAAGAGTATCAAACTTTTTAGGAAAAAAAAAAAGAATTCCACGTGGACAAAATCCAAACGACAGCTGATTGGAAAATAATGAACTGCTTAGACTCCCCCAGTGAGTTGTACGGCATGTAGTTATACATATATTACGAGCTAAGTTTTTTTTGGAGCTATGCAATTGGTATGTTTTTCTGGAAATTTCGATTTTAGACATACTTACTGAATTAATACCATCATACATACAGTATTGGCTTTAGGAGATAATGGGCATTCGGATTACAAAGATAATTTACGTACGTCATAATATTCTTTAAAGACATTCACACCAATCGTGTGACCACAAAGTAGTCAGTAGGCTTGTAATATGGATGCTGTACATCAAATTGGGGGAGTTTACAGCAACACTCAGGTTCCTAAACAATTACCCAGATAGCAATTAAGACTTGAACCAGACGTGCGCCAAGTTTGCTCTGCAACTGTACACATTTGATACAAATTTCATTTAGATTTTCCAGTTACCACACGACAAAGATGCAATGTTGACATAACAATCAGAGTTTTATATTCAGATATTGTATAGACTCAGGTGTTACCTTGCGGAAATCCATTTCATGTGATAAATTCCCAAATTTCTAGCTATTTTCCGCTCAAACTCCAAAAACCACCAATCGACATGTGTTTCGCCTCTCAACGAAGCATCCTCAGGATATAACCAGAGATCAGATTCGGTCAGATAACCAGGACCAAATTTCAGTAGTAGTACCTATCGGAGTCAGGGTATTCAGGTATGACACTCCAACTTGCCAGTACCAGTACCAGAAGGCTATTCTGTGGTAATACACAAAGGTACGTACCAAAATGTAAACAAAAATGTGATAACTACTGAAAATTATAGGATTGTAGCAATATTGTCAAAAACTTTCGTCATATTTGACATAGTATTTTCTAATCGTTAAATGTCATACACTTGCCGTGTCATATTTGGTTTGGTAGTTCACAATCAAATCAATGTAGCATCAAGCATGCAGCAATCTTATATGCTATCTGGGTAAGAAAACAACTTGGCTTCTTAAATTGAGCTAGCCAGGAATCGAACGGAATCGGTCATTTTTAGCCGACGTCAAAAACTGGAACATACCAGCAAGCGAAGTCCCACCGGATTACGGCGAGGGAGGCTTCTTCCCGTACGGCGTGTGGGGGACGCTTAGAGGGGCAGCGATTTGCTTCTACGGGTTCGTGGGGTTTGACAGCATCAGTTCAACGGGAGAAGAGGTGAGTATGACGATAAGCTTTAGATAAAAACATTATCTAGCGACGATTTTTTTGTTGCAATACTTTCTTGACATGACAACCATGACAATGAAAAATTATGTGTTGTCCTCGCTGTAGTCTGTCGCGTCACTTTAATTTCTTTTGTTCGTGGCGTATAATGCACAATGTATACTGAGAACAGACTAGTGGTATCTCTATGTAGTATCAGATCCATCAGTTGAATAGAAAATATGCACGAATTTTAGTCTATTTAATAGGACGTGATATCACTGTAACTACATATTGCATCTGCATCGTGGTTATGTTCACTATTGAATGGCATAGTTTTTCGAGACTCGAGAATTTTATGGAGTGCATTCAATGTTACCAGGTCCGTGAGCCTCGTCGTGCAATACCCTACGCAATCCTGACAGTATTGACTATTGTGTTCATCTCTTACGCTGGTGTTGCCACAGTAGTCACTATGATGGTACCATATTACTTGCAAGTAAGTGTTCTTAAATATGTAAATGCTAAAACAATTTTGGTAATGATATATATTTTATTTTATATACAATCTATCAATTTATACAGTAACTGTCATCTGCAGGATACGGTAGCGTCTGTGGCGACAGCTTTTACATTCGTCGGTTGGAACTGGGCGAGATGGGTGGTTTCTATTGGCGCCATATTCGGTATTTTTGCCAGGTATATTCAATGTGTTCAATCCACACTACAGTATGGTGGTAATTAAATTTTTAGGGAATGCCTGCGGTATTTCATTCGCGATCTATATGTTTTAACCTTTGCGCTAATACATCCAATACCCGTCCAATCTATATCTCCAAAGGCGTGAACATATGTATGTACTATCGCGGAAAGGGACTGTCAAGCAGGTTGGCCGTCACTTTAAATTGGCCGTATTATACAATCACGAGATAACACGATTGATGACGAATGTAAAGACGCGAATTGCAGACGATGAGATGGCAGCTCAAATTTTGAAATTCAAATTTGTATTCGTTTCAAGGTCCAACCTTGAATGGGTGTTTCCTCATGTATGCAAAAATAAATAAATAAGGCAACTTTCATAATTATTTCTAAGTCATAGTCATGCATGATATAACTAAAAATAATAAGAAATTAAAGAAATTAAATTTGGGTAATTTCCGATCATTTATTTAAATATCACAAAAATAAAAATAAGGGTTAAAAAAATAAAAACAACTTCATCAACCAAATTAGAAACTACTCTCGATACTAATGCAGAGTCGAAGTGCATCGAAGGGGAACTCTTATTGTAAACAAATTCCTAAAGAGAAAATAAATGTGTGCGTTCCACCGAATGCGCAAAACATTCAAAAGACAAAAAGTTCAATTCTTTTTCATTTGCGGGAGCAGAATGTCCAAAATGTTTTTGCTTATTCAATGAATTTACATCACAGACATCCTGCTTCCTAAATCTAACTGAAGCTATAGAAACACGTGTTAATTTTGTATGGCAAATGTTCAATAAGCAGATTATTAGATAGATAAATTATTTGTTGCGCACGGTCTAACAAAAATCGTTTACAATTAAACTTAAAACTAATGTAAGCAAATTGAACTTATCGCTCAAAGCGATCTTTTCCAGATAATCTTTGTGGAAGACAAATTATATGAAACTGCTGAGTAGAAGAATATATATATATATATATTTATATAAATAGATATAAAGGATAATGATGAAGTAAGAATAGTATTACGTTTAGTTGCAATAACTTAGGAATTTTGCGAGATGTTTGAGCAGATTTTTACTAAAGATGGCCAAGGACTTGGAATGACGGACATGAGAAGGAAGGTCATTCCCTAAGTTCAATATTGCTAGCATATGAGAAAATATACGAACGACCGACATTTGCTGTCAATAACGAGTGTATGTACCGTTGTTATCAATAACAGCTTGAAGTCGCGTACGTATAGACTCGCCTAAGCGAGTGCAAATGTTGGTCCCTCGCAAATTTTTCCATATGTCTCTACAACGTTGCACGAGATCCTCCGTTCTCCTTTTATTACGGTGATCGCATCATTAAATCGCATAAATTTTCTATGGGGTTAAGATCAGGCGAATTTGGAGGAACCAAGCATTGAATATCCTTGCAGTGTGTGTTCTACTGTTGTCGTGCATGTAGAACACACTGGGCATTTCTTGCTGTGAACAAGCAAAGTGGACAGCATACTCTCCTCCAACATGTTGACATAATTGATAGCATTTGCTCTAGGAGGTTGCTCAACGAGTTCTCCCACTCCGTCAAAAGTTATCCAGCCCCACAACTTACACGAGATACGGGTCGACTCTCTACTAAGTACGAAGTACGAGTACAATATTTTTTTCTTGGCAGCGTGTATAAATTCAGTCAACCGTGATCACTTGATTTAAACGTTTTTTCATCCGAAAAAATTGTAGACGACATCAAAATTCTAATATTACCGTGTAAAATTAACACGTGCAATTTTATGAGCTTCGGTTAGATCTACTTTGTAAGCAGAATATCTGTGGTGTAAATTCATTGAATGTAAATGATTTCTTATAGCCTTAGTATGAATCTAATATCGAAACGCTCCGCAAAAAGTCTAGTTGGTATAAACTCATCTATTTCGTAAGGTCGTAATATTTCCAAGCGTTGTTTAAATGATAGCGCCACAATGCCACGATTTTCTTGAGGATGGTCTAGCACGTCGCCTTCTTTCGCGTATCTTCTGACCCGAAAGCTTACTGTATACATTTTGAAAATGAGCCCTTTCTTTTGAATGACGATTATAATCTGCTAGAATAGACATAAACGGCTGGCTATACTGTTTTTCCTTCTTTACCGGACCATTATGACAGCAAATAACGATTAATAAAAATAACTAACTGTATTTACTGCAGCCTTTTTGGTGCTATGTTCCCGCTACCGAGACTACTGTACGCTATGGCATCGGACGGACTGCTCTTCCACGGGTTCGCTAAAGTCAGCGTCAATCGCAAGTCACCTATGATGGCTACGTTACTGCCAACTGTCATTATTGGTAAATATCCAACAAGCTTTAAAAGGTTATAATTTTATTTTATAGGAATAGCACCTACCTAGTTTTAAAATTTGAATTAATATGGCGTCGACTGTGTATGTTCATTATCCAGTCATTAAAATCGCTTTTTTTTAAATTTATTCAGCGTTGGCTATTCTAGATTTATATTTCTTATACCTAGTCTTGCCATAAACATTGTAACAAAGATAACATCGTTTTTTTTCTATCACATAAAATGTTTATTATTGCGGTGTGAGTTCGTTATTTAAATAATTTTCCTGACCTTAAATTCTCGTTTATTGGTGAAAGATGAAAGTGTTCTCATTATTACTGCAATGCTTTTGTACTACTGAGAAAAATCAGCAAGAAATTTTATGAGGTATCGTCGGTTCTAAATGAGGTCATTTAGAACCAGAGATATAGACAAAGCCATGAAATCATAGGAAATGTAAAGGAGAAAAACGCGTTTGAGTGTATAACTTGAGAAGGGTGAAAGTTAGGTGATTTCCAATGCAATCTATGCATCAATACCTTTCATTAAAAAAAAACATAAGCACATCGGTTGGATAGAACGGTCGGACGGACTCGTAACAGATTGCATAATTTTTTTTAATTATACAGTTAATTACATAAATTTAAGTGTCACAAAATCGATATGATGAATATATTGTGAAGCTAACATTTGATTCTGTTGGTTTCAGCCATCCTGTCGGCCATATTGGAGTTGGAACAGCTAGTAATGATGATGTGTATCGGCACTCTCCTCTCGTATACCATCGTTGCCGCTTGTGTCATATTGCTCAGGTTAGTTCTTCATCATCAATGAATTATATGTCACACTAGAATAGTAGTATAAATAAAAAAAATGATCATGATCCCACGTGCTGACAGAGCGTGACGTGGGAAGAAGCTCTATCTTCTCTAGCGCGTGGCGATTCAGCGCAAGTAAAAGTGAGACAGTGCTATTGTTTCGTTGCAGGTCCAATTCAATGTGCGACAATGGACTTGTCTATGAGATTTTAATTTTGCGTATTTATGCAATCTAATATTAAATCGAGTATTCATTTTCTTTATTACTTATCACATAAGTATAAAATGATAAATAAACGAGTGAAAGTAAGATGAATGCAGTAGAAATGCGATCTCTTAGAAATGCTTGCGATGTCACCCTTGCGGATAAAATAAGCAATGAAAAGATACGCAGTATGACAGTGTTGCACAACAGTGTTATTGTAAAAATGAAGAAAGGAATGCCAAAAATTCACGTGAAAAATTTATGTTTGGAGTGAAATGACCCTGATAAGCACACATCGATTTTTTAATTTTCAGATATCGTTCCGATGACGTACCGGTTACGTCGACGAGTTATCTAAAACAGATATTCGGTTGGGGCGAGAGAATACCGTCGCGAGTCACGAAGCGGATTGCCTATGTAGCTTTATCTTTGTTTAGTAAGTTCTTGAATGAAATATTAAATAAACAGCGTAAACAATTATATTTCTGGGCATAGCCTCATCTCGCAAATGAGACGACGAGACGAATAAAATAAAGATTGCGTTGTACGTTTTTAAGTACCTTCGCAACTTTAAAAATGAGTTGAAAATCTCATTTTTATTTTCTTTTACTCATTCACGTTTCTTTGCCATACTACTCTATAGACGTGAGATGGCGGAGTTAACTGGGATCATGGAGCATCTTATTCGCCACTGCCCAGTTCATTTGCGCTAACAGATATCAACTCTCGCTCGCATTATGCAGTACATATCCAATATCGGACCTGTGTGTACATCTCTGTATATTCCGACAGATATTTAAATATTTATGTAATGGCTTATTGTACTATTCGGTGGTGTGGCCAAAAAAGCAAAAAATCAAACTATAAAACAGAACGCAGTAACCGCAACAGTGTTTAGACGTAAATTGTTTTCATACAAAATAAACGACATTGCCACTCTATAGGTTGAGTGCTCCATGACTGCGACGTACTGATTACACGCACAGACAAATAGATGTGACGATACTATAATGGGTCCCTTTTTCACCAACCTTTAAATTTTGTATTTTTATAGTTAATTTCAAAGATAATGGGGCAAGCTATAAGCGTATGGGTATACTATTAACATTGCAGTATGCACGTGCCTCGCGATGGCTTTTGTATGGATATATGCTCGAAACACAATAGCAACGGCGACGCTACACGCTGTGGCGTTCCTGTTGCTTCTAGTCATTGCATTACAACCCAGAATTGTAGAGGAGTTGTCTTTTAAGGTAAGGAATATACAGTATGTTAAAAAAATCCTGTCCGATCCGAATGGGGCTTATAAGTATCCCAATGACAATAGTAAAACAAAGAAAATTATGTTATTCATATAAATAAAAATGTTATTTTATTTTAAAATACACGTTTTATGTAACCATTTGCTCCTAAAATGTAGTTAAGTTTTGAAATGTGATAACACCGTCATCACCGGCGGCGGTGTATCCACGAAGGGTGTACCCGATAGGCGCCTCGGTCGGTTCCCACACCGCCTATAGGTATGTTTCATAATTTATTTAAATTTTATTTTATTTAAGGTGTATTTTTACTTATTTGAAAAGGATTACAAAAACGAATCTCGATACCTATTAATAACTTCTCGGATCAGACAGGGTACTTTACATACTGTATAACCCATAATAATTTACGTATTATGGTACATAATAATATTTAATAAAGTACACAGTATAGGTAACTTATTTACATATATCGTATGTTTACATATTTTTACATGTATGAATATTATACTTACGAGTATTTTTTATGGTTCATACCTTCGATCTCAAATAAAAAACTAGATACACAATCAACACTCCAAAAAAGTTCGATCCAAATGTGCACTCAAATGAGTATTCGAGTGCACATTGTTTTAATAATATTTGAAAAAGCTAATAGCGGACATGTCAAGTTGCTCCTTTAAAAATTGTAAAAACAACACATCTAAAATGCTAAAAATTGGAGATTCTTATTTTTGGCAAATAATTAATACCGTTTTATTGAGGTTTTCTTTATTTCGTAATAATATGTTACATAGCTCTTTATTATTAAATTCGTAATTATATTTACCAAATGACGTGACGTTAACACCGTTACGTTTAAAATCATGAATAACAAGTTTAAAAGCATACTACCGCATTCACGTCTAATTCTTCTTTCTTTATGGCACGGCGCAGAGTTTAGCGCATTTGCCAATGTCACGTATTAATAAGTAGAATCACATGTAAATTAGTTTATTCTTATCGTTAAACTCCTCCAGTAAAGTGATAGTAGGCTTTACTGAAGTTATAAAGGACTTCTTGGACTTATTCCATTTTTTTCACTTATACAGAACTTTAAAACACAATATACTATCACTTTTGTACTTTAAAACTCCCAGAAATGTAAAAAATAGAAAATCTAATCAAAATGTCAACCTCACTTTTCCGTTCCCGCC
The DNA here is from genome assembly GCA_907165235.1 of Zeuzera pyrina. Classification (NCBI taxonomy): domain Eukaryota; kingdom Metazoa; phylum Arthropoda; class Insecta; order Lepidoptera; family Cossidae; genus Zeuzera; species Zeuzera pyrina. The sequence continues at coordinate 23,671,467 of OU015627.1, forward strand.
AAAAAGTCTACGTCTAATTTACTCGAAACATGTGGGGTCACCCCAATACTTCAGGTTTCATGGTATACTAAAAATAGTACAAGATGTCACTGCGCAGGTATCGGTAGAATGTGAACATAAAGTAATTCTTTTGTAATTGCAAATGTATCCAAAAATATAGTTTGTATTGGTATTTAGAACTGAATACTTTTAGATTTACGCACATTTTAGGTGTTAATTTCAATTATAAAAATGAAAAACCTTTTATTAAATTTCAATATCAGTGGCATCTAGTAATACCTTTTATATTTATGTTAAAATGTTTAGAGAGTATCAACGCAAGTGTTTTATTCTACTCAACGACAGATGGCCTCATAATACAACAAAATTAGGATAATGCTCTAATTACAGCACTGACTTTTCAATTCGGTAAAGTTAAAAACTAAAAGGGATATATAGATATGTCAAAACAATTCTATTTCGCGACAGAGGGCCATTACATTACACCAAAACATGATGTTCTTCAATATCAAGGATTAAATCAAATCACAACTTCTTTATTTGGTAGGTTATAGACCTAAATTATCCTTTTTACATTTCAAACAGCGTTGCCAGATTGGGGTTTTTTGCAATTATTTTGGAAGACAATTGAAATCTTTTGAGAAATATTTTCGTAAAAAAATATGCGATAACGCTATTTTCGTTTGATTGGAAAATTGATTTGAATAAGGATATACATACATACATATCTTCACGCTGCATCCCCAACGGGGTAGTCAGAGAGGACGGAGCGCCAAGCATCGCGGTCCTTACATACTTCTTTCGTTTCCTCGAATCTCATCATTCACCTCACACATTTTCGCTAGGTATGCGAGTGCTTTTGACACTTCCGTCGGCTAACGCTCAAGCTATTTGATCTTCATACGTCAGCCTTGGTCTTCCTTGGCTTCTTTTACCACTCACTTTTGCTTTATAGATTTTTTTCGTCAGTCTCATCACTCATTCTTTCCATGTGACCGAACCATCTTAGCACTCCCTTCTTTATTTTTACAATGACATTGTCGTGCAACCGTCATACTGCGTATCTCTTCATTGCTTATTTTGTCCGCAAGGGTAACACCGCACATATTTCTAAGAGATCGCATTTCTACTGCATTTATCTTACTTTCACTCGATTTTGGGCATATCTAGGCTTCACTATCATACAATAAAATTGCCGCCAACACCGCATTGTGTGTGGCTATTTTGGCTGTTAGATATATTCACACTGCTTACTAACAGAAATAACAATTTTGTTTTACAATTTATTTTGAACTGGGACAGTATGGGGAAATTTAAATCCATGAGAGATACAGGGGAACTATCTTAGGAACCATTCAGTCTTTTTTGTGAAAACTATTTTGGCATTATGAAATTTTTTGTTCAAGTGCGAGATGTCCATAAAAATCGGAGTACAATTGGCAATTTTTCTTTTAATGCACATCGCCTCAGTTTTATTTAAGCATGATTTCGTTGTATGGGAAGAAAAAATGTGGATAACAGAAGTTGAACTACAAATTGAATAAATATTTCTTTCATGCAATAGAAGACGCCAATGTACTAAATCGTAATCGATTTACTCGGGAAAAATTCATTTAAAGTGTTCCATAATTGAATTTCATGTCGATACGTCTTACACGAAATTCAAATGTGGAACACTTGGGAAGAATTAATTTAAAGTGTTCCATAGTGGAATTCGTGTCGATGCGTCATACTCGAAATTCAAACATGGAACACTTACGTAGCACACAAAAGTTTTTGTCACTTTGAATTATTGTTTTCGACTAATCTACTTGACCGCCTCATATTATCGCCATCTTTCGTGTAATAGAAATATGTAATGACTAAAGACATCTATTGTGAAGAGGACAGAAAAAAGTCATAGCTGTGACCAGTATCAAATGTATTCAGAGTATGCCGCCATCTAATTCAATTTAAATGTAAACATACTTGCCAGTTGCGTTGCCAGTTTTAATGTGGGACAGTTTGTCTCTATGGCACTGACCATCTGTTTACGGTAGTAAACTAATTAATCTGTGCTCGGGATATACTTTTATTCCTGTTCTGATTAATGGAGTCGAATTTTTAATATTATAGGTACCATGTTTTAAATATATTTTCGGTACTGAAAATTAAAGATTGTAAAAAGGATTTACTGTACTTAATTATGAATTTATAAACACTGTTAATTGACCCTAATAACATTTTTCTCAAAATAAAAAACAATACAGTTTTTCTCCACTGACCGTACTTTGTACTTCATACAAGCCCAAATGCCTAGCTCGCGTTACTGAAATGCTCAGTGAAAAATAAATAATGACCAGGTATCAACTTCATAAAGTTTATCAAACGGTATTAAAAATACCCGCGAATTATTTGTCAAACGAAAATAACGAAAGAAAACAGGTACTTAACCCCAAGTCGCGACCAATTAGTGGCAACACCCAGCCAACAGACACTAACAACCTCTCAAGACATAATTAGAGTAATCAGTTGTCTCTTTCTCACATGCTGGCTTGCAGCAAAGCCTTGTAAGCTTGTTTAAAAATCCGTTTTTCGTACTGCACTTTGTACAGGTTCATAGTAAAATGCGCACAGCATGTAAGAATCAAAATAATGTGAATAGAGTCCAATACGATTCAATTTTATTCATTATTATTTATTTGTTTGTGTATTTTCATTATATTTATATATTTATTTAACTCTTCAGTCAAGGATTTTTATAAATACTAAACGTACACGAAACAGTAGTACCTTGTTTGTGTGTCTTTTTATTACATTAGATAGTTAATAAACTAAAACCAGAACCTTTTTTAATAATAATTTTAAATTCTTTAATTGTTATTCATAAAAGTTATAATTTCTCGACAATCATGATAATATATTCAGTAACAACTCGCTTATAATTTCCCATACGAAAATAAAAAAATATCAATAATCGCATAACAATGCTTCCAAGTTTTCTGTATTCCTAGATTGCGTCTGAATACGTCATTACCTGACGTGCAACATTTTGTTCTTTGTCTAGAATTATAATTTATACATGTTTTATCCTTGTCATGTTCACGTAACAAATCAAAATGACTAAAAAGCTATTTTAATGTATTACGTGAATTATACTTTAAGCACAAAGCATAAGATTGAATTTAACATATTTTATTTTTAACAAACTTCGTTTTTATGTCAAGTAAGAGTCTTTTACGAGCTTTTACAACCTTATGTTTTGACGGTATGGTCTACTTTAGATTAACACAATATTACCGATAGTACTATACGATATTAAAAATGTATATGTCAATTCGAACAATAATTTGTTTAAATTTTACAGGAGATTGTGAATCTAGTTCTTTATTTGTGATCGAAGGTTCATACACATTGAATTTTGCTTTTGTAATATCTTTTCCATCATAGGTTTGTTGAAAAAATTCCATTATGCGATAAGCAGTAGGTATCTTTGTACGTAAATTTCCTTTCATTTATCTGTTGTATGAGTGTATGTATATAAATAATATATAATTAACCAAATAAAAATGAGATTGTGTTCAAAATGCATAATCAATCTTTGTAATTTTTCAGACCCCATTTGTTCCGGTCATCCCTTGTCTCAGCATATACGTGAACATTCATCTGATGATTCTTATCAATATACAAACTTGGATTCGTGTTCTCGTCTGGGTTTTGATTGGTAAGTTACTTTTTTAAGCAATCATTTATTTTTACCATATTATACGTAACGAAACTGTATTGTTTTCAGGCATACCTGTGTATATAATTTGCGTATGTTGCTACAAATGTAAGAAAACCTCGTTGGATAACGTTGATGCTTTGCCTCACGTGGCTACGAACGGTAAACCACCAATACAAATAATTGTTGAATCACCAACCCCTCCTGATACTATGAAACGCACTAGTAACAATGGAGGAACTCTCGACATCGGCAATCAAATGAAATCTTTTTCTAACGATGACAAAATTGAAACTGCTAAAGATGCAAAGGATGTTGATAATCAAAGTTATATAAATGATAAAGTAGAAGAAATAGCGATTCAACATGCTGTTATAGAAGATAACGAAGAGAAGGAAGCGAAAATAATCGATTTATTAGACCAAGTATTACGAGCAGAAGAAGATGCTTATGGAGAAATAATAAGCTTGAAAGAGCAAAACGAGGTAGTAGTTGTATCTACTTCTCCTGAAACGATACCTCATAGGAAATCGTTAAGCGAATTATCTGATGCTGGATCCGATGCATCATTGGGTAGTCAAGTACTATCTAAATATGATGTTATAGCGCAAGTACATAGAGAGGATTTACCAAAACTCCAGGAAGAAGAGGAGAAAATAGAATACAAAGATGTGGAAAATATTGAAAACAATGAAGATACAGAACACGAACAAGTAACTGCTTTTAACGAAAGCGAAACGAATTCGAGAACAGACGAGTCAGGGTACTCTGATACGATAGATAAAACCATTTTGAACGAATCTACAGAAGAATTGAGAGAAGTTCCAAATATAGCAGAACAAACTTCGAATATACCTGAACCGCCGCCATTAGACGAAAACTTTTTTTCAAGTCCGACTTTTAAGAAATCTTATACTTTAGCAGCGAGATCGTATAAAAATAAATCGACAACAATCGATGAAGATGAAGACAAACCAAGAGTAAGCGTACAATCTAATGGTTCGCAAGATGATGGACACATCATTTTCGGTAGCGATAGACAAATGAATTTTATGTCAAAATTGAACAACATTTTTCAAAATAAAATTTCATCTGATAATGGAGACGAACAAAGGAAAAGATCGCATTCAACGGGCAACGCAATTGAAAAGGTAATGAATCGTGAACGTCCTTTAATATTACCAGCATTAAAAATGGAGATAATTTCAAGAGAAGCGTCACAAAACCTCCGATCAGTAAACACTGAGGATAAGAATGAAGAAGAAGAAGAACCTCAAAATGATGACGAGGTAGAAACGAGTATGAGCAGAGCGGACTTAAAGTCAAAACTAGAAAATATATTCGCGGCGGGTGGTCCAGGGCTTCTGAAACCAAGACTGATGAAGTCCAATCCACCGACACCGGAAGAATCGTATCATACAGATACGTCTAGTAATGAGAGCCTAGCAAAACTACAAAAAGTGGAAAAAAATGACACATTGTCTCGGCAAAAAGCGAAGTTTGGTGAAGTTTTGAATTCGTTTCGATTAAGTTTTAACAAAGACGATAACGTGTAAAATTGAACTTACCTAGTTTAATGTTTATTATCTTAATTTGTATGTTGAAATTCAATGACACCGGGTATATTAAACCTAGTCTTATGATTAAGTGCCTTATTTATAATTATCGTTGGTGTAACTTGACGAATCAAGCATGCGGTTATATGTGACTATGAATTTGTAATGAGTAATGAGTGAAGAATGTGTTAGTAACAAAGTAATCTGAAATATCATTATAGACTTCGATCAGATAACTTGAACTAAGTGAATTAAAAAAAGTTGATGCTGACGTCTGCATTTTTTGAACAAGGCTAACTCACTACTCTTTCTAAGTTTTATTATTAGTCAACTCGTCCCCACTAGGAAAAACAGTAAATAAGACTGAATGAACAAACTGTCTAACAGCATTGTGAGAGTAGCTGTCACATTAAAAGTCACCACATGAAAGGAGGAATTGAAAAGGAAGGTATCACTATTACGTGACATTGGCAATTTTCACAATCGCAACGGTGCCATATAAATAAAGAAGAGGAAAAGGAAGGGTAATACTCCTTCTAATGTAATTATAAATGTCTAAGGTGAAAGTAAGGGACCTTAAATGTCACGAGCGTACCCATGACGCTCATGGTGTTTAACGTACCGTTTACGCTTTGCCCAGCACGAGTCCATTTCATAGTAAACGAGTAATAAAAGTTATTTCAATGTGTGAGGCTACACATAAATTTGAGTTTGTGCATAATTAACACAAATCTTTCTTTGATTAGCACTGATCGAAAATTTTTGCAACAGCTATCAAGTTTTATTGCTGTAAATAATGCTAATCGCTAATTAAAATTTAATCGTGTCATTATGAAATTGTACCAGTACAAGTTGAGTGGGATGTTCTGTAAATAAAACACCATATCTGAAATCAATTTTGTTTTATTAGAAACGATAAACAATATAATTATAAATTGTCATCCATTCTTAACGTGTTTCGCTCTTGTATAGTTCCGTTATAAATTTGTTTAATTCCATTTCTGAGATGCATTTCGACAACAGCTCGTCAATTATTTGATCAGAAACACTGTAAGAAGAATACGAATGCACTTGTAGATTCAGTAAGAGTAACACAGCGCCAACTTTAAAAAATGTTCCAGATTAATACGTAACTCAAATAGATAACTCAATGTACAGTATAGACAAATTCAAGCATACTGACAATTTTGATCATATATCCTAGAAACACCATCTATCGTGTTGAATTGGGAATAAATATAATTCATTACAGAGGGAGCGAAGACAAAAAGTATATTAGTAATTTATTTATTAACATATTAGTATTTATTTGTAACAGGTATTATTACAACATAAATATACACTTAAAGAGCTTAAAACTTGTTTTAGCTTAATTGTATAACCACTTAGAAGCAAATACATCAATCTGTGCAATGGAACTAAACTACAAGTAAAATCGTTACGAATTAATGTGATTGAGAGTATTATTCTTACAGAACCAGCGGCGGGTCAGTTGGCTCATATTCCCCGCATTGCCATGATCCCTACGGATTTACCCTTCCAATGTAAGATTTCTTTTGTCATCGCCATCAACAAACCCCAAAGTCGAACATACAAATATATTGGACTTGACTAACGGGAAGATTGCTTTACTCATGAACAATTATGTGGTCTCTCTAGGTCAGGGAATACAGGAATCAATTTATTTTAAAACCTCAGAAAAACAAAACAAAAAATGTGGTAGGTATACCATGAAGTGTCAAAATAAATTATACCAACCTAATATTCACTTAAGATAGGCAATTGTTCAACCTGGACAAATTCGGGGCGGCCCGCTAGTATCTAATAAGTTCATGTGCCATTATACAGGCGACATTACAAATTTTTTAAATTTATCCTTGTGTGTTGGCAAGGTAAGTATGGGTTGAGTGTGGTCACCAAACTACCGCTACAGTAGGTGTTCTAAAATACGCCTATCCAAAGCATTGAACAAAGTTATATTAATTATAGATTGACGAAATGACAAAATAGTTTTCCATTACGTATTACAAATCCCAACATGAGGCTTTACTGAGCACATGACTAGTCTGTGGCAAAAATTAATATTCCTTCTTACTGATGTTCTCTCATTGAACTACACTGAACCACTTATTGAAACTTATTTTAATTTTTATAAACAGATTTCATTACGCTGTAACATTTCACATGGATACATTTATTAATTTTAAATTAAATCTTTACTTTACACCAATTTACTAATGAATCTAAGTCTAATTGCAATAAGTTAACATCGTTTGTATTATTTTTTGTTCTCAATTTTGAGGTCGTAAAGGGCTCTGAGAATTTAAAGTACCGTGTTTGGTCATTTACAAATATAATAAAAAGAATGGGTCCCAAATTTGATACTTGTGACACACCAGATGCAATGCGATAATTGATAATTGTATCCATTTAGGTGATATCACATTCTATTCATTAGATAAGATTTCAGACTGTTTAACACATGTTCATGGAATCCATAGCATGCGAGTTTTTGTATTCGCTGAATGAGGAACTCTATCGAATGCTTTGGAGTAGTCTGTATTCCACATAGAAATGTTTATAAGAATCATCAGCTACCGAAGTGTTAACGTAGATAGACACTAGTGGTGGTTGTAGATTTTCCACGTTAGTCTCTGGTTAGAAAACATCTGAAATGCAACTGAATGCCAAAACAAATTACACGCATTATTTCAAAAATTTTAATCACAATATACATAATTGAAATCAGCCTGTAATTCTAAACTTTTAAAAGTCGCTATTCATTACGTATGCCAGTAATAGCCTGTATACGTCCCACCGCTAGGCGCAAGCTTAACATAAACGAACGCATGAAATGTGCAACAATGATGTACATTACACAATACCCCTGAGTTGAGTATACTATGGATTGCGCATTCTTCGTGGTATGGCGGGTTATACTCTCACTAGAGGCCTTGTACCTATGGTTTTTGTTTAGTGTTTGTTAATTATACTATTACAATGTATGTTACTATGGTAAATAAATAAAAATGGCTAACAGAAGTATCACTAGACAAGCGATTAAAAAAAAATTAATTACTTGCTAATCATTTCCCATGGCTTTCCGACAGCGCTGTTCGCATACATTGAACTCGTCAGCATATGCTGGACGAATTTAGTCCGATACTGAAATAATCTTTCCGTAGTCTTATCAGATATGTTGAACGTCAATCGGAACCTGTCAAGGTCCCAATTTGGTAGCTGCTTTTGAGAGTATAAATGCTTTGGCGCTTTTTTTTGTATTGTTTCTTCCAATATCTGCAAAAATTTGTTTAATTATATAAATTTTTTTGTTACTGTAATTTCCCAATAAAGGCTATTTTGCAGTGCCATTGTCGTTCTCATGAAACGTTCTCATGAAACAGCTTTGTCACAGCGGCCAAAATTCACTTTTTGTATTTCAAGGTAGCTGTGTCTTGCGGTTTTACAAGCGTTTTTGGTACTTTGCCCGAATAAAAAGCGCAGATTACTCTAAAAAATCCTCTACCTGCCGATTACTGAGATCTGTCAAAATCGATTTAGCTGTTTCGGATATTAGCCCGGACAAACAAACGAATAGACAAACAAATAAAAATGACTATTTGTCTGTCTCAAATGAGAAAAAGTTTAAATGAGAGGTTGTCCTTTTACAATCTTAGAAAGGGACGATACCTTCTTCGTGACATTTTTTCCGCATTTTTGTAATGTAGACTGTACCCATAAACTTGGTTTAGAGTTATAATAATTACAATAATAATATTCCTAACAACTACAAATATTGTGTAACCTCAGTCTAAGCACAAGACTTGTATTATGAGCTCTATAAAACGGACTGGGGGTCTAATGCCCGTTTTCATTAAACTTAGTCACTTAAAGTAAATGCTTAATGAATTAGGAACTGCCTAAAACGAAAATGTATTACACTAATCTCTAGGTAACGCCTCAGGGAGTAAATGAACACGATCGTATAGGTATAATCTAACATTAAGTATTAATTAGGAGTTGCCTACATCTGTGTTAGTGAAAATGGGCGTAAGCCAATGAAGAAAAGTTCGTTTCCTAAATTGACCTGATCGGGGATCGAAATCGGGACCCCGGCTTGGAAGACAGATGCTCTGCCACGTGCAAACGCGCCAGATAAAATATTATTGGAGGGCTAATTTGGAGAACATGATTATCACTCACTCGAAGTAATAGCGGAGTGCTCGATTGTTGAGGGCTGCTCGCGTTGATACAGAGCAGTTGCGCATTTCTTGCACCGGAGACGCGTTCACTTCTGTTCCTACTGAAACAATTTTTTTTATCAATATTATATTTCAACTTAAATTGATTATGTTATGAATATAATAGGTATTTTAGGTATGTCATAGAATCATTGTAATAATCAGATTACCATAGTTATTCAAAGGTTGCAATTGTAATTTCACGAATACATAAAAAATTACAATAATTACAATAGTTATTTTCATGCAATGTTTAAAATATGTCAGTTTTAAGAGCAACCATTTAGCCTATTACATATATCGCTAAATAACTTTACATAACATAATGTAGATTTACACATAGTTGAGAGGGACACAACCCCTGGAGAGTCGTCTAGACGGACGACATTAAAAGTCCATTCCATTATATTATGACGTCACAAGGTTATTTAAAATGTATACGTAGTAAAAATATAACGTGAAAATTATTATCTACAGTTTCCATTATTCACTTCAACTGACATGCCTCAAAATACACTTTTTTTCACGGTTTGTGTCCATTATAAACAATAAATTAACGGGTTCGCGATAATAAATATTTTTATATCGGGAAATATCGGGAAACACAAAAATATTGTGTAATAATAATGTGCGGTGTCTCCCTTGCGGACAGGATAAGCAATGAAGAGGTACGCAATATGACGGGGTCGCACGACAGTGTTATTGTAAAAATGAAGAAAGGAATGCTTAGATGGTTCGGCCACATAGGAAGAATAAGTGATGAAAGACTGACGAAGAAAATATACAGAGCGAAAGTGAGTGGTAAAAGAAGCCAAGGAAGACCAAGACTTATAGACTTATGAAGATCAAATAGCCAGTGTTAGCGGATGGAAATGTCAAAAGCTCTCGCATACCTAGGCGAAAATGTGTGAGAAGAATGATGAAATTTGAGGAAGCGAAAGAAGTATGTAAGAACCGCGACGCTTGGCGCTCCGTCCACTCTGACTACCCCGTTAGGTAAACAGCGTTATGTATATATGTACAAAAATATTTAATATCGCGGTAAGAACCCGTTAATTTATTGTTATACTCGTAATGCCTCAAAATAAGCGTAGGTTAATAATCGGTGGGGGGCAGGATTTATATGTGAATTATACCTTATATGCTAATTATGTGCAAATATTGGTTTTTACATATAAATAATTTTTGAGGAAAATATGAACATAGAAAATGTTCCCTACTGTGAATTCAATTTTCAGATGTAGAGCATGAATTTTTTTATAAATAGAGAGGGCAAATGAACAAACATTCCATCTGATACTTAGTCATTTGTATGGAGTGCCAACCCTAATATAATTTTTTTTTTATTTCGCTACAATATTATGTAGCGAACAAATTATACCCTACCTACATTCCAAAAAGTCTCCGAGAAAAGTGGCTGTGGCGTATGGACAGACAGACGGACAGGACGAAATTATAAAGGTTCGTTTATGCCATGTGGATACGGAACCCTAAAAATAAAATTTATAGAGCTAAAAGTCGACTATGTAACATTTTTGTTTAGTCTTTGACTTTATATCAAAATACAGACGTCATATTAATACTAACCTTTTCAAAAAAATAACCTATAGCCCTCAAGCGCGTAACTGTTAACTCATGTTGAAATCAGTTAAATAACTTCGCACTATGCGAGGGAACAGACGAACATCCATACATATAAACATACATACGGTATAATACAATCTAAAACCATAATCCTCCTTCTGGTTTGGTCATAGTCAGGTAAAAAGTTGTGTAATGCACGTGCCATGATATCCTCCATTTTATTTGATGCATCTTAAATTGAAGCGGCCTTGTCAATTGTCTAATCTATGGTTGATGTCACTTGTACTTGATATTTGTTTTAGTCAATCATTTTTATGACTTTACGTATAGCTTAGTTACTGGGACAGTGTTAGTGACAAATGCAGTGTATGAATAAACTACGCCACTTAGGGTGGCTTCATGCATCTGGAATGTAGCTCAGAATACCAAAACGAAATCAGAACATGACTTGCCTTATAAATCTCTCAAAAACGATCGATCAAGTCCCTAATCTAGTGATGGTTTTTACATATAGTCAACATTCGGCTTGCATATTACCTAACTTGCAGTCAGAATGCGACAGCCAAATATTGCGCGATATCTGCTGGTAAGATGAGAATTTGTGTAATGTATTTGTGCAGTGGCGCCAAATCTACGGCGAAAAGTGCATTTTACGATCATGGCGCAATAGAGACGCATGTTTTATTACAATTAGTTGTCGGTCGCGCAGTGATCGCGTGGCTTACGCTCTGTCTGCAAATTTTTAGGTAATAACTCCGCGGGTCGGCATTGTAGAGAGGTAGAATCAAAGACTGCTACATAAACTGAGGTAGGTACACCCTACTCCAGGAAACGAAAATTTTAATGCAATCCTCGAATGAAAACATTGAGAACATTACACTAAACAATATTTATGTAAAAGTAATTAGAAAACAATAAATATGAAGATGGTAACAGCGTCTCACACGCACTGGTGTTAATTAACTCCTAGTCCTATTTAACTATTCAGAATTTGGTGCGCGGGCGCCTCTACCTCGGTATACTATATAGAAGTCTTTGGGTAGCATCGAATATGAATATGTAGTTTCAAAAAGGCCTGCTTACACATCCATACATGTATTCAAATCAGACTTATATTTTATTGGTAAAAAAAAACACTGGATCCAGCGATACGCGAGTCCGACTCCCACTCGGCCGTTTGTAATGCAGAAGAAACCTGAAAATAGGTACCCAGAACCCTGCACAAGAAACTATTCTAAAGACTATTCATTGCATGTAGCGGTATGCCTTTCTGACTGTGTGAATACGGGGCATAGACTTAGCTAAAGTTGAAAGGAAAAATACAACGAGTCATAGAACCTTAAATGGAGTCTTAGATCTCCAGCGATTAAGTTTAGATATTAACCATTTTCTAAATATCGTACCGTATTTTAATGTACCAAATTATCGAAGATAAGAGAATTTTGAAAACAATGAATATTGTCATAAAATAAGTCCGCTTATATTTGTTTGTATATAGTGCGCATGTGTGCGTGTTAGCGTGTGCATGTGTATTGTATTGAAATATATTTGGAAACATTTAGTAAATATTATACATTAAATGTTTTCTAAAACCATTTTGTTCGGACTAGAATCATAAACGCCTAATCATTTTTTCATAGCATATAATTCCGTTAATTTTTATTGCTATCGTTATGAATTATTTAATATTGTTTTGTTTGCCTTACCTTCTTTTTTTAATATTTGATTCTCCTTGTTATGAAGTACGATATTACACGTATTACGATCAGACTACGAATTTTATTTAAATATACCAGTATATCAAGCTTATATCTGTAAAAGAGGATTAATAACTGTGCATAAACATCACAAAAATTATAGTTAAATTCATACAACTACTTTCCACGGCGTCGTCATAAAACAAATCCATGTTGCAATGACAAACACAGACAAGTCACGGAAATATAATCTAGATATAGGAAGCAAAATCGATGTCCTGACCCGACCTTGAAACTAAATACACGAGGGACGAGATGTGAGCCCGAGACAAGTCAGCGACGGAACGGGGTGGTACTGGGGTTACTTAGGGTTGCTGCATTACGTCATTTATTTATTCACTGCATGGATTATGAAAAAATTAATAATCTATATTTAAAAAATTTAAATGACCACCAAAACTACCCCAAGGGCAAAATTTAACTATAGAAGTTCACATCTCCATTTCGTTTTTTACTACGACTGTTCCTTCAGTTTCAGACATCCAATAGTATCCGTGTTAAGACAACAGGCATCTTTTACCGACATCACAAAAAGGAGGAGGTTCTCAATTCGACTGTATGTTGTTTTTTTTTTGTATGTTTGTTACCTCATAACTCCGTCATTTATGAACAGATTTTGAAAATTATTTTATTGTTTGGTAGGTAAAAAAAATAATGAGGAAAAAAACAAATGAATGACTGTTTTCAAAACTCAAATGTACCAGCTAAATGAATTTATAAATTTGAATTTGGAATTCTTGACCAAAGAGGAGATATTTCAGATCAAAGTGGTCAGTACGACAAAACGCTAATTTCATATGTAAGGACCTAATATATAAGTATGTGTATCGTATTTATAAAGTTATTTTAATTGTACTTGAGTTTTGATTAGTAAAGGATAGTTATTTAATACTTTCAGTGTTTTTTTGAAGGCGGTTTAATTTACGAAACTCAAGTACAATTAAAATAGCCTACCAAACTAATAGACTTTCAGTTGTTGCACATTGATTTGGCACATTTATAGTTATTTTAATTGTACTTGAGTTTTGATTAGTAAAGGATAGTTATTTTATACTTTTCAGTGTTTCTTTTCAAGGCGGTTTAATGTTTTTAAAAAAAAAATTTTTATTTCTCCCTTTTGAGTAGTCTTGACCTAAATAAATATCTATAGCAGGTCTGCAATTAACTTCATTCTAATTCCGGAGCGCAACGATATACAAGAGAATCGTCAATATAGATAAAGATTATAACCAGGTCGTGTTATCTAGTGTATCTTCTAAGTCTAAGCTCCAATATCGGTGAAATTTAAATGGGACCACCTCTGAACTATTACCTACCAAACGAAAAACCAATTTTCGAAATCGGTTCATAAATGACGGAGTTATGAGGTAACAAACATGCAAAAAAAACATACAGACGAATTGAGTACCTCCTTCTTTTTTCGAAGTCGGTTAATTAGTAAAGGATAGTTATTTTGTACTTTTCAGTGTTTTTTTTCTTGAAGGCGGTTTAATTTTTTTTTTAGGCTTCCTTGAACCCAAAACAAACATTTTTATTATTTTTGTCCGTTTATTTGTTTGGTCAAATTGATGTCGAACTGCACAGAACAACTACTAAATGGAATTGAATGCAAATTACACCGTTTGAAACTGTTCCATTTTATGAACGCTACTTAATTCGTCGCCTACCTAGAATAAAAAGATCCCTAAATCTTTTCGTAATATTGGTAGGAGATCCGTAACGTTTGTTGAAGTGCTAAAATAGTGTTAAGGGTCTCATCTGACCTTTTACGGGTCGTCGAATCGTAAGGGATCGACATGAATCATCAATCGGTAGCGTAGGCCAACAGAACATGAATTAAAATAAATGTTAGAGATCGATGGATAGGACAAATCGATCGAGGCCGATCAAGCAAGTCTGTAGGAAGCCTTAAACAACATTCTAAGAGTAACTGAAATATAATTTTAATAATTATGAACTCCACTGGAATAAATTATTTGGAACATATTAAAAAAACATAAGTTATAGGAAAGAGTGAGAGTAAGCTGTCTCTTTTAGCGCTGGGAAACGCATTAGTTTGTGACGTCAAAGTAACGTCATCTAATGGCCTAGACAATGGGTCGATTGTCGTAAACGCTTGTAGAATAGAATGACAAATACCACGTAATCTATTGTATAGATTCAGGTGTTACTTTGCGGAAATCTATCGCATGTGATAAATTCTCACATGCGATGCTCAAACTCTAAAAATCACCAATCGACACGTGTTTCGCCTCTCAACGAAGCATCCTCAGGATATACCAGAGATAGAACTCGGCCACCTAACCAGCACCGAATCGGTGCTCATATCGGTATTTGAGCGGAAGATAGCTAGATTTTAGGAATTTATCACCACGTAATCTAGCGTAACGAATTTTAAATTGGTAGTGAAACGTTATTAACTTTCTTACATAAACGAAACATTAAGTCCTGTGAAAATCACCGTACAAAATGTAGTCAAGTGACGCTTTTGATGAATAATAACGCCAGCGAGCATTTCGATTGCACGGATCGTTTAGTCTAGCCGCTCTGATCATCTCTTTAACTTACCCCACTCCTGTAGTGTGATTCTCTAACGTAAATTAGTCGAATTTACTTCTGAATCCATGGTGAAATTGTGAATTGTGAACTGGTATTCTCTAAAGTCGACAAAGACTTCATTTCGCTAGTGTGTTTGGTTTAACAACTTCACTTCACTTCGCTCCTAATATGTTTGCTTTAAACTAGAGATTTCCATTCAAGGGCCAAGTGAGTTTGAATACAGAGTGGGGTGAATTGTTGAGCGAGTCTCGCTCGGGAGATGTGTTTTTAGAGAATTGCATGGCTTGTCTCAGTTCTACAGTTTAGGTTTAATTAATTAAGTTTACAGTTTAGGTAAATTGTAATGCTAAATCATTTAAGTTGGCCTATCTGCATCTAAAGCTTGTTGCTTAAGGAAATACCACTGCTGCATGACACACTCGTACTCTGCCTGCTGAGCATTATCTAGTATAAAAAGCTACTCATGTAAAATTCAATGATTTTTTAATTTTTTTAAAGGTTTTAAAGTTCAATCTTATTTTTACCTTTAATTTATCGTTACTTTTAATGAGAAGTAATTATAACTGACAGTATTTTAAAATGCTTGTTTAACCCTA
Source organism: Zeuzera pyrina (assembly GCA_907165235.1). Taxonomy (NCBI): domain Eukaryota; kingdom Metazoa; phylum Arthropoda; class Insecta; order Lepidoptera; family Cossidae; genus Zeuzera; species Zeuzera pyrina. Next base: position 23,687,463 of record OU015627.1, read on the forward strand.
AGTTTTATAGCAGGTAGGTAAAGCAGACCGGTCGAAAACATATAACTGTAAGGAATGAGATCATCGTTATTTTGAATCCATTTCAAACATTACTATGAAACATAAGTGTATTGATGTAGAAGAGGAATAATTCACAAATTGTCATTAATGTCTTCACATTCTATGTATATGTCGTCGTACAATCATTGAACTGGGCAAATAATGACGTGTCTGGGCATTTTTTAACGCCACAATTCATGAAATAACCAACTACTACCCATAACGCAAGCGCTGAGCTGCTTACTTTGTGACTAGATGGCTCTGTGTGAAATGTCTGAGTATATCATTATTATTATTAACTAATACTCGTTATTTCATTCAATAGAAATCGTCTACCGATTCGCCCGGCTATAGCTAGGCACGTCAATTATTTATTTAGTGTCCAAAGTATTAGCAAATAAAATTAAATACTTGTGTGACTTGCATAGAACGATGTGTTTCCTAATTATTAACGCACTAATTATGTCTTTCCTAATGATGTCTTTCCTATTCACAGCTTCATTGAAATGCAATTTTCTTGCCAATTATTTTATTCTTACACATTTTGTTGCATAATATTCACATCTTTTGACGCAGGACACTTCCGTGCACGAAAAACGGAGAGAGTGAAGAAGACATCGTTTCATGTTATGCGAGCTAGATTACGATGTGGAAAGATTTAGCTTAGAATATTGACAAACATCTTTCTCACATAGATTTGTCCGACTTTTTTTGGGTACGTCATATGGTCAATGGCCAGACAATAGGTCATTTTATGAAACCTCGGCGTATCTGGGCATGTCATGATCTGATAATTGTAGACTTCGAGCTCTTCACTGCGATTTTGTTTTGATATATAACGAAAAAGTCTCATCTTGGAAAATAGATGCTATTAGGTGCTCCTTTCTGTTGTATAGCTATGCTTCGATTGCATTTTTGGGTGAAACAGATAATTAATGCGATTATCAAAAAACTATTAGAAAACTTTTACTGTACGACATCAGTATTGTTTAATGGAAATCAATTATCAGATCAATTACTAGTTTTAATCATATTTGCTCAGAGGGAATCATTGCCTATTGTCTTCTAAAGTGAACGATGAAAAGCCATAACGATTTTGGACCAGATTCCGGAGTCCCACTGCCTCAGTCATTGATAGGTAAATTATATAGGTATTTATATCGTATTTATGAAGTAATTCTCGTACTTGAGTTTCGATTAGTAAAGGATTATTTTGGAATTTCGGTGGTTTTATCTTGATGTCTGTTTAATTTTTTTTTAAACTTATTCATTTAACTTCCGCTTTGTTCAAATTGCTATGGAATCCTTAGTTAATGTGTGTCAGACGCACACTTGGTAGGTTCTTCCTTCTGTCTTAGACGGTTAGACCTTACTATTCGCATTTCGAATACCTCGATGTGTGAGGTAAATGATAAGGTTTGAAGAAGCGAGAGGTTGTAATTGTAATCCCTGTCTATCCCGTTAGACACGCACTGATTGTAGAGCGATTTGTATGTAAAAGGATAATTTGTATTATATCACGTACAAATAAACAATTCACCTCGCATAAACAAATACAAAGAGAAACAATAGCTCGAGGATCTAGGATGAGCTAATAAAACGTGAGACCTAGGTATCGCCTAGGAGTTTACGATGTACCCTTATGCGGAACAATACACGCATATTAGTGATTGGAATACAGTTTTCTGTGCTTCTAATAAACTATCACAAAACTATGAATCATTGTGAATTCTTGAAAGCCTTTATGAATGTAATAAGAGTGTAAGCATTAATTCATAGTCCAGTATGAATTTCAAACAAAATAAAAGTTAAATTCAAAAAAATACTCAAGACAATTACACAAATTGTGTGACCAAGGCCGAAGATCAAATAGCCAGTGTTAGCTGACGGAAATGTCCAAAGCATTCGAATACCTAGGCGAAAATGTGTGAGGTGAATTGAAAAAAGTATGTAACGACCGCAACGCTGTGTCCTCTCTGACTATACTCAGTTATGGCTACAGTGTGGATATGTATGTATGACCCTAAAGTAAGCAGTAGTTTCACAGAATGAACTGAGAGAGCTCCCAGCAAACCCCAAACTACAAGCCCATTTAGGAAAGTTTGTTTCCTGAATGAACTTGCCTGGAAATTGAACCGGAGACTCAAGCTTCGAAGACAAATGCTCTGCTACCGAGACAACCAATCAGTCAAATATTAATATATACAAAGAATCTGAAATATCCATTAATGAATTTCTATTTTTTGCATTTGTGGGGCTAATTTACCAATTTGCGTAGCTGTACCAAATTTCAGAGCTACTTTAGCTGTGAAACCCAAAAGATAGGTCCATACCTGATTATATTTTTTTTTTATTTCAGGTTTTGGTATATCAGTTTACATTTCTGTACAAAATAGCTTAATGGGTAAAGATGATGAAATTTTCATAGAATTGTAAATCAGGACCTATTACGGAATTGAGGCAAAAAAATTAAAAAAATGTAGATTTGTGGATGTATTTTCTAACCAAATGGCGGCCAATCAGAAAGCACATCAGATACAGATAAACTGATCAGCTTATCTGATAATAAATGTGCGTCGTATGTACAGGTGAGTCAGCTTATCTGATTTACTTCCCCTTGATGCTGGGACACGACGTCCGAAGTCATTTATAAAGTCTATAAGACTAAGTCCGTGACATAGACATTCATAATATGACCAAATTACAAGGCTTCCGTTTTTGTCATTTTGGTTAGAGCTGGTTAAAACACAAAATGCTTTCATTTGGCATTCCACATCATGATTAAAAATTTGACTACCCACTTGAAAACTTCGTATTATGAGATACAACACTGACGATAAAAAATCGCCACTTTTACTGCGGCTATAAACTTAGAAAAATTATTATTAAAGGTAATTGTTAGAGATACAAGCTAAGGGTTAAAAATCTATAACTTTTAAAGTTTTGTTTTTTATGAAACCGGGGAATCACGGGTGCGATGCCGGCCTTTAGGGAAAGAGGGAAAGGAGGGAAAAGATGGGGAGGGAGGAGATGGACCACCGGCACTCACTCACCGAACGAAACACAACAGCAATAGATGCTGTTATTGCACGTCGATATTCTGTGACAGGGTGGTATTTCACCGGGCGCGCCGGCCTAATTCGTCCTGGAATACAGCATAACTCTACCACACATTTTAAATTCCAAATTTTAAAAATCTAAGAATTCTAGTTTAAAATTTAGCACTTCATATATGTACGGAATCCTCTGTGGATGAATGGAATTCGCGATAGAACGATTTTCTTTTAGTGGGGACGTGTAGGTACTGACATAACCCGTTTAAAATAATCTAATCTATTTTAAAAATTCCACAATAACAATTATCGCGTAACTTAAATCTATATCACTACATTGTTTCTAGAAATAATAATTGCAAATCATTTCGTAACAAGAACATATTTTATATTTTTTCTGAAAAAGGTATAATATAAATACAGGATGTATATTATTAATCTTTGATTTTGGTGACGCGGGAGAAATCTTGAGGAAAGTCCGAGTTATATGTGACTCTTATACGCCCGTTTTTACTAACCAACCCTAAACTATCTCTTAATAAGTGTAACATATCTCAAACACTAGAGGAGAGGCAGTGTAGTCCTTAACGCGGGTTAGTACATGAGTAATAACCTTGAATTAGTGCAAACCACAATTCAATCCATTCAGTGGTGCATAACCAGATTTAAAGAAACCTGAACACGGAAAGTAATTTAGACCGAATTTCACCTTACTTAACTAAGAACATTAGAAAATTGTACTTTCAACAAAAAAAACTACATACATACATAATTACCGTCTGTTCATAAGCTATAATTCCACAGACAAACATACGGACAGGTATTTTTTTTAATAAAAAAACAGGGGGTAAACGAGCACGCGAGTCACATGGTGGAAAGTGAGCACCGCCGCCCAAGGCCACCCGCAACGTCTGTGGAATCACGGGTGCATTGCCGGCCTTTAGGGAAGAAGGGAAAGGATGGAAAGGAGGCGGAGGGGGAGATGGCGCTACCAGCACTCTCACTCACCGAACGAAACGCAACAGCAACAGATGCTGTTATTCCACGCCGATATTCTGTGAGAGGGTGGTATTTCACCGAGCGAGCCGGCCCAATTCGTGCTGCGATGCAGCATGGCTCTACCACACATACAGATAGACAGACAACATAATCAAACTTTTATTGCTCGCTTTTCCGCCGGTTCATAAATACTTCTATTCAATTTTAGAAAGAATAAGTCAAAGTCAAATCAATTCATTCAAGTAATAATTGTAAGGTGTTTGAACATCGAATTCTTCGTTCAGTCCGAAGAAAAACCTGCATACTGAGAAGAACCGACAAGACACTCAGTCAGGTATCATTTTTTCAAGATACATACATATCCTCACGCCGTATCCCTAACGGGGTAGTCAGAGAGAACGGAGCGCCAAGAGTCGCGGTCCTTACATACTTCTTTCGCTTCCTCAAATCTCATTTTTTCAACATCATTTTTATAAAATATACAATATTCATAAAGCCAGTAAATAAATGCATGTACAGAGAAGATTATTTCCAGACTATTATATTGACTTCGATGAAATCGTCTATTTTATGGTAATTTTCTAATCATAAACTTTTAAAATTTCGCGTTGCATTATAAAATATCTAAAAACACGGGAAATTAACGCGATGGCTTTTATTTTTGGCTTGACGTTTCGGCCGAGTTGCATCGGCCGTGGTCTCAAATAAACTGTCCACAGAACACAAACTGTCGCAGCAAGCTTCACTCCGTGTCCGAGGCAGATTTTATTTCATCTACCCCCGATATTTGTAAATAATTATTAGGATTCCTACACACAACCCTCACGGTGTCCACACACTTAACCGGATGTGAAAAATGAGGTTTTGTCATTTGAATCACAGGATTCCACGCTGTTGATACAATAATCAACGGATTAACGGATACAATTAATCAACAGCGTGGAATACTGTGATTCAAATGACAAAACCTTGTTTTTCACATCCGGTTAAGTGTGTGGACACCGTGAGTGTTGTGTGTAGGAATCCTAATAATTACTTACAAATATCGGGGGTAGATGAAATAGAATCTGCCTCGGACACGGAGTGAAGCTTGCTGCGACAGTTTACTTGAGACCACGGCCGATGCAACTCGGCCGAAACGTCAAGCCAAAAATAAAAGATAATTGCGTTAATTTCCCGTGTTTTTAGAAATTTTCTAATCAACGCAAGTTTTATAACAAAGTAGCTTTGCCCGCGACTTCGTCCGCGTTTTTTAATTTTAAAATAGCCTATGTCCTTCCCCAAGGTTTAATTTATCTCCACACCACATCACAATCGGATGAAAGGTGTGGCAGCCCATAAAATACGAACAAACAAACAATGATTTTTATATATTAGAAGATAAGATATAAATCCATTTTCTGAGGAGCTTTATTATAAAAATCGAATGCATTTAACCAAAAATGAACCATTTGGCTTATGTAACTACGGTTTCAATTATAACCCCTGTATTCATTTACTTGCTGAAATTCTTGCGTTAGTTCTTATCACTGTAAACGGATTAGATGCTAATCCGATAGTTTTATTTACATATAGCGACCTGCCCAGACTTCGCACGGGTAGAATTTTTTTTTGGAAATTAAATACAGCCCATGTTACTCGCTGATAATGTAACATTCTATAGGTGAAACAATTTTTGAAATTGGTTGAGTAGTTATTGAGTTTATACAGTACAAACAAACAAAGTTTAACTCTTTATAATATTAGTATAAATTAGAAAATAAATACCGGGTTCGCGTGTCTTTTTCGTTATTCAATATCTTCTTCTATTCAACTTGACCTTTAATAGTCGTTATTCCATTATTTAATTTATTTTACACAATTTCTAATAAGTCAAGTCCTGTCAGTTATATTAATATCACATATGTACATGTCATATGCGCCGTCCTAGAATCGTAAAATTGGACAGATCACGGCATACTTGGACAATTCGTGAACGCCGTCACTTTATGAAATGACTTATTATCCAGACATCACATCGCAATGCGCCTAGATCCCAGCTATGATTGAGAAAGCGTCAAACGATTTGCAATAAACGAAACGGCATTTTATGTCCAGTGGCCACTGGCCTGTTTATGAAATAGTGACGTTTCACGATATGCGTATCTGGGCATGTCGTGAAACGTATGAATAGTGATATGCCCTAATTTATAGCCCGATGACATGCATCACATACATAACACATACAACATAACTTGTATGTATATAGATTGTTTGAACGCGTGATAATCATTTAACGAATGAATATTTTATAACAATCCGTATATCTAAACAGTTTAAGCGCACTAACTGTGAAAAACAACAGATATCTGAGGATCAAGTTGATAACTGCGATATTTGGAGCTATTTCTCAACAAAACATTACCAAGAAAACAACTATTACGTACTTACCTAATTTTTAGATACATAGATAATGAAGTCTACTTTACATTACACAGGATGTCCCTGATATCACTGGAGTTTAAAACTGTTTTTAGATTAACCCCTTCCATTCGTAAACGATTCATAAACGATAAGCCTACACCAGCTTAAATATACTATTTTCTCTTTTGTTTCAAAACAAAATCAATATGACAGTGAAGACAAAACATATTTTAACTTAAAATCGTTTTAATCGTTTTGTGAATAATAATAATACATTTATTTGATCCCTCTCTCCACTGTGATCATTAAAAGCTTGTAAACATTCCAATTTAAATATTTTAAAAATGACTAAAGAACTTGCATACCTTGACGAAAGTGTGCAAGGAGAATGATGAGATTTGAAGAAGCGAAGAAAGTGGGTAAGAACAAGCTTAGCGATCCGCGGGTTATTACCTAAAATTTTGCAGACAGCGACAGCCACGCAATCACTACGCCACCAGTGACTAATTGTAATAAAAAATTGGTATCATGTATGACGATTGCATATCTATTATTCTATGACCACAAAATACACTTTTCGCGGTTGTTTTAGCGCCATTATAGAAATTATGTATATGGATTTTAAGATAAAGAGATGAAGTTGTATGTATCCAAAGATCTAACTCTCAGTCTTCTTACACATAGAGGTCATAAAACACATCTGTCTATATAAGTCTGTATAGGCGGACTCTTATGGCCGATTTCAGCAAAGTCCCTTAATAATTCTTAGCGAACCCCTAAAACCGGATAGCGTTCCGCTAACGGTGAAATTTTCACCGTTAACGGACCCCTATTCACAAATTTTCGTTATTACAAAAATTCTCGTTTTGACAACAGATATCGCGCGATATTGGCTGTCGCATGCTGACTGTAAGTTACGTAATAAGCACGCCGTTCTATCTTACTAGGATATGTATGTACATGCGTGTTTGAATAAGGATCTAAGGGTGGCTTGCACCAACTATTTAAACTCGATTTAAGGATTTGACATTTCGCTTGCTCCAACCATTTAACATTTGGTGCAAGTCACCTTCAAATTTTAACAAGATGACTAAAATCACGAAAAATAATTAAAAATAAAAATGGATTAAATAAATAACGTATTTAGATAAAATGTATGATGATATTAATATAAATTTACTGTATATTTAATATTCGTTCACTTTGAACATTTAGTACACTTGTACATTTCAGACAGAGTACATTATCGAATTTTTGTAACGCCATAGTTACCTGTAATCCACAAATTAAATATATACGCCTATCTACATATAAACAAAATTGGACGGTTTGCCTGTGATTTCGAAATATAGGCCTTTTTTAAGCTTATGTGGTCACTTACAAGACCAAAGCTCAAATATGATTTTTGTAAATTGTCGTTTGTTTGTCTGTTTATTTGTTAGGGATATTCTTCGAAGCGGCTGAACCGACTTCGACGGGATTTTAATTGTAAAGGTAAAGGATTTTTCAGAGAGTAATTTAGGGTACTTTTTATGCCGGAAAAATATCAAATTTAACGCGAGTGAAACCGCGAGGCACAGCTAGCAAACGGATAAAAACGACTGTGACCCACAGTCACCGCGATGAATAAATGTTTCCGGTTTTCCAATTTCCGTACATGACACTAAAATACATCTCTAACCGTTAATATTTACAAACTTAAAACTTAACATTATCTTCAATAATAGACTACCACTAAGTTGCCGCTTAGAAAACTGTCATTGCTTAGGGTGCCCAGCAGACTGGCAACATTACCTCTTTGAATAGCCAAACTAACAATAAAATAAATATTTTTTTAATTCGGAAACCTTGAATTCATTTTGTAAACGAAAGGACAATTGAAGGTCGTTGTCGTAAACAAAAGCTTCTTGCCTTCGCCGTCACGCGCTGTATAATGTCGCTCAATATCGGACTATCCAGAAGCGTTGATACAAATCGTTCCTCGGAAAGTCGTCTCGTGCCTCCCTTTTCTACCAATTACCAGAATTCGGATTGCAGTGGAGACATGGAATAAAGGATTCAACTGACGCCAACGATTTCAAATTCATTCATGATTTCAATCCTGTACAGGGTCATAAGCATAACTCATAAGCTGTGTAGCTAGATTAGATTATCAATTCGACGATATTCATAAAAAATATTATCTGTATTTTATGTACCTATATAATTTTATCCGCGACGGAATTAAGGAGGCGTATTCATTTATCTTTAAAATACGCAGATACATAATATCACGCCATTTCGTATTCAGGGCAGTCAGAACATCAAATCCCAAAGTCCTCGATATTTGGTAATTCAGTTCAAAGTCTTGTCTTATTCAAGTAAATACAATTAAAACCAAAAGGTTTGAAATTGGTTGGGAACCGTTCTAACTTAAATTCGTTTTAAATTTAAATTTTTGGTTACTAATAATGCTGTAATGTAGCTCCTATACAGTCGTTTATAGGTCTTATTAACGTTAAATGAATAACGTTAACGAAGAGATACTTCGTATGACAGAAGTGCATGAAAATTTTATTGTAAAAATGAAGAAAGGAATACTTAGATGGTTCGGGCACACAGAAAGAATGAGTGATGAAAGTTTGACGAAGAGAATCTACAGACCGAAAGCGAGAGGTAGCAGAAACCAAGGAAGATTAAGGTTGCGAAGGTCAAACAACCACAGTGTTAGCTGACGGAAATGTTGAAAGCACTCCCATACCTAGGCGAAAATGTGTGAGGAGAATAATGAGATTTGAGAAGGCGAACGAAGTATGAAAGGATCGCAAAGCTTGACACTTCGTCCTGTCTGACTATTCCGTTAGGGAAACAGCTCGAAGATATGTAGTATGTATTTATTATCGTTACAAATACAAGAGATGAAATTATATGTATCCAAAGATCTAACTCTCAGTCTTCTTAGATATCGAGATCCAGGTCATAAAACACATCTGTCTGTATAAGTCTGTATAGGCGGACTCTTATGGCCGATTTCAGCAAAGTCCCCTAATAATTCTTAGCGAACCCCTAAAACCGGATAGGGGTCCGCTAACGGTGAAATTTTCATCGTTAACGGATCCCTATCCAATTTTTAGGGGTTCGCTAAGTATTAGAGAACTTTGGTGAACTCTGGAAAGAAATCAGTATTGAAGTTTATAGAAGAACAAAACTGAAGGCCAATCAAAAAAGTTATGGGATAAAATTGTTACATTTTTGACCACCCCATTTCATAGGGAATTTCATATAACAAAAGAACATTCTAAGAATATAACATTTAATATCAATGCGCACAATCACTAATTCGTTGAAAATAACACGTAATTGTAATTTTGAAGTGTTTCAAATCGATGTTACGTCACCATTTCTCATGAACGATACGCAATGTTGTAAAAGGTTGTTTTATCATTATCAAAGTAATCTATCTGTTGGGTCAATATAATAAATGCAGTTTTTTACTATCTTTCTTTCGTTGAACCGAAGCAATTTAGATGTCTTCTTGATTATGTATTTCTTGTTATAAAGGGAATCCAACCTTTCGAGTCATTGCGTATTTAACTTTGAACAAAAAACAATGCAAATAATAAAAATATAACATAACATATTTTCACGCTCTATTCTTAACGAGATAGTCAGAGAGGATGGCACGCCGAGTATCGCGGTCTTTACATACTTCTATCATCTCTTCGAATCTCATGTTAATGTAATGTAAATATAATTTATGTAAATAATAATACTCTAGAAGTCTAGACAATCGCACAAATTATGTTACTACAAACTAAATACTAGATTTATATTATGGGCACCACATAACGCACTGGGGAAGGTCTCAGAAACAGACCCCAAGTAAATTTTGTGAAATTCGTTTCCTAAATTGACGTGACCGGGTCGAACCCAGGGCCCCGGCTTGGAAGCAGAAGCTCTGCCACCGCGTCTAAAAGCAAATCATATAATGTGTGTGTATGTATAAGATCTACATGTAAAGCCTACTATGTAAGTCCATAATAAGTATAATTTATTGCAAGCATATAATCTGTAAACCTTACCTTCTTAAAGCAATCAGAGGAATCTGAATATATTTTTGTGATAACTTAGGAAATTTCTCGGTCAAATTTAATGATACACCTAATTGTACACACAATAGAGATCAAATGACAAAGTAAAAAGGAATTAACCATTCGGAGGTAGATATTAACGAAAATTAGGGTCCGTACGGACCCGCAATAGTAATAGTGTACTATGAAAATAACAATAATATTTAAGGCGACGCATTGGAAATTTCGACGGCAGGGATCCCATTTTTTTTAACTGACTACAAAACGTATGAAAGGGATATTTGGTAATATGTTTCGTCATTTTATTTACTTCATTTTGCTAGTTGCGATACACGATTGGTTAACTTTTGTAACACAAAAAAATATCAAATCAATCTCTTTAAAAAAGAGATATACATTTTTTGGAGTGACGGGACCGATTTGTTTCAAATTTATCTGTATAGTTTAATTTAACATATTCTTCAAAATGGCAGTTAGATTTTTTAATTAATTGCAGGTTTAAAATAAACGAAAATAACTGTTTTTTCGTATTTTTCGTAAACTAACGCGCATGTTTAAATAGAGGAAAAGGTCTATTTGAAATTAAATTATTGTTTCTCAATGCGTCGCCTTAAGGATTAAATTTGAAAAAAAAAAACTAAAAAATTCATCACCTCTGAAAAACGTATCATAGTAACGTAACTATTTGTTAGTAAAAGATAAAACTATGAGAAAAGTATTATTTTGTGACCTTATAAATTTAATTATAATTTTAAACTTTCAGCCTGCAATATTTCAATCCAATGAAGTCAGAATAAAATTTTTCCCTAATTTTAAATTTTTGTGTTAAAGAGAATAAAATAAATTATTATTAAAGATTATGAATATAACCGTGTTAGCCGGAAATGTCAAAAGCACTCACATACGTAGGCGAAAATGTGTGAGGAGAATGATGAGATTTGAGGAAGCGTAAGATGCATGTAAGGACCGCGACGCTTGGCGCTCCGTCTTCTCTGACTAGCCCGTTAGGGATACGGCGTGATAATATGTATGTATGGATTAATATAACCAATAACCTTTGAAATTACTAATTTTAGATGACTCGAAATGTCCTAAAAGAACCATCATACACCCACTCAATCCGTTCCTGGCCGATATTTATTTAGTAAGATAATTTAATGTATATTTTTTGTTACTGCAATAAACGTTCGTATCGTTTGGAGCTTTTAACGCAGCTTTATATGCTTACTCTCCAATTCGGCTATCAATGTAGGCAGTTTAAAATTTGAATAATCTGCCAAATTTAGAATGATCGGCCCCAGTGAAGTTGCGCGCTCACCGCGTTTTGTAATTAGTCAGTGCGCCCAATATGGCTGACGAGGTGTGGGAGTGACAACTTGATAAACATTTCGGACTCTGTCTCTGTCGAATGCCTATTTTTAAAAAGGGAGGCAACATTTTGCGCTCGGTACTTATTAGCTTGTACCATTTGGCACATTCACCCGGTTGAATGAAATACCGTATAAAGATGTCGGTGATTTGCCTTGTAGTTTAGGTGTTATTAATGATTTTGATTGCAGACGAATATACATCTGTGAATCACTAAAGGCGAGCGGGTAAAATGCAGAGGAGAACAATTTTTTGGGATTAGTGTTAGACACCGAGGCTATATAATAATAGCTTTGACCAGAGAGATTAGACAATTTTTTTAGTGATCCTTCATGCCCTCCATAATTGGAATACCATAATTAAAAATATTCCAGAATCCCTTACATATTCATAATAAGTTTTCCCCCTGAGAAGTTTCCGCATACATCTACAAAAAGACATTAGATTCCTTAGTTGTCTCGAATATCCCGGGGAAGACAGGATTATTTAGTAATCTCAAAAACTGATGGGAACATCTACGATATTTACTTACTTCATATACCCACGGCAAGATAGGGATCCTTAGTCGCTTTATACACCCATGGGAAAGTAGGTATTTATTTTATGTAGTAGTAGTGACCTCATACACTACGGGAAGATGTAGGGTCTCTTATTCGCCTCATAGATCCACGAGAAGGTATTCCTGTCTCCTGTCATAGGGGCTCCTTATTCATCTCTCGCCCCTATGGCAAGATTGGCTTAGGTCTTATTTCTAACTGGGACGTACACGACTAACGGTAATCAATTATGGCTGTCCAAAAAAAGGCACTTACATTCCATCATCGCCCGCGCACTGGTTCTTCAAAACCCTGGTGAAGTCACATGCCGCCGGCGCCATGTCTGCTACCTGAAAAAGATTTTTTAAATTAGACGATACTTGTAGTTCTGCGTAACTAAAGGTTGTAATATTTGATTTCGAGGTTTTTTCCTCAAGACGATAATCTTTTTCTAGATGTGGACAATTTTTTTAAGGGTCGCTAACACGCTGTATCGCTAAAGGGGTGTAATCAAAGAGGACAGAGCGCCAAGAATCGCGGTCCTTGCATACTTCTTTCGCTTCCTCAAACCTCATCATTCTTCTCACACATTTTCGCCTAGGTATTTTGACATTTCCGTCAGCTAACACTATGGCTATTTGATCTTCGTGAGTCTTCCTTGGCTTCTGCTACTACTCACTTTCGCTCTATAGATTTTCTTCGTCAGTCTCATCACACGCAATGATGCCCTCGGTGCTGCAAACTTTTGTCCTACTTATAATAATTTTACTACAGAGCCCAGCTATTGAAGCCCAGACTAGCTTATGAACCATAGTCACAACATAACAAATGTTATGGCAATATGATCTGAATTTCTCGAGTCGTTTAGAAGTTATACAATGACTAAAAGACGCACTGACGACTATACAATAAACTAAGATTTTCATAGATAAATATTATTTAAGTTCTAACATACAACATAACAATAAGTAGTTTTCTTTCTATTTAACGCGATTTAAATCTCATTTTTGTTGACACTTGTATATTATGATGGCTTCTGAAGAAATAAAGCTAGTGATTCACTGGCGAGTGATCTCACGATGGTGTTACAACGATTTTTGGTTGTATATTTGTTTTTTTTTATTAAATAAATGAAATAGTAAACATAGATAAAAAAAAAATTAGGAGTACCTACATAAAAAATAATACAATACGATACACTTTATTACACTAAATAACAGTACTAGAGAAAGAAAAAGTTCGATACAGTACCGAAGAGCAATTTTTTTCAAGCGTCCTCGGGGCTATGGCATAATACAATTTTAAAAACGGTAATACAGTGAAGTTAAATTCTATTCAAGAAAATTTTATTCCACTAATTTATGTCTAATTAAATTGGAGCTACCTAAATCATGATGTCTCTCTCTGTAAGGCTGGGCGCAAATCAGTGACTTTTTGATACGCGACATTTTGTCACGTCACCTTGCTGCGCACATTGCCTGAGCTTACTGCCGCGACAATGTAGGTGACAATTAATTGTCACGATGTGTTTCGTGGATGTAGCACTTGTTTGCGCACTAGTTGCGGCGCAGAAAACTTAAAAAAAAAGTAGACGGTGCTGGGTTCATCCTATATTCAGTTAAAAATTACAAAAAGGACAATTCTACACGCTGCTTATCGAGTTACGATAATATCCAGAACACTTGCCGGACAACCTTCGATAATATAAACTTTTAAACTTTCGCGTAGCATTATAAAATATCTAAAACCGTTCGATGGTAGAAACCTTCGATGAGCTGTCAAATCTATTAACTCCTGTGTGTGTAACTATAAAGACAGGCATCACTTTATAATTAGTTGTTCCCATTGTGTCCTTTTACGATTTGCATTGGAATACTCGGGAAGTAATTTATTATAGCATAATACTGGACGATTTTGTAACTCTTCTATAGAAAGTTCGCCATCATACGTGCTTCCATTTCAGCGTCGAGTGGTCGACTGGCAATGTTCGGTGACAAAAAGTAACCGGTGTGCGCACTTTCATATACCGTAGAGCAGGTGACACAAAAAAGACAAAATGTCACCGCGATGTCGCGAGTCAGTAGAAGTTTCTGTCGTGTCACTGTCACGTAACCCAGTGAGCGCAGATTCGTTTGTTTTCATAGTAAATAGTAGGGTGATTTTTCGTCACCGTGACATATGTCACCAGTGTGCGCCCGATCTAAGGAGTTCTTTTGCCTTATGTAAACAACGCTAGAAAAAAAATTTGATGGTTTTAAATAGCAGAATTGCGTATAATCTATTCCAATATTATAAAGAGGCAAATGTTGTTTGTTTGTATGTAATGGATAAACTCAAGAAGTAAGTACTTAACCGATTTCAAAAATTCTTTCATCAAGCTACATTATCAGCGAGAAACATGAGCAGTATTTTATTTTCAAAAAAATTTCTACTAAGCCGGGGCGGGTCGCTTGTAAGCTTATAATTTGGCGCGTCCTGTTAACCTACTATTTTGCATTAGTTAACAATTTTAAATACTTCACTGGAAACTACTCGGTGAAGATTTTTAAAAATTTCAGAGAATATCTTTATCCTATATAAGACTTTTCTTAGAAAGAGAAAAAATATAACCAATATATTTTCAAAGATCAAGTTAATTTTATTGAATGAATAGCAGTTTTAGTCTAAAATCTTTACTAGATCCTACTCTTATAAAGCGATATTTTACACAAAGCAGTATTGCAGGGCGCAGAATTTAAGTATTTTCGATCATCTGGACAATTCTTGTAGTTAACTAATGCTCCGCAAGTACTTACAAGTTCAGGAGACCTCATGTTTTGCTTTTTTAGTAACAATGATATTTGGGATCATAAGTACATACATATCCTAACGTTAATATTTACAAACTTAAACTACACATTATCTTAAATAATAGACTTCCTCAAAGTAGCCGCTTAGACAGCTGTCATTGCTTAAGATACCCAGCAGACTGGCAGCATTACCTCTTTGAATAGCCAAACTGATTCGTTGCCGGAACGAGCTGCCAGCCCGGTGGTCTCCCGAAGCCTCGACCAGTCTTTTACAAATATTCTGTTTTTCTTTCTCCCTCCAATCAGAATGAAGTTATGTGAAGACGATTTTAAAAACCGCAGTTTTGTTGCGGGCTTTACAATGAAGACGGTGAGAACACTCGCAAGTGGACGTATATCCTAACAATCGCTGAAGTTCACGTACGATCTCCACAATTGCAATATTACGTCATGGTAGATAACGCGGTATTTTCGCGCCGCGTCGCCATCCTTCCTACAGTCACCACCGTGAGTTCGCGACGTAAGGACGTGTAGTCTGCGTGTTGTGTTGTTAGCCGACCAACTTTGACATTATGGTGAGTGTTTATAAACTTTTAGTTTTAAATTTAACCGTGTATACAATGAATCGATTTCAATTTCATTTACAAATCGATTTAAATTATTTATTTTATGATAATAAATGAATGTGCTATTTAAAATACTTAGACGATTCCGAAAGAATTTCATCTGTTACGATTTATATAAATGTTGGCCTAATTTTTCATACCACGAATTTTATTTTTCTATACTTATTACATAAATTTTACAATATTAGACTTATAAATGCAAATGTTATTTTAGCTGACGGAAATGTTAAAAGCACTCGCAAATCTAAGCGAAAGTGTGTAAGAAGAATGATGAGGATTGAGGAGGCAAAAGATGTATGTAAAGACCGCGATACTTGGAGCTCCGTTCTCTTTGACTACCCCTCTCAGGGATACAGCGTTAGGATATGTATGTATGTATGCACGCAAATGCAAATATTAATATTTAAATAGTGAACATTTAATTAAAATGATAAAAAAAAATTTGGTACAGCATTTTGAGTTTTACAACCAATATTATATAGATTATTGTTAATCGATTATATTATCGACTGTCCATTGATACGGTAATTAACGTACACAGCATTCAAAACGAGGGTCCCGGTTCGATTGAACTGAACTGGCCAATCTGGAAAACATACATTCATTCGTGCTATTGGATAGAGGACGAAGATGCAAAAAAAATACACCTTTTGACGTCACATCTAGCAATAGAAGGGCTAATAGATGGCAAGCGAAACCAGATAATGAAGAGTTCCTAGCTCATCGCTTTTACTAATCCTTCTAATAAGCCATATCGCTTAAATGACTTACTTCTATGGACTTTTAGATCAGCTGATAGATTTAATATAATTTACATAACTGATGTAACGAATGTTGAATTTCCCACATTCGCGAATGCGAATACCAAAAATGTACGAATATTATTATTACTGCACTTATGAATGGGAACACGAATATTAGCTTTTTGAATATGACGTTAAATCGAAGCTATTCCGTAGTTACATTTTTTGTATTCAAAAATCAATAAATATTATAAAATCTTAGCAATCGCATTGTCATTTCATGAATTTTTTTCACTGACAAATATAATCGCAAATTTGTTCGCATGTTTTCTGCGAATACGAATAACAAAAACATATATATTCGTGTCATTAATTACATACATACTATATATGATATCAAGTTGAATCCTTAACGGGGTAGGCAGAGTGGACGGAGCGCCAAACATCCTTACACACTTCTTTCACATCCACAAATGTCATGAAATGATGAAAAGAGGTGAATACCTCACACATTTTCGCCCAAGTATGGCGGTGTTTTAGGCATTTCCGTCAGCTAACATTATGGCTATTTGATGATAAGACGAGAGGTGGATAACTCCCACATTTTCGTCGAAACATGCTAGTGCTTTTGGCATTTCTGTTAGTTAACACCTTGTATTAAGCCTTCATAAGTATTATAGACATAGCAATGGGACTCTGATAATAACGCCTGACGATAAAATATCGTAAGGCGTATCCTTTCATCAAAAACATACATAATATCTTCGCGCTGGAGCCTTATTGAAGTAGTCAGATAGGAACTCCAAATGTCTCCAAGCAAATCGGTGACAACTAAAACGTTAAAACACGCTAACTTGAAAAAGTAATTGTAATAATGCTAAAATTGCAGGCAATAAAAGAGAAATAAACTATACCATAAATACAAACCTACATATTAATTTTTTTTCCAAAATAGTTTCTGCTGTCATCGTGACATGAGATCTGTTCGTGTAAAAATAGTGTTTGTTTAATAACAAAGAGGAACACGTGTCGACGAATAAGTCTGAAAGGACAATGCCAACTTTTGTATGTGGTTATGCCCCACCAAAAATCTCCATGGACAGTAACAACGAACATATTATTTGAATGCTTAGGTGTAAGAGTTTACAAAAACTGAAAAAAATATTACTTTGAATGTGGGAGATGAGTTGAAGATACAGGCTCCGTACGATTTTTATAAAGTAGTGAATTTCTGAGTTTATTTTCAGGAGATATAGTAGTTGAGTAGAATTATGAGATTTGAGGAAGTGAAAGAAGTATGTAAGAACCGCGACGCTTGGCCCTCCGTCCTCTCTGACTACCCCGTTAGGGATACAGCGTGAGGATATGTATGTAGTTGGAGAATTAAAGAAAGAGCGAAATATCACGGTCCTTACATACTTCTTCCACATCCTCAATCCTCATCATTCTACTTCCACACTTTCGCCTAGGTCTGTGAATACTTTTGACATTTCCATCAGCTAATACTCTGATTATTATATCTTTATAAGTCAGCCTTGTTCTTCTTTGGCTTCTGCTACCAATCACTTTCGCTCAGTGTACTTTCTTTGTCAATTTTTCATCACTCATTCATTCTATGTTATAGATAATGTTTCTATATTTTCCTACTAATATTTTAAAATTGTAATTAATGCAAAATACGTGGGTTAACAGGATGTAGGTATGTTACATAGTTATAATTCGGTGCTGGCTGCTGGTTAGCTGATAGAGTCTAAACAGTAATATCCAGCGGGCCTAGACAAGTGGCTTTCAGTTGTCGTAAACGCTATTAGAATAGAATGACAAATACCACGTGATCTAGCGTAACGAATTTTAAATTGATAGACAAACGTTATTAACTTTCTAATCAATGAAACGAAACGTAAAAGTACAGTATAAGTAAAGTGTGAGAACCGCCGTATAAAGCATAACCAAGTGGCATATTTGACAAGCTATAACGCTAGAGTAGCGTTACGATTGTTCGCAATCTAAGAGAACGCCAAAAGCTTGTGCTTTGTAGAAAATGAAACGTAATGGTGACTGTTTAATTACTTTTTATCCAAAAAGTACAGTAATAATACGTCATTTGTTGACTAAATATCCTTATTTAGTCTGTGTGTTAATGTCAAACCAAACTGACAACTGACATTTGTAATAGAAAACATAAATAATGTGGTTTTTGTCGAATCAACGCATAGAATGAGCGTTCGAAGAGTTCTCGTAACTTGGGCTGCAAATCGAATGCTAAAGCGTTAGTGTTTTTTGAAATAGAATCACTTCGAAGCGTTTGCCACTTGTCTAGCCGCTCTGAGGATGCTTTGTTGAGAAGCTAAACACGTGTCGATTATGGGTTTGGCATTTTTGGCGGAAGATAACTAATAATTATAAGTATTCATCACATGTTACACTAGCCGTTGTCCGCGACTTCGCCTGCGAGGAATGTAACGGGATAACATACTCTGAAGATCCATTCCAAATATTGGTGAAAGAATTTTTGGGATCGGAGGAGTAGTTCCGGAGATTACCTCCTACATCCGAACTTACAAACTTTACCTCTTTAAAATATTAGTTTAAATATTTGCTCTTTTTTTCTCCATTATTATATTATTTACTAATAAAATACAGCCACTGTTACTCGCTGATAATGTAGCTTTTGTGTAGTTTTTGAGTTTGTCCATTATATACAAACAACCTCTTTATAATAGTAGTATAGGTATTATTATAGATTTTTTCTCACATTTACAATTTAAGCACTTTAAGGGTAAATAGGCAACTTCTGGGCAAGCGTGATTAATGTTGGGTTACGTCTTTGCTTTCCTTCAGGCAAGACAGGGAACAATCGTATGCCCATTTTAGTTAGAGGTTCTGAAAAACTCGACCAAGATAGACGGACCACGGACGGACGTATGAGTGGTCTTATAAAGGGTCCGTTTTTTATTTCATATATGGGATGGAACCTTAAAAAGATATAAATAGTTAATTATTAACAAAAATTTCATCAATTGCAAGAACTGAAGATCAGAGCAGAATACATTATTTTAATGTTTGTTTAGTTACGCGTTCCAATTTTAGTGTTAGCGGAATACCATGATCTAGATTACAAAAATATAATGCCGACTAAAAGCGAGCAAGTGTACAGAATTCAGGTTGACAATGTGTTCAGGAATACAGCGTATTAAAATCTATTATTAGACGTATCAAAACAAAGCTGTCTGTTACATTTGTTCTTTAAATAATCTTTATTTTGCACCCGACTTTTTTCTCGGTTTTAAGCATATACATTATAAAAGCTACACCGTGTCCCGTATAGTAACAGTGAGGTAAATCAGATAAGACGAATCGTCTGTAATACGACATAACTTATCATTAAATAAGCCGATCGGCCGCAAATTCGTTAGAAAACAAAATCGGAAGACAACGTTGATTGTAACATACAAAAAAACACAAAAAATGCCGTCTTGCTTAATAAAATGTTGCAAAAATAATTCTAGTTCTCATAAAAGACAACAAGGAATCCCATTTCACAGGTAAGACACAATAAATTATCTTAATACTATTATTTGTAACAAAATCTTCAAGTCAAGGTCAGTGCTGCTAGAAATTAGATGGATAATTATTAAAGATAAATGGGAAGACATTCTTTTAAAATATGCTGCGATTACGAAAAAATATATAGTATGTAACTATTAGTCATTTGTAAAAAAAATCCATTTAAGATTCTGATATGACATGATATATGTAAGTGTTATTTATGTATTTTAGGTTATACGTTGTAGGTTGTTGTTGGGTATGTTGTAATATCTATGATTTCGAATAAACAATAGCCTAATAATAATAGCAAATAATGTGTGTCTAAAAACTTGTAAAACCGCAGTGACATAATTTAATCACATTTTCGTTATGAAATTAAAAATAAACCAATAATAATCAATTGAGATTTGAGAAGGCGAAAACCTTTGTAAGCACCGCGATGCTTTGCGCTCCATCCTCTCTGACACTTCCATTAGGGATACAGCGTGAAGATGTGTATAGTAGCAAGTAATAAATAATATATGTACTTGATCAAATAGCTTTTTTGAACAAACTCTACACAAATGTTTAAACTGCATCAAAATTGGTCCAGTAGAACTATAGTTACAAACAGGCAAACAGAAGTTTCAATTTATATTCTTACAAAATATATGATGCGTGAAAAAATATACCTTTGCCTGGTAACATAGGATCTTGCTTGCTTGATGCTTGCAGGAAGATACACTACCATCGCGCTAATGGGCCATAAGATAAAGTAAGAAAAAAAAAATCATTTTGTGTCATGTGTTAATGTCAATTTTGTAGAATTAACTGTCAATGTGATATCGGAGTAGATTTGTATCGATTATGTTATTAGAGTTGACACTGGGACACCCACGGGTGGCTAAAAACAAGGTCATTGAACATTCGAATAACCATATAAACAAAGATATCAGTTTAGCTGTCCATTGACTTAGTGTAAAGGTAGACGTCAACTGGCCTGCACCTGCCGCAACGCACGTACCTGTGACATACAATGGATTCAACGTAGCATGCGTTTACTGTAGTTGTATTATCCGGATTTTTTATTTAGTTTAAGTCTGGCATCATAAAGCTGGAATGCCTTTCCGAATTCATGTTGTTAGTTCATAATATACAAAATTAAAGGCAATTAAGCATCCAGACTACGCGAGGCTAGCTTAAGGCAAGTTGCTGGATTATGAATTCAGAAAGACATTTCAGCTGTGTGTGAGGTCAGGGTTGCCAGATATTACTCTGACACAGCAAATCGTGACCTTGTGCGCGAAATACAAATTAAATAACCGCATCGCTGCAAGGGAACTTGTCACGTACATCTTTAATATAAATAGTTGTAAGTATTGGCATAAGACATGAGATGTAAACGATAGCTCTATGGCATTAACACGCCGCACAGTACCAAAATACCATCTACAAAATTCCGTAGTATTATTTACCAAGACGAAGAAACCGAGAAGAAGTACTGTAACATCAGGCTTACTCTGTTCTTATTGTAAGTTGACGTATTCTGCCACGGAGATTGATTAAGCTATTTTCGTCCAAAGTTTCTTGTAGGGAGCCGAAGAAGACTAAACGTAAGCAGGCGGGCTATGTCACAGTGGTTTTAGTTGGAGATGCACGCGACGAACTAGTCCGTGTGACGTCACCGGCACGCAATGCATTTTTTGTTTATAAATACTGTCGCTTTGTACGGGCGGTATCGATAGTAGACGTACAGTTACGAGTATACATAAAAAGAAGCCCAAAATCCACAGCGGGCCGTGCGTGCATTTCGACCGAAGCAGGCCAGTGGACGCGTACCTTAATATGTTATTACCTGTTCTGAATACATTTTACAGAAACTGCGAGTGTATGGAAATTTTATTTACATAATGTTTGTGTAACTTTTAGTACATAAAATAATTGTTTACTTTTGTATTAAAATGACAAAAAACCGGAATGTGCGTGTCGGACCACGGGCAGTAAACGATTCCGTAGTCGGGATGCACAATAATATTAATTTATTGGGCAGCAAAAATAAGTTTGTATTTCATATCATACTCTTACTTAATGCCATTGAAAAATAAAGTAATTTTGCTGTCATTGAACGTGTAACCGAAAATACCCCATATGTATCTCAAAAAGTATACAACATAATAATATATTATACATACCAATTTTTGTTGAGTGCTTTTTAATTTACTATCTTAATTTTTTAGAACTTTTCACCCCCTAGTTGAAAGGTTAGAGGGGAGATACACTAATACCCGATTTCACCGACGCTATCTAAGTCGTCACATAACTATGTAGTAGCTACCACCTAGATTAAAAGGACCCTTAAACAAGTGCTTAGATATTATTCGTTTTCACCAATCTAACGGTTCCCTAGTAATGTCAGATATAGTTATGTGACGTTTTATTGTTTTCATAGCGACGACTATCCGTTTCCAAAAGTTTATCGATAAAACAGATATTATTGTTTTACTTCTAAGTTTTATATAATATAATAAATTATTCTCCATATTGTCAAAAACAAACACATAAAACTGTCACATAGTCTTACGGGTTCGAAAACAGAGTTTCTAAAGTTTAGGGGATCTCTTTTAATTACAAAAGGGCTCCTAACGTTTCGTGAAACGCAAATTCATCGTTAACGGACCCCTATCCCTTTTTAGGGTTCCGCTAAGTATTAGTGGTATCAGGCATAAGACTTTAGAAGCGCATATCTCAGCAACTATTGATTTCACTATTGACTTCACTTTTGAAAGGTCTATATCATTTTTGAAGACTTATCTAAGGATAACTCGCATGCTTATGAGCACTAGATTTTTGTTCATCCCTCAATTACATGTATACAGTGCCACAACTATTTTAATTTATTTTTTTAGTTTTTTTTTAACAATGCGCCAGACGATACACACCAATCATCTGATCTCAAACTAGGGTATTCCCTGTGCTATGAGAACCAGACGACAACTACTAGGGGCGTCTCTCCCAGTACACCCAGACCCGAGACAATCTAGAAAAGTTAATTTCCTAAACTCGAGCGGGAATCGAACCCGGAACTTTCCGCGCTTCGTACAACGTCTAAGCCACAGCTCCATCGAGGTCGTCATAGTTTGAACCTTTGTATGGCGTTTCATAGAATACACCTAACTTTTAAATGTCATGTAACTATAATAGTGCCAACAGTCTCAAAGTAAAATGGTTGTGACATACACAGACAGACAGGAGGAAATTAAAAGGGTTCCGTTGTCCGCAATTGGCTTTGGAACCTTAATTAGGAACACACAGAATCCTCACGGCCAGTCTGTGACATTATTATAATTATATGTAAACTAGTGGCCCATCTCGACGTCGGCGTCGTCTGGGTTGAATACATAATAATATAACCTATGTCATCTGTAAACATGTATCTTTCAAATGGTGAAAGAATTATTCCAATATGTGCAGCGGTTCCGGAGATTACCCTACACATACAAACGAAATTACAAAATCCACACTCTCTATAATGTTTGTATAGATCACAAACAGTATATACTGGCTAAAAACACGGGAAATTAACGCGATTACCTTTTATTCACCCTTGACGTTTCGGCCGAGTTTCATCGGCCGTGGTCTCAAGTAAACTGTCGCAGCAAGCTTCACTCCGTGTCCGAGGCAGATTTTATTTCTTCTACCCCCGATATTTGTAAATAATTATTAGGGTTCCTACAAACAACACTCACGGTGTCCACACACTTAACCGGTTGTGAAAAATGAGGTTTTGTCATTTGAATCACGGGATTCCACGCTGTTGATAAATTGTATCCGTTTTCCCGATTGAAATTTTTGTGTCTCTTGATTTCAATTGCTTCACGCACGACTCTTGGATAAGAGTGGCGATCGGTGGAAAGGACTTGTGGGCGATAAAATTCTATCCAATGATTCGTATCCGATTGGAGAAGATGTTCCGCTATCGCTTATTTGATTGTTTGCTGGTTTTTTACAGCTGCAATGTGTTCCTTAATCCTTTCAGCAATAGTCCGCTTCGTTTGGCCAATGTATGAGCTACTACCGCAACTGAAATCTATTTTGTAGACCCCTGGTGTCTGCAACGGCAAAATATCAAATCGAATATTTTGCTGTTGCAGATCTTATAATCAGTTTTGAATGACAGGTCGTCACAAGTCGTCACACTGTGGATATTTTGCTTATTTTATTGTTTTGTGTTATTCTTGTGTTATTTCAAAGAAGTACTGTATTTTTCAATAATGGTTACGTGTTCTGTATGTGATTGTGAAATTACATATCGCAATAATCAAGAGAATCATTCATTTCATAGGTGACATTGACAAATTAAAAATCGTCACACGTCAACGAGCTCTGTTTGTCTATACGCCAGTATTTACATATTAAGTTTATGGTATAGATTGATGAAACTAATTGTATGTGATGAATTCCTAAAATCTTTAGTTATTTTCCGCTCAAACTTCAAAAACCACCAATCGACACGTGTTTCGCCTCTCAACGAAGATTCTTCAGGGTATACCAGAGATCAGACTCGGTCAGCTAACCAGCACCGAATTATATATTTCTGAATTATAGCAGCATAGCTGAGCGAGTCTGATCTCGGGTATATCTTGAGGATGCTTCGTTGAGAGTTCGCCTCGCAAACACGTGTCGATTGGTTGGTTTTGGAGTTTGAGCGGAAAATAGATAAAGATTTTAGGAATTTATCACATGAAATGGATTTGCGCAAAGTAACACCTGAGTCTATACAATATCAGACACTAATTGTAGCTTAAACTATTAATTTTGTTGCTCGTTTATATAGGTAAGTACATATAAATTCCATGAATTAGTATACATTAGTAACGAAAATACTCGCATACCTAGGCATAAATGTGTGAGGAGAATGAAGAGATTTGAGGAAGCGAAAAAGTATGTAAGGACCGCGAAAATTGGCGCTCTGTCCTCTCTGACTATCCCGTTAGGGATACAGCGTGAAGATATGTATGTATGTAGTACCCATATGTGATGCTATCTAGTTTGCTGTCTATCTAGTTTGTTTGGTCATCTGTATAGGCCAAAATAATATCCTACCGGACTTCTTCTAGTAAAGAAGTAATAAAGTGTGACTTGCTTTGTTCACCCCGAAAGGGATATGGCATGACATTATATATGTTGAATGTATTAATTAAATATTCATATCCATTAGAAGTTTCCTGATAAAAATGTTACCGTCATTAATATTTAAAAGTCATTGTACAAAAGTAAGGCTGCCTCGAATTAGTTCGAAAATAAAATATTTGATAACAACAGGAAAAACAATATTGTATGTTCAGTAAAATAGACGAGTGAATAAAATAACAATAGCGTTTCTTACATCAACATACATACGTATATCAAATAGCCAGAATGTTAGTCGACGGAAATGTCAAAAATACTAGCATACCTAGGCGCAAAAGTTTGAGGAGAATGATAAAATTTTAGGACGCGAAAGAAGTATGTAAGGACCGCGACGCTTGGCGCTCCGTCCTCTCTGACTACCCCGTTAGGGATACAGCTTGAAGATATGTATGTATGTGTTTCTTATTTTTTTAATAGTGATTATTGCTTCATGACAATATCCGTATATCAATAAATTCGACTTTACGAGTATATGGCGGGCATTACGTCCGCCTTTGATACACTTTGACTGTGCTTATCCATACTAATATTTATCATAAAGAGGTAACTTTGTTTGTTTGTATGTAATGGATAAATTCAAAACTATTCAACCGATTTCAAAAATTCTTTGACCTATAGAAAGCTACATTATCAGTGAGTAACATGGGCTGTATTTTATTTTTTTTTTAAATTTCTACCCGTGCGAAGTCGAGGTGGGGTCGCTAGTTTCATATAATGATAAGGCTTATAAACCGATTAGGCCCGCGAGACTAAATCAATTTATTCGGAGCCATAAATGGCTCCATTCGAAGGCAAACGCTTCTCGATGGCATCGTCATAACTCAAACACATTAAAACAGTCTTTAAGACCAGGTATTCTCAGGTAATGAAATAGTTGATGAACTTGAGAGTCGAGAGGTAAAGAAATAGAGTTGAGATACGTGAAGCAAATTGTGAACCTTTAACTTTTGGACGACGAAAAATGTGTTTTTTATAATGATGTCCATGACCCTCAAACCATTACCATCAGGCAGTGTTGGGTAAAAGTAATTGAAATTAGCTATTATATAAATTAATTAATTGTACAATTTGTACAATTCATTGTAATTACAATTTGTACAATTAATTGTAATTACAATTGTACAATTTATTGTAATTACAATTTGTACAATTTATTGTAATTACAATTTGTACAATTTATTGTAATTACAGTAATTGTAATTGTTTGCCTAACAAAATGTGTTTACAATTACATTTTACAATTATAATTTTTAATTGTAATTGTTTTTACAATTACATTTTGTCCAACACTGCAATAAGGTAGACTGCTTGCTTATTTTATCTGTAATATAAAAAAACTAAATTTGAATTGGGCTAGATTGTTTGCGTTAATGTAATAAACGTATTTAGCCAACGTCCTCCAACAAAGCGGACAAGATATGAAACCGTTACAGTACACAATCTATTTCTAACCGCCACGCGGCACGCGTTGAGTTAGTATTAAACAATTATTATAAATACTCCGACACCTCACAATTTCACACGGATCACTGGAGGAGATTGCTGCAACGCATTGTTACTCACACCGATTTCTTTGTCAAGGACTTTTTGTCATATGAGTATTAATAGATTTGGGCGTGCGTACAAATCATCTATGCATACTATTTTAAATGTATAAAAATATGGGAGAGTCGCATCTGTGCATTTAAGATATTTTCGAAAAAATATTATTATATTTGCACGTATGATTCAATATGACATTTCACCTTCTTCTTCAGGCCATTGCCACATAAATCTGAGTGTCTAGGACATCTCTCATCCAACACCATTCCGCTATTCTCACCAGGTCGTTGGTCTATCTCATCAATTGCCTGCCTACGCCTCTGCGTCCCGTTTTGGGTCTCTAAATCAGTATGACATTTATGACTAGTAGTCCATTCCGACTTTGATCGGGTTGAATACATAAGATATAGCCTATTTCCATCTGGAATAATGTACCTTTGAAATGGTAAAATAATTTTGTGGTTTCGGAGACCACCCTCCACATATAAACCCACTTACAAAGTTCTCTCTTTATAATATTAGCACATATTAGTATAGATAATCTATTATTGCCCCTTTAGCCATTGCCACTGAAGCTCGTATTACTGCCAATATATTCCTCGAAATACTTCTGTGGCAACATTGGAGTCAATAAACATTTACATTCTGCTTCATAACTTAGTTGTAGGACTTTTTAACGGGAACGGGAGAAGTGAGGTTGTCATTTTGTTTAAATTTTCTGTTTTTTAAATTTTCTGGAGTTTTAAAGTACAACAGTCATAGTATATTCTGTTTTAAAGTTCTGTATAAGTAAAAAAAATTGAGTAGGTCTAAGTAAACATGTGCAGCTGAAGTTCTCGCGCTCTTCCAAGAAGTACTTTATAACATCAGTAAAGCCTACTATCACTTTACTGGAGGAGTTTTACGATTGAAGAAAATGGAATTACAACAAAACTGTGACGTGTGCATTGTATTGCCTAACTGTTTAACTCACTAGCGATTCTACTTATTTACGTGACATTGGCAAATGGCTATGGCTAATCTGTGCGCCATGCCATGAAGAAAGAAACATAGTTGTATTCGACTTCGGGCAGTGGCAAACGTCGAACTAATTACAGCCGCAGCGCTGTCTCCTAAATTTACGTATGTATCTATGTGAGTGTAATCCAAAAAAGTAATCGTCTTAAGAAAACGTGGATGATATCAATCCATTGTAATGGAATGCATTTGACAGCAAAAAAACACACGACTACTTCGAAATGGCGTTCGACAACAAGACAGCAGCATGTAATTATCTCACTCGTGTCAGCACTGCCATTCCATTGAAGTCCGCAGTAATACCGCTCGTTTCGGGAGTGGCAAGGAGCGCGAGTGGCAGCGATAGGAGAAAGAGGAGTGACCCTTCTAGGTATATACTCGCACTAACCACTTTCCTGCTGCTCACTTCGGGTAAATTTAATTGTGACTTACACTTTATATCTACTATACCTACTCTTGAAATACGTCTTTATATTCTCTGATTTTTTTTAATTTTTGGTTTAGTTTAGTTTTAAATATAACGAGAAGAATGCTTTTGAAGAGTGCAAGAATTAACCCAATTAGCTCATCTTTTAATTCCCTCTTTATAGTTATTTAGCCGCAAAAAAACATAAATTAGTAACTCAAAATCAAATATGATAAACAAAAAAATGTTATATTTACAATTTAATTGTTTCACATGTAACTTCCTACTTCGTCTGTAATCGCTACAGAACCCAACGTAAGACAGTTTTTTTTATCCACGCGATGTCGCTGTCAAATGCTAGTGGTTATAGCATATAATTTTGTTAGGTGAGAATGAGTAACGTGGCCTTGGGCGGGAATTAGATGATGAAAATTGTTTATATCCGTTTAAATTATTTATCGCTTCACATTCTGATTTAAGACACCGATGGTTTCTAAGTTTTGATAATATTTATTCACAATATTATTAAAACAAATATTTGCATGCGGCTTGCCCCGTGTTGAAAATATGTCTAAAGAAACGTGTTATTATTATAGTACTAACTTTTACAATTTTGGGTGAATAGAAAAAAACCTCTCCTCGTCCTCGTCCTTTAGCAATTTTAAATACAGCACAAGTTGAATTAACAAAATATAATTGCGTTTAAAACACTAGTGATGAGACGAATACGAATGTGATAATCGCGTATCGGCGAATATCGTAATACATTACGATATTAAAATTTGGTACAGTAATATTTATTACGATTCATTCCTAAACAAAATTTTATAACAAATCTTGTTTCATAACTAGAAGATTAGATTGAAGAAAGAAGAAACAAGATTGACTAAAAAAGAAAATTCTATACATATTTGTCGGTCAAACCCTCTTCTGTTCCTTCGACACGACTGTTCTCAACAGCTGGTTTGATCCACAGTGATAAGAAAAAGAGAAACAAATTAAAGAATGAAAACTTAAAAAATATTATGGTTTTGAATTAGAACCTACCAATGTTGAATTACGAACACTAAATTAATTTAAAAAAAATTAGTATAACACTTTTTTGTAGTGCTAAAAAAAGCGAAAATCGTAAAACATTCGTATCATTATTTGTAAACGTAATACGAATTACGACGTATTCATCATTCGTATCGTTTCGTCACTATGAAATACCCATTAGTTAATTTTTTTTTCTCATTTCTGATTATGGCTTCCCAGTTTACGTGTCTTTGATAAATTTATGTTTAGTAGGTGTAGAGATGACGGAATTAATTCGGCTGTTACATACGGACAGACAGACAAAATGAAGCTCTAAAAGCTCCTTATTGCCATTTTGGCGATGAAACCCAAAAAATGTCTAATACCTCTACAGTAAGTCTCGGGACTTTTTTACGTAGGACCTTAGACTCTTAAATAATGCAATTATACGCCTATTAGGAAGCTTCCAGACACAAGAACATGTCGGTACTGCATGAAGCGGTAGAAACACCTTTGGTAATAATCTTGTGTTCGCGGGGTCCACTGAAACAGATTCGTCGAACCTGTTTTTTCCAGTATTTTGTGTCTGGAGAAAGTTCAGAATGTCATACTGTCATAATGTCAAGGAACATTGCACTTTCTGGCTACGATAATAGGATTACGATAATTGTAGTGTTGTAACATAGTAGCGATTACAACAGATCAGAATAAGTGCTCATAGTGATGCACATCTGTTATAGCTTGGCTTGTACTTACTATTAACCAAAAAGGCGATCAAGTGCATGTCGGATCACGAGTTAAGGGCTCCGTAGTCGGATTACCCACTTAAAACCTATTCAAAACCTTTCAAAAACGGATATATACAAAATTGAACCAATTTTTGACTAGGAGATATGATAATTAAGTCAATTTCATAATTTGACGCAGTAGAGCTAACGGATAATAGGTGTGGTGTCACGGAGCGGAGCTCGCGAGTTGGAATTAAATCTGGAGAGGTCGCCATCACAATGCCACCTACGCGGGAACTATTTCTGTTTTGGGTTACCTCGCGTGAGAAACGCGCTGTAGGGCATGCAGTGAGAAGGCCAGAGAATACCTTATTACATTCTTGCAATAGGCTAGTAGTTGAAACTGAAAATTTAAATTGTTCCAAGTGCCTCAGGACAGTGACCACACTAACAGAAAAATTTAAATTTACTGAACAAACATTGATAAGAAAATCTATTTAAATAAATAAAATTGCAGTATCTGTCTGTGATTTTCGAAGTAAAGGCTTTTTCATAAGCTTATATAGAGTTATTCGCAAGCTACAAAAACCTTTGGGTTTTTGTAGCTTTGGTTACGTATTTATTTAAATTATTGCCTGTTTGTTTGTTCGGGCTAATCTACGAAATGGCTGAACTGATTTTAATGGGACTTTCATTGGCAGGTAGATTACAGACAGTAATCTGTAGGCTATTTTTAATCCTGGAATTTCGCATGACTGAAACCGCAAGGCACAGTTAGTCTTACTCTTCGTTAACGATTAAGAACAGAATTATACAAAACAGTGGATGATCTTCTCTGCACATGCGTTTCACTGGCATTAAGCAAATTGTAATTATGAAATCTTACTTGACAAATGACGCAATTATGAAAAAACGATACCTGAGTTTTGGCTGTTCTTAGTACAATTATTTCCGAACCGGTAATAGATTTGACGTTTGAATATTGTCATCAACTAACACTCTGGCTATTTGGTCTTCGTAAGTCAGCCTTGGTCTTCCTTGGTTTCTATTACCACTGTTATACATTCATGTATCTAAAATGTTTTTTTAATTTTATATTTAATTCATAAAACTGCCAGAAGTGAAATTTCGACTTATGAACTTGCATTGCGCCTCTGTTCTGTAACTATTTCGAATAGTTATTTTCGTAAAATAGTCTCTTAGAATAACGTTTGCGACAGACAGATAACGATACCTTACATTTTTATTTTTTAAATTGTAACGGAACAGTCTAAATACATGGTATGTAACGCTTTATTGGAACTTGGCAATTACAATGAAAACCCTTTTACAAATATTGCACGGAACCTGCGTCCGAGTCGATCTGATATTATTCCTTTCTTTTTTAGCAAAAGGATTCGTATTTAGCAAAAGGAATAATACTATCGAATATTATTCCTTTTGCTAAATAAAAATAATTTAACACAATTCATATCATTACTGATAAAAACTGTTATCAAAGCCTGTACATTAATCGGATCGATATGAGTCAAGTTCATTATGACTATAGTTATTCTTGTGTCGGGGAAAAAGGAAAATAGGAAACAAAAAAAAGGAAAAATAATAATATCAGTCGTCGTGTGTCGACAATGCCCAATGAAATCACAAAACAGTAGACAATAAGTTACAGTGGGCGGAGCATATCAGGACTTTATCTAATAAGCTCAGTTCGGCAATATATGCTATTAGGCGCATTAGACAGTTGACAGCAGATGTAGCTACGGCTAGGCTGGTGTATTTCGTATATTTCCATAGCCTTATGTCTTATGGTCTGCTACTGTGGGTATCAGCGGCGCGTATGAAATCTATCTTTATTTTACAAAAGAGGGCAATACGTACCATCTACAGTATGAACGCACGAGAGTCGCTGAGAGATCATTTTAAAGACATTGATGTACTCACCTTACCCTCGTTATACTTCTATGAAAACATAATGTACACTAGAAAAAATTTAGATCTATTTCAAAAGAAAGGCGTTGTTAATGGTGTGGAAACTCGTGGTCGTGATCAGCTAGTTATTCCTAAATTTAAATTACAAAAGTCAAGTGGTTCATTTTTGGGTAACTGTGTTCGTTTTTATAATAAAGTTCCTCAAGAAATTACTCAATTAACGGAAAAGAGATTTAAACTTGTCATTAATAGCACACTGATTGGAAAAGCATACTACAAAATTAGCGATTTCATTGAAGACACAACAATAGACTGGAAATGATCCTCTCTGCATATGCATTTACTGGCTTTATAGATATTGATATTTTTGACAATTGATATAGATATAGATATTTTAATAACTATTGTAGAATGATGTTGAAAAAATGATACCTGACTGAGTTTCTTGTCGGTTCTTCTCAGTATTCAGGTTTTTTTTTCGAACCGAACTAAAGTAGATTTGACGTTCAAAAATACCTTACATTTGGGTTTACTTGAATAAATTGATTTGACTTTGACTTTGAAATCCACTTCTATAATCGATTAAATTTAATCGACTTTATCTTGTATATGATTCATAAAGATTAAAAAAGTACTGATACATATCGACGATAAAATATAAATGTAGGTATTACACAATACATTTTATGCCGTTCTTAGGGTTCCGTGATTGAAATAGCAAAACCAGAAGTTCTCATACATCGATCTTTTCATGCAAATAACTCTGTAACGTTGTCACGTTAACTTACTAAGGTTGCTATGTCCTAGGTAAGGTTTTGTTCGTATAAGTGTCCCCAATTGATATATATCTATACTAGTATTATAAAGAGGTAAACATTGTTTGTATGTAATGGACAAACTCAAAAACTACGCAAACAACATGAAAAATTCTTTTACGACAAAAATATAATGGCGGCTGATGAATTCGCCCAAATCTGCGAACCCTTTTCGAATTTGTAGCATAGTTTATGAGAAAATTGACTGAGATGGACGGACGAAAGCATTGCATTATTGATATTGTAAGGTTAACATTTATTTCATTTTATGCTACGCGACCCTAGAAATAGAAAAAATAGATATCCTCATTAACTTTTATGCGTATAATTTTGTTAGTGACCTAATATTTAAGTTATGAAGTGCTTTCAGTGTTTTGATATTTATAAGAATCCAGTTGCGTTATAATTTACGCGTTCCATTGCACCGTTCAATAAATTCTTCGAAAATCATTCCTAGCGTTCTCATAGTAGACCACCTGCAGTCTAGTCCCAGCTTTTATTATAAGTTTACAAATAGACATGACTCTTAAGTAGCTCGTGAGCTAATGATAAAAATGAGCTAGTTCATTTCATTTTGCTTACTATATTTATATGGAAGTTTCGATGCCAGATATACACTTTTCTTTATAGGCCACTGGCCACTCTTTTTGCCGCCCCTCCTATCTTAATCCGCAATTTTTATACAATTGGTATTTGTAAGTATTTAAATAGTTACCAATACCAATAATTTATTCATTCGTTTCAACCTATGAGACTTATGTTATTTTCTGTATTTACAGTGCATTATCCATAACATAGACATGCCTACAGTCCCGTTTGGCACTTAAATAAATCGGTGCGTTGTTTTTAAAACACTGATGTTGCATGTCAGTGCTATATAAATATGTAAAACGCCATTAATTTTATGCTTAAAAGTTTGATAGATTGCCTGCTGCTTAGTTTAAGGCGACGCAGTGATAAAAAATAATTTAATCTAAAATAGACCTGCGCTACACAAACGTGCGCGCGCTAGTTTACGAAATATACAAAAAAAAAAAACAGTTATTGTCGTTTATATTAAGAACTATAATTAACTTAAAAAACTGGCATTTTGAAGAGTGTGTGTGGATTAATCTACACAAAAAATTTAGAGGCATAAATCGGTTCCGTTAGTCCGAAAAATAGAAATCTCTGTTTTAAAAGACGTTTCTTTGATATTTCTTTTTTCTGTTACAAAATATAACCAATCGTGTAACGCAACTGACAAAATGAAATGAACAAACAGGTTACCAAATATCACTATCATATGTTTTGTAATCGCTTAGAAAAATTGAGATCCTTGCCGTCAAAATTTACAATATTTGAATTCCGGGAATCCGGGATTGTGGTATGCGCAATCATACATCAACATTTTATTGCAAGTACATAAGGCAGTATCACCGAAAACTTCGAACGTGCTTCATGTTAATACGTGACATTGGCAAATGTGCTAATCTGTGCGCCATGCCAAAAGAAAAAAAAAGACAGTTCTACCAATTCCGACACCTGGTTATGAGACATCACACCGTTTCATTACGTAAAACAATTTCATACTAAGTACACATTAAACGGTTTTGGCAGTGCCCTAAAAACACTGCAATTACCACCCAAACGCCTTGACCTTGCCGCGAATCGCCCTACATGTCCCAATCACACAATATCTGGATGGCGCAAGTTATGGGCAGAGCGTTCTCATAATGTAGTTCATTGGAAGAGACCACTCATAAATATGGCTGGGTAAAGAAAAATTGGAAACACTGTAACTTGAGCATGCAATTGTAATCGGACGACACATTAACCGTTATTCCAGAGCCGGCAGACCTATCCCAATAGACCTAGAATTAACATGTATATAAATTATTGAGGCTTCGAAGATCAGTCAATGAAAACTTAAAATAGATACCGTTTATAAAATATCTAAAACGGGGAATTTAACGCGATTACCTTTTATTTTGGCTTGACGTTTCGACCGAATTGTATCAGCCGTGGTCTCAAGCAGTTTTATCCAAGAGCAGTGCGTGAAGCGATCGAAATCAAAACTTAAATATTTTAATCAGGAAAACTGGTACAATTTCTCTACGATGTGGAATCCTGTGATTGAAGGAATAAAAACTCGTGTTGCGCATTTGGTTAAACGTGTGGACACTGTGAGTGTTGTGTGTAGATATCCCGAAAACTATTATAAATATTGGGGGTAGATGACAAAACTTCTACCTCTGAAACGAAGTGAAACTTGCTGCGACAGTTTGCTTGAGATCACGGCCGATGCAAAATAAAAGGTGATCGCGTTAAATTTCCTATTTTAGATATTTTATAACGCAACGCGAAAGTTTAAAAGTTTATATAGATAACGGTTAGTTTATAGAGCATGGTCTAATCTCGCCTAATCGATTTTTCAGTTCTGCAGTCAAAATTTCAATAACCTTACATTTTTATCAGTTTGTATGTCTGTCCGTCTTTCTAGCTGTCTGTCCATATGTTGCAACCGTTTTATTCTGTCATCTTTACACCTAATAAGCTGACATTTGTCGCTTACTACCTGTCAATTTGTCATTCCTAATCGCCTGTAACTTAAGCCACAAAATCTGTATTCAACAACAGAGCATTTATTGTTCCCGTAAAGTCGACGATACCGAATATGAGTGACACAGTTGCGTGACTTGGTGACGCTTTCTTCGAGGTTACCCACAACGTTATTATCAATATCAAATGAATACATGGACTATAAGTACCGCAAACATAACATGGCCATGACGACCTTATAATAACTTAACCGTTATATCGATATATCAGACTACTTCACTCAGTAATAGTATCCAATCGAACTTTCGATTCACAACTCACGCTTTTACGGTTGAAGTCTTTTACCAGCCAATGAAAGTTTCGTTAAAATCGATTAACCCGTTTTGGAAATTAGCCCTTACAAACGAACGCACAAAAATTTGCAAATAAGCACGTCAAAGGTTTTCATTCTTCTAGTATGCCGACATGGATAGAAACGTACGATATATTGAGATATAATGAAAAGACGTGCTTTCCCTAGCTCGTGTATTTCTCGACTGACTTTTTTTTGACATTCAAAAATATCATGATATTATTAAGCAGCAACACCTACGAAATAATAGAGTTGCCACCCGTTATCGTTCATTTCTGATTATAACAGTTAATCACGAATACTGACAATAGCTGACACATGTATTGTACGTAATATAAACCTTCCGGAAGAAATTCTCTGAATGATAGTGAAAACTGTATCAAAATCCGTTACGTAGTTTAGAAGAACTAAACACACAAACAGACAGACGCCGATTGCGACTCTGTTTTTTGCTATTTAGCGTATCTAATATAATGTTGAAAAATTGACATCTGACAGAGTTTCTTGTCCATTCTTCTCAGTGCAGGTTTTATCTAAAGTTATAGAGATTGCACGTTCGAAAATACTTTCTAACGAATTTATTGGAATAAATAGATTTGATTTTATGTTTGATTCTCTCACTATTAATAACATACCCACATAAAACCCTAGCGTTCAGTTTGGACCATAAAAATTTTTTTTATGCCTGGATATTATTAATTTTATTAAGTGATGAGAGTACACAAGCCCACACCTGAAGAAAACGATTCTTGCAGGCCTAAAATGCTGCGATATAACCTCCCATTACCAAGTCAAACCACCATCAATCCTAATATAAAAACATATTCATCGCTATGATTATGCGCGACCTTCAACCGATTTGGGACTGACATTGACATTGGGTCTATCGTATGACACACCCACTGTTTTCCTACAAACAATCTCAGTATTTCCTGTTTGATAAACAATTAATAATGGTATTTTGATTTGAAACAATATAATTATCTATTGGTACATATAAAGGAAGTTCCCGATTGATTCATCAATGCCAGGGTCAAATAAAAGAATATTTATGGGTTTCAAAATTTTTTGGAAAATCCACTTGCAAGAGGAGTGAAATAGAGATTGTAATTTTTATACGACACGTACGCATAGTGTCGTTGTTTCATGTATTTACATACATAGATACATATCTTCACGGTGTATCCCTAACGGGGTAGTCAGAGAGGATGGAGCGCCAAGAGTCGCGGTCCTTACATATTTCTTTCGCTTCCTCAAAATTCATCATTCTCCTCACGCATTTTCGCCTAGGTATGCGAGTGCTTTTGATAGTTTTGTCTGCTAACACTGACTATTTGACCTTCATAAGTCAGTCTTGGTCTTCCTTGGCTTCTTTTACCAATGGCTTTCGCTCTGTTTTCTTCGTCAGTCTTTCATCACGCATTTTTTCTATGTTGTTGGATTTACATCTACTCTGATATTATAAAGAGAGAGCGCAAATTTTGTGAGTCTGTGTGCAGCTATGTGGAGTGTAATCTCCGAAACCACTGCATCTATTAGGTAAACTATTTCTGAAAG
The DNA here is from genome assembly GCA_907165235.1 of Zeuzera pyrina. Taxonomy (NCBI): domain Eukaryota; kingdom Metazoa; phylum Arthropoda; class Insecta; order Lepidoptera; family Cossidae; genus Zeuzera; species Zeuzera pyrina. The sequence goes on from OU015627.1 coordinate 23,724,711, forward strand.
GTACATTATTTCAGATCGACATAGGCTATACATTTTTTTCAATCCAGGGAAGTCGGGACGAGCCGCTGCATTATATAAAATATAGTATTTCAATTTTTAGTTAAAATAATTGAGTATAAATTATAGAGCCATCAAATAGCATTGAGTACATTTTCAAATATACAAAGAAAGCTCTATTAAATGTTATATGAAACGACGCTGAGCAGTCGAAACCTACAATTAACGCATTGATAAAAAATAATATAGTCTAAAATATAAAATTTAGAAATATAAATCGGTCCCGTTTCTCCGAAAAATGTAAATTTCTATTTTAAAAAAAGGTTTCTTTGATATTTTTTTTGTGTTACCAAACGTGTATTGCAACTGTCAAAATAATGTCAATAAAATGAAGATTTAGGGTAATAAATATAACTTTCATACGTTTTGAAATTAAAGTAACTACACTTAGAAAAATTGAGATCCCTGGCGTCAAAATTTCCAATGCGTCGCCTTAACTACACGAATAAAACCGATTGTCTCAATCTTGCTACAATTTATTGCGTGATTCTATCTCTTTGGCAGCTAACACATAATTGCACAATTATAACTCAGAAACTAATTTACTCGACATTTAATTTTATATTTACTCACCATACAGGGTATCCTAGTGTGAGTCAGAGTACCTGTTGTGCGTCAATGTTTTAAATATTTTAGTAAATATATAAATACAATAACAATATCTATTGGTGTGACCAATGTGTGACCTAGACACAATATTCATTGCTGATTTCACCAGTCACCTAATACTTAGGGAACCCCTAAAAAAGGGTAGGGGTCCGCTAACGATGAATCATCGTTTACAGGCATCAGTCTCATCAGTATACATAACATAGTACTTAGTGTCTTACCTACAAAATATAGCTTTTTATTAATTAAATTTTAACATTGAAATATTTAGTTATAACAATTGCCTTCGAAACATTTATGTAGGTATATATTCATGTAACCACTGATATAAATGTCACTATCGTGTAACTAATTATTTTTAATGAATATTCAAATTACTGTTACAATTACAAAGATTATAAATTGGTTTCGTTTGTTTCAGTCGACCAAAGACAGTGGACCAGCCATTTGCAGTAGCTGCAATAGCGCGATTCAAGGCAGAGTAAGTACTTGTAAACAAATTGTTAAAAAAAGAATAGATTCGACAGAGAATAGTAGATTGTGTAACAAGGGAGTAAAGCAATATTTTTATGGCGAGGTGTTATTTTGAGTCCCGAGCGCGGCGAGCGATTCAATGTACGGCGCCCGAGGTAAAAAATTGATTTTACTACCGAATGATACTCTACATTTCATTCCCATCTATGAGAAAAATAACTGAGAGATGTTATTTGCCATGTAAAAGTATAACGAAATTTTATATTGGTATTGTTAAAATTCCATTTTTTTCAGGCGCACGGCTACCGCCCGTGCTGTCTAAGTAAACAACAGGCAGTAGCATTTTTCATACAATATTCTTATTTGACCTCTCGTGTTCCTTATTCAAATTCATTTCTGTCCTCTGTGAAAAGACCCATTTTGGTCGCACTTATCGATAAACTAATAGTCGTTTTTCGAATAGTTGGAATGAAAATTAAATTAAACCTTCGATTTCGGCAAGTTCGGCAGTGCAAAATTGTAGTTCCGGCTTAGGCCGGCTACAGACGTTCAAGTCTACTTGAACAAGCCTGTCCAATTTGCAAGAGACGGAGGTTGCACCAAGTAAACTTGATCGTGTGTGACTTTAGGAAACAAATTTTTCTAGATTGTCTTGGGTCTGGGTGTACTGGGAGACCCCCCTAGCAGACGTTGTCTGGTTCTCATAGCACAGGGAATACCCTAGTTTGAGGCCAGATGATTGGTGTGTATTGTCTGGCGCAATATTTTTATTATCGCGGATCATTAATTAATCTCTGACTACCTCGTTGGGGATGCGGCGTGAAGATATGTATGTATTAATTAGTAAATTGACTTTTATGTAATGTTATTAATTTCATTCAACTCATGTAATTAGATACTAAATATTTACCTACCTACTACATCAAGTTATTGTCTGAACAGGGAGTGCCCCTACTGTAATAGGTACCTCTCCTATTGGCATTACTTTCATCATCGAAAATTTGAATGTGTGAAAACAACATAAAGCGTATTGGTTACATATTATTTTAGTGCTTCGTAGAACTGCAGAAAAGTAAAAGTTTAATTTTTAATAAATTATAAAAATACTGGGTATAAATCGTCAATTACTCGATTTTTCTTACTTATTTCTGATTATTGGTTGTGAATTTATTGTAAAGGTGTAAAGATGACGGATGAAGTCGGCTGCCATTTACTTACTATATAATAAATAGACACAATGATGTTATTTCATTATTAAACAGTAAGTTGAATTTTAAAAGAAGTAATAAAAATACTGGGTCCAGACTTGTAAATAATTTTAAAATTTAACTTTCTCATTATTGGTTTTGACTTACCAAATTAGGTCTTTGTAAAAAAACAGCTTATTAAGTGTATATAAAGAAATAAGTCGGCTATGACAGACGGACAAGGAGACAACGAAATCATAAGGGTTCCGCTTTAACGAAATCAATTCATATCGCCAATAAAATTAGTAAGGCAGATAACACAGTAAAAGCGATATGGAACACTATTAACACAGAAGTAGGGAAACAAAATAAGAAAAACGAAGACCTCTCAATATACATTAATAATAAAATCGCTACTAATAAAAAACAGATTGCTAATGGTTTTGCTAAATTTTTTTCAAATGCACCTATACACATTACTAGTGGTCTAGCATCCTCTGCACATACAGCACGGGCACTATTAAGCCAAAATATAGGAAAGTGGTTCCCTAGTTTTCAGTTCAGGCACACGTTTTCATTTGAGATAGAGAAAACTTTCAAAGAATTAAAAAAAAAGAAAAGTGAAGATTTGTGGGGATTATCAGTTCATGTACTGGCTAATATAATGCCAATAGTAACACCGACTTTAGTAAATATATTTAATAAATGTGTCGATCAAGGTGTGTTTCCCGATTTGATGAAGCATAGTAAAATTATACCAATATTTAAAGCGGGTTGTAAGTCAGATCCTACAAACTACCGCCCAGTGTCGATATTGCCAGCGTTGAGTAAAATATTCGAAAAAATAATGCTCAACCAAATGCTGGCACATTTTAACATTTGCAGGATTTTTCATGGTCAACAGTACGGTTTCACGAGAGGGCGGTCAACAACACATGCGGGAGCAAGCTTGGTCAAAAATATACTAGAGGCTTGGGAGGGGTCACGAAATGCCATTGGCGTGTTTTGTGATCTTTCCAAGGCTTTTGATTGTGTTTGTCACAAAACTTCAATTTACAAGCTGAAATACTATGGAATACGTGATAATGCTCTCGATCTCGTGATTTCATATCTGACTGACCGAGAACAAAAAGTGAGTGTAAATGGGGTTACATCTGACGGTTCTAAATTAAAGATGGGCGTTCCCCAAGGATCAATTTTGGGACCGTTCCTATTTTTGGTTTACATTAATGATCTTCCATTTATGCTTAAAGACCTTTGTGAAATAATATTATTTGCTGATGACACATCATTATTATTTAAAGTTAACAGAAAAGACATAGATATTAGCGAACAGAATAGGATCTTGGCGGATGTCTCGAGATGGTTTGCTGCCAATAATTTACTACTGAATGCACAAAAAACCAATTGTGTTAAGTTTTCCCTATCCAATGTACCCAAAATCCATAATGGACTGGAACTGGATGGGAAACAATTAGAATTAATGAAATCAGCTACTTTTCTTGGTTTAACAGTAGACAATAAGATACAGTGGGCGGACCATATCGGGACTTTATCTAATAAGCTCAGTTCGGCTATATATGCTATTAGGCGCATTAGACAGTTGACAGATGTAGCTACGGCTAGGCTGGTGTATTTCGCATATTTCCATAGCCTTATGTCTTATGGTTTGCTACTGTGGGGATCAGCGGCTTATATGAAATCTATCTTTATTTTACAAAAGAGGGCAATACGTACCATCTACAGTATGAACGCAAGAGAGTCGCTGAGAGATCATTTTAAAGACATTGATGTACTCACCTTACCCTCGTTATACATCTATGAAAACATAATGTACACTAGAAAAAATTTAGATCTATTTCAAAAGAAAGGCGTTGTTAATGGTATGGAAACTCGTGGTCGTGGTCAGCTAGTTATTCCTAAATTGAAATTACAAAAGTCAAGTGGTTCATTTTTGGGTAACTGTGTTCGTTTTTGTAATAAAATTCCTCAAGAAATTACTCAACTAACGGAAAAGAGATTTAAACTTGTCATTAAACGCACACTGATTGGAAAAGCATACTACAAAATTAGCGATTTCATTGAAGACACAACAATAGACTGGAAGTGATCCTCTCTGCGTATGCATTTACTGGCTTTATAAATATTGTATGTTTAAATAACTGCTGTAGAATGATGTTGAAAAAATGATACCTGACTGAGTTTCTTGTCGGTTCTTCTCAGTATTCAGGTTTCCTTTTTGAACCAAACTAAAGTAGATTTGACGTTCAAAAATACCTTGCATTTGGGTTTACTTGAATAAATTGATTTGACTTTGACTTTGAACCGTTTTAGATATGGAACTCTAAATACAGGGTCATTGGGATTAGTTCAGAGATTACGTGACAGTCTGCGCAAGCGCAAACAATAATGGCTATTATGTTGACATGGATACGTAATCTATCGATATGTAATCTATGATACTGTTTATATCAATGATAAATGTTTATATCCTATAATAACAGGTGAGTACCGATGACTCGTCGTGATAATGGGAAGTGCCGGGTGCACAAGTTATTTTCAACCTTCGTGAAAATGTAATTCGCTGTAGCTATTACATGTGGGAGGTAATTTTGTTTTTACCTGCGAATGAATTATTTTGACTTATTTCCCGCTAAGCCGTCTGAATTACAATAAAGAACCTTTGGTGTACATATATATACTAGCGATCCTTCCCGACTTCGCCCGGTTTAAATCCTACTAGTATTATAAATATGAAAGTTTGTGAGGATGTATGAATGGATGTTTGTTACTCTTTCATGTAAAAACTACTCAATGGATTTTAATGAAACTTTACAGTAACATAGCTCATACATCGGAATAATACATAGGCTACAATTTATATAGATATTATGTGTCTTTGAACTTCACGCGAACGAAATCGCGGGCAAAAGCTACTACATAAAACATGTATAGCATATGTCCATTTGGAATAAGGTACCTTTAAATAGTGAAAGAATATTTCATATAGGTGGCGGTTTTAAAGATTACCCTCCACATATACATAAATTTATAAAATCCATTCCCTCGCTTTATAATATTAGCACAGATTTGCCCGAATATTTCGTCCACATGGAGTTCAAAAAATATTTGTACACATTACAAATTTGACATCTTCGATCTCTTGGAAATATGTGCGGTGTCACCTTTGCGGACAAAATAAGCAATGAAGAGTTACGCAGTATAACAGAGTTGCACGATAGTATTATTATTATTATATATGTGTTATCGGGCATAGAAACAATGAGTGATAAAAGACTGACGAAGAAAATCTACAGAGCGAAAGTGAGTGGTAAAAGAAGCCAAGGAAGATCAAGGCTGACTTACAAAGTTCAAATAACCAGTGTTGGCCGACGGAAATGTCAAGAGCACTCGCATACCTAGGCGAAAATGTATGAGGAGAATGATGAGATTGAGGAAGCGAAAGAACAAGAACCTCTCTGACTACCCCATTAGGAATACAGCGCGAAAATATGTATGTATGTATGTAAATTTGACATCTCTTTTTATCCTCCTCCGGAGTTGAATTTTCATAATCGAATAAATGCTTGCTATGCGATAAAAAGCTTTGAGTCATTCGATGTAATTTCTTTTTTTATGCTATGGCACCTTCTAACTCTTTAAACCTTAAAAAGGGATTTTTCCAAAAATCTTTCTCGTGCTTTTTGGCTGTATTAAGAAAAGAAACCCCGTACAAAACTGAAATCCAACACCCAACACTTATGGCTGTGCGTTGGTATAAATGTCATTCAATAAACCGAGATCAATCAGTTTCTTCCATATGTAAAGAATACAAGAAATACAAAAGATTTACACAATTGTTGTAAGTCCAAATAAATAACGACTAAAGTCGAAATTTCGGCAATAAGGTTCAATTTTTGTTATAATGTTAATAAATACGTGTTTTAAATATATTTGTAAAATATCAACACTATCTTCCCGGATTCGATTGAAAAAATATTTTTTTTTTATATCACTCAACGGCGTCAAAATTGTTGCAAGTAAAATTAAAATAAAGTAAAATATTACGTAAAATTTATTGTTTGCCTTTTTTGTCGTAACTGTAATATTAAAAGACTCTAGAGCACTGGTTCCCAAACTTATTTTGTCTACTGAGTCGAGAGCTCATGTAGTCGTTGTCTAAGATGCCTCCTAGCTAAATGAAATTACAAATCACCCCCCAGGCCTCTACACAACGCCCCCATTTTTTTTCTGGGTCTCTTACCGCCCCCCTTTAGGCCTGCAGCACCCACAAGGGGGCGTTATCGCCCACTTTGGGAATGGCTGCTCTAGAGAATAAAAAATTTCAAACGGCAAATCCGTAAAACATTTTTCTTTAAGTTAAAATTTCGTTTTGTTAAAAAAAAGTTTTATGCATTTTTATTTTTTAATTACTACATAACGTAGACACTTATACTTTATGACAATAAAACGAAATGGAATATTAATACATTAACGCTGTTTCCCCAAAGCATAATGAAAACGGACCTTTTCCAAATTCACCTCATCATTAACACATCACTAAGCTTTCGAACATCGAAACTTCATTAATTAGCCACGCGGCCTCTAAACGTTTAGCGGTCAGGCCACACCTCCAACTTTATTGCAGTGCTAAACATAATTAAAGAAGACTAATGGAAAAAAGACTCGTAAAACTTTCATCGGGCAAACCGCAAGTTTACAAACATTCGGGGGGTCAAGGTGTGATCTTGGAGCTCGCTGCGAGTAATTAGTTGGCAAATGAACCGCTCTGTGGACACTGATGATGGATTGCTAAGTGCTCTGTCGATATGGGCATTGTTATAAATAGACAGCACGTGGTTTGCGAATTGTCTTCTCTGGGAAATGATGTAGGATGTTTCGCATGTTTAGACTATTATGTCAGCCGTTATTATACTTTTCTCCATTATTTAGCCATCTTCATTTAATTGAACCACTGAACAACTCTAGGATGCAACTCTGACATAAATTAGAGTTAGCCTATTTCAATTCCAACATCGTGCTGTTACTTGTCTTTACATTTTACTTTAGTAACTAATTCATCTGTAGTTTTACGTATATCTAATTTTATACTATTATAAAGAGAGCAACCGGATTTTTTATGTTTATTTACATGTGATCTGGATGGAAGGTGATCTTCGGAGCTACTACACTGCAAAGGTATATTATTCCAGATGGACGTACATTATATATTATGTATTCAACCCAGACGAATTAGGAGCGGGCGGGTAGTAAGATATGAAGAATCACAGAATGGACTTCGACTTGAAAAAGTAGAGTCCAATTCCAATGTATTGAGGATTGCCATCACGGTAACTTCTGTAGTAAATGCAGATAACGACATTGAACGAGGATACCGAATGAGTGGTAAAGACGGCGCTAATGATCTATCCCCAAACGTGCGTTGGCCACACGATTGAATGTCCAACTAGACGCAAAGCATCTCAGACTGTGCAATATTGATACCATTGTTTATAAGATTGACACTTATCGCTTATAAGCAATTTAGAAAAATACCTGGATAATAATTAGTTTATAAATGTTTATTTACTGTATGTGTAAAATAGTATATCTGTCCCCAGATCGTGACAGCCCTGAACAAGAAGTGGCACCCCGAGCACTTCACGTGTAACACGTGCCACAAGCCCATCGACGGCGCCAAGTTCCACCAGCACGACGGCGGCGTGCACTGCGTGTCCTGCTACGCGCAGCACCACAGCCCGCGCTGCCATGGCTGCGGGGACCCCATCACCGACGTGAGTCAATGCATTTTAACTTAAAAATCCTCTGGGCTATGCAACCCGGTGCGACCGAATTCGTTTAGTAACTCCGCGTCCTATGGTTATAACAATAAAGTCAATTTTCGCAGTTGCGCTTTATCATATTTTAGCGCGGAGAAATCTTAACATTTGGTTTTGCGCATAATCGTAATTTGCAGAACAACTGCATTGCCAATTAAAAAACTGGGATTAGAGATTTGAGATATTATTACCTATCCATTTCAGCAAAAATCATTTTAAAATTCTGTAGAATTTTGCAACTGAATCTTTATGCAAAACAGGATTTTTTCTGGATTTTTGTATCGAGGTTGTTTTCTCATCATGTATCCACGTTTAAGGATTTCAAGATAAAGAGTTGAAGTATTATTGTATCCAAACATATAACTATCAAGTCTAGATATGGAAATCCAGGTCACAAAACACACCAAAGTCTGCATAGGCGGACTCTTAAATTGTAATTCTTAAGCATTGACGAGCCTAACAGTAATCCACGATTGTTCAGAAGATTCTATTCACTTTTATATTTAAAGAAGCTCAAGTCGACACCGGAAAGGTAAGGAAAATTTTTGCATATTTATATAAGTTTTTATTAAGTTCTAATGATAGTTTTTATCAAAACTGGAGTGGTATGTCACAAATACAAAAGTTAAAAGACACATACGAAACTGAGTGCGACGCGTGCTCGTTCGAAACATTATATTGATTACTAGCCTCGCGATTTCACTAAGATTAAAAATGGTATTTTTCTGGTATAAAAAGTAGCCTAGCTTTATTTCTGAAAAATCCTCTACCCGCCAATGAAAGTCCCGTCAGAATCGGTTCTGTGGTCTCGGAGATTAACCTGGACAAACAAACAGACAGACAGATAGGCCCAAATTTTAAAAAAGCGTGTTTGGATTTTGGTTAAGTGAAAATAAAAATATCAGCGTAAGAAAAAGCGTTTATTTCGAAATCACAGACGGTCACTTCAATTTTATTTATACGCATAGACTAGCGTCCCGCCCCAGCTCCGCACGGGCAGATAATTTTTAGAAAATAAAATACAGCCCATGTTACTCGGTGATAATGTAGCTTTCTATAGGTGAAAGAATTTTTGAAATCGGTTAAGTAGTTTTTGAGTTTATCCATTACAAACAAACAAACCAATTTTTTCTCTTTATATTAAGTTTGGAAGTATGGATGTGAGTATAAATGGAGGAGGTAATATTTGGAATTACTGAACAAATTCTAAACGATATTTCGAGGCATTCTGCTTCAGCATACGCTTTTATCAGTAAGGCTTACGAGAGACTATTCACGTACTAATAGTACCATTTATAAAACAAGTTTGTTAATAATGTGTCATCAGCAGTGAATTTCGTTGAAACCACTTACAATTAGTCATCTCATCCTATTTGGGCAATGGAAAAACGTTAAACGTTGCCTGCCTTCGTAATGATACCTGCTATTTTGTATAATTATGTAGAGGATCGATTCAATATAACTAACTTGTATAGTAGGTGAATACAAAACGGGCACTATCGTTATAATTACGATTAGCTATGACTAGTATTGGACATTTAAAAACAATTACAATAAAAAATTATAATTGTAAAATGTAACTTGCATACATACATACATATCTTCACGCTGTATCCCCAACGGGGTAGTCAGAGAGGACGGAGCGCTAAGCGTCGCGATCCTTACATACTTCTTTCGCTTCCTTAAATCTCATCATTCTCTTCACACATTTTCGCTTAGGTATACGAGTTTATTGTATGGTTGAGATATAATCGAGTGAAAGTAAGATAAATTTCTTGTTCTTGTTCTTTCGCTTCTTCAAATCTCATCATTCTCCTCACACATTTTCGCCTAGGTATGCGAATGCTTTTGACATTTCCGTCGGCTAACACTCTAGCTATTTGATCTTCATAAGTCAGCCTTGATCTTCGTTGGCTGCTTTTACAACTCACTAAAGTGAGAAATCTATAGAGCTTTAGCTCTATAGATTTTATTCGTCAGTCTTTATCACTCATTCTTTCCATGTGCCCGAACCATCTTAGCATTCCTTTTTTCATTTTTTCAATAACACTGTCGTGCAACCCTGTCATACTGCGTATCTCTTTATTGCTTAACGTTGTCCGCAAGAGTGACACCGCACATATTTCTAAGAGATCGCATTTCTACTGCATTTATCTTTCACTCGATTTCGGGCATATCCAGGACTCACTATCATACAATAAACTCGCATACCTAAGCGAAAATGTGTGAGGAGAATGATGAGATTTAAGGAAGCGAAGAAGTATGTAAGGATCGCGACGCTTAGCGCTCCGTCCTCTCTGACTACCCCGTTGGGGATACAGCGTGAAGATATGTATGTATGTAAAATGTAATTGTGATCACAATTATTTAGGCAAACAATTACAACTACAAAAAATAATTGTAATTGTTTTTACAATTACCTACTTTGCCCGACACTGGTTGTGACTCACGGGTTAACTTGCGGTAAATTTTGCATTTTTCCAGTATAAAAAGTTGGATTACCCTTTGAAAAGTTCTGTCAACGAAAGTCCCGTCAAAATCAGTACAGCCGTTTCAGAGATTAGCCCAGATAAACAAACAGATAGACAGATAAAAATTAAGCGTGTTTGGGTTTTGGTTACGTGCAAATAATGATATAAGCTAAAGAAATAGTCTTTATATCGAAATGACAGATGTACATATACATTTTATTATAGGTATATATGCACAGATATTAAACATATGGTAAAAACCTGTTGAGAAGGATAAGTGATCACAATGGAGTCAGTCTATTAAATATTTTTACTGATTTTCCTTATTAATTCTCTATTAAAATAAACTCCATAGTATTTACATAGTAGTTCAATCAAATAACGGTTGAAATCGAAATTTAGGAAACGGCTAACACAGATTGTGTGACCCCAAACTAAGCAGTAAGCTTGTACTATGGGTACCACACAACGAACTCTGGGGGAGTTCCCAGTAACACCCAGACTCCTAGCCAATTTAGAAAAGTTCGTTTCCTAAATTGACCTGACCGGGAATCGAACCTGGGACCCTAGCTCGGAAAGCAGAGCATATGCCACTGCACCAACGGGCCAGTCAGATATAAATTTACAATTGCGTTTCAAATATGCATGTAAAATTATAATAAGCCGGGAGGTTATCCCGGCTTCGCTTGAAGAAAAAATGAGAGTAAAAGAAACATTATTCTCTAAATCCCTCTACGACGAAGTCATAGAGAAAATTGTTCCAAATAAAAAATATACAACGTAAAGTTGTTACTATGCCTTTTATCCTAAGCGTTATATTAACGGAGTTAAGAGGGTTTTAAGGGTAAAGGACGGACAATATCCAACATAAAAATTTGTTTTTTTTTAATCGGTTTACAAGAGGTCATAATTTCTTTTCAAATAAATATAATTTTTATGTTATTCCTCTCAAAAAGTTTGATCATTTGAGCCACAGCAACGGGTACAGCAAGTGGAATATAAAATTCATAACAAAAGTACTCGTTCGTACTAAATTTTTCATAATTATTGTATTATAAATATTGTATAGAACTTCCTGCGAGTAAAGTTAACGCTTGACCAAATAACTGAATTTGAAGAAACAACCGGAATATAACATAATTATCTGTCCACCCTAATAGGAGTTAAGAAAGAAATATTATAATCCACACGATAAAATAGATAAATACAGTTACCTCTGGAGTTGCGATCTCTTAGAAATCGTGCTGTGTCACGATATATAATATAGATATACAACATAGTATGACAAGGTTATTGCAAATGCACAGGATAGTGTTATTGTAAATGAAGAAGTGAATGCTGAGATAGTTCGGTCACATAAAAAGAATGAGTGATGAAAGACTGACGAAGAAAATGTGCAGAGCGAAAGTGAGTGGTAACAAAGCCAAGGCAGACCAAGGCTGACATATTATGAAGATCAAAAGCAGATTGAGAGATTGTGTGTCAGAAGAATAATTAGATTTGAGGAAGCGAAAGAAGTATGTAAAAACCGCTATATTTGGCACTCTATTCTCTCTAACTACCACAGTAAGGATACAGCGTGAGGATATGTATTTATTAAAGTATTAGATGACAACAAAAATAGTAATCCATTAACGATTATGACATCGAAAGCTCAAAAAAATATCAATTACGTTTATCTAATCATTTAAAACTATTAATCGTTACAACAGAGAACATGCGACAAAAAAGCGCGCCATGTATAGTATATGGTCGACCTTGACAATACTCGTATAACTGATACAAGAAAAAAACAATTAGTATGAATCACGAACACAGTCGAGGAAGCTTCGAAGTTTATGATTAGATCAATATAGTATGTACATACACCTGGACGTATCAAGTTAGCAGGACAAGAGGGGGACCATTCTCAGTGAACCAGTTTAGTTATTTACTCGATGAATAGATAAAAAGACTGCGCTACTTTTGCAATTGTTTAATTAAATATTAATATCATTTAACACATACTTGTGACAATGTGATAATAATATTTTATATATTTTAGGTAAAGAAGTCATCATTAGTGATTTGTATTTGTAAAGTGGTTATTATGTCATTTGAATGTCTTTATTTTTCCATAGACGATTCATTAGTAATTTTTTTATATTTTATATACGCCCTGAAAAACACTGAAAGTTTAAACTCGTCTTTTGCATTTAACATCTGTCACATAATAACTTTAACATCAAATAGTGTCCTAAGAAAATGAACTGTGGCAGACAGACGCCGAGGTGATTCCACAAACACTTTTTTTTCCAATTTCGGAACGTAACATGAGTAAATTATATATCGTTAGCTATTATCGATATTCGTGATAAAATGTAACAATAATAATTGTTGATAGATAGCAACACTGTCATGTTGAGTGTTGCTAATTATAATAATTTATTTGTGAGTTAGTCTGTTGGTATTGTTGAATATCAAAAAATGAGTAAATCGAGAATTACACGAGCTAGACGTTTTTTATTATGTCTCTAAAATCTTTCATTTCCATCTAAGAAGAACTGCTAGAAGAACGAAAAACGTAACATCTAGAATTTCAAATTGTTTACAATATCATGTGTACCTCGCCTTTTAAATGATCACCCGTAGAGAGTACGTGGTCTACCAGTTTCTTTAAAACTTTTGATTAAAACAATTACTATAATTAATTTTTAAAACTGCAAGGTTTGATTCATATTGTTTGCCTTGTCCGCGTGATTTATCTCCCCACCCGAACGTGAAAGGATAACATCGTTTTTTTAAAGTTTTAGTAGGGTTTTAGTCGGTAGGTAGATCTTCAATGCATTTCCATGCTTTACTACACTTAATTTTTTATTTCCCCTCCCAAGTATTCTTTATACAATATGCTACCAAATAATACGCTATTAAGTTCTAATGATTATGTTTAACATTTTTTATCAATCTTCTCACTCTGTCCCCTCTTATCTAAAACCTGGATACGCCCCGTGTATATATATACAGATATATAAATAAAACGTTTTTCCAAAGCGTGTTCCGCTGTTTTAACTTTTAATAAGTATTTTTTTTGTTCATAAAATGCATTAACCTTAATAGTATTCATGTTTATCGATTATTTAATTTGTAATTGTATTTTAATTTGGAACGTTCGAAACGCAACCTTTTCTTGATTCGCAAAACAATCTGTTCTTTTTTCAACTTTGTTTTTTTTATATATAAATATTACACCCTGATCCGACTGCTTATAATTTTTTTTAATAATAATACCATTCTAATTACATTCAATTAACCTGTTGTAATTTCACGCCGTTGTCTGTCTGTGTCGTTGTTCTTTAATAAATGAAGTGATTTGCGTACGGCTTTTTTAAAAATGCAGTTTTTAAGAATGTTCCTAAGTAAGTTTGATAGAGATTGATCTAAATTACTTTTTAATGTGGAGAATTTCAATTTTTTTTTGTCTAAATCGATTTATCCGTTCGGGTTGTAATCGTAACATTGAGACTATGTGATGAAAATATCTCTTTGGTATTTTTTTGTGGATTAATCCTTTTCGTCAGATAATTTTCTTACACGGATCAAGATTCGAAAATGAATTCAGAAAAAATATTTTCGAATATTGTAGCATTATACATATTACATACATACATATCTTCACGCTGTATCCCTAACGGGGTAGTCAGAGAGGACCAAGCGCCAAGCGTCGCGGTCCTTTAATATTACATTAGGCACATTTATTACATCCTGTATGTATTAATGCGTACGTAGTAGCGTCGGGTCGCTCTGATTGTCGCCATCTCATCGCACTGCTAATAGTTTACAATTAGTCATACAAGAGTTAAATATGTGTCAACCGCTATACGGCTCTTTAAGTATTTGTTTATTTACGATAATGGGTTGAATGAGGAAGATCTCTTTATGGAGCTGATTGAAGTCACCTTATGTACATATTCGAATGACGAATAGATGAATGAATACGTAAATTTAATGACTATTAATATACATGTAGATCAAAAGATATGTATATTCTATTATTTCATTAATATTTCATATAGAAAATGCCAAAAAATAGAAAGCTTATAGCTCAGAATAATAACGCTTAGAATCCAATTAGGTAAGTACAAGAAATTGAAGCAATTTCTATGGAGCCATAAATGGCTCCGTTTAATGGGCAAATACTTGTTGATCACATCTTCCACAAAACAAAATACAAAATTACTTAAAAAATAATAATACCTATACCGCGTTTTTAACATGGTCTACTAATAATAAAATAATTGTAAATAAAACCGTGACACGCAAGTTAAATAGGTACGCTGAAGGATATCACGTGTCTTTCAACTGCAAAGTTAACTTTGCTTTTGATTTCATTATATTTCTTGCAGCCAGTATTGTTCCATAGCAGTGATGTCAACGTTTTTAAGACCCCGAAGAGGCACCGAATTGCATTCGTTGTTGGGTAGTAGTGAGTTCGAAACTTTTGGTGAGACAGTCAAAAGATGTTGAAATGAATTACATACATACATATCTTCACGCTGTATCCCTAACGGGGTAGTCAGAGAGGACGGAGCGCCTAGCGTCGCGGTTCTTACATACTTCTTCGTTTCCTCAAATCTCATCAATAAAAAAATGAATGAATTCCTAAAAAGGAGTTTAAAGCAGATAATATTTATCTATAGATAGTATAAGTTGTTTAGCTTATCAAAATATCGATCTTCCGTCATTAGCGTGCTTACATACTTCTTTCGCTTCCTCAAATCTCATCATTCTTCTCACACATTGTCGCCTAGGTATGCGAGAGTTTTTGACATTTCCATCCGCAAACACTGGCTATTTCTTGATAATTAAATAATACAAATATATTGTACGGTCTTACGGAACGTTCGATACACGAGCCAGATTCGCATTTGACCGGATTTTAGCTTATTTCGAAAATGATGAAAATAAGGCAACACAAAGTAACGGGTTATTTTTGAATGCATTTACAGAGATTTCATTTGATATCCCACGATAGCCTTCAAATACATTATTTTTTTACTTTCTAATGCAAAATATGCAAAATTGAAGTTCACATTTGTATTTGCGCGCAAGTGCTTAAGTCATTAACTTTTCGCTGGTTTCTAAAGAAATGACAACGGCTTATTTGATGAAAATGAGGTGTGCGGGCTTACTACAGTTGCTCCATTTCTGAAGTTCGCGACGCAGAGTCCATATTTTAATACACCTATGACTTGAGCTAAGAATATCTTCTTATATTTTTTAACAGTTTTATTTTTAAAGCGACATTATTATTACACGGAGAGCATTACATTGCAACGCTTTTCGTGTATGTATTACCTAATCGCTCGAGCAGGCAAGACTATAAAAGTTACGGAAGGAACTATCAATTCGTTGAGCCGCCATTGTTTTGTCGCGGGCCGACTGGATGATGATCTCACTGTTGCTTGCAATGTTTAGAAAAAAAAAGGTCAAGCGCAAACCGCCATTTACTCCGAGTTCTTTATAATATCGTCAGAGTTTAGTGTACAGTTTAATAATTGGAACGTAAAACTAAAAGAATTATTTTGGTAAATTCAAAAAGAGATCTTCCATTCTTTTTGGAATTTAGAATTAGAGTGGGGAGAGTTCTGACCAAACAGATCCTGATAGAGTGGCAGATTACGAACAGACCAATATGACGTAAGAGTTCCATTTCGGCTATTTTGGCTAAAGAACCCTAAAAATCACGGTGTTTCGTCTATCCATCGTGCAACGGAACCCAAAAAACATGTCTAACTGCGACACGTCTCGTCGTATACAATACATAGTATGTTTTATAGACCGTGGTGCATCGCATTTATTTTTATATGCTTTGGATTTCAACAAGCAAGTTACGAAGCTATTATGATACGAATCGTCTGAATGCTTAATAAATGTCCTATGCGCCAGTCACAACACTAAGAATATATTAAATACTCGATTTGCCACAGAGAAATATCTGTATTAACACCGAACTATCCCGTATCAAAGCGTCATGATACTTAACATAATTCAAATCAATTTATTGTAATAAACTAAGTTACGATATTGATGTGGGGAAATTCAACCAGCATGAACAAACATTTCTTAACTCAAAAAAGCATATTCGAGTAAGTCCTCTAAATACGTGTAAACCTTTTTTTGACTTAATTAACATTTTGAGTACCTTTATTAAAAAAACGAAGACTCAGTAAATCAAAAGTAACTCAAAACCGAGCTACATGAATTATGTAAATTAAGTTTCACACCATTCGGGGTGAAGAGGAAATCTCATTGCACCTTAACATCAATTTAATGATAACTATTTGGAATAACACATAGTGAAGCAGAAGACAGTGACAATTCAACAAGCAATTACAGTAGAAATTATTATACGCAGCCAGTATTGTTCCATAGCAGTGATGTCAACGTTTTTAAGACCCCGAAGAGGCACCGAATTGCATTCGTTGATGGGTAGTAATGAGTTCGAAACTTTTGGTGAGACAGTCAAAAGATGTTGAAATGAATTACATACATACATATCTTCACGTTGTAACCCTAACGGGGTAGTTAGAGGACGGAGCGCCTAGCGTCGCGGTTCTTACATACTTCTTCGTTTCCTCAAATCTCATCAAAAAAAATGAATTAATTCCTAAAAAGGAGTTTAAAGCAGATAATATTTATCTATAGATAGTATAAGTTGTTTAGCTTATCAAAATATCGATCTTCCGTCATTAGTCATCGCTAATCCTCTAATTCCTCCATCCAAGCACGAATATCCGGAGGAAGTGTTGATGTTGGAATACGAATCATCTTCTAAATTTGACTACTGAGATTGACATTTTAAAAATAATATGTGTAAGTAAAGATATGTACATATATACATATCTTCACGCTGTATCCCTAATGGGGTAGTCAGAGAGGAATGGAGCGCCAAGCGTCGTCGTCAAGATATGTACATACATACATATCCTCACGCTGTATCCCTAACGGGGTAGTCAGAGAGGACGGAGCGCCAAGCGTCGCGGTTCTTACATACTTCTTTTGCTTCCTCAAATCTCATCATTCTCCTCACACATTTTCGCCTAGGTATGCGAGAACTTTT
This sequence comes from Zeuzera pyrina, assembly GCA_907165235.1. Classification (NCBI taxonomy): domain Eukaryota; kingdom Metazoa; phylum Arthropoda; class Insecta; order Lepidoptera; family Cossidae; genus Zeuzera; species Zeuzera pyrina. The sequence goes on from OU015627.1 coordinate 23,742,448, forward strand.
GACATTTCCATCCGCTAACACTCTGGCTATTTGATCTTCATAAGTCAGCCTTGGTCTAATAATAATAATCTATATGTGATTTGCATAATTCGTTATAAGTTTGTAGAATTAATCTAATCTTACATAAATTTACTTTCTAGTCATGTCGACATGGCAGTAAAGTAAAACCATATACAGGATTATATTTCTTTTAGTAATAAAATTTGTAGTGTTCTATATGAATTCAAAACGTATATTTTTGCTTCCAGCGCGTGATCCAAGCGTTGGGCGTGTCGTGGCACGCTCATCACTTTGTCTGCGGGGGATGCAAGAAGGAACTAGGAGGAGGCGGCTTCATGGAGCAGGTACGATATCTTACGAAGAGGACTACAGTGTGATGATAGGGCCTTTCTATTACAGGCTTACGCCATACAGGGTTATTGAAAAATACTAATATCCTTTTAGTGCAAAATTCCTGTCATTATACCTAACAACTAGTGTTTTACGACTTTTTACAAAACTTAATACGTTCCCGAAAAATATTTTTTAAGTTTTCTTGCACTGTCTGAAACGTAATTACTCTATATACGTATTTCTAATCATAAAGTGGTAGTTTTAATAGTAGTGTACAAACGTTACGTTTATTACGTAACTTGCAGTCAGCATGCGACAGCCAAATATCGCGCGATATCGGCTTCAAAACGGGGTTTGTATAATGCAATTGTGGCGCTAAACCTACCGCGAACAGTGCATTTCACAGTGTGCAATTGTCTTACATGATACCAATGTTTTATTACAATTAGTCACCGATCGCACTGTGATCGCGTGGCTGTCGCTGTCTGCAAACGAGTAGGTAATAACCCCGCCGTTGTGTGTCACAGGCCGGGCGGCCGTACTGCGGCGGGTGCTACGCGGACAAGTTCGCTGCGCGCTGCGCGGGCTGCGCCCAGCCCATCGTCGACAAGGCCATCATCGCGCTCGACGCCAAGTGGCATCGCGAGTGCTTCACTTGCACGGTCAGTACACTCGCACGCACACACACGCACACACACACACACGCACACGCACACACACACACACGCACACACGCACACACGGACACACATCCTCACGGTCTATACCTCGGACCAACAAGCATTATGGACGGAGTTATAATAAGTTGCCGCCCTTACCACCGTGTGTCAAACGAATTTTTCTGTCTCTTTCTATCTCATTGAGCGAAACCACCTGTGAAATAGTAATTACTGGGTTAATACTTAACGGTGGATTATTCCTGAGAATTGTCGTTGGAATTCTTACTTTCATTTTAAATTTTATTTAATCTTAATTTTATTTAAGAGGGCTATCGGGCTAAACCGACCATTTTACATCTTTCACTTCCTTTGACGGATGGCAAAATTATCTTCATAAATGACGACCTCCGTGGCGCAACGGGTTAGCGCATTGGAAAGTAAACGGGGGTTGCGAGTTCGATTCCCGTTCCGAGTCTGGGTGTTTATGTATAATATGTATATATTTACAAAAAAAAGAGTATATAAGTAGTATATCAGTCGTCTATCATATATATCATAATCATAATAACACAAGCACTATGCAGGTTACTTTGGGACTAGATGGCGCTGTGTGAAATGTCTGAGTATATTATATTATTATTAAACGAGCCTTGGTCTCCCTCGGCTTTTCTTAGCATTAATCTCATTCGCTCTGTAGATTTTTTTCCGTCAGTCGTTCAATATTCATTCTTTCTACATAGCAATACCATGCTATGTAGAAATCATGCATGTAATACAATGCTTAGACATTCCTTTCTTCATTTTTACCATAACAATTTATCAAACCTTTCATATTAGGTACTATATCTTCAGTGTGTATTCTGTCCGTAAGGGTGACACCGCAAATACTTCTGAGAGATCACATTTTCACCAGTACAAGCGAAATAATCTTCTTAATAGCACTTTCAAAGTGGTAGTAAAATGTATCTCTATTACGCCTTACTCGTACATCCCAAATAAATAGAGTGAGAATCTCCACCACTCCTCCCACTAGTTCCACTCTTCTCACGAACACTTCAACGGGGAAAAGTTATCACCCCTTTGTGAAATAAATCTATATGTGAAACGTAAAAGTGCTGTTGCTAAAATACTATGATTTATTGGCACGCTTATTAGCAGTCAGTATGCGACAGCCATATATCGCGCGATTCTGCTGTCAAAATGAGAATTTGTATAGTGGCGCTAAATTTACCGCGAAAAGTGCATTTTACGCGTATAGCACAAACACAATATACACACAATCATCATGCATGATACCAATTTTTATTACAATTAATCACCGGTCGCGCAGTGATCACGTAGCTGTCGCTGTCTGAAAGTTGTTAGGTAACAACCCCCGCTTGGTTTACACAAAATAGTGAAATATAGACGTTATAAAAACGAAATGGTAAATAGAACAATAATGAAATATCTAGATCAATTGCTTGTAAAAGTCAATAACACCGAGATTTGCAAGCCAAAAAAGAAGTCAAGTGCTAAATGGACTTCCCCGAAGATAATTGTTAAAGTTCTCTCATTCTTGTTCCTCATTCAGCTGCTCAATTCCGTGCTTGTACGAGCACCTCAATTGTTTTGTTTGTAACCGGGATCCATAGCCTGAACGACGAATGCAAAAGAAAATGCTGGAATGGTGCGACATAGTAACATTTACATCGTAAATGTATAAATAAATAATGTCTGATTACAGAAATGCAGAAACCCAGTCACGGACGCGACCTTCTCTGTACTGGACAACAAGCCATTGTGCGGCAAATGTGCATAAACACTCCATCGACAAGACATTTGCCCACCGAGCAACACCAACGATACGAAGTGCACTTATTTATTGAAACACTCGATTATGTTGCTTTTAAAATAAACGTTTTTAATGAGTTAACTGAAATTTCAAACCCGACTACGGAAAATAACCAGTAATTTTTAATTAACGCAAGGAGTCAAGATGATTTAAACATCTTTATGAAATTACTCAATTTATTTTAGAATTTTATGGGAGCATGGATTCCACCTACTTGTGTGCCGTCTTCTGTCGTAACGATTATTGATCATGACTCTTCCTTAGCACCTGATTAGTTACTACTTATGTGAATATTGATTCTTCTTCACGTAATAGTACGTGTTGACCTATTGTATAGACTCAGGTGTTACTTTGCGAAAATCCATTTCATGTGATCAATTTATAACATTTTTAACTATTTTCCGCTCAAAATCCAAAAATATTATTGAGTTTAAATCAACAATTCAATTCAAATTAAATTCAATTGATTCCTCCAAATTAAATAGGCGGTGCCATTAGTGGTGAGCTCTGATTGGTCACTCACTTTCTAGTTGTGGGTAGGGCAATTAGTATAAATAGTCGCGCAGTTGACTCATTTGTTGATTAGGTGCTGGTTAGCTGACCGAGTTTGATCTCTGGAATGTCCTAAGGATGCTTTGTTGAAGCGAAACACGTGTCGATTGGTGGTTTTTGGAGTTTGAGTGGAAAATAGCTACAGATTTTAGGAATTCCCTTGTTGACCTGTTGATGCGGTAGTGCATCTGCCTTTCAAGTTTGGCTTTGACTCCCGGCCAGTTCAATTAACAAAACCAAGTTTTATTTAATTATATTATGGTTGGGCGTTGCTGAGATCTCCCCATTTCATTGTGTGGTACTCATACTACAATCGAAATGGTTAATTTGGGATCATACGATTGGTATAATTATCTAAGTATTATTATAAAACTAGCGAACCGCCCAGCTTCGTCAGAGTGGAATCTATTATAATATACCTATTCAAAAATCTACCCAAAGAAATTCTCTAAATGATGGTAAATATGGCAATAAAATCTATTGCGTAGTTTAAAAGAAATATACACGCAAACGGACAGACATAAAGAGCGACTTTGTTTTATTGTTTAATTTTTGAGAACGATGACATAAAAGAATTTTGCAAAGTATCATTGTCCCCTCACGTACATTGACTGCAAAAATTATTTATCTTTCATGGTTTGATCGTAGTCGGGCAAAATTCACATTCATACACAGCCAAATTTCTATTACTATTAGGTACGTACATATGTATGTATGTACATACTATATGACTTTATTTACTAATTTTAATAGAAAATGTGTAAATGCAATTAAGAAAAGGGTTTTCAAGCAATACAAGCTGTCTAACGTAAGCTTAACCATAGCCACATTCTAAATGTCTGGGTATGTCTATGGTACTGATATTGTGTCGTTTAAGTCATTTTAGAATATCTTGTGAAAACTCCTAACTTTATTGTATATTTTATGCATTTTCTATTCAAAGAAATTATTATAGAACATGTTTGTTTAAGGATGTGATGTCCCATATTGTTCAAACATATGTATTTAAGAATTAAAACTGCTTCTTATGTCGATAAAGTTTAGGTTAAGTAACAATGACATTTGAAATCTTAAGGGGAATTTACACTTATATACTAGCAAGTGTATTCAATCTGAAGTCTTAATTTTCGCCACCACTAGTCATACCTTCAGCCACTAGATGGCGTTGTGTGTTCGCGATGCGAGCAGACTTATTTCTTGGTTTAAATCGATTTAATCTTAATGATGATTTCTTTTACTCAAACAATTCCCTTGTAATGTGATAACAAAAAGTTCGGCGATTTTACGCGACTGAGTCGCTTATAGTTATTTAAAGTACAAAAATTATTATAGTCACAAAATACGATGAATGACAATTAATTAGGATTTGTACCTACGTTTATTTATATTAGTCACGCACAAACATTAACTTATTTATGGGTAATTGTATTTTAAACAAAGACATTTTATTGTAAATATTTTTAATAATAAAAAATCGAGTCATGCTTAGTGGGCTTTCAAAACTATTTTGTAATAGCATTATAATATTTATCGTGTGGTTACATTCGTGTACGCTTCCAAGTTCTGTTTTTTCAATAAATTATTTTTTGTTTTAAAATGAGTTTTATTTCGCACAAAGTAAAGTTTACTCAGTTTTACCAAACTCTATTTTATTATTGCTTTTATTATTGTAGCTTTTATTATTGTAATATTAAAAGTTATCCCAAATGGCTTAATTGAGTTGTTGGAACTGAAATAAACCCCAACTTGAACTCAAATGGCTTATTTGAGATACGGAACTCGTTTCATAATTATTAGAAACTTCTGTTATTCTCATGTAAAAAAAATGGTGTATCTCTGATGTAAAATGTCTGTCTTCTTTTTTAAGAACATTTACGAAAGTTTAAGAACTGTTAGGGACTTAGTACGACCACAGACTAATTATTTCCTGTACTACTAAGTTCCTAACACTCTCCAGTAGTGATAATAGTGTTAGCAACACAGATGAATAAACAAAAAGAGAACACTGGCGCCCTCTAGCAAAAAGCCACCGTGTTCGTGACGTCATCGAGAAGAGCGACCGACAGGTTGTTCCCCACTATCGCTGCGAGATTATATAAGTCAAAACTCGACCGCTCCAGCTCTCTCTTTTGTTTTTCCCCTTCACGACTGTAGCACGAAGCGTTTGAATACAAATTAACTAATTATTAATTGAAGTAAAGTTTGGGGTGCTCCATAGCTATATGTATGTAACTTATTATTTCATTCTGTCGTAAAAAGGACTTCTTGGAAAAACGTGAAAACTTCAGTTGCACATGTTCATTTTAACTTTCTATTTCTTAACATTTGCACAGAACTTTAAATCACAATATACTATCACTTAAAACTCCACAAAAATACGCAAAAAATAGAAAATCTAAATAAAATGCCAATTTCACTTCTCCCGTTCTCGCCAAAAACTCCATAGTTGTATCAGATACTAGTTCTAATCTTCTTGACAAAAAACGAAATGCAGTTTACAAATTGTATGCATTTAGAAATCGATCTGTCAAGGTGTCATATAATATTAGGTTGTGTGAGGAAAGTTCTCTTAAGCGACCACTTACCTCGCTATCTTCTTTTTTCTCCCTCGCCGATCCCCTGGCCGTCTGGTCTCTAGCAGAATAACTGGACTCAGCATTATCTTTCCGCCTGCACTCTTTTAATTCCTTTACTCTACTTTCTTTGCAAACTTCTGGTTTATCTTTTTGTTCTTTCATTGTTTCTTTGGAAACTTCTTTCTTCTTGTCTTGTGTACCTTTTTCGCCTCTGGCTTTCGGTTTTTCTATATCTTTATAACCTTCTCCTCTATCTTTTTTAATGTCACTCTTATCTTTCTTACAGCACTGTATCTTTGATACTGGGGCTAGTTGGACTGGGGAAGTCTCTTCGATATCGTGATCACTTTTGACGCTGCTAGGAGCAGTCTTTACAGGATGAGGTTGAGAGATAACTTTATTTGGACTGGACCAGCTGTTCTTGATTCTAGGACTGCTTGAATGCAGTTTCGAATGCATATGTGTGTTTTGTGATCGGAAGGTCCTCGGTGTGCTCTCTTTACTGCTTTTTGCTGTTCTTGGAGTAGTATTTTTTATGTGGCTTCTCGGTGTGCTTTCTTTGCTTTGTCGCGCATCATGAAGACTTGGCTCGCGACTGATATGACTCGATGCGCACTGTAAAATATACAATAATGTAAAAAAATATCAGTTATTTCTTAATCTGTTCTTAATTTTAATGATTCTATTTATAATATTTATAATAAACACTATATCTTTCGAAATGTGTTCATTTTGAAATCATAACAAAGAAAAAGAAATGCTATAGCACTAAGGTTTTTATTAACAAAATTAAAAATGACTATTTTTAAAATTAAAATAAATCAAAAAATTAGTTTTTAATTGGCAACACTACACTTAAAAGTCATTTATATTAATAGGTTCAGAAATGAAATAAAAGCGGCCAAGGGCTCATCGGACATGTGTTAGCAATAATTTTATAATAAAAATATATAAATATAATATATAAAAAAATAATAAAACGCTTATTTTTTAAATTATTGTTTTTCGTTTTTTGTTCCGAGTTACTTAACTCATATAATATGTTTTTGTGATATATTTCAGTTTAGTAGGTGTAAAGATGATGAAATAAATCAACTATGGCATATGGATGGACGGATAGACAGGTAGATAAGACAGATGGAAAGACATTATGAAACTATAATGTTCCGGACGATGAACGAAACGGTTTCGTTTTTGAGACTTTGACCACTAATCTTAAATATGGTATATATAGATTTACGTTAGTAACTAATTAATCTGTGATATAGATATGAATGGAGCGTTGATATGTGGACGGAATCATCGACATTATTATTATTTTACCGACCGACGCGATGATTGTTTTGATGTAGGTACTAGTCTAGTGTAACATATAATTTTATGAGTGCGACGGTAACGGTGAGTGTGTGTGCCTTAGATCAAGAATTACAATGGACGGAGTATTTGCTCTGAGAGCGTGTCTTGACGTTGTCATTTTTTCGTTGACACAGTTTCTAGATTATTAGTAATGTGCGTGATTAGGGAAGGTCACAATACAACGATACAGTCGAACATGACATTTTAATTTTTGTGATTACTACTAGTAGCTAAAACACTATGATTTACGAGTATTTTGTAAAAAAATATGTCATGATCGACTCATAAGCCGACATGAATTATACTGACTGTACGAGGTTGTCATGCTTACTATAGCTGTTTTGTTCGTGGTTGCGCTCAGTGAGATAGAAAGAGACGCGAAAATTCGTTTGACACACGGTGCTAAGAACAGCAACTTCTTGGGCCAAAAAACATAATGGACGGAGTAACAATAAGCTGCGGCTCTTATCACCGTGTATCAAACGAATTTTCATGACTCTTTCTGTTTCATTGCACGTAACCACGAGTAAAACAGTTAGCTATAGTAATTATGGCAATCTGGCAATGTCAATGTAATTCATATCAGCTAATGAGTCAGTCATGAAATAATTATTTGCATAATACTCGTAAATCTTAAGTATTTTATCTACTACTAGCAAACCCGGCCCGTTTCACTGGGCGTTAGTTTCACTGGGCGTAAAAAAAAAAATCTACTTATCCGATCGCTAGCAAACTTTACAGGATCACCCGCTAGGCCAATCTGAAGATTCCCTGATTCATCGAAATTGGTCCAGCCGTTTCGGAGTCCATAAGGAACATACATACATCGCCTTATATATTATATATATATATACATACAAAAATAAAAATAAGACAGCTGTGTATTGTTGTATTGTAACCTTCCCTAGTTACGCACATTATTAAAAGATTAGAATTTCGGTTAACAAAAAAAGAACACCGTAAGGACACGCTTTATGTTAGAGAAAATACTCTGTTCATTTTGATTGTTGCTCCGAGGGCAAGGTATTACTTCGTCCATAATGTTTATAGGTCAGTGGTGTGTGCGGTACGTACGTCGACGGCCTCGACCAAGGTGGCGGGCTCCTTATCGCGGCGGTGCAGCCGCGCCCGCCCCCCGCGCCCCGCACGCTCCCCGCGACCCGCCCGCATCAGGGGCCGCCGCCATCTGACAGAGGGGTTACTACTGTATACTTTACGCTACTGAATACACGCTATGATGGCCGTTTGACATGTTACGGTGGTTATGTCCGTAAACTAAGGATCTCTAATAAGACACAGATTCGTGCATACTCGTTTATTCGCCCCGCGACCGGATCGTGTCGCTGCGCGCTCAAGACTGCTCTTTTATAGATACAATGCTTACGACTGAAACACAGATACATCGTTTACAATTTTAGATTACGCTTACGTCTTCTAGCTCGCCGCGAGCAAAGTTCGTAGACAGCAAAACTACTGTGACGTGCCCCTACAGACACATTACAATAGTGATGTGAAATGTCAATTCATTATCGAAAAAAATATAACCAAGAGTTAGTCGCATCTATAAGGAACGTCAAGTACAAACTGCTTTGTTTTGCAATAAGCAATGACGCGAGTTTGCCAGAGGTAGTAGTTGTGCTGGTCAGCGATTCTACAAATATGTGACGATCGTATTAGATTTAATTTTTTATTTCGAATTTCGAGAAATATAAATGCCGAGTTGTGTGGTAAATAAGTACACAAATCATTATAATCTTATAACTTATATGTATAACATAATTGTAATAATAATAGTATAATACATTTATATGACTTAGTCCATTAAAGATCATGTCAAATGGCGCTGATTTTTTGTTAGTAAAAACGTGAAAAGATTTGTTCGCGGGACCATATTATATAGTTAGACCAGTTTAGAAATCAATGTAATAAATTAATTTTGCGACCTAAAATTACACTCGATAAATTTTATGATTGACTGCACATCACTATTAACACAGTACAAGTAAGCATACAGTATTCTATCTTCATACAAACGCTCCCAAACAACGCGCTCGAAATCTCGGTATATCTCGGCATACGACAGTTGCGAGTGCGCCGCGGTTGTCGTCGGACGGTATGAGACACTCCCGCGCATTTACTGACTAAATATTGTGTCAATCAAGTTTACGAGCATAATTTTCAGTGTATGGATGTTTCAATACATCTATATCGAAATCGGAAATATTTCTCTGTTGCTAATTTGTAGGAAATATATTATCATAATGGTCTAGTTAATTTATTACTGATTTTTAATTATACTGCACACAAAATGCATTTTTTTTGTCCATTTCCACCATAATAACTCACAAACTTTTGAAACTAGAAATAAAATTCTAGTAGAATTATATAAATAAAAACTTATTAAATTTGCAATAATATAAAATGAAAAGATAATATGACAATTTAATATAGTGCCTATTATCAAATACGTAACCCAAGAAAAACATTCAGTCCAAGTCGGTAGCCCTATTGCGTATTTACGTACCGAGCGACCGTAGGTAATTATCTCTAGGACACTGCCGAGATAGAATACTGTATGCTTATTTGTACTGTGCTATTAATGATAAAGAACAGCAATTTGCTACTTCAAACGTAGTTATTAATTAATACGAAACTTCGTGAGCGGACAAACGTCAAAACAGCCATCATAGCTTGCCGCTACTTCAACTTAGTATATACTAGCGTATAGAGAAACTAGAGCTCGTTGACGCGTCACTATTATTAATTTGTCAATGTTACTTTTCAATTTGTCAATGTTAATTGAAGCCTTTAACAAAGTTTGTATTACATTATATGATCACAAATTTCGTTACCAATATATTTCTCGTGGACAATAATTAGGATTTGTTCACACATGCTACTGCATTAACAAACTTGAAAAAAAGTGCTTACAAGTTAATAACAGAATATCTCTTAAAATCAAAACCAACAAGTCAGAAAAAAACTTTTTTTTTACAAAAGAAAGGGGCAAACGAGCAATCGAGGCACCTAATGGAAAGTGATCATCGCCGCCCGGGTAGGTGAGCCACCGGCACTCTCCCTCACCGAACGAAACACAACTGCAACAGATGCTGTTATTTCACGCCGATATTCTGTGTGAGGGTGGTATTTCGCCGGGCGAGCCGGCCCTATTCGCGCTTCAATGCAGCATGGCACTGAGTCATCCAAATAATGAAATAATGACAAATAGAAACATACCTAGGCGACTTCTTCCGTGGGGGCTGTTGAGAGTGCGAGGCGCGCGGCTGGCCCGCGGCCCCCGCGGGGGGAGGCCCGGCGGGAGGCCCGGGCCTCGCTGTGGGCGGGGCCGGCCCGCTGGCCCCGCCCTCGAGAGCCTCCGCGCCGCTGCCGGTGCTCTTCTTTGCAGTAATGCTAGACACACATTATGGTTTCATTGTCTCAGTACCTGGGCGACCGAACTTTACTCGGTGTCTTTTAACTGACCACATTCCACATTCCATTCGAACTCCCGCATTTAAGGTTAGTAGATCTACGCTCTAGCTACTGTACAATTGAGAAAGTAAATTCTATTGCGAAATAAACAATGTTTTGAAGTTTAGGGTTTAGAAGTTTTAAGTGTGTGAAAGATGGAGAAAACAATTTTTCCTTATACTGAGACTTAGCTAGATCGATTTCTCGCTCCCCTCAAACAGTATATTGTAAATTTCATTGAAATCGTTACAACCATTTTCGAACAAGCGATATCAAATACACTATAAATATTGCTCGTTTAATATAATAGTGGGTAACCCATAGAAAGCTCCATTCTCCCACACTCCACCCTACTGCCCTATTGCGCCATCTGTACATTCGCTATCGCGATACATAAATGCTTATTTCTCCATAGATATTACGTGTATCACAAAAAGAAAAATACCGAGAGTTTTGGCAGGATTTTATAGGGAGCGGTTGGGCGTTTATTTTAATTATTTGCAAGTGATTTCCAGTAGATATCGTGTTGTAAAATTGGTATAGTTTTGCGTCCCAAGTATCGACGTTGTTGTGCTGTGCTGAAATTGTTGAAATAAGTGTTATTTAGTAGAGTGATGTTGAGATTTTTTTAGTGGCTTAGTCTGCCTTTGCGGATCCTGTTAGAAAGACTGTCTCAATATATTTGTCACCAGAAACTACAAGAAACATCGAACATGTATTACGTCGACACTGATAAAATTATATGACGAATTTATCTATTCATTAATTATTACTGAAGACGTCGGTTGTATGGGCTAAGATCCCTTTACCTTCCCTCCTAAGGGACAATCGTACTACTACTACTAGAAAAATACCGACTAAAGCTAGACATTGAAGTCGCGAAATAAATATAAATACTTCTACTACGACACCAGCTTAGAAATACATTAAATACAAAGAGCGGACAGGTAATTTCGCAAAGATTTTTTTTACTACTTACACCGATATCTTAAAAGTTATTACTACATAAATATTTCACTTTCATCATAACTTACTTTATTATCTATCTATTGATACCCCATTTACATGTTAAACACTTCAATTGTAATGAATAGAACGCCAAATATGTTCTCAAATCTTCGATAAAGTACCTACGCCGCGGTACGTAATTACTACATAGTTGTTTGTAACATGTTTTGCATTAAAATACAGGTTTTTTTTGCAAAAGGAACTATACTTATAAATAACTAGCAAACCCGGCCCGTTTCACTGGGCGTTAGTTGAAGTTAAAATAAATTAAACAGTTTTTATAATTATTTTGATACTGCAAAAAAAAAAAAACAAAAAAAAAATTCTACTGATCCGATTGCTACCAAACTTTACAGGAACACCCGCTAGGCCAATCTGAAGATTCCCTGAAATTTCATAGAAATCGGTCCAGCCGTTTCGGAGTCCATAATGAACATACATCGCCTTTTATATATATAGAAGAAGATACCTTCTTCAACTTGGTTTTAAGTATATTTTTTTCATATGTATAAAGTTTATAATACAATACCTAAAATGTTCTCTGGAGGTAGATTTTGATTGCGCGTTAAGCGAGTACATGGACAATCTGGCGTCCGCCTCCGACGGACCTCCGGGACCCATTTTGGACCATGAAGACTTATTTCCAAATCTCTTCTTCACGTCGCCTTTACCATATGGCTTTTTAGATCGTGATATAAACTGAAAATATTTATAGGACGATTCATTTCAGCCTGCTGTTTTGGCCGCATAGATTACGTACAAAATGTATTTCTATGATTCTAGGAAATAAAATTAAAAAAGTTTTTGTGAAATACAGTATTTCTTGAAGATTTTTAAACAGGATAACCCGCATTCAAATTCATTCTATAGTTCTCGAGTGATATTTAAGCAAAAATTGATAGACAAAAATTCTGAATATGTGCTTATCATATTTTCATAAATATTTTAATGTACCGGATACTGGTTTCTTAAAAACAATACAATTTCCTAAACTTACGGAGTTGTCAGTGCTGTCGATGTAACGAGACACTCTTGCAGAAAACTCATCCAGAGCAACATCCAACTTGTCACAAGTCGCCACCAAATCCTGTGACAAACAAGTAACAAGCTGTAGGGTTCAGTTCTGGAAACAGCTCCCCCTTCACAAATGAGTTGACGAGGCTGATCTATATTAAGTTCGTTATAGATGCAGCTATAATATAAATACCGAGTAAGATATCGTATAGACCCAGGTGTTACTTTGCGGAAACCCATTACCTGTGATAAATTTCTGTTATCTTTTTTACCTATTTTGCGCTCAAATTCCAAAAACCACCACTCGACACGTGTTTCGCCTGGTTCGCCTGATTCGGTGCTGGTTAGCTGGATGAATCTAATCTCTGGTTGAGGATGCTTCGTTGAGAAGTGAAACACGTGTCGATTGGTGGTTTTTGGAGTTTGAGCGGAAATTAGCTAAAGATGTCAGAAATTTATCACATACATAATATATTATTCAAAACCTTACAGCTCCCGTTCAAAAATTTTGTGTGGAAAACATACAGTAACATGTCAGTTTTCAGTAAGAAAATAGATAACGCATTTACTAATTTATAACGACAACAAAACCAACGTCTAAGAATCTTGCAGAGCGTAGGATGTTTACGGTGATCTGATTGGTCACATCGATACCAACTACCTTATTACGTAACTGTAGCCAGTAAGCGATAGCCGAATGTAACGTGATTGATAGCGATATGTTGTTAATTCGAGTATGACATAATGTCGCGAATCGCTATTGCTGCCTCTATTTATTAGTCAGTGACTTAAAAACTACTGCTAGCGATTCTTTTTATGCTTAAAAAAGTCATTTTACTGCATGGCATTGTAATTACCTATTTATAACAATCGTCGTGCGACTGCGACGCAGTTATCGTTCTTTACGTGATAACCCATCGAAAGTACAATATTGGAGAGCGGAGAGGCGGAGCTGTGGGCGTGGTCGCCGTTTAAGTAATATATTACTCAACTATAGGCAGTTGTGGTTGCCTTCATAAGCGTCGTCTAAAGCCTACTGTTCTGTGGTTTTCAAATCGGTCTAAAAATCTCAGTTACTGTTAATGAATACTGCCATCTAGTGATAGTTGTAATCAACAGTCTTTCGAAGTAGAAAAGTCTTGCTTACCTTTTTTGTAACCACAGGCATTATCATTTAAAACGCTATGAATAAGATTAATTTGACATATTGGACAAAATGCGCGGTATTATTTCATACGTTTTGGATGCAATTTATTATTTATTTATTTATTTAGACACCAACGAATGATTCACAATACATACTATCAGTTTTCGATTTACGGGGTTAACAGTCCCGTGAACCTATCAATTACAGGTACAAACACTCATAATTTATCAAACATAGCAAACTTATTTGTTTGACACAAACACTCTAGGAATCCAGATACAACAAATATATAAACATATAACAGATATATAAGAACATGGTATATATAAAGATAATATTTCATTATATTACGATAGTATATGTCTATTGTAAGCAGATTAAATGAGTTTGGTAATCAATAAATTAGAAGAAATACAACTACAATAACATTAGATAGCAGCTATACATACGGGTCTCGTGTCTAAAGCGAGGCAGACCGAGACCAAATATAAGATTAATTAAGATTATGTTAAGATTTGTGTTCCATAATTGCAAAATACTATAAATTATCTATACTACCCGCAACTTTGTTGGCGAATAAATTGAAAAAATGGTTTGTGGCCTTTCTCAAAGTTCATGCTATTATCTTCATCTATTAAAGTCGGTTCAGTGGTTTAGAAATGAAAGAGTAATAATTCAGAGAAAAACAGTGTTAAGCTGTCATATTAAGATGTGATCAATGAAAAGTGGGCGTATGGGAGAGCAGTGCACTTGTCGGTAAAGCTTAATTTTGCTACATCATGGTTTGGTTAGTTATAACGAAATACAGTATTTTTTGTCGCCATTGATACTATATTCGTGATCGCTGATTGGTTTATGTGCGTGCAAGATGGATCTGTCATAACGAATTGAATTTTTGCACCAAAAAAATGGTAATAGTTACGTATTTAGACAAGAAAATGCAAGATAATGAAGCTATGAGGACAGTTGTATGCAAGTCATACAATGCACTTAATTTTTACTAATATTTTGAACATCTAATAGAATCGACGTGTCCAACGACATCTGTGCGAATCGTCAAGCGAATTGCATTATGCGATATGATGGGTATTACATAGGCATAGGCATTTAATGAAAAAATGACATTTTACATAATGTCTAAACACATTGTAATTTTCTCAAAATGATCGTATGATATCATAGATATTGTTATTAAAAATGTCACTTTGTTCAGTGCTGGATTTATACCTTTCCTTAGTATAGGCCACTGGCCACTCGATCTTTTGTTACTTTTCCTATTTCAATCGTTTGTCTACCCAGGCACATTTTAGGCAATCGGTAACTGTATCTATTTAAATAGGTAAGAATATTTATGTAGGGAATAATTGTAATATTATTCTGTGCTTTCTAATTCTAATGCTCCGTAACATCTGTTGCCCGTAGAATGTCGTCTATAAGGCCTATTGACAAATCCAAGAATGCTTCGTAGATGTCGTTATTTCGTGTGGACCATAGCGAGTATGTGTTAGGTTGTAAGGGTAGTACGTACATCTTCGTAGAGGCGGGCGTATGCGGCGGCGAGGCGCGGAGGCGCGCGCGCCTCGGGCGAGGACGCCTCGCGCGCGGCGGCGCCGGCCGCGCGCAGACACGCGCCGCCCGCCGGCGCCGGGCCCACCGACCGGTGCAGCACCTGCGCGCCGCACTAGTACCACTACCACCACTAGTGCCTACTACCGGTACCGACCACTAGTGACCGCCACCAGTAGCCACCACTAGTGCCTACTACCGGTACCGACCACTAGTGACCGCCACCAGTAGCCACCACTAGTGCCTACTACCGGTACCGACCACTAGTGACCGCCACCAGTAGCCACCACTAGTGCCTACTACCGGTACCGACCACTAGTGACCGCCACCAGTAGCCACCACTAGTGCCTACTACCGGTACCGACCACTAGTGACCGCCACCAGTAGCCACCACTAGTGCCTACTACCGGTACCGACCACTAGTGACCGCCACCAGTAGCCACCACTAGTGCCTACTACCGGTACCGACCACTAGTGACCGCCACCAGTAGCCACCACTAGTGCCTACTACCGGTACCGACCACTAGTGACCGCCACCAGTAGCCACCACTAGTGCCTACTACCGGTACCGACCACTAGTGACCGCCACCAGTAGCCACCACTAGTGCCTACTACCGGTACCGACCACTAGTGACCGCCACCAGTAGCCACCACTAGTGCCTACTACCGGTACCGACCACTAGTGACCGCCACCAGTAGCCACCACTAGTGCCTACTACCGGTACCGACCACTAGTGACCGCCACCAGTAGCCACCACTAGTGCCTACTACCGGTACCGACCACTAGTGACCGCCACCAGTAGCCACCACTAGTGCCTACTACCGGTACCGACCACTAGTGACCGCCACCAGTAGCCACCACTAGTAGCCACTATTAGTAGGCGCTACCGGTAGCCACTACCAATAGCGACAACTAGTAGCGGCTACCAATAGCAACCGATAGTAGCCGCTACCAGTAGTCATCACTAGTAGCCACTACAAGTAACCACCACTACCAGCCACTAACAGTAGCCACTACCAGTATCGACCGCTAGTAGCCACCACCAGTAGCGACTGCTAGTAACCACAGCCAGTAGTGGCCGATGGTCGCCCATATAGACCATTAAACGTTAATACTACTCATCATACATACACACGCAAGCGCACGCACGCATAAATACATATCCTCGCTGCAGTATGCGAGCGCCTTTGACGTTTCCGTCAACTAACACTGGATATTTGATCTTCATTCATAAGTCAGGCAATCTTCCTCTGCTTCTGCTATCAATCAATTTTGCTATGTATATTGACTACATGATATGCTTAATTATTATTACGACATTATTTCACTACACAATTATTTTTCTTATTATGCTGGAAGGAGATACAATTTGCAAGCATTTGCCCAACAATTGGAGCCGTTTATAGTTCCAAATTTTCTTCTATTTCCTGTGCGTAATCGGCTTCAAAACATTATAATTCTAAGGAAATAATTAGCTTATGAAAACCTGAAATGCATGAAGCATATTCTGATGCAACGAGGCAGTCCGCACCAGCTGTGACTGGAAGTGTGTGTACTGCGCGAACGGTAAGGCTAGACTCTCGTTGCGGCGAATGTCATTCATCTATAAACACACATAGATACATATATTACGTATTGTACAGACTCAGGGGTTACTTTGCGGAAATTCATTTCATGTGATAAATTCCTAAAATCTTCAGCTATTTTCCGCGCAAACTCCAAAAACCAATCGACACGTTTCGCTTTTCAACGAAGCATCCTCAGGATATAGTAGAAATAGGATTCAGTCAGCTAACCAGCACCGAATCCGATTCGGTGCTGTTTAGCTGACTCAGGTGTTAACTTACTTATTTAACGAACTTAGATAGGATTCAGACAGCTAAATAGCACCGAATCTTACTTAACTGACTTAGATAGGATGTCGATCGGTGGTTTTTGGAGTTTGCGCGGAAAATAGCTAAAGATTTTAGGAATTTATCACATATTTTACATTCCTCTATTCAAAATACGATGTTTGGTTTTTCGGTAAGTCCGACCAAAATAGATCTTTTCTCATAAAGACTGAAAGAGGACAGAAATGAGTTTGAATAAGGAACACGAATATTGTTCCTTACTGGTTCCGCGATCAAACGAAAATATTGCATGAAAAATGTTACTAACCGATCACCTGGGCGGCGGTAGAGGCCAAAGGAAAAACAGAAATTAAAAAAGAAACACATATTTCCTTCTAAACCTATCTAAGGACTTTTTGGCGCGAACAGGAGAAGTGAAGTTGTCATTTTATTTAAATTTTCTATTTTTTACATTTTTGGGAGTTTTAAAGTACAAAAGTGATAGTACATTGTGTTTTAAAGTTCTGTATAAGTGAAAAGAATGGAGTAAGTCTAAATAAACATGTGTAACTGAAGTTCTCGCGCTCTTCCAAGAAGTCCTTTATAACTTTAGAAAGGCTTCTTATCACTTTACTAGAAGAGTTTTAAGATAAGAAGAAAAAACGAAAACTTCGAACTTCATTCATATCGATTCTACTTCTTAATGTGACATTGACAAATGCGCTAATCTGTGCGCCATGCCATGAAGAAAAAAGAAACAACCTATCTAACAGCGCCTAGCGTCTCTTAATTATTTCTCTCATAGATGGGAAAGAAAAGTAGAGTGCATCACCCAGTAGTAAAATTATATTTTTACTTTGGGCGCCATACATTGGATCTCTCTAGGCTTGCGATTACAATCTACTATTCTTCGTTCCGCTCTGGATTAAAATTAGCGCTTTGCAGTTAAAATAATGTTTTACTCCCTTGTTATACAATCTACTATTAATCACCCACAGTAAAGAGGGATATTGTAAGCTTTTAAACGGCTAATTTTTTGTTTGAAGTCTACATTTACGAGAATATTCCTACATTTAATCAAAATCGGTCAAGTTATTTTCAAGATATTTAGCTCTGTATCTTACATGTATCTTAGGAATCTTAGTATATTTGAGTCAATAACTTTGAGTTCGTTCTCTTTTAGCAGCCGAAACTCCTGCTCAGCGCATTATTAAAAATAGACATTGTTTTCTTTGAAATAACTTCAAATAGTATCGCTTTTCGCAAATAAGTAAAATGTAAAAAACTCGACACAAAACGTAAGTTTAAATAAAACCTGTTGTGTACTAAGCCTTTCGGCATTAAATAAAAATTGTAAATTCAATCTCGCTTTATATACCTACTGAGTAAAAACAAAATGGAAAACAAAGTAAATTACAATGCAACAATTGCATGGCATAGCCATTTTAATTACCAAAAGTAGTGCCTCATGAACGACCATTCAGAGAGAAGAGAAGCGTTCAGAAATCGTCCGATGTTCTAATTAATTGATAATTGATAATCTAAATAATTGAGCATTGTCCGCCTCTAGAGGATTCAAATTTTAACAATGAATTTATCAAATGAATAAGTGCTTGGCGACCGTTATATGAACAGCAGAGAACATAAATGCTTTGAGGACTGTTAAAATTTCATGTTATAATCTTAGTGGTCCCTCAAAGCATTTATGAATTTACTAACTCCACTCTCAAAGTATGAATCACAGATCTTACATGTGTTACAGATTTTTAATTTTTGTCAGTGGAGAAATAAAATTGTTCTTTCTTTCTTGGCACATCAGCAACTGAGTTATTTCGGGTACACGGATGTGTATTCACCCGAAATAGTGGTGTAATGGGGCACCGATTCTGCTTCCGCAACGGAATTTCCGCTACAATAGACAGTTCCGCTTCTGTTTACGTATTTTATTATTATTTATTCCGTATTTTCATATTTTACAACGGATGTATAACGGAAACTCTGTGCAGTTGTTCATATTTATAAGACGCGTGGGACCGCCGAAGGTGCGTTGAGACGACAGGTTGAAACATTTGTTAAATACTATTTTGTTGAATATATTTGTTGAAGAAAAGTTTGAATGTTTTGAATTAGTGCACGGCAGATCAAAGCGCTTGATGTAACTTACTGGTTATGCAGTATTTTTTTGATTTTTAAATAATACAGTAAAAGGCAACTTCGTTTTTATTATTTACAAGCCGTTTCCCGCCCGCTTCGCTGGGCGTAAGTGAAAATTTTGTACGTAATAGTACATTTTTGTTTGAAAAATGGTGAAGGATCTATGGAGTTCAAAAAATAAGTAGCCTATAACCATCTACAACTAATTCCGCGTCGAATGGTCATGGTCCCATGCCGATCGGTCCAGTAGTTTTCAAGTTTATCGCGGTCAAAGAAAAAAAAACGTTCATTATATATATATAGAAGATTTCTAATTTATTTGTTAGTCTATCCAATTTCCGTTTCCGTTTCCGTTGTAACATTCACAAAACATCTCTTTCCTATGCATGTAATCCGAACCTACCCATCTCTAAATTGGAGTCCTACCTGTCTTTGCAGCTGGTACATGTAAATACGGTTAAAACGCGAGCAGAACTCTTTAGATCGCCTCATGCTGGCTGCGAGTCGATCTGGCTCCATGTTGATGACGTCTTGGGACACTCGCTCCAGGCTCAAACTGTTCAATGACGACAATAATTTATTCATATTTTTATGCTCGAAAATCAAAGCTAATTATGTATAATATGAGGGAATGTCTTAAGCAATCACATACCCCGGGGTTTAAAGGCGAAGATTTGAAGAGCTAAAAGATATTATGTAATAAGGATATCAGAGGTGGATTTTCCATAAGGCCAACTAGACATGGGCTTAATCGTGGCAAAAAATACACCCATAAAAACATGAAACGACACTAATTAAAGCATTGTGTGTTCAAAGCGCTTGCTCACGAAAGTAAACTCATGTCATGTCACGGTAAATGATGAACCAGCTGGTACTAGATGGCCTAGGGCGGCCAAGATTGCATGTCCGCCTGTGGATATCATAGGATATTCTGTTACATACATAATGTGAAGATATGAAGAATTTTGTTTTTATTTGCTTGAGAAACAAATGTGAAAGCATCTACAGTACTCAGTTTCATCTTGATCAGTTCAGAATTCCAGATATAGTTTGACCCCGCAGTATTATGCAGCTGTATAAAAATAACCAACCATAAAGAAAGGTTGTTAAAAGCCTGCCTATGCAGATTATGGCATGTTTGCTTTATACTCGTATAAATAAAAATCCTGTAAATATCGTTTTGTACACAAATTCAATGGATCCCCGAAATTCAATAGCATTTTTAATGGCTTTTCCTAAAATATATAGGTAATTATAATATCCCGAATCTGTCAAACCAGTTTTTCAACTGGTAATATACTTCATTGCAAATTACCATTAAGTACAAAAACAAATTTTTAACTTTTCTATGTTAAATTATGATCCAACTACTGGAACTGCGAACATCAACCTTATTGCTGCCGCAATAGTGTTCACATCACACATTAGTGATGTGACAAATTTTGGATTACTCACATTCGCGAATACCAATATTCGATCATGAGATTGCGAATACGAATATTGACTTTCTGAATGTGGCGTTAAAAGTCACTAAGTACACAATTAAAACATTTTTAATCAAACGTAAATAAATAATTATAAATCTTAACAGTTGTATTGGAGACGATACTGACTCCTGAGATACAGGTTATACACCTAGTTCAGGAGACAGAGACTTTATGAATTTGTAAAATATGTATGAATAAAGGATTTATTATTATTATTATTATTATTGTAATTTCATAAATATTTACTTAACTTTTTCACTGACAAATATGTTCGCAAAGTTATTGGCATAATATCTAAAAAGCAAATATAAAAAAAAACAAATAAACGTTCGCAAATGCGAATTAGTATAACCTCCATGAAACACTAAAAATGAACTTAATTAAAAGTACCTAGACAAGTTTTTTATAAACTTACATGATAGACAATATTTCCTCATTAATCTTCAGCCTTAGATCCTTAATTTTTGCGCAATATATACTGCTCTCTATTACATTAGTGACATTTTCTGAGGATTTACCTGAAACATTTTACGATTTGACAAAAAAAGGCATGCTGACAATTTATAGTGTACCATTTATAGTGTAATTTATAGTGTAGTGATAATGTTTAGAACAAAATGCTAAGAGGTTATTAGTATCTTTAAATTAATTTTGCATAAAAATAAATTGTTTGTTCGTATTTTATGGGCTGCCATACCGTTCATCCGATTGTAATTAAACTTGGTATGGAGATAGCTTGAATCCTGAAGATGGGTACATATACATATTTTTAAGCTGTATCCCTAAAGAGGTAGTCTGAGAGGACGGAGCGCCAAGCGTCGCGGTCCTTACATATTTCTTTCGCTACCTCAAATCTCATCATTCTCTTCACACATTTTCGCCTAGGTAAGCGAGTGCTTTTAACATTTCCGTCTGCTAACACTCTGGCAATATGGCTTTCATTAGTCAGCCCTGGTCTTCCTTGGCTTCTTTTAAGACTCGCTTTCGCTCTGTATATTTTCTTCTCAAATCTCATCATTCTCCTCACACATTTACGCCGAGATATGCGAGTGTTTTAGACATTTCCGTCTGCTAACAGTCTATTTGATCATCATAAGTTAGCCTTGGTTTTCCTTGGCTTTTTTTAACATTCGCTTTCGCTTTGTAAATTTCTTTGTTAGTCTTTTATCACTCATTTTTAGTATGTGGCCGAACCATCTATGCATTCCTTTCTTCATTTTTACAGTAATACTTTTGTGCAACCCTGTCATACTGCGGATTTCTTCATTGTTTATCCTGTTCGCAAGGGTGACACCGCGCATATTTCTATGAGATCGCATTTCTACTGCATTTATCATACTTTAACTCAATTTAGGGCATATCCAAGCCTCACTACCATACAGTAAAGTTGGCACCAACACCGCATTGTAGATGGCCATTTTGCCTGTGTTAGATATATTCACACTGCGTACTAATGCGGACAGACCACTTTTCACTTTATTGCCAGCTGATACCCGAGGACGGAGATAGGTTATTTTTAAAACACGGACGAAGTCCCGGGCAGCGACTATTATACATAAAAATCAATTGCAGTGCGTTAGTCTCGCAAAAATTCGAAAATGGCTCGAGCGATGTTGATGAAATTCTTTGTGTTTGAGTGTATCCCTGGACAGTTTAGATACAAAATTAAACCCGGTGGACGAAGCTGCAATCGAATTCTAGGATTTTTTTATTTCGGGCAGGACAACATCTGTCGGTGGGGTGCTGGGTCGGGCAACCTCCTCGTGGTGCACCCTGGCACCCTGGCACCCTGGCACCCTGGGCGCCGACCGGTCACTACTCGTTCTTTAATGAGGTGTTACCGGGCGGTGGCTAATCGCCCGACCACTGGGGTGGGTAGGTAGATTCTCCCTCGGGTTTGCCCAAGTCCTTATCAAGTCAACTACACATCACCATATTACCTCTGCTACATGATCATTTTACCTTAACCTATCATGATGTGACTTCTGACTTGGGCAACCCACTAAATACCATTTTCCTGATCAATACTTGTGTTCTGATTATTATGTCTCTGCACCAATTTTAATATAACCTTTGCTCAGGCTGGAGTCGCACCAATTGCTGATGCGAATCCAGACTTGGGCTAAAACCCTAATGATGACCTATCTCCTTATCATGGCACCAGCCCAATATTTGTTAATTTTAGTATCTAGTTAAGTCTATCTTTAAGTCTAGTATGTAAGTTGATTGTCTTCATTATATGTCAATTGTTAGTATCTAAGTTGATTTTATTTCATCTCAGTATGTATGTTTAATTGTGTAGTATTTAAGTTGATTGTTATTTAGTATATAAGCCAATGTATTAGTATGTAAGTCAATTTAGTATGTATGTTTAGTGTTGCCCTACAACATATGTCGTTTAATTGCCTTCTGCATATGACTATGTTCGTAGACCACTATGTAAATTTAACCCACTGCAAATGTTTATTTCCAACACCTGTGTTAATATTAAGTTTGTCTTATTTCTTATTTTGTAATAATTTTATTCACCTTCAGTATGTATGTTTAATTTTTGCCCACAACATATGTCACTAACTTGCCTTCTGCAAATGACTATGTATTTGTAACCCACTGCTTAAGTATCAACCCTTGCACCAATTTATGTTAGTTTTAAGACCTTTGTTAAATCTAATCTCTCTTTTATATATTGTGTAATCATGTCTCCAACCCCCCTATAACTTCTTTTACTTTGTGTACCAATTAGCTCTAAGTAGCCTTCTGCTAAAAATGTTTGCAACCTTCACTATGTACCCATTGTAACTTTTTGCTACGGGAGGATGCAGGCGTACTCCATAAGCGCCACTTCCTCCCAGGACATTGTAACCATATTCATTAAAAAAAAAAAAAAAAAACATCTGTCGGGTCTGCTAGTTAGGAAAAAAACGAGCGAGCCTTACAGTAGTCGCATATGTGTAACATCTGGCATCTCAACTTGGTAATAAACAATATTAGAATTATATCCTAAAAAAAAAATGATTACCCTCTGACGGCCAACTCTATCACCGCGCACTCATTGGTCGAATCAAATAGCGCGCGCTTTCCCGGCTACCTGTTACACACTTCCGTCCTTTTTCGCGAAAGCACTCCCACAGATCGCAGGAAAGCGAGAGGAAAGATGTTACACATCAATAAGAAAATCATTACATACATACACATGTTGTAATTATACTAGGTCTGTAGTGAATACAGACCAGAGTCCGAAAGGTCGTCGCTCAGGTCTGGGGGCGGAGAGGCGCCCCCCGCGGGGTCCGTGGGGTCCCCGGGGTCCGAGCGGGCCGAGGGGTCCGAGCGGGCCGCGGGGTCCGAGCGGGCCGCGGGGTCCGAGCGGGCCGCGGGGGGCGCGCGCACGGTGCACGGGCTATCGGCAGACTCGTCTAATGGTTCTTCCTCACTACCTACATACATTATACTTCCAAATAAGTCAAAGGACTATTGGGAGAGAACGAGAAAACTAAGGTTGTCATTTTATTAAGATTTCCATTTTTTACATTTTTGGAAGTTTTAAACTACAAAAGTAATTGCATATTGTAAATGAAAAGAATGGAGTAGGTCTAAATAAACTAAATAAATAAATAAAAGTAGCTGAAGGTCTCGCGCTCTTCCAAGAAGTCCTTTATAACTTCAGTAAAGGCTACTATCACTTTACTGGAGGAGTTTTACGAAAACGATTTTATTTTTTTTCTTTCTTCAGGGGATGGCGCACAGATTAGCGCATTTGCCAATGTCACATATTAATAAATCCAGTAAAGTGATAGTAGGCTTTACTGAAGTTATAAAGGACTTCTTGGAAGAGCATGAGAGATCAGCTACACATGTTTATTTAGACCTACTCCATTCTTTTCACTTATACTTACACAGAACTTTAAAACACATACTATATACTCTTTTGAACTTTAAAACTTTCAAAAATGTAAATAATAGAAAATCTAAATAAAATGACAACCTCACTTCTTTCGATCCTGCCAAAAAGTTCCAATTCTACTTATTAATACAATACGTGAGATGGCCAAATGCGCTAGTCTGTGCGTCATATCATGAAGAAAGAAAAAAAATTAAGTCATATAACCAGGATATACAAAAAGATAGAATGCTAATAAATAAACTCTGTGCCAGAGCAATAAGTAACAACAGAAAGTCTATTAATTTGTAGATTTGGCATGAACGTTAGCAACTGTCATTTTTGATTATATAGATTTAAATTACTTTTTGAACTTTGATTAGAAAAGGACAATTATTTTGTCTATTTCAGTAATTTTATTTTGAAATCAGTTCAATATTTTTCTTAAAAATACTTCAGTACATATTGATAGTATTTATTATTTAAACTATGTAACAAACTGCTTCAAAAGCACTAGGCTCCAATATTACCTGACATTTCATCATCAAATATATGGAATATTTCAAAGTCATCTTTGTCACTTTCATCAGCAAATGTAACATGCTGTGCTGGTTCCTGGAAAATAACAAGTTTCATAAAACACTGCAACAACCAGGAATAACAATTTAACGAGACTGCTACTAAGATGCACATGATTTAGGCAGGGCCGGTCCGTTCATATAGGCGAACTAGGCGACGGCCTAGGGCGGTCGTATTAGGAGGCGGGCGAAATTGAAAAATAATACGGTACATCATTTTTTATTTACAACTTGAAAATGCTCCCAATTTTTTACCCATTTTTCTACCAAAATATTTTACTTTGTTTCGGCGACACTGCTCGACGGCAATAATAAAAATTGTAAGAAATAATGACAGAAAAATAAATCTTATCTAACCTATTTTTTTTTAATTTTACTCTTTCATACAGCAAAAAGGCAGGTGTATATACTTCATTACGTAATAAACAAGAATTCTAATGTTTTGATTAAAAATGAGACTTAATCAGTTTACATTATTGTTTTATTCGATATTGGCCTTAAATCTAACTGCCAGAAGTCGTTTTCTAATAGCTTTGGCTCCCAAAAATTAGTTAACAATATCTATTGTCAAGTGTCAAAATGAGTAGCAGTAGTTATTGCAAAGCTTAGCTATAATAATTTTTAAACTTCTCACCATTTCTGTCTTGTGTCATCAATGTACGTAACATATAGACATAGATGAACATCTGTCCATCACAGACACACTGATGTCAAGCACACAGATATTCAAATAAATAGAAGCTTAAGCTTTAACTTGCTCCTTGTAGATTATAAATATATATTCATTTGAGCTAATATGATATATTGAAGATTATTTTGTACTAACTTCACTAGCAGCAACTTCTTGTTTTTCTACTTGCAATTCCGATTCCATGAGTTCCTTCAAGTATGTCTCTGGAAGCTCTTCCAAGAATTGGTACGGATCATCTGAAATTAGAATTTATACATATATACATATCTTCACGCCGTATTCCCAATGGGGTAGTCAGAGAGAACGGAGTGCCAACGTCACAGTCCTTGCATACTTCTTTCGCTTCCTCAAATCTCATCATTCTCCTCACACATTTTCGCCTGGGTATGCGAGTGCTTTTGACATTTCCGTATATATATTATTATATATTTATATATATTTTAAATAAACATACAATAAACAATAGTGTAGTGTCAGTCTTCTTTGGCCTAACTTAGAAGCACTGGCTCGACAATGTATATGTACAACGTCACACGACCTCCACTCTCGCTGCAGGCTCTCGTGATACTGACGTATTGACTTGTACATAAACACACGAGACAGTGTATGCACATATCTACATACACTACAAATAGTATAGTCAATCACAATTTAAACATTGGTGAATACTGTTTTAAATCCTCATGCTGCATCTTTCACGGAGTAGTCAGAGCCGATGAAGTGCCATGTTTAAAATAGTGGGTATCCTTGTCTCGCTTCTTTGCTAATTTTTTTTTTATATCAGAGTGAGCAAACACGCAAGTGTGTCACCTATAAACACTTCTTTCTTTGCAATTGCAGTCTTGTTTAAAAATTCATAAAAATTTTTCTGTAATAATATTTCAAACATTATATTTCTTTTGTTCGAATGGTTGATTTTAATCTTGCTTTAATATTATGTGTTCCAACAAAGTAGGTTAAATCTTGGAAAAGTTTTGTTCAGATTTGTCATTAGACGGAAAATAGTACATTTACTTTAACAAAAAGTACATACATACGTTAATATTTACAAATTTAAAACTATACATTATCTTAAATAATAGACTTCCTCAAAGTTGCCGCTTAGAAAGCTGTTATTGCTTAAGGTACCTCTAGCAGACTGGCAGCATTGCCTCTTTGAATAGCCAAACTGATTCGTTGGCAGAAGAAGCTGCCAGCCCGGCGGTTTCTCGAAGCCTCAACCAATCTCTTACAAATATCAGTAACCAGTCGATGGGCTTCGGCGCCAGGGGCCCAGAGTTTCGACTGCAAAGGGCGTAAATATGAAACTCTCAGAGAGTCGCATTATTAGTCATTAGACTAATAAATCTATTCTTGTTAATCTTATTTTATCACCTGTATGCATTAATTTTATAGTTGATATTGTCCATTGTATTGGTATCTCTTCCTTGTAGATTATATCATTAAATAGCCTTGTTAGTTGAGGGAGTATTCCCTCTATTGTTCCTTTTAATAATTTATTGCTTATCTGTAATTCCGTCTTTGTACAAGGTGAACTTTTCACTTTTATAACTATTTTAAAAGGTACATTTTCATCATCATGACAACCATCTCATCCTAAGTTTCTCTGGATGGCATTCTCACACAATACATAAATTACGATAGCATAAAACTCATATAATGATGCGTAACTTTACTGGGTTATAGGTGACTTATCAGATAGCAAATGCGACTTACATCACATGTAGGCATATGCGTCTGCTTTTTGTATTTAAAAAAAACATAATTACAATTTTCTGTAAATTTATAATTGGAGCTTGAAAATTTTGTATTTGACCTATTATTGTTTTAATTCCTTTGTTTATGTTTTTGTAATATTTCTTTAGTGACATTTTGTGTGAAACATGTTTGACTTTATTAGCAGCGACATTTAATTTTAATGTAAGGGCCGCGACGCTTGGCACTCCGCTCTGAGTACCCCGTTCCGGATACAGCTACACAATAATATTCAGACTATATGACGATTTGGAAATATTTGTTTGCAATTTTGCAATATAGCAACAGTATATTGAAATTGTATTTCCTTCTATTTAGTTCTCAAGAATAAAATTAGTGTTTGGAAATTATAATAATAATAATCTCCAAACACAAATTTTATTGATCAATGTAGAAGATATAAAGAAAAACTTACCGTTACAGACAGAGCTAACAATGTCCTGTTCTTTGACAAATTCGTCCCAAATTTTCTGTTCTTGTTGTTTAGCACGTTGACGTCGGGACGTTTTCCATGTTCGAGCCAGTTCATCGTCCTCAACATACTGAAAATAAATAGGTATAAGTATTATATTATAATTATATATCTATGTAGCATTTTCTGACCATTACTTAGTTATTCTATTTTGACTTTTTGACCTTTGCTTTCGACAAATTAAATGATGTGGCGTAAGTGCAAAAAAATTTTAAATTGACAATACAATTAAAATTAGGTACTTTAAATTAATAAATCTCTTTAATCTACTTCTTCTGCTTTAGTTGAATGACGCCATCGCGATTGCGAAGATTGCCAACGTCCCATAAAAATGAAGATCACAGAAACATGATAATTATAACAATCAATAATTATTAAATGAAGCAAAAGAGAAAACCTGTAAATCCATTATTTCAGCTTTAGATTGCGGTATAAAAGAAAACCCTCTCACACAAGTCTCCATCAGATTAGCTTGAGAATATTTTCTATAACGTATAAGGTATCAAAATAAATAATGTATAACTTCGATTTTTTTATAATAATCAGTGTCAGTGAAATTACTGGGTGACCAAATGAGATTTATGAGAATAAGTGATTTATTATAAAATGTTTGAAAACAATAACCCATAGGCCAATTTGAAGACTGTTTGACAACTCACAGGAAGTCAACACAAGATATTAATTCATAAATAATTTTTTTTTTTTGATTATTTAAAATTTTCCACAGTTTAACTCTATTTTAAAACTATATAAATTTTATAATATTACAAAAATCCCATAAAATGTATGTTAAAATTTAAATAATTAAAACGACACAATTTGACAAACTAGGCATTTGTCATTGTTGCTGCTAACATAAAATAGCGACAGAGTTGCTAGGCAACAGACTTGTTTACTCACATGACACGAAAAAGTATAGGTATGTATGTAATGACAAGAAAACGGGGAAACTCATTTGACCATAGAGAAAATTATATACAACATTTGACGCTCTTTTTAATCAATACTCGTAAACCGACGTACATTTTAAACCCTCTGTAATTTAATTTTTACCACACTAAAGTAATAAAGTAGGTACTTTCATGGTACTTTTCGTCAAGCGAATACAAATGATACGATTTATTACAAAACATTTGCTCAATACCAGTGTAAGCTTTGTGAATTTGGTTGCGAAGGAAATTATCTTTTGGATATTGGGAGTGAGTGGGCGAGCATAAAAGATGTTATTTAGTGCCCGACCGTTGCCTGGTATGGGGGCACCTCCGGTACCGGCTTTACAGCCATTATCGCGACAATTTCCTCAGTGGAGCAGAACAGCCGTTTTGACGCTATCAAATGCACCTGAAGATAACGTTTTTGACGTAAGTAATCTTACCTTTACACTAGTAACTAGGTAATTAATCTGTGCTTTTACTATACTATAAGTTTACGGTAGTAAACTAATTAATCTGTGCTATAAGCAAGCAATTAACAGGTGTTATTAACTGCCGGTCACGGCTTTGTTCGCGTGACCACCCAGGTGACCACTTAATTAAAACGCATTTTTCTTACAATTTTCGATAAGAAAATTACGTAGCAGAGTAGCTAAGGTACATATTTTATTTTTGACTGACGACGTAAGAATTGTGGTAAGAATAAAACACGCAAAACATGGAAGTTATCTATAAAATTAAATTCAAGAATTTATTAAAAAATATTGTCTGAACTTATAAAATCTAGAGTGCACTATACCTAAGTCAGAGACTAGGTACATCAGTGTTTGATATAATTTGATAATATCACTTTCTCGAAAATAGCTCTAATGATTTGGATAATTTAGGACATAGGGTTTGAGGGGGGCGAGAAATCGATCTAGTTAGGTCTCAATACTGGGAACACTCGTTTTCTCCGTCTTTTACCACTTAAAACTTCTAAACACCAAAGTTAAACTTTTTTCATTTCACAGCAGAGTTTATCTTCGCATTAGCACAGTGGTTGAGTGTAGGTCTACCATGCCGAAGTGCGCAGGTTCGAATCCTGCAATGTGGTGTGACATTTTTGTTATTTTTTTTGTAAGACACCGAGTAAAGCTCGGTCACCCAGGTACTTCATTATTATAAAATATGCATGTTTATATGTGTGACTTTTATCCATGCAAACTCTGGCTTACTATTGTTTTCCTGAGCGTACGAAGGGGTCTCTGAGATCTTCTACGGATTTCGGAAATGGCTAAGCAACTCTACAACTTAGATATCCCAAATAGCAATTTAAACCTGAACCAAGCATGCGTCAAGTTTGCCACGCAACTGTATACGTTTGAAACAAGTTTGCATTATACTTACTAGGTACGATTGCTGTATTACACAAGAGTAAGTACCAAAATGCAAACGAAAAGCCGATGCCTACTAAAAATAGGATTGCAGCAATATTAGCAAAAGTTTGTTGTCATATATGACGTAACAGTGTAGCATACGTCGTCAAATTTGATTTGGCAATTGACAATAAAAAAAAAATTAAGCCTGCAGCAATCTTATATGCTATCTGTGCTACTATGGTTTACGTGATTTGACGCTACTTATTGATATGAATTATTGAGATACGATATGCAGTATATACAGTAGTACGCTCGTTAGCAAGTGAAATAGTATAGTGTCTATCTGTGTGTTTGCCTGTCGTACTGTAGCTATGCTAACTGTAGCTGTAAACTATGACACAAAAAACAATCTGTAGGTACCCATTTTCATCAAATATAGCAAAGACCTTTTCTAAAATTACGGCGCAGCGTTTATCATAGAAAATCATAAAATTCGGTTCATCCGTTCGAGTGCTATGACGCCAGACGCCACGATCAGACAGCCAGATAAAGGTGTCAAAAACATACTTCACTTTTGTAGTGCGTTAATAAAATGCAATGCTTACGTACTAGACTTCTGTCTAATTTTGTAGGCTGTAATAACTAATAAGTATGTATTATTGAGATTCTCAATCATTTATTTACATACTGGATACATAATGATAACCGTGGTTTCGCTCATATACATACATACATACATCATACATATCCTCACGCTGTATCCCCAACGGGGTAGTCAGAGAGTACGGAGAGCCAAGCCTCGCGGTCCTTACATACTTCTTTCACTTCCTCGAATCTCATCATGCTCCTCACACATTTTCGCCTAGGTATGCGAGTGCTTTTGACACATCCGTCGGCTAACACTCTAGCTATTTGATCTTCGTATGTCAACCTTGGGCTTCCTTGGCTTCTTTTACCATTCACTTTTGCTCTATAGATTTTCTTCGTCAGTCTTTCATCACTTATTCTTTTCATGTGTCCGAACCATCTTAGCTTCCTTTCTTCATTTTTACAATAACACTGTCGTGCAACTCTGTCACAGTGCGTACCTCTTCATTGATTATTTTGTCCGCAAGGGTGACACCGCACATATTTCTAAGAGATCGCATTTCTACTGCATTTATCTTACTTTCACTCGATTTCGGGCATATCCAGGCCTCACTACCATACAATAAAGTTGGCACCAACACAGCATTGTGTATGGCCATTTTGGCTGAGTTAGATATATTCATACTGCTTACTAATGCGGACAGAGCACCGTTCACTTTATTGCCGGCTGCTACCCGTCTCTCCACATCCAACTCACATCTTCCATCCCTCGAAAACGCACTCCCCAGATATACAATCTCGTTCACCTGCTCTAGACATTTTCCATTTACCCATATATCACACTTTGTCTGTACATCTTCTCTTTCAAACACCAGAACCTTAGTTTTATTCACATTCACATTCAATCCTTTCACTTCACACTTCTTTCATGCACATAACTAATGTCTGCAACTCCGCTTCTGATGGTGCTATAAGCACAGCACCGTCAGCGTACTATAGGCAGTTTACCACTGTACCATCACATATCATACCACTCATACTACCTTGCAATGTCTGGAGGCCATAGAATACATGTATTCTATGGTTGCATTGACGATTTTCCCGTCATTCTTTAGAACAAACAACAAGGAATCCAAAAACGTTATCTTACAAGTAATCTTACCAAATAATCTGAATAATTATTACATCTAATAGCAACATTTATTAACGTTTTATGTTTATGATTTATTAAAAATATAGATTTCTAATTTTATTTATATATAAATAACGTGACAGTTCTTTAACAGACTAGCTGAAACAAATAAAGTAAGGTGTAGTTTGGTTACTTTGGTTACAGTACACTATAAATATAATTAGTCTTCATAGAAAGCTAACTTACGTGGTTTGTACGTGCGCGTTAATACTCACGCGCCGTGGCACGCACACAATGGCAATATTATGGGCGAATATGGGTAATTTATTGTAGCACCGGTCAGGGTCGTACGCGATGTAAACATGCGACCGCTTCCGTTTGACTTTAATTCGTTCTTCTTATCGTCGCAAATACGAAAATGTCTATATCGCATAAACGAACGTAGTTTAATGTCCTTAGATGCCTAAATAATTTTAGTTATACAAATTCGGAGTTATCACTATTCAACATAACTACAAGAAATTAAATTTAACAAACACGAAAACTTATTCGTATGCATTGTTTTATATTATTACGTACTAAAAGTATGACTAAACGAGACGTTCTCCGCATCTCACACCCAACGCAACAGCCCTACGTATCCGGCCGAGAGTAGGCAAATCCATTACGCATGAGGCAAAAGTCGGCCTTCTTTTCTAATATTCTTTGCTTTGGTTATATGTGTAATGTACTTGCGTGGTGCTTTGTATGTACCTACATGGCGAGACGTAGTTGCCGACCTCACTATGTTGTTCGCGGCGGCATCGTCTTTATTTTTTATTTGGTCTGAGGCTTTTACCTGTGAGAGACAGACATATAGACGGACGGATATCGAGGTAATTCCACAAGTGTTTCGTTTCTCTAGTTTTGGAACGATGCACTAAGTTATGATAAGAGATCTCTTTATTTTTTGCCACTTTATATATACATATTCTAATCTGTATCAGAAATAGAACTTTTAAATGCACTTAAATATCAGTAATAAGTCGTGTAATGTCAAGGTATTCCAGTCCAAGTAGTTGACTCTTAGTCACTATATCTACATACATTTGCAGGTACATATTGCTATATATACATGCCTACATAGAATGTTCGTAATGTAAGTAGACGCTGTCCAATTAACGATAATTTGTTTTTCCGTAATTATGTGAAAGGCGTTGGGTGTTTACTCATTCGACGTCGGAAAATCGATTTTAAAGCGTATTGGCTTAACTCTACAGTTTCGTTTCTGTCAATTATACGTACATCACGCCGGCTGGTCCCGATTTGGGGTGGATAGAGCATTAAACAAATATCCACTTAGACGCCGCTTCTCGCAATAAATTGCATGGGTATTATATCAGATATAATGAAAAGTTGACTTAGACCATTGTTTTGAGAAATGCTCCAGAATAGCGACAGAGGGGCTCTAGTACGCTCCGTAGGAGAGCCCAGAGCTCCTCGAAATGCACGAAGGACGACCACTACGAGTGTTTTCGTGAGTAACAGTCCCACGTAACCCAAACTCAGCCCTAGGAACTGGATACTTTTGAAGGCTTTTTTCATGAAGCACGCAACCTATAGAGAGGAAATGTTATTTATTTTGTTTGAAATCAGTTGACATTATATAAACTCTGCTGCGGTTATTGCGCGCCGATTGGTTGACTACACACACACTATTAAAAGATCTAAACGTGGGTATGAATAGACTGAGATAACGAATTAGAGGTTACACCAGTGAAAGCGAGATGTATATATACTCGTAGATACACGTCATCGAGCACGTCAATTGAATGTCCAGTTTAACTCTACCTAAGCTCGACCCGTGATAAAATGAATGCCAATTTAAAAATTGTATATTGTTACTTACCGATGAAATGAGATTGTGTATGTCATACCTATAGTTTGATTTTTTGTTGTTTCTGCCACCTGTATAGGTCTAGTATTGGTTATTTATTGTTTTAATGCGAGCGAGAGTTGATATTAGTTAGTGTCATAAACTGAGCAGTGGTGAGTAGGATGGTCCGATATTTGGGCTTTATAGGTTGAGTGCTCAATGTTTTTCTTGCAATGCTAAAAAAGACCATCGTCCATTATTCCTGTACCTCAGTCGCTCAGATAACAGAATGAGGTTGTATCAGGGTTGTGGTGTGGTCGATTGAACAGGGGGCTCCAGATTTTATTCGATCACAATAAGAGACTCAAAGGAGGATAGCAGCCCATCTAATAATTTAGACCAGTTTCCTACTCGGAGTTCACCTCGCTCTTGTCATAAAAACACCGTATATGAGTGTGGTACCTAATACTGTGTTTTAGTTGGACGATACGATACTCTTTTAAATAACGAATATTGCACTACAGTGTATTTTGTAATTTTTAGTTATCTACACTCGAACAGAACAGAAATAATTTTTAACCGAAAAAAGAGTTTATTAGACGATTATTTTCGATGTAGGTACAAACAACTCCATTTTTGTTACTATAGTCTAGTAGATACTGAATTCAAGTAGAGATATACATTATATTACCGGAAAAGTATATAATTAGGTCATTGTATAGAATACCTAGTCATTCTATACAATGCTCAGCTCACTGAATAAAATATTTTTACTGTCGTTTATCATTATATACCCTGCCTAGTCATAGTCAATGTGTGCAACGTCTAGGTATTGTATAGAATGCCACGAGATCAGGTAAAATAGAAAATGAAGAGATTGTTGACTTGTTCCTGCCAATTATCTTTAGAGCTATGGTGATTTTCTACGGCTGAGGCGCTTTTTGCACGTAAAGGGCAAAGAAGTTTAGGCCTTCAGGCATATTTTTTCCCGGAGCAACACAAATCGAATGAATAGCTCTATTACATTTTTTACGATATCAATTTTATAATTTCGTCATAAAGACTCTTTTTGGTTAGGTTAGTATGTTTACCACAACACGCAAGCCGAGCGAGCGAAGCGAGCAAGCCGCAACTTCGCTTCGCTTAGAATTCACTTCGGAGATATCAATTTGATATTTAATTATTATGATTTTATAATCATAATGCTGCAATAAGCAATAATCCCGTGGAGACTTCTTCTGGGCTGATTTTGCTGTATTTATTTGCGCCCATATTTTTTCATAACGCTGATTGTCAATAAACATGCGATTTATAGTATTCGGGGATTCTCGTTTGACTCGTAGTTGTGCGTACTTTCTTTCGCAGTGAGATTTGCTGATCGAATGCCATAGTAGGTACTTCGCCCATAAAGCCACTGTCATAGACACATTCAACACATTGCCAGATGAGCACTCGGTATTATACAGAATGCCTAGACAAAGTATAGAATGAATTATATGTCATGCTTTGCCTGAACGTTATAGGCATTCTATGGAATACCGGATTATACAGATTGCCGATAACGTGTAATAATATACTTACATAAATAATACCTAATACTCAGCAGGTAAACAGCTATTGTATAATAAGATCTAAGACTTCTATATAATTAGAGGTAAATGCGCCCTACGTAAATAATTCTAAAGTGTTAAAAAGGAGGTAATAAGCACCATGCGCTAAGTACACACCGAAACGTTATTGCGGTATTGCCCTTGTACACTTGTACTGCGCTTGTACACACGATGTTACAATTTTTTTTTTAAATTAGCAAAAGCATAATTATATTATTATATATTTCCATATTACCTATTTTTTTTATCTTGGCTTATGGTTTATATTGACACTAAGTAGCATATTACGATTGTGGGGGACTGTCTCTTGATATACAGGTAGTCCTAGTTCAAGAGACAGAACTCATTGAGCTGTTTCTTTTATTATAGTGTTTAATAAAGATTATTATTATTGTTGATTATCATATGGATGGTTTAGGTTCAATAAATTTACGAAGACCAATTTAATAGGTTGTCTAGGTCGATGCGTTGTCTGATTCAAATTTGCCGCTACATTTGGAACTGTTCTTGGTTGTAGCGACACGTAAGATGTCTACTGATTGTTATTGCGCAATTATCTGAGACTACAACTGTTTTCATCAATTGAAGCGCAGTTCGGGTGGCAAGCGTTATGAAACATGGGCAGAGATAAGAGTCTTAGAAATCGAAATTACTAAAAGTTCAACAATTGGTAAATATCGAGGCGTTGAGGCTTTACCACAGCGTTGGAAACCAGTTATTGAAAACGCTTACTTGTAATTAACAGATAAATAACTGAAATACGTAGACACTTTATAGTTATGTTGGTATAATATTGTACCGGCAGGTTTGATTCAGACAACCTATTATTTCGTAAAGTACCTATCCACAATTTGTACGTAAATTCTCTCTTTTAATTATATTTTTAAATATTAATCTCACTGTTACATCCTCGGATCAAGTATTTTAATGGACGGAGCATTTCCTCTAAAAGCTTTGTCCTTTTTTTGTTGACCGAATTTCCAGATTTTTACTATTGTGCGTGACTAGGGATGGTCACAGTATAACAATAATCAGCTGAACATGACATATTATTTTTATTTCTGTGAATACAAGTAGCCAAAAGACTTAAGATTTACAAGTATTTTGCAAGTAACTATTTCATGATCGACTCATAAAAGGCCTTACTCACGGAGCAATCTGACTAGCAATTTGTAGCTGCAATCTGTTGCAAGGCAACTAACTGCTTTGTAAGATAAGTTGCATGCGACCTGCAACTTGCCTTTTTACGATGCAATTAGTTGCCTTGCAACAGATTGCAGCAACAAATTACTAGTCAGATTGCACCGTAAGTAAAGCCTTTACGCTCACGAAACAGTGCGAGGTTCCCATACTCGTTATATCTAACTCGTGATTACTCTCAATGAGATAGAAAGAGACAAAATTCGTTTGACACTGTGGTAAGAGCGGCAACGTATTATGGCTCCGCCTCCATCCATTACGTTGCTTGGTTCGAAGTTATATCTAACTCGCCCAATGTAATAGACAAACTTCGCTCTTTAGCAACATAATAAAAATACTTGAGGAAAGACGAAACACGGGGAGCTTAGTTTCACGTGGTATCCTCGGCGGCCATTATGCTTTTACTTTTACTCTTAACTTCATACATTACATTGCTTTTTAAAATTATAAATAAACTTACGTAAATATTACTTGTTTGTATGTGTAATATTGTTCTAGTTCGGAGATTGCATAAAAATGTTCGTTTCTTGGAGAAAGGTACCCTTCTCCAAGAAGACCCACTTCTTCAGACCCACGTGGGTCTGCCTCATTTATATCTGTTGATCTGCTATGGTTGCCCCAAAATAAACACTACGGCTCACTATCGCCCGTACCTTGTGGCAATTCCAAAAATCCGTAGGCATCGCTTTGGCTCCACATTCATAATACGCACTGCCCAGGAATGGAATTCCTTGCCGTCTTCTGTGTTTCCTGCAAACTATAATCCAGGCATCTTCAGGGCTAGAGTGAATAGATATTTCCTAGATCGACGTGCTCCAACTTCGGCCACATCGTCGCTTAGCAACAAGTGAGTTAGTGGCCAAACGTAGATCTAGATTATAAAAAAAAACACTAAGCTGGTACTCATAGGTATTCATGGGAATACTATAGATGGTATTCATAGGAATGCCACAACGACGAGGTTGAAGTGAGGTAGGTACTCAATACTAATCAACACACACTTAAAGCTGTTACAGAAAAGACTATTTATTTTTCTAAATTGATAAAACTCAATCCCTTCGACTTAAAGACAGATGTTTACTTCACTTCAATGCGTTGCACTGAAAGGACATGCCATCGTTCAGGTATAACCTTGACACGAGAGGGTGGTTAGTGACAACGTATTTGGTATTAGCGACCCGCCCCGTCTTAACGCGGGGAGAAATTGTTTTTAAAATAAAATACAGTCCATGTTATACTCGCTGATTATGTAGCTTTCTATAGGTGTAAAAATTTTTGAAATCGGTTGAGTAGTTTTTGAATTTATCCATTACATACAAACAAAGTTTACCTCTGTATAATAATAGTAAAGAAGTATAACGTATTTGGTATAAAACACGACTTTCAAGATAGTTTCATGAGCTTTAATATGACCAACATGCAGTTCGATATTTAGTTGAACTCTTTTACAAAATATCTTATTTAAAATTATATCTACTCTATTGATATTAATAAAAGTGTCTTTCTGAAATTAAATGCATCAAAGTCTTCAGTGACATGCTATGAAGCCATCAGCACAGTTGGCAGTGAGCCACGGCTGGATAATGACAGAAGCAAAGCCCGTGAGTCAGCGGACCGAACGAGGAACCTATGTGCGGCGGCGCGATCGATAGACACTGCACCCTCCCTCCTGCCCTCCTGCCGCCCCCGCCTGCACCTGCCCGGGCACCCGCCTCACCCGCGGCCCTAGCTAACCGTCCGCCACACGGCAAAACAAGAAAATCTCGGAAAAACATCAAAAAACCAGAAAATTAGTGCTTTCTCGAACGTCAATTTTACCGGCAAACAAATAATTAGTTCAAGGTCGCGCAGGTCATCGACCCGCTTCAATTTAGGCAAGACATCTACCTCATAATAACATACTAGTTAAAGTTATACGCGGGTGTATATTATTTGTTTCGACGCGATTTTATTTTTAATTATTACGTGTAGTAGGCAAGGCCGTCGTATATTTTGCTGTGCACAAATGTCGAGTCTTTATCATTGCAAACGCGCGCGTGCTGTGAGGTAGTTCACAACAAAGGACGTTGGGATAATTGCTTCACAAACAGCCACTGCTTCTAAGTGCTAAGTGTTTACAGTTAAAGGCGAGAATGGCTTCAAAGGTTCTGGTGCCTACTGCTCCCTTTGCAAAATTGCAAGTAAGTACACAATCGACTGCCGGACTTCTGGTCAATATTTACAGCTCTAGACAAACAGATTTAATTATGTATATACAGGATGAATCGACAATAAATGAAATCAAATCAGATTACTAGGTACACAAAGGAAGTTCCGAGTTCATTGCCATGACAGGGAAAGTCATTGCCATCGTAATGCGGGGTTTTCCACCAATAATTGATCGTTACCATAGAATCATATTGTACAATAAAAGTTGAGAAATGTTCACCGCCTTTTATCATAAATAACCACCATTTCATAATTTTTTTTCTTTATTATTTGAAAGGATGACATCAAGATGCTAATTGCGTCCGAACTCCGATTACGCGGGATACCTAGTAATGTTTGGTATGCGCAAAATATTTTTACTATTTTTCACGTTCACACAGTGAAAATAGTTTTTTTTCTCTTATACGTACTTTAGATTCAAATTATGTTTCATAAATACATATAAGTACTTATATTACACAGTCCATTAAAATCACTGTTTACAAATAACATGGTATTTTAATGGTCATACAAACCTATCATAATAATAATCTATACATAGGTATAGAGTGTGTTTCATTCTGTGATTTCGAAATAAAGGGTTTTGCACATAATCAAAACCAAAGACGCTTTTTAAAATTTTTGTCAGTTTAACTGTGTCTGTGTGTTTGATCGGGCTAATCTTCGAGACGTCTTAACCGATTTGGACGGAAGTTTCATTGACTGGTAGAAGACTTTTCAGAAAATAATCTAGGCTACATTTTATACCGGAAAAATATCAAATTTAACGCGTGTGAAACCGCAAGACATAGTCAGTAACAAATAATATGATGGACTCGAGGATTCTTACTGCGACTCACTTACACTCCGTCACTCATCATTATTAACTAACTACGTTAGTCTATCTATTTTCATTTTCATATCTAACGGCTTCCAGCTGCCTTGCGTAGATTGTCGCTTCATCTCCCTGGAGGATGCTCTATTTGGCTTACATGCGGTCTTCTCTCTAGAACTCGTCGCCCTAGCTGTTATAGGCTTTTCAGTAATTGATAGGGAAAATGTAGCCCGCCCATTACTACTTCATCTTACTTATTTTCTTCGATAGACTGCAAGCCAATCGAGAAGTTAATTTGCTGAAATTACTCATTTCGTGATGACCGCATATCCTTTCCATTTCGTATTACAGATAAAGAAAACTCCACCAGAAACAAATGGCAGTGGTTTCATTATTGGTAGCGATGCTACAGCACGTGTCGCCCACCTAGAGCACAGTGTGCGCTTCCTGCAGGAACAGCACCGTCTGATGCTGAGCGGCCTTCACGCTGAGATTGAAGCTTTAAGGGAGAGAAACAGAGGTAAACTACGTTCAGTAACCATCTATCCTTTTGTCATATTTAAGGTCTGAGGACAAATTAGTCACAAGTGCTTGCGTCTAATTATTCAGTGGTAGGTACTTTAGACTGACGCTTACTTTGCTAGTTTCCACTGGAAGATAGGAGGTAATTGAGTAAATGCCATCAAGGTCATCTTTATGAATATTGTATTTTAAATAACTATTGTAAAATGTTGTTAAAAAAATGACACCTAGTTATTTAGGTATCAGTTCGTTGTTGGTTTTTCTGTGTCCGGTTCTTCTTTTTGAAACGAACTAAAGTAAATTTGACGTTTAAAAATACCCTGCAATTGAGTTTACTTGAATAAATTGATTTGACTTTGCCTTTGAGGTTTGTCTATTATACCTGACTCTTTAGTCTTGGCTAATATTAAGAGCTACTGGAATTCCAATGATCAGAGTTTGAGTTGTATTCAACAAAACTGTCCAAATCCTTCTCGCAATCCTTGATGAATTAATTATTCATTCGTATCTCATGTTATAAGAAAACAAGTTTTAAGGATACTTAGCATGTTTTGAATTCCATTTAATTCTCACATGTATGAAATTACAGGAAAAATCTAGTTTACAATAAATATTTAATCGAATTTGTTATTATGTTTATATTTTGCATTGTACCCAGATTTGAATTGTCATGACGTGAGAATTCATTTTGAGTAATTGCACAATGGGTTGAATAACTTCAATGACTCATTGCTTTGTAAAGAGGCGATTAAACAACGTACTTATTACCATATCTTTCATGGTTAACTAGGATTATTTTCTGTGAGAGAGTGGATTTGGATGAAAATTCATTTTATTTGAATCCTAATTAATGGCTTCTTTCCATATAGGTTTGTATGTCACTCAATAAACAGATAGAGAATTTACGTAGATAATCAATTCCATGTTATGTTGTTTATTTACGGATGATCCTTACAACATAAGATTATTTAAAAAAATGTTATAAGTAGTTACATTACTAAAAAAATTCAAGGATCAATTAGGTCAATAAGTGTCTCATCACTTCTCCTTAGGAAATTTTAGATTCATTCACTTCGCACTGAGTGTGGTTCTGTGTTCCTTTTAAGTTCTAATCTAACCATAAGAAATCTCTATAGATGAGTATCAGAATCATCCATGGAAAAGAATAGTTATACCAAGGTATCGAATAATAAAGTGAAGAACAGAAGTTGCGTTCATGATGGATTTACTTTTCAGATTTGCAGTTTCAACTAATATTCAATAAAGAATCATCGCCTAAGCCAAATTCCCCTCCAATCGATGATAGCACTGACAAAAATGAGGTAAGCTAAATTTTACCGTTATTTTGTAACACGGAATAACTGACGATAGATGAGCAAATCAGGTTTAAACATTCTCGTAAATTTAAAGTTTTTACCGCTTTATCTAGTCTTGTCTCGTCTCATGATGACCTCTGATGATTTATTTTAATATAAAGGAATTTGAATCTGATTGAAGATAGCACATTTGAAGCGTGAAGTGAGTCGATTGGAGCGTGAAGCGACAGCAGCTCGCGGAGAGGCCCGTGCAGCTGAGGCTCGCGCATTGCAGCTACAGAGATTGGTCGATGTTCAAGCTGAGTAAGATCTTATTTAAGACTTGTAATTGTAATTTGTTTGTGTTAGAAGCATTCTAATTTTTTTTTTACACTGCAACATTGATTTCATTAATGTTCTACGGATTAGTGCAGTAATTCAATCGGTCTCAAAAACCCGTGGGTTCAATTATTACAATAATTTGTGATACGATGACATTTGTAACAGATGTTGCAATTGAAATAAAAAAGATAGATTAGAGATTATGATTGCTGTAGGACCATTTTAAATCATTAACGTTTCTGAACTCATTTAAATCTCAAAAAAATGTAAGTAAAGACAGACAGACAGAGGAAGTTATTTGTAACTTCTAATTCGTAAATTAGACACTTTTAATAATTGGTTTTTGTAATACCTTTGTCTGTGTCAAACTAAACTTCTAAAATGAAAGATAAAGAAAAAAAATATCTACCTTCGTTTCCATCACTGCAATTCAAAAGTGAATTATTTTTAGTTTTCAATTTCTTTTTCATAGCTATGTGTTTACAATTTTTATTCATTTTACTTTAATGAGTTGGACGTGTCAGTTTTAGGAATAGGACTGTCTTCAGTAACATCTCTGTGGATGTAAAATCTCAAAACGGCAATTTTTACTTTATTTCTGATTGGCGACCCCATCCGATTTCGTCCGGGCTGAATACATGGTACCTCTATATAGCCTAGGTCTATCTGGAATAATCCACTTTTTAGAAATAGTTTTTCAACTATGTACAGAGATTCCGGAGATTTACTCTTGCATAGATACAAACTCACAAAAATTGCTTTCTCTTTTTATAATATTAGGTTGTTGCAGCCACGCGTCGCTGCGTCGCGCGTGAACAAACGAACAAATATGTATAAAAACACGTGTATTCGATTGTGACGTTGTGTCAAAATTTCAAGCAATCCATCGATCACTTTTGGAGTTTTTCGGACACAAACATACGGAAGTTGAATTTCTGTACATTAGAGTAGCCGTACACGCGACTTCGTCTGCGCGGGTTTTCGTAACGAAAGTAAAAAGTAGCCTATGGCTTTCCCGTTTTAGGTTAGATTACATGTACAAAGATTGATTTTGGGAAAAGCCTACGGCTAGCCTACGTCTGCCTCCGGGCACATACTATCTGTATACCAAATTTCATCATAATTGGTGCAGCGGTTTAGCATTTCCTATTCGAAGTATCATTGCTTTTTTCACCCTCTTAGGGGTAGATTTTTAATCCAAAAGTAGTCTATGTCTTTTTGATAAGAAAGTCTTATCACTGCACCAAATTTTATCATTACCGAGCTTTAAGTAGAAAATGTCCTATACAAAGTTCTAGCCCTCTTTTCACCTTCTTTGGGGTAGATTTTTGATAAAATAGTATGCTATGTCCGTTCTCTTCATGTCAAACTATCTCTATGCTAAATTTCATTATAATCAGTTCAGCGGTTGAGCATTTCCCATGCAAAGTTTTATCCCCCTTTTCACTTCTTTAGGGGTAGAATTTGATGGTAAAATTGTAATTACAGACAGACGCTACAAATTTATAAAGTAGTATAGATTAGTGTAGATTATTAGTATTTAATGAACTTTTATACCACCGGGAATTTTCCGAACGCAATCCTTTTACTTCCACAAGGATATTCCTGGAATCAACTAACCAACTATGGTGTTTAGGTTCATTTCGTGATCAAGTCAGAATATCTGGGTCACCAATGTTGTAGTCAATTTTGTGTTCATTTAATCTTCTTTTATTGTAAGTCCAAATAAATAAATTGCACCTTGGTAACAAACTTATTTCTCCTTACACAATTATGAACAAGTAGGTACAAAGTGGCATGGCAGGACGGTGGTATGTAAGCGACTGACGAGCCATGCATTCGAGTTGCATTATATTATGCATTTTAGCATCGCCAGGTCTTTTTTTTTTATAAAAGAGGGGGCAAACGAGCAAGCGAGTCACCTGCTGGAAAGTGATCATCGCCGCCCATGGACACCCGCAACATCCGGAGAATCACGGGTGCGTTGCCGCTCTTTAGGGAAAGAGAGAAAGAAGGGGAGGGAAGAGATGGGCCATCAGCACTCTCTCTCTCACTGAAGGAAACACAACAGCAATAGATGCTGTTATTTCATGTCGATATTCTGTGAGAGGGTGGTATTTCACCGGGCGATCCGGCCTGATTCGTATTGCATTACAGCATAGCATGGTGGGTCGCTACAATGATTTACAGAAAAATGCGATTCGCAGGAAACTCCGCGAGTTGGAAGTGAAGAGGACGTGCGCGGAATGTCAGGATAATGAGGAGGGGGCGGAGGGCTCCCGCGCGGAGCTGCGCGCGCGGCTGGCGGAGGCGGAGCGGCTCGTGCGGCGCCTGCGGGCCGACGGCGAGCGCCAGCGCAGAGAGGTACGGGCGGGCGCGGGCGCGGGCGCGGCCCACGGCGTCACCAACCTGCTGTTCGACGGCGCGGCGGCGCACCACGCACACGTACGTCGAGCGCGTCGTCCGAGCCCAGTGTAGCCAACTTGGAGATTTACCCCCAAATTCGAATGTTTAAAGCGAAGTTTTTTCCC
Source organism: Zeuzera pyrina (assembly GCA_907165235.1). Lineage (NCBI taxonomy): Eukaryota > Metazoa > Arthropoda > Insecta > Lepidoptera > Cossidae > Zeuzera > Zeuzera pyrina. The sequence continues at coordinate 23,787,201 of OU015627.1, forward strand.
TAATTCAACAGTAAAGAAATCGAAAGGGAAGTTTTTGTACTAAATTCAGGGGTAATAAAAGGAAAAGACAGCCCCTGACCAAGAAACCTAATGGACGGAGTCATAATAAATTGCCGCTCTTATCATCGTGCGTCAAACGAATTTTCCTGTCTCGTTCTATCTCATCGAGCGTAACCACGAGTAAAACAGTTAGCTATAATAAGTATGGCAACCTCGCAATGTCAGTGTATTTCGTGTCAGTTCATGACTCGGTCATGAAATAGTTATTTGCAAAATACTCGTGAATCTTAAGCGTTTTGGGTATTAGTATTCACAAAAATATATCATGTTCAGCTGTCTATCGTTGTACTGTGTCCTTCCTTAGCCACACGCATTAGTCGAAAATTTGTCGGTCAAAAAGAAAAACACTAAGGAAATGCTTTTAGAACAAATGATATTGATACTTGGTCCGAGGTTTTCCCTAAATTCAGAGGTAAAGAAATTACGTTTATGACTTTTTGCCCTAAGTTCAAGGACATAGAAAACGAAAAGTAAGTCTTTTTAGTGGAAAATATAAAATAAGCTTAAATATTGAAAAAGGAGCCAAAGCGTCATGCATTGTAGTTATGTATAAAAGTTTGAATTTAATTACTCAAGCCCATTTAATTTTGAAAAATAGCGTAATAGCTAAACAGCACAAATTGCTGTCTATGCACTCATATCAATCACTTATCACACTCACGATGCACAACTAAAGTATATTAGATTTGATGTTATTATACCCCCTTTCAAGAAGTACATGTACAAGTAGATAAGTACGTACAAAAAAAGAAATTAATTATATTAATAGATTTTGGTTTCATTTTTATGGATTTTTGGACCACCGAGGGAAAAATTTCGATATTGGCAACACTGCGCCCGCCGCCCGCCGCGTCACACCGTCACACGCTGTATTTAAGCCGGTATGACTTTTCTGCCGATGTTCCGCGCAGGCGAACCGGTGCTGATTAGACACATACGTACCTACCGACAATATTTTTTTAGAATTTTCGCTTTGTTATCGTTATTTTTATTTCCGAGTTACAACATTTCTTACAAAAATACGAAAGATATTGATTTGCGGTAGCTGGGGTGATGAGTAAATTCTGAAAAAGGATCTGCTAAAGATATCGTTGTAGTATACGGAACAGCCAGTTACGAAATGTGATCTGCAAAGGGTCGTACGTGTAATGATGACATAGATGTATACGCATAGCGATGGTCCACTCAACAGCAATATGGATTTCCGTGCGGACCATATTTGACTAGCGTGAAACAGCCTTTGACATGGCGCACTACATTCCAATACACAAACGTTTCTCTCTGTTTCAAATGTGATAGACATTCTCGCCTCGTAGAACCTTTGTAAGAATGGATTTTATTTCTGGGATCTAAAATGAGTTCGAAGCTTCTATGATTTGAGAATCAGAGGCTTTAAAGAAAACCACTGTGATATTTTTTTGAGAAATTTTAAAATTAGTTTGTGAGATAATTTGATGATGACTCCCGTGATACATTTTTGACATCATTATCATTGTCATCATCTCGAGCCACTCTCAATCATATTGGTGAGGCCTCCTTCAACAATCTCCATTCCTTTCTCTTTTGGGCAGTTTCTGTCCAATTGCTGTCTGCCATCTTTATGATGTCGTCCTTTTGCGGTGTTCTTACTGGTCTTTTACGGTCTCATGCCCTTAATTTTCGACAGCCAACATCAAATCTCATACATTTTGACTTTTTCTACTAACGCAAGCGACACTAGAAAATCGTGAGTGACCTTCTCTGAGACTAGAATTCAGGAGATTAAAGATGATTAATGTAACAACTTATTACTGGTATTGATCATGGTTTCTGTACCTAGTTATTGATATTGGATTAACGATATTACTGGTTTCCTTATTTTATCTGGGTATTATGGGTTTAGATATTACGTATCTACATATTAGTAAAAAAACTGATAAGTCGGTGTAAAATGGGCCAAGTACCTACCCCCTGCGCTCTGGCTATTTTATTGTGTGACGTTGTGGCTCAGCTGGGAAATAGTCGCAGAAATATATAAAACTGGCTTTTCCATACAGAAGTAGCAGTAGGCCATTCATTACTTGTAGCAAGGGTCGATCCAGGTGTGACTACAGTTATGGTACCTTTCTCGGCCATAGATCAAGCGATTTTTCTATGGTTTTCTGCATTTATCTGCTTAATGTAATATTTTTACGAGATTATCGTTGGATTCATGTTTAAAATATACGTTTTGAAACATAAATTCTGTAAGTACAATGTTATAAAAATAAAAGTGACCCTTTTACGTTTTTTCCATCGAAATTTATTTGAAATTCAATTTTTTCATTTCTATGCTATTTTTTCATGATTTATTTTGGAGCCAGTCACCTCGCCTTTGATCTGTAATCAGTAAATCAATTTATACTGTAATAAAAAGTTAATATAGAACGGTGAAAGCCGTTCATATTGAGAGATTTGACCGTTCAAGTAGGTACTTCGAGAAAGAAAAAAATGTTAGGTCGAATGATTTGATAATTAGCTCATACGAGTAGTAACACAAAAGTTCACTTATTTTTGACTGACACGAAAGTTCGAAAGAGTGTGTTTAATTTGGTCTAGTTAGTTGGTTTAGTCGATGTTGATTGAATTCGGTTTCTCTTGAAGTTTTTACATGTTTTTAAGTATCAATGTGTATATATGTGAATTTATTGTCTGAATTCACCATTTTACATTACACATGATACAGCAATAATTTTAATATCAACTGGTATAGAGATCCAGTCTGAATGAATGATATGTTCGTACATTTGTTATTGCAATCATCAATGACAATCAAATTTCAAAAGATTACAATCAAAAATGACCAAATCGGTCATGAATGATACAAGTCTAATATTAGCTGTCAGTTAAACGACAGTCTAATCAAGCCACAGATTTACTGGTAATAGATATTGCGTTGATGTGACCACTATAGTCTTTCTCGCCTTGCCAACCTGTGTTTGTCAAACCGGCCTCTGCAGCCTAAAATACTGCATTCTACTATCACGCTCAAAATATATGTATATATATATAAATATCTCTATCTCAGATTAATAAAAAAATTTATATTAATTTTTCACTTCTGAAGTTCCAAAATAATTAAAGACCTTAAAAGTACTAACCAACAAAAATTTGTTTTGTTCATTCTGTCAAATGCAAGACATCGAGCTTACCGATAGAGACGAAATATGTGTACTCCCATCTCTTTCTATTATGGGGCTTATTTTTTACAGTCTATAACAATTCGTAACGTGTGAAAACCGATATCGATTAGTGGTAAATCTGTGAATCAAGCCAACTTTATCGTTGTAGTGTAATGCAGTGACTAATGGTCAAGTAATGTGTTTTTGGCGAACCATCTAATTTATATGTAGAATTTTTGTTTTTCTGTTTTGTCAGTTTAAGTAAGTATAACCTGCATAATCGCTACACAAATTTACTTTAAATGTTAAATTAATTTTAGTTGTATCTAGTACCATCAAAACTATTGACTTTATAACTCCAAACAACTGTCTCGTACTCGTACTGTCAAAAGTGAGGCAAATGAAATAAAATGTAATGTGCGAGTACCTACTGTTTTCTATCGAAAAGCGGTCGATCGGTTATACTTATGATAATAACTGTGTGTCGTAGGTACATACAGGCGAGTCAACTTATCGGATTTTTATTATTTTTCTATTGCAAGTAAGTGTTGTATACACATTTTTACAAGGTCATTATCAATAACATAAATTTAAATCGTATTATAAATTAAATTAATTGGCTGCACGGACACGCGTTGTGGAATTATTTACGTCTGTTAAAACCATAATAAATTGTATTAGGTAAAGACATATAATGTGTCCTACCTTACTATACATCAACTGTACCTTACTGTACATATAAATAGGATGACATAATATGATTATGTCATCTCATAATGTTTCGGCTGCTTGATAATTTTACAGTCCCATAGCAAGAGTAGCAGTCGGATGAACCATCCGACCGTATTTTCATGCGTAATCCTCATCGCCACCGCTTTTGTTTATCACTTAAAATACTGGCAATGAAGAATGTTACTGTATTTTATGTATCAGTGTTAGAAGCTCACACGATATCGATCTTGCAAAATTATGCAGTACCTACATATCTACAGATGCCTATTCGATATTGAAATGCAGCAGTTTACAATATAGACATATATTATCTTCAAAAATCGTGTATGTCATGGGAGCCTCCAACATTATCAGTTAAAATAATGAGAAAATTAGGGCTTCCAATTCGGCAGCTGAATAGCGGGTTCTATCTTTACAGGGTCGATGCCTTTCAATCCCATTCTGTCCAGTCAATTAATTTTTATCCATTGATTTGTCATCAAAGTATCGTTACATGGTAATGAATTTTATGAAAAACATCGATTATTGCACATCACTGATGGAAATATTAAAAGTTAAGTATTTAAAAACAAAGGGCAAAATATGCAACGAAGTGTTTTGTAAATATGTCTTCATGTTTTGTAAATAAAAAGAAGAAAATAATGCTCAGATGGTTAGGTCACATAGAAAAATTGAGTAATTATGAAGAATGATTGACGAAGAAAATCTACAGAGCGAAAGTGAGTGATAGCAGAAGCCAAAGAAGACCAAACCTGATTATGAGAATCAAATACAGTGTTAGCTGACGGAAATAACAAAAGTATTCACACACATCGGCTGAAGTGCGTGAGGAGAGTGATGAGATTTGAAGAAGCGAAAGGGTAAGGTAAGTAAAAGTTTGCGAAAGAAAGTATGTAAGGACCGCGATGCAAAATGCACCGTTCTCTATATCCGGTAAGGAACGCAGCGTGAATACATTTATGTACCTACGTAAAATTCAAGCGACACGCCCGCTACCTGGCTTAATAAAAGCGGCAATCCACACTTATCTTCATTCCAAATGGGACCATAAAATATATGGAAATCTCATTTAAGAATCACGGTATACCGAGATTGGAAGTCCTAGGAGACGCTTAGGGCCATAACTTGTTTCTGATATGTTGTGTGTGCACAGTTACAGTGCATGAAGAACTCGCTGCAGGCGAGCCTGCGAGCTAGCGGGCTAGACGGCGGCTACTACAACAACTACGTGCCCGTCGCGCCGGACTTCTGGCGGGAGCCGCTTAGAGAGTGAGTACATAACTTTTCCAGTCTTTCTGTACATACAACTCATTACCGTCGTTTAAAATGTTTGCTATTACTGATCGAAAATATTCTACTTGTCCATCAAAATACAAACGATTCATTACCATACATCGAAACTAATGGCATTCCTAATACGAAATACAGTTTGCTCGCTGTCCATTAGTCTTCATGTTATGAGTAGTTTTCTTCGAGATGTAGTTACAAAACTAATTTTTAAACTTAGTCCACGTTGGGTACCTAGTCTAAAAGTGAGGTAACAAAGAAAAACCTGTACGGGCTGTCTGTAAATGCGACACAATAACATCAAATAAGTAATTAATTTATGTTTTTTAGATATATTGGAACCAAAATTTAAAATTTATTGATCTATACGTGTTTTGTTTCTCAACGAAACATCAAAAAATTCCAGCGCTCAGACTCGGTCGGACTACTAAGCAATAAGATAGTTTCTTGTATTAGCTATTGCGATTGATTTCCGCAAAGTAACATCTGAGTCTATACAATATACATCACATAAATAAATCGGTCACCATTCCGCTAGAAAACAGTTCATCAACAATAGTTTAGGCCGCTATTTTCTAACGAAATGGCTATCAATCGGTTTATATTAAATCTGCATTAACGATTATTTTGGTGGCTTTATTTACTTTTGAAGTACGCGACGCAACGTGTAATCTATATTTTTATTGTCTTCTTTAGGGATTATTTCGGTTGCTTTACTTTAGTCTATGTTTCGCTATCAATGAATCTTGAGTCAATCACACCGATCGGAGCCTAAAGGATAAAACTAAAATAAGCCGAACTACCCTTGCAGGGCTAGTGGAAGTTTTAGATAGCGCAACGGTAATGAAATTAGGTGATCTATTCATTCAGTCATATTTAGGTACACCTGTAAGCTGAAATTTGGCACAGACGTTAATTGGTAACCCAAAACCAGAAACGAGGAACAAAAAGTTAAATAATGGATATTTTGGATAATTTTTTTTATTTTCACTGATTCTAATAAGTATTAACATTCATTATCTCCACTTCTACAAGCCCATTATCCGAAATTGCTATGAAATCCAAAGTTATTGCGTGTCAAACACGCTCTTTGGCGGTTCTTTTCTGTTTTTCTTTTTATTTCACATAATTATGACAAAAGGTGGATGTTAAAAACAAATTTCTGTATGTTACAGAGATTACAATCTGTTAGGATCGCGAGGTCGAAGTACCAGACGACCTCTGACACTGCCAGAGTTGTCTGCGACCGGCCAACAAATACGCTCCACCGTGTATGCTAATAGTGAGTACTTGTATAATGATGTTTTTAAACTTTCACGACTTGTACACATTATACAATATTTATTCACGGGTCTATGTGGCGTTTATACTTTAAGGCTAATTACCTATTTTATCCCTACGTTTCGACTGCATTGCACCGATCGTGGTCACAGGCAGGCTGATGAGAATGAATGTCTTCGTAGTGTGCGCTTTCTTGCAACTACCCATACTTATTTAACGTATTTTTTAATTTTTATTATTGTCACTGTCAGTATTCGACATACTACACACTGGCGACGTCTGGTTTTCCGGCTCCGAACACACTCACCGATGACAGGATTCCATGATGTTGATAAGCGGTATCCATCTTCCCGGTTCAAATCAAGAAATACCATAATTTCAACCGGGAATAATAATACATTTTGTATATTGATTTACAGATCATACACGGACTCGAGCGAATGGATATGAAAATAAGAACAAAAAAAGTCCAGTGATGAACGGAGACACTGCAAACACTAAAACTTTAGACGACCCACCAGGTAATGATAATACTTTATTGGTAAAAAATGGTAATGACGAGTTTGCGAATGACTCATTATGCGAATAGTTTACTGTCTTGTTTCTTTTAGCAAGAGAGTATGCATTGTTTAATATTTTTTATAGAGACGCTATTCCACATAAAATAGTCTTATATAAAATTATTACTTATGTATTATGCATTAACTACGTATTAATATTAAATACAACAGATGATTATCTTGTGATTTCTAGGACTGTAAAAACCCTTTAAATATACATAAATATACATGGGACCCTTTGAATACAAGTCTTGTACCTACTGCAATTAATTTTGGAGTTACACAATTTAAATTATCACATGAAGTATTTATTTACCCCGGTGGTAGTCTATCGAATTAAATGAAGTTTCCATACATAACAATGTTTTTATTGCTTAGATAAACCCCACATAAGTGCACTGTTTAGGTTTCATCTGTCGTGCAATGCAGTTTGCTGCTATGTTGCACATATAACGTGATATGATGTAGCATGCCACATTGTGAGATGCATTCCAACGTAGAACAAGCTTAAATTGAATTTTTTGCTTAAATGAGTGATTTTGCCTTCCAGTTATAAATTCCATAAAACTTTTGTGCATATTTCGATCAATTATTTTAGATCATTAAGTGTTATGTAAATCCACAGCAATAATTGTTGAGCCAAAATTACGACATCAGTGGATATCCTTCGGTCTTATGCCCTTATTTTAAGACATCACTTAGAAAGCTCCTACACTTGATACTCATTCGAAGATTCCTCAAGGTTCATCAATCAAAGAAATCATAAAGTAACTTTTATTATACGAGTGACTTTTATTTGGTATTAATGAAATACGATAAAGAATAAATTCTATATTAGTTATTGAACTTTTCAACACCAACACCACCAACGAAGTGTTACTATACGTGCCGGATTACAAGAGATTTGTAAGGAATTTGGTACTCCACTCAGTAGACGTCGCAACTTTGATTATTTACTCTCTAGATGGAGTGTTGTGATGTAATCGGTGCAAAACAGGCAGGCCAGCTTCTGCACGTATGTTTGGCGTGACAGCTTTCTCTTACACTCGCGTCACAGATTGGTGTGCGTGCGGTGTGGGAAGATAATGAAATATTTTACATTACATGGGGAAAACTGAATAAGTTATCGATATTTTCTTTGTGAAAATCAATAAAATAAAATGCCCATCGTTTTCAGGGTTGCCAAAATTATCTCCTTACAAGACTAAAAAAATAAAATAAAATGGTTTTCTGAATATTGCATTTTAATAAACCTATTATAGGGAACCACATGCGTGATCAGATTCTTGAATTTGTTTGTTTGTCAGATTTGATTATTGCTAATGCCAATAAATTGTTTTATCACAGTCGATAGTATTTTTGCGTAATTTGTGTGTCATTGTAAAATTTTGCTTCAGAAATTTTCTACTAACAGTCTCCATAATGTTGCAAACAACATATACATCTTGTGAAGCGTAAACTAATCCACCTTCAACTCGTGTACTAACAATTCTGTGGTATTCATGCTTTTCATTTGCGAACAAAGATTGTATACATGCCATACATTTAATCTGTCTACTTAGACATCTCGCAACACAACCTGCAACGTATCCGATTATCTGTTGTGCGTATTCGGCTAATTTTGAATCATTTAATAATCGAGATACAATTCGTCCGTTTTCAGGTATAATCAAATTGTTATCTACATTTTCGACCACATTTTCATCACCTTTTCGTAATACCGGAGTTAGTAAGTACCGGAGTTGCATTAATGCATTTGAGTCCCGAAGAGCACATCAGTATACTAATATTTTCTAAGGGTACGCAATTACCTGATCTTGCAGATTTAAGTTCCATATGACATAGAAGTTCTCGGTAAATACTTTTTAATTGTCTTGCGTGTGGGTTATCATTGTAACCACCATGCATACGTATAAAAAATACAGATCTTTTGCATAGAAATGGTCAGAGTATATCACAGTACTTTTCGATGGTTTCCAGTAATTTTCTTCACGGCTTTTCCTTATAATATCTAACCAATGACTTCTAGTTATAGGATTACTGGGTATTCTGAAATTATAAACATTTGTCAGTTTGTTCTATTAAATTACCAAATTCAATGCAGGAAAAGAGAATTTTGAATTTAAAAACTGTCAGTACCAAAAAATGACAGACTATTAAATCGTTTACTGTGAAATATGATGATTTTTCAACTTACTGATGGTAGGAGACTTTATGGGCTGTTTTTATTCGTCCTTTATAATTTCTGCATACTTTTATACCACTACTCATCATTTTAAACTTCTAAAATCCAACACGCAACCTGACAATATGGCCTGAGGACACGATTCACACTGATAAGCGGGAATCGCGTTACAGGCTAACAATCAGCCGGTATTTTTTGTTATACTGCTAGCAGTGTTATTTTCTATGTTTCTTGCCATTTGTCGCGTTCGGTCACCTTACACACTATGCATTTTCATATTTTACAAAGAAAAGGACGTCCATGGTTGTAAAGTTTCCGAAGACACACTATTTTGAGTAATAAATAAACAATTGACTAAGTTTACGGTATAAATAAACAATTTATTATTTATATAATAAGAAAATATACAGAGCGAAAGTGTGGTAAAAGAAGCCAAGGAAGACCAAGGCTGACTTATGAAGATCAAATAGCCAGAGTGTTAGCAGACGGAAATGTCAAAAGCACACGCATACCTAGGCGAAAATGTGTGAGGAGAATGATGAGATTTGAGGAAGCGAAAGAGGTGTGTAAGGACCGCGACTCCTGGCGCTCCGTCCTCTCTGACTACCCCGTTGGGGATACAGCGTGAAGATATGTTATGTTATGTTAAATAAACAATTGTCATAATGAAAATAAAATTAAATGCGCTCAGTAACTAGGGCTTAAGAGAACTTTACTTAACGTAGAACTATAACGTAAGTACTTTGTTCTTTCCATTACAGCCATTAACGCTTTTGAATTTGTGTTATGTTTATGATTTTATAGTTTTTACTGATATTTTCCAACGATCTTTGCCATGTCTACAAGGACGTAAAAAGTTGTATTATTTTTCTATTAAAAATTGACATCGGCACTTGAGATGTGCAACGCCATCTATTTTCAACGCGGAAAACTTGATTGACAGCTGTCAATGAAAACCCATTTCAAATTACCTACATATTTCGAGCAGGAACAGTTCAATAATCTAAATGATGTACATGTTACGTTGTTAAATTATATAATATCTTGTTACACTGTGCCTTTTGTTATTCGCTTTTAGCATATAATTTTATTTGACTTATAGATTTAGTCGGCGGCAGACACACTTATGCTTAGAAGCATTTCAGTAGATGGTCTTGTACAAAGTGCTACCACCAAGACTAATACAATGCGTCTGAACCATGTGAGCTGCGTTTACTTTATTTCTTTTTTATTTGATTCGATTTCAGAGTTGCCACGAATTACAACGCACACGAACCATATGTCGAATAAACCTGAACACTTGATAACTGATTCTATTCCCACATACCCAGAGTTGAAAATCGTGGTAACTAAAATGATACCGCACGGAAGGGGTGAGATGTACCAATTGTTTTTTGTTTTTTTTTTGTCTAACACGTAATTGACTTTGATTTGAATAACATTATTTTTATTTATATTAACTTGGTGGTTGGGCTTAGTACAGCTTAGTTAGCTTTTGATGCTCTTACAACAATTGGCTTATATAATAATATAAATTTTGTACCAATCATTATAAGTTATTTAGATTTTCTAATGGCCAGTCTACAAAAGGTTGAATTGGTGATGGTAATGATTGACACACGATTGGTGATCCACAAAAACAGTACAAACTTACATATCCAATTCACGCAATCAAAACATCAATATTACATTGAAATATAATACATTGTAAATATAGGAATTTTCAAAACTAGATTAGCGGGTAAAAATATTATTGTTGATTTTTAAAGAGTAGGTACATATAAACTGTCTGTCACCCTTAGCACTGGACAATGACACTGTGAGTTCGAGACGTCATCACGTCTCATAGCATCTGTTCTTCTAGCTTACCCCTGCGAATCGTAAACACAATGTGAAAAAAGGCCTTAAACTCCAGCAGTGTTTGGAATACGCCAGAGAAACATAATACGATACTGTCATGGTACGGTACTGATTTACGGTAATGTAAATTTCAGAATCTAGATATGCTTTTCGGTCTTATAGAGTATCGATGTGGGTGGAAATGTAGAATATAATAGAGATATAATGAAAATACGTGCTTTCTGGCTCTTGTAATTCTCAATTGACTTATTTTTTTAACATTCAAAAATAACACAACAAATTATTAAGTAGCAACACTCTCGAAATGTCAGTGTTACCATCTATTAATTATTATATAAGTAACATTAATGTACTTTTATGTTGATTGATATATATTGAAATTACTTTTAATCTCGTATTCATCACTTTCCAGGGGCCTGTTCTCCTCTATAAAATAACCCTATACACCAATGTCAATGTCAGACACTTTTTCGGCAGGTTGCCAAAACCAAGGCTAAGCTCAAAACCAATTTGTAGCCGAAACTTGGTGCAACCTAGTTCTGTAGCTCATCACTCATGTATTTCGGTGATGTTTCCGCAGTGAACGTGGCGGGCAGCGAGGGCCCTCGCGCACGCCCGCGCCGCCACCACCATCGCAAGAACGCCGCCGCGGACCACACACACACGTAACCGGCGCGCACACACCGACGCACACACATACACACGCGATGCGCTCACAGACATACCGGCCCACTGCTGCCATCGGGGGCGCCGACTTCGTGGGTCTTCTGAGGCTCCGGCAGCCACAGGAAATAATTGTCCATATAAAAATGATTTATTGGCAACATAAATCCGAAAAGGAACAACTGTGATCAGTAAAGCTTTGAATTGAAATCATTAAAATTCGTTACCTATTTTATTATTTTAATACAGTAAACTGTCTATGAAATGGATAATAAAGGTCAAAAAAATTGTTTACACATGAAGCGGTAATTTCCACCAGTACCTAATTACGTAGCTTACAAAAAAATCTATAGAAAATTGACATCGCGAGGAAAAGTTACCAGTAACAATACAACATCGAAATTTCTCAACACAGACCAGTAAACCCGTAGATTATGATGTAAGTAATTTTTATAATGGAGACAAACGTGTTGAAATATTGTTTTACTTATTACTTTTTAAGATTAAAATATTATGCTATAGGAGAATTCTACGTGTCAAAACATTGCGAGGCGCAGGACATTGTGTAGTGACGTCATTGGACACGTTGAAATTGGACGTCGAATATTCGAGAGCGGATAGGCGGAGAACCGTGGGCGTAATCGCCATTTAAGTAATATCATTACTCAGCTGTAGGCGGTCGCAGGTATCATAAGCGTCGTCTAGGTCTTACTGGGCTTTGCTTAACAAACATTTGTATGAAATAACAACGAATTAATCTCGAGTTGACTGTACACAGTAACGGTATTGAGAAGGGGAACACATTGGTCCGTTATGAATCCGCGCGACGCTTAATCAAAATTACCACTATAATCTCGTATATAGATATACCGATTAATAACTCGTGATATGTTCAGGTTCTATGTATATCGGACTTAAATAAAGAATACTATGATTTCTTTACATAAAAGTATTTTAAAATATCAACATGTAAGAAAAAAATGTATGGTATAGAAACTTGTATTTGCATTAGTATTAGTAAAAGGCCAGTAAGCCCTATAAGAAGTTTGTAAGAGCATTTACAACTGTCCATATATTAAATAAACGGTGACCACGCCCGCCTGCCTAGCTCTTCGCCTATCCCACTGGTTCCCAAACTTATTTTGTCTACTGAGTCGAGAGCTCATGCAGTCGTTGTCTAAGATGCCTCCTAGCTAAATGAAATTACAAATCGCCCCCCAGGCCTCTACACAACGCCCCCATTTTTTTTCTGGGTCTCCTACGTCCCCCCTTTAGGCCTGCAGCGCCCACAAGGGGGCGTTATCGCCCACTTTGGGAATGGCTGGCCTATCCGTTCTCGAATATTCAACATACGACCTCGTTGTGATCAATCAGACCACAGCGTACCGTCCGGCGCCCCGCAACATTTTGACACATTTATTTTTATTATAAGATTACTAAAAACATCATCTACGAACTGGTCTGTGGTATAATTGTGTGTGGTATAATATGTAGAAGATGCCGATATTTCATTTATGTATATAAGCTTAAAGTAAAGGGCGAGACTTGATGAAGCAAGCTACTTTTAAATTGTATCTCTGTGTTTCTGCCTATCAACATTCAACAACAACTCAATTTATATACTGGTGTGTATTTTTGCTATATGGATTTGTAATGTAGTTACTCGTAATGTTCCAATCCAACTGACACGAGCCTTGCACTTTTGCTAATGGTGACTATTGACAAGTAGGTAACCATTACCCGTCTCGAACAATTGTACATTAATTACAAGTCTAGTATAGTATGTCGAATTGGAACATTTCCACATTAATTTTTTTTGGTACCTAACAAACTTTACATATTGTACATACCTTTGAAGATATGTATATCTGTGAGAGTGCAGCGAGTTTTTAAATGCTATTATGTAGCCTTATCCATATTAATCTAAATAATATTATTATTAAATATTACAACTGATATATTACAACAATAATATATTTATTGCGAAATTACATATTTTTTTATTTTATATTATTACACCTACACCTTACAGTAAGGGGATCCTGAAAAATTCCTTAAAAAAAGAAGAAAAAAACTTGATGCCTTTCACATTTATTGTTGTCTACACGGTTTTGCATTTTCAACGAATAATTTGTAAGTTTTGAGATTGAAAAATAAATGAATGGTAAATGATTTCATACTATTACCACACATTAATTAGTTATAAGGACACTATATTTCTTTCGTATAGAAAAATAATAATTCCATAAGCTTGTAACATTTTTTTATTTAAACAAATCACAAAAAAATTCATTTTCACTATAAAAATTGTACATATTACCTAAAAACCACAAAAGAGACTCTTTTGCAACAACATTACTTGAGCATAAGACTTTTTTTAAACAACCAGTAATATGATTAGTTGTGAAATAATTTATGACCACACTGTATACACCACTGTCGTACATATTAGCTAAAGTCCTGACCAAATATGTGCATTGATTGGCGTTTTCTGTAGTCAGCGGATTTTTTTCAACACAATTTTTCAAGTCTTGTAATATTTTCAGAAGTAATATATCAGTTAAATTGTGTGGAGACATAAAACTTTTGTGACATGATATTACGAAGAGTAGGCGTAGTGATGTTTCTGTCGAATTTATATTTGATAGAATCCCCAATATCCTTGTCACATAATCCTCTCTGAAAAGACAATTTAGTCTATACCGGCTTCAGTTAAACACAGAAGCGATTTGAGTCAAAGACTGACATCGAAATTTCGATAATAATGAAAACAATTAGTTTTTTATTTTTTTCATATTGTTGCGCCACTTCAAAAAAATTGAAAAAAATCCTGAAATAGAGGAGTATAAAAGGCATTTTCTGAAAAAATTTGGCGTGTGACACTTCAAAAAAGTGGTCAAAAAAAAATGATTTTAATTTTATTTCTTTTGTTAAAAATCAGCTGCTCAATTATCTGGAAATCATAATAAACATATTTTTCCATGCCTTTTACTCGCAAGTATTGTGAAAAAAATCGCCACTTATTAATTTTCGATGTTATTGTTGAAAAAAAAACGAAGAAATAGGTTTTTTCGAATAACTGAAAAACCGCTTAAGATTAAGAGCTGGTAACTGGGTGTGAATGATTTTTATTTGGTACCAAAACGAACTCCAAAGAGCCAATAGAATTCGGCTCAGGAGCACATTTCCTTACAAACCTGGTTATACCTTTTCTTGAAAACATTGTAGAACCATAATAAACTATTATTTTTAACAAATTTTTTTGTAATTGGTTCACAAAAAATTATAATTTCTTTTCCCATAAAAAGAACTTTTATATATTTGTTAAAAAAAGTTATTAGCACTTTTATTTTTTAATCTACGATTTCCATATTTAAATAATGGAATATTTATAATGGAATATTTATAATGGAATATTTTTTGTTATTTTTTATTTTCATTCAATTCTTTGTAAAATTTACTTAAAAAATGTCCTAGATCGTATTTTATAGCTATTATAATTAGGCAGATAAAATCTTATAGACCAGCAGTCGAGCAAGGAAGTCGAGATGACATGAAGAAGAATATTAAATAATTAGGTTATTTTGAAGCAAAAATGTAAATAAGTTACAGAACAAGAAATGAAAATTTTCAAAACATTTAAAAAATGTTAAGAACATTCCAGAGATTCGAGACCCTAATTAACTAATAGTAAAACTTATGAAAAACCAGTATTAGTACTAACACTTATAATTTTCGTTTCTTGCTAGAGGGAAGTTTATTTTAAAATCGCAATTATATTATACTACAAATTTAAAAAAACTGAATAAAAATTTTAAATGCTACAATTATTTTATTATACAATTTAGAATGGATTATTTAATTACATATTGCAGAACTTGCCGCGAATTTGGTGCGTTAACAACCGATGCCGGTCACGCCCGAATGTCTTAAATCCATCCCAGCCCTCTCGTATTGGAAGGTAGATGATAATCATTATGTCAAACAAGTCTCGGTGCTATGTAGAGATTATGACATTTATTTATTACAAGATTTATTACAAACTAGCGACCCATACCGGCTCGCTTGGATTTGACTTATTATATACCCTATACAAAAACCTTCCAGAAGAAATCCTCTAAATGATGGTAAAAACCACATTAACAGCTATTTCATAGTTTAAAAGAACTAAACGCACAAACAAACAGACAGAAATAGCGACTTTGTTTTATTTATAATATTTATAGATAACATAGATGTTAAAGATTTTTGAATTCTACAGTACCTTAAATCATCCTTCATTTGATGTGTTAAATGTATTAATGCATATTCTGCAGCATCTCTTAAGTGTTCGTCAGTGCTGGCCAGTAGTTCACACAACTTGGGTACTGCTCCCCCAGCCACCAGAACATCGCAGGCCTTTGAACCAGAACTGGACAAGTTACCGACTACCCAGGCGCATGTCACCTTCAAAATCAGAACAACGTGAAGCATTAGAGTCAGAGCCAAAATAAAACCTCAGTGAAAATTGTCTTAATCAATTTTTGTATTAGCCTTGTGTATTTGAATGAGTGAACAAAAATATCATTTTTGGTTGTGTCACAACTCACAAGGTTTTTGAAATTAAATGGAATATATGAAATCTAAATAACTTAAGCTTTGAGAGATTACACAATCATAAAACAACTATGACACATCCCTTTTTAAAGCCCTATAACTACCTAAGGAAAAATAAAATTCACTGTTTTGTTACTTTTAGCATGGCTACTATACATGTAATTTTTTTGAGGCAACATAGCAAATGCTAATTAGCCAATGGCTAATTGTCCCAATATTATGTGTTACAAATCATACAATCATTATTTACCGTAACTGTACCATATTCGGTAGTACTAAGGAATTTTTTAAGGTTTTTATTTTTTTGCGGGTAAACATTGGAATGGAAATGAAAAAAAACTTTTTTCCGGTATAAGTTATTAAGTTTGGATTGCTAGAAAAAAATTATTTTAAGGCTATGACGCGTATAACGATTAATAAATAAAAAAATTTCGAGACGTGCAAATGTCTCTAATTCGGTGGCAAAAATTTTAAGATGTCGCTAATTTGGTGGTAATAAGTCCCTAATTCGGTGGTATCGCGTTCAACAAAACAAATTCCCGATTTTCGAGTTAGTAAAAAAAATAGTTATATTTTATTTAAACAAAAAACAAAAACTATTTTTCCAGCAGAACACAAACATTTTTATTTATCAACCATTTTTGAAATTAAAACTATAATAACGGCGTATTACAAAGTTTCTCTTCGCCATTTTCAGTGACAAATATTAAAAATAAAATAACTTTCAATAGAATTTTGCAATAAAAAATAAAAGCACATTTAAAATAAGAATTTACTGACTATTCATTAAAATTTTCACAATTAAAATCTTCAAAAGCATAAAGGCCGCGGTTGTTACATAATTCTGGCGGCTTCAATTATTAAGTACATCAGTAGCATCATACAAGGGCGTCGCCAGCTTATCACTAAGGGGGGGGCAATGGGGCAATATTATGAAGGATAAAAAATATGAACGTCGAGAGCATGAAGCGTTACACTTTGGGTCTTTGCCTCGATGACGATTATAATAAGAACGGTTCTAATATCAATGTATAAAACTTCACAAGCCCTCGACAGCACAATAACTAAATCAAACTTTTAAACACAGTAATAATTATTTATTTTAACAAAAATAATATTTAATTAAAACATAACCTGCGGGAATTTTTTGCAAAACTTTCAACCACTTTATCATTAAAATTATTTATGTTTTTATTTATTATAGCTGTGAATGTGAATTTATTTACGTTTTGTCATGCGATGCGGAATTTATTAATAGGTAAGGATGTCAATTGCTCGCACTTTGGTCGCTTTGCGGCTAGCTACACTTGATCTCTAGGGGGGGCAACTGCCCCCCCCCCCCTGCCCCCCCTTGGCGACGCCCTTGGCATCATACACAAGTACGTCCTTTTTCTCGGCCCATCGCCAATTTTTCCCGCTCATTTGCATTGTGCTAACTTCATATTTCAACTGCGATTTTTCTCGGAGTATTTTTAGTACGATTCCGGGAAATTTTTCTTCCTCGTAAACGATCAGAACAAAATCACCAACAGCAATGGATTCAGACGATGCAATTTCAATATTCAGCGTCACATTTTCGTCCACTGAAATCTTCCTGCCTCTTTTTAACATTGATTTTCTTTGAGTTTCATTTTTCTGATTGAGTTTTCTCTTCCTCTTCCTCTCCAATACCTTTTCTTGTTTCATATTCTTCATCTCCTCCATTCGACGTTGATGTTCTATGAAATCTTCAGCGATGGCCACGGTAGGTATTACGCGTTTTACATTATTTCTAGGCTGACTAGTTTTGGGTGTCTCAAGCCACAATAACGCATTCTTGAAAGGCGTTGGAAAGTCCGCTTTTCTGGCATCGTCGGTTTCATTTTTCTTGGCGGTACAAGTTGATTTTGCAACGTCGTCTTTAATTTTATAAGTTGAGTTGGTCTCGTTGGGAGTCGCCGATGTTATGACTTCCTTAACCGCCGTTGTGAAGATGGACAACCCTTTGGGGTAGACGTGATCAAACTCCCATTAGACTATACGACAAATTCCGCAAATGAATTATTGTCAATGTTCATCAAATCTGATACGTGTAACTCAGCAGAAGTATCTAAAATGTTATTTGCGGCGAGTGTATCAGCGCTAAAGCTCAAATCATTTTCAACTGTCATAATTTCGCTCTCCGATTTTTCATGTAATTTCCTCCATAGGTGAAAGAGATTTTCATCCTTGTCCACACTCTACCTACACATTTCTCAAATGATTCGACTTTCAAGGGTCCGACATGCTCGTCAAATTTCTGAAGAAACTCGTCGACTGTTGTTTTTGAAGGAACATTGGAGTTACCGACTGCACTTGTCAGATCATTTGTGCTCTTATTTCTTGATGCCACATGTCGATGATAATTCGGAGCATTCGAATTAAAAGGATATAACCCACATGCACGAAATCCTTGTTGCACTGTGTCAACTGTCACAGCCTTAATGCATGTTTTGAGTAGCGGCGCAAAGTCATCACGTCCCAGTCGATTTCCGTTATTCTGCATCCTCCAATCATGAACTGCATTTTTCCATGCGGTTTTTAAAGGCCGAAAAACTGCAACGTCCATTGGTTGCATGATGTGGGTGGAATTCGGCAGCAGTGCGATCAAAATTATTCCTCTATCCTTGCAAAATTCACTAAGTGCCAAAGAGAGATGCGATGAATGCCCATCAATGAAAAGAATCACGGGAAGTTTAATTTTCTCTTTCACTAAAAATGGATAAAACACCTTGACAGTGTTCTCATAAAAACTTTGGCAAGTCATCCATCCATTATCTGACTTGCCAATCGCCCAATCCTTGGGGTATTTGTCTAAGATATTTTTTTGCATTCGTTTGTACGGAAATAATGAAAAAATTGGCATCAATTTTCCGTTTGCAGAGGCTCCCAGTCAAAGAGTTAAATTTTCTTTCTCGTTATTTCCCGAAGTGATGTATACTGTCTTAGTTCCTTTTGATGTCAAAACTCGTAGACCTTTCGGACACCAAAAGAATGCGGAGTCGTCGCAATTAAAAATCCTAGTTGGATCTTCTAAAACTTCGAGTAAATTATTTTCCTCCAGATAGTTGCTGACTCGCTCAAACCATGCTTATTTTCCTCCAGATAGTTGCTGACTCGCTCAAACCATGCTCTTATTTTTTCTTACGTTGCTGCAACTCGAGCAGTTGTTAGAACTTAAGCCACTCGCTGAGAAATTTCAGGGTGCCTTTTCAAAAAAACCTTCGTACCAAAGCCTCCCTGGTACACCATCTTTGAAAGTATTCTCCCAACCAAGTTCTTTTACGAGTTTTGTCACAGAAAAGATGAGCTGGTGTTTTGTGATAGGGAAGTCAGTATCAGCAAGTCGCTTCACCCACTTTACCAAATGATCTTCTGCAGCCGCAGTTAGCACAGTTGGTTTACCTGGTGCATCTTGGTGTGTGTATTTTTGTTTTTGTTCCGCAGGGTCTGCTCAGGTGTATGGTATAATTGTGCAGCTTTGTAGATACTAATTTTTTTATCATTTATTTCTTCGAGAGCTGCCGCCAGATCTTCTGGTGTATAGTTTTTGTTCGGCATATTTTTCCTGAAACATGGAACGTAGATGTTATGTAAATAAATTCGCAATCAATTAATGTTTTAAAATTGATTATAAAAAAAAATTAATGAATTAATTAACTTTGCAAAATCGACTAATTATTTTCGAAAATTCAGTGGCTTATAGCCAAATTACTAAAAAATTGAAGTTAAACTTTGTCAATGTTCACTTTAAAATATTAATTCTTACATTTAAAAACACTAGCACGGAATTAGCTCAACAGGTTATTTAGTCTTATATCATGATAAAAAAATTCGTAGGACTAATTGTTTATATTGATTCCACAAAATTAATAAATATCTGCAATCATGCGATTCCCTTTTTCGGTGGTGTACCACCGAAATAGGTACAACGCACAAAAATTTGGTTCCTTATTCCATGGCATAGAAAAATCAATTTAAAAGTTATAAAAACTGTCACCATAAATACAAATTTATCACCACTACTTAAGAGAGGTTTATACAATCTTAAAATGAATTTTTGGTTAAAGTACTTACGATATAATTGCAGCAGCCTTAGGAAAATACACTCCGAACATTGTCACTCTGTGAACGACATCTTGTGTACCGGCGGTCAGTCGCGTACCATTACATGGTATCAATGTTTCTCGCAGAAATTCGGTTTATAATGACGAAATCTACAGTA
Source organism: Zeuzera pyrina (assembly GCA_907165235.1). NCBI lineage: Eukaryota > Metazoa > Arthropoda > Insecta > Lepidoptera > Cossidae > Zeuzera > Zeuzera pyrina. Next base: position 23,807,808 of record OU015627.1, read on the forward strand.
TCAATTGAGAAAATATTAAATTTCATGCTACAATTTTTTATTCGCTCAAATATTTTACCAATTTCTTAATATTAAAGAATATATGTCAATACCACCGAATTACGTACTACCACCGAATATGGTACAGTTATGTAGTTAAATCCAGACAAGGCTATGGTGGTTCCCCACTTATCATAAGAAGTAACTATTAAGGGTCATTGAGGACATTCTGTAGGAGATCCAGAGCCATTCAACGTGCGCCCAGGACGAATATCCAAAGGAGTTTAATGGATGAAAGGCTCACATAGCCCACTCACCACCAGAGAACTGGGTAATGAAGACCATAATATGTATGTATGGACTTACAGACAATTGACTAGACATGTTATCCAAGTTAGCAATGAGGTATGAGCCACTAGCTTTGGCTACAATGGCTCCACTACGTGAGTCACCAAGAGACAAGTTGCAGATGCAACCAGCTGCTTCACACTGCTTGTTCACATCCACACCTGGAGACATTAATATTACTGTTGTTTAAAAAAACATACACATACATACATATCTACACTGTATCCTTAAAGAGTAAAGAGACAGAAAGGATGCAGTGTTAAGCATCGCAGTCCTCATATACTTCTTTCGCCTCCTCAAATGTCATCATTCTCCTCGCACTCTCACCTAAGTATGCGAGTGCTTTTGACGTTTACTATTAAAGCTATTTGGTCTTCATAAGTCATCCTTGGCTTCTACTACCATTTAATCTTGCTCTGTAGTTTTTTCCATCAATCTTTCATCACTAATTCTTATATAATAATCATTAATCATTCAGTAAAACAGTTGTTACAAAGGTATTCAATCAATACTAAAAAAAATTGGTCAAACATGAATTTAACACCCATACAGAGGATTTCATATGATTTTTATAGAATAGTCCTTTTTCTGAACTTCATTTCTGTAGATCTATTTGTATAAGACCTAGATCTCCAGAAATTAAGATCAGAAAATGACTTGTTGTATTTTTCATGTAATTTTAAGCTAACACTATGTAATCCTTTAAATTTTAGAATGTGAGAGGAATGGTCAGATAAGTCTGACCATTGGAGATAAGTAGATACTCAATTACCTATTTCTTTAATTCTTGTATAAATAAAGTAAACTCCAAAATTTAAACATGTAAGTGTCAAAACCAAAAATTTTGTTGTTGGGAATTTTAAACTAAATTTTTGTTTCAGTAACATTATAATATTTTTTGTTATATTGTGATTTATTGCTTAAAACTAATGCTACACTTACTATCTAACCTGATAACTCTCGTACCAACCCCCTCAAAGTACCATGAGTGTTCAGAACCAATTCTATGTTTTTCGTGTCTTCTACAAGTGCATTTTTTAAATTGCGGAGCTCAATTGCGCTGATCGAAGATTTAGTCTTCAGTTTGTTGGCTATTTCCTGAACGTAATCTGATGACATTATACTGCAAGATATTAAGAAGTTAGACAAGGACATAACTGTGTAACCAGCAGGCAATTAATATATTATGTATATATTAAGATTTCTGTAAGTTTGAATTACTTACGTTAACTTTCCCAAAGAACGACGGATATCTGTTTCTTCATCTCTATTTTGCCTGCGGTTCCATTTTAACAGATTTCTTGTGGTCTCTCTTATTACGTATACAGGTTTTTCTTCCATTTCTATTGTTTTAAATGGACCAGTGGTCATAAAATAATAAAATTTTATGAAATAAAGTATAGGTTACTCTATGAGTAAATTACAAAAATAATTCTATAAACAAAATTCGGACTTGAGATTAAACATTGACACTTGTTTTCAAAGAGAATGTAATATTCATAGATAATGTAATATTACTTTAACGCAATTACTACGCTTGTTTTTTTTATCTTTATGGCATGGTATTATCAAGTAGAATCACAAGTACATTAGTTTTTTCTTGTCGTAAAATTCCTCCAGTTAAGTAATAGTAGGCTTTACTAAAGTTATAAAGGATTTCTAGGAAGAGCGTGAGTACTTTAGCTACACACATTTATTTAGATTTACTCCTTTCTTTTCACCTATACAGAACTTTAAAACACAATATGCTATCACTTTTGTACTATAAAACTCCCGGATATGTAAAAAATAGAAAATCTAAACAAAATGTCAACCTTACTTCTCCCATTCCCGCCAAAAAAGTCCATTGACACTTTAACCAGAGAGATTTTTTTTTAGTACGGTTCTCCCTTGAGGGAAGGTAAATGGTTCTTTCTGTGCCCTTAAACATATCTTCAGTAGTAAATAGATAAATTCTTCTCATATTATTTCACTAAAACGTTGACGTATTACATTTTAATGTCTCTTGGTCTCTTGGAGCTTCTGGTGACAAATATATTGAGGCAGTCCTAGTCCTAGTAGGCTGACTTTTGACTACAACCTACGAAGAGTCTATATAACTTGTGATTTGTGATAATTTCGAATTCTAGTAATAGAGAACTTGCACGTATATACTTTAATAGTGTACATACTGTAACGATACACACTTAGTATAAACACACTGGACTAAAAATATTATGTACTAATAATAGAGGTAAATAAATTATGTCCTATAAATTCGTGCTTAAAAACAGAGTCCTTGTCCGTGAACTTGAACTTGATTTCACTTGAACGTGATTTAGTTCATAGCGCAAGAATGTTTTCTTTAAAAAATCACCTCACCATGTCCACAATCAACCTCAGAAAGCTTTCACGAATACATGTTAATAAAATATTTACCGCTAAAATACATACAACGGCTGTGTGATAAAGTGACGTCGCTACTCGATGATTGTGTTTGAAATTTCCGTTTCACTTAAGTAGCTAAAAAGTAAGACATTTTGTAAAAACTTATAATTTTTCAATAATCTTTCAAGGAAGCATTTTCTCCAGGAAATTACGTTAATGAGTTATAAACTTAATATTGTGTCTTTGTAATGTTATTGCGAGTTCTCTATAATTGGTGAGGTATCAACCAAAGTCAGTCAGTCGTCGCGCCTGTGCCTGAGGTGGAGATCAATCTGCGGTAGTTGTAGTCATGAGAAGGCTTCAATTTTGTGTAGAAAAGTTGTTTAACAAGTAATTTCATATCGCTTCAAACTTGGTGTAGTAACTTCTTACGTCATTGTAACGACATGTTGTATCGTTAATATTGACAACTACTGATATTAACTATTACAGTAAGTATGCGTGACATCTGGGGGTTATTCACAAACGTCGGAAACTTTCCGTGGCAGAAAGGCCGATCGCCGAAAAGCATAAATTCAATCTGACGGCTTGGATTTGTGAATACGACTATATATAATATGATATACATATATATAATATAAATGACAAGCAATGACAGCTTTCTAAGCGGCAACTGAGGAAGTTTATTGTTTAAGATAATGTGTAGTTTTAAGTTTGTAAATATTAACATATGTATGTACTTTTTTGTTATTAATAAATTCGTGTTATATCTTATATACATTCAGTCAAGAAAGTATATCGGGAATGGATGATTTGTTTATGGTTCCAAATTCAATTTTTTTGTTGTTGTTGTTAGATTGGCACAATTGTTTTCCATTTTAGCGCGGAGTTTGAGTTGCATCTGTTATTTAGATTAAATACAGTGCTGTTTCTAGTTATATCATTCTAGTGTATATTGCGAATTTCATAATGGACAAAAACATCGAATAAAGAATTTGTCTTAAATTTTGCATCGCCAATGGAATTTCGTGTTCGGAGTCACTGAAAATGTTACAGAAGGCTTACGGTGAATCGACTTTATCAAAAACACGTGCTTATGAGTGGTACAGCGGTAAAGTAAAGGTAAAGCGGTCGAGATTTAATTGAAGATTTGTTTCGCTCTGGTAGGCCATCAACGTCTGCAACTGAAGTTAACATCGCAAAAGTGAAGGAAATGGTGACTGAAAATCCTCATTCAAGTTTGAGAGAGATAGAACTTTCTGTCTCACGAGTCGATCCGTACCATTTTAAATAATCACTTGAGTATGAAACATGTTGCCGCTCGGCTAGTCCCAAAAGACCTGAATTTTCTTCAAAAACACGATCGCATAAGAGTCGCTGAGGACATGCTACAATGAGTCAATTCCGACCCAACATTCATGAAACGCATTGTTACAGGTGACAAGACGTGGGTTTACGAGTTTGACATACAAACTAGACAACAAGCTTCGGAGTGGCGCCTTCCAGCTGAACCAAAACCGAAAAAACCATGCCAAAGTCGATCAAAAGTCAAAGTCTTGACTGTTTTCTTTAACTATCGCGGTGTTGTGTACTCGAAATTCTTGCCGGAAGGTCAAACGGTAAATAAAGAATATTATTTGGGCGTTATGCGGCGTTTAAGAGAGCAAATTCGACAAAAAAGGCCAGATTTGTGGAAAGAAAATTCTTGGATTTTGCACCACGATAATGCGCCTTCGTACAAGGCCATCATTGTGAACGAATTTTTGACCAAAAACTCAACAAATACCATCGAGCAACCACCTTATTCACCAGATATGGCTCCAGCTGACTTCTTTCTTTTTCCTAAACTCAAATTACCACTTCGTGGCGCCCGTTTTCATTCGGTAGAAGACATAAAGGAGATTCGCGGCGAGCACTGAACTCAATTCTGGAAAAAACGTTTAAAAAATGTTTTGATGATTGGATTATTCGTTGGCGTAAATGTATCGTTTCTGAAGGAGCATACTTTGAAGGTGACAAAATAAATTTGGATGAATAACTAACATTTCATGTATTATTGATCTTTACCCGGTACTTTCTTGACAGAGTAGTATGTTTTGCGTTTAAAAACGTTTCATTAATGAGTGGAAGAACAGATATAAAATATTTTTTTTTACAAAACTATTTTTTTTAAACGTCCATACACTGAACATTATGCTCGTAAACTTGATCGACATAATATTTCGTCAGTAAATGCGCGAGAGCGTCTCACACCGTCCGACGACAACCGCGGCGCACTCGCGACTGTTGTATGCCGAGAAATGCCGAGATTTCGAGGCGCGTCGTTTGGGAGCGTTTGTATGAAGATAGAATACTGTATGCTTACTTGTATGTAACATAGGTAAATGAGACAATAATAAATTGATTTTTTCAAGTACATAATCAAGGTGTAGAACGAACAATGAAATACTGCCATGCATGTTAAATGAATAAGTCAAAAACTAAGATCATGACAAACATCCCAGAGGCGAAAAAGCACCAGCTACTTGTAGGTGTCGTCGAAAGTTGAAATTAAATACACATTTATTTAGCTCTAAGATAGATTATTATAAAGTAATATGAATCTCTATCTATATCAGCCCTTGATGCGCTCGTCTTTGGACATGGGCCTACGCTCTGTCTTTCCTTTATTTCTGTCTACGTCTGTCTATCTCACGCCACTTTCTTCCACTTCATGTCCGCCTATTGTCAGATGCCATCCATCCATTTCCGAGATAGTCTACCTCTTCAGCGGGTGTTAGCGCGGGGTCTCCACTCCAAAATCTTTTTGCCCATCGACCGCAGTCAGTCCGGCAATGCGCCCTGCCCATCTCTACTTCCGGCGCTCAATCTCCTCTACCACGTCTCTACCTTTCGTCTTCCGCCTGATCCATTCATTCCTTTTACGATGTATGAACGTTATTCCAAGCATCAGTAGAGTTCAGTGCGAGTTGCTGCCTCCATTCCATCCGTGAAAACTGGCAGTACACACTGATTAAACACTTTCGTTTTAGGTGTTGGGGAATCTTTTTTGATCGGAGGATCGAGCTGTTTGCTCCAAAAGCCGCCCATGCTTGTGCGATACGTCTTTCAGACTCTGCCATTTGGTCTTCCAGGCCGTGGGTGATTTCATGAACTAAGTAAATACAATGGTCGACGACACCTACAAGTAGCTGGTCCTTTTTCGCCTCTGGGATGTTTGTAATGATCTTAGTTTTTGACTTATTCATTTGACATGCATGGTAGTAACCGTACAAATAACTTTGTCTACGAAACTTATAGCCTTGATTAGCAAGATATTAAACCCATCGAAAGTGTCCGGTTGTTTGGATAATATTGTAGAATGATCATCAGTACATAAATAAGTATAATAATTTTCAGTTATGACATAAATGCAAATGATTTTCATAAGGTGTCAGTGATGTCTGTCAAAGAAATTCACCACGAAGGGTGTCCTGTAACAGTTGATTCGAGCCTGTACGGACCGATCTCTTGAAAATGTATTTGAGCACTTTTAATGGCCGATATTTTCCAAAGTTACCATTTTCAAATAAAGAATTTGAATTAAAAAAAAAATTCAAAGTTTATAATCCCTAAACATTCCTACTTACTATAATTTATATACCCATTACCTACCCACAGAAAGTCATGTGGGGCACAACTGCCTCACATGACTTTCTGTGCAGTGCTGTGTGAAAAATTAAAACAATTTTTTTTGTAAGATGAAATAATATTTATCGTAACATCGTAAAAGTATTTAACCTCGTCGTCTATACTCTGTTGCCATCTAATCGGAAAATCGTTTACACCTTTTCCAATAGAACTCTGGGGACTAGAACTCGACAAACTACGTATGCCAACGTCAAACCATGCCGCTAATTCCTTGGTAGTTTGATACGGATCAGCTTCCGCTATAACCTTCAATTTATCGTTATTTACCTTAGTGGCTGGGTTTCCTCGTGATTCATTCTTCAAGTCGTAGTTGTCACAACTAAAGCGGTAAAACCAAAAATGCACGGTGCGTTCGTTAGGCGTATCCTCCCCAAACTCAGCATTGACATTGAACGCGTATTCGAAAATTACACTGATTTTCGCTGTATCCATAAAAACAATGAGCGTAACAACCGCGACGTTCGGCGTTCCGTTCTCTTTGACTACCTCGTTAAGGATACAGCGTGAAGCTATGTATGTATGTAAACACAGTTGAAAGTCGAATAATCAAATATCATGATATTTTTAAATTTAAAATGTAATAGATTATGTTTGAAAACAGTTTCACTCTGAAATTTTTCTAAAAGTTTCCCTTACAGGTTTAAGTTTAATTCAAAGTGCCAGTACGTTAAAATGACGATTTCACAGTTAGGTTAAACTGTTGATTTGATTCTTTTTGGATGGTTTGGGTGTGCACATAAGCTTGTTGGGTAGATGTTTCAAAAATTCAATTCGAAGTTTATGGGTAAGCGTGCGTGTTTTGATATTCTAATTTCTTTTCCTATTGGAATTACCTATAAGTTGCCTATAAGTAATTAATTATAAATATTAAATAAACTTGAATTTTTGTTTTCTTTGATTGTCAATTAATAAACAATTGAAAAAAAATTGTTTATTGTTTTATTCTAGATACTTGGACATTTTAAACATGGTTAAAATGGAGTTTTTGGCGGGATTTTATGGAGAGCGGTTGGGCGTTTATTTTAATTATTTCCAAATGGTTCTAGTGGATATTGTGATGTCAAATTAACGTAGTTTTGCGTCTCAAGTATCTACGCTGTTGTGTTGTTATGTGAAATTATTGAAATATGTGCCTATTTAGTAGAGTGATGTTGAGATTTTTTTAGTGGTTTAGTCTGCTTCAGCGGATCCAATTAGAAAGACTACCTCAATGTATTTGTCGCCAGAAACTCCAAGAAACATCTAAAATGTATTACGTCGACATTTTGATGAAATAATACGAAGAAATTATCTATTTATTACTGAAGGCGTCGGTTGTATGGGCTAAGATCTCCTAAGATTACCTTCTCTCCTAAGGGACAATCTTTCCAAAAAAACATGATTACAAAAAAATTCACACCTGCCATGACGCTTCTAAACTTTATGCTTGACCTCAGATCAAATTTATTTTTGATCTGAGGCTTACATTAATCTGGCCGATGCATGTTCTTAGTCTATTAATGCACTTAAGATAGTTATACAGTTTAACTGTAGCTGCTGTAAAACTTCAGTGAACTTTAAATGACATTATTCTATCCTAACATCCAGGTAAACGAAAACTGGCACAGTAATGAGGTTAGAAAGTAGATATTCAGAATAGCGGAGTCAAAGGCCTGAGAAATTCACACAAAATTTTACAGTCTTACAGTATACAATAATTTAGTTTAAAGCTCTCTTTATTTGATTGTGATTGTATCGCAATCTCACTCCCATTTCCGAAGTAATTAATAGCGAGATTAATGTATCTGCTCCGGCCAGTGTTGCCAGTTTCACAGATTACACTCCTTACGTCAGCAATATCGCCTGCTAATCATGCGGACTGATGAATTACATCGGATTTGGGCGAAGATTTAGTGTTTATCCAGTCATGATTGAACCCCCGGTCCGCGTTGTGCCCAGAATTTTTAGTAAAAAGCAAGGGGTTTTCTGCGTGATTGCGCGGTTCGAGTCGAGTGGGCGCATTAACTCGACGTTCGGGTTGTCATTAATCAATTTCCCGGTTTTGTTACGAAAATCTTGTGTAGTGGATGTTTTGCTTGGTTCTATAGTTCAGGTATAATTTGTTAAGAAACTACCAACTTAGTGCTTTTTCGCAGTAACTGAATACTATCTGAATAGCTATAAGGCTTTGGTTGAAAAGAAAGATTAAAAGTAAAAAAAATATTTGGCTTTTTTGGCGTCGAGAAAGAAATCTTCGTAATAGCTGATGCCCTTGATGATATGTGGGCCTCTTATTATCTTAAAGCCGCTGCGGTGGTGGTGGTTCTAGGCGTATGTCAGCTGGGCTCCTGATGCCCCATTAAAGTCCAAAACACGTCTTGAGAGAGCTAAGTGACTCTCTCCAACATCCTGACAGTTCTGGTGCAGTGTGATCTACGCGCACTGTTGTACTTCTCAAATGACGAAATGCGATCAAATGCACGCAATGTTTGGAGCACTTGACCTTCCACGTATCCGAAGGCCTCTCTTTAGTCACTTTGAGCAGTAGGTGAGGATATCGGTCCTATTACATTATTTTTTAATTTCCGTATCTTGCCAACAATCTGGTGTTGCAGACTCCAAGTGGGATCGTTCCTTTCTCGTTCCCACGCAAATCTCCTTTCGTCATTACGATTTCGCAGTAGGAGAGTATGACCTTCCATGATTCCTCATCAACTAATTACTAATAGGTAGGCAATAGAAGGTACAGTTCAATACACTTTAATATCAAAAACTTTAACACATCCATGCTGGGACAAAAATATTATAAAAACAGATAATACTTTTTTCATTCGTCAGAGATTCTGAAATAATCAAGAACCTACTTGGCGACCGAGTTTTGCTCGCTGATTGCACCTACCCTAAAAAAAAAAATAACCACATTGCAGAATTCGGATCTGCACACTTGGGCGTGGTCACTATAGACATGGTGCTATTGAGAAGGTAAGCTCTATTGTAAAATTACCGACCAATACCAATTACCACGTACAAGTTCATAGAAATCGTTAGAGCCGTTTTCGAGAACGCGATTACAAATATACATAAATATTGCTCCTATTGCCAGTTTGGATTGTTAATAATATAAGAATAATATAGAATATAAGAATAAAGCTCCATTGGTGTGTATTCTCATTTATATATTTATTCAGCTATTACCCGTGTGGAATTAAAAAGTAGCCTGTTCTTCTTCGGGGCATAATCTATTTCCATTCTTTTCATCAAAATCGGTCAAGGAAGGAGGACATTTAAATGACAATAACTTTTTAGTTCTCATCTAATTTCAATGGAACAAAGCGTAAATGTTGCTCCTAGCTGAGTTTAATCTACCTTTGAAAACCGCAAGAAAATTCATTGAGTAATTTCGGAGATAAGCGTGTATATGCAGACAGACAAAAATTTTAAAAATGCTTTTTGTGTTTTGTTACTCTTTTTTTTTATTGCCCGCAGTCATTTTTGATAAATTTATTCAATGTACAGACTACATACTGCTTTATTATAATATGTCTATACATAAATCTATATTTAATGTATCATATATGGGCTGCATATAAATATATATAAGTATTTTAAAATGACAAGTTCAGCTGACCACCGATGGATCGCCGGTCAAATGCTTTTACAGAAGATTATTTATTAGACGCTAATAGGACTGTCCACAATAGACTAGAATCTAGTCTAGTATTAGTTTTGAGAGCAATCATCTAGTCACTAGATGATTGCTCTCAAAACTAGTATATTTTATACAATGTATTAAAATAACGAAAAATTTTGAAAACAACTGCAAAAAAACTACTTGAATTTGAAAGACTAAAATTGAGTTATTTTGTTTTGAATTTTATTAGTGGGAACAGAGTGGGGACAAGAGAGAGGAGTGGTGGAAAAAAATCATATTCAGGTTATCATTAAGTATGAAACGAGCATATAAAAGCGTTAGTTCAAAACCGAAAATGAGAGGTAACTTTATACGTATCTTACAATATCAACAGATTTTATTTTACAGGTCTATATAGATATATTTATCCAATAATGGTGTTATTGGGTTTTGAATTTCAATAGTGGGAACATAGTGCGGATAAGTTAGAGGAAGATTGCATTCCATAGCTGTGACGTCACGATAACACGGAGACTGCCAGCGCAGAGGACAGAGATGGAACTTATCTCCACCCTGTTCCCACTACAAAAGCTTAAAAACTCTTATGTTTTTTATTGTATTTCGAATATGATTTCACAGTTTTGTTAATAATAACTGAACCCATCTTTTAATTAGGTTATAAAAAAATAGTTATCTATCCTATTGTTGCCACATATTGGTTTTCTTCCTCGACAAGTATTATATCTTCATACAAACGCTCCCAAACAACGCACTCGAAATCTCGACATATCTCGACATACGACAGTCGCGAGCGCGCCGCGGTTGTCGTCGTACGGTATGAGACGCTCCCGCGCATTTATTGACTAAATATTATGTCAATCAAGTTTACGAGCACAATGTTCAGTGTATGGATGTTTGAATACATCTATATCGAAACCAGAAATATTTTTCTATTGCTAATTTGTAGGAAATATATTATCATAATGATCTAGTTAATTTATTGCTGATTTTTAATTATACTGCACATAAAAAAGCATTTTTTTTGTTCATTTCCACCATACTAACTCACAAACTTTTGAAACTAGATATAAAATACTAGTAAAATTATATAAATAAAAACGTATTAAATTTGCAATAATATAAAATGAAAAGATAATATGACAATTTAATAAAACATTCAGTCCAAGTCAGTAGCCCTATTGCGTGTTTACGTACGAAACGACCGTAGGTAATTATCTCTAGGACACTGCCGAGATAGCATACTGTATGCTTACTTGTACTGTGACAATATTCTAGAGTAATTAACATTAAAACTTTTCACGTGAAGGAAAATAAAACAAATTTTAGCCATAATAGCTTGTAATAGACATTTTCCGTTTACCCATATTTCACACTTTGTCTGGACATTTTCCCTTTCAAACACCAGAACCTTAGTTTTGTTCACATTCATATGAATTTTTTTCACTTCACAGTCTTCTTTAATGCTCGTAACTAGTGTCTGCAACTGCGCTTCTGATGGTGCTATAAACACAGCATCGTCAGCGTACGAAAGGCAGTTTACCACTGTACCATTGCATATCCTAGCATTCATTCTACCTTTCAATGTCTGGAGGCAACTGTCCAAATACAGCACGAATAGCCAGGCAGACATCACGCAGCCCTGTCTGACATCTGAACAGACTTCGAACCAGGACGACTAGTCACCATCTATCCTTACACAGGCTTTGTGGTCTCGATATAATGACCTCACAGCCTGCAGTAAGGGGCCCTCCACGCCATATTCAGGCAGAAGACTCCGTTAAACGAAAACATTTTCATTTGCACGATTTGAAAATATAAAAAGTTGCTTATGTACGCAAAGATAGCAAAATTAAATAATAACATTATCACAGTTGTTCATATTCACAAGCTATGTTTGCCTTTAATTGAGTCTACAGTCTGGCATTCTATTTAAAAAGTTTGTAATAACTTTTTTTAGATATAGGCCTGTTGGCGAACCATTTAAATAAATAAATAACGAACTAGATAGACAATGAGCTAGTAAACTGTCCAATTGGCTCTGCTTTGTCACGAATTAGAAGTCACGTGTGATTTTGTGGAGTCATGATGCTCTGTCCATCCGGAATTCAATATGGCGTGATATTACGAGTGTATTGTCTTTAGGTATCCACATATCATAATATAAAGCCACACATATGTTACCATTTACAGAACAAACGCCTCGCCGATTTGTTAAATGAGGTATCGTTAGAATGGCAATATTCCGGCGGCGGGGAACATCATAAATCCAATATAGCGGGTGCCCCGAAATCTCGAATTTCAAATTAATGGTAGTGTTTTGTAGGTACATCTATTTGGGTCATTCCTTTGGGTAACATTGATGGTGGGACTCTATGTAGTTTCAATTGCTTTTTTGTGGGTAACAACAAAGATTAGTGTCTGGATATTCTCGATTTATTATATATATATAAACGTACATAAATATTATTTACTTATATTTTACGTTAATTAAGTTTTCGTTATATTATAATTATGGCTGTAGCAGAAGTTCAGTTTCTTCGTTAGACAGAAACAAAAGCCACATTTGCAGCTTTGTCTTACATTCGTGACGTGATAGGAGACTTTTGTTTAGTTTTTTATTAATTTTGTTATACATATATGCACAAAGATATGCCTGTGGTCTTCTGGCATGTGCAGTACGGCATTTATTATGCTTATAAATATTTGGGATAGTCCGCTTGCAGTGATAAGATTCAGGATCGAAGTTAATATATCTATGTTGTTTTGTTATTATGGTTACAATATATAGCTGCCTGACAGTTAGGACTTGTCACTTTTGATATAGCATCTGTGTGGAAGATCGGAAGGGGCTAAATCTTTGAGCCCTTTCCAAGTGTATCATGTAGCTCTTACACGCACCTCCCCATATTCCCACACAGTAATCAATAACTGATTGAGCAAGCGCATAGTATTTACCTTACGTAGCAGGTTAAGATCAGCGACATGTCTAAGGTTTTTGAAAACCCATAGACGAGTTGAGAGAAAGGGGGTAGACTGAAATATGTGCTCTCGAATATCCACCCGCAGTCTCGCCAGTTGACCTGTGAATATGGTGCTTGCAACAGCATCGAAAGATTGGGAAACTCAAAATATTTAATATCGCGGTAAGAACCCGTTAATTTATTTGTTATAATTTTGTTCTTTGTCTAGCATTATAATTTAAATATTTTTTATCCTTGTCATGTTCATGTAACGAATCAAAATGACGTAAAAAGCTATTTAAATGTATTACTTGAATAATACTTTAAGCACGAAACATAAGATTGAATCTCAAATATTTTATTTTTACAAACCTCGTTTCTATGGCAAGCAAGCGTCTTTTACGAGATTTTACAGCCTTATGTTTTGGGCGTATGGTTTACTTTAGATTAACACAACATTGCCGATAGTACTGTACGATATTAATAATGTATATGGCAATTCGACAATAATTTGTTGAAATTTTATAGAAGATTGTGAATCCAGTTCTTTGTTTATGATCGAAGATGTTTTCATTACAAAATTACTCAAACGTCGTCTATAAGCTTATTGGTCTCTGTATCTTGTCATGCTCAGTACATATGCAATGCCTTTATGATACACGTGCGACACTTCTCACCTATGTACGTCTAGAAATACAAGTAGATTCGTGAGCACTCATAAATACCTTCGCATCCAACCTGTCTCCTTAATCGGACGCTTATCCCTTGATAAAGTGCCTTTCGTATTAAATTATTGTATGTAGGTATACTAGTTGTTATTTGCGACTTCGTCCGTGTGAAATCCAAAAAATTAGACTATTTCCTGCCCCAGAGCTTATGCTATCTCCATTCATTAAAATTTGTCCAGCGTTTAACCGTGTACAAAGTTCAATCGACCCAGTCTAATTTAAAATATTAATAAATTGAACAATATTTGGACTCAATTTTACAGTCGTATTCTTTCCCATATAAAAGTTTGATTGAAGGTCAAACGTTCCCTTTTCCTCCTCAAAATGTAAACTTCCAAAAATCACAAACTATCATCACACCAAATTTCATGCTTCTAACTTTAGAAGTTTTTGAGATTTAGCCAGTGAGTTAGTGAGTGAGTTGTATTTGGCGTTTATATACATAGGTGTATATTACATACATAGATATAATACGTATTTGCATTATGTATTTATTAGATATTATATTCTTGCTCAATATAATCAACGCATTAATCGCATGAGCTATATTCTGAGTATCAGCACGTCCCAGCTAATGTAGCTTCTAAATAGTGTTGTTATTACTTTCTTAAATAGTTCCGATCGAAAATACGGTAACTTGTATCGAAAACGATTTATAGATTGGCGGAAGATTATACCCACCAATATCATAGTGTAACTATGAATATTAAAACTGTGTCAATATCGTAATTATGAATATACTCGCCTTTGAACTCAGGAATTTCTGATACGGTTAATTTTACGTGATAAAATTTTGTTGATATCGATGCGATTTCGATGATAGTTGAAAATTGAAATGGATTGAGTTAATAATTGTGAACAAAGTAGTCATTTACATTGTAAGTATCAAAATTATTAAAATTAAAGCAAAAAACCAAATAAAAAAAATTGTAGTTTACGATTCAGCCGAAAGTTCGGTCTTCAGACAGTTATATCACTAATATCAGACGACGCGGGCGCGTCATTTCTATTTTAATTCACAGCCAGCTATATGTTTATTTGTGCTTGCATAAGTTGTTTCTGTAATATAGTATCTAAGTACAATCATAATAGTCACAATAAAATATTGACGTTATAAATATGTAGTAATATTTGATGTGCCCGCGGTGAATATTTGAATCCCGTCAAAATGAGTTCAGTCGTTTCGGAGATCAACTCGGGCAAACAAACAGGCAGATAAAAAATTAGAAAAAAACGCATGAGTTTTGGTTACGTGTACCTAAGTAGCTGGAGAAACAATATTTATTTCGAAATCACGGACCGATGCTTCAGTTTCGTTTATTCGTATGGATATAGATTAACGAGCCAATCTTTACAAACAATGCTAAATATTATTCGCCCTTTCCATATGAAGGTGGTACCTACAGAAGATGATACCTGACTGAGTTTCTTGTTAGTTCTACTCACTGTCCAAGTTTTCTCTTTGAACCGAACTAAAGTAGATCGACTAAATTGATTTGAGTTTGACTTTGAAGATACAAGATGGCAGGGCCGACAGCAAAGTTCTGTAGTATATTTTTTATCTTTAAATAACTTTTTTATATTTGTAGTGTACAGGTGCGAAAGGGAAACAAGTACTCTGTCCTCCCCCACGCACGAGTGACAGCGCCACAACGGCGGCTGTCTAGATAAAGGAAATAATTACCTACAAGCTGTCTCTTTGGTTGCGGACCGCCGCAGGGAACGGACGTGTATTAGAGAGCAGAGTGCAATGGAGCTTACAGACCATACTATACGGTACAATATTACTAGGGATATATGTTATTGGGGCTAAATTACAGTACTTCCATTGATTAGAAATCATTACCGACTTATCGATGAACGTTCAAGTGAATGTCTGTATTATTTCTATTTCTGTTCCATGAGAAAAAATAAAATAATAGCAAAATATTAACACATTTCATCCAACCGAAAGTTCGATATTCAGACTATTAGTTACATCACTAACACCAAATGACGCGGGTTTGACATTTCTAATCCGCAGCCAGCTAGACGTCTAGGTACCTATTTGTGCTTGTATAAGTTGGTCCTTGAGTATGGTAAGCACAATCAGTGTAAATTATATCACTTATTAGGTTCGTGATTATTTCATATGATACCACTAAAATTGCGATCTTACTAATGATTTTTAGTGTTCCTTTCTTGAAACTGAGAAAGGCACTTATGGAATCATCTCGGTGTCCATTCATATGTCTATTTGTCTTTTATTATAAAGATAGAGCTGATTTAAAAAGACGAAATAGTTACAAGTATTAGCTGATGGAAATCTCGAAAGCACTCGCATACTTCGACCAAAGTGTGTATGGCAAATTGAGGAAGTAAAGAAGTACGTACGGATGCTTAGCACTCCAACGTCTCTGACTACCCCTTTAAAGTAACAGCGTGAAGATATTAATGTCTGTAAGTATGTACAGAGTAATGACAATATACTATATTATTCGAATTCTATCAATAACTTTTTTGAATGATTTTCTAATTTTAGAAAAAACGAGCAAAATGTCTAAAAATGTCTATTTTAGATTCAGAGAAAGCTAGCCACGCCACGTAGTTAATCATTGGAATAAGCTGAAATATACTAAATAATGAATAAGTATACAGACGGGCCCATTACTGTTTTGATATAAATAAATATGTACCTTGTTAATTATCGTTTTTCTCAAGAACAACATTGACCTCATTTTGAGGCAGTTCAGAAGCTAATTCTGAAGTCCACGTCTTGTTTGGACTACCAAAGGTATTTACAACTGTTTTAAATTGCTGATTACGTTAAATAAATAGCATATCTATGTATGTCTAATTTTATTCTCATTCTTGCAAATAAGTTATTAATATTATTGTACGAGAACGGGCGTACCCGGGGGGAGCAAGGGTAGGCAGCTGGATCTGGACTGCCGCTCCAGGGCCCTTTTTCTTCTTTACTCATATACATTTATCTGGTTAATATGTTTATGTTTAAGCATGCTTAGACACATAAATGACAAACTCAAAAACTACAGGGCAAATTATCCAGCTGGTTTTATTGAGTAATTTTGTTGCTCGCTGTATACGCCTTATTAGGACTTGTTATTATCTTCTTGAAAGCGAGGTTTAGCCAAGACTAATCGCCGGCGTTTGCTTTGTCGTTGTTACATCCTGCTCAGCTAGCAAAAACCAGCCACAGATTTCAAAACTCGTACATCGCAGAAGTTACTGAATTTTATGTATTAGAGGAGATCGCGTTCGGAAGCCGAGCTGTACTCTCCCTATTCTACAGATCTTTCTTGCGTCTTTGTCAGTATGAATTTAATTTTTGAACCGGTTAATTTTCCTAGTATGAAGCGTAATGTGATAATATTACATGTTATCATAAACTTAGTATATACATGTAACGTAAACTTAGTATATACGTACAGACGAACATACAGCTCGTTGACGCGTGATGATTTTTTATTTGTCAATGTCACCTATGAAATGAATAATTCCCTTTGATTATTGCGATCAAGTAAACAGAAAATAAGATATTAGCAGACAAAATAGAACCTTGACGGACCGAGATGGTTCGCTGCTAATAATTTACTACTGAATACACAAAAAACCAATTATGTCAAGTTTTCCGTATCCACTGTATCGATAATAGATTAGAAACGAGTGCGGAACAATTAGCGAAATCAACTACTTTTCTTGATTCAACAGTAGATAATAAGTTGCAGTGGGCGGACCATATCGGGACTTTGGCTATGTTTTTTTTTGTTTGTTTCTGAGACGTAATTAAATCCCCGCGGACACCCAGCCGGACTCTACGCCGACTGGGTAGCGTCGGACTCGAACCGACTAAACAAAACCCCTCTTTGCTGTTAGCCCTAGTGGCTTTTACAGTGTCACAGGTCGCGTTGGAGCGAGCGCTAAAGACGCTCTGTCAGGTGGTCGACCGCCTGAGGGTTCCTCCAGCCGAGGGATGCCTCGTATGGAGGGCGAACCTCGGGCTCAAGGCGTCGCCAGAGGAGCTTTCCACAACTACGTGCATCTTATCGGGCTTCCTATTCGGGTGAGGGCCGGGTCTCTAACGGACCCGGCCGGCAAGGCGGCTGAGGGCCGGTTAGTGTGCCTAGTGTTCCGTGTGGCAGTTTACAATGTGGCCCGCGTGTGTGCGTGTAGAGCTACGTGAATGAGCTCAGTTCGGCAATATGTACTATTAGACGCATTAGACAGTTGGCAGATGTGGCTACGGCTAGGCTGGTGTACTTCGCATATTTCCATAGCCTTATGTCTTAAGGCCTGCTACTGTGGGGATCAGCGGCGCATATGAAATCTTTATTTTACAAAAGAGGGCAATACGTGTGTTAGACGCTTCATTCTCCAACAATATCGGCTCGGCGGTAGTAGGTAATAAATAGCACAATCAATATGATACTTTTTAATTTTGCATACTGGCATCACAATTTGATATTTTTTAAATTTGTATGCTGGTATCAATTAATTTTCTATGGAAGTGATTATTTGAATTTTGTATAAAAAGGGCGGGTAACGGGGTAACGGTGTCAGTTGATCTCTAATTTTTGTAAAGCGAAGATCTCATAAAAGCTCTGCACGAGGATATTCGTTTTATTCTTTTTGCAAATTCACCCTTCTGTTACTGCTATCTAACAGTATGAACGCACGAGAGTCGCTGAGAGATCGTCTCAAAGACATTGATGTACTCACCTTACCCTCGTTATACATCTATGAAAATATAATACATACTAAAAAAATATAGATCTATCTAAGGCGTTATTAATGGTATGGAAAATCGTGGTCGTGATCACCTAGTTGTTCCTAAATTTAAATTACAAAAGTCGAATGATTTATTTTTGGGCAATTTTCGTTTTTATAATAAAATTCCTCAAGAAATTACTCAATTAACAGAAAAGAGATTTAAACTCGTTACTTATTAAACGCACATTGATTGAAAAATCATACCACAAAATTAGCGATTTCATTGAATGAAAAACAATAGTTTGGAAATAATCCTCTCTGCACATGCATTTATTGGCTTTATGAATATTGTATTTTAAATAACTATTGTAAACGATGTTGAAAAAATGATACCTGACTGAGTTTCTTGTCGATTCTTCTCAGTAGCCAGGTTTTCTTATTGAACCAAACTGAAGTAGATTTGACGTTAAAAATACCTTGCAATTGGGTTTACTTGAATCAATTGATTTGACTTTGACTATCACAATCTCATACAGAACACGTCACTATTATTGTAAAATACAGTACTTCCTTGAAATAAAACAGGAATAACACAAAATAATGAAATAAATCAACAGCGTTCTCCACAGCGTGACGACTTTAGACGACCTGTCATTCAAAAAGTATTATAATAGCGTCTCGTTTGCTGTCCCTTTACTACTCGTGCCACTATCGTAAAAGATACATTCTCACTCGCACTCTTTGTACGTCTATACGCCAGTTTATGCATGTCAACTCTATTGGTCGCTTTTATTTATCGTTAAACGTTTTTACCGCCACGGTTTACTGTCCACGGTACAATAGGGAAATAAAATGTATGCAGTTTTGTATGGAGACGCTTTTAAATTTCCCTCCACGATAACGTCATGCCATGGACGTTGAAAAGCGTCTTTTTCTCCCAAATAATAGGGAAGCATTTTGCTTACCTATTGTATCGTGGACGGTAAAATCGCGGCGATAAAACGTTCAGAGGCAAATTATAAATGCGGCCATTTTGCTTTTTAATTTTATACGAAAAAATTTTTTAAGAACACAAACTGAATTAAAAAGAACTGACAAGTACAAAATAATTATTTACTAATCAAAACTTAAGTACAAAATAACTTTATAAATACGATACAAATACCGGTACAATTTTTTAAAGTTACTGAAGTACCAAGCCTAGCAAACTAGCAGACTTTCTGTTGGTGCACATAGATTTGGTACCAACTACAATAATTGTTAAAATTATTATTATGTACATTACAGGTATTTGTATAACATATTGTGTAGTTATAGAACTATACAATATATGTGTATATTTATAAAGTCATTTTTGTACTTGAGTTTTGATTAGTGAAGGATAATTATTTCGTACTTTTCAGTGTTTTTGCAGTCGAAGTTTTTCTTTTCTTTCCTTTACAATATATTTTTAAATATAATGATGACCTATGTATGCCCTTAGGGGTGGAACACAGTGAATTGAAATATGTATTATAACAGCATGCCTGTGATTCACATTTTAAATAAATAATTAAAAAAATAAAATCAATTCTTTTTTTTTTAAGTTATTTACTTCTCTCTTTCGAGTGACCTTGGCCTAAATAAATATCTAGCGTAGATTTACAACACAGATTTACTTTACTACTAAACTACTAATAGATATCGTCTTTCACGCGTTACTTGTTATTTTCACTTGGAATTGTTAGAGAGAAAGAAATATATGGCCTATAATAGAACGGGATGGGAATACACATTTCGTCTCTATCGATGAGCTCAATGTTTTAAGACTATTAGGCTGTTGCATTTGATAGACATAATATGAACCAAACAAATCTTGTTCGTTATAGTACTTTCAAATTTTTCAATAATTTTTGAGTAAAGTAAACAATTAAAATAAACATTTTTAGATAGAGAAGATAGAGCGTGATGGTAGAATGCAGTATTTTAGGCTGCAAAGGCCGGTTTGATAAACGTAGATCGTCAAAGCGAGATGTAGATGGCCACATCATTGCAATATCTATTGGTAGTAAATCTGTGGTCTATTGTTTACTAATTCTGAAACGAAACGAAACGAGAGTTACAAACATAAATAAACCCTTATAAACAATTTGGATTATTTGGTGTATCTTCGAAGACCAAGCTCCAATATCAGATAAATTTAAATAGCTTGGCAGATCTTCAAAATCCAACAAAAAAATTATAATTGAAATCATACATAAAACATACATAAAAAAATAAATACAGACGAACATAGAACCTCCTCCTTTTTTTGAAGTCGGTTGAAAATGAAACAACATCAAAACATTAACACATTTTATTCTGGGTACATAATTAATAATAATTATATATTTTTATTTAAATATTCACCAATATATAAGGGACGAGCAGAAGGCAGTAATGACTAAGACATAATTAGAAAACTATCGATTAAATGAGTATAAAAACTATATCTAAACATGCGAAATTCTTATTACTTATACTACCTACTTTATTACATGATTTACAAGTTGTATATTTTGAGGAAATTTAATCTTCTTTGTCCCTACTGCCCTGGCTCAGTGCTCGTCTAATATATATTCAATTGTATTAATATCTGGATCTATTATAGCTAATATGCACTTTATTATATCAAATACAACCTTAAATAAAACGGTATGTACAAGAACATCACTGTACGTCTTTTATTTCATGATTATATACAGTTCACATTATTTACATACACTTAAATACAATCGTATAACCACAGATTAGGTATAACTTTAAAATCTTTATGTTTTATGTCGTATGCAGAAAAGCAGGATATTACTTTTTTTATTACAAGCGTTCATAATGTAATACATTTTGTGTTCCTATTTTAATTAAACTATTACAGGTTTCCTTCCTTTAATTTTACAAGAACAGCTCTTCTTTTTTATGCTACTATTATTATTTTTTCTATCGATATGAACTTCAGTTAATGATTTAGAAGTTTCTCGTTGCTATAAGGTTTCAGAATTTTTATAAATACTTTTGACATTCGATTTCACTTTTACATTATCACAATTAGTAGCAGCATTCACGTTGTTACATTGTATTTTATCGACTTTCTCTTCTTTTTGCTTCTGTTCTTCTTTGTCAACGTCGTTCTTTTCTTCTATCAGTTGATATGTTTGTCCGTTGATCAGTTTACTGAAGTCAGCTGGATCTGTCTGCGTTTCTTTATCCGCACATGATATTTCTGGAAAAAAGTTAAAAAAAGATTTAATTTGGATATTAATCTCTTTTACTGTGGCTTGCGCCAACTATTTAAACTCGATTTAAGGTTTTAACATCTCGCTTGTACCAACTATTAGCCACCCTTATAATAATATTGTTCTTATCGATTTTTTTAAATTGGAATCATATTCTAATCTATCTGTAGGAATTTAGATCCGAAGTGTAAAAGAAAAATTTAAATTGGGATCGATTTTTAAAATAATAAAAATAATAATGTCCAATAATGTATTACACTACTTCTTACCCTATTAGACCCTTTATAAAATGCATTTAAGTATCACCCGTTACATTTATAGTTTGAACATTACGGGTTGTGCCTTGAAAACAGTCACAACTATTAGTAGTTGCGATTGTTTTCAAAGAATAGATGATCGTACGTTTGACTTTGGTATTTAGCAGAATCGAAAGTATTTAACGATATTTAAGTGCTAGGAATAAGAAAATGTTGGTATTAAATTGTCTTACTTTTACTTTGCGAACGCGGCATTGTGTTTGAGTGTGGTGGCTTCCGGCTGTATCGAACAGGCATAATGCTCTGACGCACGTTCCTTTCTGGCCGAATTAAGATTATGTATAACTGTAACAAGTAACAACATAGGTGTAAGTTTTTGAAAAGGTACAACGTAAAGAAGGTTTCAATAAATATTTAGTTAAGATCTGATAGTTAAGTATTGCACAAATAAAAACTTCTCTCAACTGTTCATATATTTAGATGATTCTTTTATTTACTCCTCCTATTATTTACTTAGGGAAATGCTACTCAAAAGGGAAAACTAAGTAAATTTTTAAGAAAAAAAATATCGGTTAAATTTTGATTAGGTTAAATTAAAAAAAAAAAAGTTGTTTTCTCTTTAGAGTATACTCGCGGACGTCGTTACCTTGGGCGAGAAGAGGCAGACGAGCGTGACGGAGGCGCTGAGGCTGATGGTGACGGCCATGCTGGTGACGCGCAGCGGCACGTGCGACGCCGTGCCGAAGTACAGCGGCACGAACGCCAGCCAGATCACGCACGTCGTGTACATTGTGAAGCCTGCGGGGATCCCACTTTATTTACACTCGATTCTACGACGGTTAAATTCAGCTTATGACTTTTTGGCGGGAACGGAAGAAGTGAGGTTGACATTTTGTTTAGATTTTCTATTTTTTACATTTTCGGGAGTTTTAAAGTGTAAAAGTGATAGCATATTGTGTTTTAAAGTTCTGTATGTGAAAAGAATAGAGTAGGTCTAAATCAACATGTGTAGCTGAAGTTTTTGCGCTTTTCCAAGAAGTCTTTTATAACTTCAGTAAAGCCTACTATCACTTTACTGGATGAGTTTTACGATAAGAAAAAACTAATTTACTTGTGATTCTACTTATTAACACGTGACATTGGCAAATGCGTTAAACTGTGCGTCATGCCATAAAGAAAGAAAAAAAATCCAGCTTATGTAGATCTCGCTATTGGGTAATATGGTCTTCCCACAAATTTTAAAAACTAAGCTAGAAGTAGTTTACGATGAGTCTAGTGTCAGTTTTTCAGTTTTTTAAGGCTTCTGATCAAGGGCTTAATAAAAAAAATTTCACTGACTGAAAATATAAAAATATTGTTAAACATCAACCAGATGCATTTTCACATTAGGAATGCTTGAATGAAGGGAAATAAGTTCATTTCCGGTTAATGGAAATTACAATTAGGTCCCTGTATCTGAAATTAAAATGAAGTTCTATTCAACTTTTATGACTTACACAGAAAAATAAGCTAGCACATACTATATTTTTATTTCTTAAACAGATAAATATAAAATATATTGTTTAATCAATAAACAAATTTTATACCTGTTCCGAATACCAAAAATTATACGATTGAAAGCTATCACAAATATAATATAATTAAATCAAAATTATTTCATGTTTAAAAGCAGAGGTTTCATTAAACTTTTGGAAATATTCGGCCGTGTTTTGAAAACTTAGTTAATTATCTCCTATAAGTCCCATAGACTCGGTTTCTCGTTTGGGTATTGTAACAGAGACAATGCAATTTGCTGGCTTGCGTCAATAGGGGTGTCTATTGTATTTGATCAGCCGCGCGTTTACTGTTATCGATGTCGGGATAGGTGTGACGGTGATGGAGAGTGTTCCGAATGTCAAGATTTATTGATAACATTGTCGATAACAGCGGAAGTATCTATTAAGTTATTAGAAGCTGAATTAAAGTAAATGTAGGAACAATGCGAAGACGCAGAGGAATGCTTGTAATTCATCTTCTTACTGTGATTTCTATTTAGATAAGTCACTATTTATTGTCACTTTCTTTACTAGAAAATGATAGAGCATATGAAATTAGACGGTAGCTGCTCGACATTTAATTTATCTCGGACTTCGTTAAATTATGTCAACTCCATACATTTTTTTCTAACAAGAACACGGACTTGAGTTAGTGACTTTCAGTTATTGTTAAGATTCTGACGTTGAGAATTCTCACCAACCTCTGTATCTAAAGAAAAGAGTTGTTTGGAAACCGAGGTACCAATTTGATTTCTATAATAGTTTCCAACATGTATAGAGGCACTAGCACAGTGATTCGGTATTTGCGTCACTAAGGATAAGTAATGTTGTGCGTAGCCATCTAATAGATGGGTGATTTACTGGTATTTATATAAAGCTTTCCATGCTATGGAAAACAAATAAGTCGTTGGTTGCAGCCGTTGCTATATGGCGGTAGTCGATGACCTTATAACATGAATACTAACAGTGGATTGACAATTATTTATCTCTGCAAATCTAAAAGGATCCATGTAGTACAGTTTTGCCTATCTCTATCTCTATGGAGAAGGACAGCAATTTTCACAGTCTTTGATCTCGTGTAGATGGTACTGCAGGCGCGACGCCATCACAGCTTTTAACTGCGTTGACCTTTAGATGAATGTAGACCAGAAGCGGACACGACCACGCCGACGCCTGTGCCGAATTGCCACCGTTTTGTCATAACTTGCTTTTGCTGTAATACACTTGTTATTCTCATTTTGTTTACCACTAACTCGTTTTTCTTAGTTAAATTAGACATATTCATCATGCGACACATAGTAAATAATGTTTGCAACTATTACTGGCAATGTAATACTTAAAGAATACACTGTGCTACAGCAAAAGTAAGTTATAATAAAGCATTGACACGTTGTCGAAGTTAAGTTATCGCGTTACGTGAATACACAGTGTTAATTTAAAAATACTAATAACGTCTTAGTATTTTGTACTAAACATTATGCCCAATAACTTTTGTTTTACGACTTTTAAAAATTCATAAGTTTTTCTTTCATACAAAAATAAAAATACATTAAATGTTTCTGAAAATGGGACCTACTCTACCCAGTCGTTAAAGCGGCACACGCACAGCGCGGCGCTAAGCCCCGGTGCGCTTGCACGTCACCATTGGAAATACGTACAGGGTAATTACGTTTCAGACAGTACAACAAAACTTAATAAATATTTTTTGACGAACATATGAAGTTTTAAAAAAAGTCGTAGAACAAAAGTTGTTAGGTATGACGACAGGAATTTTGCACTAAGAGGTTATTAGTATTTTTAAATTAACCCTGTATTATGAATTTATTTGTCGCGCTTGCAAGTATCACAGTTATAATTGGACATATTGCCGTCCAACAAACAAGTGTTTAAACTATGCTCCGTCATTGACCACCCTTAACATCTGGTTATGACAAGTGTTTCTCAGCTCATTTGTTAAAACAACTCTTCACTTTGCAGTGAGACACATATAAATCGTAATAGTACTTATTACCAAATAATCACATCAATATTGTTTGAGTTCAAACTGAGGGAGTGTTTAGTGACATTTAGCTAAATTTGTCAATAATATGCTTGCTCTCGTTGGAAGCAAAATTTATATTAACGAAACTTACCAATATGCTTGCTTTCGTTGAAAGCCTCCGGTATTTTTCTGGTAAGTACAGCATATACCGTGCACACGAGGATGAGCACGATGGGATAAAAGAAGGCAATCATGTAGGAGGCGTCGACATATGAGTCGCACACCAACATGTTGTCCTCGCGGGTCGGGTAGTGGAACATGGCGCGAGCTGGTGCCACTATCATCCACACTACGACGATTAATACCTAAAGAGAGCAATCTCTTAAATTATGCTACAATAATTGACGTTTTGAGGAAATGAGCGAATTTTCTACAGAAATAAAGGCAGTGAGGTTTGGTGTGGAAATTTTTTACCAGACTATTCAAGAAGGAGGATGATGTTTTTCGGACGTATGTATATAATATGTCTGTTTCTTTGTGCTCCCCTGCGGTCTAAGCTATTGAAGGATTTTGAAGTGTAGATATATCGTTGTATTGGTATTTATCCAAGAATCGTCACAGTCTATATTTTAACATGTAATCTTCAAATTCTGTAAACTAAACTTTTGGAAATAAAAAATAAAAAAAACCGACTGTAAAAATTGTAAAAGGAACTAAAATGATGTTAACAAGACAGGCTTATAATTTCTTGAAGAAATGTCTGGTAAAAACCCTTTGTAGGCTTCCAAAAATTCATGCTATTAAATCTTGACATGCAGTCGGAGGCTACAGCAGCTATCTAGGTATGGAGTATGTAACTACCTAATTCATAAAGTGGAAAAATATTTGTAGCCTCCGACTGAATGTTAAGATTTAATAGCCGAAATTTTAGAGAGCCTAATTAGATTTTCTACTAGGTACTCCTTGAACAATTTTATTATAACCTTTCTTGTTAAAAACATTTTTAACATCTTATTGGGTCCTATTACAGTTTTTACAGACGGGTTTTTTGTTTATTATATAACTAGCTGGTGCCCGCGACTTCGTCCGCGTGAACATCAATTTTATTACGCACCCTGTAACAGGCGAGCGGCGATTTTAAAATTATATTGAAATGACGATAGCTTTATTCACTGTCATTCCATTTCAATGAAATAAAGCCTAAATGTTGCTCCAAATTGAGCTGAATCTATCTGTGAAAACCGCTAGAAATCCGTTCAATAGTTTCGGAGATTAGGGTGTAGGTACACGGTTTCTATATCTTCAATATTAAAAAAAAATGTTTAAATGACGGTAACTTTTTTTTCTGTCATCTGATTTTAATGAACAAAGTCTGAATGTTGCTCGAAGCTGAGCTTAATTTATCTGTGATAACCGCAAGAAAATCTGTTCAATTGTTTCAGAGAGTAGCGTGTAATTACATACAAATATTGCTTGATTATGTTAAAATTATATTTAAATGACGTTAACTTTTCTTAATGAGATCCAATTTCTATGAAGCAAAGTCTAAATGTTGCTCCAAGCTGAACTTAATCTACATGTGGAAACGGCAAGAAAATCCGATCAGTAGTTTCGGAGATTAGCGTGTACATACAGGCACATAGACAAAAATTTAGAAAAAAAGCTCTTTTGTGTTCTGTTATTCTTCCTTTATCGCTCACTACTTTTTTTTGATAAATTAATTCAATGTATAGACACGGTTTTTACTATTTTATTATATGTATGTATTTTGTCAGGATTAAAAGTTATCTGATTAATGTTCATTATTGACTCTAATATGACAAATTGTTAATAGGAATTTATTTTCCTTTAATATACAACAAATGACAGGAAATTGATCCCAGATAAGTAAATTTTTGCAATAGGGACGCCAGATGTAATGAATCGAGCAATAATTACGTCCATTTACAGAAAGGAAGCTAAGTAATTAAATCTCAGGAGATATGTTATAATTGTATCTTTTAGTCAAGATAATAATATAATAATAATGCGCCAGACAATACACACCAATCATCTGATCTCAATCTAGGGTATTCCCTGTGCTATGAGAACCAGACGACTACGGGGGACGTCTCCCAATACACCCAGACCCGAGACAATCTCGAAAAGTTCGTTTTCTATATTGACCCGACCGGGAATCGAACCCGGAATCTTCCCCACTTGGGTTAACGTCTAATCCACTGCGCCATCTAAGTCGTAAAGACAAGATATAGTGAACGAGTAATAGCAGAAAAAAAAGAAGACCAAGGCTGTCTTATGAAGATAAAATAGTCAGTGCTAGCCGATGAAAATGTCAAAAGTTTTCGCATATCCCGGGCGAAAGTGTGTAACGAGATTTGAGAAGGTGATAGAAAACGTGAGGAATGCGATACTCCATTCTCTCTAACTATCCTATTAGGAATATAGCGTAAGGATACGTATGTAATATGTAGAAACACAAACAGATGTTATATCTGCATATAGTTACCTTATTTAAAATTCTGTTATCTATTCTGTGGAGCATTAAATTCCATTAAAAAAATAACTGAACGATGAACATAATACATACATATCTTCACGCTGTATCCCTGACGGGGTAGTCAGAGAGGACAGAGTGCCAAGCGTCGCGGTCTTTACATACTTCTTTCGCTTCCTCAAATCTCATCATTCTCCTCACACATTTTCGCCTAGGTATGCGAGTGATTTTGAAATTTCCGTAAAATAACACTCTGGTTATTTGATCTTCGTAAGTCAGCCTTGGTCTTCCTTGGCTTCTGTTACCACTCACTTTCACTCTTAGATTTTCTACGCCAGTCTTTCGTCACTCATTCTTTCTATGTGCCCGAATCATCTAAGCATTCACTTCTTCATTTTTACAATAACACTGTCGTGCAACCCTGTCATACTACGTATCTCTTCATTGCTTATTCTGTCCGCAAGGGACAAGTAGTACAAGTAACAAGTAAACAAATAAAAGGACAAGCAAACATTTACAACTGTAAAAAATACTTCAACTATTCACTGCTCATTGTCGTACTAAAACAGAAATATTATGTGGATCATTACCTGTATAGAGACCAGACCAGTACATATGGCTAATTGGGAACTCGGTGATATTAATATCGGTCGCTTCGCAGAATGCTTGCTCGCGTTGAATATGCGAGATATACGATTGGTCTTCGTCAGCAATGCAGCGTATACCACGGTGAAACAGAATCCAGTTCCAAATCTGTTGGAATGAGCAAGAACTGTTACTAGTCCTTCATACTATGCCTCGATCTTGCTTAGTGATGTTTCGGTACTTTATACGATGAATTTATAAAACACCCCTCCATTGTTAAAATTTTTGACAACTGATTCCTGACTTTAGCCGAACTTTCCGAATGCGTAAAGAAAAAGTATTGAATTTTAATTGTAAAATCAATTAGCAGAGTAATAGTTTGATACATATTCATAACTACGAATGATAGAACGAAATGGCGTACGCCGCACGGGCGACCGATCTACCAATAACAGCGCAAGATTTCAGAGCGAGAACTCAACTCGTAGATAGAAGTTCCCGCGCTACTAAAGTTTGTCTACTGCGTAAATCTAGGCGACTATATTGTAAGTAATACTATACATAGGTTATGGTTGATGCATGTTTAGCTTATGCTCACTTCAATATTAGAACCTAATTAGGTTCTGGCGGATAGTACCCGGCAAAACCAGTATGAGAAATGATCCATTGATAGTTACGCTACGTTATACAGTTACGTTACGGTATACAGTTGTATAACTTCTATTGTCTAAAGAATGAACTCGGACCATGGAACATAATGAAGGGAGTCATAATAAGTTGCCACACTTACCGCCGTGTGTCATACGAATTTTCGTGTCTCTCTCTATCTCATTGAGCGTAACCACGAGTAAAACAGTTAGCTAAAGTATGGCAACCTCGCATTGTCAGTGTAATTCGTGTCAGCTTATGAGTCGGTCATGAAATGTAATGTACTCAGGTAATGTCTAGGTCCTTTCTGTCCAGTTTAAATAGCAATGAAGTATCATCTATAAGTAATAATATTTCATATAAGTCACTGAGCATAAGTGAGAGATCATTAATGTAGTCTAGAAACAGGAAACGTCGTAAAATTTCCAAAGCGCATTTTTAATTTCGAACCAACAGACAAAACCTAATTCAAACTCACTTTTTGCTCCCGGCCAGACAAATATGAGACCACGAGATTGAGAGTATTACCACGAATTCCATAGTATTTAAGCTTGCAAATGAAAATTTCGTGATAATCAAAAGCCTTGAAAAGATTACAAAAAACACCAATGGCAACCTGGAATCCCTCCCAAGCCTAAAGTACAGTCTTGATCAAGCTTGCTTCCGCATGAGTTGTTGACCGCCCCTCTCATGACCCCGTACTGTTGACCGGGAAACACCCCGTGAATGTTAAAATGTGCCAGCATTTGATTGAGTATTCTTTTTTCGAATATTTTACTCAACACTGGACGATATATTGTTGGATTTAACATACAACCTGATTTAAATAATAATTTTACTGTTTCATTAAATTGGGAAATTCCTTGATCGATCATTTATTAATTATCTCTACCAAAATTGGCGATAATATAGGTATTACATTAGTTATTATATAAACTGATAGTCCCCATAAATCTTCACTTTTCTTTTTATTTAATTGCTTGTAATTTTTTCTATCTCAAGTGAAAATGTGTACCTAAATTGAATTTACCAACCTTTTTGCTCAGAAATGTCTCTGCTGTATGCGAAGATGATTCTAAACTTTTAATTATTTCTATAGGTCTACTCGAAAAATAATTTTCAAAAACATTAGCAACCTTAATTTTATTAGTAGCAATTTTTGTACCAGTTTGTATTGAAAAATCTTCGTTATTTGTATTTTGTTTACTACTAACTTTGTTGTTAATAGTGTTCCTTGTATCGTATTGACTGACTTTCTAATTTTATCCACGATATAGATCACTTTCGCGTGTTTTGATACTTATTTAAATATTTCCGAATAAGTGGGAACATTGTTATGAAAATTTTCATCTGCAGTGTAAGATTTTTCATCATATAATTCATAAAGCCTATCCCTACTTTTTCTTATGGCCTTCGTCGCCCAACCCGCAAAATGTAACTTGTTATTAACAACTACTTTCTTTTTCTTTGGACAATGATTGAATATCTGTTTAGCATATTGGTTGATTAGTGAACGTCAATTAGACAAGCACATACATTTTTACAATCAACACGCCCTAATAATTACGGAAATCGATTTCTGTACTTATTGTCATATTAAATTTTCTGTCTTTTAAAATCCATAATTCGATTATAATTAGCCTAAAACAATTTCATTTGCAATTTGTTTAATGATTTTTATTCGGTTCGCTTTAAGAATATCATTCGTGATATGTACAGGATCTCAATTGTTCTGTAAATCAGAATAAGTGCAAATCCACACGTAGAGCGTTTGTCTGCCAATAGCTGTAATGGAATACTGTTACGTGCGCCAGTCTGCGGCGATGTGTTAGCACGTGATCAGAATACGATTATATTTTCACCAAAAAAGGTAGTCGAGAAAAGACATAAAGATATTGTTTTAGTAATCAATTGGCATTTATATCGTTTTAGGTAAAATAAAGTAATTTATTTGGTTAATGTTAAGAAACGTGTTTCATTTAATATTGATAGTCTTAAAGCTGTGACCTGATGCATTGAAGGAGGGAAAGGAAGATTAAGAACGGCAACATTTCAATACGCAACTTAAGGTATTATAGTTGGCTACGGGCCTTTCTATTGTTAGAACTTTCAAGCCACTGATAAAGCTTTCGATGTAGTTTAAATATCACTCATCAATCATTAAAACCAGCTGTACAGTGTGCCAGAAATGGTTGGATATATGTACACGACTCAGTTATAAGTACCTTTGTTTGATTGAAAAAAAAATGTATTGACTGCAATGAAATAAGTCACCGTTAATGGAATTTTTCATGTACTATACCTAATCTACAAGGATTGGAAAAAAATACTTGTACCTTTTATAAGTACCTATAATTTTATCGATACCATAAACTTGGCTGGAAAATATAAAAATATAGTTTCTTGTACAATATTCTGGTACCATAATTACCTTACCTTTGAATAGAACAGAGTATGTCAGTTGGTCGGAAGACCAAGGCAAATGTGACAAGATAGCACATAAGAATTCCGGCAAGAAGGACGTAAGACAGCTCCCTGCCGCTAGCCCGTACCACAGGAGTAGAGCTATGGCGGAACCAAACGCCACAGACGAATCTATGAATGAGCAATTTTATTTTATTGGAATTATTGGAAAAAGGAAAGTTAATTCCACCGAGCGGATATTTCTTTGAAAATTTGAAAACAATTGGTTGCATACTTACGCAGTGAGCAATATCCCAACAGACGAGAAAGACATAGCGCCGATAGCCCAAGCTGAATCAGGCCTGAGGTAGGCTTCAGGTATTGGTCTGCAGTGTGTTCTAGTCAGATCGGGCAAGGTTCCGCGAGGGCACACCATACAAGCTGTTTCCATATATGGAGAGCGGATCTAGAAGGAAATTATTAATTTAGTAAGAAGCATGTGTACTATATATTGATGATTGTTTTTTTAATATATACAAATGGAGATTTCAGAAGTCGATAAAGCATGCCATTCCACTATACGTTCGGTAAAAACAGTATTACACGGCATGAACATGTATCCAAGACACCAGTTTGTTTTAAATGACTTAATCATTTTCTTATTCTCATCCACTTACAAACTTACTCACTTCTTTCAAACGTCATTTCGTTCAAATCACTTTGCGTTCCCCAGAAAAGATCTAAAAACGTTCATGTTGACATGATATGACATATTTATTCACTCCGACGTTAAAATTGTGAACACGTGTCTGACTGACTCCATAAGTGGGTCTAAAATGTTTAATAAAGATTCATTTCCAACAAGGCTCCTGATACTACGAATTGATTGACTAGATCACCATAATGAACGTTGAAAGTTTGTCACGAACTTGTAAGTACTTTACGACCTTCTTCGTACAAACCTCGTACTGCGTGCAGTTAAAACAGTGCCAACAGCAACTCTCGCCTTCGACGTATTGCTTGGCTTGTCCAAGTTCACATTCCGCGCTGCATACTGACTCTGGAGGACGTCGCTCATCCCACTTAAATTGAATTTCTGTGCATTGAATAAACAAATAATATAAAAGAGGTGTAGACAGTCTTTTTAGGATTCCGTAGCCTAACGACAAAAATGGAACCTTCATAATTTCAAAGTTACAGAATTATGATACAGACATTTAAAAATAGCGATGAAATATAATTGTAAACAGTTTCAAATATTTCTGTAAGAAATGTAAAAGTTATTACGATTTCGTACCATCTATGTCAAGTTGCAGTTCTCCTTCCAGATACTCTCCGACTTTCAGCCAGCGGTAGACACCTTGCGAGACTTGCTTGAAGTGGAGGATATTGTATCTCGCAGGACCATCACCGTTGTGGTCGAAGTGAAATTCATCACCGCTGAGGCCTAACAAAATAATAATGATAAATACGCCCGGCGATTACGAAAATTTTATGTGTTAAATGTGTATTAGTAAAATGTGATTAAAAACAAAACCATCCGCACGATAATTATCTGAAATTACCAGGACGTGTGTTAGCGGGCTAAGGGAACAACAATGTTGTGTTATATGCTGGTGGGCAACATTAGAACTATTGCTAGAGATGAACAACGTATAAATCCTGTAAAAATCTTGAAACGAGGTCCGATAACCCACCAAATTGTGATCCTCGATCCGCCCTTAGTAAACATAAGATTAACTCACCTGTAAAGTTAACCTTTCTCAGAAACCGCAGTAGTTCAGGCCCGCTAGCCGGCCGCATTGCGTCACAAAGGCCAGCTTTGTCCCCGCAGACCGCGGCGTGCATGTCCCTATTGGTCACACGTTAGTATACTTAGGTAATTTCATTTTTAGCCAATTTAATTTTTTTTAGTATGTATTACGTGGATGTATGTATGTATATCTGTTCCTTCACAAAGTTGAAACCCCTTAATCAATTTCAATGCAGGAGGCATTGAATTCATCTCCAATACGCTCGTGACATAATGATAATATTCTGTGGTTCCTTTCTAATATGCGGGTGAAAGAATAATTTAGAATATCAGATATTTATGATCCCCTGCAGGTCTTAAAAGCTAGATAGGGCTTATATCTGGTTTATACGTTATAAGTATGTTAGTCAGTTAGTTTTTATTTTATTCATTTAGAAATTTGGATATTTGAAATTTTATGTGTGGTAGAGCCATGCTGAATTGCAGCATGAATTGGGCCGCCTTGCCCAGTGAAATACCACCCTCTCACAGTATATCGGAGTGAAATAACAGCATCTATTGTTGTTGTATTTCGTTCGGTGAGTGAGAGTGCCGGTAGCCCATTTCATCCATCTAGGTTATTTTTTAAGCGTTTTGTTTTAATTTGTAGTGTAATCATGACGTTTATTATTTTTATTGAAGCACAACCACACAAACAGACAAACATTATAAAAAAGTTTATTTTACCTATTGTGTAATAAGTATGACAACTGAGTCCATCATTTGGCCCATCTCTAGTTATATTATAAATGTCATAGTCGCCACATTTGTTTATATTAAATACGAAAATGAAAAAAATAGGAAACAAGCTTATAGTTTTCGCAGACTTAATAATTGTAGATATCACTGTCAGAATAACAGCTGAAGTTATATCAGAAAAAAATATGAACAGATTAGGAACAGATTTGTAGCCTAATACATACAAAATATTTATTCATGACGTTTCAACTTCTTTTAGAGACTAATTGTTTCATAGCATCCTTATATTTTATTGCTACTCACATTAAGCAAAGTTTTAATGAAGTGATAATATTTTATTGTAGAAATTTGTAAGTGCTTTTTTCACATTTTGTTGCAATGGATGCTTCGTCTACTCCAAATCATCAGTAGCGTGAACTTCTGAATATGTATTATATTCTCAAAGGCATGTTTATATGATCCTTCATAATTAATACGCAAATCGTCTAGTTACAGGACTTAAAAGGGTTAATCGTGCCCCCGAGTTTTGCATAATGGTTATCTTTGACCATTGGATAGGGTTAACACAGTTTGCTGTGTTTAAACCTTCGCTCGAGTTTAACGTTTGATTTTGAAATACCGGAGTATATAATAGTTATCTGCTTATTTATATTATCTTTATATATTTGGATTTATAATGAAAGAAGACTATATGAATACTAAGAATATCCCTAAATTGGTGACTCCGATGAAAGGAAAGCTCAACAGGTTCCTTTCTTCCTTTTGAGTTATGGAACCCTAAAAGTGACCAAGAAGCACACACGTTAGGGTTTTAGGGATAATAACTAACAATAGTAAAAGAAAAATTAAACAATACTTACTCCAGTAATTACATAAATTTCGCAACCTCGAACTGCTTAAAGCTTATACTATTTGTACCACAGAACCGACTAAGGGAGCTCCCACTAACACCCAGACTATCGGTCGAGTTAGAAAGTTTCGTTTCCTAAATTGACCTGACCAGGGATCGAACCTGGGGCCGATAGTGCGTCACGTAATTTAATAACTAAATAATAAAAAATAAATGAATAACTTCAACTATGTATATATACTTCACGCTGTATTCCTAACGGGGAAGTCAGAGAGGACGGAGCGCCAAGCGTCGCGGACCTTACATACTTCTTTCGCTTCCTCAAATCTCATCATTCTCCTCACACATTTTCGCCTAGGCATGCGAGTGCTTTTGACATTTCCATCTGCTAACACTGCCTATTTGATCTTCATAAGTCAACTTTGATCTTCCTTGGCTTCTTTTACCACTCCCTTTCGCTCTGTAGATTTTCTTCGTCAGTTTTTCGTCACTCATTCTTTCTATGTGCTCGAACCACATAAGTATTCTTTTCTTCATTTTTACAATAACACGGTCGTGCAACCCTGTCATTCTGCGTATCTCTTCACTGCTTATTTTGTCCGTACGGGTGACACCGCAGATATTTCACTATGTAAAATGTCACACTTAAACTTTGTAAATATACATAACTCAATAAAATAAATAAGTTGAACAAAATTAACCGTGTGGTAGAGCCATGCCGCATTACAGCACGAATTGGGCCGGCTCGACCGGTGAAATACCACCCTCTTACAGAATATCGGCGTGAAGTAACAGCATCTATCGCTGTTGTGTTTCGTTCGGTGAGTGAGAGTGCCGGTGGCCATCTCCTCCCTCCCTTTCCTTTCCTTTCCCTACTTTCCCTAAAGGCGGGCAACGCACCCGCGATTCCCCGGGTGTTGTGGGATCACTTTCTATCAGGTGATTCGCTTGCTCGCTTGCCCCCTCTTTCATAAAAAAAATAATCTGCGAAACCTATATAACAAGGGTAATCACTGAGTGGTTTTCGAAACTGTGTCTACGTAACCCTGAAGCGCGTCATGAGCTTTACGTTGTTGAGGGTAATTGTAACTAGCGGTCGCACGGTTAGCGGTAGTAATAATGACACCTCTAAATTGAACTCATGTTTATTATTTATTACATACGTACGTAGATACTAGTTTTCATTGCTGCTCATTGGAATCCCGCTGGGGATTCCAGATACTCTACATTGTTCCAGATACAAAATTCTAGATTTCAGATTCTGCATTCAGGAATTCATACTGAACTGGAGAATTCCTTTTATCTACTCTTCTCTGGACTGCCAGAACACCTGACGGCGCCTGAGGCTTGGAAGTGGACATCTCCAGCGTCTTTGATCGAGGCCGGAGCGCAGCGGTTGGATTCAAGCCAGTGACTCCTTGATAACTTCAGAGGATCGGGTTCTGCGGCGTATGGCGAATTGTTTGGCACAATAAACCTAGCTACCTACCTACTACAGCTAATTTATTTAACCCACTCCCTAGTCTATCTATCTACCTGTTCACGGGTCACCCTTCCTATCTAGCGTCTACTACACACAACTCCCGAGACAAGTATTTGTTTGTATATCTGTTACTGTCACTGTTATAAAGTCACACCTGTCAGTAACGCTCTTGGCTGATTCCTTTTCTGGGTGATCTAAAAAGCTCTTCAAAAATCGTCTCTCATCATCTTATCACTCATCTACACTAATATTATGAATACAAAATCTGTCTCTCTCTCTATCTGTTACGTTTTCACTGCTAAATCGTGTAGTGTGGTAATAGATTGAACTTTGGGTCTGGAGACATAGCTTTTTTCTTTTCACGCGCAAGAAGTAGTAAGCAAAAATTATAGGTGACAGATATCTTAAGAAGTATTTAAATTTTAAAAAATCAATTAAAAATTAAACGATGAACATGTAATCATGAGCTTATCTGTCCGCAACTCCAAACGCCATCCTTAAAATATATTTCCATTTTAAAACGTCAATCTTTACGTAGGGTGTGAGAAACGTAGAATATTATACTTTAAAAGTGGCTGTCACTTATTTCATGTAGCTGTCCTGGTATTCCGAACATTCTCGCTGCGTAGATAGGTACCTAGTTGTCAACCATTCCAGTCATGAAGTGCCCTCATTCCCGCGTCGTTTAACCGAGCCAACTCGACGGCTTTGCTTTTGATACAGTTTTAAAAGCTGTGCTTATATTGAACTGAAGGAAAAATAGGTTATTATCGTACACACATATCTATGAAATTTCGATCAAGTGTTCAATCTGGAAATCGCATTTGATTCGTAAGATGTTTTCACACAAATTTTATAAATTTCAAGTTCTAGAACAGATATGCTTTTTATGCTTTTAGAATATTGATAAGGGTAGAAATCATATGCTATCCTATCCTATACTTAAATACGAGCAATATTTGTATATTTGTAATCGCGTTCTCGAAAACGGCTCTAACGATTTCGATGAAATTTACAATATTCGAGTCTGTGGAGTCAAAAAATCGATTAAGCTAGATCTCATTTCTGGGAAAAATCGTTTTCTCCGTGTTTTCACACACTTAAAATTGTTAACTGGTAATTGATAACTGGTATTGATTGTTAATTTCACAAAAGAATTTGCTTTCTCAACAGCACAGTAGCTAGAGCGTAGGTCTACCATGCATAAATGCGCGGGTTCGAATCTTGTACTGCGGTCAGATTTTTTTATCCGAGCAAAGCTCGGTCGCACAAGGTAAGGTAGAGATTTAAAAAAAAAATTAGGTTACTTTTTATCCGAGAAGTATTTAAGTTCCTGCGTGAAATCCGAATAACTCTTGAAATTAGGAGTATATAAATCTATAAACGTCCATACAATGTAGAAATATGAAAATTGGTTTTCGCGTTGCATCGCTTTAAGTCAGACTTACACATTAAATATGTTCTATGTTCTATCGTGAACCGCTGTCCAGAAGCTGAGATCTTAAATGAGCTCTTATAAGCAGAATGGCGGTTTAATATTATAAAATTAATAACAGAAAGAGACACAGTAGAAACATCTATCCCAGTATTTTAAAATAGCAGCAAAGCCGTATCTCCAAATTGGAGATATTTTTGAAAACCTGATCGAATTACAAATTTTAGGCTTTTCTGATTCCAAAACAAATATTTGTAGAAATGTTTATGTGTTTGTATGTATACTTTTTGGAAATTAAGAAACTGCTAATAAGTTCATATGCAGACTGTTTGTAATACAAGACTCACACGTAATCTCTATTAATAGGACACTGTATAAAAGAAAAGTGTAGCAAAACTTTCTTTTCTCTTTTCATGAGTCTTTTCGTGATAAAGGGGTGAAGTTCAGTTGCATGATAGGGTGGAGCAGTGTACAAATTGAGAAAGGGTTATGCCTATAAATCATCCTTAAGTTATCTTTTTATAAAAGTGGGCAGTGTCGTGTATCCGGAATTAAAAAATTGATTAAGAGAATATTGACAAATGAATATTATCAATCAAAATTGTGATCGCCATCGCTGTCGATTGCCTAAGAAAAATGCGCAAAGGTACAACAATACAATATATTTTGTACATTACACAAGTCTGCGTTTTAAAAACTGTATCGAATACGTGTAGGTACATGGGAAATTAAAAAAAAACGTTTGACAGTTTAAGTTTTGGGGCATCTTTACATATACTCATACATATCCTCGAATACATACATATCCTTAAGCTATATCCCCAACGGGGTAGTCAGAGAGGACGGGGCGCCAAGCGTGGCGGTCCTTACATACTTCTTTCGCCTCCTCGAATCTCATCATTCTCCTCACACATTTTTGCCTAGGTAAGCGAGTGCTTTTGACACTTTCGTCGGCTAACACTCTAGCTATTTGATCTTCATAAGTCAGCTTTAGTCTTCTTTGGCTTCCTTGACCACTCACTTTTGCTCTATAGAATTTCTTCGTCAGTCTTTCATCACTCTTTCTTTCCATGTGCCCGAACAATCTTAGCATTCCTTTTTTCATTTTTACATTAACACTGTCGTGCAACCCTGTCATACTGCGTATCTTTTCATTGCTTATTTTGTCCGCAAGTGCTTTTTTAAATAGTAAAATAAATATTTCTAAAATTGTTGTCTGTTTGTTTGAGCTTCTGTTCGAGCAAAATGTTCATGATGATCTACTATCTGCGATGTATGCACCTAGACGAAGACTATTATCAGTTATAGGTATTGATATATTTTAGAATAGTTTACTCACAGTTCACAACATTTTTGTTTCAACAAATGAGACATCCGCTTCAGCTTTTGTGTATTTTATGAACACTATGTATTCTAAAAGTTTGTCAGTTAGACAATCGGTTTTAGATTGAATACGGACACGGACACGGATTGAATACGAGTAAAGAATTTTTAGATACCTACGTAACGGAAAGGGAACTAAAGGAAAAAGCAACATTACATTTTTCTTTATGTGTCACCGTAGTGTAGTGAGAGGAAAATGTCTAAGACTAATTGGATGACCTAACTGGACACCAAAAAGAAATTCTTTTGTTTGTAGCAAGCAGTTTGAGGAAAAATATGTAAGGAAAATAAGTCTCTTATGTAGCTTTATGATGAATATATTGAAAAAAATTTATTGAAATCTTTCCCATTTTACGTCTCAATATTTTATGTCTCAAGACCACATCGAAACCTTCTTTAGTGCAATTAGGTCTAGAGGTGTATTTAATAATAATCTGACTTAAAAATTGTGTATCAGCCTACAAACGTTTGTTGTGTCACACTGAAATAAAATATTCTGAAAGTGACAATTGTCTAGCTTTAGACGACATAATGATTTTGTCTAATTCAAAGTTAACCATCGATCAGCAAATTAATACGTCATCGGGATATAATAAATTAACTAAAGAATTTTCTTTAAGTACAGAACGTGAAGTAGATAATAACATGATGTACATATATCTAGTGACGTGCCGGACCGTTAAAAATGTATATCCGCGGATACGGATCCGAATACAGATATTTGGTGTCAAGATCCGCGGATAAGGATACGGATACGGATTTTAACTTCTTATTCGATCGGTGTCGGTGCGCGTGACCTTGAAACGATAGTTGACACTACTGGAAGCTTTGCGTGACAGGACATGTTTCGACTTATATAGAATTTAATCTATGTATTGAAAATTAATAAGGTAAAAGATCCGTAGAAAATGCGCCTAAAAAGTAACGGATACGGATACGGATCCGGATACAGATCCGGATCTTTCTTCACATCACTACTTATGTCTACCTTATAACGAAAAATCTTTATCAGAAACAATACAGTATATAGTGGAGTACTTATCTGGCTTTGTTGTAAAAAAATTACAATAAAATATCTAGTCGGGATTCATTTAAAGGAAAAAGAGATTATTCTATTGAAGTCGAAGGCTACTTAACATATAAGGATATGTTAAGTAGCCTTCGACTTCAGACTTCGTCTTTGGAAGGTCAAAGACCTGTACAGGCTTTATCTAAAATGTGAAGAGTTTAATCAAAATCACAAAAAATATTGGCATAACAGTACCTATTTCATAAAGCTGTCCTTATGGTATTACTAGAAAACAGCAACTTGTTCAAATCATTAGTGCGCCGTAATCTTCACCAGGTAATTGTAAATGGCCATAGGTATTTAATTATGAGATATATTATATAGATTTATTTTGATATACGACTTAAATACGAAGCCAAAGTCACGAACCTATCAAAAGAAATGTTGAAGAATGATTTCAACAAAATTATTCTTTTCAGAGGTCAATAAAAAATAATATTACGCTGATAGCTGGATTTAATGAAATTGTGAGATTTTGAAATATTAAAAAGAAGAAAAGTTCATAATAAACATTGTTTTCGTATTTCATAATTAATTTACCTACAGGAGAATATTATTTTCAATTATTATTTTTTCAATTAGCGAATACAACTCACGCAAAAACAGTTCGTTGTCTATCCTGCCTACCAAGATCCCAATATATTTATCGATATTTCTTCACCTGTACCTGACGGCACTACTTCACGCATACAATAACAAATGAAAAATCGTCACGCGTTAACGAGCTCTATGTTTGTCTATACGCCAGTATAGACGATATACTGATCGTAACATTTAAAGGCAATATTGACAATAGCTTATACAGAAAATGTACAATATTTAATTTATGACGACTTAAACTCCGACATTGCTGATTCAATAGTAACACAAACTTTTGCTTTGTAAGGTTAACTTTTGTAACAACTGACAGGACGAAACATTAATTGCGCAAACACGACTTATGTTTGGTCCTCGCTGGTGTGTTTTTACTATGGGAACGCCGAAATTAATGAATAGGTTGTTCCACTCCTATTCCAGTCAATGAATGTTACACAATTAGCCCTACATTGGAAAGATATTATACCGATTCAGGTGTTTTTTCTGCTCAGAATTTCAAACTTCTTGAGCGAAAAACTAACAGAGATTTCGGGCTGAAGGTAGTTAAAAATTATAAAAAAATTCATCACATGAAAGTAGCAATTTTAGTCTCGAAGCATACTTATACTTAGCAATTAATTACTAATCTTCATGTTACATCAACTTTTGATATCAATAAGGTATTTTAACTCTTAGCAAAATTAAAAGTAATCTTTGAACTTGATTGACGTTTAATATTAATCATACTTACAGTTTTATTGTTAGGTTTAGTTTCAAATTAAATTCCATTTACGTAGAACTTGTAAAGAGTAGGTATTACACCTACAGTTATTGTTAGCAAAATTAATTGATGTTGTTTTGCTGAGGGCGAGAAAAAAAATTTAAAATGCGACCTCTGTTTACCTCAATGAAATTGATAAGGCTGTCAACTATAAAATAATAAGTATAATATTGTACAAAAAAATATTATTCTATATTTTTCTCTATACATAATAGTGTTAAAAAATAAATAAAGTACTAAAATTTTGTTTTTGACAACCATCTCTAAAACAATGGTATCCAAACCCATACAACCGGTTTAAAAACATTTCCATACACATTTCCTCCCGAGATTTCTTCTTTCGGGACTTTTCAGCTGGGAGAAGTGAAGTTGGCATTAATTGAAATTTTCTGTTTTTGCGCTTTTGAGAGCGTTAAAGTACAAAAATGATACTTAGTATATTGTTCATTAAAATCTGTGCAAGTGAAAAGCACTCGAAGGTCTGAAAAGCATGTGTAACCGAAGTTTTTGTATTTTTAAACTACAGTAAAACCTTCTATCGCTGTATTGGAAGAGTATTGTAGTTTCAGTTAAAAGAAAAATGAACAAGTTTTACGTCAGACGTGCTTTATGGTGAAAGATGAAGAATTCCTACATTAGAGAAGTGTAAGTGAAATTTAAACAATGGGCACGGAAGACATTGTTGCATTAGCATAGTTCCCTTTGCTTTCCAAGAATGTAGGAATAGTGTTTAAAAAAAATTCTTTGAAATTCAGCGCATAGCTTCAGAATTTACGTATTTAAAAAATTAGGTACTAGTCTTATCATCTAAATACCTTTTATTTTCTTTCTCCGACCTTATATGCACTAAATATTTTTTTTGAAAAATGTTGGCAAAGTTGGACAGGACTCATTGTATGGAAGTTGTAAGAAGTAGATTGCACGCTCTATAGCGAGCAATCTACTTTCTTCCCTTGCATCGTTGTGCAGGTAAATGTCTCTCAAGAGATTAGGTTTTCCTCGGACCAAGAAAGAATGGATGAGCCTTTGCTCTAAAAGCGTGTCCTTAAAATGCCTTGTTATGTTGACCGACTTTCTGGATTTTTACTAATGTGCGTGACTAGGGAAGGTCAAAGTACAACTATGCATGGCTGAATATGACATAATTTTATTTTCGTGAATACCGGTAGCCAAAACACATCAAATTTACGAGTCTACCGAATTAATAAACATCTGTTGTTGCACATTGATTTGGCACAGACGCCAATAACTGACAAATTTAATTATATAGGTATATGTGTATCGTACTTATAAAGTTACTTTTATTGTATTCGAGTTTTGATTAGTAAAGGATAGTTATTTTGTACTTTTCAGTGTTTTTTTTTGAAGGTTGTTTAATTTTTT
The DNA here is from genome assembly GCA_907165235.1 of Zeuzera pyrina. NCBI lineage: Eukaryota > Metazoa > Arthropoda > Insecta > Lepidoptera > Cossidae > Zeuzera > Zeuzera pyrina. Next base: position 23,850,826 of record OU015627.1, read on the forward strand.
TTCTTAAAATTTTTTAATATTCCAAATCTTTTACACCATTTTTTTAATTAGTAATGTAGTTTTTAGCGTTTGCTATCCCAAATAATAAATAAATAAATGAACTTACCGAATAGCGTAAGCAAAGGCCATTACTGCGTCTGATACAAACTGGAGCTGTCCTTCAAACTCAGTGTTATTGATTGTAAGCCGCTCATGCCCCGAGCACTGCCTGTCGTACTGGCCGTTGTAAGGTGTTCGAGGACTACCCGGATATCGACACTGGAAATGATCTTCCCAGAACTCTGTTGGAAATAAAAGTTGGCCAAGCGTGAGTTCAGCTCACCCAAAGAGAGGGGTTACGTACAACCTATATATAAACAGGTAAAGACAAAACCATTCAGTACCTTTTTCTCCCCTGTTTATTAACCGATTTTTTTTTGTTTTGATAAGTAGCTATAGTTGAGATTTAGGGTTATCAATAAAACAATTTTGGAAACAGATATTAATACGTGAAGGGAAAACTTCGGATTCCTTTTTAAGCGCACAGAAAAGTGTGAGATTTGGCACAGTTTTACGTTCATACTGCCAATGTCAAATGGACTGTCAATGTCAAACTCGTAATAGTTTGCGATCATATGTAACCTTCTTGGGTAAAACGGTCGCGGAGATTGTCGCCAAAGACTTTAAATTATAAGTTTATATTTATATTTAAGGTCGAATTTTGACCACTGGGTGACCTCCAGTATTTATAAAATGATAAATCTCTAACTTTTATTTCTGGAGATTTGGGGGGTTATTCACAAACGTTGGAAATTTTCCGTGGCGGAAAGGCCGATCGTCGGAAAGCATAAATTCAATCCGACGGCTTAGATTTGTGAATACGACTATATATAATATGGCTGTACCCGAGACTTCGTCCGCGTGGAAAAATTTTCCTTGACCTCTTTAGGTTACTAAGGTTACCCGAGGTAACTCATCGAGGTACTCATATTGTTGGTGTTAAACAAAAAAGTTATTCTCTATAATGGAACAACCGCCATATTAGATTTATGATGACGTCACATATACAAAAACCTTCCCCTGCGTATTCCATTTCAGTTGATACCCATATTGTTTGGTGCTGAACAAAAACAGTTATTTCTTATTATGAAATATCCGCCATATTCGATTTATGATGACGTCACATACACAAAAATCTGCCCCTGCGTATTCCATTTCATTTGATACCCATATTGTTGGTGTTGAACTAAAGTTATTTCCTGCTATGGAACATCCGCCATATTGAATTTATGGTGACGTCACGTATGTATCTACCTTCACCTGCGCATTACATTTCATTTCATACCCATAATGTTGGTGTTGAATGAAAAAGATATTTTTTGTTATGGAACATCCGCCATATTGGATTTATGATGACGTCACATACATAGAAACCTTTCCCCGCGTGTTCCATTTCATTTGATACTCATGTTGTTGGTTTTGAACAAAAAAGTTATTTCGTATTGTGGAACATCCGCCATATTGGATTTGTGGTGATGTCACATATAAATCTACCTTACTCTGCGCATTCCATTTCATTTGATACCCATATTGTTAGTGTTGGATAAAAAAGTTATTTGTTATTATAGAACATCCGCCATATTGAATTTATGATGACGTCACATACATAGAAAACTTCTCATGCGTATTCCATTTCATTTGAGACTCATATTGTTGGTATTGAACGAAAAAGTTATTTCCTATTATGGAACATCCGCCATATTGGATTTATGATGTCATCACATGTCCAGAAACCTTCCCCTACGTATTCCATTTCGTTTGATAGCTATATTGTTGGTGTTGAACGAAAAAGTTATTTCCCATTATAGAACATCTGCCATATTGGATTTATGATGACGTCACATATACAGAAACCTTCCCCTGCGTATTCCATTTGATTTGATACCCATATTGTTAGGGTATAGCATTATCAAGTTCACCTATAAAGTTTCATCCACTTTTTCACCCCTTTAAGGGTAGATTTTTGATAAAAAAGAAAACTATGTTTTTTAATAGAAAAAGTATTATATTAAGGAAAAGTATCTCTGTATCTTACATCTTAATCGGTTTAGCGGTTAAAAATTTCTCATACAAAGTTTCATCCCCTTTTTTTACCCCTATAGGGGTAGATTTTTGGAAAAAAAAAGAAGTCTATGTTTTTAATAGAAAAGGTTTTATCTGTGTACCAAATTACATCTTAATTGGTTCAGCGGTTAAAAATTTCCCATACAAAGTTTCATCCCCCTTTTCACCCCTTTGGGGGTAGATTTCTGAAAAATAAAGTAGGCTATGTTCACCCCCTGGTGTCAAACTATCTCCATGCCAAATTTTATTAAAATCTGTCCGGCGGTTTAGCCGTGAAAACCAAACAGACAGACAGACAGACAGAGAGACTTTCGCATTTATAATATTAGTATGGAAGTATGGATAGTATGGATATGGATTATAATAGCTTGGCGCTCCGTCCTCTCTGACTTCCCCGTTGGGGATACGGCGTGAAGATATGTATGTGTGTATGTATGTACGTATATGCGTATGTGCGTGCGTGCGTGTGTGTGTGTGTGTGTGTGTGCGCGCGCGCGTGTGTGTGTGTGCGCGCGTGTGCGTGTGCGTGTGTATGTGTGTATGTAAATAATAATGTAATATAATACGTTTTCGGATTTATACGGAAAGTTGAGTTTCCGACGTTTGTGAATAACCCGCTATAAGAGTTAGGACTTTTCTCGTATTTTTCTGGAGATCTAAGTTAGAATTTTTGTTATATTCTTCCTGTAAACTTTAGATAGGCCTGATAGAAATCGAAATTCAAGCGCAATTTATAAAATAATGTGCTGTTTGAACTAATATACTTATGTTAAGTCGACGCTTATCTCTAGAACGAAACGAGGAACTATTCAATAAGATCCATTACTGTTTGAATTAGTATTTTAGACAAAACTTCGGCGTTTGAAGGAGTGGACTTCTATTAAATACTAATTTCTCTTTATAATTCGGGAAAGTTTGAACAAGTAGCGAGAGTCCTACGAAATACAAATTAAGAAATATCTGAGGGCATTAAATTAATCGCTTGTCAAAAACTTTATAATTTGAATGAAGTCTGTTTTATGAATAAACGATGGTTGATTTGAATCACTTCTATAATGGACATAATACCAGAACAAGAACATCATTTTTTATCCTAGATTACATGTTGAGCCACACCCTATTCCACAGACTATATATCTTTCTATTCAGTTGCCAACTTATTAATAGTTACCACAGATTATCTTACCACAAAGTCATTATTGACTTTCAATAGCTATTGTATTTTTATCAAAAGCATGAAACTTAGGTAATTATAAGACTGTAATAAAACTTTGTAATTGATTTGAGTACTTTAATGCTCTATTTGTAACGGAACACTTATCACTGCTAGATACTCTGTTATAGACTTTATTTTTCGAACACTACTTGACATGAACAGCTGAAAGTGAGAACAACTGTAGAAGTGAGGGGTTGATCCGACTTTTTAATCTCACACTCTTCTGTGCGCGCAATATTCTTAAAAAGGGATCCGAAGTTTTCGCTCCACGTATTAATATTATTATCTGTTTCCAAAATTTCTTTATTCATAACCCTAAATTTCGTCTATAGCTACTAAACAAAACAAAAAAAATCGGTTGGCAAACAGGGGAGAAGAAGATACTGAATGGTTCGGATATACATCCATTGTGGGTCTGATCCAGATGAAGGGGTTTTCGACAATAGATATCTTTGACTTGACAAAAATAAAATTAAAAAAAAGTGTAACAACACAGTTATGTTTCTAACACGATTAGAAAGGAACGTCATATAACCGTCCCTTACAACACACACATTTATAACACAAAAACGACACTCATCCACACAATGCCACTACAATACTTCACAATAGGCTAGATAATAGTAAGCATAAACAAAACTGAGAAAAAATATTTGATTTACAAGGAAAAACATAGAAGTTATTCGCTTTTAAACTTTAGTAGTGGAAACACTGTCACTGTCACTGTGCAATGTCTGCGATTTTGTGACAGTACAGCAATGTAACGCTATCTCTCTCTAGCTTATCCCCGCTCTGTCCCTACTATTAATATTTAAAACCCAATAACTTATAGTAGCGGCACGCTATGATGGCTATTTTGACGTTTGTCCGCTCATGAAGTTTCGTATAAATTAATAACTACGTTTGAAGAAGCAAATTGCTGTTCTTTACTGTCAATAGTGACGTGCAGTTAGTCATAAAATTTATCGAGTGTATAATTTTAGGACACAAAATTAATTTATTACATTGATTTCTAAACTATATACAGTTTTCTGTAAATTAATGTCAATTAGGTTTTTCTCAATTGTATTCATAATTTTTAATTTAATACAATGTATAAAATATACCACATTTAAGAGCAGTCGTCTAGCCTATTACCTACATTTACACACACGACTCGATGCGAAATTTAAATTTTATATAGGTACCTTATATTATAATTGTAAATAAATAAATGTAATAACTACCTAAATCACACAATGCTTAATAGATTCTGGTAGCAATTAGAATCAGTAATTGGCAAGTTACAGAAAGATGTAATTTAGTAAGATGTATGTATAAAAAAGTCTGTCGATTCTTGTTCATAAATAAAATGAAATAAAAATAATATGACGTAATTCCAGAGCACACAGTACTCTTAGATGATGTACATCCATGTTGACCCATGATTTGTCGTGATCCATTTTGGACGTCAACGTCAAATGTGGGTACTTTTGATTTGAAAAGAATACGTGTACGCTAAGAAGAACCGATAAGAAACGCAGAGAGGTATTTTAACATCATTTGCAATAGGTTTATTAAAATACTTCAGAAAATACGTATTACATTTTTTTAATGCAAAATGAAGTAGGTACTAGTTTTTCATCTAAATAATGTTTATTTTCCTTCTCTGACCTCTTACAGCTACTATATTTTTTTTTGTAAAAGAATTTGGCAAAGTTGGACAGGACTATTAAAAAGCCAATAAATGCAGGTTCAAAGAAGATTAGTTCCAGACCATTATTTTGTTTTCAACGAAATCTTTCATTTCATAGTATGATTGTAACAAATCCGAATCTAATTTTCGTTGATCGAGTAACTTCCTGAGGAATTTTATTATATGAACCAATGCAGTTACCCAAAAATGAAATACTTGACTTATGTAATTTAAATTTTGGAATACCAATTTATTATGACCTCAGGGTTTAATATACCATTACATCCTTTCGTGACCGCAGATCCGCAAATACGTTTCTGCAATATGTTTTGTGTCTACTAGTGATGGGTCTGATCATAGCGTAGTTTATTCTAGCTCCTGACCACAGATTCCGTACTATTTATTACACCCAATGTACACGCTGCGATTCAAGTCACGCTTTCATTTACACCACTGGTTCCCAAACTTATTTTGTCTACTGAGTCGAGAGCTCATCATGCAGTCGTTGTCTAAGATGCCTCCTAGCTAAATGAAATTACAAATCTTTAGACCCTTTAGGCCTGCAGCGACCACAAGGGGGCGTTATCGCCCACTTTGGGAATGGCTGATTTACACAGATTACATACATTCCTTTCCAGTTCGGAAAAACAAACAACTCGTACCAAAGGACGCGTGCCCGATTTGCAGTCGGGTGTAAATTCATTTGTACCGTAAGAGATACAGGTCTACGGATACGTATCTATCGGAGCCTATCCATCTCTAACTTGCAGCAAGTTGTGGACAGTTCAAACCATAAACTTTATAATACTGGCGTATAGGCGAACATAGAGCTCGTTGACGCGTGACGATTTTTAATTTGTCATTGTCACCTATGGAATGAATTATTCCCTTAATTATTGCGATATGCAATATCACAATCGCGTACAGAACACGTAAACAGTATTAAAAATACAATACTTCATTGAAATAAAACAGAAAGAACACAAAATAATAAAATAACCCAACAGCGATATCCACAACGTGACTCGTGACGACCTGTCATTCAAAACGGGTTACAATAGCGTCCCGTTCGCTGTCCCTTTCCTACTTGCGCCACTATCATAAAAGAATACATTCTTACTCGCACTATTTGTACGTCTATACGCCAGTATATACTAAGTTTATGGTTCAAACTACCGTTTCATACTACCACAAAGGAGGTTGTGAACTTTTAGTCATAATAATAAATACGCAAGACAATATACACCGATCATCTGGACTCAAACTAGGGTATTCCCTGTGCTATGAGAACCAGACGACGACTATACTGGAGGCATATCTCCCAGTACACCCAGACTCAAGATGAGACGATCTAGAATTTTACTTCCTAGGTTAACTAGGAAGCAGATGACGATTATACTAGGAGCATATCTCCCAGTACATTCGGACTCGAGACGATCTAAAAGTTTGGTTCCTAAATTGACCCAACGAGAACAAACCCGGAACCTTCCGCGCATGGATGATACATCTAAACCACTGCCCCATCAAGGTCGTCTTTAAAAATACATACTTTTAAAATTTAGTTTTGATTTTGGAATGTAGGTTTGAGGATCACGTTGATACAATTTTTATTAGACACCGCGTTGGGTATCAAATGAAAGATCTTCACTATACTGCTGTGATCTTTACTATACTGACTGGACCGTTGGTTCAGTGGCAGAGCATCTTCCAAGCCGGGACCCTAGGTTCAATGCCCTTTCAGGTACACATACACATACATACATATCTTCACGCTGTATTCCTAACGGGATAGTCAGAGAGGACGGAGCGCAAAGCGTCGCTGTCCTTACTACTTTCGCTTCCTCAAATCTCATCACTCTCCTCACACATTTTCGCCTAGATATGTGGGATATGTGGGATAATAGACCTGGGATTACCGATAAATAAAACTCAAAAGAACAGAGACATTAATTTTGCCCTTGCTAGTTGGGCATCTTAAGGTGTTTTTCGAAGAGTTAACGAAATCGCCCAAGCGTGAATTTTTTTGGCGCTCAGAGGATTCTGTATATCCTTCTGCACATCCCTTTAAACAAAGTTAAACGATAAAGTATACATTGAAATTTGTTTCGCATTTAATAGAAATACACAAGTAACAAAATCTCAAATTAATTAATATGTAAACCAATTACAGTCGATTGGACTAACTTAGAGGTCTACTTTCATTTATAACTTCCATGCGGCCGGACCTTCGGCGAATATTTTCTGCTATTTTTCAGTAACTACACTAGGTACCTAATTGCATAACTTCTATTGCCTGGAGATGGATTTCGTAATTTATCCATTCTGGTGTTTTCGTTCCAAAGAAATTCAAGAAATCTAATAAAAATATATTACCTGAAATATCCTTTCGCCCCACAATATATGTTGTACTACATTGATTGTTTGAAAGCAACAGTAAGTTCCACTCAACTGCAGTTTAGGTACCACTTCTAGCTTACATGCACTTTGACGCTTATATGCAGTAGACAATGTAGGCAGTTTAACATCGATTAATCAATAAACCATTGAATGATTTTGCACTAGTGTAATATTTTTATGGTAAGTAATAAAGAATGAATACTCAATTATTAAATTGCATAAATACGCAAAATTAAAATATCTAGGACAAGCCAATTAGCGCACATGGAATTGGACTTGCCCATTTGCTCACGGCACGACACAATAGCTCTGTCTCGCTTTTATTTAAGGCGAAGCGCGACGATCATTGTTTTGATTTACTACTCGAATGTCAAGTATAATCGATTCTCATAGTCGAACTCGCTGAACGCGTAACAATTTGTATTGAACTTTATTAACTAGATAAATTAGCAGACTGTTGTTTGCTTAGTATTCCTAATTCTGTTTGAATAAGATGGTACACGCCGCACGGGCGGCCGATTAACCAATAACAGCACAAGATTTTAGGGCGAGAAATGCTCAACTCTGTCACTGGTGGACTGAATTGTTGGCGTTACTAAAATTCGTGTTCTGTATAGCTATCGCAGGACGACTTATATTTTATTGAAGATAATACCGCAATCTAAGAATCCGTACAGTCGGCCAACGGAGACTTCTAGATAGGGCAATCGTGCATGGGGGGACGCAGGTAAGGCGAGCCCGAGCTGCCCACGCTGTGGTCTTAGTAGATTAGGACTTGTATTCCAAGGTTAACGCGTGTTTGTTGTAAATAAGTAAAATGGTTCATACAACTTGTGCTGTGAATGATTGAAAATCGTCATCTCACTCAAATGGCCCATTTAAAATAGATTGGTTTGGCAATTCCACAAATTATATAAATAATTACAGTTTTGTATAAAACATTGTAAAGCATTGTTCTTTTTATTTGATAGATATGCAAAGTATGCTAAAAATATAATTGCATTTAAATGAAAAAAAAATTGAAATAACCCTTTCTGTGTCTTGCGATGTTGCTTTTTGCACAAACATCAAACGCGTTCGTCTACTGTTTGCATAATTCTTTAGCGCTCATCAATTGATTGACCCCCGACGGAAGAGAGGAATGTTATAAGATTGACGTCGTTGTCTGTCCTTGTTTATCTATTTCACGTATAATTACAATAAAAACTTACCAACAAACCAGGGATTCCTTTTATTATTTTTCACGTTCAGTCCAAGAAAGTATTCCTTAAAGCCTCTGACGTCATTAGCTTGCGGCTGCACGCTAATAGTTCCTTCGACTGCTCTCTCGTTGCCATCAGACACCAGTTTCCTAGCACTCCAGCCATCAGAACCCACCCAGGAGAAGGCACTGGTAGCGTTGATACGTTCTACTGCCCGCATCACTCCCGCCACTTCTTGATCGGACCCGAAGATTATGGCTCCTGTTCAAAGCAAATGTGACCAAAATATGCTATTTTACTGTTTATTAACTGTATTCTTATACAAAATATAAATAGGTTTGACGATTGTGAGCGCGAGTGAGCAAAAATATTCCAATTACATCGAAAAAAATAAATAAACTGACTTAAGAAAATACTGGGAAAAATACAAAATAACTGTCCTTTACTAATCAATACTCAAGTAGGTACAAAAATAACTTTATAAATACGATACAGATACCTATAAATAGTAAACGCAGAGTCTGTGTCTTTAACTCTTAAAGGTCTGAATCTGACTAGCAATTTGTTGCTGCAATCTGTTTCAAGGCAACAAATTGCATTGTAAGATAAGTTGCATACGACCTGCAATCTATCTATTTATGATGCAATTAGTTGCTCTGCAAAAGATTGCAGCAACAAATTGCAAGTCAGATTGCACCGTGAGTAAGGCCTTTTAAGTGTCCGCCTATTCGCCAGCTCAGTCCGCCAGCCAGTGCAACCGAATTCGTAACGTATTCAAATATGTAACGCTGTCTTCTTAGACATCGCGATACAGGTCACAAAACGCATCAAAGTCTGCATAGATGGACTGTTAATGAAGCAAGATATACCTAATTAAATATCGTGTTTAATAACACCGCTTTTCCGTTACATACATACAATTATATTTATTATAATTATTAATTAATTATAATTATAGTTATATTTACAAATTATAACATCATTGCATGAAACCAATGATGTTATAATACAAAAGAGGTAGATAGGTTAAATGCGCTCGAAAAGTGGCAGCCCAAATCTTTGCTAATTAGCCAACCCAGACTTGGTCAAAGAATATGAAATGTAATGTTACAGAACCAACAATGTCATGCAATGCCTATTGTGCATTCAAAATTCTAGTCTTTTAATAATCCAAACGTTTTTCATAACATACACGATCATGTGATGACGCAGCCACCCAGTCTTAAGGTATCAATCATATTTTTTTTTAAAGTCTGTTCTGTGGCATTAATTACTAATTACTAATATTCTATGAATTAGTCACGGATTCGCTTAAAATGTAGTAAGAAATTGAAATTGACCAATCACAATGATTTAAAGAGCTGTTATTTGTTAGTTTGAAATGCAATTATGTTTTACATTGCATAGCGACGCAGTGCAATGTATATTTGTCTCACTTTGTAACGTTGTAACTGGGACAATATTTTACTTGGATTAGTACTAAGGTAACCTATCTACCTCTTTTGTATTATAATATCATTGCGTGGAACTACGAAATGTTCACATATAACACTAAATATTATCCAATATAGTAAAGAATTGAAAAGATTTTGGTTATTTGTCAAGCGTTTTGTTTTTAATTTGTATGTTACTTAAAGGTTGGTTATGTTCCTAGATCCAATTAATGTCATAAATCAGTTCACTCAGGTTCACTCTAATATGTGAATGACAGAATTTATTCTAAATGTAAGACAAATTAATAACAGAAGAATATTATTGTTAGCGATGTGCAAACAATGATAATCCCATATTCTTTATTTTTAAGTATTTTTTAAAAATACTAATTTTTACGCTTATCATGACGTTTTAATTCATCGTGGTTTAAATTGAAGCACAAACATACAAATGGACGAAAATTCTAAAAAAAATAGTTTTTCAGTCATTAGCGAACTAGCCCTTCTCTAGTTTCTTATAAATGTCATAGTTTCCACGTTTACATTAAGGACAAAAATGAAAAAGACTATCACTAGAATATTACGGATATAATACTTATACGTAATATTCTAGAATATTACGGATATACTTATACGTAATATTCTAGAATATTACGGATATACTTATATGTAATATTCTAGTGAGCCTTATACATTATGTTTTGGAGAGTTGTTAGTGAGTTTAACAGTGTGTTTATACGTATTATTTAATACGCTTATATTAGTAAATGCATCGAGAACCGCTATAAAAGCAGTAGAATACAATATTATAAGAAATTTATCAGTCTCCAGCTATTATAGTTTTGGCGTCGATGATTTTAAAATTTTAAATTTACTATTAGACTTACTGAGTTGAACGTCACTCAAATACCTACATTTTACAATGATACTGAATAAACTATTATATCTTCTTTTAATGGATATTTGAAATTTACCTCTTGGATTGAGAACACAAAAGAATCGGCCGTAAACTCAGGTATAATATTTTTAGTTAGTCCAATTAATACCTTCGCTAATCATAAAGTACTTCACATTACGAACCGATAAAAATCATCCATCCAAATGTGGCCACCGCGGCGTATTAAACTGTAATCACCACTTATCCGATCCTACCCCTAGGATTCAATTTGTGCAATCACTTTAGCGAAAAATTGTCTCTCGCGACACAGCTGGCTATCGGCTCCACCACGCTTGCGACAATTTATCAGGGGGGTATTGGTTGAGGAATATTGTGGGCAGGGTAGATGTAGACTTTATACCCCAATTTCGTTTTACGATGATGGTTTATGTTTGTAAGTAATCCGGTAGTTACGTAAACTTGATTTTTTTCAGATAGATTCAATGATAACGATGTTAGGAATTGCGATTTATATTCGAACGATTGGAGATTTCTTAATACGTTTTTCTTGTGTATTTATTATGCTTTTGCTATAATATTATTTGAAATCAGATTTGTAATTCGAAGCAGAAGATTATTATTAGTAATATATAACACTGACGTTGGGGATACAGCGTGAAGATATGTTATGTTATGTTTTTTATTTAACACTGACCTCTCGCTCGCGGCTTAGTAAGTAGCTTATGCACAATATCGTCATATTCCCTCTCGTCTGCCACTCCTGAGTCCTTCACGAGTTTCTCTTTAATTGCAATGCAAATGTCACTTCTTGCTAAGAGCGCTTCCAGTTCTTCGAAAGCCTGAAACAAAATGATTAGGTTAATATTAGGTGACAAAAACACGACTGCGACATAAACATGCTGTTCGGGAATGCAGCATAATATGTTTAGCTGCTAGTTGCATTTGTAGGTCAAATATTTTCGACATTTTTGTGATACGATTTGTACCTGTTTGTGTAACTTTGAAGTCCCAGTACAGTTGGTCGCCGCGTGGTTACTGACCAAACCCCCTAAGATCTCATACTAACGATCAAAAATCAAACAAACAAAAAAGAGACTACACATAGCAAGACTCAATACAAGATCATTGAAGTCGAAAGAATATTTAACAGAGCTAGAACAAGCGTTGAAGAATATTAGTAGGGATATCCTTGGCATACGTGATGTACGGAGATCGCCGGAAAAAATTGAAGAACAAAGAATACATTTTATACTATAAAAATGAAATACCAGGGGTATACGGCGTGGGTTTCTTATTCAATAAATATCTAAAAAACAACATAACAAAATTTAAAGGGGTGTCAGACAGAATGGCGGTCTTAAACATTATGTTAATTGATCACAAACATCCGACTTCGATAGTTCAGATATATTATGCTCCAAGCATAGCAAAAAGGAAGTTAAAAATAGCTTTTACGAAAACTTAAATAAAACAATGAATCTCTATATTACACTGTTATTGTGATGGGAGACTTTAACAGTCAAATAGGCCAAGGAGAAAACAACGAAGACAAAATGTTTGGACCTTATACAACTAGCAAAAGAGACGACTACAGGCATAGACTGATAAACTACGCGTTAGAAATTAACTTACATATTATGAATAGTTTTTATAAAAGAAAACCTAAAAGAAAATGGATGTGGGAATCTATCGATGATCAAGAACGAAACGAGATAGATTAGCGTGCGGTTTTTTTTGCAACTACTAAGGTCCACGATAAATACATTCGTATATCTAGGAACATAAAATAAATGGGAATATGAAAGCCAAAATATGCAAGAAAAGGTAGGTGAAAACTTTCCCATTGGTCGAGGTCGGTTAGACAGGAAGACCCTTCATGACCCAAACTTTTTTCGGCAACCCTAGAACATGTATTTCGGCAGCTTGAATGGAAAGAATGTAGCATAAATGTTAATGGAGTATTACTAAGATTTGCTGACGACCTTATACTAATATGCGGAGACCCAAAGACCCTACAGTTGATGATTGAACAACTGGTACATGAAAGGGAAAAGGTTGACTATCTATGATCTATGAACATCAGTATAACAAAGTTGATGACAAATTACATTAAAATTCCTATTAAATCCAACGACGATATTGAACTGAAATATGTAAATGAGTATACATACATTGGCCAAATAATATCTCCTACGGACCTCACAACAAAAGATGTCAAAAATAGAATAAACATAGGATGGAAGATATAGTGGGCTTTAAAAGGTGTCATGAATAACTCGGATATACTAATTGAAGAAAAAAGAAAATATTTGATACACATGTATTCTACCAAGCATGACTTACGGATGTCAGACATGGAGACGTACAAAGAAAAATATTAAGTCACTAGAAGCTTGTCAACACAATGGAAAGAAGCATACTGAGACATTCATAGTTGAGACAAAATAGTTTTTGATTTCTGATTAAACGTATTATATATTGTGTGTATTTTTTAATAAAAATTTGCAAATAAAAGTAATCAAGTGTTTTCTTAAATTCGTTGCCGGTTATTTAGGAATTAAGACTGGCAATAAACTCTGGAAATTACAATTATTTAGTTTTATTTGCAAGTTTATATTGATTACGTCATCGGATCGAAATCGAAAAGTCAAAAGCACTCGCATACCTAGGCGAAAATGTGTGAGGAGAATAATGAGATTTAAGAAAGCGACAGAAGTATGTAAGGACCACGACGCTTGGCGCTCCGTCCTCTCTGACTACCCCGTTAGGGATACAGCGTGTAGATATGTCTGTACATTTGATTAAATTTAAAATGGAAAATATTGCTCTGTTTTACATTTTTGCGTTATGTTTTGTTTTTTATTTTTTGAGGTCCTACGAAACTTTTTTAGCCTATGACTTTATGTTGCACTACAGACGCCATATTGAATTAAAAAAACTTAGCCTACGCTACCTATGTAATTGAGACACTACCAACGACACCTCATGCGTTGAAATCGGTTAAATGGTTTCGACTCTTTGAGGGAACAGATGAACATACATACATTTTCTAAATACGCTGCTAAAGTCATAACTCCCTTTTCAACTTCACGGTAGTTAGGTAAATAGAAGATTGCAACAGCAATAACTGGAAGCTGTATATGTAACAAGAACAGTCTGAGAAGGGGTTGAAGTTCAGTTTTTCAAACGAGGGTAGACCTGTGTCAGAGCCGAGGTCTAAGTATATTGTTTCTCCTGTCAATATCCTGTTAAATAATACATATATTGTAAGCTATGATTGTAAGCAACAATGTATCGGGTTTTGGTAGTGTTTGGGTTATCTATTTTGGGTACTTCGGATTATCTACTATAGTATGCTGATACTTCATAAGTTTTTCAGTAATAGTCAATCAATGAAGCGTTCTAGCATACTGATACACTTTAAGACAAAGTTATCCGAAATATTGTATCGTGTGATACCACGATAACGCAGAGGCTTAAGCGTTGCACCCAAGGGCGGAAGGTTCCAGGTTCGATTCCTGGTCGAGTCAATTTAAGAAACGAACTTTTCCAGATTGTCTCGGGTCTGGGTGTACAGGGAACGCCCTCAATAATCGTCGTCTGATTCTCTGCTTATTGCTTATACTCCCTGAAAAATTTTAGTTCAATCGGTTGGGGATAACTGTTTTAAAATTCATGTGCAAGATTCGACCCATACTAACAAGGGCAGTTAAATAAAAGCTTTTAAAAAGTACATTTTATGTTGACCAAGTATTATTACTTGCTCACAATTTGCATTACAAATCTCAACTCTATTTTTTCAATAGTGCCTCACCCTCTGAACGCGTTTATTACCTGGCAATACCTGGTTTTAACGTCTGATACCGTTACTAAGTTTAAATCAAGTTCCGTAAGTAGTTTTTGGCGGGATTTTATAGGAAGCAGTTGGGCGTTCATTTTAATTATTTAAACATTGTTTCTAGTAAGTCCCAAGTATCTACGCTGTTGTGCATTATGTGAAATTGTTGAATTAAGTGCTTATTTAGTGGTGTGGTGTTGAAATTTTTTTAGTGGCTTAGTCTGCATCAGCGGATATAGTACCTACTAGAAATACTAAAAATACTAGAAATACTATTTAAAAACGTTAAAATGTATTCCATCGATAATTAAAGAAATAATATGAAGACTTTATTACTGAAGACATCGGTTGAATGGGCTAGATCCCTTTACCTTCCTTCCTAAGGGAGAATCGTGCTACTGGTACCTACTACAAGTTTCGTGAGGTTATTGAAAAAGAATATCAATTTGATAGTTTAAGACTTATTTATGAACATCTATCCGATACACTTTTACAATAAGAACGTCGAAATGAAAGATATTATGCAGAGTGGTTTGAGTATTTTTGTTCTGAGCCTGGCGTATTCAACAGTCGCGTTTTCTTTTTTTTTTAAATTACGGTGCACGGTATAACCTGTGTAAATTCAACGGCGACCTCGATCGGGCAGTGGTTTTGGCGTTGTGTCTAAGCATGGAAGGTTCCGGGTTCGATTCCCGGTGGGTCAATAATAGGAAATTAACTTTTCTAGATTGTCTCGGGTCTGGGTGTACTGGGAGACGCCCCTCGTAGTCGTCGTCTGGTTCTTATAGCACAGGGAATGCCCTGGTTTGCGATCAGGTGATCGGTGTGTATTGTCTGGCGCATTTATTATTTTAGCTTTTGCCCGCGACTTCGTTTGCTTATAAATTATAAACTATGTGTTATTCTGATGTATAAGCTATATTATTGTAAAGTTTCATCAAAATCTGTTCAGTAGTTTTTGCGTGAAAGAGCAACAAACATCCATACATTCATACATCCATCCTCACAAACTTTGCATTTATAATATTAAGTGATTATCAATTATTCTTGGAACACTTAAACGAACAAAAAATTAATATGGCTGCTATATCCTAAAGTTTCATGCTACAGAGCTGTTTGCAAGAAAAGATCGATGTATGAAAACTTCAAACCACGAAAATACATACATACATACTTCACGCTTCAGGCTGTATCTCCAACAGGGTTCTCAGAGAGGATGGAGCGCAAAGCGTCGCGCTTCTTACATACTTTTTTCGCTTTTTCAAAACTCATCATTCTCCTCACACATTTTCGCTTACGTATGCGAGTGTTTCTGACATTTCCGTCGGCTAACACTTTTATTATTTTTTACTAAAACGTTAAATAAAGTTTTACATTTTCTGAAATTTTTGAAATATGAGTTCAATAATTTGGAACATAAGATAATGGTTAAGTCAAGATAAGTAAGTTCCTACGTGACGACAGTGGTACGTCCTAAATATGACGGCGCAAACGAAAACAGACGCGAGGTCGGCAAATACACATTCACAGACCATAATGTATTCACACGTTAATAATTCAGACTACTTTAGTGGTTGTGATAAGAACGTGACTGTGGGACGAATTTGCATAATTCAAAACGATACCGCGGCAGACCACTGAATTATACGTTGAATTTGTAATTGATAGTTGATTCTGTAATTGAAAAGGAAATATGTAACTCTTACAGACCATGAATGTGGCTATGGCTATCTGTCTTTCACGGTCGATATTCTACGACGAATTTGAAATTTGTTTTTTTTTATGGAAGAGGGAGCAAGGGAGCAAGCGAGTCGCCTAATAGAAAGTGATCACCGCCGCCCATGGACACCCGCAACGTCCGGGGAATCATGAGTGCGTTGCTGGCCTTTAGGGAAAGGAGGAAAAGGAGGGTGAGGAGGGAGATGGGCCACCAGCACTCTCACTCACCTAACGAAACACTACAGTAATAGATGCTGTTATTTCACGCCGATATTCTGTGAGAGGGTGGTATTTTACCGGGCGAGCCGGCCCAATTCGTGCTGCAATTCGAAATGCAGCATGGCTCTACCGCACGTGTAAGAGTTAATTATAATATCTCAAATCTCTAAAACCAGTTTATTGATTGGTAATGTAGTTGTCTTGCAAATTACAATTATGTGCAAAAACAAATGTTGAGATTTCTCCGCGCTAAAATATAATCTGTTATTATAATTATGGCCATAGGGCGCGAAGTAATAAAGGAATTCGGTTACACTGGGCTGTATAGGCAGACTTAATGATGAAACTTGTTAACTTATATATTTTGTACTAGTTAATATACTGAAATATTCATATATTTCACTCGACCAGTCCCTTTTCTTCTTATCGCTAGAACTACTAAACCTAAGAATAAAAATTTTAGAGAATATAAAGCCTACTAAAGTTGGTTCACGAGCGTAACGCAAGCACAGATTTTCTCTTAGACATACTGTCTACGGAGGCATAGCTTCATAGACGCGTATTCGTCACTATACGCTTGGTATACACCCACGGGGCTATTACCTAAAAATTTGCAGACGGCGACTGTTTAGAGCGTCGCGTAATTTCGACAAGTCCAGAAATCAATTCCCATAAATAAAAACTCTTGTACGAGATCAGAATACGATTTTAATACGAAAAAACTAATTAAAAACTAACAGTATCCTTTCTGATAGTTTGACATCGCAAAAACTGTACTAATTATTTAAATGTACCCACTGTAATCTAGTAACATTTTTATTTATTATCTTCGAACTCATCATTCCACCCACCAAGGACAGCATGAAAATACTGTCCTTCTATCGACCACCCACCGTTTAAATTATCGTTGACAATTATTACAAAAAAACAATAAAAAGCAGTAACAAAGAAAACCCCTTTTATGATTCTATTGGTAAAAGACAAATCTTATGAATTGGACGCTTAACAATTGTATTTTTACACTTAAGTGTAACAACTCGCACCAATCCATCACTATCGGGATGCAAATCGATAATTCTAGCTAGAGACCATTTACTGGGTGGAAGATTATTATCTTTAATCAAAACTAACATGCCATTTTTAAAATCATTAGCCTCTCTGGTCATCCATTTAGGACTTTGTTGAAGTTTGCTTAAATATTCCTTACTTCACCTACTCCAAAAATGTTGAACCATTCGCTGCACTAATTGCCAACGAGTTAATCTATTTATATTACAAGTATGATTTTTCCGGTACATTTATTGGTGGTTCTCCGATTAAAAAATGCCCTGGAGTTAAAGGCAATAGATCATCTATGTCATGGCTAATTGGTGAAATCGGACGAGAATTTAAACATTCTTCAATTTGGGCTGTTACTGTTGCCATCTCTTCATAAGTTAATGTAGAATTTCCCAAAATTCTTCTCAAGTGGTGTTTGATCGAGCGGACTCCAGCCTCCCACAAACCACCGAAATGTGGGGCTGAAGCCGGAATATTATGCCAGGTTGTTCCATCTTTGGATATATCGTTTAAAATCTTAGTTTGTATCGTTTACAAATGCTTATTGAACATCGTCTTCAGAATCTTATTACTAGCAATGAAATTGGTAGCGTTATCGCTCCAGATGTCACTACAGTGTCCACGTCTGGCAGTAAACCTCTTAAACGCCGCTATAAAACTCTCACTATCTAGGCTGGTAACGATTTCGATGTGGATTGCTCGGGTTGCCATACATATGAATAAGCATATGTAGCCCTTGCACGTTTTATATCTACGTCCTTTGGACATACGAAGATGAATCGGTCCCGCAAAGTCAATTCCAGAATGTAAAAAAGGTCTGGCTGGTGTAACTCTCTGTCTTGGTAGATCAGACATTAATTGAGTTCTAGTGGGGACACATATAACACATTTATGGACCTCCTGCTTAATCATACCCTTTACACCAAGTATCCAGAATCTTTGTCTTATATAGTTTAACATGAGAGTTGGTCCTCCATGTAAGGTTTTCTGATGTGCTTCACTAATTATAAGTTTTGATAAAAATTCGTTGTTGGGCAAAATCATTTGATATTTGGCGTCTTCCGGTATATTGGCATGACTGAGACGACCTCCGACTTTTAATACACCCTTTTCGTCTAAAAAGGGGTTAAGGGACCGAAGTTTGCTTGATTTCATAAGAAGTTTATTTTCTCTTAAGCGGTGGATATCTTCCATAAAATTCTCCTTTTGACACAGAACAATACATGCAGTCAAAGCATTTTCTAATTCCTTAGCTGTTAGGTAAGATGGTAGGTTTTGAGCTTTAATGATTCTAAATCTCTTACATGTTGCCACAACTCTTAATAATTTTTGTAACGTCGAATACCTTTTAAACATTTCAGTAAATTTTTTTTCTAAATTCATATTCATAAAATGAACTGTCTTTTCTTCTAACAGTACTTCTTTAGATACATCTGTTAATATTGTCTTTTTAATAACTTCATCACATTTTTTAAGCATCGACGCTGGTACTCCTCGTGAAGCTAAGTCAGCCGGATTTTCTGCTGAAACAACGTGACACCAGTGTTGGCCAAGTGGCAATAATTTCAGAAGTGCGGTTAGCTATAAATGTCTTCCACTTACTTGGGTGATTTTGTAACCACAACAGAACCACTCTCGAATCTGTATAGGCGTAGACGTTTTCTTTGGCCACGTTAAGATGTGTAGCAATTTCATTTAATAACCTAGAAAGTATCACTACAGCACACAATTCCAAACGAGGAACCGAAATAGTCTTAACTGGAGCTACTTTCGTCTTTGCGGAAATGAGCTCAATATGTGTGGCGCCCCCGGCCTCTGTTACACGAGAATATACAACTGCTGCATAAGCCACGGTTGAAGCATCGGCGAAACCATACAGTTGAAGTTGGGTACCAACAGTAGCTGTATCCAACCAGCGTTCTATTTTTATCTCGGATAAATGTGATAATTCTGAGCGAAATTTCAACCAATCCTGTTCAATGTCTTGGGGTACAGTTTGGTCCCAATCTATACCAGATAACCATAGCCTCTGTAAAAGAACTTTTCCGATGACAATCGTTGGCGCAAGCCATCCCATAGGGTCAAAAAGTTTAGAGACATCTCTCGCTATAGTTCTTTTTGTTCCTTCCTCTACTTCCACTCTCTGATAAGCTGATAGAATATTGAAATTCGTCTTTTTTATTATTCCAGACCACACCGAGTGTTTTAACTGTTGCATCAAAGTTGATCTCTTTATAACTGGTTTCTTCCCTTTTTGTCTGCATGTACTTTAATAGATCATGATCATTGGTATTCCATTTTTGCATTTCGAACCCTCCAGATTTCATCATATTTGTCATTTCTTCATAAATCTTTACTCCTTCTTCAAAACTATCTCCTCCAGTCAACAAGTCGTCCATGTAATAATCTTGTAATGCGATCTTTGCTGCTATGGGATAGTTCTTAGATTCGTCAAGTGACAATTGTTGAAGAACTTTAGTTGCTAAATATGGTGCGCTCGCGGTACCAAAAGTAACTCGAGTGATTTTAAAATCCCTTAATTCTTGTTCTGGGTTGTCTCGCCATAGTATCCTTTGATAATCCGATTCTTTAACTTTAATCTGACGGTACATTTTAATAATGTCAGCAACTATACAAATTCGATGCAAACGCCAACGTAAAATAATGTGTCTCAAATCTTACAGCAGTAAACGTGGTCCAACCATCAGATTATCATTCAAAGATACATTGTTTTGGTATTTACATGACGCGTCGAAGACAATCCTAGCCTTAGTTGTCGTTTTATCGTTTCTAATCACCGCATGGTGAGGTAAATACACAGCTGTTGATTTATTTTTGTCATCTTTATTAATAATCTCTGCCATATGTTCAAGCTGTAAGTATTCAATTATAACTTTACTGTATTCTGTTTTTAGTAGTGAATCTCTCGCTAGTCTCTTCTTTAATTGTAACAACCTTTTTTTACAAACATCTCTCGACGAACCAAACTGACAGGATGGATCATTTTCCTTAAATGGTAGTGACACTACATAACGTCCATCACTGTTTCTGATATGTGTTTCAACAAAATGTTTTTCGCAAAGAGTTTCTTCTTCTGTCATCATCTTTTTACATGCAACATCGGATTCTATTTCCCAGAAAGTAATTTGTTGTCTTCAATGCAAGTGTGCATGCTGAATGTGATAGTGTAGCTTTGTGAAGTCTTCATATTGTTTAACTGGCCTGATAATATCCACCCGAGGTGCATCTTTTGTGCCATTGGTGTTCCTCGAGGGCCTTTTCTTAAACCGTCAGTAACTATATCACAGTAGACGTCTGCCCCTAACAACAGATCAATCCTTCCGGCTTTGTTGTAAGCTGGATCTGTAAGTTCCAACTGATTCAAATGTGACCAGTCCCCATTGTATATGATGTCCTTAGTAGGCAACGTTCGAGTGACTGATTTTAGCACAAACACTTTTATAGATACTACAAAATGTGGATTGTATCTCGAATGCGCTGTAAATGTAACCAGATTCTTAGAGGTAAGACTTCTTCCTTTGTCGCCCAGTCCATTAATAGTGCAATTGATTAAAGTTTTGTTTAACCCAAGGAGCTGTGTGGCAGACTCCGTAATAAATGAACCTTGGGAACCTTGATCTATCAATGCCCTCAACCAATATGTAGTCCCACATTGTCCTTGAACTTTAACCACGGCTGTGGCCAGCAGCACGTCATTGGTGAGTTCCTTGTCTGCATAGTGGGCCACTACATTGCTAGGACCTGGTGTGTTAGCTACTCTCGATTGCGAATTATCTCGTACATGTGATATTCCAGAATTTTCTGCTGGAACCTGATTCGTGAGTTTATTTTCTGGGTGTATTAAGGAATGCTGTTTTTTGCCACATCTACGACATGATGTTTTTTGTCTACATCTAATTACAGCATGGTTCGGAATTAGACAGTTGTAACATAAACCATTCCTTTCTATGAAATTTTTTCGATCAGTGTAGGTTAAGCGTGCAAAATCTTTACAGTTTTGAATAAAATGACTACCGTTGCAAAATTTACAATTTGTGTTCACTGCAGTATGAAATGATGTTCTTTTAGTAGTAAATTTACCAACTGTTTTTGATGATTCTAAGACTTCGAGCGTTCGAAAACGTGATTCTAAGAAGTTACACAACTGCTTATATGTAAGGTAATTCATTTCTATAAATCTCATCATCATTTAGGTGTTGCTCCCATAATCTTACAGTTTCAGCATCCAATTTAATAATTGTGATATATACTAACATTGGATCCCAATCCAATGCTGTGATACCAAGATTCTTTAATGCGTTTAAACATTCATTACTTGTATCCAAAAGTAATTTGATAGCGTGTGAAGATTCGGATGTTATGGATCGTTGCGACATCAACTTCTTTAATAAAGAATTCACTATAAATCTTTTATTGTCATATCGTTTCTTTAATGTTTTCCAAGCTTCATCATAATTAGCATTTGTGACTTGTATACGTTTCAATAAAGCTTCAGCTTCACCGCTTAAGCTAGACTTTAAATAATGCAATTTTTGTGCATTTGTTAAGTTTTGATTTCTATGAATAAGTGATAAGAAGAGATCGTGAAAAGGTATCCAATCGGAATAATTGCCGGAGAAGGTAGGCAAATTAATACGAGGTAATTTTATTTCGAGTTGTTGTCGGTACTGATACTGGAGCTATATTTTCTAAAACCTGCAGCATTTCACACTTCGCTTGAACATAACTTTCTTCAACGACAGAATAAAAATCATTTTTAATGTAATCATATTTTTCTATGTCTTCTTCGTCCATTAATACCATATGATTTTTTGAAAACTTATTCCAGAGTTCTTCCAATAAATTTAATTTAACTTCTACATAAATTTTATTTAGTCTAGTCTGGTGTTTTTTTAAAATTTATTAACGATTTTTCTAATTGTCTTTTTAACTCATCTTGTTTTAATAATAAAGATTCTGCCATGATGTAAACTCGCTCACTAAAATAATTTAATTTCACGAAACTATAATATATGTAGGCAATTTAAATTTTGAACAAGTTTCAATGTAATTATTTCTTCATGTAAAATTATTTATATCAACAAAAATTAATTAATGTTTGTAAAAGTTCCAAAAGTCTAACACCAATCAATAGATATTTCAAAGTTCAAGGTACTCAAAATAATATTTACTAAGTGTATACACAAGTGACGAATACAATGTCTCATTTACGATTACATATGCACAAGTAGTTCACCAAGTTCGTAAAAGTTTTGAACTTTGTATAGTTTCACTTTACTCACAGTTACCGGTCCAATCCCAATTACAACTTATATCACTGTAATCCAATTAAGTATATCGCTATCCTCACTTGTAATTCACATCTGCACTTATAACACTGATCGTTATTGTCTAAACAAACACGAACACTTCTTAGGTCGCGATACGTAATTTCAGAATACGGCCGAAGGAACAATGTTTAGAGCGTCGCGTAATTTCGACAAGTCCAGAAATCAATTCCCATAAATAAAAACTCTTGTATGAGATCAGAATACGATTTTAATACGAAAAAACTAATTAAAAACTAACAATATCCTCTCTGATAGTTTGACATCGCAAAAACTGTACTAATTATTTAAATGTACCCACTGTAATCTAGTAACATTTTTATTTATTATCTTCGAACTCATCAGCGACAGTCACGCGATTACTACGCGACCGATGACTAATAGTAATAAAAAATGAATATCATAATATATGACGATTGCGTATCTATTATTCTATGACCGTAAAATGCACTTTTCGCGGTTGATTTAGCGCCACTATACAAATTACATTACACAATTCTTCGACAGTAGATATCGCGCGATATTGGCTGTCGCATGCTGCTTACATAACGTAGCCTGGCGTACGACTTACTGTTCCGTCGATAGAGTATCATAATTTTTTATGTAAATGGTATGTAAGTATCGTGCAGGCGTATTTATAAGGGCCGTTCAAAGTATTACATAAGCAGAGAATTTTTATAATCATTCCCCCCCCTGCGCCTCAGCAAAAGTAAGCAAAGTTCTTACGTCCCCTCATATGCTTACGTAAACATTGCACATGTATTTTTTAATCTGTTCTGGTTTCTTTATTGATTCAAAGCAGCAGTTATCAAGTCTAGAAATAAGGAATTTATAGTCTGTGGAGGAATTTAATATACATTTAGCAAATTATTGACATGATATTTAATTATTATAATCTTAATATATTAACGACTAACACGGTAATTTATTTTGTTCTATTGAAGTAGAGTTGTCGTATATGTTCAAATCAAAAGCTACTAAATTTTGCAGTAAATCCGAAAAAAATAATGAATATTGCTGATGTAATCACCATCCAGGCCCCCTCATCCCCCATGTCATCAAAAACAAAGCAAAGCAAAGACCTTCTCGCCCCCTTTTAGTGCTTACGTGATACTTGAATGACCCCTAATGGTACGAATCTATGAAGTTACGCCTCTGTGGACAGTAGGCCTAAGAAAAATGCGTGCCTGCAATAAGCTTTGTAGACATACTTTGATGGACTATTTTGTAGAAGCGACAAGGCGCGTTTTTAAGTTTCTATGAAGCTATGCCCTCGTGAATAGTAGGCTTTAGGATTAACATTAACTGAAATGTGTATTCTTTAGTATTAACATAACAATGAATCTAATGTTCCTTAAAGTGTAGTTAGTCAATTTAGCCCCTGTATACACACGTACATGTCTTCACGCTGTATCCCTAATAAGTATTAGTAATTTAGCCCTCCGGTTAAGTAATGGCGATACAGTCAACACTGTAATAAAAATGACCTTTGAGACCCTTAGTTATGTTATTAGCCCGCTGGACCGATATCTATATACTGGGTATTGATTCAAAAAGAGTAAGGGAATTCGATTTATCGTAGTTAGTTTTGCGTTTACATTTAATATTCTATAATATATAATATAATATAAAGTTCGTTATGATAATGTCAAACCGAAGATTCGTAGCAAATACTCGTAGAAAATATTAACAATTTGACATTTCGGATTCATTAATGAACGTCATTCGAATCTTCTTTGCAATGAAATCTCCAAAATGAATGAACTATTGTGTTCATTCTCGGTCGTTAAAAGTTTTGAAACATACCTTAATTCCATAACTGGATTCCTCATATATGATAGACACATAGCTCCAGCCCAGTTTCTTGACGATCTCAACCATTGCGCGGACCTGGTGCATGTCAGAGGGGATGGTCCTCGTGAAGTACTCGAAACGAGCCTTGTTCGACAGCTCCGGTGATGTTGAGAAGAATGATACCTAAAAACAGAAATAACATCATTACGAGAAAAAAACTGAGATCAAAAGCAGGGCAGGAATCGTTTAGTATTAACCCACGTGTACATTATATATAAGTTTTTATGTACTTATTTAGCTAAAATTCAAAACTCTAATTGATAAATTCTATTTAGAGGTATTTCGCTTCTCAGTGAAGCATCTTCAGGAAACGTTGAACTTGGCGAAAAATCGCTAAATACATATAAGTAAAAGCGCATTTACGCCTTCCAATTTGTTGGAACAACTTTCCTTGGGATGGTGATCTGAGATCAATTCATGGAAGAATCGATCATTCAATCTCGATCAGTGAATCGATCCAGCGAATAGACGACAGTCACTCAAAAATCGTCCTACGGTTTTTTCAAATTTTGCATGGGAAAGATAAAAGATAGACGACTCAAAAAAGCGCTAATTATTTTATAGTTGCGTTCTTACCAATACAAATATAATGTAAACTCCATCTTTGGGTGTCCGCCATCAATTCACTAAGTCGATTCTCTACTCGAGATCGATCGATAAATTTTTCCATTAATCGATCTCAGATCGCCATCCCTAGGAAAGTTGTTCCAACAAATTGGAAGATGCCTGAAAACCATTTTCGAAAATAATTCTGTCCAGTTTACGAGTGGTAACAGGCTGTATTTCAGTAACGGATGAAATTATTACAAAATAAAAAAAAACGTAAGATTTAAAATCTGTAACTGTACACGATCAACCCAATTTTACGAGAAATGGTGGGGATAACACTTGAAAATTAAAACGGTCATAACTCTTAAACGGATACGTTTTTTCGATAATTCTTTTTGTAACTACATACTAAAGTTATGCCCTTTCATCCATTAAAGTAACTGTCCCGTTTCCATATACACCCTGTATATATATTGAAAGCATATTCTTAATCCAGTTTGAAGTACAATAAAAGGCTGTTATAATATTATTACGGACAATACCTGCGGTATCTTGAATAATCTCAGTAAGTTGGCCACTTGCACAGACGTCACGCTTGACGCCGCTCCCACAACGCCCGATATCACCTTTCGGACGGCCGTCGCGTTGCAAGCGTACTCAGCGTCGTCAATATTACTTATTGAACCTGACCAAAGTAAATTATTACGATTTAGTTTTAAGAGGAGTGTTGGGGTCCCAATACGATTAAGAACTCTTACATACAAATGCGTATATTATAGCACAGGAATATTATTGCGCCGCCCCTGTAAGCCGGGCTCGAGAATAAAGCTACGCTGTTCCCTGCCTGCCTGTGACTTAAGGGGCGTTGAGGGTCGTGGTCCATCAGAGCGGGGGCTCCGATTGACCTTCCACGCGACTCCGATAAGGGTGACAGCGCGAGTAGTCCACGCTGTTGTTTAGCACTGCTAGGGCGTAAAGGGAGGGGGGCTCTGACTGCCTCCACCGAGAAGTGTGCTATGGCACTGCGCGAGAGAGCCTGGTTGCGTTTCGTAGGAGATCCCATAGGTTCTCGGTAACTCGGCGAAGACCACACCTATCTAGCGCCCACTAAATTGCGTAAATTGCAATTTGTCATTGTAGGATTAGGATTTGACGTTTTATAATGGAAGTACGGAATATAGTTGATCTTCAGTCAATCGAAGTTTAAGCCTCCGATTGCGTTCATCATCGAGTAAAAAAGGTTAAATTATTTAATAATCGTCTTCAAATATGAAATATTTGTAATTGGCCCCTAACTCGATCGTACTAACTCGTTTGATGATGTATTATATTATTATTATTATTATATTTATTGATATATTATATTATAGGAGGACTTCGATGGCGCAGTGGTTTAGACGTTGGTTCCGGGTTCGATTCCCGGTTAGGTCAATTTAGGAAACAAACTTTCCTAGATTGTCTCGGATCTGGGTGTACTGGGAAACGCCCCCAGTTAACGAATTCGGAAATACTATGGAACTCACAATCGTTAAAAATATGACGCATCGCAAACTACAATCAATTGGGCGGGACTAAAAAACTACAATCAACACGGTACTTAGTCTACCGTGCGCTCAGTGACAGTCAGTTGTCGCAAATAAAATTGGTTTGTTGACGCGAAAACTAGCGAAATATACCTAAATTAAATGTCATCTTGTGTGGTAAAGTGATATAGAAGACAGAACGAAGTCATGATATGGTAACTTATCAAATATAACATAAAATATATTGTTAGTTCCACATTAAATTTAATCACAAATTACCCACATGTGATATTATGTAACATTTTAGTAACAAGAAAGAGGGTAGAATGGAATTCCTGCGTGTAGTGGGGCTGCATAAAAGCCTGATTTTGGTTGTGTAAAAGGCCAGTTGTTGAGTAGTCGTCGAATAGTCAAGTACATAATAGTTGTGATGAAGAATTGATAACGTGTTCATAGTGATCAGTGCTCCCGTTACATTTCATAATTAACAATATATATACAATAATTTTACGTCTACAAGAAATGAAATAAAAATATTGTGATCAGTATTAGGCCACTTCTAGTAGCCAGCCAGTTTCTAGTACGTAAGTTATTTTTATTGAATTTTTATATTGAGTATGGGAATTCTCTTTTTTGAATTGGATCTTATAAATTTATTCTTTTAGTTTTACCAAAAATGGGCTTCGTTGATTACGGTGGAATAAAGCAATTTGTTTAGAAAGAAGAGATGACTGGTTACAGATTAATGCGAATTGGGTGTGCTCCATACATTTTAAAAATGAAGAAATCTGTTCTTGTCGTAGAGGCGTCGCATGTTATCTCATTAAAGATTGAAATGCAGTGATTCTGAATCGATATTTCCTAAAAATTTTAGAATGAATAAAAATAATTACAGCTATGGAAAACAAACAAGCAGGATAAACAGATTACGACACTATTCTAATAAAAAGTATTATAAAAGAGTAATTACAAGCTCCTTTGCACTGTTTGATAAAAAAAAGATTTTCTATTAAATTCCACGAGTCACAGACTAAATAAATTAATTACATTTTAAGGTAACACAACATATCAAAGACTTGTAAATAAAATGCAGACGAACTCTTAAATTATATGCTTTCTTTACTTTTTTAAATAATTTTTAAGTATTTTGTCATATGAGAACATCAAAATAAAAAACTATTTAACTTCATGTAAATAAAGTAAATAAATATTACCAATAAGTTGTGTTGCGATGCGAAGTAATGCATAAAAACATCCTCGCTTCTAGCACTTTCCCGTGCGATCACGTGATCAGTGAACACGTATGCATCCAGTCACCGTTGACTTTGAAATATAACATGAAACATTTGAAACGCCCGGCTACAGTTGAATAACGATCGTGAGGGCTTAAAATAGAGTTGACTGTTGAGTTTGCGACCTTTCGTTATTCAGAGCATTTGAATCAGATGCGTGGTATCGTGTTTTTCGACCATAATTGTTCTGAATTACATTTCCCTAGTATTTCAGAATTCGTTGCCCTCTGTAATCGTCGTCTAGTTCTCATAGCCCAGGGAATACTCTAGTTTGAGATCAAATGATTAGTGTGTATTCTCTGGCGCATTATTATTATTTGATTCAAAACAGAAGATATTACAGTTTTAGTCAAATTGTCATTTGAGATTAGGTACATATCGGTATGTGTAGGTATAACAATATAAGTGCAATTATAATAATAATAATTATGAATTAAGAAGTTTAAGTTCATGCTCAACACGTGTTCAAAGTCAAAGTCAACACGTGTTTTGTCTCCTAACTGAAAGCTTCTCCTTGGTCTTCGTAATTCAAATACTGTATTCTTCTTACAATCAGATTTATTCTAGTACTAAATTACAGAAATACCAGTACAGACTTTATGTATTAGTAATTAATACCAGAACGTACAACTTTCTCTGAAGACAGCCGGAATCGAACAACCGAGAACGCGTTAACTGTCACTAATAATTTTGTAACGTTATCTAGTTTACCCTCTACACTATTTTGTTTTTACGTTCCAACCACGTTCAGAGATACCTGGTACCTGGAGATACTGGTAACCTTTCATAACGAAGCCTTAGGATATGCTCGAGATATCGAGAGCATCACTTGAAAACAGCTCAACCGATTTGACTGATTTCCTTTTGGTTGTTTGTATTGGTCAGGAAGAGGTTTGCATGAAAGAAAACTTTTGATAAATCTACGGAAAAAGTTGGAAATGTGGATGGTATTTTTGTATGAAATTTTCAATAAAAAAAATTGGTGTGCTACAAACGTTAAACATTCCACATGGGCGAAGCCCGGGCGCAACTTTATATTAGTCTTTATATTAGTCTTTATATATAATTCTTCGTACGTGTGTATGTCACTGAAATCTTAAACGGCTGGACCGACTTTGATGAAATTTTTTGTGTCCGTTTCTTTGAAGAAGGTATAGAAAAGCTGGTCACCTGCCACGACAAGTATTTGAACATTGGCGGAAACTATGTACAAAAACAGTTTAAGGTATGCTCTTTTGTGTAAAAATAAAAATGGCTTGAAAAATTATTGTTTTAATAGTTTTTTTCCGAAACGGTACTTATTTTCCGAACAAGCCCTCTTATTACTATAACATGAGCGGTCAATAAAAAGTGTCTTCCCTCGATAACAAACACTATGGCTTGAGCATTATTAAAGTATTTATTATCTGTGGTTATATCCGACCAGTATTTCAAGATATTCAGTACAAACTATTTTCAATATTTGAATTTTTGTCTGCCGTATCGTTTACAAATTACGAAATTTAAATGCAGATTGCTCTGTGTCAAATATTCAGGTCCAGAAACGGGATGCTATATCAGTGTAATGATAATAACATAATATCTTATTATTATTTTCATTAAAGTGAGTGGTAAAAGAAGCCGAGAAAGACCAAGGTTGACTTATGAAGATCAAATAGCCTGAGTGTTAGCGGATGGAAATCAAATGGTCAAAAGCTCTCGCAGATTTGAGGAAGCAAAAGAAGTATGTAAGAACCGCGACGCTTGGCGCTCCGTCCTCTCTGACTACCCCGTTAGGGATACAGCGTGAGAATATGTGTGTATGTGTTATCTTTATTGTGAGGGTAGGGCAGTGTCAATGAACTTTGAAAGTATAGGGGCAATCTTGAAGACATTTTTTGTAACTTACGCTAGTGCAAAAGCTAGTCTATTTCATAAATAAAACTAGGTGTTGCCTGCGACTTCGTCCGCACAGAATTAAAACAAAATCGCTGATGTCCTTCCCAGGACTTAATCTCTCTGCACTCTAAATCTCATCAAAATCGGTCAAGGTGTTTAGGAGGAGAAGAATTACGAACACACGCACTACGGAATTTTATATGTAAGATAAAAGATATACTACTGATATCATAAGTAGTTAGATTGCTAATATTATGTCCTGTTCCCCATATTTATTTAGAAGCAAACTGAAAATCAGGTTAAGTACATTTGTTGCTGAAGTAATCATTTTAATATACTAGTACCTTTGATAAAGTCCACTGCCATTTCTAACCCGTACGTATCCTTATCGCAGTCATCAAGTATATGGGCACCTAACGTGACGCCGGGAATGAGCTTCAGTTCATTGTTTATTATATCTAGAGTATATAGCATAGTTTCTAAGGCTTGCACACCTCCTTGTGGCATTACAGGACCACATGTCATATTGTCTGATCGCTCGTGAACCATCATCAGACCGCCAAGGACCAAATCTCCTTCGATAACCGCCTCTCTCTTGATTGGCCAATGTGGATGATGCTTCTTGTCTTTCAGCTCACCGACTTGGTCGTTTGACATGTTCATCCAATCAATTTTACCACCACTATCTTGCGATATGTCATAACTAACTAAATTTTTGTCTAGAAATTGAGTACCTTTAAAATTAAGGAGAGGATCATGATCATAAACTGGGTCTTTGAAAGGGTCTACAAAATGTGCTGTGTTTAAGACGATTTGTTCTTGTTTGTGTCGATGTCTATGGTGGTGTCTGGCGCTTGGGTTGTTCAAGAATTCTGAGTCTTCTGTTCTAATGTTCGTTGGATGCTTCATTTCGGACTTGTGCAAAAACACCAAGAGCATCGCGGTCCCCAACCAGCACTGGCTGGGACGCATGTTAGTATAATTTGTTTCATGCCATATCCGTTAAATGTTTGGTCCATGTTGTTGAACGCACCATGTTCATTTTCGTCTGTAACAAACAAAATTTTTTTTTTAATGTTCAACTTTTATTTATTATTGTTGACATTATATACACATATTATTTATTTACATGGCTTCAACGAAAGAGATTATTCGATTGTCGACTCACGTATAATGCGATTCATTTGTAACGTGACCATACGTCCCGCTTTCAGCGGGACCGTCCCGTTTTCAGGCTGCCTGTCCCGTTGTACCCAGCTAAAGCAATGTTGTCCCGCTTTTGCAAACAGATTAAACGATAATAATACGTACCGTACGGGTACTCCTACCTACCTATATTCAAATCATGTGATAAGCTCTATTCCTACTTGAAAACTAGACTCGACATTTTGAAACAGATTTGCTCCGCCGACAAATATAAAGCAAAAGCGTCTGCAACTGAATCTAATATTGATTATTACAAATTACATAATTATTAATACATTTTTCTCATTTTTCTTATTTAAATAAATAATAAAGTAAACTTTTTTTTCTAAATTTCGCAAGCGTCCCGCTCTGACAAAAAAAATAAATGGTCACTTTATTCTTTTGTCATTAATGGGAAAAATAAGAGATGTTGGTACCAAGTTCATATTTCCATGATCCCATGAGAATCTGAGGGTATGTAGGCGTGAGGCAATGTACAATGTAATGTACAAGGCAATGTACCTGTACAGTACATATACATTATACATACATGTTAGATGAAGATCACGCGTTTGAGATATCTACATCTACACTCGTATTTGACGTTTAAATGTAGATTTTTAATCATAATGAATCTATTTTTTGATTAATTATGTTACTACTGTTGATTGAAAATTAATTTCAATTTGATATTTTAGACTCTAGAGGTCGCCCTGTGGTCGAAATTCGACCGTAAATATGAACTTATAATATAAACTCTTTGGCGACAATCTACTCTGTGCGACTGTTTGATCCAACGAGGACGTTACATATGA
Organism: Zeuzera pyrina; assembly: GCA_907165235.1. Classification (NCBI taxonomy): domain Eukaryota; kingdom Metazoa; phylum Arthropoda; class Insecta; order Lepidoptera; family Cossidae; genus Zeuzera; species Zeuzera pyrina. The sequence continues at coordinate 23,883,029 of OU015627.1, forward strand.
TCACAAACTATTATGAGGACTTTTTGGCGGGAACGGGGGAAGTGAGGTTGTCATTTTATTTAGATTTTCTATTTTTTACATTTTTAGGAGTTTTAAAGTACAACAGTGATAGTATATTGTGTTTTAAAGTTCTGTGTAAGTGACAAGAATGGAGGTGATCTAAATAAACATGTGTAGCTGAACTAATCACGCTCTACCAAGAAGTCCTTTATAACTTTAGTAAAGCCTACTATCACTTTACTGGAGGAGTTTTACGCTAAGAAAAAACTGATTTACTTGTGATTCGACACTATGGATTCTACTTATTAATACGTGACATTGGCAAATACGCTAAACTGTGCGCCATGCCATAAAGGAAGAAGAAGAAAAGAAAAAGGGCGGGAAACTTCGTTTCCCTCTTTGACTCATATTTACTTGATCAATGGCTAAATGCAATCTGCGAAGCCAAAACAAAGAGAAAAAACTATTATGAGTTTGACATTGACAGTATGAACGTCAACAATGAACGTTTTATTTAATTTAATTTAATGTACTTTTTATAACACATTCCACAAAGATTTTAGCTTTCTCCAGTCCTTCTCCATATAAACGTTAAGTGTACCAAATTTCACACTCCTCTGTCCGCACAATTTTCTTAAAAAGGGAACCAAAGTTTCTGCTTCACGTATTAATATATAGATAAAATGTAAATAATGTTTGTTTTCGTTCAATGGAAGTTAGACGATTCGTTTTTTAAACTTTCACAACTTGTTCACATATTACAACGTTATTATAATTATAATTAAAAGAATAAGAAAGAATGAGAAGGAAGATTTGAGGAAGCGAAAGAAGAAGAAGCGCTTCGTCCTCTCCGACCACCTCGTTCGGGATACAGCGTGAGGATATGTATCTATGTATAAATAAATGAGTCTAAATCGCGTTAATATTTAAAGTTGAATCATTTTTAATTAAACATTCAATTAATTTTTGACTGTATAAACATCAGATTCATGAAACAATTTTTAATTTATTTTATTGTATTTAGTTAGGAAAGTTTACAGCTTAAAGCTAAAGATATTTACATAGTTTAAGTTTAAATCAAGGCCAATTATCCTGTATTTAACCTGTACATTTAAACAATCAGGTCCAGGCTGGAACAATGAAATAAATGGACTCTAGTAAATGGTAAATTGTCTGCAACTTTAGGTGTTACTGGGCACAACCCCAGTTCATCATGTGACAATAAGCTTACTTACTTCGCTTACTTAGATCGGGGCTATTCACTGGGTGCGAAGTAAACACAACATCAAGGAAATGCTTGCACATTGAATTTTGAACTTTTAAATACTAAATAAAAGACTAACGAAAGAAAAGGATGTCGATATTCTATAATAGCAGTCTGCGCGTGTTACGCTCAAGTCATTTAATTTCAGCTGTCGTTTAATACTTACGCGGGCATACATAGGTCCATGCATGCCTCTCTTCTAATTCGATTTTGCTATTAATGCCAAAAAATATCGTGGGGATTCATATACAATTTATCCATCATTTTGTGCCTTGTTTATTTATATAATAATAATAATCAACGGTACACTTTATTTAATAGACATAGCTGTACCCAACTCCCACAATATACAGAGCACAGTGAATAATAAATTGAACAAATACAAAGATTTGGGCTATTGAATTACAGACGCGATGGAAAGTACGCAGAGTTCATATAGTTCCCATAATTATATCATCCACCGGTCTTATACCAAAATCTCTAATAAGTAGCTTAGAAACACTAAATATGCCTTTAAACATAACACACACATTTCAAAAAGCAGTAATTTTAAACACTTGTCGCATCGTTAGAAAATTCATTTCTACTTCCATTATAACACGCGTATAACGATAATATTAAATACAGTATAGGCAATTGAGTATAGATTAGCCGGCACGCTTGGCCCAGGCCCGCGTGTTGGAGAAAACTCTTTCTACACTACAAGAAAAAATGTTTTTTAAATAATAATAATAATAATACCCCTTATTCTCTCGAGCACAGGCGTTATCCCGACGAGTCTACCGGAGGGGCTACTTAAAGTGGGCCTTCCGAGAGCTATAATGTATAAAATCCAAAAAGTGTGTAGTGTGTTGCCGAACAAAGGCTCGCATTACCTAATAACTCCCTATAAGGTGACCTAACAAATAATAATAATAGTTTATTGCCAAAAACAAACACCTATTAATATAAAGCAAATTCATTGATTGACCCCACACTAGGCGCAGCCTGTATCGTGGGATCGGTGTTTTATTATCCATTATAATATTGTGCCTTGTTTATTTATTAATATTTATTTAATAATTGTACAAGTTGTGAACATGGAACTAAAGTTACAGTTAAATTTAAAACAATAAAATTCTTTTTTAATAAAATTATTAAAAATAAATTGTAAGTAAATTTGAAATTATCAATTACAAACATGTATTTCTTTTATTACATTACGAGTAGCAAAACATTTATGGAATAATTAATCAAATTGTGAAAATTTAATTAAAATGATATCTAAATTGAAAAAGCAACGAAATTCATTTCAAACAATATTGAAAGAAATTAAAATTTTAAAGAAATTAAAATATGAAAAACATTGTAAAACATTGGATTAAAATATTAAATTAAAAGAAAATTATAAAACCAAATACAAATGTAAGTTGTAATTAGATTTAGAAAATGTAGCGCATAGTAAAATAATAATGGATCTCGCAAAGACCTACCTACTGGCCTTAATTTCTGGTCAAAAACGATTTTGAATACATCTTGATAAACAAAATATGGATAATTTAAAGTAATTTTTAAAATAAATACGAAATATTATCCATATTTTAAATATTTTTCTTCGATAAAGGCGGCGTATTATGTAAATATTCTATGTGTTTGTCAAACACTGCCGTCATATCAAAGGTTACGAGTATTATATGCTCCTTGGTTATGAGGTTACGAGTGCAAGGTTGCGAGGTCGTAAGGTTAAAACGGTACAGACAGCTAAAGTAGACACTATTAAGCAAAACGGCCAAGTACACATTAGCTATCTTCATACATACATATCTTCACGCTGTATCCCTAACGGGATAGTCAGAGAGGACGGAGCGCCAAGCTACGCGGTCTTTGCATACGTCGTTCGCTTCCTCTAATCTCATCATTCCCCTCACACATTCTCGCATAGGTTTACGAATGCTTTTCACATTTCCATCAGTTAACACTAGCTATTTGATCTTCGTAAGTCAGCCTTGGTCTTCCATGGCTTCTTTTACCACTCGCTTTCGCTCTGTACATTTTCTTCATCACTCTTTCATCACTCGTTCTTTCCATGTGCCCAAACCATCTAAGCATTCCTTTCTTCATTTTTATAACACTGTCGTGCAACTTTACCATACTGTGTATCTTTTCGTTGCTTATCTTTTTCGCAAGGGTGATCTAAGAGATCCCTTTCCATTATCGATCCCTTCTATGACGTCGCGACGGTGTTCGCGACGTCATAGAAAAGAAAGACTGACGGCTTGTTCCCCACTACCGCTACCACGAGGTTATATAAGTCGAAACTCGAGCGCTTCACATCTCTCTTAACCTTTTACCTTCATGACTGCAGCACGAAGTGTTTGCATGCAAATTAATTAATTATTAATTGATAGGCGAAAATGTGTGAGGAGAATGATGAGATTTGAGGAAGCGAAAGAGGTGTGTAAGGACCGCGACTCCTGGCGCTCCGTCCTCTCTGACTACCCCGTTGGGGATACAGCGTGAAGTTATGTTATGTTATGTTTATTAATTGATATTAAATATTAATATTCATCGATAATTTTATTAATCTTTGGGGTGTTCTATTGCTATAAGTATCTAACTTGCTATTTAATATTATAGTAGCTTACATAAATATGTCTCCCATTTCTCTTAAAAATTGTAGTTTTATTGGCTGCATACGATGCCTTGCATATCCGAAATACTACATAGTCGCTGCCGTGTAGGCGTAATAGCCTAAGTTTCGAACTCCATATTTACTACAGGTACAGTAGTGGGCTTTTATTGAATTCTTTCTTTTCTGGTGGCAAGGAGTATCACAGTGGCATAAAATATTTTAGAAATAAATTACAAGAGAAAAATTCACTGAGAAAAAAGGCCTTACCTACCTTGGACTTAAAATTGTTGCTGACAATCGGGGATATCCAGATAATAATATCTACCAATAAACAATACGGTATAATAAGTTGGCACCAATACCGCATTGTAAAGTCATTTTGGCAGATTTAGATATATTCACACTGCCAACTAATGCGGACAGAGCACCGTTAACTTTATTGCCAGCTGCTACTGGTCTGTCCACACCCAACTAACAACTTTCATCCCTTTAAAACGCACACCCCAGATATGCAGTTTCATTAATTAAGACTCGAAACAATTGAATAAAATCTTTTGCCTTCAGTCATCGTCAATATTAGACAGTCCCATTTTTAAGAGGGGCTGTCTTATTGATTTTACTGTCATCGGCTAATAATTAGATTAAAGTTATCTACAAAAACCTTTTATGAATTTGCAAAATGCAGAATAAAATGTCCACATTTAAACAACAATGCAAGTTAAGCTCATGACGTTAACACCTACACAATGCTTACGACGAAACCATCTAATTAAATTTTCAAACAAAGAAAACACACAAAAGGCGAGAATTATAGCCTTATGAGGGACTTGTGACCTAATTTACAGGTGAAAAGGATGTTATAAGTACTATAACTACATAATTATGAACGCGGCTTATGGATTTTTATACAGGTATTACATAGCGATAACAGAGCTGTTCCTACATTGAAGATTTAAGCACAGAATAATTATTGTATAGACTCAGGTGTTACTTTGCGGAAATCCATTTCACGTGATGAATACCTAAAATCTTTAGCTATTTTCCTCTCAAACTCCAAAAACCACCAATCGACACGTGTTTCGTCTCTCAACGTAGCATCCTCAGGATATACCAGAGATAGGGCTCGGTCAGCTGGAATTCGGTGCTGGTAAGCTGAATTCGATTGGTGGTTTTTGGAGTTTGAGAGGAAAAAAGCTAAAGATTATAAATATTCATCACATAGAATAATTAGTTAGGCATCTGTAAATTCAAAACAAGCATATATAGAATAGAAGAGTAATATTTGATAAAAAATGATGGTGTTAAAAGCGAAAGAGAACTCTGCCATACTATAGTTTGCGAGTAAATGTAGTAGAATGTACTGGCTGTTTGTTGGCTAAAACTTAGTCAATTACGCAGATCAATAATATCATAGACGAGGCTTTGAGTAATTTTATAATGTAATCACTATTAAATGTGTCAATTTTATGGGACGCGGGACGGCATGCTGTGATCTGATTGGTCGCGTTGAGATTAATTGGTCATGTTGAATATTCGAGGGCAGATAATTGAAGAATCGTGGGCCTGGTCGTCGTTTCAGCAATATACTACGGACTATCACAAATGCATTCGTAAGCGTTGTAGGGCGTACTCGTCTGTGATTAAAGGGCAGTTAAGGCGACGCATTGATAAACAATAATTTAATCCAAAGTAGACCTTCTGCTCTACGCAAATGTGCGCGCACTAGCTTACGGAAAATACGAAAAAACGGTTGTTTTCCTTTATTTTAAAAACTATAAATAATTTTAAAAATTCCAATTGATATTTTGAAGAATATGTTTAGATTAAACTATACAGAAAATTTTGAAACATAAATCGGTCCCGTTATTTCAAAAAATGTAAATCTCTGTCTTAAAAGAGGTTACTTTGATATTTTTTTTGTGTTACAAAAATTAACCAATCGTGTATCGCAACTGGCAAAATAAAGTCAATGAAATGAGGAATTAGGTTATCAAATATCATTTTCATACGTTTTGTAGTCGCTTAGAAAAATTGAGATCACTGCCTTCAAAATTTCCAATGCGTCGCCTTAAGGGACTTGTGAGACTGGACTAGGAACCTTTCACTGACTCAGCCTTGTCGTCTGAAATACTTATTACTCGGAGTGGTATCAAGATTTGAGTAGCCTACTTTTTCACTATTTGAAGTCTAATTAAAAACAGGATTAATAATCATGAACAAAACTGCGAAAAAATATTCTCAATACATTGAAATATCACTTTTAAACTTAAATACTAGGAACACAGCAAAGATGTTCAGTCTCTGTCACTTTTAGGGCAAAAACACTGCGAGTTTACGGTGCCACAAATATCTGTAACGCCGTCTTCCTCTAGCTTATCTCCACTTTGTTCCTACTATTGAAGTTCAAAACCGTGTCAGCTCATGACCGGCTTGACGTACAAACATTGCAGTACTGAAATAATTCTTTAAAAAAATTAAACCGCCTTAAAAAAACACTGAAAAGTATAAAATAACTATACTTTACTAATCGAAACTCAAGTACAATAAAAATAACTAAATAAGTACGATACACATACCTACCTATATAATTAAATTCGTCAGTAACTGAAGTGGTGCCAAATCAATGTGCAACATCAGAAAGTTTATTAGTTTGGTTTTATTTCTCCCTTTTGAGTAACCTTGGCCTAAATAAATATCTAGGGCAGATCTACAATTAACTTCTTTCTAATTCTGGAGCGCAACGATATACGAGAGATTCTTCTATACTATACAATTAAAGGTTATAATCAGGTCACGTTATTTGGTCTATCTTGGTCTAAGTCCAAGCTCCAATACCGATGAAATTTAAAAGGGTCTACCGCGGTTGTATATCCTTTCAAACAAAAAAAATCGATATCGGTCCACAATTGACGAAGTTATCGGTGAATATACATAAAAAAAACATACATATAGAGGCCTTTTTTTGAAGTCGGTTAAAAATACTTATAAATCTTAAGTGTTTTCGCTACTAGAGTTCACAACTTCTATTTCCTAAAGTTAAATGGTCATTGTTTGTCAAAGGCATTTAGAAACTAAACAGTACAAATAATAAAATACATAAAGTAATATTATAGTATAACGAGAGTGTTGTTCCTGCTCGTTTTTTTTTTGAACACAATGTCTGTTCGTATGACAGAATATGCCAGCTTGAAACATAGTATATTCCGAGCTGGGGCTCCGGGTTCGACTTAGGAAACGAACTTATCTAACTCGGTTTTGAGTCTAGGTGTAGCTTGGACCAACTATTTAAACTTGATTTAAGGATTTGACATCTCGCTTGCACCAACTATTTAATGGGTGGTGCAAGCGAGATAAATAGTTGGCACTAGCGAGATGTCAAATCCTTTCAAATCCTGTCAAAGGTGCAAGCCACGCTAGATGTTACTTGAACTCCCCCAGTTTGTTATGTGGTATCATAGTTCAAGCCCGGTGCTTAGATTGGGGTCACACGATTTATCTAATTGTCTGCGGTATTACAAAAATATTATATTATTACACAATGTTGAGACGGAGAGTTGAAAGTGAGTTTATAGCTCCACATTAAAATTAATTAAAAGTGGTAATTTTTGTTGTTTTTCTGTGCATTGTTGTTTACTTGTGTAATTTATCGTCTGATGTGTTGGGTTTATTGCTTTTAACGAGTTCGTATAAATATTTCTCAAGAAAAAGTGCAAATTGTGTGCGTAAAAGTTTCTCTTTGAAAACACTAATGATCATTACTTTTATAGTTAAAATCCATTTATAAACTAACAATAATCATCTGTGAGTCTAGCAATAGAAGACATTCTTGAAATTAAAGAATAGTGTAAAATAGGAAAAACAAAAAACTTTTTGGCCTTTTATGACAAATTGTGTTGGTGAATATCAAAAACATTTTCTAACTACCTTCTTATTGAGAACAAATACGCTCCAGCTCCCAACAGTACTTTAATTTCGTCATAATATTATAAGACTGCGTGGTATAGTGGTTAAACACTTCGTAATACGCAAGCGACGCGAGTTCGACCCTCACCAAATAAGCTGTGTAATTTATTTTCTAAAATAAAACTCGAAAATGGATTATTTATTATTTAAAAAAAATAATTTCTACGATGAAGTTTGTCTGCTGTAAAGCCACCACAGATGGAGCCACGGGGATGTTGACTTGTTCCAAATGCAAAAATAATTATCACAATGCATGCATATTTCCATCTAATAAAAGGAGACAAATATCTAATGCATCTAAAAGAAAAACTGGGTATGTCCGGAATGTTTGCTCGGTGACCCAAGGCAGGTTATAAATGACAATACCCCAGTGCGGTCTAACAGTAACGCCCAACCGAGTGACAGCAGCGGCAGTCCGGAGAGCATGAGTAAGGATACCACCTCCTCATCGCCTACTGATTTGTTGCCAGGCTTTCCACCAGTTTCTTACTCCGTCGAATGTATCTAAGACTTCACCGAATCATTGTTCTAAGAGTGTTGCTATTCGTACGGATATCCCAGCTAAGTTTACGTCGTCTATTGATGTACTCGATGCCTCATCATCTGTTACGTGTGATCAAGTTCGGGAAATCATAGCCACTGACTTTGATAAGTTGTGGTTAAAGCTAAATTCGACAATGGCAACTACCATATCATCTCAATTGAAACCACTAAAAAATGAGATAGCAAGTTTTAAGGAGAGCATCTCTTTCATAAATAACCAATGTGAGAACCTTCTCAAACGTGTTGACTATATGGAAAATGATATAAAGACGTTGGTCTCATTGAAAAAGGAGGTTGGTGAGCTTAAAACGGCGCTGAAAAAAAAAGATATCGAAAAAAACAATCAGGAACAGTGGTCAAGGCGTTCAAATGTGGAAATCTACGGTATTCCAGAAAAGAAGGGTGAAAATTTGGTAAAAATTCTAAAAAACAATATTTGAACGTCTTGACTTCCCATTAAATACCGAGTACTGATTATGATATTATTTGCTTAAGCGAGACCTGGTTGCTTCCCGGAATTTATGATGCAGAGTTATTTGATAGTCGGTATAATGTATACCGCTGCGATCGCGATTATTCAGCAAGGGGGGATCGGTTCGGTGGTGGGTTATCATAGCCGTCCGACATGAGCTCTCTGTTATATCCTCTAAGCCTTTAGTATTTTTGGGCGCCACAGCTAATTTCGTTGAGGTCGTACTTAACCTAGATGCTGTCTTATGCTTGAACAGGCTACACTTAATTTGTTGTTACTTTCCACACAGCCGTCAGCAGTCAGATACTATTAGCACTTTTTTTGATTCAGTTTCGGACACCTGTATGAATGAGTCTAACAGTTCCTACTTGATAATTGGAGACTTTAATATAACCGCTGTCATTTGGTCTAACCCAGAATTTTGTTCTAGCAACGTTATCAATTACAATGACAATGACGTATTAGTCAGAATGATGCAAAATTTCCTTAACTTCACTAACTTTAATCAATATAACCTAGTACCCAATTTGAATAACAGGCAAGTAGATTTAGTTATTGGTGGAGTAAAGTGTACCGTCGGTCGTTGCAATGAACCTTTGGTCAATGAGGACTCTCATCATCCAGCTTTGTGTATTAGTGCATATGTGGCTTTTTCTCGTTCTTTTCGCTCTCCATCACATTTGGTTCGGGTCTTTCATAAGGCTGACTATGAAAAGATAAATGAAGAGATAGCTCGGATTGACTGGATTGGTGTTCTTGATACCGCCAATATAGAGAAGGCGACATGTAAATTTTATGAATTAATAAACTCGATAATTTCTAAATATATTTACGAGAAAAACAAAACCTTTACTTTTTGAATACAATTTAAAAGATATTCCGCTAACTAGAGTATATACGGTTAAAGATCTGGGAGTTTTTCTCAATAACAAATTAACTTTTTCTCATCATTTTGACCATATTACCTGTAAAGCTTACAAATTGCTCGGATTCATTTTGAGAATTGGCAGGGAGTTTACAAGCTGCTTGACTCTTGTCTTAATTTTTAACTCATTTGTACGATCCATTCTCGAATACGTGTCGACAGTTTGGAATCCTCAATATAATGTTTATATTAGCAACATAGAGAGATTGCAGAAGAAGTTTTTGAAGCATTTACAATTTAGAACTGACTATTCTGAATCAATTGCAGAAAAAATATCTCCGTTAGTAACTCGTCGACACCAAAGAGATCAGATATTTCTTTACAAGATAGTTAACAATATTCTAGATTGTCCCTTTCTTTTGGGTAGTATGAATTTTAGATGTCCTCGGTTGAATTCACGAAATCAGCCATTATTCCATGTGCCCATTTGTAAGTGTAATTATACAAGTAATATATTTTTACATCGTGCCTGTCTAAATTATAATAAAAAGTATTGTCAGATTGATATATTCCATGAAAAAATAAGCTCTTTTAAGAAACAGCTTTTAAATTTGATTATTACTACTTAAATGATAATGGTTGAAATAGTAAAGTATGGATTAATGATTTTAAATTAATGATTAATAATAATTAATGATTTTAAATTATAGTCGTGTAAATATTTTAATTCACTGCGATAGCTCCATTTAGTATTAAATATTAGTAATTAGTGGAAACTTAACTGATGTATGTATTATTGTATTGTTTTAAAATTATAAGTGTTTTTATATTGTATATTTCCCAAAAATAAATAAATAAAAATAAATAAATAAATAAAAAATTCGACCTGGAAAACCAAGAGGTTTGCATTCCAAGGAGTAAATTTCCATTTTCGAATCATTAGTGCTGGTACGCAGACACGATAATCGGTATTCTTCTTTAAAATTTTGTAAATGAGTAATATTTATACGTAATCTTTATGCGGACCTCGGAGCAATAACCGTAATGGATGAAGTCATAAGGAGTTGATGCTCTTATCACCTTGTGTCAAACTAATTTTTATGTCTTTCTGTCTATCTCATTGAGTGTAACACGAGTAAAACAATTATGTAACTATAGTTAGTTTGGCAACATCGCACTGGCGGTGTAATTCGTGTCAGCTAATGACAGGCTCAACGTACAAACATTGCAGTACTGAAATAACTATTTGCAAAATACTCGTAAATCTTAAATGTTTTGGCTGCTACGAGTAGTATTCACAGAATTACAAATATGTGATGTGCAGTTGTGTGTTTTTATACTGTAACTCTTCACTAGTCACACACATTAGTACAAGTCTAAAACCTCGCACCAACAAGAAACGAACACGCTCTTAAAGCAAAAATTCCGCTCATTATGATTTTTTGTCTTTGTCTTTGTCGCGGTGCGGTTTCTTCAATCAATTGGTTGTGTATGACTAATAACATGAACTGATTTGATAAATAGCATAACAATTATTATGTAAATGTCAAAAACTCTCGCATACCTAGGCGACAATGTGTGAGGAGAATGATGAGATTCGAGGAAGCGAAAGAAGTATGTAAGAACCGTGATGCTTGGCGCTCCGTCCTTTCTGACTACCCCGCTACGGATACAGCGTGAAGATTATGTATGTATGCAACTTCCGGAATAGCATAAAATAATTAAATACAGCGTTTTATTTTAGTTGTAGACACAAAGTTTCACATTAATAGGTATTTATTCTTTAAAACCTCCACTACTGCTATTACCGCAACAAAGTTAATATCTGTCATCTATTTGTGTTTATAAACCTATATGTATTTGTAAAACAATAATCTTTGCATGTCATACTGTGATGTATGTGTTAAGACTTTTGTGACTGACAAACAAATATGTATGTAATACTAACAACACAAAATGGCAGAAAAATGCATTTGAATTTGAATTACGATTTTTGAGAAAAAGGATCACGTTCGATTCCCGAGTCGCGGTGAGTTTTTAAAAATATTTGAATGCAGTTTTTCTGATCTTTAAAATTGAAGACATAGTTTCTCAGAAATTTTTTCTATCTGTTATAATTTTCGAGTTCCCTATGCAGAGAGCCTTCTTGATGTTACACTGTATAACGGCCGCAACACTTGGCGCTCTAATTTTATTTGCTCCGTTACGTATATATAACGGGAGATATGTATTAACATATCAGGGAGTTTATAATGTTAAACATTAATGGCGCTGCTGTAATTCTAATGACTTAAATATAATGCGAATTTTGAGTGAACTGCTGTAAAGTAAGCGTGCAGTTAAATCAGTAGCTTTATTATAATTTAATGGCACAGCCTAAGGGGAACTTTATAGCCATAACATTAAATGAGCTTTTACATAATGAATAAGTTTTTAAGGCTGCTCGAATTGTTTTTCGTTAGCTTATAGAGAAGTTTCTGACGTTTTCATCTTAAATTTACATCAAGTAAGAACGGTCCCTGGATTTAGTGTGCTTCGCTACAACTGGCTAATGAATATCAATTTTGCATTTCAGATTCATTGATGAATGTCAATGAGTTAAATTTTAAAATGGAATGACGAACCGAGTGTATTGTCATGTTTCTTTCCAGGCAATGAACCATCCTGGTGTCAGTGAATTACTGATTCGCTCTTTGTATTTGGTTTCAGCCATGCAATTCTGTAAAAACTCGAATCGCAAGCGAAACTCGCTCGACAATTCATCCGACTTCGCATTCGAACTCACTTTGCCTTCAAATGGAATTCTCTGAACTAAACATACTAAGAGCGAAGTGAAGTGATCTTGGATGCGAGTTTGTTGGGGATTGCTTTAAGAGTAAACATCTCAGTCGATATTTCGTCTTAGTGTATTTTAACTTCTTTTGAGATAAGTATATACATTAAATAACACTGGTTTAATTTAAATTAGATCGTTATATTTGGCGAAACGTCAAAAAATTCATTTACGTAAGTTCGACTCGCCGCCGCACTCATCGAGGCGGCGCTAGTGTCTCTGTCGACTTTAGAGAATACCTCGGAAGAAGGACTAAAGAGAATACCAATTCATAGTTGACAACGTCACCGCGGATTAATAAGTGAATTCGATTAATTTTCGTTCCCCAAGATAATAAAACCTTTTTTTTCCTTTAAGACCTTCGATATGACAACTCGCGCGATGATTATTCTATGAGATGGAGCTTCGGAACCTTCAGTGAAATGCGCCGGTGTTTCCTAGTGTCGTGGAGAAGTACGTCACGGGGAGAAGTTTCTCAGCAGTCTCGCGGTACTATGGGGTAGAGCTGACCACACACACTGTCATCCTTCCTGGAGTGAACTATCGGAACACCGCTCCGATCGCCTGCTACGTCGAAGGTGCTCCTTTAGAGAGATGATGAACATTGTAGCTTCATCTTTTACTTCTAAGCGAGAGACATCTCCAGTAATAAAGTTGTTCTAACATATAATACATACATGGCCGGGTACCGCGCGAGCCGGCCCAATTCGTGCTGCAATGCAGCATGGCTCTACCACACGTTACACTACACTGTGAGACGTTCTTCACAGTCTTCGGTTAATGTGCACTCAAAAACGGCTTACGATTTCCTGGGCCCGATCGCGGTGTGTGTGCTCCCTGTTCAGAGCTCAGTCCAGAATTGCTCTCTGGGCTCGTCACCTCTCCCATACGGCTCCCATTGTTAATACATAAACAAAGTAGTGAAATTACATTCGAAGTATGTATTTATTTACAAAAAAAAAGGTATATAAGTAGTATATCAGTTGTCTAATACCCATAACACAAGCGCTGTGCTGTTTACTTTGGGACTAGATGGCTCTGTGTGAAATGTCTGAGTATATTATTATTATTAAGTAATTGGCTTACGGCTTCGTACAGTTACAATCACTCTGTTGTACTAAAACAAAGAGCTTTAACTTCTCAGTCGCAATCGGGACAGGATAGATTATTTAATGGTGTTAACATAAATAAAGCTTGGTGGTAATCATCACGACAAAGGCGTCCTAAGATGCCGCGATAGATAGGTGAGCGCTAAATTTGCGCTCGCGCAGATCTAGGTAAGTATATTTTATCCTATACGGACAGTTTTTCAGAAAACAATGTTTAGAATAAAATTATCATTTCCTTTGAATTGCCTTGTAGACACTCATAACATCAATGACGTCAGTATCTTTCAGAGTTCGCTAATTTTAAAAGAAATGTTTATGATTTGGTGCTGTTTCACAAAATCACTTGTTCATTAATATGTGTAATTGTATAATATACAAATAATATACAATTCATTAGATAAATATTTTTTATTATGTACTTGCTACATTTAATGAGCGCTGCGCACGCCTCTAATAAATATTCACTCTGAACTTCGGATCAAAACACATAATTGACGGGACCATGATAAGTTGTTAAGAACAACAACTTATCATAGTCCCGTCAATTATATATTTGAGCGGAAAATAGCTAGAAATTTTAGGAATTTATCACATGAGATGGATTTCCGCAAAGTAACACCTGAATCTATACAATAAATGTTTATGGCAAAATACTCGTAAACCTTAAGTGTTTTGACTACAAGTATTCACAAAATTAAAAACATGTCATGTTCAACTGTATGGTTGTACTGTGTTTTTCCTTAGTCACACACATTAGTAAAAATCTAGAAAGTCGGTCAATAAAAAAAGGCACTTTAAGGACACGCTTTTAGAGCAAATACTCCGTCCATTGTTACTTGGTCCGAGCTCTAAACTGAAACGTACTTACATCTACATTATATGTATTATGTCCATTTTAATAAAGCGTTCGTGAATACGCCGATGGTATGTCTTTTTCAGTTAATTAATAAAAAAGGAGGAAGGAGATTTTATATATTGTGTGTTGATCTGTATGTATTTTCTTTATTCGGGCATAACTTTTTGCTTATAAACTGATTTCAATGATTCTTTTTCCGTTGGGTTCAGCATAGCTCCAAGGTGGTCAAATTTAAATTTCTCTGATATTGGAGCTTGCACTTCGAAGATACAGCAAATAATGCTAACTTTATTATGTCATTCCGTTCCAGAATTTACAAAAAGCTGTAGAAAAAAATTTGACCCACTTCAATAAAACCCTAAAAAGTACAAAATAACTAATCAAAACTCAAGTACAAATATAACTTTATAAATACGATACATAAATACGATACAAATACCTCTATTTAAATTTGACAGTTATTGAAGTCGGTGCCAAATGAATGTGCAACACCAAGAAGTCTATAAGTTTGGTAGGTTTGGCACTGACTTCAGTAACTCTCAAATTTAATTATATAAGTATCTGTATCGCATTTATAAAGTTATTTGTACTTAAATTTTTATTAGTAATAAAGATAGTTATTTTATATCTTTCGGTGTTTTTTTGTTTAATAATTAAGTATCATGCAGTTTATGTTCATTTACAATCAATACGAGTACAAGTCGCGCAATAGTAGTTAATTTTCATTTTTATAACCATTACATTTTATGTCCTTAATTACTGTGAAGTATTCTTAGTTATATCCAAGAATATTTTAATATTTGAAAAAAGCCTTTATTAAAGGGTACTTATTTATTTTTGCCTTTGGCTTTTGACGCCATTTGGGCAACAAGGGAAAGGTTGGGTACCGCCATTTAAAGCTAATGGGTTTGTGAACATCCATTACAGAAGCGGCGCAAGTCATGGCATTGTAGCGTAGAAGAATGTTACTGTAGTATTTTTTAAATGCTAAATTTTGCATACAACTACGATTGTTTTTGTGAGTTACTAAAACCTGTGTAATATCGATATTATTTTTGGCCAGTGTTTTCTGTGTCCGAGCGAATATAATGTGTTATAGTGGTTTGATGATTGTGAGGCTTTTTAAGCCACCCTAAAAATCTATACATACTTTTATTCTGATCTGAGATAGAAATAAAAAAGAATGTGCCGGTTGCTTTTGCCGCTCTAATGCTTTCGTTGTTCCCACGCAGCTCGTTACAGTCTAACAGTCTGTCCAATAAATTATTGTACCTGAGTATTACCTAAGGAAATTGAAAAACGTTTAGAAGATTGAGAAACAAGTTTTGATACTTGATTTTTTTTATTTTATAATAATAGCTGACTGATGTACTTGTGATCGTTATTTACTTCTTTTACATCGTACGGAGTATTCAAAGACAATATGTAGCCATATAAAGAAAATATGAAGAAAAATGTGGACAGCGTGATCCTGTCTTAGAAGTGACTAATTCATAATTTCTTTTTGGGGCGATGATAAATAATAGCCATTATTGTACGATACATATGTACATACATGTTCTCACGCCTCATCCCTAATGGGGTAATCAAAGAGAATGAGCGCGAATAACAGCGGTTTTTAAATACTTTTTCGCCTCCTCATATCTCATCATTTTCCTCGCACACTTTCGCTTAGGTATACGAATGTTTTTGACATATATGCCATCTAACGCCTTAGCGAAAAAAATACGATATTACAATTATAATTTCAAGTATCAAAACTTGTTAACATACGTTTTACAATTTCCTTTAAAATATCCAATTACAATAGCTTATTATTAGATTTTAGAGATTTTTATAAGGAGCTGAAGGTGCTTAGCATATGAAAATAGCTTTTGAAACATCGGAACTGCTAGTCCAGAGGTAATTTTGTTAGGATATAATTAATTAGGTGAACTGGCAACACCGGCCGAGTCCCTTCCGTTTTCGGTTTACAAGCGTTGTAATTTTCTCTACTGGTTTGTTTACTTTTTTATTTAATACAGTGGCGCCAAATACTTAAAATGACTTATTATGCTTCCACGTGACGCCTGCACGAAGAAGAGTATACATTTCATCGACCCTTCACTGTTAGATGGTGTAGATGATGAGATAGTAACCTCTCATTTCTGATATCCCATTGCTATTCGTAAACCTGTGATTTATATTACATTTTAATAATTACATATTATAATAAAGCGACTTTTTTCCACTAAGATATTATGTATGTGTAAATATACATATACCATATCTAATATTTTAAAATCAATGTTTGTTTGTTCGTATTTTACGGGCTGATATAGGTACCGTTCATATAATTGCGATAAAATTTGGTATGGAGATAGTTTGACATTAGGAGACGGACATAGGTTACTTTTTTTTCAAAAAACTATCCCTAAAGAGGTGAAAGGGGGGATGAAACTTTGTATGGGAAATGCTGAACCGCTAAACCGATTAAGATGAAATTTCATACAGAGATAGACTTTTATATTAAAAAACATAGACTACTTATTTGTCAAAAATTTACTTCTAAACGGGTGAAACGGGGGATGACACTTTATTTGTTTGTTTATTCGTATTTTATGGGCTGCCATACTGTTCATCCGATTACGATGAAATTTGGTATGAAGATAGCTTGACACTAGAGAACGGACATAGGTTTCTTTAATTTTCAAAAATCTGCCCTTCTAAAAGAACAGGGAGAAAAGAAAAATTTGGTACGGAAATAGTATATGCCCGAAAACAAATGTAGAATACTTTGTATTTCAATAATTGCTATGTGATTTTTGTGCATGTGACATATATATACATACATACATACATATCTTCACGCTGTATCCCTAACGGTGTAGTCAGAGAGGACGGAGCGCCAAGCGTTGCGGTTCTTACATACTTCTTTCGCTTCCTCAAATCCTATAATTCTCCTCATACATTTTCGCGTATGCGAAGCATGCGAGAGCTTTTGACATTTCCATCCGCTAACACTCTGGCTATTTGATCTTCATAGGTCAGCCTTGGTCGTCCTTGGCTTCTTTTACCACTCACTTTCGCTCTGTATATTTTCTTCGTCAGTCTCTCATCACTCATTCTTTCTATATGCCCGAACCATCTAAGCATTCCTTTCTTCATTTTTACAATAACACTGTCGTTCGACCCTGTCATACTGCGTATCTCTTCATTGCTTATCCTGTCCGCTAGTGTCACACTGCACATCTTTCTAAGAGATCGCATTTCTACTGCATTTATCATACTTTCACTCGATTTCGGGCATATCCAGGCCTCACTATCGTACAATAAAGTTGGGACCAACACCACATTGTGGATGGCCATTTTGGCAGTGTTAGATATATTCACACTATCTACTAATGCGGACAGAGCACCATTCACTTTATTGCCAGCTGCTACCCGTCTCTCCACATCCAACTCACATCTTCCATCCCTCGAAAATACACTCCCCACATACACAATTTGATTCACTTGTTCTAGACATTTTCCATTTACTCAAACCTCACATTTCGTCTGTACCCCTTTCAAACACTAGAACCTTACTTTTGTTCACATTCATATTCAATCCTTTCACTTCAGATTCTTCTTTCATGCACGTGACTAGTGTCTGCAAGTCTGCTTCTGATGGTGTTATAAGCACAGCATCGACAGCGTACAATAGGCAGTTTACCACTGTGTCAGCACATTCCATACCACTTATACTACCTCTCATTTTCTGGAGGCAACTGTCCAAATACAGCACGAACAGCCAGGCAGACATCACGCAGCCCTGTCTGACACCTGAACAGACATCGAAACAGGGCGACGTGTCACCCTCTATCCTTACACAGGCTCTGTGGCCGCTATATAAAGACTCCACAATTTCTTTCTGACTACTCTATCGAATGCTTTTTCTAGA
Organism: Zeuzera pyrina; assembly: GCA_907165235.1. Lineage (NCBI taxonomy): Eukaryota > Metazoa > Arthropoda > Insecta > Lepidoptera > Cossidae > Zeuzera > Zeuzera pyrina. Next base: position 23,901,467 of record OU015627.1, read on the forward strand.
TCCACGAAAGCGCAGAAAACTTTCTGACCTATAGCCAGAAACTTCGCCACGACAACGCGAAGCGAGAAAATCTGATCCATACAACCCCTACCGTTCCTAAAACCACCTTGCGCCTCCCACAAATATCTTTCTGAAACGCCTTTCATACGTTCAGTAAATACCTTACTTTACTTGCTAAGCTGACCAAGCTGATGGCCCTGTAGCACGCGCAGTCTAAATGAGAACCTTTTCCTTTATAGAGAAATACTATGACTGCAGTGCGCCAGTCCTCTGGAACCTCCCCCTTCTGCAAACAAAGGTTGCAGAGTACACAGAAGGTATCCCAGACCCTAGGACCAACATACATGATCATCTCAGCAGTCACCTCATCAATTCCCACAGCCTTTCCACATTTCAAACTTCTTATCACTTTCTCAATCTCTTTCATACTAATGGCATCCTCCAGTCCAGAATGAAGAAAGTCCAGATGAATTATAAAGAGATTGTTTAACAATAAAAAAAATATGTCGGCAGAAGTAATGTGACGGCTATCCGTATCCGCGTAAGTGGATATCCAAGCGCGAAAAAGATCTATATTCGTACCCGTATCCGTTACTTTTTAGCGAAACTTGAACGGGTATTTTATATTAATGAGTTTCATTGCATGGAACTTTAAATATAGCAATGAAACGCGATGACTTCAAATTACTTTATGCATCTTAAAATTACAGTCTTGGCACTTTTTATTGCAAAAATCAAACAAATAATTATGATAAACATTATACTAGTAAATCACTTCACTATGTTTAAATAAAAAATAATTAATTTAATTGTGTTATAGCAACGAACAAAAAAAATTACGAAAGTTGAGGTCCGTATCTGTATTCGCGGATTTAGACACTAATAATCCGTATCTGCGTTCATATCCGTAGATGTATATTTTTAATAATCCGGCACATCTCTAGTAGACAGGCACGTACGCCTCACTAGTAAATCAATGTTACATATTTTAATGTAAAGAAAAATGTACAAAAGAAAGAGATGAAATGCTTCCAATATTTCCTGTAAAAACATATTGTCAGGCATAAAAACATAGAATACACACATTATACCGTCGATAACAATCGGTATTTGGAGAGAGTATTCTAAATTAGGAAAAATTTTTTTGTGAATAAATTGATGTCGTTAGAAACGCCTTATATAGATCCCAAATATTTGGCCGCTCACGTCGCAAAATAAACATATATTCTCCAAAAGATCACAATGAGTACATGTATGTTACTACTACTCAAACGAAATATTGCTTAGGGTGTCACAATAGGAACTAAAACAATATGGCCCGTCTCAATCCGAATTGCCAAAAAAGTAAATAGTGTTTCATTTAAAGAAAGACAAAATATAAGGCACTAGAAATTAACGCGATTATCTTTTATTTTGACGTTTCGGCCGAGTCGCAGCGACTGTGGTCTAGAGTAAACTGTCGTGAACTTCACTCCGTGTGCGAGGCAGATTTTTTATCATCTACCCACGATATTTGTAATTCGTTTTTAGGCCTCGAAATATTTTTCATTCATTTTATTCGAAATAAACGTTGCCTTATTTTTTTACAAAAATAATCAAAGAGATTGTTTACTTTTTCTTGAACTGGATTTAAATATATTTTGTAAGTAATTGTCCCAACCTCGTAGCCCGGGTCAGAGAATAAAACGGTTTCCTGTCACCTGAAGAGGCGATTAGTCTTCAGAGCCCCGGCCGATCGGAATGGAGCTTCGATAGATTGTCCCTGCACAAGTGCTGCAAAGGGAGGTTTTGGCTCTTCGAGACGTGTTTCAAAGCTCTAGAGGGCATCGGTACCTGCGCGTACGTTCGTTCGTTTTAGAAAGAGTTCGTTTCATATTTATCTAGCGCTTAATTGTATAATTCCATTGGTTTAAAATAAATAGATAGATAGATAGATATATTTATTTCATATTATCAATGTCAGTTTTACAAATGTTATAAAAATGCCAAAGCATAACATAATCGTCAAAAATAATAGGAACATAATATTAAAAAGTAAAACAAATTTAAATTCAAATATAAAAGAATAAATATCATAAATATCAAAATATAAAAAATAAAGTATCAATTGTAGATATACAAATACGTATTTTACGAATGTCAAATATTTAAATATTCATTTGTTGAATAATATTCCTTATCCAACAAAAGGTTTTTTAGTCGGCGACTAAACGTTTCGTCAATATTTTCATCTTTTAAGTCTGTTTTTCATCTTTTAAGTCTGTTTTTCATCTTTTAAGTCTGTTTTTCATCTTTTAAGTCGGTTTTTCATCTTTTAAGTCTGTTTTTCATCTTTTAATATGCTACATTGTTTCAAACTGTTATCTACTTTTCTAACACTTTATTGTCGTAGGCCTAAGAACGCGATTTTCATTTAACTGAAAACAGACACAATATTTTATTATTTCAATATTTTCGTTATAAAATACCATTTCGGAATGTCTAAAAAAAGATAATTTTTAAGTTCTCTTAGCTGTAGTTCTTAGATCAAGAAACACAATGGACGAAGTCGTAATAAGTTGTCGCTCTTACCGATGTGTGTAAAACGAATTTTCCTGACTCTTTCTACCTCATTGAGCGTAACTACGAGTAAGACAGTTAGCTATAGTAAGTATGACAATCTTGCAGTCAGTGTATTTTGTGTCAGCTTATATATGAGTCGGTCATGAAGTATTTATTCGCAAAGTACTCTTAAATCTTAAGTGTTTTGCCTACTAGTATTCACAGAAATACAAATATGTCATGCTCAGCTGTGTCGTTGTACTTTACGTTATTAACTAATTAATCTGTGGTTGTACTGTGATCATCCCTAGCCTAGACATTAATAGAAATCTAGAAAGTCAGTCAACAAAAACAAGACATTTTGAGGACACGTTTTTAGAGCAAACGCTGCGTTACTTGGATGATTTTTATGTTCTTTTATCTTAAGAAGTTTTATCACGTTTTCATTACAACATTATAAAATTGTTGCTTATAATACAAGATCTGAGAGCGAGAACAAATCTGAAATTTTTTTTTCCTTAGAAATTCTAAAAAGGTTTTTCCAGAATAATAAGTCTTAAGTTTTCAGTATAGTATGTAAGTCAAAAATTAATGAAGTTTACCTTACTGATAATTTTGGCTTACAACATATATTCATAATAGCAATTAAAAGTAATCAACTTCAATAGATTGGAAATTGATACAACAGGGGGGTTATTCACAAGCGTCGGAAACTTTCCGTGGCGGAAAGGCCGATCGTCGGAAAGCATAAATTAAATCCGACGGCTTGAATTTGTGAATACGACTATAGTATATAATATAAATATAATACGATTTCAGAGTTGTGAATCGCGTAAAGACAAAATCATCGAAATGTTTCCTGTCGGATACTTAAAGTTGAGTTCCCAACATTTGTAAATAACCCCGCAGTTCATTCATTATAATATTGTGCATCTCATTGTAATTATTCTGACTGATATTAATCAATGACTTTAGAATTTCAAAATGATAAGTATTCATTTTCAATCAATAGAAGTAACGTAATTACTCTTCTGAAGTCGTAATTAAAATAAGGCTAATGTTTTTGATGTTATGGAGCAATGATATTACGGCATAGAAACTTGGGCCAAAGGAAAGTCACACAAGTATCGGATGCCACTCATTAATTAAGTTCATCAAAAGCAAACGTGTTTATACAGGACTTATTACATGGTTACAACAAGCAGAAAATACCAAAACACAATAGAGCTTTCCAAATAATGTTCCGGTTTTCGTTATTTACATAATATAGATAACCATTGCTTCGTGCTTAGAAATATGTGCGGTGTCGCCCTTGTGGACAAAATAAGCGATGATGAGATACGCAGTATGACAGGGTTGCACGACAGTGTTATTGTAAAAATGAAGAAAGGTATGCTTAGATGGTTCAGGTATATAGAAAAAATGAATGATAAAGAACTGACGAAGAAAATCTACAGAGCGAAAGCGAATGGTAAAAGAAGCCAAGGAAGACCAAGGTTGGCTTTTGAAGATCAAATAGAGTATTAGCTAACAAAAATGTCTAAAACACTCACATAGGCGACAGCATTTGGGGAGAATAATGAGATTCGAGGAGGCGAAAGAAGTATGTAAGAACCGAAGAAGATGCTGACGCTCATCTTCTCTTAATACCCCGTTAGGAGTAAAGCATGAGGATTTGTATGTATTGCATGTATCAATTAAAGGATGACAGTGTTATGCAGTTTACAAAATAGTGAACATTCATTTCATTTACCAACGTTTTTCTACACAACATTGCACTTGTTAGATAATGATGTTAGATAATGATGTGATTATATAGACATATATTACTAGCAAAGCCGGCCCGTTTCACTAAGCGTTAGTTGAAGTTAAAATAAATTAAACAGTTTTTATATATATTTTGATACTGCAAAAAAAAACAAAAAAAAATTCTACTGATCCGATCGCTACCAAACTTTACAAGAACACCCGCTAGGTCAATCTGATGTTTCCCTGAAAATTTCATCGAAATCGATCCAGCCGTTTTGGAGTCCATAAGGAACACACGTACATACATCGTATATATATTATATATATAGATTACAATAGCCAGTGTTTGCAGGTGGAAATGTCAAAGATCTCGCATGCCTAGGCGAAAATGCGTGAGGAGAATGATAAGATTTGAGGAAACGAAAGAAGTATGCAAGAACCGCGACTACCCCTTAGGGATACAGCGTGAGTATATGTATGTATGTATGTATATTATTAGATAGATATAATATATTACTTCATTCAAATGCATATTTTCTTGATAATAATGAATATATTGTTATTTTAATATTAATTTAATAATCGAATAGTTATTTATGAAACAATAAAGGGTTATTGTGATCATTTGAAAATATACGTTGCCTATGATAATCAGTATAATTATAATTATATATTAATAAATAGCTATTAATTATGGATTACATATGCCTAGTATGGATATTTTTGTAAAGTACGAAAGAAATATAACTTATACTGATACGTGTTATGATTAAAGTGATGGGGAAGGTATTTTCCAATTGTGATTGTAATTACAAAATGACACATTGCTGTCAGGACACTAGAGAGCTAAGCAGATAAGTATCCAAACAGAATATTAACTTATTCATTTTTGTTATGTATAATATGATGTTATAGCGTGTACCTAGTATTGTGATATTTATTATGTATATCTAATAATAATAATATAATATGATAATGGAACATAATGTTTTACAGAGACAGTTATTGTAATAAGAATTAGTAAAGTGCAATTGCTTATAATTCAATACTTTATTAATAAATAATACCCGACTTAGTTTCTTGCCGATTCTTCTCAGTGCAGATTCTTTCCGAACCGTGGTAGATTTTGCTTGAATTATTGGATTAAAGCTTAATGATGTGTTTCCTTCCATTTATCCATTATTATTAGTATTTCTATTCCTATTTTTATTTAATTCTTTTGAGTAATTGCCTATTCTATATTATTTTATAATTATATATTCCTATTTCTAACACACTCATTAATATTTAACTCATGTGATAAATTCCAGAAATCTTCAGCTATTTTCCGCTCAAACTCCAAAACCACCAATCGACACGTGTTTCGAGATATACCAGAGATCAGATTCGGTCAGCTAACTAGCACGACGGACAGAATCTAATCTCTGGTATATCCTGAGAATGCTTCGTTGAGAGGCGAAACACGTTTCGATTGGTGGTTTTTGTAGTTTGAGCGGTAATAGCTACAGATTTCAAGAATTTATCACATGAAATGGATTTCCGCAAAGTAACATCTGAGTCTATACAATATTTAATTCATTTCATTTATCATTACCAACCAAGTTATCAACCAGAAACCTGCGGAAGGGATGTCATTTCCCAAAACGAAAGATAAAAGTTAAGAAATAATAATAATAATTTAGACAGATTATGCTATATATGATGAGATTAATCTGTCTAGAATGGTAGCTCAAGAAACCGTAAACCCGCCATTAATTTATGATATTTGCAAACAAAATAGTTAAATTTAATCTCGTAATGAGGAACAAACTCCGAAAATATATTGAATTTAACGGTCAAATTACTATTGAAACAGATTGCTTTGCATAGTTTGGTCAGCTCACAGTTTCAAGCGGAACTAACTTTTCCAAAAGGGTATAGGAATGTATATATAATATATATATGTGCCCACACTATAATGTAATTGCTCAAAGACTATTTCTGAATATTATATTATTACATTTTAAATAAATATGAAATATGTAAAGCTTTCGTAAACTTTAATTCTTCTTAATGAAGTTATGAAAATTAATATAAATTATATATTTTTTATCGTTGAATTAAGAGATATCTTTGAAGGTTACTTTTTTAGGCGACGTATTAAAAATTTTTACGGCAATCTCAATTTTTCTAAGTGATTACAAAACGGATGAAAGTGATATTTGATAATCTATCTTCATTTCATTGGCTTCGTTTTGCCAGTTGCGATACACGATTGGTTAACTTTTGTGGGAGAATAAAAATTAAAAAAACCTCTATTAGATTTACATTTTTCGGAGTAACGAGACCGATTTATGCTTCTAAATTATTTGTGTAGATAAATCTAAACACACTCTTCAAAATTCAGGCGGATTTTTGGAAATTAATTATAATTTTTAAAATAAATGAAAATAACCGTTTTTTCGTATTTTTTTAGCTAGCGCGCGTACGTTTGTTTGGGCGCAGAAGATTTATTAAATCTCAAAATAATCTCAAATAGTTTTATTGAATCTCTAAACGTGTAATTGAAAGGTAGTGTTCAGTGAGTTATTCTAGTAAACAGTATTCTAGTGACTTTGTATTTGAAATTATATATATTGTAGATAGTAGTGGAAAACACGAGTGCTATAATTATACACACACACACACACATCTTCACGCCGTATCCCCAACGAGGTAGTCAGAGAGCACGGAGCACCAAGCGTCGCAATCCTTACATACCTCTTTCGCATCCTCAAATCTCATCATTCTCCTCACACATTTTCGCCTAGGTATGCGAGTGTTTTTGACATCTCCGTTTTGACTCTAGCTATTTGATCTTCATAAGTCAGCCTTGGTCTTCCTTGGCCTCTTTTACCACTCACTTTCGCTCTATAGATTTTCTTCGTCAGTTTTTCATCATTCATTCCTTCCATAATTATACGAGTGATATAATAACACTGCGAGGTGCATAATCTACTTTTCTCTTATTTATTTATTTTATTTAATTAGTTATGTACATACACAGGTTTAAGAGATACATGAAATGAAATTTACATTCGAAGGTACTTCATAACGAAGGTATTTCATAACGAAATTTTTTCCAGCAGACTTGTGATAGAAAAGCTATTACAAGATCAAAATCTAATGTGTATGAATCCAATCCAAAAAAAAAACTATAAAAATATACACACTATATAAGTCATACATAAACATACAACATAATATAAATAAATTTTATTTATTTATTTTTTATTTATTTATTTATTTATACATTAACAGGTATACAGAAAACAGACAGTAACGATGATACCTGCAGAAGTATTAACTGTGTTGCAGATATTAACGCCCTCAATCAATCAATTCAATGTGAATTATACATACACTTCACTACATTTAAAATAATATAACAGGCACATTACTATTTACTAAAAAAAATTGAAATATAGTATTTTAACCTCTGATAACTATTTAACTCTTTTTCCGCCTTCGACGTTACTGAATTTTCGTATGATTTTAAATATTTCTTCTTCAATTTTGATAGTAGAAGGTTATCAACAGGTGATTGGATTCGTAACGTTTTTAATGTCTTCAACAGTTACAAAGTAACTCACACTAATAAATTTTAACGAAAAATGATAGAAACATAAATAGAAATATTATTAATCATTGCATTGAAAACTATTTTTTTTAAATAGTGGTGCTTCTTATTCGAAAAGTTCGTAGTATGTTGAATTTAAACAAATGAGTAAAAAATCTTACATTATTTAGTTAAGTCCTAACCCGTTATCCTTTTACAGATCAACATCTTATTCTCTGTGATTTATTCATGACACGATTCACAGTACAGTTCTTTATCTACGTATTCATAACGATGTCGCTATTCAACAATAAAACTGAACGCTATAGATAACGCAGTTGGCTAAAGTTTACAGCCAATAAAACAACCACTTGACGGCGAATCAGCCATAAAACAAACCGAGCCCTTTTTGATGTGTAGCTCTGTGAGGCTGCCAAGTGCCAGTACACTTATACATAATGTTTTATTGTTATTTTAGGCACTTGAGGTTAAAGTGTGAAATGTTATTCAACCGACAGTAAATGGTTTCAGACTGAGCCATAAAGGATTATAAGGATTACAAGAACTAAAGCAAAGTTTTACATCATTTCTAACTTTGCATTTTAGTTCATTACAAAAATATGTATGGTTTATACATAACTTGTGTACCACACATACTCCACTACAGGCAACAAACTTTCCTTTAAAAAAAATCAAGTTCTGAACCAATTTGAATTAAATGTTACAGAATTGATTCTCAATACAATCAATCTGTTAATCGATTCATTTGTTAAATTTTGGATCGCTTTTAGTACTAGTAAGGTAAGGCGGGGCTAGTTGAGCAAAGGGGTAAGTTGGGCAATCCAAATATTTCAAAAACTACACACCGCACGGTAATTTATTGAATGGCGAAAAGAAGCGGTCGCAGCCGGAAGACCGACGACTTGTCGATCGTGTGAAGTAGGTACCCACCAAAAACCATTAATACTAACATTAAATGAATTACATCCATGTATTCAATCAAACATTTGATTAAAATTTTAGGAAGAAAAATAGGTAGACATTTCAGATTGACCCTCACAAACCTCGTCTTACTATTGTGGTTAGATAACACCAGCAGTAACGGTGCGGTTTCATGAAGGTAGGGTAATGGCTAACCTATTAATTTATGCTTTCGACCCTCTCGTACAGTCTACCTACGACTTTGTTATTATATTTACACTAATTGAGCGACCACAAATTAAGCAATAGGCTTGTGTTACAAGGTACCACAACGAATAGAAGAGCTCCCAGAAATACATGGACTTCGAGCCAATTTAGAAAAGTACTTTATCTAAATGGAAGTGACTGAGAATTGAATCCAAGTATGTACAGTGCGATAGTATGTACTACCACGGCTTAGAAAACAAAATGTACATACTATCGCTGTGACAACGGACCAGTCAAAACTTTTTCCGCAAACGTCGTTCTGGCAAACCTAGTGAAAGTGTGTCATGCGGCGAGATGAAGCGACGATTTGTGCGAGATGGCTAACAATCGTATGAGAAGAGTCGTAGTTCGAACTTTGAAATTATTTTAAAAATTTCAGTCAATATTAAACTTAACGGCAAAAACATAATGTAAGTTTTATAAGAACCTTCGTGCGCGAGTTGATTTGACAATTTTTTTAATATAGGTAACTCCAAGAACCTTTCATCTATTTAAATTTCGAAGTCTCAGAATACGATTACAAGAAAATGATTTAATTATCTTTAAAATCAAACCTCGTCTAGAAATATTCAGTAGTGAAAAGCAAGAGCAATTTTAACTTTGATTTTTCATTTTCATTACAACTTTTTGCTTCATAATGGTTTACGTTAATAAATTCTTAAAATTGATTTTTTGTTGGCAAGACTAGGAAACTTTCGCGACTCATATTTTATTAATAAATAAAAATTACAAAAGGCCGCTAACAAAGTGTCTAATACTCGTTGACTTAGGATTCATAGGAAGTGGTTAGATGACTATTTCTTAACAGTTTTGTTAAAAAATAGATTTAATAATTATAAACAAAACTTTGAAAAAATATTCGAAATACTATGAAAAACTTAAGAGTTATTTCCTTTTAAACTTTAGTAGTGGGAGTAGGGCGGGGACAACTTCCGTCTCTATCACTCCTAGCGCTGCGCAATGTCATAGCGACTTTGCGACGTCACAGATATGTAACGCTATCTCCCTCTATCTCATCCCCACTCTGTTCCCACTAATAAAGTTTAAAACTCAATAACTCGGTTTTTGTCGGTGAATGTTCATTAGTTTTATCGCAATCGTATTCAAAATGTTTCATTACATTAACACAATATATAAATAATATCACATTTAAGAGCAGTTATCTAGCCTATTTCGAATGGTAGAAATTAAATTACAAATGGGTGCGAAATATCTATTATTTAACATTTTGCTTTAAGAGCTTGCCTATGCAGCCCAGCGCATGCGAATTCATTCTACATCCCTGTACCTTGAAAAAACCTAGAAATTGTTTGACAAACAGCTGTGGAACATTTACGTAAACGTGTGCGTAAACGGCAAAGAAATTATATAATCAAAGACCGAAGTCAACTCCAACACTTGATCTGAATCAAAATGGACGGAGTATTTACTCTAAGAGCGTATCCTTACGGTGTTCTTTTTTTGTTGACCGAATTTCTAGACTTACTAGTGTGTGACTAGCGAAGGGTCATAGTACAACGATACACAGCTGAACTGAACTGAAACTAGTACTCAAAACACAACATCTGTAAGTATTTTGCAAATAATTATTTCATGAGCGACTCATGGATACATGGTACGAATTATAAACTTTTAAACTTTCGCGTTGCATTATAAAATATCTTAAACGGGGAATTTAACGCGATTACCTTTTTATTCTGGCTTGACGTTTCGACCGAGTTGCATCGGCCGTGGTCTCAAGCAAACTGTCCACAGAACACATATACTCCAAGAGAAGAATGATAACTCCATACAAAAAAGTCTAGACTATGCGCCATCTGGTAATGCTTCCATAAACTAAAATGGCGGGGATTTAAATTGTACTCTGAGCGTATTTTCTTAGATGACTGCTAAAACTTACTTTACTTGATAAAATTAATGTTTCAACTATAAAGTTTTCGCTTATTTTTATTTAGTTCAGCGGGTAACAAGGTAATGGAACTTGGAAACTTAATAAAACAAACACAATTAGTGATATTTTTTGTTATTTTAAATCACAAGTTCTGATTACAATTAAATGTAAACAAGAGTCTACTTTTCCTGCCGTTTCAAAAGTCACTGTCTTGATCTCAACCACAACCTCTCAACCACACCGATGCGAGTTTCCTCAAGCCATCAGGTGGAGAATAGCTCGTGCAAAACACAAAAGCTAAAAACAAATAGAAAAAATAATCGACGGTTATGAAGAAAATTTTTTGATTTATAAAGTTTTTGACATTACATCAAACAGGGTTGCTATATTATTGAATTCAATTAGTAGTTTATTCGATTATTAATATCGATAACAAAATGTGTTATTTTTGTTCAAATTATTTGTAAATATCTGTTTAAGAAGTAAAATATTTGATTATTGTCATTTTTATATGTGGTACTCAAATAATTATAATAAATTTACGAAATAAATGAAATTTGAGTATCAATAATCGATATCAGTACATTGATAAGTAATATCAATAAATTATATTTTATAATGAGATCCCTGGTATTTTCTTTCTTTCTACATCTCTCGTCACTTTCATTTTGTTTCCATATGAAGTCTGCAATAGCTCCATACAAAGTTGACACCCAGAAACTGTCGCAGTAAGTTTCACTCCGTGTCTGAGATAGACGTTTTGTGACCTACCCCCGACATTTGTAAATAGTTTTCGGGATACATACACACAACACTCACAGTGTCCATGCGTTTAATCGAATGCGAAATATGAAATGCATTCGGTTAAACGCGCGGACACTGTGAGTGTTGTATGTAGGTATTCAGAAATAGAGTGTGTTAAAAGGTTAAAATAGACTTAAGAAAGTATTTCAAATTCCACAACGTTTTGAGTTGCAATCACACAAGATAGTAACAGTGTAGTAACAGGATCTTCTTGATAATTATTCTAACTTCCCGTGGGGAGTGTAAAACGACATCAACGCTAAATTATTGCAGCGAGCGATGTTTTGTCAGGGAATTTCCTCGTCTTGCACACCGGGGAGCTATTCTCAGCGAAGCAAACATTGCGAACCGACGAACCGTCTAAAATAACTTGTAAGATTATAAGTGTCGTCTTTTTCAATGATTTCAGGGGGTCGATGAAATATTTCTCTCTCTCTGCTGTCCCTAACTAAACTCTGTACGCAAGATTATTCTGAGAGTACAATTATGTAATCATTTCAGACATAAACATTGTATTTATCGTAAAACTAACGACTATCCCAGCCATACTCAACGTTTTTTTCAACCTTCCCGGACTTACTGTTTCAAGTGTATTTGATAAAATCGACCAAGGGGGACAAATGGACGAACGCGTGTGTATTTCTATAAGGGTTGCTGTTTCAGTTGTAAACAATTTTTACAGCTAAACCGACACCTGATTTCATTTTTGTCTGTTTCGATGGAAATAAAAGTGGAACATCTCTTTAAGATAATTCAATTCATTCGTATTCATATCAAAGACGCCTTTTATTAGAATAACAGCAAGTTATAAATCGAATGCTTGTGACGCCATTTAAGAGCTTGTGGCACTATTTAGAAGCTTGCGGGGTTATTACAATACATGTGGATTTATTTTAATGCTTGTGGCGCTATTTCTGTGTTTGCAGAGTTATTTAAGTGATTGTGACGCTATTTCCTTGATTGTGGCGCTATCTCTCTGATTGTGACCTGTCTTAATGGTCGTAGAGTTATTTCTATGCTTGTGACGCTATTTTTTAGTGCAATTGACGGCCGATGGCTTCTTTCATTTAGAATTTAAATAAATAAAAGAAAACCGACTTCCAATATGAACACTGAAAAGTAAGAAATAACTATCCTTTACTAATCAAAACTTAAGTACAAAAATAACTTTATAAATACGATACAAATACCCATATAATTAAATTTGACAGTTACTGAAGTCGGTGCCAAGTCTACTAAACTAATAGACTTTCTGTTGTCGTTGATTTGGCACCGACTTCAATAACTGTCAAATTTAATTATATGGATATTTGTATCGTATTTATAAAGTTATTTTTGTACTTAGGTTTTGATTAGTAAAGGATAGTTATTTGTTACTTTTCAGTGTTCTTTTTTGAAGTCAGTTTAATTTTTTTTTAAATTAGTAATTACCAATTTTTATTAAAGTAATATTTTTAATGTACCTTGTTCTGGTCATAATTAGACCTTTGGTTGCTAATAGAGATCAAACTTGAACTTTTTAGTAGCAATAGTGTCTAGGATCGTAAAATGTCTCACATTATAAGATTCAGAGCAGAATATCCTGAGAATGACTGGGCACATTTTTATCAAACTCAGCTAAAACATTTATAGAAACTAGGTTTCCGAGAAAAAAAAACATGTTCAATTCGGTTTATCTCTACGTTACACGTCACGTCACAGACTAACAGACAGACAACTACGGCGTCAAAATTATAACACCACTCCTTTCCGCTTTGGGTTTACTATTTAATTATTTATTAACGTGTCATTACTATCTAAAGTACATTCACTTCACACGTATCATTCTCACATTCACTTCGTTTATAATAGAGCTTGAATGTATTTATTTTTTAACGTACTCGTATCGTAAAGATTAAACCCTTCTATAAACTTTAAAACAGTGAAGATAAAATATGCGCAAATGATTTGAAAAACTGAAATAGAATCATGACTTTTAAGAATTAGCGCCAAAAACGGGAGTCACGTGACGTGACGTCACTGCATATTTCGTTTATAGTGCGAGAGTATTTTCCAAAATAAATCACCTCATCATATCCACATCAACCTTAGGAAGGTTTTTAAATCTGCTATACAATGTTTCTTTTATTAATTTCTCCATGTTTATACGTTAAATTCGTAATTATGGAGTGACGTCACTACTTAATGCTTGGTGTTAGAAATTACGTTCCGTCTTACTCAGCCAAAAAGTAAGATGTTTTGTAAAAAACTTATAATTTTTAAGTATATGTTAAAATAATCACTTTTTCAGCTCTTATTAATGAAATATGAAATAATATATCTCATTATAGTTTTGATGCAATTTCCCACTAGAGATTTGTTTTCGCGATCTCTTACAGTAATGTTCACTAGGAAATTACAATAACTTTTCTCGTTTAGCTTTATACAAAGTTACAATGCTAACTTGTTAGCATAATTCTACTATCCTTGCTACATTTACCAACTTCATGTTATTATACCACAGAAAAAACAGTCGAATCACTAATGTAACGCTGATAACTCCACTTACCCCAGTCACCACAGATAATATCTCGATGCGTATTTCTCTAAAAGCATTCAGCTTTCTTTCTTTTCCAGTAAGAACAAAAAGAAAATTGTAATAAGAGAAACAATACTGAAGTAATGGTAATTACTTCTATTGTTGTACGAAGAAATGACTGAATAAACACCTGACCGCGTTTTTTGTTCGTTCTTCTCATTATGAGTTATTTTCGAATTTAATTAACCTTATAGGTATATATTTCTAGCATTACATTTAGTGCGATGAGTACGAGTAAGAACAATGATTAAGTTAGAATGGAGGTACAATGAAATTACACCTTGATGATTAATTATATCTGTGTAGTATGTGTCACTTATAGATTCGAATATAACTCAATCGATTCTTCTTAAAATGTATGTTTTGTTTTGATCAAAGGTTTGGAAAGTGGCTTGAACAGTTTTAAATTGATAAAATAGCCAGTGCGGAGCGCGGCAGGGTTTAGCAAGTTTTAATAGTAAATTTTTAATAGTTGAAGCTTCCAGATAAAAAATTTGGACATAGTGATAACCTTGGTCGAATTTTCTGACCTGTACGGGAAAATAAATTAATAAACGACAGGTCGAGGCTTCGGGAAACTGTCTCGAACTGGCAGCTTTTGCCACCAGCGCATTAGCTTGGCTATTAAAAGAGGTAGCGCTGCAAGTCATTTAGGAGTTCTAAGCAACAACAACTTTTTAAACTGACTGAGAAAATCAATTATTTACGATAATACTTTAAAGTTTGTGAATATTAACGTTTATATACGTAGAGCTTAGTAATTATTATAAGTAGCTGGTACATTGCTTCTCTCAAACCAGTATAGAAATGTGGAACATAGGTTATGGCCGCTAATTTTGTGGTTCTAATTTATTTTACCAACCCAGAGCTCAACAAAAAGATTTGGGACTCACAATTCTGCGGCGATAGCTTAATGTCCTTCCTCTTGATTCACAAGCATATACAGACACTCTTTTCACGTTTTTTTTATTATTATTTTGTAGTTGAAGTAAAATTGCTTCAAGCCGGCCGGCGGTTTATCGATCGAATGTTATTTTTTGAAGTGACACTTAACAATGATGCGCACACGCAGTATTCTTACAATATTTACTCACGGGTCTATGTTGCGTTTATACTTTAAGGCTAATTACCTATTTTATACCGAAGTTTCGACCGGATTGCACCGATCGTGGCCACGAGCAGACTGATGAGGATGAACGTCGTCTTCGTAGCGTGCGGTATCTTGCAACTACCCACAATCATTCAATGCATTTTTTAATTTTTGTTATTGTCACTATCGGTACTTCGACACACTACACTTACGACATCTACACACTGGCGACTTAATTACTTATTTTATCCCGACGTTTCGACCGAATTGCACTGATTGTGGTCACGGACTTCACAACGGACAATGGAAAGTGATCACGGGCGTGATCATCATTTTCCATTAGGTGGCTCGCTTGCTCGTTCGCCCCCTCTGCCATAAAGAAAAACCTTAACGACTATGACCGTATCGATATAGATGTCTCTTATTAACACACCCAGTAGCTGTACCGCGCAATGTTAGTTAATTGAAGTAGATACACTATCATGCACATTAATGCCGATTGATTGAGGATAAGATCTCAATTATTTGTAAGTTCAATCAATAATTAACACAGTAATGTGGCGAATTCTTTAATTTAACTAGCCAATACATTTCGATTCGTTGTTGGTTAACTGACCGAGTCTGATCTCTGGAATATCGATGGATGCTTCGTTGAGAGACTAAACACATGTCGATTAGTGCGTTTGGAATTTTGGGCCGAGGATAAAAATTACAAGAATACATCACATCTCACATAAAATTGATTTAGCGAAGTAATACCTGAATCTATACAATATAAAATATCGGTCACCAAAGTACTATAATGTTAAGAGCACCTCTCATTATTGTTATACCGGGTCATTCTTTTAAATGAGACAGTATGAGCAAATTTTGATCTATAAGACTTTGAGCACTGTCGCTTTTAAAAACAGTCCTTATTTATCAATTCTAAGTAAAACTCCGAAAAAAGCTTTCTTGTCAAACATGAACTTTCCTAGAAATAACAAATGTTATCGATTTTTTTTTATTTCATAAATCGATCCAGTTTTATATCTATATCAAATTATTCTACGACATCAAAAAAATCTTAAAATTGGAAGTTGGTGCAATTTTCAAAAAAAATATTTCATGCGGTTTACGATTGTAATTAAATGCTGTAGAAAAAGTTTCTATTCCTATGTAACTGGCACTTAATGAATTTCATTTTTTGAAAATGGAACATCTTAAATAACAAATATAACTCCTTTCAAAACAAAAATTGACAAAAATTATGTGTATACAATTATTTGATCTGGACATGAATCTGGATCGATTTATAGAATAAAAAAAAATCAACATTTGCTATTCCAGAGAAAAGTTCACGCTTGAAAATAAAATTTATTTCACAGTTTCACTTCGAATTTAAAAATAAGGAATGTCTTTAATAGTGGCAGTGCTCTAAGTCTTATAGTTCAAAATATGCCCATTGTGTCCCATTTAAACAATGCACCTGTACAGAAATGACAACATCAAAAAGCTTTTGATTCAGGGACTGGGTCGTAAGAGACGACATATCTTTCCATCATTCAGTGCAATCCGTGATAAACGATGCCTCGGAAAAAACACGAAATGTTAAAGTATTTTCCTTTTAATCCTAACGTTGCAGCTCTTTCGGAGTTTCCAAAAATACCCCTCCGTGATTAATTACAGGGCGTTGTTAAAAATGTGTGCACATTTTGTTGGAAAAATGATCAAAAAAAAACCCCAAAAAGATCAGTGTCGTTCGAAGCACAAATTACGAAATCCGTACTGAAAAATTTGTCTATTTGTTTTCATAATATTTGTTTTTCAGGGTTCTGCACCTCAACACGAATAAAACAGAACTCTTTGTTGTCCGAGTGTCTGTCTGTCCGACCAATTCAGACCCCTTATCTCACGAATGGGTAGAGGTATCTAGTTGAAATATCAAACACCGATGTTTATAATCCCCTGGAGGCATAAAATTAAAGCTTCTAATGCCCGATTTCACCAAAGTCCCCTAACATAAATGGGTAAATTCAGAAACTACTTAACCGATTAAAAGATTCATTCACCCATATAAAACTGCGTTATCAGCGAGCGACATAGGCTGTATTCTATTTTCAACAAATGTTCTACCCGTGTGAACCCGGGGCGGGTTGTAGTATTGTAAAAAAATATTTGATTGATGTTCAGTGAGTAAAAAATATCAAAGCGATATTCATATCCAATAAGTGGAAGTTACATTTTTCTCATTGCGTAGTGTCTATTGTGTGGAAAAAATAAAAAACTGAAAACTAAGACCAAACTCCTAATTTTGTACTTTGGCCTACGATCCTGGCAATGAATTTAAAAAGTTAAAGTTTATTTCATCGCGTTTGAAAATTCTTGTTGAATTCATATGGTTCATAATTTATAAAACATAACAAATCTTCACGCTGTATCCCTAACGGGGTGGTCAGAGAGGACGGAGCGTTAAGCAACGCCATCTTTACATACTTCTTTCGCTTCCTCAAATCTCATCGTTCTTTTCACACATTTTACTTACTTAGTTTACTTATTGACTTATGAAGATCAAATAGCCAGAGTGTTAGCAGACGGAAATGTCAAACGCACTCGCATACCTAGGAGAAAATGTGTGAGGAGACTGATGAGATTGATTAACAATTTTGTTAACCGACTTAAAATAAGGAGGAGGTTCGCAATTCGTCTGTATGTTGTTTTTTTTTTTGTATGTTTGTTACCTCATAACGCCGTCGTTTATGAACCGATTTCGAAAATTCTTTTTTTCTTTGGTAGGTGATACTTCAGAGGTGGTCTCATTTAAATTTAATCGATATTGGAGCTTGGACTTCGAAGATACTCTAAACAACTCGACCGGGTTATAACCTTTATTTATATTGATGATTCTCTTGTATATCGTTGCGCTCCGGAATTAGAAACAAGTTAATTGCAGACCTGCCCTAGATATTTATTTAGGTCAAGATCACTCAAAAGGGAGAAATAAAATAAATTTATTAAAAAAAATTTAACCGCCTTCAAAAAAAACACTGCCAAATCAATGTGCAACAACAGAAAGTCTATTAGTTCGGTAGGCTTGGCACCCACTTCAGTAACTGACAAATTGAATTATATAGATATGTGTATTGTATTTATAAAGTTATTTCAATTGTACTTGAGTTTTGATTAGTAAAGGATAGTTATTTTATACTTTTCAGTGTTTTTTTGAAGGCGGTTTAATTTTTTTTAATAAAATTTTTTTATACAGATAATTATAAGAAATATTTCTCTGCATCATACTTTTGCACGATGTGTAATATATTTTTGAAATGATCTTTTCATTTCTTCTTTCATATGTTATTTTCGTTTCAAAAATATATAACATAGCGACCCGCCTCGGCTTCGCACGGGTAGAATTTTTTTTTAATATAAATACAGCCCATTTTTTAAAAATAAAATTCAGCCCATGTTACTCGCAAGTACTAAAGCTTTACACAGGTGAAATAATTTTTGAAATCGGTTGAGTAGTTTTTGAGTTTATCCCATTACATACAAACAAACAATTCTGTGTTACTATTCAGGATTGTCTTGATGTCATCGAGAGGAAAGTAAGAGAAATGGCCTGTCCGACAAGTATATTGTTTTACTGATGAACTGTCTGGAAGGTAATTTTTTCATATACCGTGGAGTGGCCATGGGTAGTCTAGTAGCACCGGTAATGGCCAATATCTGGATGGAACACTTCGAAGAAATGATAAAACCACAATTGTCACACGTGAATCTGTGGAAGAGGTACGTAGATGACGTCTTCTGTATTATGAGAGGAGGCAGACAGGATGTGGAACAATTAGCTAGCCACTTGAACTTCATACACCCTAACATCAGGTTCACATTTGAAATGGAGATAGACAAATCGTTGTCCTTTCTTGATGTGAAAATAATGGTGAAAGATAATAGTACCTTGGCTCACACAGTATACAGAAAACCCACTCACACTGACAGGTATCTGCATGCTAATTCGCTTCACCATCCGCGATACCTTCAATCCGTGGTAGCTTCACTGGTGAACAGAGCGTACTACCTATGTGACCCTGAACATTTAGATAGTGAACTCACACATGTTCAGAAGGTACTAAAGCGAAACGGATATAGAGGAAACATACAACGTCCACGGAGAAGGGAGCGTCGCCCCGAGGTTGGCAGAGCGCCAACATTCTTGCCGTATATAAAAGGAGTAACGGACAAAGTTCGAACAGCACTAAAGAAATACTCCATTAAGACTGTGTATAGTCTGCACTTTAAAATGGCAAAGCACCTGCGTTCTCCGAAGGATGTCATTCCCTTCCAGACAACTGGTGTCTACAAGGTGGATTGCAGCTGTGGTAGTTCCTACATCGGACGGCCGGAAATAACAATAGCAGTAAGAGTCAAAGAACATATCACAGCCGTCAGAATACGACAGACAAATAGGTCAGCCATTTCCGAGCACTTGCTGGAGTCAGGACCCAATCACTGGATTGAACTGCATCAGCCACAGGTCTTTTCCACCGATCGACTCTATTATTCCAGAATAGCACGAGAGGCGGTTGAAATCAAGAAATATCATAATTTCAACCGGGAAGATGGATACCTCTTATCAACATCATGGAAACCTGTCAACAGTGAGTGTGTCCGGAGCTGTATCGCCAGTGTGTAGATGTTGTAAGTGTAGTGTGTCGAAGTACAGACAGCGACAATAACAAAAATTAAAAAATGCATTGAATGATTGTGGGTAGTTGCAAGAAACCGCACGCTACGAAGACGACGTTCATCCTCATCAGTCTGCTCGTGACCACAATCGGTGCAATCCAGTCGAAACGTCGGGATAAAATAGGTAATAAGCCTTAAAGTATAAACGCGACATAGACCAGTGAGTAAATATTGTAAGACAAACAAAGTTTATCTTTTTATATTAGTATAGACTAGCGATCCGCCCCAGCTTCTCACAGGTAGAAATTTTTTAAAATAAAATACAGCCCATGTTACTCGCTGATAATGTAGCCTTCTATAGGCGAAAGAATTTTTGAAATTGGTTAAGTAGTTTAAGAGTTTATCCATTACGTACAAACAAAGTTTACTTCTTTATAATACTAGTATAGATATAGGTAGATAAGTATAGACATGAACTTTTCGACGGATACTTTACCTTCTATCACGGACGCAAATGTGGCCACATACTTTTTTACATGCGTACACACTGTTATACGAAACCCCTTAGAAATACCTCTCAAAAGAAATTGTTGAAATGAAATAATTATATTTTTATAATATAAAATTTAAGACGATATTATGATATTGAATAAGTTCAGGACATCGATTTAAAGACGAGTATTTGTGACGAAGTTTCTGGTAAGGCTGTCTGCTCTACTCCCCAAGTACGAAAGTAAGATATGCTGACTATATTAAGCTAAGCTAAGCAATTAGATAATAAACAAATATTACGACGTGCTTTTTTTTTGGGTACATAACATAAAAAAAACTTTATTACGTTAAAATATAGTTTTTTATTCCTTCGTCTTAATCGGGTAATAGTAAAATAAGTTAATTTGATATTTCACACTGAATACTCAATGAATACATTTTCTTCATATTTTTATTAATAATGAACTATAAATTTACTTCCTGTTAGTGAAAATGAACAAATAATATGCTGTTTGTAATTGATAATAACACGAATTACGTAAAGCCATTTATTTCACGGCATAGTCTTGTAACGGAAAGATTGGACATGTTAAGCTAAGTTAATATAGCTGCAATGTCCAGTAAGGGATTTTACCAAGATACACAAATTATTTGACGCAAGACGCTTGCTTTGTCAATATATTATTTATCTATAAAAAGACTTCCAATGCACGCTTCAACGAGAGTCCTGAATTATTTAAATGTTTTCCATAATTGTAAGAGGAATTAAATTTATTATCATTATGTAATGAAGATTTGAGGAAGCGAAAGAAATATGTAAGGACCGTGAAGCTTGGCGCTCCGTTCTCTTTGACTACCCCGTTAGGGATACAACGTGAAGATATGTATGTATGTACCATTATGTAATGGGTTCCCTTGAATTATAATGTTTTATAATGTGTAATGAGTAGTATGTTGAAGCTCAAAGTGTTTAAGTTAATTCGCTATATTATCTTAATTTTCTCTTATATAGGATGTCTCTTCGCCGTATATGAAATGAGTAGCGCTATTATTTTAAATATGGAATAAAATAATCACCTTTGTATCGGTTATTCATTTTGTTTTTGAAATTAGTAAGAAATAATGCATCAAAAGATTATAAAAGTCGCTTGCCTGATTCGCTAAAATAAAAAAATGTTTTATATTATCATGATATCTTTCGAGAAAGTTAATTATAACAATCAATTTGTTTTACATTTAATGCACATTATCTTAAATTGGCCTTTGCTTAGCGGTGGAATACAAATGTAGGCTAAGAAAAGTAATCTTAGATTAAAGAAATTTTGAGCATTAAATAAATTCAATGAAAATGTTGTTGGTTTAAAAACATTTAAAAAATAGGAACGATTTTCTTGCAATTAAAATTGAATTTACTTTCGTCAAGAATACAAAATAAAACGTTAAATTCATGGTTTCCTTGTAATTAAATATAATTGATAACAATGATATATTATGTAGGAGTTGATTGATGTGATTGACTTTTTTGAACGGTGTTATAAAAAATTGGAAACTTTTTTCATATTTGGCATGTCCAAAGTCAAAGTCAAATCAATTTATTCAAGTAAATCCAATTACAAGGTATTTTTGAACAACAAATCTACTTTAGTTCGGTTCAAAGAGAAGAGAAAAGAAAACCTGGACACTGAGAAGAACCGACGAGAAACTCAGCCAGGTATCATTCTTTGACATCATTTTACAAAGGTTTATTAAAATACAATATTCAGAGAGCCAGTAAATGTATGTTCGATTCCCAACTCGAGCAAGCAACTTTTGACAAACCTTTAAATACAGTATTACTTATTTTTAAAAATAAAATAAAATCTCCATTAAGAAAATTTTCCTGAGTTTAACATTAAAAAGGAGTTTCTCATAGATTTGGAACGTCCTGTATATTAAATTCGCTTATTTTAAGTTAGCAAAATTTGACTGTACAAGCGTAATAGTGTAGGAGCTGACGCCTGATTCGACAATGGCATTTACACAGTTTCAACAAGCTGAATTCTCGTTTCACTATTTACGGAGCTATTTTGTGTTGGAATTTATAGTCGGCTGTTTCGCTTGTACAACTAGAGGCACATAAGTTTTGCCACGGTGTTTTTATTTCGTTACAAATATACTCTGTATAGAGTAAACTAAACATTTTATTGTCGCGAGGTTACAAGCGTTTACAGACAGTTTAGTACGGACAGAAAGATACGTTTTGTAGGCGCAAACTCCTATTTTTGTTAAAAAGGGACATAATGTACTGCTAATACAAGTTACACAACCAAAATCGGACTGTTTATTATTATTTAGGACTCTTTAATTTAAACATTAACCACCGTCATCGTGTTTTTGTCACGCCGTCACCGACGTGCGATTAAAGAGACCGCTCTGATTGTATGCTCGAAATAACGCCGAAGCCGAAATAACGCATAATGAGGCCTTATTGTACAATTATTTTTGATTGATTGATTGATAGCTCAGTAATACCTAAGTGCAGTTGATTGCAGGTGTAAATTGTGACTTGCTGTTTTATTATGTGATCGGCCGACCTCCGTATTTGTACATGGTCCTTATCATGTACAAATACCCAGGACGGCCGGCGAGAATAAAACAGCAAGTCACAATTAACACCTTTAATCTACTGCACTAAGGTATTACTGAGCTAACAATCAATATTTTCACTTTATCTTATACAATTTTTAAATGTAATGTAAGCAAGTTGCAACTACTCAATCGCACCATCTACTATAAATTTTGAATTCCGCCTTTATATTAGGAAAGATTAACAATAAAGTAATGTGATAAAACAAACAAATTATTATAAACAAATGACAATAAATATGTAGTTGTAAATAATTGTACACTTATATTAAGTAACATTTATGATTTAATGGAAAGTATCAATGAAATAAATACTCTTTATCATTAATGAGCTGTCATTTATATTTTAAAAATAATGTGGATTTTGCCTTTGGAATCGCGAAATGTTAGTGATACGTCGATGTCGAAATAAGTGTTTTAACGGCTACAGTTTTCACACTAAATTAAAATATTCTGTAAAATAAAAACGAATATCGGTTTTTTTCTTACATTATATAAACACCCACACAAATTTAACTTAAATAATATAAAAAATAATGTAAGTACTTCAGTTAATACCAAAGAAAAAACTGACAGCATTTGAAAAAGTACAAAGTTTCGCGCACAATCTTAAAAGATATTGGTTCAACTTCTAGTTGAATTCTTTTATCAGAATTTGTATGACAAATCTTACTACCAGTTTCATTATTATTTTGACGACCTCCGTGGCGCAGCGGCTTAGCGCGTGGGAGTCTGGGTGTTTATGTATAATATCTATTTAATTACAAAAGTATATAAGTAGTATATCAGTTGTCTAGTACCCATAACACAAGCGCTGTGCCGCTGATTTTGAGACTAGATGGCGCTGTGTGAAATGTCTGAGGATATTATTATTAAAAAAAATATATATATCTTCATCGTGACATACAATTTTCACTAACAAAACCGGTCTCTGATCCGCACTCATCTGTGGTTAGACAAGATACCACTATTTCAGTTAGACTTGGATAGGATACAGCCTGTTTTCTTCTTTTCAATAAAGATAATGTGCAAATGACGAATATCTTCCTATTTGCTTGATGACCCAGAGTTTTGCATTTTATTGAAAATTCAGCTTTAGCTTTCTAGTATAATATAACTATAAAATCGATGAACAAAAAGTCACGTAGACACCGATGTAAGGTCTCATACATTGCGCTTGAATTTCGAAACAATATCTCTCGCAAATATCACTGCCAACGATGTAACTAACACTCATTATGGTGTCAGAGCAATTGAACTCAAAGCTACTAAGACACATTGGTCAGGGCGTAAAGGGGAACAGTATAGTCTAGCATTTTCGACAAGTATTGCGGTCTGCAGCGGACGTCGGCGGTACATACATACATACATAACTTCACGCTGTATCCCCAACGGGGTAGTCATAAAGAACGGAGCGCCAAGTGTTGCCGTCTTTACATACTTTTTCGCCTAGGTATGCGAGTGCTTTTGATATTTCCGTGAGCTCACACTCAGGCTATCTGATCTTCATAAGTCAGCCTTGATCTTCCTTGGCTTTTTTTACCACTCGCTTTCTCTATGCAGATTTTCATCGTCAGTCAGTTCTATATGCCCGAACCATCTTAGCATTCCTTTCTTCATTGTTACAATAACACTGTCGTACAAGCGTGTCATACTGCGTATCTCTTCATTGCTTATCCTGCCCGCAAGGGCGACACCGCACATATTTCTAATAGATCGTATTTCTACTGCATTTATCATACTTTCACTCGATTTCGGGCACATCCGGAACTGACCACCGTACAATAAAGTTGGAATCAACGTTACATTGAGGATGGTAATTTTGGCTGTGTTAGATATATTCACCCTACCTACTAATGCGGACAGCACAAATCACTTCATTGCCAGCTGCTACCCGTCTCTCCACATCCAATTCACATCTTCCGGCCCTCGAAAACGCACTACCCAGGTACACAATTTCATTTCCTCGTTCTAGACATTTTCCATTTATCCAAATCTCATATTTTGTCTGTACCGCTTCCCTTTCAAACACCAGAACCTTAGTTTTGTTCATATTTATGTTCAACTCTTTCACTTCTCATTTTTCTTTCATGAACGTGACTAGTGTTTGCAACTCTGCTTTTGAGGGTGCTATAAGCACAGCATCGTACACAGGCAGTTATCATCACATATCATACTACTCATACTTACCTTTCAATGTCTAGAAGCAACTGTCCAAATACAGCACAAGACGCCAGGCAGACATCACGCGGCTCTGCCTGACGCCTGAACAGACTTCGAACCAGGGCGACGTGAAACCTTACACAAACTTCTAATACAAACCTGCCAGCATCATTCACTCTCTTATCTTCATACTTGCCTTAGACAGACTCTAATCCTGTTCGAGCTGTCCCGACCCGTCCATGTCTCCACGCACGATAATTCTCTCATTCTTTTCAACCGTCTCTAGAACTTCCCTAACATTCTCCCAAAACTGCTCTAGCTCGCTCCTAACTAACAGAGGACACTGGCGCATACGCCACTAAAACAAATATCTCCAGCACCCAGAACGGGCTCAGGTTTACACACTTATACTCAGTTACACAATTAACAAACGAGAGAATAGTTAGACACCTATCCATTTCTTCTTGCAGTATCTTCCCTGCCCTTTCGCTTGGTTTCACTCAAACATAACATATGCAATCTTGTTTCTTCCATAATATCAATCACTTCATTCATCTTCTCTTTAATCCCACCTCTGGCATTCCACGCAGGTATTCTGCACTCCTAGCTCCACTTCCCGCCGCGAGGTGCACAGCGTGTTGGGTGGCGGTCCCCAACGCCGAACTGCACTCTGCTTACACCAGCGGGAACAACCTAACCGGAGGACGTCCTATCTTTCATATCTACGTTGTCCCGTATTGTTTGCACAGGAGAAAAGAGGAATTGCAGCCCTGAAAAGGGTTGGCAGAAGTCGCGACAAGCTCGCCTTCACGATTGACCCCCCTCAATTGACTAATTGACGTCATCGGTAAAAGGTTTAAAATGTGATTTCTTGAACGCATTGACGGAGTCGGAGGGTATAAGCAGTTTTACAAGTCCATACATTTGCGCAACGAATAATACACTTGCGTAGAGTGTACATATCTTCACGCTACATCCCTAATAGGGTAGTCAGAGAAGACGGAGAGCAAAGCTCCGCGGCCCTTACATACTTCTTTTGTCTCCTCAAATCTCATCATTCTCTTCACGCAATTTTGTCTAATTATGCGGGTGGTTTCGACATTTCCGTCAGCTAACGCTCTGGCTATTTGATCCTTGTGAGTCAGCTTTGGTCTTCTTTTGTTTCTGCTACCACTCGATTTCGCTCTATAGGATCTTCGTCAGTCTTCACTCTCACTCATTCCTTCTATATTATTGAATAACGTGTAGGTATACTATAAACATTCAACGGTTTAGCCCCACCTTCAAAATAATACAATAGGTAATTCTTGTTAACAGATGATAACATTATTATAATAATAACGATTATTTTATTTCCAATTTTGTTGTAATCCTTGCATGGGTGCGTATGACAGTGTGAATAATGCGGGCGTTGGCATCGTTAGATACTAAAAGCGTTGCGTTACTGCAGAGGATTCGTGTAGGTGATAAATGTAATACTGAGATTTAAGCAAGGCAAAGTATAATAGGCCTCGACTCCGGTACAGTATTCAAAAAATTTCAGCTATTTCATTTTGTTTGTAAGTTTTTGTTAAATATATAGATGGCTTTCAGTGTTAAAACTTTTAATTTGACCTCCATGACGACCTAGATGTTGCAGAGATTTAGGCGTTGCGTCTAAGCGCAGAGGATTCCGAGTTTGATTGCCATCCGGATAAATATTTTTAAACGATTTTTCTAGATTGTCTCCGGTCTGGGTGTACTGGCATTGGCAGTATGAACGTAAACAATGAGTGATTTTTATAATTTAATATATTTCTAATGCATATTATATAAAAATATTAGTTTTATCCTGTCTTTCTCCGTATTAACTTTAGATGTACCAAATTTCACACTCCTCCGTCCGCGCAATTGTCTTAAAAAGAGAACCAAAGTTTTCGCTTCACGTATTAATAAGTATATATGCTCAATCGTCACTAATGGCATGGAAGTATTTAGTTTGGAATATCCACAAACTTATTGCTTTCATCTATCTGTCTGACTTTTCGTTGATAACGTTTCGTTGATGTGCTGGCTACATAATAGGTCAATTAATGAAATGAAATTTCGCGCAATATTCGATAGGATATTCTATTTTCGATTGGACTTTCGTCCAAAAAATCCGTTCTTAGTGAATGTCTACACTGCGAAAGGAGTAACTATGCTAAATTTCAAGTCAATCGGACCTATAGTTTCGGACATATCGTGACGAGTCAATCAGTGAGTTATATTTCGGTTATACATATATAGATAAATAATATATCACATCAAAGATAATACTCAGGCCAACGTATACAAAGCCTTAATAAATTACATTATACGAAGTATGAAAGCTGTCCCATCTTTCAGCTTTATCACATTCGTGTAATTTCAGACTGAAGCGACCCTATTAATCATAAATTTCAACACTCATCGCAGGTTTGGCCCCTGTTAAAGCTAAAAGCTATTAATCCTTTCAATTTAAATACCAGAGTGAGGCTCTATCCTGGATAATTTACATATCCGGCTTGATATGTCCGTAATACAGTTAGATTAATGCAAAATTGAGTAGAAATGACACTGATCTGAGATCGAAGTTTAAACGTCAATATATTGACAAAAAATTTTAACACTAAAAAGAAGCAAGAGAGAAGATAACAGAGGGCCAAAGAGAGAAGACTTGGGAAAACAATGAGAAAAAAAGACTTAAATTTTACATCGTTTTCCAAGATGATTACGCCATCATATTAATATGGTCCTATAATTTTAAATTTGGAAAAGTAAGAAAAGAGGAAATGTTTAAATTTATTGGAAGAAGAATTCATTATGTGAATAAAATTGGTAAAATGTAATACATACATACATATCTTCACGCTGTATTCCTAACGGTGTAGTCAGAGAGGATGGAGCGCCAAGCTTCGCGGTCCTTACGTATATCTTTCGCTTCCTCAAATCTCATCACTCTCGCGCTTTTGACATTTCCACCTGCTAACGCTCTGGCTATTTATTCTTTATAAGTCAGCTGCGGTCTTCTTTCGCTTCTTTTACCACTCGCTTTCTCTCTGTAGATTTTCTTCGTTAATGAACTAGTTCCAAGTGAATTGTCTTGGTTGACAAACAAACAAAGATACACAAGTAAGCCTTGAATGATTTAGCGTTACGCAAATGTAAAGCTTTCACAAAGAATGGTTCCGCAAAGTCGGTACCGACACACCCACGAAAGGGTGTGCTTCACTAACACGTTTAGTGGAAACCTTAAGACGATAACGGGGAATGCCGGTCACGAATAACGAGTTCTACGAAGTGACCGTTTTTCGGCAATAATGAGAATGACAAGCGTCATATGGTAGACATGCATTACGCAGCCGGCCTCCCACGCATAGAAGACCGAGTTCATCCAAGAAGGGACTCAAACGCAACAATGGGCCCTTCAGTTTGGTCCCATTAAAACATAAACCAGATAATTTAGATTCAAAGTGTTTTGCTTGCACAATACGGACCAAAAACAACAAGGCTTCACGTCTTTCATCAACCGTGGGGGCAGGTTCTTATATTGAGGAGATCTAGAATCTTTCACAAATTTTTAGATCCAGCCGACCACTCCAACAAGTTTGTACAAAGAACTATACTTTTCTAACAGAAACCCTGGATCAAAACTGGGTTCAATTTCAACCACAAGAGCCCGTAAGCCGGGCAAGGGTCCAGAACAGTGACGAGCTGTGGCCAAGACGACTCGGATTGAGATAACCAAGCAGCCACGTCGCGGAGGATGGTGAACAAGACCGGGGGGCCAACAAACTGCGAGAAGCATAATCAGCAGGGTTCAATTCACCAGGGACATGCCTCCAGGTGATGGAGATCTCAAAATTTTGGATAGTGGACACACGGTTGGCTACAAAGACTTCCAAAGTGTGTACTTGAGCCACTAACCAGGCTAAAACAATTTGACTTTCTGACCATGCATAAACTGAACTGAGATTCACGGTTCTGTTTGATCGATCAGCTTAGCTGATAATAAATGCGTGTGGTGAGTTTGGTTATCTGATTTAGCTTACCGTCGCTGTTCGGACACAGCGTCTGGCTTTGGAGTCATTTATGAGGTCTGTGACTAAAATTCATGGATAAAAATCTATTATTTATTTTCCTGAACAATGAATTTAATGTTAAATTTCATGTACTTCCTTTATTTTAAGATACTGTGTTATTTAAAAGAGTAGTAATATATAAATAATATTTCTATAATAATCGCGTTCTCGAAAACGGCTTTTAACGATTTCGATGAAATTTACAATATAGAGCTTTACGGTGGTCAAAAATCGATCTAGCTAGGGTTCAATTCTCAAAAAATTCGTGTCGTCTACGTTTTCAGGCACATAAAACTTCTAAACTCTGAATTTTTCTGATTTCACAAAAGAGTTTACGTACTCAGCAGTATAGCGTAGATCTACCAAGCTGAAATACGTGGGTTTAAATCTTGCAATTTGGTCAAACTTTATTTTTGTTATTTTTTTGGTAAGATACCGAGTAAAGCTCGGTCGCCCAATTACTAGTTAATTATTTTCGACAAAATAAAACAAGAACAATGCAAGAATCTGTCTGACTGACGTTCGTCAATGAGTATTAAGTTTTAAATTGTTATTCATTTAATGTGTGTAACCCTACCTTAGTACTGAGAAGAACCAGCAAAAAACTAGTATCGTTTGAATATCAAAAGTATGTTAAATGTAGATTTAAAAAGTGGCTCATCTACAGATAGCGTTAGTCTATGACGCAGATTAGCAGCGTTATAAGTGACCAGTGTCGTCGGGCTACGACTTGGCTCCAACCGCAGTTTTGCGTTCGTTAATAACTCTGCGCATGCGAAATGAGAATGTAAATAAAAAATGCCTGTATGCCTGTATAGTATACACAGCCCTTATGTTTACCTTTTCCCACTCATTCAACCGGATTATGTTTCAGCTAACTTTCAACGCGTTGTCTGTTTGAGTTTTTATACAAAAACCAATATAAGCTCTTCCAAAATGTTCAGTTTTAATGCCCTAAATCTGACCTTAGGGAAAAGTAAAGTATACAACGAAATTATAATACGTTACTTTTATTTTTAAGGTTCCGTAGTAGACCGTAGTTAGCCTTATTACTTTGAATTTGGCAGAATCACGCATGCAGTTGTGAAATGAAATTTTGAAATAAAATATATGAATACTTTTTGATTCCGGGATTATTCCGGGATTCCGAGATTTGCAAAATATTAAGCTTTCAGCCCGATGCGCATGTCACATGCCGTTCTCGGTCCGATCTTGGTCTGCTAAAATATGATCAAGTAAGAAACAAATGTGTGCACTCACACTATCCGTAACAGTTATTAGATATTGTTAATATTCGCGATTAACTGTTGTAATCATAATCGTTAACGGATGGCAACACTATTATTTTGAAGGTGTTGCTGTTTATAAATATTATTTTGACATATTTTTCTTTTAATGTCAAAAATAAGTTACTTGAGAAAAACACGAACTAGTGAAAGCACGTCTTTTAATTATATTTCAGTATATCCTACGTTACCATCCATGTCGACAACCTAGAAAAACGAAAAGGTTTCCCAGTCAAGTTCCGGTTGCATCCCATTCCAGTCACGACCAGTGATTTTTGGGCCGCGAATATTACAAGCAATATTGCTCGATAAGCGAAAATAAATACTGTCGTAACGTTAATTTTATTAAATTAATAAAACTTTCGTGAGACATTATTAACAAACTAATTATTGAACATTTAATTATTGAGTTCGCGAACGCGCCCCGTTTCGCACTGTGCGAGACGGGGCGCGTCCGCGAACTCATCCCACTCATCCTGATGAAGGACCTCCAATAGGTCCGAAAATAGTCGGTACCTATACCGATTAAATGTGACACAGTCGTGTTTAATAAATAATTAGAACCAAATACATCCGACTTTAATTATTGAGGGTTCAAGACTAAATCGTGAACTGAGTCAGATTGTATAATGTGAACATGACCTAATTTTACTAGAGCTTCTACCATTGCATCGCTCGCCACCGGCAGGGATTTTATTCTCACACGTTGGAATCTAACTGGACGCGCAGTTTCAAAGAAGCTTTCTCTCTCAAACTTTGAGGTTGTGGAATAAGCTTCCTGTCGAAGTTTGCCCAACGAACAGCAGCATAGAGTTCTTTAAACTGGGGTAAAAAGGTTTTTATAGGGTCAGCACTGCGCATGTGATACTCCTTGAGGTGTCTTAGGCGTCCATAGGCTATGGTAGCCGTTTGACATCTGGCGGGCCGCATGCTTGTTTGCCACTTTCGTGGCATAAAAAACACCGAGATCAGATCGGGAACGGCATGTGGCGGCACTGTAGCTAGATCGGGCTTTAAAATGGGCACTTAAAAGGGTCACGCCCTTTTTGAAGAATCCTATGCTGTAGTTTCTGGGCAAAATCTCGACAACGAGCTCATTCCATGATCTCAGAGTTTGAAGGAGAAAGCTCCTTTGAAACCATACTATCTAGTACGGTTTCAAAGGAGTTAATCTAGTATAATAAAAATCAATGTTTGTTTGTTTGTGTTTTACGGGCTGCCATACAGTTCATCTGATTGCGATGAAATTTGGTATGGAGATAGTTTGACACCAGGGGACGGACATAGGCTACTTTTTTTTCTCAAAAATCTACCCCTAAAGGGGCGAAAAGGGGATAAAACTGCTAAACCGATTAAGATGAAATTTGGTACAGAGATAGACTTTTTACATTAAAAAACATAGGCCACTTTTTTTAAAAGTTTACTTTTAAAGGGTGATGACACCTTATATAGGAAATGCTAAACCGCTGAACCGATTATAAGGCGGATATTCCATAATAGGAAATAACTTTTTCTTTTAACGCAATCAATATGGACATTCAATGAAATAGATTACGCAGGGAAAGGTTTCTGTATATGTGATGTGATAATGAATCCAATGTGGCGGATGCTGTGCGATAGAAAGTAACTTTTACAAGACCTTCAACAATGGTAATAAAAAACAATGGGTATAAAATGAAATGGAATACACAGGTCTCTGTATATGTGACGTCATCATAAATCCAAAATGGCGAATGCTCCGCGATAGGAAGTAACTTCTTTCAAAACTTCCAATATGGGTATCAAATGAAATGGAATACACAGAAGAAGGTGTATGTATATGTGATGTCATCATAAATTCAATATGGCGGATGCTCCATATTCTTCTTATATATAAAAATCAATGTTTGTTTGTTTGTTCGTAATTTATGCGCTGCCGTACCGTTCATTCGATTGCGATGAAATATTGTATGGAGATAGCTTCAATGCCGAGGAAGGACATAGGCTATTTTAAAAATAAAAACGCGGACGAAGTCGCGAGCATCAGCTAGTGCAATATAAATATGAAATACAATGAATAATACCTAAATATTGAGATGAAATATTTGAAGTTCTATATTTTTATTTTAGCATTATAAGAAGCTATAATTTTAAATTCCCTTATTTAAAGAAACACAAACTGATGTAATCATATTCTCATTACTTTATCAATTCTACTTAGACTATGTTCTGACGAATGGTAAATAACGAATGATTATTCGTTATTTACCATTCCATCCATTGATGTTGGCGCATTTCGCCTTATATGTATTTAGACGTGTTTCTCGTTACTTTTCGATGACGTTGGTAAAAGCAATTGTGGCGGCATCGTTCAAATAAAGAGGAAGAAAATGTTATTTTTCTCCAAAGATTTCTCTCATGGTTTAGCGGCAGTAGACGTGTCAGATAGGATGTGAGGTTCGTCGGATAGGCGAAGTCTGTAGCGACGACTCTGCAAACCGCAGTAACGACACTTTGTGACGGGCTCGCTCAGGCCGGCAGAGTGAGGTGTGGGTTGAGTAATAGAAGATGTTTATTATTACTATCACCTGGAGAGTGGTGTTATACACAAGAAAAACAATACACGAAGAAACAACATTTATTTCTTAAGTCTAAGTCTGTGGATGCAATGATTTTGATTTTGCTTCAAAAGAAGTTAAATGTTAATTTATACTTTAAGTAATTATGGGTTTCTTTTAGTATTATTAGATATTGGTCTCCATGTAGGTGGAGACTCAATATGACTGCTACAATCTGACTGTTATAATTGTTTCGATTTCTTTTTTTAAAGTATAGCGCGTCATTGTACAGTACAAGTCAGTATATATTCATGAAAATGTAATTTAGTATATAAATAATTAGAATTTTTTATCGTTAATTTACTAATTTTATTGATATACATTTCATATCTAATTTTATGTAGGGTTGTTATTGTAAAAATGAATAAAGGAATGCTTAGATGGTTCGGACACATTAAAAGCATGAGTGATGAAAGACTGATGAAGAAAATATACAGAGCGAAAGCGAGTCTTAAAAGAAGCCAAGGAAGACCAGGGCTGACTAATGAAAGCCATATTGCCAGAGTGTTAGCAAACGGAAATGTCAAAAGCACTCGCTTACTTAGGCGAAAATGTGTGAAGAGAATGATGAGATTTGAGGAAGCGAAAGAAGTATGTAAGGACCGCGACGCTTGGCGCTCCGTCCTCTCTGACTACCCCGTTAGGGATACAGCGCGAAAATGTGTATGTATAATTTTTTTTAAATAAATTAGATTGTAATATTATAATAATTACTACATGAAACAATATTAAATCATACATATGATAAAATTCAAATTACAAACAGAGGTGAATGTCATAACTAGTAATGTATTTTGCACAACCAAGTGATTCAACTCGCGATTTATTTATAAAAATATAATTAGGATTCTATTTTAAAGCTTTATTTGAAAGCTTTTTAGTAGGTTTGGGTCAGAATTAGTACAGGCTTAATCCCGAGCACTTTATTCGAATGACATATTTGGAATACTTATATTTTCATAATATAATATACACGTATAACATAATATACTCTGCATTTTACTATTTTGCTTCACGAAGCGCAATTCAATATGGATGCCACTTGTGTCAAACTTGTGTTTAACTTCAATCGCGTCAATATCGAAGCACCACTAAATGCTACACGACTCTTAAATGTCCGACTGCATGAATTCAGTTGGCTGAAAATGAATAAAAAGTCAACATTTTTCACTCGTTTGTAAACATCAATAAGATACATCCTACAATAAGAATTTGGAATTGAGGATATTTGCCATTGAATTTGCATGCTAATTGAAACGAAAATTACGAGGAGAATCCCTTTACGAAAAGGGCTTAAATTATCGCTATGAGTTATCACGTTTTTATAAGTTAAGCTCCTAAATTAATCCCGAGCGAAGACTTCTTTCAGTTTAATATCCAAAACTTAACTTTATTACGTAATAAAGAATCTAATGTAATAAAAGCTAATCCATTACGGACTAAATTAAATTCCACTTCAGTTATTAATTTCGGAGGTTTGTTTGCCCAACTCCAGTAGTCATTACGAGTTCATGAGGGTCCAAAACGAATCCACAGGATTACGTTAATCATGACTACTTAATTAATAGAACTTCGAATTTTTTCGTCTTTAGACCTCACATTCCTGACCGTACCTGAAACAGATTTTTATTTATTAAATACTCCACACATTAACAACAACTGTGTGTTCACACAATCTGAAGAGCTGTCAGTAACACCCAGGCACTAAGACTTGAAGTTGAACCCCCTGACGCTTGACTTGGAATGCATATGCATTGACCGCTACGTCAATAGATCAATCAATTTAATATTTCTTTTTATATCAGACGCAAATGAGCAAACATGTCACCTGATGGAAAGTGATCAGCGCCGCCCATGGACACCCGCAACGTCTAGGGAATCACGGGTGCGTTGCCGGCCTTTAAGGAAAGAGTAGGCTCGTTTCTTGAAGGTCCCTAAGTCGTAACGGTCCGGGAATACCGCCGCTATAAGTTGGTTCCACAAACTTGCCGTACGTGGTAGAAAATGTCGGAAAAAACGCACAGTTGTAGACCGCCATCCATCAAGGTGGTGCAGATGGAAGGACAGTCAAAATGAATGTTATATTTTGTTTACAAATTTGCCTTGCATTACATATGTATATAATAACTTATCAGAAGCTCTTTTGTATAACTTCAATTGATAGAAATGGTCATATTTCAATTATTGAAATAAACCAAATTTAAATTAAATAAATGAATGAATGAATAGATGGATAGACGGATGTATGGATGGATGGATGGATGGATGTATCAATGAATGAACGAATGAGAGATTAAATTGATTAATAAAAATGTCGATCGATAAGTTTAAACTTTGGACCGATGGTTAAAACAATAATGAACATGAAAACATTTTATAGACAATCCGTGAAACTACCAGACAAGGATTATGCACCATAGTGTGAAACAATGCCTTGAACCGATCTAATGTTGCAACTTATGCTGAATCAGTGCAAGTAACTAGAAAGCCGACTGCGTCAGATAAATCAGCTTTTAAACCTGTCATCATTCTTCATGTCATCACAAGCGATATGTGAACGACAAACAATAAACTGTTAATTGATATCGTAGTGGAAGTCTAACTACACAGTTTGTCTATGTGATTGGTTGATTCAGTGTCAATTTTGTTACCACAAGAGTCGAAGATATATACGAGAACAGTCTATTGTAATCCATCCAGAAAGTAATTAGATAGCCGGCTGCACCAGACAAACCTGCTTCTAAACCTGCCATCATAGCTTTCTTTTTTTTGTGAAAGAGGGGGCAACGAGCAGACGTCACTTGATGGAGAGTGACCAGCGCCAGTACAGTACAGTACAAGTCAGTATATATTCATGAAAATGTTATTTAGTATGTAAATAATTAGAATTTTTTATCGTTAATTTACTAATTTTATTGATATGTATTTCATACCTAATCTTTTATGTAAGGTTGCTATTGTAAAAATGAATAAAGGAATGTTTAGATGACTGGGCACATAGAATGAGTGATGAAAGACTGACGAAAAAAATCTACAGGGCGAATGCGAGTGGTAAAAGAAGCCAAGGAAGACCAAGGCTGACTTATGAAGATCAAATAGCTAGTGTTAGCCGACGGAAATGTCAAAAGCACTCGCTTATCTAGACGAAATGTGTGAAGAGAATGATGAAATATGAGGAAGCGAAAGAAGTATGTAAGGACTGAGACGCTTGGCGCTCCGTACTCTTTAACTACCCCGTTAGGGATACAGCGTGAAGATATGTATGTACGTATGTATGTAGTTTTTCTTTTTCGGTCGTGGAACCCTGAACACCAAGTATCTATAGTTCTATACAGTAGGGAAAAATTTCATTAAACTCCAAGGCTTTTGACATCCTCACAAAAAGGTCATTAAAGTTATCCGTCAATTTCAAAGATAAGCTTAAATATACAAATCCATTAGGCAAATCGTAAAGTTCGAAGGATTTGCAGTCTCCTTGTGTCCTCTCGGGGAAATTTCTTCCCATAAATTACCATAATAAAAAGGGTAAATCGTTTACAAACTACGTTATAACGATTCACTTCGTTGTGTTATTGTCGCTCGCGTATTAGGACCTTGATAACGATGTTACTGTTTTATTTGGGTTACTATTTTATTATTTTCATTAGCTTTACCTGTACGTATGTATGTATCTATGTAAAGGGATCTTTAATTTTATTTATCTTCACTCACTTACAGCCGTCTGAATATTTGAAATTTTCCTCACGATTATTTCGTAATGTCCTGAGAATAATAAAGTGCTTAATTTTTTTTCAAGTTATGCATTTGTTGCATATGAAATGCAGAGATTTGAGTCTCCTTTTCACTTTTACATTAATTTAAGACTAAAAAAAATAAAATGAAATTATATTTTAAAAATACTAAAAAAAGAAGCTTTATTTGTATTTATATACGTATGGTAATGATGGCTCATAAATGATATGCTTATTCCACCATACATGCACATAACAATTATACACGTACGTTTTCTAAGGTATATTGTAAAATCTAATTCACAAAACTCATATTACGCGCAAGCGTACAATGTTAAAAATGTAGGTAATCATAAAATAAAATATATATATAAAACGGTATGCGCGTATGTAAAATATTTAATTATTTGATATTATGTATTTTATGTTTACCTACATGAATGAAATGAAATATTATTATAAGCACTTATATATACTTACCGTATATATAAGTACTTATAATAATATAATTTAAGTACATAAAAATATAAATATTAATACACTACAATGTTTATAATAAGTATGTCCACATCACCCCCTTCCAGAGACCGTCACTACGGGCGATAATGGCAGTAACGAGTAGGGAATCTCACTTGCCGACTTGACCGAGTTGTACGAAGTGGATCTTTTTGGGGGTCAGATTTGTCTGGCGACAAGCTGTGAGTTGGCGTTCGAGTGGAAGGTGTCGTGATGATATCTTCTACTTCTGCTGCATAAATCGGGTCAAGCTGTCCCATAGCGTAGTGAAACTTTGTTGAGTCCACAGTGATATTGGCCAACACGAATTGACTTTCCAGTTTGGCGAACCACATCGCAGGTTTTTTGGGTAAAATGATGCCATTCTAAAGCTCACTGTGTACAACTCCTGCGGCAATCTGCTATCGGAATAGGCATTCGCGCCAGCGTCGCCTTGTTTTTCATTTTCTCCTTCTTGGTGCATTATGTGTTCTTCTGGGGTCACCACTATGGTAATGAAGGCACGTAAATGTAAAAGTATGCCCACATACATATGTAGAATTAAAAAGCAAAAAATAATATTTAAATATAAAGATTTTGTTTAACGGCAACAGGAAGCCTCCCCACTCGATACAATTTAATATTTTTGATTAAAAATAAGAAAAAAAATTGATATAAATGACTGTTCTGAATTGTTCTGAATTTTTGTCGGAAGGCAAAAAAATTTACTTTAATGTAAAAAAAAGCGTATTCTACATTTTTTTGTTATAACTCAACCTTTACATATAAAAAAATTAAGAAAATGTTTAAAGCGCCGCACTCTTTTTTAACTGACTTCAAAAAAAGGAGAAGGTTCTATGGTCGTTTACATGTATTTTTATTTGTGTATGTACACCGATAACTTCGTCAATTGTTGTCGTCTCTCATAAAGAGTATGTAGCTGAATCCTGTCGCGCTTTGTTATGGTTATTTTTTTAAATTGAAAATTGCTCGAGCTAATTTTGAACCTTTTCAGTAACGTGTCTGATATAAGCCATAACTTTGAGCTCAATCGATCCAGTGTGTACGAGTCTTTAAGTAACATAAACTAACATTGATAATATTATGTACGAAATTGCCCCGAAAGTGTCAGATACATCTAGGTGATGCGTTTAAGCCGTTTTTTAAAGTATAATTAGTCAATACATTAAAAATGTCATATATATAAGTCCACAAATACTAAAAAGACATTTTATTTTTGCCAGATATCTTATGAAAATTTTACCCTCTTTTGGCATTGTTTCAGTACCGTAAAATCTTTCGTTTTATTTTGATAGAGCACTGTGTCAAAATGTTCATCTTCCCTGAATCGGAAAATACTTAAAAAAAACAAATTCATTTCGCCAGTGCCTATATCCTATGAAAATATTACCCTCTTCTCGGCATTACCTAAGTAGCGTAAAATCTTTCGCTTTATTTTGATAGAGCACTATCTTAAAGCGTTCGCTTTCCTTGAAATGAGGAAACGGGATCCTGTCGAAAATAAATGGTATCCACTTATCCAGCACCGATAAAATTTTTTAGCCTTCTAAATTGCCTAAGTTACTCGAAGCGTAAATTTTTTATTCCTATAAATTACCTGAGTCAATTCCAAGTGGCATCGATCCGTTGGTAAATTTAACCTTTAGCTACCAACTCGTGGTCTGACAGACCCCGCGACCATCCAAGATTTCATTCTATCTTCGTTATAGTAGTCGTATAGATTCGTCTCTTATTCTACTTCTTGAGAATGTCGGCACTAATGTCGGTACGTGTGTTTATGATAAGTTATGACCTTTCAAAGATTGTGAGTGGTTTGCGAGATCATTCATTGGTACGTTTTTTACCCGTTTTGTGTATTATTGTGGATTTTTTTTTATTTTTAGTAAATATTTACCAACGAAATACATATTTTCAGAAAAAAATAAAGAAAAGTCGATATTAGTTTCATCGTGATATAACCGAAAGAATAGAATAAAACTGGAGTTTTCGACAGCAAGCACGAAGATATTTTAACAGATAGTTTGGATGAAATTGGATGAAGTTGACTGTAAAAATAATTAAAGACTTGATCTTTTCTTTTTCGTTACGAATAACAAATAGACGGATAATTTGATTAGTTAGTTTAGTCGATAATTCTATAGGCAATTAATGATAAATGACTCAGTTTTGGGTAATTACACTTCGGTGGTCTTTTGGTGGTGGCACCTTGATACTAGAAAATTAACAATAAGAACATTAAAAATGTAATCGGTTATGGTTTTGTAGCTACCAAACAGTACTAAGTAACCAACAGTGTAATTCTTTAATTATTACTTGACTAAGTGTCAGAAATTTTTATTTAATTTAGAAGCAGACAGTTATAAATTACGAACACGAAATTCTGTCTAAATAAGTTAGTATTTTTGCGAAAGGGCTGAAATCTTAATCAGTTTGCGTCTTACTAGGAATACTGAGGTCTGAGTTCGGTTGAACACACTCAAATTACGACAGTAAGCGCCAACTAACTTTCTAAATTTATAATTACACTAGGCCGCAAAGAAACCGGGTCGGTAATTAAAACCGTTATAATTTGAAATATTGGAGCAATTTCCATAAAATAAAATCTGAATAATGTTTAGATAATTATAAATACAGAAACATACATCTGTAAATTTCTTCTTAGTAATGGTATTAAAACAACAAAGATAAAAATGTTTTTTCAAATTAAAACCAGAATATCAAAACTGTTTTACTTTTGTTTCTGTCTTGTTATAGAAATGCTATGAATATGATGTTTCTGGTGTAAAACATTTATTATTCTGATGAAAAACATTCTACTATCTCCTGAAGAGTGTACTGGAATTTTCACAATACTTGAAGACGGATGCAGTCAGCGTGATACGATACAGCTAGGATGTTTGGTGTATCACTGTAAATAGTTCAGCAGGCATTTCATGGCTTCCATGGGATTAGATTCAATCTACGCAGACCAGGAACAGACCGAACGAGAGGCACAACGATGCGGGAAGTTCAGAAATCGCTTTCTTACTGCAGCTGAAGTAAAGAATCACCTTTTACGCATTGGAGGAAGTACTCCAAGCGTATGCACTGTCAAGGCGGCGTCTTGGTAAAATTAAATTGAGACCAACAATTAGCTCAAAACTGTAAAGGTAACGTCGAAAGACGAGGCTTAGATTCGCGCGAGAACACGTGAAGTGGATCCTCGATGACTAATTAAGAGAACGTTCTCAGACGAGTCCAGATTAAATTGAGTTCACGTCGATTGAGAAACTTTCTTAAGCTACTTCAGGTCACGGTGACGAGAATTGAGATTAGGTTATGTGGGATTTTGCACTA
The DNA here is from genome assembly GCA_907165235.1 of Zeuzera pyrina. Classification (NCBI taxonomy): domain Eukaryota; kingdom Metazoa; phylum Arthropoda; class Insecta; order Lepidoptera; family Cossidae; genus Zeuzera; species Zeuzera pyrina. The sequence continues at coordinate 23,942,378 of OU015627.1, forward strand.
AAATTCCCCTGGCAGTAATCTTCGAATCATGTCGAGACGCAGGGGGATCTTCTGTACAGAATGAACTGGAGTCTCCCTGGCTTTATTCCGAAGCACGTCTGAGGGAAAACGTGGACCACATGCGCTACCGTCCTCAACGGGTTCACTTGATGGGTGTTCGAGTGTGAACATAAAGATGGCAGCACTTTCGACTTATCTGGCAGAATGGGCTATGCCCATGTCCCGTTGTTGTGTTACCACACTTAATTTTGTGCCTAGTAATTACAAATACCTCACCACCTCAATCATTGTTCCTAATAAATATTTAAATACAAAAGGAAATACAGTCTATAATTTGTCAGGTGCAGTTTTTATTTCAATTAATATAATATTTAATCAGCGTACGCAAAATGTGGATGACTGGGGCTCTCTGCCACGAATCCGAAGGCTTCGTTAGTCGCTTTCTATTTTACGTTGAAGATATTATAGAACTTTTTAGAACCGGATGGATGGAACAAAAATTAATACTTTAAACATTTACTGTAATTTCTGCTAATTATTTCTCTTAGGGTAATCTGTTATTGGCCTTTTGTGTATTACGAGTGATCATTAAAGTTACTAATGTAATGGCTGTTAACTACCTAAACAAATAAAATAAAAGAAAATAAAAGACTGCATATTATTTAACGTTCATGGCATATGCAATACAGAGTCACTCAAGTCTCTTCACAGAAACGTTCCCCACTCCTACGTTATGTAACTTCTATCTTGTGATGATATCGGCTTGTTTGAACAACACTTTACGATGTAATTTAAACATTGCCAAACTTTGATTACAGTTTTTTGGTTGTCGTTGAATGAAAATTGAGAACGTAACGAGTTGAGCAACTCTCCAACTGAGCATGATGGATGAATCTGGCTACATTACGACCGGTAACAAATGACAGGAGGCGACGGTGAGCGATGATATTAACGCCGTTGTTATTAATGATTGCTATGGCGACAACTTTATGCATAATAAAACACAACAACCGTTTAGCGTTAATATTAAAATTGTTTTGTAGTTTCAGATTTGGGACAGCTTCGGACGTAGGGAGTTTTCGTATAGTTCGTTTTTTGAACTAATTCAATATCCTATTGCTGTGTTTCTTATTTATGTATCCTATTTTGACCTTGCCGTCCTTATACATCTTTGAAATTATTATGTATACGAGGAAAAATGTAGATCTATTTATAAAGAAAGGCGATATTGGTGGTATGGAAACCAGAGGTCGTGATAAATTGGTTATTCCAAAATTTAAATTATATAAGTTAAATGTTTCATTTTTGGGTAACTGCATTCGTTTTTATAATAAAGTACCTCAAGAAGTCACTCAATTAACAGATAATAGATTTAGATTAGATTAGACAATCATACTATAAAATAAACGATTTCATTGAAGATAAAACAATAGTCTGGAAATTGTCTTCTCTGCACATACATTTACTGGCTCTCTGAATATTGCATTTTAATAAACCTTGTAAAATGATGTAGAAAAAATGATACCTGACTGAGTTTCTTGTCGGTTCTTCTCAGTGTCCAGGTTTTCTTTTCTTTTCTCTTCTCTTTGAACCGAACTAAAGCAGATTCGACGTTCAAAAATACCTTGTAATTGGGTTTACTTGAATAAATTGATTTGACTTTGACTTTGATTTTATCTGTAACCAGGTGTTGCCCGTATTTTCGTCTGTATGGAAAACGGAATGATATACAGCCTATTTCCATCCTAAACGTCCGTTCTAAATATTGTTGTAAGAGTTATTAAAATCGGATAAGTAGCTTCGGAAATTTCCTCCTACATCCAAACTTACAACCTTTACCTCTTTATAATATTAGTTATGAAGTTTAGATTGATATCTACATATTTTCGGAAACTACTATTCATGGATGTTTTTAGGGTGACGTACCTTAAAAAGAAAAATAGAACTCTTATAAGATCACTCATGTGTCTGTCTGTCTGTGTATCCAATAAGTCTGTTGCAGTCGATTTTCTTATCACATCGTTAACTACACTTTTGATGTATTTCTATGAAAATTTAATGAGGATGAATATTGAGTACTCAAAGTCTTCCCTCTACTTTTATTTCCATAATAGGCTGGGTGATTATTTCTTAACGACTTAGTTGAAAAAAGGTTTAATAATCATAAAGAAAACTGAAAAAAAATTTGAAATACAATGAAAAACGTAAGTTATTCGTTTTTAAACTTATGTAGTGTGAATAGAGTAGCGATAAGTTCCGCCTCTATCACTCCTAGCGTTGTGCAATGTCACTGCGACTCTGTGACGCTACAACTATGCAACGCTATCTCCCTCTAACTCATCCCCACTGCTCCCACTACTAAAGTTTAAAACCCAATAACTCTATTTCTGTCAATGAATATCAATTAATTTTTTCTCAATTGTATTCTAGATGTTTAATTTTTTAAAAACAACCTGTAAAATATCTAGCCTATTATTAGACCTCGAGCTTAAAATGTTTCAGGAAATATGAAGCTTTATCTAGCCATAGCTATCATAGATCTCCAGAAATAAAATTTATAAATTTATGATTTTACAAATATCGTTAGAAAATCCTTTGTACACGAGTCAAACTCGCACTTAACCGATTTTTAACCAATCAATTTGGATTTTGTACTGAGAATAACAAGCAACAACTGAAGTTATAATTCTTTCAACATCGTTCTACAAGAGTTTTTTAATAACCATGTCAGTCACACGAGAGACATCTACTCTTATAGCTGAGTTTTCTTCATTTTAATTAACCTTTTAATTTAATAAACAAATAAAATAATATGTATTTAATTAGGTACACCCAAATACATGCATTTACTATACACTATATACATACATACATACATAGATATCCGCACGCTGTATCACTAACGGGGTAGTCGGAGAGGACGGAGCGCCAAGCGTCGCGGTTCTTACATACCTCTTTCGCTTCCTCAAATCTCATCGTTCTCCTCACATATTTTCGCCAAGGTATGCCAGAGCTTTTGACATTACCATATACACTGTATCTATACATAGTATAAAACAAAGTCGCTTCCCGCCGTCTGTCCCTCTGTATGCTCAGATCTTTTAAACTTTAATGTGGTTTTCATCAATGGATAGAGTGATTCAAGAAGAAGGTTTATAGGTATAGTTTAATATTGTGTTGTGTTAGTTTGTTGAAATATGATGATAATAGTTCAAGATGTCGTAAAAAATCAAGCCGACTGAGAGCTTTCATCGAAAATGCTGTCTTATGCCTTCCTGTGGGAATAGGCGTCACCCTGCAAGCGACCTGTTAAAATCGTCCGAACTCGTGGGAACAGTATGATGGATCCTGATAATTCAAAATGTAATAAATCACAAACAGAAAACGCTAGCCAGAAGGTATTACTACAACAAGTATTCCATAATAATCTACTCACTAGAAAGCAACGTTCTTCATCATTTTCCGGTCAAGTGACGCATAAACAAGATACAAAAGAAGATAGTGATGAGAACATAAACAGGAGATCTATGACAAAAGTAGTTGATAAGAGAAAAAGGGATCAAACCAGTCCTGAAAACTTCGAACGTCAGCAAAAGCAAACCAAGCTTCAAACATATTGGGCTCGGTCAACCTATTTCTACATCCAATAGTTTTGAGCAATAAGAAGTGGATTATGACTCACCTATAGTACAAAAAGAGCATATTCCTAAACCTTCACCAATATTTGTGAACAAAGTTAGCAATATTCAGCCTCTAATAGCGCTACTAAACGAGCATGCGAAGGACAATTATGAGATTAAAATTCTTCGTAACCAACAAGTAAAAATTTAGCCGAAAGTTTCAGAAATATACTCCAAAATAGTTAAACAGTTGGAACTAAAGGAAACTGAATTTTATACATATAAACCAAAACCAGAAAGAAGCTTTAAAGTTGTACTAAAAAAAATCCACCCCTCGACGAGTATAGAAGAAATGAAAGAGGCTTTATCAGACTTGGGACAACATGTTACTAACATGTGGAACATTAAACAAAGAGTATCTAAAAAGCCACTACCAATGTTTATAATTGAACTGAAACAAGATGATAATAAGAAACAAATTTATAATGCAACGAGTCTTTTGAATTGTCGTGTGGTAATTGAACCACTTCGTCCTAAACTTTACTTTGAAACTTTAATTTGCAAGCTTAAATACTATGGAATACATGGTAACGCTCTCGATCTCGTGATCTCATATTTGTCTGACCGGGAGCTAAAAGTGAGTGTTAATGGGGTTTTCTCTGTTGGTTCAAAGTTAAAAATGGGCGTTCCCCAAAGATCAATTTTAAGACCTTTCTTGTTTTTGGTTCACATTATTGATTTCCCATTTATGCTTAGGGACTTATTCGAAACAGTATTATTTGCTGATGATACTTCATTGTTATTTAAACAAGACAGAAAGATCTAGATCTAGATTAGTTAAGTGAGCCAGTTTTCTTGGTTTAACAGTAGATAACAAGTTACAGTGGGCGGACCATATCGGGGCGTTGGCTAGTAAGCTCGGTTCCGCGGTATATGCAATTAGACACATTAGGCAAATGACGGATGTGGATACGGCACACGCAAAACTAGAGGTCACATTTTAAATAACACTAGATCGATGAACCCTCGTTCGGCTTGACGCAATTTTCCTTCAATTATAAAAATAATAAAAATGTGAAAAGTGTGTATGTACTCGTGAAACAAAGAGGAAGGACATTCGACTATCGCTGCAGTTTTGCAAGTCCCATACCTTTCCATTGAGCTCTGGGTTGTATAAAATTTGAACCATAAAATTAGCGACCACATAGTATGTTGTTTCCCATTACTAAAGGCAGCATAGACGTATTGAAAATTTGTATTTCCTAGAATTTAAAATAAGTTGTGTCCAATACTTACGGAGACAAGAAGGAAATGCCAAGAGTTCCAGTACCCAATTATCCAATTTTCCCCTTTAATTCTCTTATGAATATTATAAAATGTTTGCACTAACTACACATGTGGGTTAAGTTTTTGGCGGGATTTTACGGCGAGCGGTTGGGCGTGTATTTTAATTATTCGCAAGTTGTTTCTAGTGGATATTGTGATGTAAAATTGGCGTAGTTTTGTCTCTCAAGTGTTCACTATGTTCACGCTATTGTTCATTATGTGGTACTGTTAAAATAAGTGCTTATTTAGCAGTGTGATGTTGAAATTTTTTTAGTGGCTTGGCCTGCCTCAGCGGATCCTACTAGAAAGACTGCCTCAATATATTGTCGCCAAAAACTCCAAGAAACATTGAAAGCATATATATATATATATTTCGTAAGGAATTTGTATAGGTTACAGGCTGGCGACTGTTTTTATTTGAATAGGCGACAGTCTAGCAATTATTACTAATTGCATAGGCGACAATCTAGCAATCGATACTATTTGTATTGGCAATGGACTAGCTAATGCTAAGAACGAATTTTCTGAAAATCTCTTCCTAAGAGGGTGAAAAGGGGTAACACAATTTGTATAAGAAAAAAAATTTCTTCGAAACTTGGCAACTATTGCTACTTGGCTGTAAGTGGCGTGTCGTTGAACTTTTTGTGTTTTGTCTATTCCAAAAGGGGAATGGTGAGAAGATATGTATGTATTTAAATCTTCAGATAATAAATCTAAAATATGGCGGAAAGTGTTAGACAGAGAAATAGATGAAATTTAAAATTAATGCAAACACTGTAGCTATTTAATCGTTGGTAAAAGATCAACAAACATTTATCCAAGAGCCGATTCAATTCTATGGTAATCTGAAGCAAGCACCTACTCGAAACAATTGAAAAGGACTTCTACAGTGTCTTCGAAAAGCTACTAAATTTAATTTTTTTGAATTAATTTCTTTCAGTTTTTAAAATATCTCAAGTTAAAATATCTCGAAGTCGCACATCGCCAGACAAAACACTAATTGTAATTTCATTCAACAACCCTGTTATACAAAAACGCAATCCTGGTTAAGTTCGTGATACGAAGATCAACAGCCGAGGGGTTGATTTTGAATTCATCTCGGTGCCAAAAAACTGAACAACTCCGAAGTAATTTCAAAACTTGAAATGGTCTTTTAATCTCTTCGAGAAATTGTTAATAATTTATGAGTCGAAACTCGAAAGCGCTAATCAACGGTTCAGGAGTTATTTGTATATTTTGTTTGAGGAGTTCAACTTAGGGAGACATTAACAATGGTTCATTTAGTTCTTACATTATCATTTCGTTTCGACAGAATGAAGTAGGTATCATTTTGTGGCAATAGATACACACCATTTTAATCATATATATCAGAATTGAAACACAAGCAACTTAATTTGTGATATGTAATGTGATGTTACTTACGATCTTATACTTATGAATAAATAAATAAAGAAGGTGTTCTATAGACTCAGGTATTACTTTGCGGAAATCCATCTCATGTGATGAATACCTAAAATCTTTAGCTGTTTTCAGCTCAAACTTCAAAAACCATCAATCGACACGTGTTTCGCCTCTCAAAGAAGCATCCTCAGGATATACAAGAGATAGGACTCGGTCAGCTAACCAGCACCGAGCGTTTGTGCGGAGTTTGAGCGAAAAATAGCTAAAGATTTTAGGTATTCATCACAAAGAAGGTGTTGAAGAAGATACATAATCATAATAATAATAATAATTTTTATTGTGATATATAGACATATCATAAGACTGTAAATTTCTGTCACTTGAATTTCGAATGTCTAATTCAGCAAATTGAGTATTCAAACTAAATATGATCAACGGTCATTCTTCATTCCATATCTCCGAAACTTTTGAACCTGAATTTTACTTTAGAGGAAAAATATAATGAGTCTTATTGTGGTTTGCACTGACTATTTAAACGCGATTTAAAGGTTTGACAGCTCGCTTCCACCAACGATTTAGTAGTTGGTGCAAGCGAGATGTCAAATCCCTAAATCGAGTTTAAATGGTGGAAGTCATCCTTAGGCTAAATTGATTTGTATAAATAAAATTTAAAAGATTATCAATTTTTTTTTATTATTAAAGATTATTAAAGATTTTTAGGGTAGCGCACCTCAAGAGGAATATACGGAACTCTTATACAATTATTTTGTTGTTCGTGAGTCCATGTCTGACCAGTCAAGATCGTTATCTCAAGAACAGGATGTATCAAGTGGAAATTTATGTCAAGCACTAAGTTCTGTCCCTTGGAGGTGACGAAAATTCAAACTCCTAGTCAACTCAATCATAAGGCATGGCCATTTATGTGCTCGAACAAAAACCTGTAGGGTACTTCTTGCTGACTTAAAATTATGAAATTTGGCAAGCTGCACTACAAGAGAGAAAAATCCCAAAATTGCGAACTTGTAAATATATCAAATTTTTTCATTACAAGCTTGCATTTGCGGTTGGAGAGTACGGGAATATGCATCTCTCAACCGCAAAGTTAAGTTCGTTTTTAATCCGACATTTTTTTTTGTAAATACCCCTCTAATGAACCCTCGGTACGCGAATCCGTCTCACACTTGGCCAGTTTTTTAAAATAGAATTGCCAGAATGCGGCTGAAAAAATAGAACAAGATACTTAAGTATCATTCTTTCGCTATTATCCAATAATGGAATAAAATTACACTGAATGCTACATATAGAGAGCGTCGTTCTCAGAATAGCTTACCATCTACGATAATCGCACTCGTGAATTTTCAATCTAATTTCCAAAGCGTTTGTTCAACATAATACCATTGATACCAACACGCAATTTCCAATATCTATGAAACGTGACCGCCATAAATTTTAATTACTTATTAATACATTTTAAAGTCCTATTCCGCAAGCAATCGATAGGCTATATTGTGGGTCCATCAAAGCAAAGACGTCGTTTGCATGTCGGACAGATTAAAAGATCCGATCACTCGACCTAATTGAGTTTTTCGTTGCGAAGGGACAGTTTCATTTTACGAGCAAGCCGTGACTATGAGCGAGCTTTAGAGCTCATTCATAAAAATGTCACATTTTTCGTGTTAAAATAAATCGGTCTTAAGAGGGCTTTACTGTTACAACTTTCAAGGGCACTACTTCGAATTCCTAATGAATTTTTGGAGGTAGTGAACAATTATTACTACATCCTAGTATTTGCTCGCGGATTCATACGCGTGGATTTCGTGGAAACAGTCAAATTATATTCTAAATCTTTGGACACACACACATATATCCTCACGCTGTATTATTAACGGAGTAGTCAGAGAGGACGGAGCGCCAAGCGTCGTGGTCCTTACATACTTCTTTCGCTTCCTCAAATCTCATTCTTCTCAGACATTTTCGCCTGGACATGCGAGTGCTTTTAGCATTTTCGTCAGCTAACACTCTAGTTATTTGATCTTCATAAATCAGCCTTAGTCTTCCTTGGCTTCTTTTACCACTCGCTTTCACTTTGTATCAAACATAACCGATAAAGAGCTCAATAGATCGATTTGTATTTGAATCGATATGGTCTATTATGTGACACACAGGTAACATTGTTTTTTAATGTACACAACTTATGTGTAGTGCAAAGCGTGGGAGGGTTCATTAGACTGAATCCTGCCACGCTTTGCTTGTTTTTAGGGTTTCGTAACCTCAGAGGGAAAAAAGGAAACCTTATAAGATCACTTCTTTGTTCGTCTGTCTGTAAAGGCGCTTCTTCTCAGAAATGCGTAAAGGTAAGAAGTTGAAATTTATATCAAACTACTTAGACTGGGGGTTCCCTGGAGCTGTAAAGAATGAAGATTTTAAGCCAACGCAATCAAAAACCCGACTTATGCTTCATATTTTATACTCGCTTATTCTTGCAAGCAAATGGAACCCTATAAGGTACTTCCCATTGACCTAGAATCGTTAAATTTGACAAGAACCATGGTTTTAAAGCACAAGTGATAGGAGAAATTCGAAAATTGTTAATTTTCAGTTATACCGGATAAAATCTTCTTTGTGGTTACAAACTTACATTTGTAGTTGGAGAATTCATTGTAACGTCTTTTTTGCGGTTTTTTTTGCTTACGTTACAAATATAATTTTACATACATCAAATAACACTATGACATATTAAAGGTGGTAGAGCCATGCTGCAATGCAGCACGAATAGGGCGGCTCGCCCGGTGAAATACCACCCTCTCACAGAATATCGGCGTGAAATAACAGCATCTATTGCTGTTATGTTTCGTTCGGTGAGTGAGAGTGCCGGTGGCCCATCACCCCCTCCCCCTCCTTTCCCTATTTCCGTGATTCGTGATTCTCCGGATGTTGCGGGTGTCCATGGGCGGTTGGTTACTCTCCATCAGGTGACCTGCTAGCTTGTTTCCCCTCTTTTGTAAAAAAAAGATTAAAATAAAAAACACTACGTAAAAAAAGTATCTTTTTGGTTACGTGAAGAATTTTGAGCCTTCACTGCGCCCAACCGTGAGACGTTTGTAAGATGTTAATACTATGTTTTATATTGAACATATTTAACAACATATTTAAATCTGAAATTGCTCAAACTACTTTCTAAATCATTCCAGTACATAATGTTGGCCCGTTGGCGCAGGGCTGGCATATAAATCTGCTTTCCAAGCTGGGGTCCCGGGTTCGACCCCCGGTCAGGTCAATTTAGGAAACGAACTTTTCTAAATTGGCTTGGAGTTTGGGTGTTACTGGGAACTCCCCCAGAGTTCGTTGTGTAGTATCCATAGTACAAGCTTACTGAGTCAGTTTGGGGTCACACAATCTGTGTAATTATCTGGAGTATTATTATTATATTATTATAATGTGTCAAATATAACCCGTAAAGAGTTCAATCCGTCGAGTAGTGTTAGAATCTAGTGCTACACAGACCAATATAGATTTATACAATATAAGCGCACAAAGTATTCGGTTCGATATTTATAAAATTTCTGAAAATAATTTCTGGATATTTCTAGTCGGTTCAATTTTACTGTAAGCTTCAATGAAATGGGTTCAAAAATTTTTTTCTCCTTTCTAGTTTTGAGTTACCAATTTACCAAGGTGATGAAATCAATTGGCTTGACATACACAACGACGTACATGACTAAACCATAATGGTTGCGTTTTAGTCATTCTGGCTAATGAACCTTAAAACAAGTAACATAACATAAGCTTTCAAACTTTCGCGTCGCATTATACAATTTCTAAAAACACGGAAAATTACCGCGATAAATTACATTTTATTTGGCTTGACGTTTCGGCCGAGTTGCACTTGCATCGGTTGTGGTCTCGAGTAAACTAAACTTTCCACTGATCGCCACTTTTAATCTAGAGTCGTGCGTGAAGCGATTGAAATCAAGAAACACGAAAATGTCAATCGAGAAAACGGATGTTTACAATTTATCAACAGCGTGGAGTCCTGTGATTCAAATAATAAAACCGCGTTTTTCACATCCGGTTAATGTGTAGATACCGTGAGTGTGTAGAAACCATGGGATTAATATACTACACTTTATTAATTCCATGGTAGGAACTCTAACTGTTTTTTTTTCTTTCTTCATGGCATGGCGATTAGCGCATTTGCTAATGTCACGTATTGTAATAGTATAAGTAGAATCGTTATATAAAACGTTAAAACTTCTCCAGTAAAGTGATAGTAGATTTACTGAAGTTTTACAGGACTTCTTGGAAGAGCGCGAAAACTTCAGCTACACATATTTATTTAGACCTACTCCATTCTTTTCACTTGCACAGAACTTTAAAACACAATATACTATCACTGTTGTACTTTAAAACTCCCAAAAATGTAAAAAATAGAAAATCTAAATAAAATGACAACCTTATTTCTCGCTCCCGCCAAAAAAAAAACCAACTAATTGTTATATACAAATATCGGGGGTAGATGATATAGATCTGTCTCGCACATGGAGTGAAGCTTGCTACGATAGTTTGCTTGAGACCACGGCCGTTGCAACTCGACCGAAACGTCAAGCCAAATAAAGGATAATCGCGTTAATTTCCCGTGTTTATAGATATCAGTAATGTTATGATCCTCAAAAATATTTGAGTTATTGACTCGCCAACTCTAGTAGTTGGTATAAAGTGGAAATCAGCTAGAGGAAGACGACGTCGTCGGCTGTGACGTCACAAACTTGTGTCAATGAGTGCGAATAAAACAAAAGCAGCTGCTTCTAGTATTTAGTATTAGTATTAACAACTGTTAGTTAGTAAAAGTTCTTACACATAGCAGTTCCTTCCGTTTAAGTGAATAATCTTTTACTGATACTAGTTAGTATTTATATACACTTTTTTAACAATAGCTATATTAGGTTAGCATTTGCTGAAGTAAAAACAGAATAAACTTTTACTATAAGCTTTTCTAAAGTATATTTACACGTAACTCAGGTTTTGCTTTAAAATGTAAATAAAAACATATGCACCCAAAGTCTAGCGCATTCGGTCGCTTATTCTTGGAGACTATTTGATTTTAAATGAGAACACATTTAGCATTTGCGTTCATGACTCATTGAAACTATTTCAATCAATACTAAACATAATACCTAATAGTGGTTGAGGTCCTGAGTGGCTGTTCGATAGCGCGAGGTGTAATTTTGGAGGTATACTCTCTATTCTTTGGTTGCACGACTTATTTATTTCTTTACATTATCTTATTTATTATTTTATTATTATTTTGTTTATTTCTTTCTTTCTACAGTACATGGTCATCATAATATTTTATTATAAATTAGTATTTATTTAATTATTCTATAGTATCATCCCATTTAGGAGCGACAGAATATCAGTGTTACTCTCTCTGTGAACTGAGAGGCATTGGAACTGAGTCGGTACCTTTTCACAGCCGCAGCACAGTGTTATATTGATGAGTAACTTTGATGTCATGGGTTGTTGGTTGTCATTGTGGGTAGTGAATAAATGTTTTTTTTCTTTCTTCCTTTAATACTAATCTATACTAATATTATAAAGAGAGAGAAAGAGAGATCAGATTTATATGTTTATTTATAATATTATGTGGAGTGTAATATCCGGAACCGCTGCTCCTACTTGAAAAATTCTTTCGCCATTTGAAAGATATATTATTCCAAATGAATATAGCTTTACATATTATGTATTTGATCCGGGGGAAGTCGAAATGGATCGTTAATTATAACCGTTATAAAAATATATTAAGATATCATTTAATAGCCTATTATGATGGAGAGAATATGCAGTGGTAGGTGAGCTTAGCCTATTTTTACCCATCCGTCGCCAATGATAATACTGTAACAGATTTGTTTTGAGAGAAGAACGCTCCGCCCGCGTCAATCCCAACATTAAGACTAGCGAACATCCACGATCGTTTATTTTATGGCCCTCGTTTTTTCTGGCAAACGAGTTTTTTAAAACCTCTCGTTGAAGTTCGCTCTGATTCGTGTTACCTATAAGTTTCTTTTTTGTAAAAATCCTTATCTTCTTCGTTTATTTGCTTTCAGAACATGGTATCTTAAAATAAGGAAAAATGGGTCGTTTGCTTTCCTCTAAATATACTGAAAATATCGGCAGCGCACTATAGATACATAGCATAACATAAGATATCTTCACGCTGTGTCCTTAAAAGGGCAAAGAGGCAGAGTGAAGCGCCTTAATCGTAGTCCTTTTACATACTTCTTTCGTCTCCTCAAATGTGTCTCCTTAAATCTCATCATTCGAGTCGTTAGATATAGTACGGTTGTCGTTAGGGCTGTTCAATTTTACAGTATTAGCATTCATGGATAGTAATTTTTATAGCACAATGAATTGATTGAAGATTATGGACATTTTGACATTAAGTATATTACCGTAGCTTATTTAATGAATCCCATTTTTAAAAGAATTTTAAGTATTTAATTGTCATTGCTCTTATTTAATTAGTTAATGTATTGACTTTCACAAGTATTTTGTGTAACTACTATAAATTATACACTTAATTGAAAATAAGCATGTGTGTGCATGTGTGTAAGCATATGTGTGGATGTGTGCACGAAAGAAATTATATTTCTTCGACTTTTTTAGCAAAACTGGCTACGTATAAAAAAACAAAACTGGCGATATTGTAAAAAAAATAAAAATGGCCGCTTGAAATGAATGAAATAAAGGAGTTTTTGGTGGGATTTTATGGGGAGAGGTTAGGCGTTTATTTCAATTATTTACAAATAGTGTCTAATGGATATTGTGATGTAAAATTAGCAAAGTTTTGCGTCCCAAGTATCTACGCTGTTGTGCATTATGTAAAATTGTTGAAATAAATGCTTATATATAGTCAAAGAAACAATTAAAATAGGCGAAAAGACGAGGTTTGAGGAGGCGAAGAAAGTATGTAAAGACCGCGATACTTTGCGCTCATTCCTGACTGACTACACCATAAGGGATACAGCGTGAAGATGTATGTATGTATTATTGAATGGAAAAAAGGTACCTACATTGAAATTATTTCAAAAATAGAATTTCCGTTATTATTATAACACTACTGTAAAAGTAAGGGGGTCAACTGAGGAAGCGTGCTCGTCGCGACCCCTGCCAGCCCTTTTCAGGGCTGCAATTCCTCTTCTGTGCATACCATGCGGGACAACGGCAATTATAATGTTAGGGCGTCCCCCGGAAGCGACGTACACCGGTCTGTCCCCGCTGGTGTGTGCAGAGTGCAGTTCGGCGTTGGGGACCGCCACCCAACACGCTGTGCACCTAGCGGCGGGAAGTGGAGGGAGGAGTGCAGAGTAGCTGCGTGGAATGTGAGAGGTGGGATTGAGGAGAAGATGAATGAAGTGATTGATATTATGGAAGAGAAAAGATTGGATGTGCTATGTTTGAGTGAAACCAAGCGAGGAGGCAGTGAACTTGCCGACTTGCCCGGAGGAGGCATCGCTTTGTGGTCAGGGGTACCACAAGGAGATAGGGGATGCCAAGGGGTAGGCGTTTTACTGTCCTCTCGTATGGTTAATTGTATGACTGAGTATGAATGTATAAATCCCAGACTGCTCTGGGTACGCCTCAAGATGGGGTTGACAAGAATTTTTGTTTTGGCAGTATATGCCCCAGTGTCCTCTGTCGGTTTGGCTGAACTAGAGCAGTTCTGGGAAAATGTTAGAGAAGTTCTAGCGACGGTTGAAGAGAACGAAAGAATTGTTGTGTGTGGAGATATGAATGGATGGGTCGGGACAGCTCGAACAGGATTTGAGTCTGTCCTAGGCAAATATGGAGATAAGAGAGTAAATGATGCTGGTAAGATTGTGCTAGGACTGTGTATGGAAAAGGATCTTTTTGTGGCTAATACCATGTTTGGGCACAAAAGGATCCATCAGTACACGTGGGAAAGAAAGGGTGCGAGAAGTATGATTGATTTATTCCTGGTGGATAGCAGACTTAAAAAGCAGGTAATGGACACAAGAGCGTATAGAGGAGCCGATCTCGGGACGGACCACTTTCTGGTGATAACCAGAATAAGGGGTCTGTTCGCGGCATGGCGACATCGCGTAGTGTCCAAACCTGCAGCGGTTAGCCGCATTAAAAGCTGGAAACTGCAGGATGCGACCACCAGGAATGAATATGAAAGGGTATTATCCAGTAAGCTTGATGATAGATTGAAAGTGTTGAGCGAGGATGTTGAAGAATGCTGGCAGAACCTTAGAGATAGTATGGTTGAGGCTGCGAAAGAAGTGTGTGGAATGAATAAGATTGGGAACGGCAAAAAGCGTGATGTGTGGTGGGATGATGAGGTGAAAGTGGCTGTGTATAAGAAAAAGAAAGCATGGCGAGACTACCTTGCTACTAATGACTGTGGTATGAAAAATTTGATGAAAGACAGGTATAAGCTGCAGAAAGCAGAAACGAAGGCACTAGTGAAAGAGAAGCGTGAAAGGTGTAGGGTGTTAGATGAAAACAAGATGTCGGACAACTTCGAGGAAAATTCCAAATTATTTTGGAAAGAAGTACGTAAGATCCGAAGTGGTCCGGCACCTTGCAGAATGAATAAAGTGCGTTCGAAAGAAAACAACCTGCTTACAAATAAAAAGGATGTTCTGCAGCGATGGAGTGAATACTATGGAGAACTGTATGAGAGTGGCGACTCCGTCTCTGATACTGAGAGCGATTCTAATGAATTGCCACACTCGGGCCAGGGACTGGAGGATGCCATTAGTATGAAAGAGATTGAGAAAGTGATAAGAAGTTTGAAATGTGGAAAGGCTGCGGGAATTGATGAGGTGACTGCTGAGATGATCAAGTATGGTGGTCCTAGGGTCTGGGATGCCTTCTGTGCACTCTGCAACCTTTGTTGGCAGAAGGGGGAGGTTCCAGAGGACTGGCGCACGGCAGTCATAGTACCTCTATATAAAGGGAAAGGTTCCTACCTAGACTGTGCGTGCTATAGGGCCATCAGCTTGGTCAGCTTAGCGAGTAAAGTCTATACTAAAGTATTGACTGAACGTATGAAAGGTGTTTCAGAAAGATATTTGTGGGAGGCGCAAGGTGGATTCAGGAACGGTAGGGGTTGTATGGATCAGATTTTCTCGCTTCGCGTTATCGTGGGAAGGTTTCTGGCTTTAGGTCAGAAAGTTTTCTGCGCTTTCGTGGATCTAGAGAAAGCATTCGATAGAGTAGTGCGGAAGAAATTGTGGAGTCTTCTGCCTGAATATGGCGTGGAGGGCTCCTTACTGCAGGCTGTGAGGTCATTATATCGAGACCACAGAGCCTGTGTAAGGATAGACGGTGACATGTCGCCCTGGTTTGAAGTCTGTTCTGGTGTCAGACAGGGCTGCGTGATGTCTGCCTGGCTATTCGTGCTGTATTTGGACAGTTGCCTCCAGAGATTGAAAGGTAATATGAGTGGTATGGGATGTGGTGACACAGTGGTAAACTGCCTATTGTACGCTGACGATGCTGTGCTAATAGCACCATCAGAAGCAGAGTTGCAGACACTAGTCACGTGCATGAAAGAAGATTGTGAAGTAAAAGGATTGCAAATGAATGTGAACAAAACTAAGGTTCTGGTGTTTGAAAGAGAAGCGGAACAAACGAAATGTGTGATTAGTGTAAATGGAAAATGTCTAGAACAGGTGAATGAAATTGTGTACCTGGGGAGTGCGTTTTCGAGGGATGGAAGATGTGAGTTGGATGTGGAGAGACGGGTAGCAGCTGGCAATAAAGTGAACGGTGCTCTGTCCGCATTAGTGGGTAGTGAGAATATATCTAACACTTCTAAAATGGCCATCCACAATGCGGTGTTGGTGCCAACTTTGTTGTACGGCAGTGAGGCCTGGATATGCCCGAAATCGAGTGAAAGTATGATAAATGCTGTGGAGATGCGATCTCTCAGAAATATGTGCGGTGTCACGCTTGCGGACAGGATAAGCAATGATGAGATACGCAGTATGACAGGGTTGCACAACAGTGTTATTGTAAAAATGAAGAAAGGAATGCTTAGATGGTTCGGGCACATGGAAAGAATGAGTGATGAAAGACTGACGAAGAAAATATACAGAGCGAAAGTGAGTGGTAAAAGAAGCCAAGGAAGACCAAGGCTGACTTATGAAGATCAAATAGCCAGAGTGTTAGCAGACGGAAATGTCAAAAGCACTCGCATACCTAGGCGAAAATGTGTGAGGAGAATGATGAGATTTGAGGAAGCGAAAGAGGTGTGTAAGGACCGCGACTCCTGGCGCTCCGTCCTCTCTGACTACCCCGTTGGGGATACAGCGTGAAGTTATGTTATGTTATGTTATGTTACTGTAAAAGTGAGAAATAAAATATAATAATACTTACAGGCAACAAAAAAACGTCCATTATGTGTGCTATCAGTTTTTAACAAAACATTATTTAACTTATATAAATAAAAATTAAATGCCATTCGGTGATAAGCATATAATTTGAGAACGGCAGGACCGATTTGGCTAATTTTTTTAAAAATTATTTAATTTTTTTTAAAAGTTCGTAATAGGCCGATTACGATTTATTGAGACAGAAAAATGAGAAAGGTTGTTGAGAAAAAGCTAGTGATTTTCTGTGGGATTGTCGTATGAACTCAAGACGATAACTCGTGAATAAGACCTACTGAGCTACAGAGTGCATAGCTGACCACAGCCAGTTATCAATAAAGATAACATAATTTATAATGGGCATTACGTTTATTGGATATTTTTACTAGGCATTAATTGAGCACAAACCTATAGAGCCGAAATATTGGACCATCCTAGTCACCACTGCTCAGTTTTTTGACACTTATAAATTATAAATGTCAACTCTCACTCGTATTAAATCAGTACATAATCAAAACTGCACCTATGTGTATATCTGCGTATATTCCGACTGATATTTAGAGACTCATATAATGGCTTTCTGTTCTATTCGGTGGTGTGAGAAAAACGGCAAAAATCAAACTATAAAACAGACACAATCACATTTCATCGGTATGTAACAGTAAATATACAATTTTCAAATTGACATTCATTTTATGACGGGTCAAGTTAAACTGGACATGCAGTTGACGTGCTTAATGACATGTATCTATGCATCTAGCTTTCACCGATGTAACCTCAATTACGTTATCTCAATCCATTCATACACGGTTTGGTCTTGTAATAGTGTGTGTAGTCAACCAATCGGAGTAACCGCAGCGGAGTTTACACGCAAATTGAATTCAAACAAAATAAATGACATTTCCTCGCTATAGGTTAAGTGCTCCATGAACATAACAATAAGCTTACTATAAATACTAATTTACGGGACTATGTCGCGTTTATACTTTAAGGCTAAATACCTCTTTTATCCCGATGTTTCGACCGGATTGCACCGATCGTGGTCACGGGCAGACTGATGAGGATCAATGTCCTCTTCGCAGTGTGATGTTTCTGGCAACTACCCACACTCATTCATCACATTTTTAGTTTTTATATTTCGACACACCTAACGACATCGACACACTGGCGACGTCCGGTTTTCCGATTCCGGACACACTCACTGTCATCACATCAGTCTGCCCGTGACCACGATCGGTGCAATCCGGTCGAAACGTAGGGATAAAAGAAGTATTTAGCCTTAAAGTATAAACGCGAGATATACCCGTAAATTAGTATTGTAAGGTGCACAAGTCGTAAAAGTTTAAAAACATTAAAAGGCTTACTAAAGACATGTACATAACTTCTATTGTATTGGACATGACTAAGTTCATTCATCGCATCGTTCCCGTTGTACAATAATTATTGTCTAATATTCATTAATGAGTGTGAAGTCAAATTGAGGTTCATTTGTAATGCAATGGAAGTTAGATAATTGTCTTACCGGTACCGGAGGTTATATTTGTCTGAACTCAGATGCGTTTGTAAAATAGTATGGCTTCAGTGCTTAATGTAACTAAGATTATATACTAACGTTGCTTAATGTAACGTATATACGTTACATTATTAACATAACGGAACCGTTAGGTATCTATATACGTTGTAAACCGTTTACCCATCTGCTTTCTTAACGATCCCATTTGTTCTTTACGACGTAAGCCGACTACTACATTTTTAATAAGATTGATTATATCGCGATATTTATTAAACATGGCGGTGAAAATAGAAAACAAAGAAAAATATAAAAAACATAATAATAATAATATAATATACTCAGACATTTCACACAGCGCCATCTGGTCCCAAAGTAAGCAGCACAGCGCTTGTGTTATGGGTACTAGACAACTGATATACTACCTATATACTTTCTTTTGTAAATATATATATATTACACATAAACACTCAAATTCGGGACGGGAATCGAACCCGCAACCCCCGTTTACTTTCCGACGCGCTAAGCCGTTGCGCCACGGAGGTCGTCAAATAATACAAATAATACAAACATCCAATGTAAAAGTGTTTGCAATAATTCATTATTTATTGATAGATAAAGTATTATTGGCTAGAATTTTCGTTTCACTTGAAACTCATTATTTCTTGCATCTTTTAATTTTAATATAAGTGTTATCTTGTAATTTTAAAGTAATGTGTTATGTAATAATTTAACTTTTTAAAAACTTTCTTCAAAATTTACGGTAGCTTTTACGTCAGTTAATCTGTGGTTAAACGTAGTTTAATAATTCTGCAGCGATATCTGTCGTGACTATATAATACAGTGTTCTAATGTCTATAAAGTAATATTCTTGTTACCATTGTTTGCGGTAAATAATTGAGTAGAGGGACCATTATTAATGCAGTGAATTTCATTAATATTGTTATTAATTTTTATATAAATCATTTAAAGTATTCAGTTGCATCAGGTTCCTAAGGAATCGCTTTAAAAATATTTTATTTGACTATAGCAAGTAGCTACTGTATTGTTTTCTTCGACAAATTTTATGTCTTAGCACTATGTGAATCCACATCAAACATATTTCCAGTTAAAACTAACGTGGTCAATATTATCCTACACACATATTACTCTTTCAAGGATGTAGCGAGATGCGGGATTTAAAAAAGGTTCTGCAGATGGGATGATTGTAATTATATTATAGATACGCAATATACTACGTCTTTACATTGAAATTTTCCCTGTTCATTTCTTCCTCGAATACAATCAATGTGGGAAAAAATGCTAACATTTCGTTCCCCCGTTTTTTGACGTTTGTGATGTGGGTCTGAGTGGCCTCCCCATGTACGCCTATCAATACATCCCGTGCAGGAACACATTATTCAAATTTATTCTCCATTCGACCTTGAAATGAACTTAGCAGGGTTGTGATTTTCACGAAACTATTGAGAGAAAATAGTGGAGTGACATATGGTATTTTTGTCACATGAAAATTTTGCGATGAAGTATTTGGGATTATTTCGTTTTCTATTCATTAAAAACTTCATGAAATATATAAAATCATTAGCAAAATTTATCCTAACCTGAATTTAAGTCTAAGTAGAGATGGCTAAGTGTCGGACACGCATGTTAGAGTTGTTCAATCACATCTGTTAATAGTTTTGTATGAAAGTTATTTAATAAATATGTAGACATACTAGTGTCGTCAAATTTCTGAAATTAAAAAAAAAATTATTGTAAATTTCTTTCAATGAAAACTATGAGTTTTAGGCTTGCGGGAAGTGTGTGTTAGTAAAAATCGTCGCATAACGAAAAAACGTTATGCCCCCTCCATTCGACTCTTTCTCTTTCTTTTCCTAACACACGCTAGCTAATTGTGTCTCTTTCTATTATTATGCGAGTGTGCGTGCGAGTATCGAGATACGAGCAGATGAGCAGCGTGCGCGTTAGGCTGTATGTACACGAGGAATTTTTTTAAAACTTATTTGTTTTTTTTTTTGTTTTAAATCTTACGTGAGTTTTATTGTATCATTGAAATTGAAATTGCTGCTAAATAACTTCGTTCCTGACAGGTGTCCTCCTACCGCACACACTTTTTTTTTTAAATATCTATAAAAATACAAAAGAACTGAAGTGAAGTTTGTTATTTATAAACAAAGGCTTTTTCTTAAGGCCACATAGTTTTATCCACATTATCAAAACTTAATCACATCTTTACAAAATGTCTACCTGTTTGTTTGTTTGTCCGAGTTAATCTCCAAAACGACTGCATCATTTTTGATGGGACTTTTTTTTGATAGGAGTTTCTAGAGAGTAATCTAAGTTGATTTTTAACAGAATAATTCCAAGCTTAACGCGGTGACACGTGCAATAGAATTAACGTATTTTTACTTCAATAGTATAATTTAGTACTAATAGTTCAGTAGTATAGTACAGTGAAAGAAGAACAAAATAGACAGAAAATGAAGTACAGCACACTTTTGTTTCTTTTTTATAAAAAAAAAAAAATTTGATCATGTCGGGCCGTGTTACATTACTGTACCTTTATCAGCTATGAGTAACAAGCACTCAACTTGTAGAGACGAAATATTGGACCATTTTATTCACCACTGCTCAGTTTATTTACACTAACAAATATCAACTCTCCTTCGCATTAAGAGTCCTCCTATGCAGAGTTTGAGTGTTTGGTGACCTGGATCTCGATATCTAAGAAGATTGAGTTAGATATTTGGATACATACAACTTCAATTTTTTATCTTGAAATCCTTAAACGTGGAAACATGATTGGATAAAAATATCTCGATAAAAAAAAATCCAGAAAAAACCCTGAAAAATTCAGTTGCGTCTCCGAAATTCTACGGAATTTTGAAAATGAATTTTACTAAAATAGATAGGTTATTATAATATCTCAAATCTCTAAAACCGGTTTTTTAAAAGATAATGCAGTTGTCTTGTAATTTACAATTATGTGCAAAAACGAATGTTGAGATTTCTCCGCTCTAAAATGTGATCAAACCCGACTGCGAAAATCACCTTTATTATTATAGGCATAGGGCGCGGGGGTAATGAACAAATTCGATTGCACTGGGCTGCATAGGCGGACTCTTTCGCAGTACATAACTAATACTGGACCTGTGTGTACATCTCTGTATATTCCGACAAATATTTAAATATTCATGTAATGGTTTATTGTTCTACTCGGTGCTGTGGCAAAAGCGGTAAAAAATCAACATATAAAACAGAAAGCAGTAACCGCAACAGTAGTTAGCCATAAATTGTTTTCATACAAAATAACAACATTGCCACTCTATAGTTTGAGTGCTCCATGGCTGTGACGTACGAGCTACAGACTAACGGACTGGTATACACATAGATGCTACGAAGTAAGCGTCATTTTTGCCTTTGAAAGGAAAATTAAATATCACGCGGACAGAGTCACTAGCAACAGCTCTTCAATATCTGGTAAAAATCTCTAGGTGAGATAAAGTTACGTAGCGTTATAAAAAAGATAGTAATCTCCGATCACAGGCACTGGGAGGACATAAAAACACTATCAAACACTAACACGGTGTCCCAGTAATAACCTCGCAGTATGAAAGTTACTTTAGATTTATGGCCTCCACTATAAATGTAGCATTTTTTGTTTCATTTACGTTTCAAATATTAGTACAGAGCAAGTAAGAGACAAACCATTAATTAAGGATTTCTTTAAATTAAACTAAAAAATAAAAATGAAGTAAGGAATACTAAGATGGTTCGGTCACATAGAAAGAATGAGTGACGAAAGACTGACGAAGAAAGTCACCAGAGCGAAAGCGAGTAGTAAAAGAAGCCAAGGAAGACCGAGGCTGACTTATGAAGACCAAATAGCCAGAGAACGGAAATGTCAAAAACACTCGCATATCTAGGCGAAAATGTGTGAGGAGAATGGTGAGATTTGAAGAAGCGCAACAAGTATGTAAGAATTGAGACGGTTAGCGCTTCGTTCTCTCTGACTACCCCGTTAGGGATACGGCGTGAAGATATGTATGTGTGTATGTATGTTTAAAATAAAATAATTGTGTCCAATAACGGATTATTAAATTTTGTTTCATTACTGATTTTGCGTCCTCAGTTTGAATCTACAGTAAGCTCGGTAAGTGTGAAAATGACGTAACAATTGATTGTGACATACGGACACAGAAAGATAGAACGAAAATCTAAGAATCACCCTTTTTACTAGGGTCCATCGCTTTATAAAAAGGTTAATAAAGTGTCGAACATAATTAACGACATCAGATTTAAATGTAAGCAAAAAATACCAAACTGGTTGTTGTCACTTGGTTACAGAAGTACAGAAGATCTGATGTAGTTGCGGCATTAGGTCATTCTGATGCTGTTAATTTACAATAACTCACATTCACACATACACATCTATCATGTAGAAATTCAAACACAGAACATAGGGGCACGTATCACACCCAACGTAACCATATTTATTGGGCATTAACACATACACAATACATATACACAAGCACCCATTGAAACACTTTTTTTTTCTTTCGTTTCATGGCACTCAGATTAGCGCATTTGCCAATGTCTCGTATTAATAAGTAGAATCACAAATAAATTACTTTTTTCTTATCGTAAAACTTCTCCAGTAAAGTAATAATAGGCTTTACTGAAGTTATAAAGGACTTTTTGGAAGAGCGCGAGAACTTCGGCTACACATGTTTATTTAAATCTACTTCATTCTTTTCACTTACACAGAATTTTAAAACACGATATACTATCTTTTTTGTACTTTAAAACTCCAAAAACAGACAAATGCACTCACACAATGATGTATGTCACACACAGTAAACCTAACACTTTTATAAAACGAAATTATGAATTGCGCTAGTACCTCCACGACACAGGGTATCCTAGTGTAAGGAATAGGGCAATAGGTACTCAATTGTACGTTAAGCATTTTCTTTTTATTTACATGTAAATGTTTACTGTTATGGGTACATAAGTATGTATTTAGTGTTTAATTTAAAAATGCATGGTGTGTGAAAAAAATTTTAAGAAAAAATTAACTGACTTCCAAAAAATCAAAAACTCAAGTACAAAAATAACTATAAATAACAATATAAATTTTCTACGACGTACGGCAATTTTATGGAACCAGTTTATAGCGGCGGTATCCCCAGACCGTTTCCTTGGGGACCTTCAAGAAATAAAAAAAAACACGATACAATTAAAGACAGTTCCTAAAGTCGATGCCAAGCCTACCAAATAGACTTTCTGTCGTTGCACATTAATTTGGCTATTAAATACGAAATGTAGAGTAAACAAAGTCTCATCGTAATTTATCAACCTATCGTCGTAATACGAAATGTGAACAAATTTGAATTATTTTTTCAGTTTAAATATTTCAGCGAACAAATTTATGTTAAAGTGTGAGCATTCGTAAAAACTTTTAATGCGAAAAATTTAAACTTGTTCTTCTGTCTACACAAGTACTTGTCGGTGTAAGTGTGGTCAAGTGACATTCAAACTTATTTAAATGATTTGAAAATGGAGTAACAATTACGGATAAGAGGGTCACAAAGTTTGTGTTATTATATCACAAACACCACTACTTTTTGCGGTTCATTTGTCTATTTATTTTCTTGTATTCTAGAGCACTGGTTCCCAAACTTATTTAGTCTACTGAGTCGAGAGCTCATGCAGTCGTTGTCTAAGATGCCTCCTAGCTAAATGAAATTATAAATCACCCCCCAGGCCTCTACACAACGCCCCCATTTTTTTTTTGGGTCTCTTACCGCCCACCTGTAGGCCTGCAGCGCCCACAAGGGGGCGTTATCGCCCACTTTGGGAATGGCTGTTCTAGAGTAAGTATTCTGAAGTTAAGTAACTTAATTTTCTCCATTTAAGTACTGTTATATTTCAATAGGAAATACACAAATAAATGTTATGTAATTCAAATTAAATTTATTACAATTAAAATTACTAATTTCCACTATTTATGAATGCTTATGTTTCAAATTATATATATATATATAATTTGAAAAATATATATATATATATATATATATGTCGGAAAAGACACGGGGCAACCCGTGCTTTTGCAACTCAGCCATGAGAAATAGGTACCTAATCTTACAAGTGGCGAACTACTCCATAAAATACAACGTCAAGACAAAGTTAATGTGCAAACGACAGAAAACTCTTCATAACAATTATTACGTAGGTAATTGGAAATTTAATAATGGCAAACGATCCGTCGGAGAAATAATAATAATAATAATATACTCAGACATTTCGCACAGTGCCATCTAATCCCAAAGTAAGCAGCACAGCGCTTGTGTTATGGGTACTAGACAAGTGATATACTACTTATATACTTTTCTTTTGTAAATAAATACATATTATACATAAACACCCAGACTCGAGACGGGAATCGAACCCGCAACCGCCGTTTACTTTCCGACGCGCTAAGTCATTGCGCCACGGAGGTCGTCAATGCTATCGCACCGGCCGCCGTAGTCTAACAGACTCAGCGCCGGCCCCGACGTTCCGTTAGCGCGTCATCGGAAGTCGCGCTTTGCCATGGTATAGTCAAATGAGTGCCTTTTATTATTTCCACCGCCATATACAAGTTCAATTTAGCGAAAGTAAGTGGTAAAAGAAGCCAAGGAAGACCAAGAATGACTTATGAAGATCAAATAGCTAGAGTGTTAGCCGACGGAAATGTCAAAAGCACTCGCATACCTAGCCGAAAATGTGTGAGGAGAATGATGAGATTTGAGGAAGCGAAAGAAGTATGAAAGGATTGCGACGCTTGGCGCTCCGCCCTCTCTGACAACCCCGTTAGGGATGCAGCGTGAGGATATGTATGTATGTAAGTACAATTTAAAATTAATTGTTTCGACTTTGACTACACTATATATTTATGTTTCAAATTGCAATTTAAAATCAATAGTTTCCCCAACAAATTAACTAATGACTCGAATAACGCAGTACACTATAGAGAAAGTGAGAAGTTCTCGTTAATCGTATAGGTTGTTTCGACTCAACTCGGCGCCGCAGTCCTTATCGCATTGAGAGCTTTCCTCTCAATTGTTGTTAATGGTATGGAAACTCGTGGTCGTGATCAGCTAGTTATTCCTAAATTAAAATTACAAACGTCAAGTAAGTCATTTTTGCGCAACTGTGTTCGTAATTATACTAAAATCCCTAAAGAAATTATTCAATTAACGGAAACGAAATTTTAACTTGTTGTTAAACGCACAATGATTGGAAAAGCATACTACAAAATTATAGCGATTACATTGAAGAAAAATCAATGTTGTGGAAATAATCCTCTCTACGCACGCATTTACTGGCTTTATGAATATTGTATTTTAAATATCTATTGTAGAATGATGTTGAAGAACTGATACCTGACTGAGTTTCTTTTCGGTTCTTCTCAGTGTTCAGATTTTCTTTTCGAACCGAACTAAAGTAGATTTGACGTTCGAAAATACCTTGCAATTAGGTTTACTTGAATAAATTGATTTCACTTTGCCTTTGAATTTAAGAGGTCTAGACTAGGCGCTCATATTCCCCTAAATATATGTAAAGAAAATGTTATTTCTTTGTTTTGAATTCACCCGCGCTGTCATACGCGACTGATAAAATTAATATTGAATGATACGGGTAGGAAGGCATAACGAGATTAAGAAAAACAATTCATGTATGATGCTCAGTATAATGAAATAAAAATTATTTTGACCTATTTAGTTGTTAAAAGTATAAGTGTGTCATAAGAGAATGACATTGGTGAAATTATAGGCTCTAAATGTTGTTTCTTTATTTACAGGTGAGAAAAGTTATTATGTGTTATTGTATTTGGTGGCGGTTTTAAGTTTGTGAATATATAATAATAAAAACAACTTTGTTTACAGAGAAACACAATTTGGTTTATTTTCTAGTGTCAATATTCCTAAACAATATAAAATATTCTTAAATATATACATATGTAATTAAGGCCAGGTGTTCCCAGGTTATGAACGAGTTGAGAGGGTGGGCAGAGATGAGGAAACGGGATTGAGATTTGTAAAACAAAATGCGAGCCTTTAACATTTGGACGACGAGTAATGTTTATTTATATAATAATGATAATTTTGTTAATTTATGAAAAATATTAAAAACTTTAATCAATAAAAAATGTAATCTGTAAATCATTTAATTCAATAGTAACTATTCAGTTTATGTTTAAAAAAAACGTATACGTATTGCTCAAAGAAACGAGGACTTGGAAACGAAATTTTTTTACAGCTGTTAAATTATAATTAAATATAGTGTTTTGTAAATTCTATTCGATATAGTTTTTCCTATTGAATATATTTTCATTGTGCATGTTTTTCTTTTTGAGTTTATAGCTGCAGTAGGAGTGTTGACTTTTTATCGTCGGGGTGATATTTCATAATATGGCCAAGGAATATGTACAAAAGATTCCGACTTCCGCCTAATGCGTAATTACCTACTCGCGGAGAGCATCTCATATAGTTATACATTAAGTACGTAATAATAAAAAATAATGCACACGAAAAAGTTTTTCGTGTTCTTTAAATTTAATATCTTATAATTATGTTGAAAAATGATAACTATGTATTCGAATGACTAAAACTATTAAGGCATCTAAGAACATCTAAAATCATGAAAACATCTAAAAACTAGAAAGAATAAGAGTGATGAAAGACTGACGAAGAAAACCTACAGAGCGAAAGTGAGAGGTAAAAGAAGTCAAGGAAAACCAAGGCTGACTTATGAAGATCGAATAGCCAGTGTAACAGACGGAAATGTCAAAAGCACTCGCATACCTAGGCGAAAATGTGTGAGGAGAATGATGAGATTCGAGAAAGCGAAAGAGGTATGTAAAGACCGCGACGCTTGGCGCTCCGTTCTCCCTGACTACCTTGTTGGGGATACAGCGGGAAGATATGTATGTATATATGTACGTATGTATCTAACAACATTACAATATGTTCGTTTATGCGATTTAGACGTTTTCGTATTTGTGACGATGTGAAGAAAGAATCAAAGACAAATGGAAGCGGTCGGATGTTAACGTCGCGTGCGACCCCGACTGGCGCTACAATAATTACTCATATTCACCCATATACCGTTGTGTGCGTGCCACGGCGCGTGCATATTAGCGCGCACACATTCAAACCGCGTATGCTAGCTTTTTGTGAAGACATCCTACTGTTACGTTTATACTATGGTATGGTATTTCAGATAATCTGCTCTTATACGGATAAAAAATGAGATAAACGTTAGTATTGCCCTTAAAAATAGTTGTATGGTACAACGCATATACATAGGTATGTATACTACAGTGAGACCTGATATACATATGTAGACAAACTGAAAAGAAAAGAGTTATAAATATTAATACCTGCAGTGTCGTCAAACTATAGGGAAAATAGTTTCATGTTGCGTGCAAGCAACGATTTTAATGTATTGAGTAGGAAACTCAATATCGACCTCTTTGCAACTAGCGTGCCATTGGCGAGAGGAATATTAACCAAGCAATTTTTTAACTATTAAAATTGTGTGTTTACTATTAGCGGCGTAACGTTTAGCAGTTGCATATGTATATGTATGCATAACTTTTAATTTCCTACGGCTAATACCCATACTTACATTTTTATTGTATTTTTTATCTGCGGAGACCTGTCATTGCCAGTATATGTCATATTCAAACATGTTGTTACTTATATTGTGACATATTATGCTGTCGGTCTTCCAAAAAAATAAATAAATAAATATTGTGATACCAATTTTTGAACAGAATGTAAAAGTAAATAATTCTAAAAGTAAAAGTAAATAAAGTCGAAATGTTTTGACAAAAAATACAAGGAAGCGAACGAAAAACATCGCAGTTCTCCGAATTTAGTGCCTCGGAACTGAACACTTCCGCAAGTAGTTTCGCTTTCTCATTTGCAAACAAATTAAACAACCTGCATCAAGAAGGACTTTATTGGGGCTACGTGATACGTACTCTTACAGTGTGGGCTGTAATTGTAGCAGATTTGTTTGTTTTACATAGAAATTTTGACTGTATTACCTGCCTTTTATTTGATATTATAGTAAACAGTATAGTCATCAAAGCAATGAAAGGATATACAGTGTGCAAGATGCATCTCTTTTTCTTATTATTATTTTTTTTATATCCTTTTTTATTTAGAATATAATTTAAAATATTTGTCATTTTTTTGTTACGCTTTTTGGCGTTCATTCTTTTGGTAACTATGGAGTAAATCGGTCGTGTCTGGTTCTTTTGTCTTTTTTCCATTATTCCTCATACAGTCCGTTGCACACAGCATGACAGGATTGGACAACATTGTTATCGTAAAAATGTAGAAAGGTTCGGGCACATAGAAAGAATGAGCGATGAAAGATTGACAAAGAAAATCTACAGAACGAAAGTGAGTGGTAGGAGAAGCCAAGAAAGACCAAGGCTGAGCTATGAAAATCAAATAGCCAGAGTTCAGCTGACGGAAATGTCAAAAGCGCTCCCATACCTAATTGAAAGTGTGGAAGGAGAATAATTAGATTTGAGTAAGCGAAAAAGTATGTAAAGACAGAGATACTTGGCGCTCTGTGCTCTGTGGGTGTTCAGTTAAGGATACGGCGTGAGAATATATACATATGTATAAATGATTTAGAACGAAATCGTTTGTTCACATTGAACATATTAATCGTAACATCAAATTTAAATCGTTTTTTTTTTCAATTAAGCGAGACATACGATGACGACAGACAGACGAGTATACATTCAGTCAAGAAAGTATCGGGAATGCATGATTTGTTCATGGTTCCAAATTCAATTTTTTGTTTTGTTTGTTCTTGTTAGATTGGCACAACTGTTTTCCATTTTGACGTGGAGTTTGAGTTGCATCTGTTATTTAGATTAAATACAGTGCTGTTTTTAGTTATATCATTCTAGTGCATATTGCGAATTTCATAATGGACAAATACATCGAACAAAGAGTTTGTCTTAAATTTTGCATCGCCAATGGAATTTCGTGTTCGGAGTCACTGAAAATGTTACAGAAGGCTTACGGTGAATCGATTTTATCAAAAACACGTGCTTATGAGTGGTACAAAGCGTTCAAAAGCGGTCGAGATATGATGGAAGATTTGTTTCGCTCTGGTAGGCCATGAACGTCTGCAACTGAAGTTAACATCGCAAAAGTGAAGAATATGGTGACTGAAAATCCTCATTCAAGTTTGAGAGAGATAGAACTTTCAGTGTCTCACGAGTCGATCCGTACCATTTTAAATAATCACTTGAGTATGAAACATGTTGCCGCTCGGCTAGTCCCAAAAGACCTGAATTTTCTTCAAAAACACGATCGCATAAGAGTCGCTGAGGACATGCTACAATGAGTCAATTCCGACCCAACATTCATGAAACGCATTGTTACAGGTGACAAGACGTGGGTTTACGAGTTTGACATGCAAACTAGTCAACAAGCTTCGGAGTGGCGCCTTACAACTGAACCGAAACCGAAAAACCACGCCAAAGTCGATCAAAAGTCAAAGTCATGTTGACTGTTTTCTTTAACTATCCCGGTGTTGTGCACTCGGAATTCTTGGTACATAGTGCACGGTAAATAAAGAATATTATTTGGGTGTTATGCGGCGTTTAAGAGAGCAAATTCGACAAAAAGGCCAGATTTGTGGAAAGAAAAGTCTTGGATTTTGCACCACGATAATGCGCCTTCGCACAAGGCCATCATTGTGAACGAATTTTTGACCAAAAACTCAAGAAATACCATCGAGCAACCACCTTATTCACCAGATATGATTCCAGCCGACTTCTTTCTTTTTCCTAAACTCAAATTACCACTTTGTGGCACCCGTTTTCATTCGGTAGAAGACATAAAGGAGAATTCGCGGCAAAAACTGAACTCAATTCCGGAAAAATCGTTTAAAAAATGTTTTGAGGATTGGATTATTCGTTGGCGTAAGTGTATCGTTTCTGAAGGAGCATACTTTGAGGGTGATAAAATAAATTTGGATGAATAACATTTCGTGTATACGAGACATTTTTGAACGTACGATCCAAAGAGAATGTAACCACTACGGTACGATCTATCGTCGGTTCAAAGAGAACTTGCTTAAAAAGAACTGGCAAAAATTCAGGCACAATTTTTTAAACATTACACGATTCGAATTCCATTTTCAAATAACATAATTATTTCAAATACTTGCTCAGGGAGGATTTGCTAAGGATTGAATCCGGCAGAGAGCATTCAGTTTCGTTTTATTTTTTTCATTTTATTATATTAACGAAGGAAAAATAATAAAAAAATTAAAAATAATTAAAAAAATAAAATAATGAATTATTACCGAGTAAAATGTAGTAAATAATATTATAAACAGAGTTTACTCGCCTAATAAATTCTTTACTGCTTTTTAATAACAAAAATGGTGAGCACAATGATAGCAAAAAGAGAGAAAACAGTTTCATATCTCCATGAAGATGATATGATTATTTGTTGGAATTACGGTAAATCGGTGTCCGTCGTGAACAAACTGACTTATAATATAATCCAAGATATAATCTAATAAGCTAATGCTACGAGTACATCTTGAGATGAATGTTATTAGAGTAACGAAATTAATATGTAGTGCGTAATATTCATATAGAATATATTATGTAATAAGTGTTAAAGACGAAATATAAAAGGATGAGTGATTACAATGAACCATTCAATAAACTCTCTATCTTAACTACTCTGATTGAAATGAATTCCGCAGGATTTATGATTGTCCTACTCAAACACGCCGTCTACAAAAACACAGGTATCGAATAAATATTATTTTAAGTCAATAAGAACAGTTTGGGACTTTTTGGCGGGAACGGGAGAAGTGAGGTTGTCATTTTATTAGATTTTCTATTTTTTACATTTCTAGGAGTTTTAAAGTATAAAAGTGATAGTGTATTGTATTTTAAAGTTCTGTGTAAGTCAAAATAATGGAGTAAGTCTAAAGAAACATGTGTAGCTAAAGTTCTCGCGCTTTTCCAAGAAGTCCTTTATAACTTCAGTAGAGCCTACTATCACTTTTTTAGAGGAGTTTTACGATAACAATTCTACTTATTATTACAATATGTGACATTGCCAAATGCGCTAATCTGTGCGCCATGCCATGAAGAAAGAAAGAAAAAGAATAGTTTGCTCTCCAGTTCATAACTGTCACAACAGATGTCACCTCAGATAATCAACTTTTTAAAATGTCATCTGAATTATCAGTGGTTTTTAAAGTCGAAAGATATAGAAAATGATGGAAAAGTAACAAGGGAAGTGAAAACCGCTATCGATAACAAAATGAAGTTAATAAAATGGAGAATTTGGTTACCAAATATCACTGTCATACGTTTTGTAGTCACTTAGAAAAATTGAGATCCCTGGCGTCAAAATTTCCAATGCGTCGCCTCAAAGGTGACCGTGAGCTCCCACGCAAACTCATTTGTCAAATTATTATAATTTCTTTGATTTCTGTAATTTAATAAACAATTAATCTAGTGATTCCTTGAAAACAAAGTTCCCTATAGCTGCACCTCCTTGTTCTCTGCATGAACTTTATTCTGATCGATCAAGACAGCTCAAGCGTCTGGAAATATAAGAGGCAATCCCTCGTGCCGCGACATGTACATATACAAGGTTAACCGAAAAATAATAATAAGCTCTTAGCACAAAATACCTGTAATTATTAGGTATAACAATACCTAATTTTTTTTAAGCTTTAAAACTTTTTAAGTTTCGTGGTACTGTCTGTAACGTAATTATTATGTGTACGTATTTCCAATTGCAAAGGCGATGCATTTAACGGCACTTCAAAATTGATGAAAATATAGAGAAAATTGCTTTAAATTGCTATCAAAAAACATAATATTATGCAATAAAATGTTACTTCTTCATTGAAAAGATGTTCGCATAAAAAAAAAGTGATTCCATAACATATTTATAGCCTATAAAAAATTGAAATTATTTAGATTAATAGCTTGTATTATTAAAACTGATAAAATCTGTGTAAAATTAGGGAACGAACTTTTCGAACTGTCAAACTGTCATTCTAACAATGACATTTGCCATAAAGTTTCGTTTCACGCATCATCATTCATTTATTTCTTTTTATTGGTCTAATAGCGTATGAGAATTAAAAATAAACAAATTAAATAAGAAAAAATAAAAAACTAACTAGTAGAAATGGATCGTATCCCTTGTATCTAGGCGGATACCGTACTCCGAAGAGGTAGTTAAAAACAAATTATTTAACCTAGAGTAACCTTTGATCACTAACATTTCATTTTTGTTTCTTTCTCTTGGAAATAACTCGGAAATATATCTACTAGTATATGTAAGATTGCTATATATAAATAAACCAACAGCAAGTAATGAATCGATGCAGAGGAATAGATTTGTTTCAAGATTAAATTTCTCGACTTCAATTACCTCCCGAGAGTGCGGCCTCCTATTTAAATACTGCTCCATGTATGAAGCGAATTCTCATCTGGCGCTTCGCCGGCCGCTACCGCGGCACGCGCGCTACGCTCGCTCGGTTCGCGCGTTGTGATATAAATATCTGAATAACCTAACCTAAAAGAGTGTGCATACAGAAATTACAAAATTAATATCGTTAAAAATTTAAACTTGCAAAGGGGCACTTTAAATCTTGAAAACTTCTGTCGAATGTTA
Source organism: Zeuzera pyrina (assembly GCA_907165235.1). Classification (NCBI taxonomy): domain Eukaryota; kingdom Metazoa; phylum Arthropoda; class Insecta; order Lepidoptera; family Cossidae; genus Zeuzera; species Zeuzera pyrina. The sequence goes on from OU015627.1 coordinate 23,975,376, forward strand.
AATAATTTACAAAAGAATTTTGTAAAATTTTACCCATCGTGAAACAATCTAAATTTTAACTTGTATTTTATTACCATTACACTACATTAAATTTCAGTGATTAAAGTTGCAAACAAAATTTTATAGTGAAACTGTTAATTTTGGATAAAAAAAGTAAATTTATTGCGAAGACCATTAATTTTAAAGTACATATCATTAACATGTACAGTAGCAAATTAATAGAGAAAACTATTAATTTTAAAGTATGCGAGTTGTAAATCGCGGCACTGCGCCGTCTCCCCGCGCCCTCTCGTGCGTGAGCCGATCTAGCGACCGGGTAGAGTAGGGCCATTTTCCGAAACATTAAATGCATTTTTATTTTTGTGTGAAAGAAAAAGTTATTAATTATTAAAAGCCGTAGATCAAAAGTTATTGTAAATAAAATTATATTAGAATTCTAAGAGGTTATTAGTATTTTTCAATTATCCCTGTAAACAAACGAACTGAACACCTCGTCCGCTTTTTAAGTCGATAAAAAAATTGCTCGAATAGAAGTGATACATTTTAATTTTAATTTCTGAGTATCTATAAGACCTAGGACTTTCATCGTATTTTTACTACAAACTTTAGGTGAGGCTTTATATTACCCGAAATTGTTGGAATTAGTAAATGAAGAGAGGATTGGTTGAGTGGAGTTCGAGAATTCAACTTGACCTTTTCTCAATTCTTCTATTAATATTTTAAAATGTTAACTAAAGGTAATAGTTTCTAATATTTGTGGCGTTGATTTCCAACAAAATGGCGGTCGGTCGACTCCTGTGATGTAAACGTGTGTCACATTTATGAACGAACCGGCTTAGTGTAAAGACGCGTTCATTTGAGACGAATATCTTCGCGCCTACGCAGAACACTCGCCGCGTGTACCGCGTGCTCGTGCACGTATCTATTATAACAAAATACTATTTATTTATTTAAACTTCTATGCTCATTCGTAAGCAACTTCATTGTAACTGGAGCAAGTGGCATGGAGCAGAGTGGAATAGAATGCCCGGGCGGAGTAGTTTTTGGCTACGTGGCGACCGCGTGAATAATGCGTGTTAACGCGTGGACAGCGCGCGGCGCCCGCCCGGTTAAGCGATTCTAAGATTTTAGAGTTCACATTCACCATTAATTAGTGAAAGACAAAATAAGAGCGTGGTGGCCAAGCGGCTACTGCGCCACTGCCGCAAGATTTCTCCGTCGTTTTTCTGTAGTCTAATAATATTAAGTGATGAATAATTAAATGATCGCCTTAGTTAATAAATTTCATTCTATATAATTTCGCTAATTAATCTAATAATTTCACTAAAATAAGATTTAGTCAGAACAAACTGCACCGTGTTGAAATGTAGCGTTCACGTATATACATACAATGTATGTCTAGACGTAATGAAAGCCACCTAGCAATTAGCGGGGAGATACACCGCTACATACGAACGTATCCATTTTAAAATCAAGTGCTAGTGGAGCATCTATTGAACTCGAGTTCACAGTAATAAATGAACATCCAATCTCAGTAGTAACGAGTTTGCGGCCAATCATTGTCGCTTGAGAGCTTTCAAACAGCGCTGAGTTGCGCTCTCCGGGTTTTGAACTCCATTCATCGCATAATCAGAAACTGCGAGTGTCTATTCGCTTCGATACGATTCAAATCCATACCGCAGCGGTGAGCTGAACGAGGTTTTGTTCTATGTATCTGTACTATTCTATTCTTTTAAACAGCGCAATTCGCATTAAAAATTCACAGTATTTTTAATACCCGTATAGATAAAAAGATCAACTGACAAAAATACATTAAAATAACTTTCTGTTATTTATCGTAGTAATAAATATTTGTGCTTATAAATGCTAAAGTGACTCCAGAAACTTAGTTACTCATCACCTAAAAATTAATGGCAATAAATATTTCAGAACTTATTAGTAGAGTGGGAAAACTCAAATGCCAATTCGCTGGTCACGTGGTGAGAAACGGAGTCGTGGTGCACGCCCCTCTTGGAGTGTAGAGCTTGAGATCATAGAATACAAGTCGATAGATGACAGTTAGAAGGACGATATTGTGAACATGGGGAATGAACTGGAAACTGCTCAAAACAATTTTGGATAGAGAAAGCGGACAATTATTGTATTCGGAATGATTAAGAAAAGTCTAAAATAGTATTTTACATCTATTGAATGCCATTTATGATCCGAATTGCGTAACTTCCCATACTGGTAGGACTTTGTGCGGGGGCCCTGCAGGTCGCTGATATGAAAACGATATGATATTATACTAAGTTAAACCTAACGTAGTGACACTAATGTTTAACATTATAAGCAGTTTCGGGTGTGCGGCATTTTCACTCTCTAATTCAAATACATACTCGCTTTCCAAAAACAAAAACAAGCCTTAGAAACTTCAATCCGCTTGCCTGTAAAGTTGCGTTTAAGGACTTGCATTGTAGAACTCGTCGTTACAAGGATTCTATACAGTCTTTTAACATAACATATCTTCATGCTTTATCCCTAACGGGGTATTCTACACTGAATGATGCCTTTCACTTACAAACAATAAAAATTATAGGTGTTCGCTAAACTAACACTAAGTAAACATAACATAACATAACATAACTTCACGCTGTATCCCCAACGGGGTAGCCAGAGAGGACGGAGCGCCAGGAGTCAACACTAGTCTAACACTAAGTGAAGCAAATAAAATTAAAATATACATACACATACACATCTTTACTCTGTATCCCCAACGGGGTAATCAGAGAGGACGGAGGGCCAGGAGTGGCGGTCCTTACACACCTCTTTCGCTTCCTCAAATCTCATCCTTCTCCTCACACATTTTCGCCTAGGTATTCGAGTGGTTTTGACATTTTCGTCTGCTAACACTCTGGCTATTTGATCTTCATAAGTCAGCCTTGGTCTTCCTTGGCTTTACAGTCTTTTGATGTACAGAATCGTATAAATTTAATATAAATGAACCATTTCCTGTGAAAATGAATATTCTCTGTATTAATTATAAAGTAAACAGCCTTGCCCCAGTTTGTGAATTCGAGGTGACACGTAGATCGGTCAACCCTTCTCATTCGCCTTCCGACGTGCGACGTCGGCAACGATACATCAGTTTATATTGCCTTTATAAATCAACAGCGCCCATGTGATATCGACAGATACAACCCAAGCTCAGATAAATTATTGGAGTTAGATTTTCTGGTAATATACGAACTGTTGCTACAGTTCGAGTATTGCCTATACTTTTTACAGTAACAACGAATTTTATTTGAAATAGTCTGCTACAGATACATAAAAGGAACATTACAGTATTTTAAAGTATTTAAAGTATTTTAAAGTATTTTAAATTGATGTTGAAACAATGATGCCCGGCAGAGCTTTTTGTCAGTTCTATTCGGTTTTCAGAATCGATCGTAGATTCCACGTCCAAAAATACCCTGTACATGAAATTACTTCAATTAATTATTGGTGAGTATGTATGTACTTATATATAAATTCAAAGTCAAAGTCAAATCAATTTATTTAAGTAAACCCAGATGCAAGACATTTTTGAACGACAAATCTACTTTAATTGGGTTCGAAAAGAAAACCTGAACACTGAGAAAAACTTTTTTTTTTTTTTTTAGCTTTTTTTTTTAATTTATTTATTAATTTTAATTTTACTTAAGTACCTATTTTAGATTTTTTAGATTAAATACAGCGACCCCCACACTAGGCACAACTTGCAAGTAACTCAATCGGGTATCATTTTTTCAACATCATTCTGCAATAGGTATTTAAAATACAATATTCATGAAGTCAGTCAATACATGTGCAGAAGCATTATTTCCAGACTATTGTTTGTCGTTCAATGAAATCGCTAATTTTGTAGTATGATTTTCCAATCAGTGTACGTTTAATAACAAGTTTAAAACTTTTTTCCGGTAATTGAGTAATTTCTTGAGGAATTTTATTATAAAAACAAACAGTTTCCCAAAAACGAACTTCCAGTTTCCATACCATTAATAACATTAATAACCTTTAACAAAAACTAAATGTCATAGTGAAATAGAGGAAAAAGAGCTAATGAAATTGGGAGAGTCGCATTGATAATTAGAATGGGTGACGTCACTACAACTCCATATACGGCGAACTCTAAATTGCAATTTACTTTTTGTAAATTTAATTGGTCTCGAAAACGATTAAGTTCCGACTCCGAGAATGAATTCGAATAATTACAGTTATATTTTCTTATTTGATAATTCTTTTCATTTGTAACTTCGTTTTTTAATTTAGGTATTATTTAGTTAATAAGACATTTTAAATCCTACTAATATCATAAATGCGAAAGTTTGTGAGGATGTATGTATGGATGTTCGTTACTCTTTCACGCAAAAACTACTCAATGGATTTTAATGAAACTTTACAGTAATATAGCTCATACATCAAAATAATATATAGGCTATAATTTATAAAGATATTATGTGTGTTTAAACTTCACGCGAACGAAGTCACGGGAAAAAGCTAGTAAAGAACAAGATTATAAAAATTGTAGCCAAAACTGAAATTTTTGCTGTTGTCCCTAAAAATGTTAAAAGTTTAAACATCTTTAATGATAAAAGAATTTCAAGACATGAATGTAACGATGTTATGAGAAGTTTACGTAAGTAATAAATGAACAGGGTCGGTAATTTAAGGTTTTTGCTTCATATTCGCTACGTCTTCGAACGTATGAACGTTTATTTTAAAATACAACTTGGAAATTTATGAGTACGTGACGTTAATAATAACAGCTCTTAAAATCATAATATATGCTTTACTTGGAGATTTTGTTCAATGTATTTTTTTTTGAGCGAGATATTCCCTCATGTATTACATATTTATCCTTTATTATTTAAATGAGAACCAGGAGTTTAATTTCAGCTAATGTTTTGAACTATACACTTGTCTAAGTAACTTCCAAAGGTTGAAAATTAAATTAACGAGATGTTCATTTAATTAAAAATGTATCTAATTATTGTATAGACTCAGGTGTTACTTTGCGGAAATCCATTTCATGTGATGAATTCCTAAAATCTTTAGCTATTTTCCGCTCAAACTCAAAAACCACTAATCGACACGTGTTTCGCCTCTGAACGAAGCATCTTCAGGATATACCAAAGATTGGACTCGATCAGCTAACCAGCATCGAATCGATTCAGATCCTGTATCGATTCAGATCCGGTATCCTGAGGATGCTTCGTTGAGAAGCGAAACACGTGTCAATTGGTGGTTTTTGAGTTTGAGACTGACAATCATTAATGAATCCAAAATGTCAAGGTGATATTAGTTTTAGATTAGTCGATGCACCATAAAGGGATAAGTTTTTTATGTGAACTATAATATTATAACAATTTTCAAACAAAGACAAATGAATTCGTCGAAATAAATTCAGTTACAAGTCATTTTTGTACATAAAATCTAACACTGCTTCGGGAATAATCTGTACTGAGGAGAATAGTCAATAAATAAATAATGTAAGTTACATAATTAGGCGCCAATTTGGTAAGGAGCTAGAATTTCTCGGTTTCAAAATAAGAACATAATATATAAGAACAGTGTCTCATAAAGTTCACGGTTTTTTAGTAAGACAACTTGCCACCAACTTAAGACATCGACTGGAAACAGTACCGCACATTTCGTTTTCTTCAGTCAACTGGGAATTGAAGTAGGAAGTTTGTTTTGAGCACACTGAGGCTAGAATAGACAGCTGTTTCGAATGCAAGATATTTTTATTTCAGCAAATAAGAGTGTGTTCGAAAGAGAAATCTATCACTCGAAGAACCTTTTCTTCGTGACATAAGAGGAATTTTCAAAATATACTTAGTCCCTGAGGAAAAGACCGGATTATATAAGACTTTTAAACATTAAAGGCCGTCCTCGGCGCATGTTGTGGAGCTCCAGATCTCTAACGGAATCGACTAGGTGCTATGCCGTAGTACGTCTCGAAAAAGACAAAGACGCAGTGTCCAGCAACCTCGCAATGCTTCATAAAATGAAGCTGGTTCTTCAGTTCACCTAAAGCGGACGATTAGAGTCCCTGCATCCATAGACCTTGAATTTGGAAAGCAGTATGAGTTTAATATTTTAGGCTGTTTACAAAAATTGTAAATAGAAACAAAAGTAAACAGAATAATAATTATAATATTGTGTATGGTGGTTAATATGCAATGTATTACCTGATAATATAAGAATAATAGATAATGAAATGGTAATTAATAAGAATATATATTAAAAGAATGTCCAATTGCAGAATACTAAACATATATCAGCGAAATTATATAAAATGTATGTAGTACATTAAATAGTATAATTGTATAAATATAGGAAGTAAGATACAGGAAATCGTAAAGTGTAAAATAGGATTGGGAAGAGATGTGAGAGAAGAGATATCAATTTAGAAATATATATAAGAAATAATATTTATATACCATAATAGAAAATAATAATTGCATAAAATAGAAATAAGAAGACGTAAATGTATAGATATACGAAATAGATGTAAAACTATATCAAATCAGACGAATAATATGTAAGAAATGAAACAGGAAAAGAATAAATGTAAACTTTGTAAATAATGTCCCTGACAGATGATGAAGCCAGGGGTAGCAAATAAAAAAAATTAAAAAAAAAAATTGTAGGCTCATTGATGAGAAAATGACAACGGACACGTTTTTAAGTATCTGTAAATAAAGAAGTCCAGTCAATGGGTACGTACGCGTTGAACACTGCCGTGGTTTAAAGCGCCGCCTTCGATTTGGAAGGCAGATAATCTTCAATCGAGTCAATATATGCAATTTCTCGAATGTCAATTTTAGCAATTTTTACTTAGGTAGGTTTTTCTGTTACAAATTATAAAGAGAGCAATTTTTCAATAGCTACAAATTGACATACGATATGAGCGCTGACACAGTGGGGTGGCGCCACCCCTCCGAGCGATGGCGATGTAAGATAATTTACGTTCTTCGTTACGAGATCATTATCATAATAAATACTTCATTTGAAATTATATATTTATGTTACGATCATAGTAATTGTTAAATAATTTCATAGACATGGTAATGTTCATATGAAAATCAAGTTCGGTTCGTGATATCGAATGCTTTCACATCATTATGATAATGAGGCTTTTATTGTCTACATATAGGCAATGTTTAAGAAAATATATAATACTTGAGAGATATATATAAATTACATGAAATTACTGAGCCACTATTAGTACATTTAGCACAATGTAGACTATGTAATGAATTCTATGGAATCCTGTGAACACAGAAATTACGGTATGTTATGACAACGATGATCATTAACGTGGAGAAGGGATCTGTGCAAGATAGCTGGCAGTCGTTGGACGAGAAGAGGTGAAGAACTCAAGAACAATTCATGAGTCATTATTTGTTTGTTAGTCTATCTTTGCTTATTCTTCAGTTCTTCTCATCCAACGATTGTCAGTTACCTTATCCAGACTTCACCTCCACTCTAGACTTAGTCTACTCCAATAGTTATTCGTTCTTCGACTAATCTAATACTAATATAATTAATCATCTACCAAAGATACTTTGGTTTTCTGCTAGATCATCACATTTTGCATCAGCATGTTGAGTAAAACTGTCTCTAATTATTGTATAAACTCTAGTGTTACTTTGGGGAAATCCATTTCGTGTGATGAATCAATAAAATATTTAGCGATTTTCCGCTCAAACTCCAAAAATCACCAATCGACACGTATTTCGCCTCTCAACGAAGCATCCTCAGGATATACCAGAGATCGGACTCGGTGAGCTAACTAGCACCGAATCCATTCGGTATCGATTTGGTGCTACTTAGAAGATTTTAGGAATTCATCACGTTAGTATATACGTTTAAGCTCCATATTCCATTCATGCGCGCTACTGAAAGACTCGTTTTCAAAATTGTGTAGGATTTTATTTTAACCCTAAGTTGTAAAGTCCGTCCGAAGTCAAGAACAAAATTAGACTATTAACAAAACAATCTTATTCTCCTTGGCAGTTGGTGTTTAATATGTGTTCAACTTTTTTGTTTATTATAGAGACAGTTTATAAAATACGAAATTATTATGCGGGTTTGTTGAATGGAATGTCTCGATACTGTAGTGTACTCCAATATTATATTATCCAATGTCATATTCTGTATGACATTGGATAATTGTTTTGAGCTAGTGGTTATTAAAGCGCTCTCTTTTATTTAGGTACAAAACGTTTATTTAACGTAGATATACAATTGCCTTGCGGCTATGAGACAATGTGGGAGGAAACTTTAAATATTGTAGAAATTTTATTTAAAGAAGACCTAATTTTGATTTTGAAAATAATTTGTACTTCATTCAAATATTTGTAGAAGTATTGGAGAATGTAACTGCAAAGTTAAGTTTGTTTTTGAATTGGACTTATATTCGGAATGTACTGATATTATGTATCGGTAAAAACATAATATCAATAGTTTTCATGGTGCTATGGAACCCTCAGTGCACGAGTACGACCTAACACTTGGCCGGTTTTTTTGCTTTCATTTAACTATGTAATGAAAATTAGTAATTACCATACACAAATATAATACCATTAGGACTACACAATAGAAGTCTCTTCTTGGTTATGTGATGAATTTTGTGCCTATATTGTGCCCAAAACTGAGACGTGTGTAAGATGTTAATACTATGTTCATGAATATATTAATACAATAAACCACAGACGTCATTAAAATTTGAGTTGCTCGTATCCTAGGGTTACAGATTTTATAAAAGTAGAACATTTTGTCTCAAGTGTTATCTAATGTAATTATTTTCATAATTAATTTTGGAGGCAGCGTCTTTACCCATTTATAAACTTCACGTCTGCTGTTTTTTAATTTATTCAGAGCAGATTCTTGCGGTAAGTAAATTCTTCTAGACTTTACCTTTTTAGATTATCTCAAGCCTGGATGTGTAGCAGTCCCGAAGATAATAACTAATGTAAGCCCCTTAGAATATTGACAGCATAGAAACCGGGCCAAAATGGCAAAAAATTTCCTGCATTTTATTTTTTTTTGTTTCAAGGTTTCGCATCTTAAAGGAAAAATTTAACATAGAAAGAATGAGTTATGATAGATTGACAAAGAAAATCTACATAGTGAAAGTCAGTGGTATCAGAAGTGAAGAAAGATGAAGGCTAACTTATGAAGATCTAATAGCTAGAATGTTATTTGACGGATGTGTCAAAATCATTCACATATCTAGGCGAAAGTATGTGAGGAGAATGGTAAGATTTGAGGTGACAAAAGAAGTATGTAAGTACCGCGATGCTTAGCGTTAGTCGTCCTCTCTGATTACCCCGTCAAAGATACAGCATCAAGATATGTATGTAATTAAGAAACATTAAAAAAAATCGTACGGAAAGCTCTGTGTGCTAATCGAACTCACACTTGACTATTTTTTACATACGTCATTTAATAAGCGAGATACAGGTTCTAAGATGTGCGCTAAGGTGATTTCATGTAATAATAATCATTCATTTAATTTATAATTTATAAAATATAATTAATTTTGAATATCTTGTGTTGGGACACATTGTTATTTGTCTACACGAAAATAATAACCACTAATTTTATTAGCTTCTATGTTGTTTTTATTCTAAGGTTGACCGGTTGAGAGTTGACCTTAAACTATGAGTTGACATTAGAGACCAATGAATAACAAAAGACTACGCTTGTAGACGAAATGTTTAAAGACCACGTGACGTGAAGAAATTCCAAAAAGAAACTGGCCAGACCACCGACAATAGACGTAGATGGGATACACAAATTCACGTAATAAACAAAAAAAATTTGTATTTCATGACGGTATTCAATGACACTGAGTAAAACAAAGTTATTTCTGTGGTCGCTGAGCGACTGCTTTCTCTAAAATTACGCGACGTATCTAGTTCAATTTTTTTTTTAATCCTTTATAAGTTCAATTTTTTCTCAAATTTTTCGACAATTTTCCACCCCATAGTTAAAGATTACAAGGTAAAATACCCTTTACAAATTTAGAAGTGCATATATCAGCAATCATTGATTAATAAAAAAAATCGCTTTGACACCTCTATATTATTTTGAATATCTATCTAGAGCAGTCATTCCCAAAGTGGGCTATAACGCCCCCTTGCGGGCGCTGCAGGCCTAAAGGGGGGCGGTAAGAGACCCAGAAAAAAAGTAGGGGCGTTGTGTAGAGGCCTGGGGGGTGATTTGTAATTTCATTTAGCTAGGAGGCATCTTAGACAACGACTGCATGAGCTCTCGACTCAGTAGACAAAATAAGTTTGGGAACCAGTGATCTAGAGATACCTCACAAGCTCATGTACGCTGGAATTCTTTTTATCGCACAGATATATGATGGAGTGCCAGCATTAATTTACTTTAGTCAAAATTTGTTTTACAACGGTTGTGTAGCGGTCTCCGAGAATAATGTCTGTGGCATAGGGACAGATAGACGGACAGAGGGACAGACAAAAAGAACGAAACGATAAGGGATCCGTTTTTTGCCATTTGGCGACGGAACCCTAAAAATGGCGTTTTCCGTTTGAAGAGTCAGTTACTCGTGTATCTTAGCTACTCAAGAAAAAACAAGCTTCAGAGTAGCGATTGATTACTTTATAATTTTATGTTTTATGTTATCCTCTTTAAAAAAAGTTCAAAACGCACTCATCTAATTAAAAACCGCCAAAACAGCGAACAAACATTTTGACCCCTTTTAGATAAAACGGCTGTTATTTATAATAAGATCTCAGTCAGACTGATTAAGTTACTATACTTGGATATTCCTTTAAGGAAATTAAAAAATATATGTAGGCAACACTTCCTGCTGGATGCACATATATTATATAGAGCGCGATATGCTTCAATACTTGAAATTATAATTATTTTATAATCGTGGCTGTTGACGTTACTTGTTGTCAATCGTCACCTCTTTTAAAAGAAATTATGAATTTAATGCTATTTATTTTGGTAACAAGATCACGTTGTTCATATTATTCTTAAATTTTCTTTACGTGACTGTTTTCTATGACACGACTTCCAATCTTCATATTATAATTAACACAAGAAATAAATAGTAATTACAAGTAACAATAATAGAAATTATTATAAAATAATTCATTTTCATTACAATTTTATATTTTTATTTTATATTATTTTTTTGTATGCTTTTCCTGTTCGATTGTACCTATGTACTTATACTACTTATACTTATGTATAATATAATGATATAAATTGTATTGGTATGTGAGTATGTGTGAATGATATAAGTACTGTTTGTTTCCCAAATAATTTAATAAATAAATTAAAATAATTCCAAGTATCAAAAACGGTTTCTGAACTACATATGAATGTACGCCAGTGTTCCCTGCGTACGTTTTTCAATTTACTCTCAAGTGTAATAAATTTATTACACAGACTAAATAAGCCCGTGTTTATGTGAAAAGAGAATTTATTGTTAAATGTCTTCATACTCAGTAATTTATTTAAAAAACTATTTCAAGTATTTTAACACGAATTGTTTGAGTAAATGAAACAATGTTATTTACAGTTTTGATTTGAGCAGACTTTAGATTGCAAAAGACATTGTAAAAAAATGCTATGTGTAAGGTCTTGTGGAAAAACATTATTCAACAACTGAACGCCGAGAGGTGAGGTGGCACTGATCGGCACACTTATTACCTAACTTGCAATCAGGATGCGACAGTCAAATATCGCGCGATATCTGCTGTCGAAACGGGAATTTAGGTAATGTAATTTGCATAGTGGCGCTAAATCTATCGCGAAAAGTGCATTTTACGGTCCTGGCGCAATAGACATGCAATCGTCATAGTCATAGATACATGATACCAAATTTTTATTACAATTATCACTGGTGGTCGCGCTATGATCGCGTGGCTGTTGAATGTCTGCAAATTTTTAGATAATAACTCCGCTGGTGGTAAATGCTTGCTGACTTTTTTTTTTTGTAATAGTAATTTTTAGAATATTTCAACAAAATAAGATAAATGCGGTAGAAATACGATCTCTTAGATATATCTGCGGTGTCACCCTTGCGGACAAAATAAGCGATGAAGAGATACGAGGTATGACAGCGTTGTACAACATCACTTTTGTAAAAATTAAGAAATTAATGTTTAAATGGTTCAGGCACATGGAAAGAATGAGTGATGAAGGACTGACGAAGAAAATCGGTGTGTGAAGTGAAGCAGTAGAAGCCAAGGAAGACCAAGGGTGGCTTAGGAAGATCAAATAGCCAGAATATTAGTTAACGGAAATGCCAAAAGCTCCCGTATATCTAGGCAAAAATGTGTGAGGAGTATGATGAGATTGGAGGAATTTTTTCACTATTGTGACACATCTCATTCGAATACGCGCCTCTTTTAATATACCTACTTATTACTTATATCTATATAAATGAAAATGCAAATCTTCGTTTGTTTGAACAATTAGTAAACATGCAAAACAAAGGTCTCTGTTTCTGTCTGTCTGTCTGTTTGTACGTTTAGTTCTTTTAAACTCTGCAATAGATTTTAATAGTTTTCGCTATCGTTTAGAGAATTTCTTCAGGGAAATGTTTGTGTTTATTGCATATTAGCGACTTCGCCCCGGTTTCGCATGGGCAAAAACTTTTTATATACAAAATACCGCCCATGTTACTCGCTGATAACGTATCTTTCTAAAGATGAAAGAATTTTTGAAATAGATTGAATAGTTTTTGAGTTTATCCATTACATACAAACAAATTTTACCTCTTTACAATATTAGTATTGAAGTACTAGGTCGTACTGAGATCGATTAATCGCAGAATCGATTATTTCGACGAAATAGATCGATTTTTTAATCGATATTTTGTAGTGCACCGATTCCGTGAATCGATACTTTACCCTTGAAAATCGAGATTCGATTATTTTATTTTATGATAAGAAATATAAACTGTTTAGAATGAGTTGATGTGGGAACTGTGAATTTTATAATTTTTTAACTTAAATGTTATAATTTTTTTTTTATCTTAAGTAGAGGTTCTTATACATGTAACATTTAAATACAGTTGTAATTGTTTAATTCATTAAAAATGATTAGATTGATTATTTTAGCTTCTTTCCAGTTTTCTATAATTTACATTCATATATGTCAGAAATACAAACTTATACAGTGTCTAGAAAAAATCGATTTTCGAGAGACCGATTTTTCATACTTCGATTCGAAGATCGATCTTTTTTCGAAAGAATCGCCGAATAACATAGCTGTTTGGAGTGAACTACTCCGTTGAACTAGAGCTTAATACTAGTAGATAAATGAAACAACTTATCAAGCGAAGTATAGTATAATGGCAAAAAAAAGAAATAACATTTCACAGGTTACTTTTTCTAGTGAACCAAACGACAGCACGTTTTTAAAACGAACAGCGCCATCTAGGTACAATCTGAGTGAACTAAAACTAATGTACACGAATACAGATTGGACTATAGAAGGGTCGTAAACACTACCTGTGTCCTTCCTCAGAGTTTAAGCTATCTCTATACCAAATTTCATCGCAATTGAATGAATTATATTATTATATTATATTATTAAGTATAGATTATAATAAATCCCGTCCATGCGAAGTCGGAGTGGGTCACTAGTTATTTATATTAAATATCTCATGTAGAAGTTGTATGTATATCTTGTTCACGTGGAGCCGTGCAAAAATGTAGTAACAATGAATAAGAGTAGTCCAACATCAAAAGACTTAGTAACGTAAAAACTGTGAAAGGAGCAATCTAATCGAAGCCAGCCATTAGTGAATGTATGTTCCTTTTTCATTCTGTTTCATTTATCTATTTACTCAGGTTTTTATTATTACTTGGAATAGTTGTCACTTAAAATAGACATTTTAACTAAAAAATCAGCTAAGAGCGAGACTTTCGGAGTTGGGCATTAGTATCAATAATATGAGTTTTCTCTTTATGTAAAAAACTCCCAAAGTAAGGACAATTATTTCACTTCAAAGTCAAAGTAATAATAATAATAATGTGCCAGACACACCAATCATCTGATTTCAAACTAGGGTATTCCCTGTGCTATGAGAACCAGACGACGACTATTGGGGACGTCTCCCAGTACACCCAGACCCGAGACAATCTAGAAAAGTTTATTTTCTAATTTGACCCGTCCGGGAATCGAACCCGGAACCTTCCGCGCTTGGGTTAACGTCTAAACCACTACGCCATCTAAGTCGTCGAATAAAGTCAAAGTCAAAGTTAACGCAATTTATTCAAGTAAACCCTTTAGTTATTTATCTGAGAGTAATTTGGTTTACTCTCAGATAAGCAAGGTGTTTTTGAACGTTAAAATTCGGTTCGAAAAGAAAACCTGGATACTGATAACAACCGACAAGAAACTCAGCCAGGTATAATTTTTTGAACATCATTTTACAAAGGGTTTATTAAAATACAATGTTTAAAAGGTCAGTAAATACATGTGCAGAGAAAATCGTTTATTTTATATTATGACTTTCTAATTAATGTACGTTTTATAACAAATTAAAATTTTCCATTAATTGAGCAACTTTCTGAGGAATTTTATTAATAAAACGAATGTAGTTACTCCAAATGTGAAACATTTGACTCATGTACTTTACATACATACATATCTTCATGCTGTATCCCTAACGGGGTAACTTATTTACTTTAATATTTGGAATAACCAATTTATTATGGTCTCCGGTTTTCATACCACTAATAACGTTTTTTTTAAACCGATCTATATTTTTTACTTTCCAAAATATTTTAATTTCCACAAAGAGTACCTAGTTATGCATTCCGGTAGTAGACATGAGACAATAACAATACAGACTTAAGCTGTAAAACTGCTGAGTAGTACTTGGCTTCTCGGTAAGTCGACCGGAATACACAACAGATAAGGGTCTCTCCAGCGCTTGAGTATTAATAAAATAAGTTAGTCATAATAAAGCTCCCAGTTGTATCGGACAACAATTTAATTTTCTCTTCTTTTTAAAAACACAAAATCGCGGCTCTCAATCTTGACTACCTTATTTTCAATGTTTTTGTTTTTAAGATTTATCTTTGAATCAATTTTGAAGATTATTTAAGTAACTTTTAGTAAAAGAGTGAAAAAACGTACCTAACGCGATAATGTTATGAAGCTTTGTTGAAGCCAGACGTCGCATTGGCGATATTGCCACGCTGGCTAGCCGGCATCGCTAGCCAAGCGGGGCTAGCCAGTCCCTTCAGCCAAAGCCTGGTTAGCAGGCTCACCGATATTGCTTTTTGCCTGCCATGGTTATTGCCGCTTTGTTATAAATGGAAAACATCTGCTCCGTTCTTTACTCGCTATTCGTTACAACATACTTTTACCTAGGCTGTGACTCGTTATTGAAAAGTTAAATGCAAGAGTTATTCCCTAAAATTAAAACTCATCTTTTGAAGTTCACGTCTGCTTCACTTTCGAAATACATGTAAAGTCTATTTATTTTATACAAGCCGTTTCCCGCCCGCTTCGCTGGACAAAAAAAAAGTACAAAAAATAAGTAGCCTAAAACCATCTACAACTAATTCCGCGTGGAATGGTCTTGGTCCCATGCCGATCGGTCCAGTAGTTTTTAAGTTTATCACGGTCAAAGAAACAAACTTTCATTATATATATATATATATAGATAAGATATGAGTGTAATTTTAGGAATGCAGTAAATATTAGCTACCTGTGGAAGCCCACCACTCCCTATTCACCGGCTACCCATTTGTTACACCAGCCGCACCCTTGACGCTGCGTCGTAAATATACGGCGTCCATAGTAAAATCCGATTTATGGCTGTTCTTGGCCTATGAATTTATTACCGTGGTTATTATATCGCGTTCCTTAATTGGGGAAATCTAAATTGTAAATTTGAAGGAGACGAGGCGGGCGTGTGCTGTGTAAGCGTTAAATACATAAACTTCTCATACGAAGAAGTATGAAGAGTATCAGAGTCACATATTAAGGTCGAACAAGAATAGGTTTTTAAGGTTTTACCGTCTGGACAAGCGTAGCTTGCAGTAAGTGCTTACCATAAGGTGGGTCGCATCTTTGTTTGTCCCCATTGTGGTATAAAGAAATACATAAAAAACCGATTTAGAAAAGAAACTGAAAAGTACAAAACAACTGTTCTTTATTACTGAAGACTTGAGTACAAAAATAACTTTATACATACGATACAAATACCAAGCCTACTAAACTAGTAGACTTTCTGTTGTTACAGTATAAATAAAGCTTATTAGCAGTTAGGATTATTTGGTCTATCTTCCAAGTCCAAGCTCCAATATTAGTAAAATTTAAATGGGACTACCTTGAAGTTATATTGAACCCAATAGAAATAGAATCATTGAAATCGGTTCATAAACAAAAAAGTTATTCCCCAAAATACATAAAAAAATTATGCATATGAATTAATAATCTCCTCCTTTTTTTAGGTCGGATAAAAGTATTTTAAAGAACCTGTTAAACACGATTCAAATCATCAGTCAATCAGTCTCAATTAATTATTATTTTTTTCATAAATATTCGTATGACAGCCGTTGAAATTTCTGATATAAGAGAGAGAGCATCTCAGTCATTAGGGTTAGCGATACATTTGCAATCTAAAGTACTTTTTCTTATTGATCTCGGGCTTAAAAAAATAATGGACGAAGTTCTAATAAGTTGACGTTCTTATGACCGTGTGTCAGACTAATTTTCGTGTCTCTTTCTATCTCATTGAGCGTAACCACGAGTAAATAGTTAGCTATAGTAAGGCATGGCAACCTCGCACTGTCAGTGTAATTCGTGACAGCTCATGAGTCGGTCATGAAATAATTATTTGCAAAATACTCGTACTATTAAAAAAATGAAAATATGTTTTGTTCAGCTGTGTGTCGTTTTACTGTAACTCTTTCCTAGTCACGCACATTAGTAAAAGTCTAGAAACTCGGTCAACAAGAAAAGAACACTGTAAGGACACACTCTTAGAGCAAATGTTCCAATTTTGATTATTGGTCAGATGTCTTGATATTACAAATTGTTTGATTTTAAATGGGCTCAATTTCCCTGTCCCTATCCACCGAAATTAGAAATTCGCGCGACGTCGTGAATTAGACACAATGATGCGCACACGCAGTACTAGAGGTCGCTTTCGAAAAAATAACTGATTCGATTGATAAACCGCCGGCCGGCTTGAAGTAATTTAACTTCAACTACAAAATAATAATTAAAAACGTGAAAAGAGTGTGTGTATGTGCTTGTGATACAAGAGAAAGGACGTTCAACTATCGCCGCAGATTTGTGAGTCCCAAACCTTTCTGTTGAGCTCTGGGTTGGTAAAAATTTAGAACCGCAAAATTAGCGACCCCAAATGTTCATGTAAGTCTAATTACCATCTGTTGTTTCCTCGTTTATCTTCTCAGCAGTACGAACAAAATAAAGATTTTTGTACCATGATTTGGTCAGAATATCTAGTCGAAATCTCTTTTTCGTTAATTAAGTTACTTCTTGAGGCTATTGCAAAGTTAGAAACTCGATTCTGTGTCTGAATGAAACTCTAACATAAGCTGGTCTTAGTACTCGTCAATATAAATGGAGGTTGTTTTGTGTTTCTTTCTATTCAGATAAAACGTCGCGGAAAATAGAAATAGGTATATTTTTAGAGAACGACATAAAGCCACGTTTTCACTGACAAATGACAGACGACAATTTGTTTGTTATATTACCTAAGCGGTGGAAACAAGAATATTTGAACTATAGACGATTTGATGTAGGTACTAATATTCTTTGAGGACAGGAAGAATGCAAGTAATTTGTCCTGCCTCTAAATCAGTACCTCAAAAGCCAGCATGATTCTAAGGTTCGGTTGGAAACTATCTTATATTCTGTACATAAATTAAATTTTTTCAGAAACATTGTCGTGTTATTATTTGTTCTTCATTACATTTTTATTTTATTTTAATAGTATCAAGTATAATACCTAAGTCAATTTTGGCGCTTACGACGTCTTTCGTGAAATGGCGTTACAAAAATACGAGAGATTTTTTTATGAAATAAAATTACAGAATGTCCAGTTACTAACCTCGATAAAAGTCGGCCAAGGGTTGAGTTTAATGTGAGCGATCGGATCACAACTGAACTGATTTAACAAAATATTTTGTTAATAGAAAGCTATATTGTCGATCAATAACACAGGCTTTTTTTGGTAAAAAGATGTTTTCAGTTTGAAATCTCAAAATTGTATAAATGAAGTCGGATGAATAAGCACTGCGTGGCTGCTTTCTTTAATCAACGTACTTAAAATTACCAAAAAAGGAAACTAGAAAAACCGGTCAAACGCATGTTAGATCACGTATAATGAGGGGTTCCGGAGTCGAATGCACATTATTCATTTAATCAGCATTAAAAATAAGTTTATATTTCCTAGCGTTTTGAAAGACACTGTGAGAAACAAAGCTATTTCTGCGGTCGTTGAGCGTGTAACCGAAAATAACCCAAATCTCAAAAACGATACGACATATTTTATTCAAGCCAATTTGCGTTGAAAATGGTTTTTTACTCAAACTTTCCACCCCTTAGTTGAAAAGTTAAAGAGGGACACATACTTGCGACGACTTCAGAAGCATATGTCTCAGTAACTTTTGACTTTAATAAAAAATAGCCATTTTAAAACCTCTACATTATTTTTGAAGTCTTCTGAGTAAAGATACTCCACAAGCTCAAGCATACTGGTTTTTTTTTCATCTCTCATTTATATAAATAGTGTTGTATAGCGCCACCATAGTATAACGATTCGTAAAATATACCTTCTTTTCATCTATATGCCAATTTATATAAAGCCAATAGCACAGTACAAGTAAGCATACAGTATTCTATCTTCATACAATCGCTCCCAAACGACGCGCTCGAAATCTCGGCATTTCCCGGCCTACGACAGTTGCGAGTGCGCCGCGGTTGTCGTCGTACGTTATGAGACGCTCCCGCGCATTTACTGACTAAATATTATCTCAATCAAGTTTACGAACACAATGTTCAGTGTATGGATGTTTGAATACATTTATATATATCGAAACCGGAAATATTTCTCTGTTGCTAATTTGTAGGAAATATATTATGATAATGGTCTAGTTAATTTATTGCTGATTTTTAATTATACTGCAAACAAAATGGATTTTTTTCGTCCATTTCCACCATACTAACTCACTAATTTTTTAAACTAGATATAAAATACTACTAGTAAAATTATATAAATAAAAACGTATTAAATTTGCAATAATATAAAATGAAAAGATAATATGACAATTTATATAGTACCTATTATCAAATACGTAACCCACGAAAAACATTCAGTCCAAGTCAGTAGCCCTATTGCGTGTTTACGTACCAAACGACCGTAGGTAATTATCTCTAGGACACTGCCGAGATAGAATACTGTATGCTTACTTATACTGTGCCAATAGTCTCCAAGTATAATGGTTGTGGCTGTGACACACAGACACAAACGGACAGACGGATAGTACAAAATTGTAATTTCCGTTTTTTCTTTCGGAGTTTCGGTTTTGACTGAAATTGAGTCAAACCGAAATTCGGTGTCTGAGCGTCTAGACAAGAGGCAAACGTTTCGCAAAATAGAAACGCTTGGCGGCGTCATTGTTCGTCAAAAGCGCCCTCTGGCTACGTTTTATGCGGCGGTTTTCGCACGATTTTACGTTTCGTTTAATATATAAGAAAGTGAATAACGTTTGACAACCAATTTAAAATTCGTTACTCTAAATCACGCGGTATTTTATTCTACTAACGTTTACGACATTCGAGCCACTTGTCTAGGCCCCCTGGTTAGATTGTAAGTTATATTCGTGTTATATACATATATTTAAATAAAAATCAATTGCCGCGTGTATGGAAGATTTTGACTTGAGAATATCTCGTCCAATTTGGCTGATTTTTATAGATGTGTTTATATTTGTAGGGACAAGATTTGTACGAAAGAAATTTTTGGGAAAATCCACCGGAAAAGTCATAAATTTGGGTGATATTTTTGTGTTTATCAGCCTATGTCTGCGAGTGTATGTATGTTCCTTTCTGGCGCTCTTGAGATGAACCACGTGGGACGATTTTGATGACTTTTACGTCAACTGATATGTCTTAATCTTGCGAGTCTCACCAAAGACGTGACAGTAATCAAAATTCAATATGGCGACAACCAGACGCCATATTGTGAAAAAGAACAAAATTAAAGTAGACGAATTATATTAATATGGGTATTATTGAATAGGTATTTGAAAATCGTCTTTAGGTTGTTCTTATCATTTTTTCATTTCAAATCATTATTAGAATCTATAATGATTTACTGTTGGTTAGGAACCATTCTCGGCCAAAATTTTCAATACTTGAAATAAAGCTGTGTTAAAGTTTTTATATGACAGTATTGTAGGTCTTATTAACGTGAAAAATATTTACCATAAGAGAATTTTTGATTTAAATATCAATAAAAAAGAATGTGGTGTGTTGCTAACATTGAACATACCACCTGGACAAAGCCTCTCCGGCTAGCCGGGTCGTTAGTAAAAGGTAAAACACGAAATTCATTTCATCAGTGTGAACCAGGTTTTACTATGTAAGTGCGTAATACGTTGTTGAAAGACCACGAAATAAAGAGAATAGATTTTGCCCTTCTGTCGAATTCGTATTTTATTTACTGATGTCATGAAAGGTAGAATTCAATTAGAAGTATCAACGAAAATCTATTGGTGTGGGTATCGGTGGTGAAGTTCTTGGAATCGACATACCTACGTTGAACACTATTTATTAATGTATGGCGTATTGTATAGACTCAGGTGTTACTTTGCGGAAATCCATTTCATGTGATAAATTCCCAAAATCTTTAGCTATTTTCCGCTCAAACTCCAAAAACCACCAATCGACACGTGTTTCGCCTCTCAACGAAGCATCCTCAGGATATACCAAAGATAGGATTCGGTCAGCTAACCAGCACTGAATTCGTTGAGAGGCGAAACACGTGTCGATTGGTGGTTTTTGGAGTTTGAGCGGAAAATAGCTAAAGATTTTGGGAATTAATCATGTAATGTATGGCGTGTATGGGAGAGAATATCCTAAGTATAAATGAAATGAGCTCATTTTTGAATACAAATAGTGGGCCATTGTTAACCTTTAACCACGATTATCCATTTTTGTCGCTTCGCCACCAATGTGCAGTCAGAGAGATCACTTTGTTGTTTGCTTAAAATAACACCTAAAATTAAAAAAGGTTTTACTTTTACATTTATGAATAACTAGCAAACCCGGCCCGTTTCACTGGGCGTTAGTTGAAGTTAAAATAAATTAAACAGTTTTCATAATTATTTTGACACCGCGAAAAAAAAAAACAAAAAAAAAATCCACTGATCCGATCGCTACCAAACTTTACAGAAACACCCGCTAGGCCAATCTGAAGATTCCCTGAAAATTTCATTGAAATCGGTCCAGCCGTTTCGGAGTCCATAAGCAACATACATACATACATCGCCTTTTATATATATAGATTAGTATTAGTCAATTACAAAAATACTATCATAAATCAATAGTTGTTAATATTTTTAGTAATGTGAATTGTCTTAGAACCAGCAAAATTAGTGAAATTTCGCCTATTATTTGTACGAACTACGTTAAATTATTGTCTTTTATGAAATCAAGACTTTCTCTCATGTTATGAACTTACACAAAAAGTTACGTAAGGCACCTTGGAAAAAACGGACAAGGGTCAAAAAAGCGTAAAAATTCGCTAACAACAAATTTTGACTCAAATTGATTAAATTTCTTCATCAGAGACTGATTCACTATATCAAGTTTTATTCAAGTGCGATCTATAAAACCGCACTTGAATTTTAAATAAATGTACTCACAAACTAACTCCATCCGATGTCGCTGACAATCGCTTCGGTGCTTGTGCACTGAACTCGAGGCTACTGTGAAGCACTCGTCAGGGGTGAAGGGAGAACAATACAATCTATCGTTTTAGAAAATTCTCGCGGTCTGTGAGACCGCACGTTGACAGTTAAAAGTCATAGCTAAATTAGCCATTGCGTGAAAATAAAAATTGTTCATTAAAAATGAACGATTCCACAGTATTTCATCTATGAATAAGCATGTAAATGTTCGGATGTTCGAAATCTCAAATCTCATTTTTCACCGATTATTTTAAAATTTCGACACAACGTTGTATTCGATGTCAAAAGTACTCGCATACCTAGGCGAAAATGTGTGAGGAGAATGATGAGATTTGAGAAAGCGAAAGAGATATGTAAAGACCGCGACGCTTGGTGCTCCGTCCTCTCTGACTACCCCGTTAGGGATACAGTGTGAAGATATGTATTTATGTATGTTGGATTCGAGTACGAGCAAGTTTCTATATACCTAAATGCAATATACCCAATATATCTACTAAGTCACAGCAACGCAAGTCTGATTCAGCTAATAAAATACTGCACAATGTCATGATCTCCATATAGTTTTTAAACATCTCTTTTCAAGTCTATACGTCAAACAGTTTTTGAAAAAATCAGACAGACGGACAAACCCATGAGTAATCTCATAAGGGTTCTATTTATTCTTTAAAGGTGAGGACTCCTGAAAAATAGGCAGGACTCGATTTCCGACGTTTCGCTCTCAAAGGGGTAGTATGGGTAGTATTGTTGTGACATTCCTTTTTGTATTTCATTTCGAATGTAAATTGATATTTTTCTGTCAGCTTCTGTTATAAGGGCGAATGTACACAATAAATACCACAATAGAATGAAATGAAAATAAATTATTTATTGGTTTTACTGGTCTCGGGTTCAATTCACAGACATATTATTGTGAGACAATTTAAAAAATGATTTCTTTAAATCGTTTGTAGTTTACGTGTTATTGAGAGCTCCCCCAGTTTGTTCTGTGGTAGCCATAGCACAAACCTAGTATTTAGTTTGGGGTCCAACCATTTATGTAACTGTTCAGATTATTTATTTATCACACCAAAACATAAATATGAATTAGATAACCAAATTCAGTAAAAAGAATATTAGATGACATTGTTACTATCTCTGTTTTTCCATTTTTTCTTATTCATTATTATGTATGGAATAGATGCAATTTTTACAAACCTAATTAACTGGTACGCTTATTGCTTGCAGTCAGCAGCGGCAGCCAAATATAGCGCGATATCTGCTGTTAAAACGAGAATATCTATAATATAATTTGTATAGTCGCGCTAAATCGGATACGAACAAAGTGCATTTTACGGTCATGGCGCAATAGATATGCAATCATCATACGTTGCGCTATTTTTATCAACTTAAAAAAAAGGAGGTGATCAATTCGACCCGTATGTATGTAATTTTGTCAAAATTGCACAGTTTCTGTATATATTAGTCTATATCAGCTGCTAAACATGTGTGCCCAATTTCATAAGTGTATGTATATATATTTGCATGTATGTTTGTACGCGCATATCTCAAAAACTATAAGTCTGATTGCAAACATTATTTTTCAATTGGACTTAGTATAATCTAACTTAGGCAAAACTGCAAGTTTCATCTAAATCGGTTTAGTAGTTTTTGAGATAGAAAGTTAAGTGAGTATCAGTCACTAGGAAAACGTGTCATTGACTTAACAGCGTAATTCTAAAACATATCATTATGCATGTTGTTTTTTTTCAATGTTTGCATACAGTTAGGCTCTAGCTAAATAATTTCGATGAAAATTTCAAAAAATAGCTTAGCAATTTTAAAAGTAACTGTGTAATCGTTAGATTACAGTAGATAGAATCAACAAAAAAATAAAAAAAATAAAATTACTAGTTTCGATTACAACTGAAATTAAAAAAATGAAGAAATAAAAAAGTAAGTTGAAAATTAAACCGCCTTCAAAAAAAGAAACACTGAAAAGTACAACAAAACTATACTTTACTAATCAAAAGTTAAGTACAATTAAAATAACTTTAATACGCTACACAATTAAAGACAGTTATTGAAGTCTGTGCCAAATCAATGTGCAACAACAGAAAGTATTAGTTTGGTAGGCTTGGCACCGACTTCAGAACTGCAAATTTAATTATACAGATATGTGTATCGTATTTAAAAATTTATTTTAATTGTACTTGAGTTTTCAATTCAGTTAGACACCGGTCGCGCAATGATCGCGTGACTGTCTGCAAATTTTGATGAAATAACCTGCCCTGCGTCTATGTCTGTGTATTGCTTTAACACCTTTTTTATTGGACTCAATTAATGACATTTAAACAATAAGTAAGTATTATTTTTTATGTAAGCAATTTTTGTATATTATACAGCATAGTTACTAGAAGCATGTTATGAAGAAATTAAAGTAAACTGAGTTAATAAATCGTCAATAATGTATTTGTTAAATTTTATTGTAATGGTGCTACAGTACTCCTCACAATATATGAGGTTAAGCAACGTTTGAAATTGTCGTCTAGTGATGGGTGCTACGCTACATACGTATCCATTTCTGTGCTTCTAAGGAACGTTATACTATTAGTTACCTTCTATAGACTGGAAATTCATATAACATTTCGATGGCATCATTATAAAAATGTGTCTGACTGAGGTTCATCAATGAGCCTACAACATCAAATTGATATTCATTTCCAGCTTACTGAAGTTGCGCAAATAGGCTACAAGTCAGAAGCTTTACAGGTGACTTAAAAATAGTTATTGTTTAAAAACAGTAAAACAGCTTAACAGTGCGTTAACTAATTTACCGCCATTAATATGATAATATTCCAATGAGATTGTATGGGCTTGGCCCTATCATCTCAGTTACAAAAAGTGACCTGATGTATTATATTAATTTCTAAACAATGGTAATTGCAGATCGTGTCTAGTGGTAGAATGCAAAATGTAGACTGTTAGAACCTTTTTGCTGTCAGATCTGGAGCTATTACTTTGCTTTCATTGATTGAAAATGAACATCAATTCGATATTTTGGAATCGCTGATAAACGTCAATAAGATACATTTTTACAGCAGGAACTGAAGAATGATAGAACTTGTATGTCAATTTTCAATTATAGAAAGTTGTGCAATTAGCCTGTCACTTGTAAGCAACTCCATAATTCACAGCTGATATTACCAGATATTCTATATAAAACTGGAGAAGTTTTCCACCAAGTTGGCAAGTCCTACAATTCTTTTGAGAACAATAATAAAGTGAGTTGATTAATAAAACTTTTCGAGTCGACGCTGCGTTCCGCAGAGAAGTTTCGTCCCTTCCGGCTCATTGTCTTAATACGTAGAGAAAAATCTTTTTTGTAACCCGGAGACATGTTACGTGTGGACACAATGTATGATTAGAGTGACTCTCATCTATATGTTTTGTGAAATACGATGAACCGGTGTTTCGTTTGTATTATATTTGCGCTTCCTATATAGGATATGTGGCGAAAAGAATATTTTCCTGATCTATTTTGAATCTAATTACGTAACTTCTATGGAGTGTAAATGGACATAATGTACGTAGAAAATCATTCCAGTGTTCCCATTGTAAAAATGAATAATATTACGTTCATTAACGACCCTAAAGTATCAAATTGATATTCGTTTTCGAGCAATGAAAGTTACACAATTGGCGCAAAATTACGCGAGGGCTATTGGTGTAAGGCGGTCGTTGGATGCTCATGAAGCGTCATGCAAAATAATAACAATTGCAAAATGGTTTGTTCGATATGCGTCAATTAACCATCGGTTACTGCATTACACCCTAATTTAAAATGATGGATTTAATTTGGATTGAAGTTTAACTGACAGTCAGTGTTACGTGTAATGACCACCTAAGAAGAGTAAGAGGAACGCCCTAAATAATAGGGAGAAATAAGTTTTGGCAGGCTCATTTGCTGAAAAGGCTTTGAATAAGTCCTTTCACAATTCACTACAAACGATAAAAGCCTACATTTCATCCTATAATTGTGGCTTCTGTACAATCACAATTAAAGGCTTCAATTTGGTAATTTAAACAATGGAAATTCTGACACGCAACTTACTTCATCCACTTACTTTATAATTACAGAGCTCCGCCATTCATGTTTACCTTCTGAGAGTCAAATATTTGCTTTTCCTCAAACGTAATTCCGACTGTAATTTTTGTACGAATTACCCTTTAAATTTATAGGTTTGGGGACAACAAAAGACTAGATAACTGCTCATATAGGTGGTATATTTTATACATTGTACTAAAATAATGAAAATTTTTAATATATGGTGAATAATAAACTTAAAAATCATTGATTAGAATTGAGTTAGGTATTATGTTTTAAACTTGGGTAAAGAGAACAAAGTAGGGATAAGTTAGAGGGAGATAGCGTTACATATATAGCTGTGACGTCACAATATCGCAGTGACATTGCTCAGCGCTAAGAGCATGGAGCATCCAACCTGTAGAGAGGAAATGTCATTTATTTTGTTTGTAATCAATTTACGTCATAAAACTGCTGCAGTTACAGCGATTGGGAACCGATTGGATGACTACACACTCACTATTGCAAGACCTAAACATGCGTGTGAATAGACTAGGATAACGTAGAGGTTCACTGAGTAAAATAATGGCTAACAAAGTCACAATAAAAACTTTGTCAATTTTTTTGTTGTTTCTATGACTATACACGTTGTCTCCATGAAACTGTTTAGTTACAGATGCATAGTTTTTGTTGTCAGATTGTTTATTGCAATGCGAACAACTTGCCCTTTCTCATCGCAAATAAAAATAATTAATTAAATGTATTGACAATACTATTTCGTAGATCTATCAAAGTATAACATTAATAAAATAACAAAGGGTAATATAACAAAGTACTTTTGTGTGAGAATAAATATTTGTACTGTCAAATGGACAACGTATTAAAATCGACTTTGTCATTTTAACAAAAAGCAGGGTATGAGGGACTAGCGGGGAAGGATCACGCGTTGTTTGTCAGTGTCTCAAACGCTCATTTGTAATGCGATCACCATTAAGAAATGTTCGATTTTATTGAAGTTTTCCTAAAAACGGTTATCTTATCCTGTCTGTATAGTTATGCTATTCTTGTGGTTTTATTCAATTGTACGTGATTATTATCTACATTCGCAATCGCGACGTTATTATTCAAATACAAGAACAAAAAGACTCTAGAGAGCTGTGGCCGTGCGCACGTGCATTTCTATTGTAAAATTCTTCGATCACAAAAATCAAGTAAAAATTATGGATCTAGAACACAAAAAATTAAAAGACTTCTTTTTTGCTGGACTTCAGCATTTAGTGAATAACATGCTGGGTAAGTACCCATTCTTCGATTTTATTATGTAGTCACTTACTGAGATGATATATATATATATTGTTGCGGTAATTAAGAACACAGACTCATGTATTCACTTTCACATTTTATTTCTCAATAATTAATAACAAATTAAAACTATAACACGTTGTCACGAATAGCCAACGACGAACAATCAACAGCTAAAGCCGCAGAATGATATAGAATCATCTATATCTTTGCACGCATCGACTTACATAGACTTGCTGACGTCATTTCTCCTACGCCTTGGCGACAACAGATGTGGCAGGCACGATGTGATGCCAGCTACGCAGACCCGGTGACAGTGACTTCATCTTGCTCCGTTACAATATATATGTCGGAAAAGACACGGGGCAACTCGCGCTTTTGCAACTCAGCCATGAGAAATAGGTACCTAATCTTACAAGAGGCGAACTACTCCATAAAATACAACATTAAAACAAAGTTAATGTGCAAACGACAGAAAACTCTTTGTAACAATTATTACGTAGGTAATTAGAAATTTAATAATGGCAAACGATCCGTCGGAGAAATGCTATCGCACCGGCCGCCGTAGTCTAACAGGCTCAGCGCCGGCCCCGACGTTCCGTTAGCGCGTCATCGGAAGTCGCGCTTTGCCATGGTATAGTCAAATGAGTGCCTTCTATTATTTCCACCGACATATATAACAAGTTACGACGAGACTATATCTATAACTATACGAATACGAGTCGAATTCATAAAAGTCGAGTAAAACGTACTTTAGACAAAATGTGTTGTTAGTACCAAAGATTCATGGATCAATTGCAAGTCAATTTTAGTTAAGTTTTACAAAGTAGTACTGCGGCAACGTTGCACTGTATTCTACCACAAACAAAAATCTCGTCATTTTCTCATTATTCTACTAATTACAACACCTACCTGCTACATACGTAGTATGCTTTGATTTCCGAATTCGTTGGGTAAAAGATGGTAAGTCTACGTCAATCAGTTATTATTTAACGAAGAGATTTAAAGGGTATATTTGAATGTCTTTGTTATCCACATTTGTTTACATTAGGACAGAAATGAAAAAATAGGATACAGGTAGATACTTCACTTCAAGTTAAAAAGGGGTTAAGTGAAAGTTCGACTCGCACGCAAAGGGTTCCATACGATAAATATAAATGATTAAAATTAATTTCTAATCTATTAGAATTAGGACTTTGTTATGTTTTTACCGTAAAGCTTCATATCTCATGAAATTTTAGAATTCAGTTATTGTGTTGATTAGCGGTGTGGAAGGTGAATGTTAGCGCTTAATTCTCCTAGGAATATAAAATAAATATGCCAGACATTACACACTAATCATCTGGTCTCAAACTGGCGCATACCTATGCTAAGAGAACCAGACGACGACTACTAGGGGCGCCTTCCAATAAACCCAGACCCGAAACAATCTAGAAAAGTTAATTTCCTAAATTGACCTGACCGGGAATCGAACCACTGCGCCATCGAGGTAGTCATAATATATAACTGGTAGCAAACCAAAATAAATAAAGAAATAAATAAATACAAGAATATGTTAGTGTTAAGTAGTGTAAAATATGTGATTTATGATTACTATGCTAAACAAATTTATATTGTGACAGACATATGAATGGAACGATGATAGATGCTTTAATTAGATAGGTTTCTAATTGAGGTATAGAACCCCAAAAATAGATTTTGTAATGTATGAAAGTTCTTTTAAGCTAACATAAATTTAATAAAGTGTTACTTGTTTTCAGAGGAAGGAATGACGCTTGATGCATTACTAGAAGCAAATGAAAGCGAATTAGCTGTGATTACCACAAAGTTGGTGGATAAAATTAAAAAAAGACAAGCATTAGAGAAACTTCAGAATAAAAGTGTTTGTTATCTTATTTAATTTTTAACTAGCTAGGTGATAACAGTACATATTGTTAGTTCCACATTAATTTTAATGACATAAAGTACCCACGTGTGATATTTTGTAACATTTTAGTAACAAGAACGTGGGTAGACTGGATTTCCTGCGTATAGTGGGGCTGCATAAAAGCCTGATTTTGGTCTTGTAAGAGTTCAGTTGTTGAGTAGCCGTCGAATAGTCAAGTACATAATAGTTGTGATGAAGAATTGATAGTGTGTTCATAGTGAACAGTGCTCCCGTTACATTTCATATTTAACAATATGTATTCATTTAATTGCTATGTAATCAAAATGTTTTCTGTCCGATTTCTTTAAATATATTGTATTCTGAAGTGGCTAAATACAGTACCAGTAACAGTAAGCATCAGAAATATTAAAACATATAGAATGTTCAAAAATATCTATACTACAAAGTTCAGACTTACAACAGAGTAACGTTATTTTTAAATCGAAGAAAGCAAGTAGTATTTGAATTGTATTTTAAAAATTTTGGTGCAGATTTGTTCTTGATAAAAATAATATCCATTGTAACGGAGCATGTTGTGACCGGGTCAGCCTAGGTGACATCACATCCTGCCTGCCACATCTGTTGTTGCCAAGGCGTGGGATAAATGACGTCAGCAAGTCTATATAAGCCGATGCGTGCCAAGATATGGCTCATTCTACATCATTCTGCGGTTTAGCTGTTGATTGTTCGTCGTGGGCTATTTGTGACAACGTGTTATAGTTTGTAATTTGTTATTAATTATTGAGAAATAAAATGTAAAAGTGAATATGCGAGTGAGTGTTCTTAATTTGCGTAACACTATCAAAAACTTTTGTGAGTCTGTGTTATATGTTATGACTTATTTATTCATTGATTTCAGTGTTCTTTGCGTGACTGTGAAGATGAGAGGCTATTGTCATCAAGTCCTACCATACAAGAGTTCTGATCCAGTTGCTTTACCAATAAGGCAAAACGCTATTTTAATTCCATTTCTTGAAGGTATAGAGAACTCCTCATTACAGGTAGTTTAAATATTGTAGCTACTTACAATCATGTCTATGTAGTGTGTAAGAACGTTACTTCTTAAATTACATTTGAAAAACACACTAACCACTTGAATGATGTTAAATGTTTAATCAAAAACTCTTTTCAGAACTTAGCCACAACATCATCATCTAATGGAGCGGCACAGCTGTAGCAAAGTGTAAGCTATATTGGAGAATCTTCTCTCATACCGAAGGTGATCAAAGATTTAGGTAATTTTTCCTTAAATGATAACTTTCTAGATCAATCTATCATCACCAAAAACCATTGTATAAAAAAATTTCAATGTAATATTGTTTTAAGAACGAATTTGTAAATATGTATATATACCAGTGATTAGATTAAGTAAGATTTTACGTTAAATTATTTATCTACTGGAACTACTTTGAAAAATATTTCTACTTGCTATCTTATAAAGCTATAACAACAAAGCAAAGTCAATTAAAGTTAAAACATAAATATCTATATTAATATTAGTCATTAATTAAACACAATTCAAATTGAACACAACACAATTCATAGTGAATGTCAATAAGAGTCATCTGTTGTTTTTTTTTCTATTAAATATTCCTTAATTAAGAGAAAGTGAGTAAAAAAAGTTTAGAGGGCGCTAAAATAAGAAAATAAGCATTTGCTCGTTCGTATGATTCATTCAAAGAAGTTACAACATTGTTAATATTTACATCCATACAAGTTACAACATAATATTTTTTTAATATTTTTTTATGAAGTTTTATGGTATTTTTTCTAATGGGTTAAATTAATCGTTTAACTTCATCAGGACTAACATCGAATTAAATGAAATAAAATATTATAACCAATAAGATTGAAACCGTTGAGAATTTCTTTTTCTGGTCTGCTATTGGGTAGAGACACTCGATTTATTAACTCATGTGCGCTTTTAAGCTAAGTAAAGATTCATCACCACTACGGATACACGCGTGCTCTACTTATACCAAACAACATTATAAAAGCTTTGACCGTGTTTATTGTCTGTAAAAAAGTGGAAGCCACGGGAACGGTTGCCGTGACGCTATCTTGTCGCGCGCACAGGAATTTTGAAACCATGTTTTTGATTGCAATATATTTTTTTTTACTTTATTTAATTAGCAGATTGTCAGGTTAGATAATGTCTATTTGTCTCTAGGGAAACTAGGGAAAGCACGCATATTTACTTGGAGCAGAATTAGTAGCCTTTAATCTGGACTCTCAAGAAAACAGTGGTGAAAGGAGTGCTGGCCAAAACTTACGCCGTTTGGTATTAAAGGAAAGAACAGGAAAGAGTTCATCAGAAAAGTGAAAAAAGGTCATGATTTGGTCTCTCGCGACCGTGCCTATATTATTTTGCTTATAATGTCCAAGATGCCTTCCCCAATGAAGAGTTAATATATGTTGATCATGAAACTATGCAATACTCACATCCTTGCAATCTCGCCTTTGTCGCCTGGACATGGTGTGCAATCATTGAAATATGTTGTTTTGTGTAAACCTTTATGACTCTCTTGTGATATATTGTCTAGGATATGTAAGTACCATTGAAAAAGGCCAAGTAACAAAAAGTGAGTTAAATGTGTTTTAACTATGAAAATATAAATATTTTTTGAAATATTTACTAACCATGGCTCATGAGTAACAGTTAACAGAGCATTTCTTTGCAGGATAAAAATACAGGTTTCGTTTGAAATCACTTTTTGTGCACTGAATGATTTAAAATTAATATTATTTTATAATAAAATATTATTGTGTACAGTATAACTATATATCCTATAAATTAGTATACTATATACTTATTGAATATTATTTACATTTAGATTAGACTCTAAATCTCCTATTTTAAATAGGTGCTATGTAAATCGTGATTATACTTATAGTAAAAATTGTACTTAAGGATTATTTAAATTTAGAGGATAAGTTTTTAAGTTTCCTGATTGAAATAGATGCTATGTAATTAATTATTATACATATAGTGATTAACTTTATAATGATTATACTCTTACTTATAGCGATTATATTAAATAATTATTTTCACTTAGAAAATAAGTTTATCCTCTTAGGATGGCTTGCACCAACTATTTAAACGCTATTTAAGGATTTGACATCTCGCTTGCACCAACTATTAAATAATTGGTGCAAGCATTTCAAATAGTTGGGTCCAAACCACCCTTAATGATGTTATTACCTAATAATCATTAGTAATCACTATAAGGATAGTCACTATTTATATAGCTTTTAAATCGCAAAATATAAAGCTTCTATTTTAAATAGCTTTTAAAATAGATTTAAAAGTTTTTAAATCTTGGTGTAGTATGGTATAGTAAATGGTATAAGTATTATTTTATATTATGTATTTGTAGTTTTTTGTACTTTAATGCATTTTTGTGCAGCAACTTCATTGATTCTGTTTTTCCATGTACAGTCATATATGAAATTATCAAAATAATTTTAGATTTGGTGTCTAACATGGGATTATGGGTGGCGGTAGTCATTTCTGACGAGAATATTGTTTTTCATTTTCTACCTTATTCACAGTATTTTATAATGGTATGCCTTGTGGTCGATTTTGTTTCCTACTTTTACAATGTTATAAGTATGCTTTTATTTTGTATATTAATTTACTTTTATTCATCAATGGATGATTTACTGAAAGTTTATTATTATTATGTGCGCGGCTTACGCTCTAAAACTAATGCTTTCTTTAAAAACGTTTTATGTACTGAATTTGATATTATCTGTTTAAGTGAAACTTGGTTGTTACCTGGAATTTTCAATGCCGAATTATTTGACTCACGTTATAATGTCTATAGAAGTGATCGTGATTATTCTTGCCGTGGTGATACTTTGAGAGGTGGTGTTCTTTTACCCGTCCATCGTAATTTAGTGGTGGAAGCGATTAAGCGCGTACAATCGAGTAATAATATATCGGATATCTCGAGTCTTTCCTTAAATATAAGTCATGGATATTCCATAACCCGTTGTAATTTGTTCTGTTGCTATTTCCCACCCTGCGGTTCTCTTGGAGATTCCGAGCTAGAGTTCTATCAATATGTTTCGAAGTGTGTTCTTGACCACCCTGATGAAAAGCTTTTCATCTTGGGAGATTTTAATATTCGACAGGCACATTGGTCAGGAGAGTCTGTGGGTTCGGCTGCGAATCTGGTCGGTAATTTCGGCATGCCACTGATGGAATCCTTGTCAGCTTTTCTGTCATTTAACAACTTTCAACAGTTTATTTTAATTAACAATAAAAATAATAGACAATTGGATCTTATTATAGTTAATTTTGAATGCACGGTTAGGCATGCTTCTTTCCCACTAATTAAAGAAGATGAATATCATCCCGCTTTGCTTCTCTCCTCCCCGTAAAGTCAAGCTTTTTCATGCTGCAGATTATATAATGATTAATTCTGTTTTATCATCTGTTGATTGGGAGCTTGAATTGGATACAAATAATATAGATGATGCGGTTTACACATTTTACACATTGTTAGACTCTGTTATATCTCAGTATGCCCCTAGGTAGATATCTCGTTTGGTTCTTTAAACCATTATTAAAAATCATAAATGAAAAATTTAAGTTTCCTAAGAAATGGAAAATTTACAGACGTTTCGAAGATTACGATACGTTTTCCT
The DNA here is from genome assembly GCA_907165235.1 of Zeuzera pyrina. Lineage (NCBI taxonomy): Eukaryota > Metazoa > Arthropoda > Insecta > Lepidoptera > Cossidae > Zeuzera > Zeuzera pyrina. The sequence continues at coordinate 24,009,307 of OU015627.1, forward strand.
TATTGCGAGATGTGGGATATGAATGGCTGGAGACTGGTGATAGATATTTTGGATTTGTTATGATAAAAGAGGAAACTTGCGTATGATTTTACCTTCGAACTGAGGTCCTTTACTTCAGGTTCATCACAAATTTCAACACACAGTTCAATACACTCGCGGCGAGTTTTATATTCTTCTATATTATTTGATTTAGCGTTCAGTGAGTTGCGTGCGCGCGCGCCATACATAACACATCATATATTTTTATTTTAGGAGGGGAGCGGAAGCGGGAGAAAAAGTGTAATGTAGCTGGTGTAAAAAAATATAAATACAATCGGCGTATACACGAGAAAAGCAAAAAGTTGTGCAAACAGTGTTACAATAATTTTCTCTTAATTGCGGAAACTAAAATTCATAAAAGCAGTAAGTTCTTTTGGAATTATATAAAATCAAAAAGAACACATCTTCCCGATACACTGTTCTTGGGCAATACATCTACTTCCAACACTCGCGAAATCTGCGATTTGTTTAATAAATATTTTCACTCTATATTTGTGCTTAACGAAGAAAGTTCATTTACAAATAACGCCAACATTTCTAATGGTGTATTGAATTTGACTAGTATAAAAATAGAGAGTAGCAGAATTTTAAAATATTTAAAAAACTTAGACATAAAAAAGAACGCTGGCCCTGATGGTATACCTCCTATTTTTTTGGGAGAATGTTGTTATCATCTCTGTGAGCCCTTAACTATACTTTTTAGGTTGTCTTTGAGTTTGGGGGTGGTACCTAATATCAATGACGTAACATCTTGCCTTCATAAATCAAAATGTTTTCTTTACGCTGACAACAATAACATTTTTAAACAAATTCGTAGTACTGAAGACTGTTTGGATTTGCAGCTGGACCTTAACAGGCTTTCCCAATATTGTAAGGATAATCAGTTATATTTAAATGTCAATAAATGTAACGTTATTACATTCTCCAATAAAAAGCATACCATCCATTATGATTGAATTAAATAATAAAATAGTACAAAGGATATCAGTTGTGAAGGATATTGGTGTTTATTTGAACAGTAATCTTACTTACCGAGCCCATTTTCAATACATTTTGACAAAAAGTAATCGAATGTTGGGTTTTATTTTTAGAATGGCAAAGGAATTTAAGTTTTTAAGTACAAACAATTATTATTCATTTCGCTGGTAAGACCTATTCTTGAGTATTGCTCAACTGTGTGGAATCCATACTACGACAATCACAGTTATTCTATAGAAAAAAACCGTATTTATTAAATAAAATAAATTTCAACTGCCCTCGTCCAAATTCTCGTCGGAGAAACTGCCTCTTTTACTTGCCGCCACACAAAACTAATTATATGTTAAACTTATTTATTATTAGAACATGTAAATATTACAACAATAACTTATTGGATGTGGATATGTTTTCCTTGTCAAATTATAAATTTAGAAAAGCTGTGCGTATTTACTGCCGTGTTTATAATTAGGAACTCACTGTTACCTGTATCGTGAGTACACTTATAATCATATACTTATCATAATTATCATAATTATAACTATATACTTACCTGTATTGTGAGTACACAAATTTTGTTAGTTTTATAATATGTGGCAACTTTGCTGGTTTGTGTATTATGTTTAATATTATTATTTTATATTTGTAATTTGTAACCGTTTGTGCCTAAATAAAGCAAAAATAAAAAAAAAATAAAAATGAAAATCTTCTATTTTAATTAGGAGCTTTATGTATTGTGATTATCAATACAAATTAGTCTGAGGACTGCCCTCTTCTGTAACACAGTTATTAACTATATAATACTATATAATGCTACGTTCTATATAATACTACGTTCAATTTCTCTTTTTAAGTAAGCCTTGTTAAATATCAATTAAACACAACCGCCAATTATTATTTTGTCTTAATTAATGTATGATAGAATCCCTGGTCTTTGTCTTTTCTTTTGTTGTTACTCTGTTAAAGGTAAATTAATCCTTTAAAATTTTGTAGATAATGGATATCGGCAATCGATTTTCAAGTTTAACAGTTTTTAGAATATTAATCTTAACAGAAATCAACTTTTTGAAGCTTCTGTCAGATACTAAAACCTGCAGAACATGGGGTTCGTTTGATGGTGTCCATTACCTAAAGGATTCTGAAGGATAAATCGCCGTTAACATGGTAACAAGAAGCAGTACGTTGGAATAGCAAAATAAAGTCGATAGCATAGCAAAGTTTTTAGCCCTTCCAACCTAAGAATATTTGCTAATATAACAAAGCAATTTGTCGTTAGCACAAAACAAAATTTGTTGGAATAGCAAATGAGTTGGTTAGAAGGGAAAAATGAAAATGGATACAGATACAAAGTTGATTTGTTAATAGTACAAAACTATTGTCAGAACAGCAAATTCAGAGTAGAAGGGTAGGCCAAGTACATTGATAGAAAGACAAAATTATGTTGTTAAAATGACAACGTTTTCCAGTTACAACGACAATACTGCTATCACTTCAAAAACAAGAAATATTGTTTTACAACTATATTAAACGTTGTCAATAAATTTTGTTAAATTCACAATAGACACTGGATAATAAAAACATTGTTGCAGTGGCAGTTCACCTTAGACTCCTTAGACGGTTATGTGACGTTAAAGTTACTTTGTTACACCCAACAATATTATTTTCTCAGTGTTGCATCAGTGAAAGCGGGATACACGTCATTAAGCACGTCAATTGCACGCTCAGTTTTACTTGACCCGTGATAAAATAAATGTCAATTGGAAATGGTATATTTAATTTACTGTTACTTACCGATGAAATAAGATTTTGTCTCTTATTTGCTGTTTTTGTCACACTATCGAATAAAACAGGAAGCCACAGGAAGGACTCGGTGCGAATCGGAATCGGATTCGGTGCTGGTTAGGGGGCCGAATCCTATCTCTGATATATCCCGAGGATGCTTCGTTGAGAGGCGAAACACGTGTCGATTGGTGGTTTTTAGAGTTTGAGCGGAAAATAGCATGAGATTTTAGGAATTTATCACATACGATGGATTTCCGCAAAGTAAGACCTGAATCTATACAATATGTAAAATATATATAGTACATAAATACATACACATCATAGGCCAAAATACACATATATACGATATATTTCACACACCTCATAATTTAGTGTACACTCGGCTCTGGAGCGCTCGTGACTTAGCACAGGACCTGGCAAAATAACAGCACTCGGAGCATTTGCTCTAATGCACTTGCTTCGGTGTTATGCTGAGCCAGCACCTATTTTCTTGAATATGGTACACATCTCATCAGTGTTTTTAATGTGTAGATATTAGTCTTGTTTGGCATTGTTGTTCTCTCAATGTGTTATATTAGTCTGTTTCGTTTGGTTTGTTTTGTGAATTCTGTTAAGTCTGTGTAATTGTGTGTGTATCATTGTCTTGAATGAAGTTATTTGTATCATATTTTGTATTGTATTGTGTAATTATTACTAAACCGACACATATTTTAATTAAGTCATTAAACACGGTCATTTAGCCAACTACATGACAAAGAATTAAGATCGTACTGTATCACTTACTCGTACTCGTCTTAATTGGTTCAGAATTTTCATTCAAAATCATAAGAGCCTCTACATCTGAGTAGCCTAATTTTGAGCATGTAGTTTCAGTTGTTCAGTCTACCAGACATGTTTCTTGAAAGGATCGAAGTGAACTTGGGAGATACAATTATTTTCTAGCTTTGACCAAAAAAGAAACATAAAGCAATACAAAAGTATAGTATTCCTAACTTATTTTACAAATTTAAGAAAATGCTCAGGTCGTTTTCAGGATTACGTAACTAAACTGGCAAAAATATAGCCCTTATATTATACTATACATACATACATACGTATGTATATTTAGCTGATAAAATATCTTCTAGATATTTTATCTGTTTTCAGTGAACGAAATTGTATAACTGAGGAGTGCGTTTTCGAGGGACGGAAGATGTGAGTTGAATTTGGAGAGACGGGTAGCAGCCGGCAATATAGTGAACGGTGCTTTGACCGCATTGGTTATATCTAACTCAGCCAAAATGACCATACAAAATGCGGTGTTGGTTCCAACTTTATTGTAAGGTAGTGAAGCCTGGATATGTCTGAAATCGAGTGAAAGTATGATAAATGCAGCAGAAATGAGATCTCTTAGAAATATATGCAGTGTCGCCCTTGCGGACAAAACAAGCAATGAAGAGATACGCAGTATGACAGGGTTGCACGACAGTGTTATTTCAAAATTGAAGAAAGGAATTCTTAGATGTTTCGGGCACATAGAAAAAATGAGTGATGAAAGACTGACGAAGAAAATTTACAGAGCGAAAGCGAGTGGTAAAAGAAGCCAAGGAAGACCAAGGCTGACTCGTGAAGATCAAATAGCCAGAGTGTTAGCCGACGGAAATTTAAAAGTACTAGGCGAAAATGTGTGAGGAAGCGACAGAAATATGTAAGGACCGCAACGCTTGGCGTTCCGTCCTGTCTGACTCACCCGTTAGGGATACAGTGTGAAGATATGTACGTATGTATTTAGCTAAGGTACAGAATCCCAATTGATAACTCAAAATAAAAAATGAAAGACAAAGAATCAAATAATGGGTATTTGAGACCGATTTCAGTGTTTATTATTGTTTTTAAATTTAATGGTCATGTTTTGCTACAGAACCCTCAGTCAATGACCTAAGTTGTTTTTTCCCATTTTAGGACTTTATGCATAATTACAGCTTAGTAGGTCCAAGAATTTCGTTTTTGCGATATTTAATGGAACCCTGAAAACGGAACGCTAACAAGGATACATACGTAGGTAGTAGAGAATAAAAACGTTCCATTTCTTCAAACAATTGCTTTAATACAAAATCTGCAAAATACGTTCCGATTCACATTCAACTGGCTTTAATATTTTCCTCAGAATATGCGATGTCAAACACAAGTCTGGTCGCAGCTTATAACCCTGTGAGAGACATCAAAGTTGCCACCTGCCGTTTCTGCTTAACTGCTTTTTCAATTACTTCGACAAACATGATGTATGAAAATATGAAATTAGCTTCTATCAAATTTAGTAGATTCCTTATTTCACTTGTAAATATTTGGTGAAGTGAGAGTCTGATTTACGTCTAAAGGGCTCAGATCAACATTTATTAAATTAATGCATCGTGGAATCAGTTTTTATAAATCTTTATCATTATGATGACTTTGAAAATACTTTTGTAAAATAAGTTAAAACTGTAAACTCATCACGACTCACGCTGTATCCTCAACGCCGTAGTCGCAGTCTTTCCATACTTCTTTCGCCCCTCAAATCTCATTATTCTCCTTACACACTTTCGCCTTGGTATGCAAGTGCTTTTAACATTCCGGTCAGCTAATACTCTGGATATTTGATTTTCATAAGTAGTCAGCCTTGGTATTCCTTGACTTCTGTTACTATTCACTTTTGCTCTGTAGATTTTCTTCGTTAGTTTTTCATCACTCATTGTTTCTATATGACCGAACCGTCTAATCATTCCTTTCTTCATTTTACAATAACACTGCCGTACAACCCCGTCATACAGCATATTTCTTCGTTATTTATTCCGCTCCGTCCTCTCTGACTACCCCGTTAGTGATTCAGGGTGAGGACATGTATGTATATAATTTATTTATTAATTATAAAAAAATACATACATACGTTAATATTTACAAACTTAAAACTACAGATTATCTTAAATAATAGACTTCCTCAAAGTTGCAGAAAACTGTCATTGCTAAGGTGCCCAGCAGACTGGCAGCATTGCCTCTTTGAATAGCCAAACTGATTCGTTGGCGGAAAAAGCTGCCAGCCCGGCGGTCTCCGACCGGTCTCTTACAAATATCAGAAACCAGTCAATGGCTGCCCCAGGGACTCAAAGTTTCGACTGCAAAGAAAGAAAATATGAAACTATTTATTTATGGAACAAAGTTCTTCTCTTTGAACCGAACTGAAGTAGATTTGACGTTCAAAAATATCTTGTCCAAGTCCAATTCTAATCAATTTATTTAAGTAACCCATACTTGAATACAAGTCTAATCAATTTATTCAAGTAACCCATACTTGAATAAATTGATTAGACTTGGACTTTGAGGTTACAAGAAAAACAGTAGAAACGAAGTCAACTGCACTAGTTGTAAACTGTGTTGCAGTTGACAATGCCTACCTCCAGTTGCATTTTTTACATGTTCCCACAGTTCCCAGCAAAAAAATGCATTCTATGAAAGAAAATAATACATAAAAAACAAATAAAAATTTATGCGCGTGTACATGTGCACGTGTATCTGTAATAATGCGTGTATGCGTGTGTGGTTGAGTGTGTATAAGTGTCTATGTATGCATGCGCGTATCACTCTAATTTAGATACTAAGTTCTCAGTATCCTCGTACAACAATGTCACTAGCCAGTTAGATGTCACTTTTTTACAAAGATGGGAGGTCAACGCATAAATATTGAGCTTTTTATTGATTCAGTGTATAACATAGAGCGCAGATAGAAATAGCTTCGACTAGCAGAAGCAGTCCTCCTATTTTCGACATTACACACTGTCCAACCTATGCTTTATTAGACAGATATTAGGACACATGTATGTACTCATGTTAGCTCTGTAGATTTTCTGTGTCAGTCGTTCGCCACTCATTCATTCTTTGTGTTAACAATAACACATCTAAGCATGTCACATTGCGTATCTCTTCATTGCGTATTTTTTCCGTGAGGGTGACACCGGAGACATTTCTTAGAGATCACATTTCCTTCCCATTCATCTTACATTTAAACTTTCACTCGATTTTAGAATATTTTTAAATTATACATATTATGAATTTGCTGAAATATACTGAGAATGTTACAGCTTTTGGATTTAATTAGAAATACTGTCATGTAATACATTAATTCTTGTTAAACTAATTCTTGCTAATCTATACGTATATACATATAAATAAAATTTAAGTGTCTGTCAGTGATTTTGAAATTAAGCCTTTTTAATAATAATCTGATTACCCTGTTAGGAGTATAGCATGAACGTAATAATAAACGCGCCCAACAATACACAGCAATCAACTGATCTCGAATTGAGGCCCTATAAGAAGCAAACGACAACTACTAGGGGTGTCTCCCAGTATACCCAGACCAGGGATAATCTAGAAAAGTTCATTCCTAAAGTGACCAGATCGGAATCGAATCCAGAACCTTCCACGCTTGGGTATAAAACGTAAACCACTGTGTCATCGACCTTGATTTTCTAAGCTTACAATATGGTTATTTGCACGTAAATCCCAAAACGCTTTTTTAAAATGTTCGTGTATCTACCTGTTTGTTTGTCTAGGTTAATCTCAGAAACAGCTAAACTGATTTTCAGAGAACTTTCATTAGCAGGTAGAAAGCTTTTCAGTGAGTAACGTGGGCTACTTAGTATACCGATTTGAGAGGTGTAGATATACAGTTGCTCGTTCAATATAGACTTTTACACCACACACATGAAGAAACGGCACTTAATTGAATTTAAGAAAACGATCTTAATTGAATGAGACGGACACTTCACAAACGTAACAAATATATTTTTAAATCGCGCGATTTACGGACAATATTATATTATACAATTAGTACAGAGACAGGATTACAATAAAGACTATTAATTACAGTATTAACAATTATAGTTAAGGCAACGAATTGGACATTTTGACAGTAGGGATCTCAAATTTAAGTAATTACAAAACGTATGAATGTGATATTTAGTAACCTGATTCTTCATTTCATTGACATCATTTTACCAGTTGCGTTACACGGTTGGTTAACTTTTGTAACAAAAAAAATATCAAAGAAACCTCTTTTGATACAGAGATTTACATTTTTCGGACCAACGTAACTGATTTATGCTTCTAAATTTTCTGTGTAGATTATTCTAAACGCAATTTTCCAAATGCCAGTTGGATTTATTAAAATTAATTATAGTTTTTAATTTAAACGAAAATAACTGTTTTTTCTTATTTTTAGTAAGCTAGCGCGCTCACTTTCGTATAGTGCCGAAGAACTACCTTAGATTACATTATTGTTAACAATGATATTATAATACAAAAGAGGTAGATAGATTACCTCAGTACTAATCCAAGTAAAATATTGTCCCAGTTACAATGTTACAAAGAGAGACAAATATATATTGCACTGTGTCGCTATGCAATGTAAAACATAATTGTATTTCAAACTAACAAATCACATAGCTCTCTAAATTATTGTGATTGGTCAATTTCAATTTCTTACTACATTTTAAGCGAGTCCGTGACTAATTCATAGACTATTAGTAATTAATTCTACAGAACAGACATATAAAAAAAATATGATTGATATCTAATGGGATTAGACATTAAAAATGAAGTTTGCTTGTTTTCGAATTTCGTTTTTCTTGAATCATGTACATGAGAACATATTTATTTAAAAAGATCGCAAACATTTTTTAATTATAAATTTGAAAATGATGAATTATATATTATTGCTTTTAATAAATGTAAACGATGATTAAAACTGGGTGGCTGCGTCATCACATGATCGTGTATATTACAAAAATCGTTTTTATTATTAAAAGATTTTAGAATTTTGAATGCGGAATAGGCATTGCATGACATTGTTGCTTCTGTAACATTACTTTTCATATTCTTTGACCAAGTCCGGGTTGGCTAATTAGCAAAGTTTTGGGGGTGCCACTTTTCGAGTGCATGTAACCTATCTACGTCTTTTGTATTATAACATCATTGATTGTTAAGCATTGCGTCGCCTCTAGCAAATGCAAAAAGAACGTTACTATATAAACATTTGTACTTTCGCGTTGCATTATAAAATGTCTAAAACGGGAAATTAACGCGATTACCTTATATTTTGGCTTTACGATTAGACCAAGTTGCATCGGCTTCCGTCTCAAGCAAACTTTATTTTGGATTGATGTTTCGAGCGAGTTCCATCAGCCGTCACGGTGGTCTCGAGCAAACTTGAGTTGGCTTGAGAACACGGCCGATGCAACTCGGTCAAAACGTCTCGTTTTAGAATATGTACTATGTTGATGGGACACGACTTAACCTCCTCGATCGTAATAATATTGGCGCGAGGTGTACGCATTTAAAAAAATGTAGTGACGGTAGGTGTAAAATAGAATATATGTATAAACTGATTGTTCGTAATTAAAGCTAAATGTTCTTCTAGGATGTTGACTTGGATGGAAACGTAGGATGACGAGATATATTTAAAAGACGTGCTTTCTCTAGCTCGTTTATTTCTCCACTGACTTATTTTTTGACATTCAAAAATACTATGTTGTTATGAAAGTAGCAACACCTTCAAAAAAACTGTGCTGCCATTTGTTAACGATTATGATTAGAACGATTAATCGAAATTATTGACAATAGCTAACAGTAAATTACATGACATTTAATTTTATTTTTAATATATAGATTTTATATTTGTGAATGTCTGTGTGTATTCGTAAATAGTAAATATTTTAATAATGTAAAGTAGGGTGTAGGTATGTATGTAGGTATGCAGTTTGATAAGTATGTTATGCAGCCTACGCCGGAAAATACCAAACTAAGCGCTGGTGAAACCACAAGGCACGGCTAGTTAATTATAATTAAAAATGTTCTGTCAGCCATCGTCAGCAATTTGAAGTTTCGCCCTTCGTTATTTGGTGCTGTCATCGCTAACCCAATGAAAATAATAAAATAATAACAGAGAATGTTTGGCGAGATTTTATGGGAAATATGGATATGGACAGGCGCTTATTTTAAATATACCTATGCAAATTGTTTCTAGTAGATATCGTGATGTAAAATTGACGTGATTTTGCGTCTCAAGTATCGGCGCTGTAGCGCAATATGTGGTATTGATAGAATAAATCCTTCCTTAGTAATGTGATGTTGAAAATTTTTTAGTGCCTTAGTCTACCTCAGAGGATCCTTATGAGAGATTGCCTCAATATATTTATCGGCAGAAACTCCAAGAAACATTAAAATTTATTGTGCCAACATTGCAATAATACGAATAATATACCTATTTAATACTGAAGACATCGGCTGTATGGGCATCGATACCTTCGCCTTCCCTCTCAAGGGAGATCGTACGAACAACAAAGAATTGCAATTACTTCATCGTATTTACCCGCGTACGCAGATGAAAATATTTTCAAGTTCTTGTTAAATATGCAGTTAGAATTTTGTTTTGTTATAATATATTGTGATATTCATACGCGCTTATAAGTACAGTGTGAATTTATGCATGAATTTTTTACTACTGCAGTTTAATAGGTTTCAATACTGTCTAGACCTACGAATAAAAGGCTAAAAGGTTCACTTGAGGCCACCTTAAAATTAAATAAAAAATTAATCCACCTTCAAAAAAAAAACACTGAAAACTATAAAATAACTATCCTTTACTAATCAAACCTCAAGTACAATTAAAATAACTTTATAAATACGATACACATACCTATATAATTAAATTGGACAGTTACTGAAGTCGGTGCCAAGCCCACCAAACTAATAGACTATATGTCGTTGCACATTGATTTGGCACCGACTTCAATAACTGTCAAATTAAATTATGTAGGTATGTGTATCGTATTTATAAAGTTATTTTAATTGTACTTGAGTTTTGATTAGTAAAGGATAGTTATTTTATACTTTTCAGTGTTTTTTTTGGAGGCGGTTTAATTTTTTCTAATAAATTTTTTTCATTTCTCCCTTTTGAGTGGTCTTGACCTAAATAAATATCTAGGGCAGGTCTGCAATTAACTTCATTCTAATTCCGGAGCGCAACGATATACAAGAGAATCGTCAATATACATAAAGGTTATAACCAGGTCGTGTTATCTAGTGTATCTTCGAAGTCCAAGCTCCAATATCGGTGAAATTTAAATGGGACCATCTCTGAAGTATTACCTACCAAAAGAAAAAAGAATTTTCGAAATCGGTTTATAAATGACAGAGTTATGAGGTAACAAACATACAAAAAAAAAACAAAAAAAGCAACACAGACGAATTGAGAACCTCCTTCTTTTTTTGAAGTCGGTTAAAAAATCAATTTAATTTAAAAGATCGAACATAAAACAAGTGAATGTTTTCAAATGCCTTAAAATTTACATTTTTATTGCTTATCTTTTTTTATTCATACGCGTCGATAAGTTCGTAAATAAATGTAAATCTTTCTGGCGCTGGGAACACAGAATTCTGCGTATTACTTCTATCAAAACTTTGATAACTATCGACAGAATAAATTTTCTTGTCACGTTTTTTATCTCATTTCTAGGTACATGCCCTATTTATTTTTTATCCAATTTCTAGGTACGAGTTTATTTATTTTTCAAATTTCTTGTTTTTAATGCTTTTCTACTAGACCAGCGAAAATCAGTTACACGTATTTAGAGAAAGCTTAGGTACACGTATATAGCGAAATCTTAAACACTATTACTATGAATAGATCTTCATTGTAATATAAATCCTTATGACACGCAGTATAGACATATGTATGGTTCGGACACATAGATAGAATGGGTTATGAAAGATTGACGAAGAAAACCTACAGAGCGAATGTGCTGCTACCACTCAGCAGAAGCCAAGAAAGATCAAGGCTCACTTACGAAGATCAAATAGGAAATGATAAACGCACTCGCATATTTATGCGATAGTATGTAAGGAGAATGATGAGATTTGAGGAAGCGAAAAATGTAAGGACAGCGTTGCTTGGTGATCCGTCATGTCTGTCTACTGCGTTAAGGATACAGCGAGAGGGTATGTATGTATGTTGAGATGTGTAATTATATTTAGTCAAGCCAGATTTTACGTAAATTCCACACCCTTTCGTAAAATTAATATTTAGAGAACTTTAAGAGACAGGTGTCATAGTTCTTCAAATCTAACCTACATATTAACTGAAAATGTGATGGCATTGGCTAACAGAGAAATCTGTCGTTCTTAGGATATTTCATACATACATACATACACGATTTAGAATAAATTGAAGTAGTAATGAAAACAACAACAATAATTGTGGGGACACAGCCGAGCTAAGCAAAAATGCAACGTATCGTCCGCTCGCCCCGCAGTCGCCGCCCGAGTGTGGTATAGAATAGATTGATACTGTATTTACATTTATTTCTCGGAATTAATAAATCGTTTAAGTAAAATAATGCTTGGACTCAATTACTCTAATAGTGAATATCCCAACAATAATTATTCATGATTGCTATAATTTTTTATTTGCTACACTATTACCAATTCTCTGTTATGGGTTATGTTCATCCAATAATGGATGGTTTAGAAAGTGTAGTTCAAAAATAACGTAATTAAGTCCCAGTCAGTATCAGTCAAGATGAGTCACTTGTAATAAATAAATAAATTTATACTAATATTATAAAGAGATATTCTTTGTTTGTTTGTATGTAATGGATAAACTCAAAACTTACGCAACCAATTTCAAAAATTCTTTCACCTATAAAAAGCTATATTATCAGCGAGTAACACGGGCTGTATTTCATTTTCAAAAAAAATTATACCAATCCGAAGCCGGAGTAGATCGCTAGTATAAAATACTTTGTGGTAGATGGAAATCGAACAGACAGATAAACGTTTCAGTAACCATGAGGATCTCGTTTTTCCTTTGAGTTACGAACCTTTAAAATGTGAAAATGTTGTACCGTTTTGTCACAATCGGAATCGAAACCGATGAATAAATTAAACAGAAATCCGGAGAATGTCGATCGAAGTGATTGTCCGTTCAATTAGCCTAAAAACGGAGCTCTTACGATGAAATTTTGTTACAGAAAGTGCTTGAAGCGTTATTTCCGTGACGAATGACACTTTAAATTTACATAGTTAAAACATTAAATTTTGTTATTTTGTTATTTCGATGACATCGTCAACCTTAGAGAGTAAATTTGTCATTTCAACGAACACGATTTCTCGTTTTGTCTTCATAGCATTGGCGAGTGCTCGTCGTCAGTGTTTCATTGCTTAATTTGTAATTGACCTTTGACACCAAGGTTCAACTTATCAACTCACCGTTTTATTTATTTAATTGTGAAATTCGACAGTTCGCTACATTGAGTAGTCAGAAACTTGATCAGAAAGGGTTAGAAACAAATTATTTAAATTATTCATTAGTCGGTTCTATCTGTGAAATTGGAATGGATTGGACTGAACTTAAAGAGATTGTCAGTCTTTTTGAAATCAGTTGGATTGGAAAAGGCTGGAGACTATTGATGTAAATTTTAACTAGTTAACTAGTAGGTATTAGACGTAGATAACACTGCGCCACGCCGCGCAATTGTGTCAATTCTGTTCACTGTGCCGGATGTGTCGACGCACTTATTCCAAATGTATTAGCACATAACTCACTTATGCGCATAACGTTGCCTGCGCCAAAAGTCAGCGGGCGCCGCATGCAGTTGGCGCGCGCTTTGCCATTCATTCGGTGCCTACTCGGCACGAAATATTTAGCTGCGTCACAGCACAATTTTGAGTTCACTGAAAGCGCCGGGGTAGTGAGATAGTGAGATGCGCCAGAGTTACTGAGTTGGCACATGGTTTTTTTCTGAGTTACCCCTGCCTATTGGTATCAAAAAAGAGATAGGTGTAGTAGAGCCATTCTGCATCGTGGCACGAATTGCGCCGGCTCGCCCGGAGAAATACCACCCTCTCACAGAATATCGGCGTGAAATAACTGCGTCTATTGCTGTTGTGTTTCGTGTGGTGAGTGAGACTTCCGGTGGTCCATTTCTCCCCTCCCTTTCCTTTCCTTAAAGACCGACAATGCACTCTTGATTCCCCGGACATTGCAGGTGTCCATGGGCAGCGATGATCACTTTCCATCAGGTTCCTCGCTTGCTCATTTGCTCTCTTTTTTTATAAATAAAAAAAATATTGTGTACTTTAACTATACTACCTAAAAATACTGCATTTTGTTAGTTGTTTTGTTAGGAACATACTATTGTTTGTATTGTCTGTCGATACCAAGAGATGGCGCTAGTTGTCGCGTCGCGCTGTTTAGTCAATGTTTCTTTTTGGAATGGGTGTATTTTAGTCTGTAAATTGATGTTGTAATAGAGAAGTCTAAATAAGGCATCGGTCGCTTTGTGATAAGAAAAAGGGAAAATTTTTGGAATATTGGTTGTAAATCTCAATTATCTCATTTGTTTTAAAGCTAAAATAATGTCTGTCGTGTTATTGGGTGTTCGCCGACTGAAATTAGCAGTTGATTGTATTTTATTACATTGTTACTTAATAATTCGAAAATGGTAGACCAAAAGGTTAGGTAGATGAGAAGTGTATATCTTCCGTTCCGTGGCTTTACGGCGCCGGAAGCCACCTCCGACTTCCACCATCCTGAAGGCTAACGAAAATTAAAGATATTTAGCCTCTCTTATTTGTATAATATTGTTGATCAGCGCCGCGTATCGCGGTCGATGTCGGCACAGTTCCCGGCACGTTTGCTACCCTGTCGAAAATTATAAAGGGCCCAGCACGCGCAGTATTCGTGTCTGGAGCTGTACCGCACACATTTTTATGACCTATGTCAAATCTATTCGTCTGTTTGTCAACCCTGCCACCTTCGTATAGCCATAATTAAAGATCAAATTTGGTGTAGTAGTTACACAAACATAGGGCTCATGATTCGAAAAAATTATAATATGTTTAGAAAATTATTTTTTTAGATCTTTGTCTCATTAAAGTGAAGTGTACTTCGCAAAACCATTTATCATTTTCTTCATAGAGTGGGTCTCGTTAAATATTATCTTAAGATGCGTCAATCAATAATACCCATTTTGGACATTTTCACTTTAACCCTTTAATCACAAATCATTGTCTTTCATAATTATCAAAGTGTCCTCCTTTTCGCCTTCAAAACTCATTATACTCAGTTGTAAAAATTCTGAAATATTTCTGAATGTAGCATTTAGTTAGTACTTCCAACTGGAATTATAACAAAGATTGTAGGAAAAATGCTTTCCGAATAGATAAACAATTTTTCGGAAAAATGTAAGTAGCATTATTTATAAGGACCAATGTTCTGTTTATCCTGAATGTGTTTTCAAAAATATTTTCAATTAGCGACCCGCACCAGCTTCACATAAGTAGAAATTTTTTTGAAAATTAAATACAGTCCATGTTAATCGCTGATAATGTAGCTTTCTATAGGTGAAAGAATTTTTGTAATCAGTTGATTAGTTTTTGGGTTTATCCATTACATACGAACAAAGTTTACCTCTTTGTAATATTAGTATAGGGTATAGATGATCAGACACAGTTTTGTTAAGTATATAAGTTTTTAACAAAAAACTGGTCAAGTTGTGCCGTATTATGCAATTAGTGTTCCGTATTCTAAGTTCTTAAAAATTAAACGCAAAATATAATTCATTTTAAAACTTTCTGTTCATGTAAAAAAAATGTTATTCTTACTGTCATCCTAACAATGACTTTTTCCTGTGATTTAAAAGATTTATTTTAAAAAATATTAAAAATAAATTATGCAGTTAATGGTTAACATAATAAATGTATTGTGGAAACTATGATTTTTATAGTGCATACAAATAAAGCCAGATTCTTTACAAAAAGGGGTTTAATTTGATCACTCTAAATAATATTTATTTTTAACTTGCTAATAAGTCTAAAGCTAACCGTCGGTGTAAAGACTCAATTTTTGAAATTCACGCGTTTATTTGTGACACTAAAGTTGCCTCTTGACACTTGGATATAGACATACTGAAAATATGATGTGGTTGTTGTTTTGGGACATTTTAATATTGTTCATTTGTAACTATTCACATTCTTACATATGCACATATTCACGTAGAATTCCATGCACAGCACACAGTGACACGTAACACAACCAATCTTTATTAAATACACACATACACTAGCACACGTGTAAATTTACACACGTATACACATACAAACACAAATATACGCATTCACAATGTACACTCGAACGCACAATAACGGAAATATATAGTAAGATTAACACTTCTTAAACTAATGTAGACGAAATCGGGAAGTGCTCTAGTACCCCATGATACAGGGTATCCTAGTGTGAGGACTAGAGCAATAGGTACTCAATTTTATGTTGTGTATTTTTTTCCTTTTCATTTACATGAAATTTTCATTGTAAAAGTTACATAAGTTTTTTGTTAAAAAAGTATTGTGTGAAATGAATAATTAAAAAAGGTAAAAGGTTAGTGGTAAAAGAAGCCAAGGAAGACCAAGGCTGACTTATGAAGATCGAATAGCTAGAGTGTTAGCCGACGGAAAAGTCAAAAGCATTCGCATACTTAGGTGAAAATGTGTGAGGAGAATGATGAGATTTGAGGAAGCGAAAAAAGTATGTAAGGTCCGCCACGCTTGGCGCACCGTCCTTTCTGACTACCCCTCGTTAGGGATACAGCGTGAAGATATGTATGTATGTAAAAAAGGTACTCACCACTTACCGTAATTGTCCCAAAGGGTCTCTTATATATTATACATCGAAACGACTCAAACACGTGTTTCTTTTTCAAATATTACAACCGAACCCTAAAAATAATGTTCGTTAGAGTAACGATTTATTGTAATGGTCGTGTTGATAGAAATATTTATATTGATGGGGCATGTATATGGGGTGGTAGAATTATTGCGTGTAAATTGCCTCTTTCATCTCCATACACGAGATGTAATTAAAAGCGAGATACCTCGGCTTATAACGTTATATATTATTTTGATATTATCATATTATGTGCATCATATATATATTTATTAATGTGTACGGTACATAATATTTTTATAGATGAGGTTTTTGATGATGTTTAGTTACGTAGGTACTTTTATAATTGTGAGTGAAAGATCTAACTGGCCAGAATCTTATTATTGGACATGAATTTAGAATTGCATACATACATATATATCTTCACGCTGTATCCCTAACGGGGTAGTTAGAGAGGACGGAGCGCCAAACTTCGCGATTCTTACATATTTTTTTCGCTTCCTCAAATCTCATCATTCTCCTCACATATTTTCGCCTAGGTATGCGAGTGCTTTTAAAATTACCGTTGGCTAACGCTCTAACTATTTGATCTTCATGAGTCAGCCTTGATCTTCATTGGCTTCTTTTACCACTCGCTTTCGCTGTGTAAATTTCATCAGTCTTTCATCACTCATTCTTTCTATGTACCCGAACTATCTAAGCATTCCTTTCTTCATTTTTACAATAACACTGTTGCATAGCAAATAAATGAAATAAAAAATAAAAAACTTTATCATTCTTGATTTTTGGTAATTACTGTGTTAGTTGTTTCATGACCGAAATCTAATGAAGACAAGAAAAATTTACTTTAAGAGAACATAAAAACAAATGGGGACAGCTTTAATGAAGTTCTCATGTCAGTGTAAAATAATTCATATCAAAAGAATAATAATCAATATGAATACTTGATAGCTAAATAAATTCATGTATTTTTAATTTTTTAGTTATATACATACATAGGTATCTTCACGCTGTATCCCTAATGGGGTAGTCAGAGAGGACAGAGCGTCAAGCGTCGCGGTCTCCTCAGATATTTTTGCCTAAGTATGCGAGCGCTTTTGACATTTCCGTAAGTTAATATTTTTTAGTTACGTGAAGCAAAAAACGAAAAGTGTAAATGTCCAATATTAGGTTTCGATATGGAGTGGTGGATACGTCTCTCTACCAAACAACTCAGTAATTACGTATTTTGTCTAATGACAAAAAATATGTTAAGATAAAAAAATCTTTATGTTTCTGTTAATTTCTAGGGTTCTGTTATGCCTCAACTATGAAGGCCTTAGTGCTGTCCTGACCATTCAACAGCTGACGTCATCATTTTAGCTCTTATCATCCTTTCTTTCTGATGGAACCTAAACTAAACGGTTGCCAATATATTCAAATAATACATACATACATACATATCTTCACGCTGTATCCCTAACGGGGTAGTCAGAGAAAATAATAAATAATAAAAAAAAATTAATAGTAATAAATAATATAAAAAAAAAAAATATAAATAATATCACTTGTATATTGTGAAACTATGTCTACCTATTTCGCGGGCGTACAACAGCTTTTTTTAAAAATACATTTTTCGGAGCCCGCATAACAGTCCTATATTTGGAATGGCAAAAATTTAACTTTTATAGGTTACGTCAAGATCGTCTGTATTTCTGTGATTCACAGCGATTTATTCCATTACTTTTACGCTTGTTGAGCAGAATTTGGAACAGAGATGTAATTTCATAATCCAAAATCATAAATGAGAAAGAAATGGAATAAGTAATTAAATGGACACATTTTATAAGTCCATTAATTTATTGAATTTATTTTCGCTTTGTCCGGAATTACTGCAGAACTCTAAATAATGAGGTCCAACACGTTCTTGGCCGTTTTTTTAAAAAGCGTGTATTCGATTTCCTGTAATTATGGTCATCGACATAACATCTATATTATTGGAAACGAATGAGGAAGACATTACAACGTAGTGCGACCTTTAATAGAACTGCCACCCCGGAAATAAAGTGAGTTGCTACAATTTCCTTGTGCACTTAAAGATAAGTAGACACGAGGGGCTGCAAAAGGAAAACATCCGAATTGCACCCGCGGAAATGGCTGAAGAGAACACCTGTTTAAAAACAAAGATACACTGAGATGACTTCGTATACACTAACTTAGGATGACAGCAATAATTATATTGGAAAAAAAAAATGTGGAGTAGTTTCTTGTAGCTTACGACTATTTTATAGCTAATATATTTTTTCAAATAAGTATACTTTAATAACAGTTTATTGTGTATTAATATTATTTAATAGTAATTTATAGCTTTTTTGATGCTCTTTCTACTAATTTAGTAGTGCTTTTAAAAACATACATACATATTTTCACACTGTATCCCTAACGCGGTAGTCAGAGAGGACGGAGCGCCAAGCATCCGGTTCTTACATACTTCTTTCGCCTCCTCAAATCTCATCATTCTCCTCACGCGTTTTTGCTTAGGTATGTGAGTGCTTTTAACAATACCGTCGGCAAACCTTGACTATTTAATCTTCACTAGGCAGCCTTGGTCCTCATTCTAGATCGCTAGATTTTCTTCGTCAGTCTTTGATCTGTAGGTGATCCCAGAGCCCCTCGAGAACGCGCTGAAGATATTCATTGCAGGAGTTTTAATGTAAAGCCTCACATAAATCAGTCCATCCCCCAAAGGGCTGGATACTTGTATGCAGATTTCTCTTAGGTCACCAAATAAAAAAAAAAGTATGCGGATTAAACTTCAAGGTGTTAGTCTCATTTAGAAGAAAATTGACTGACATTCGGATAAACGGACGCGGGGGCATACGAGCGATCTTATACGGGTTCTTTTTTTCCTTCTGAAGTATGAAACCCTAAAAAGAAGTCCCTTCCGTTGGCAATCTCGTTTACTCTTCTATTTGTCTGTATTTTCCCTTTTAAGTCAAAGCTGCCACTTTATCGCATTGTTACCGGAAAATTGGAAGGAAAGGTCGGGACCCAATAAATCTTAAACCGTCACAGGATTCCATTATATTTTTAAACATGAGATCAAATCGTTTGATGTATGCAGAGACGAGTATATTCTCATTAGAAGTTTTGTAATGGGCATAACTTTTGAGCTATTATTTATCTATGTGTAAATAAAATTGAATTGTCCGTCTGTGATTTCGAAATGAAAATTTTTTTTAAGCTTATATGGTAATTTGTACATAGCCGAAACACGTGCATGCTTTTTTTATTTTTGTCGGTCTGTCTGTTTGTTTGCCTTTGGTAATCTCCTTAACGGCTGAACTGACTTCGACATAGCTTTCACTGTTCGGCTAAGGACTTTTCTGAGATAAATTTCAAATTAATTCGTTAATTTCAAATTTAACGTGAGTGAAACCGCAAGCTCAGCTAATAAATATATCCATTTAAATATGTATAAATTTCTATATTTAGTCATAATATGTACCATATCTACTGAAAAAAGAAACATATTATCAGCGACAAAATTTATTTCAAACTACAACTTATTGTACATAGAAATATTTAATAGTTTCGATTATAAAATGACTATTTCCAACTTCAATCAGCTGCACTTTAAAATTATAGTACATACACGCACACATACATATATTTACGCTGTATCCCCAACGGGGTAGTCAGAGAGGACGGAGCGCCAAGCGTCGCGATCCTTACATATTTCTTTCGCCTCCTCGTATCTCATCAATCTCCTCACACATTTTCGTCTAGGTATGGGAGTCTTGACATTTCCGTTAACTTATACGTAAACGTTAAGTCATAATAAAAATACATAAACAGTTTCATTAATTTCAACCATTAACTATTTTAAAATTTAAAACTAGAAGATGTCTTATTAACAAAATCATATTAAACTTTTAAAAAAGCAACATACATATTATAGAGTCGTATGTTAATGCTATGAATCATTATTTCTTATTGTTTCAATTTTTTTTACAGCTTACAATTATTTTCCTCATTACATTTTTCAAGTTTGTATATTTTTAATGAGCGGTAACATTTTATTGTAGTGGATTATGTTTCATAGCGATAAATAGCATTTCTCTTGTTATTCTTGTAAATTATGAAGTGTTTTTAAATATGTCGCTAAAAAAAGATTTGGTTCGTGTCTCGTACCTACTTTAAAAGTAAAGCAACTAAAATCTAAGCTACTAAAATAAGCCAGCTCTCCTGTAAATATAGCACGCACTGACAGGAAATATACCGAATGATCGCCATTTCGCTTGAAAATAGCGCAAAAACCAACAATGCTTGCGGCTTTGATGGAGGCCGGCGTAATATATTGGTTACATTTTTAAAGTTTATTCTCTTATTATGTGTATGAATATTCTTTTTCTTACGGTTCAAATTTTTGTGGCCGGAAAATTGTGAAATTAAATTCGGAAACTTGGAGGTCCGGGATTTCTTTAACAATGTTCGTAAACTTTCCCAGAAACACGAGAACGAAACAAAGTCATATTGGGATTCGGGCAAAATTTATGCCCGTAATAAAAGTAGGTAGGAAAACCGTTTCGAGCAAATTGGGGAAGCGGCAACGAACTGAAGAATGAAATCCGTGAAAAAATAGTGCATTGCTTTCATTCTTAAAAGCAATTTGTGAACAATTTTATTCTGAGTAATATACTGCGGGGCGTTTGTAGCTTAGTGCTACGGCACAGTGCTACAATATAATGATACGGCACAGTGCTACGGGACAGTGCTACATCACAATAACACGGCGCAGTGCTACGACACAGTTACACAATTTAGTGCTACGGCAAATAACTACGTCACAATGCTCAATGCTTACGTCAAACACAGTCTATACTCGTTAATATACATAGACTCAGGTGTATCGTGGAAATTCATAGCTCAAAATACATAATTATAAATTAATTACCTACTACGGAATAGTGCTACGGCTTAATGCTACATCACAGTATTATCTCATCTTGAGAATAAAATTGATCGAATTCAAAATTTTAAGACTTTGTCTTCGCAAGTTACGATAATGGATTCATATAAATTAATAAAATATATTTTTTACAAATACATGCGTAAGTCAAACTATATTTGGATAGTAGGTATTTTTAAGTTAACTATTTGAACTCAAAGTACGGAAATTTTGAATTAGGCCAGTTTCAAACTCAATGTCTAATCAATTCAGTTAAGTAAACTCAATTACAAAGTAAAACTCTAATAATAATTAGATGGCCGTAGCCTTAGTCAAAGAGACCGGCCTATACCGTATCTGATGCAAACGTGCCCATAACGGTCGCAGCATTGCCTTTTTGTCTTGCAAGCGATATATTATGTTGCACCAGGTACGACTAAGAACGGGGATCCGAGCCATTCTTCCTCAGTCACAGCCCCAACTCCCATACAAAAACCTTGGCCTCCATACTTCACACTCCACTAACCTCTACGGAGAAAGGTACAAAAATATACATTTGTATAATATATATTTGTATTACAAGGTGATTCTAAACGTCGAATCTGCTTAATTTTTTAATTGAATTGAGAATGAAACTTGTAAAACACGTTACAAGTTTCATTCTCAAGCTGCGATAAGTATAATATTACCTACATAATTAAATAATACTGCGATATATTATGGTAATCCAGCATAGTACTACGGCAGAGTGCTACAGCGGATGATAAACATAATATCATCGTCCTTACTGCAATTATAGCTGCAGTTATAGTATGCAAATCGAAAGAGATTTTTTTTGCCAGTTTACTATTGACCTATTCATTCTCAAGGATAAAAAAAAATTAATTATAGTAATGAAACTTTGCAGTACGGTTTAAAATAAAATTATCGAAGTAGATATATTAAAAAAATACTTAAACATTACCTTCAATACTTTACACGAAATGTTGCATATACGCAACTTTGGGAATACCAGTGAACAAAATGTAAGTTAAGGTGTATGGAATGGTTGGAAACTATACGCATGTAAGTGTACTTGACATTTCTTGCCGTACATTGCCGTACTTCGACACTATCGGCATCTTCTTCTAGATCTATTTTCTTCTTCTGCGATTATATGTCCAACATTATCGAATATTATTTCCATCGGCAGTGCCTTCTTGAATGGGCGTCCTTGGCTTGGCTTTTAAGTATTTTGTTATCCGTATCACTTGATGTACCTTCACTATCCTGAATATTTGTTTCCTCAATTGTCATGAGTGTGGCTGCTACATAGGATTTGAATTCTATGTGGGTCATCTGTTCATTTGCTAAATTGTATATTTTCCACGAATTCACTGCACTGCTAATCAAATGTATGAAAAGTGGCCACCACCATTTTTTTCTCTCACTCGAATCCTATAATTTTCAATTCCATTTTCGTTGAGATCTACACTTCCCATGTGCTTACTCTGCAATAACTCAAGTTGATGAATATTTGACGTCTTCTTTTCTTTTCTATTTCTATTCTGGCATAATTAGTGGCTACTATGACTACAGAATTATCATTCCATCTCACTAAAAGGATTCTCCAAGCCATAATAAAACACAAATATCAATAGTTTTTGTTTACTTTAAAAAAATAGTAACGGCTTACTACACAGTACACTCTTGTTAGAAATAACTAAATATGAAGAATAATGAGTAATACACAAAAGTACTTCAGTGTAACGACTTATTACTAATAAATACAACTTGAAAACAGTTCAGCGATTAATGTAAACTCGAGTACTCCAAACGTTGCGTAAACGCAACATTATTAGTAAGGTAAATATAAACTAATGTGTATACATTACAAAGTGGTTTTGTTATTAGGATCCATACATTATAACAAAATTATTTTTTTGAATAAAGAGAAATAAATGCATTTTACTATATTTTTTATTGCATTATTAAGTAGAAGGAGTAAAAATTGCGATTTTCTGCAGTATTTAGACGATATTGGTAATAAGAATAATGTGATTAAATAAAAAAACATTTCAGGGATACTTTACTTCTAAATAATAGATATAGTATGAGTGACCTTAGTAATTTATCAGTAAAAAAATATAAAACGTAAAATGTTGCGTTTACGCAACGATGGGGATGAATCGGTTAATTCCGTTCCACGCAGTTCTCATTTTGTTATCAGATTTTCGGAGTCCGTCACGAAAATGGGTTAAACTGATAGATTTCGCTACGTCTGCCTGGTTGGTTATACATTACTGTCAATTTGATTAGTCATTTTTACACTTGCTGAGCCATTTGGCACAAAAGTATAAGTTAGTAACACTACACTATGGATGAACAAAATTTCGCAGCCTGAGTTAATATCAAATGTTCTCTTTCTGCGAATATTGTCGAAACAGACGTAGAATTTCGTCGCATCATTACACTTAACTGGGCATGTGCCCACTTATTACATTTTCCATTTGGTGTGGATAAACCGACTTCACAAAAGAATGTTGCCTTTTGTTATTAGGAATCGTTAGTGAGATGTACACAGTCACCGTCTCTGTTACCGTCTCTTATTTAATAGTTATATAAGCATTTTTTTCATTTCATTTTTTATGCAATAACAAAAAAGATAATTCAATTATGATCGCACCTTTAGAATAAAACTGACCTCAGTAAAAATTGTGAGATTTTGTGTTGGCAAGTTACGACAATGAAATTTACTAATATTATAAAATCTATTTTTCACAATTGCATGTTTAAATATTCTTACGGTATGTATCTAACGGCGCGGATAGATAATTGATACTATATCTGGATAGCATGTAGGTTAAGTTTCTTATTACAGCTCAGAATTCTGAAATTTTTAACCAGGTCAAATAGCCAGTGTTAGCCTACGGAAATGTTGAAAGCACTCGCATAGCTAGACGAAAATGTGTAAGGAGAATGACGAGATTTGAGGAAGCGAAAGAAGTATGTAAGGACCGTGACACTTGGTGCTCCGTCCTCCCTGACTACCCTGTTGGGGATACAGCGTGAAGATATATATGTATGTACATATGTATAAAAGATAATTTTAAAAACGACAAGAAAAGTTATGTTTTTCAATTCTCATCAATCAACTGTCCATCAACTCTTCCTGTCAGCTCTACTAACTCTCTATTAAAATAATTCCACATATGTATTTTTAATAATTGTCTTCCTACTCAAACATATTATTATTATCAGAAACACCGATAACAAAAACATTGTATTCTTTGGTTCTTATATATGTCAACGAAAATATGTAAGAGTAAAATGTGATCT
The DNA here is from genome assembly GCA_907165235.1 of Zeuzera pyrina. Classification (NCBI taxonomy): domain Eukaryota; kingdom Metazoa; phylum Arthropoda; class Insecta; order Lepidoptera; family Cossidae; genus Zeuzera; species Zeuzera pyrina. The sequence continues at coordinate 24,034,086 of OU015627.1, forward strand.
AACGATTATTAAAATTAATATATTTCAAAATTAAAAGACAAATAAAATGATCGAAATAAGTTTCAAGTTCAAATTGCATTAAAAATTAATAAAAAATAAATAATAATAAATACTCTTACTGTATATAATTAATATTTTAATGTAGGATATTAATTCTCACAAAACAACTACGCGGCTCGCTATATACATTAAATAAGATTAGACTACCTCCATCAGATCTGTCTGCATGTGGTAACGGCTAGGGCTATTCGCTTATTTTTTTAGGTGCGAGAAGAGAAAAATCCCAATGCTCAGTCAGACTTTACGCTGACTGAGTAGCCGTACTATAGGTAATAAATAGTGGTGTACTATATTTCGGGTCTGTGTTCTATATACTATTGAAGAATTATATAGTGCGCAAAAATACTATATTTCTGTGATCAACTTTTATTTTGCAACATCGACACTAATAACAAACAAATTCCTCAATTTTTTTTTATGAAAACACTTTAAGATTACTTTTCCAGTTTCGGCTGATGCGATGTCCAATGTGCGTGTAACCGAAAGCGTCTCTGTCTTGAAATGAGCTTTTATTTACATTAATTTAAATATTCAATGCGGTAAGGAATTATGACACTTTCATTGTATATACAAAATTGTTAAAAACACAGTTTTTCTAAAAAAAAAACATAACAATTATGGTTATGTAGATGTAGGGGCACGTCACATTAGTTTTGCTGACTACGAACTTTGATCGCGGCGAGCTAGAAGACATAAGCGTAATCTAATTGTTAAGGATGTATCTGTGTTTTAGTCATAAGCTTTGTATCTATGAAAAGTAGTCTTGCGCGCGCAGCGACACGATCCGGTCGCTGGGCGAATAAACGAGTATACACGAATCTGTGTCTTATTAGAGATCCTTAGTTTACGCACGTAACCATCGTAACAGTTAGAATGATAAGTCCATGCAATTATGTCATTGTCTATTTTTTACTCTATCCATAAAATATATTTTTTTTGGAAGCGTATTATCTTTTTTAATGGCTCCTTCTGAAAAATACCGAAGAAAAATGTTGGCAATCCTACTGTTACGAGGGCTGCTATTTATGTATCCGGAATAACAAAGTGAAACAAACATATAGCATTTATTATAGTTTTATTGCTTTTCAAAATATTTACCATGATGATCGGATGCACTTTTGCATGCGTTGGAACCAATTTTCGTAGCACTTTTTCCATTCGTATTGAGGTATCTCCAAAACGTGTATTTTAAACGCATCAACAGCCTCTTCACGGCTCGAAAAACGTTGACCACGTAATTTATTCTTCACGGTTGGGAATAAATAAAAGTCGTTGGGGGCCAAGTCGGGGCTGTACGGTGGATGACCCGTTAATTCGATCTTTTGATCTTCCAAATACCGACTTGTTTCGGCCGATGTGTGGCAGCTAGCATTGTCATGACGAAGAAGGATTCTGCATTGTCGGTTGTTCTTTCTTATTTCTTCAAAGAGTTCTGGCAAACAAATGGTCGTGTACCATTCAGAATTAAGCACTTTACGATCCTCTAGTGGCACTGTAGCTACATGTCCATTTATACCAAAAAAACAAGCGACCATTTGCTTCAAAGTGCTTTTTGAACGAATGACTTTTGTTAGGTTTGGCTCAACTTGGAACACCTAAACCGTTGATTGTTGTTTAGTTTCAGGATCATACGCATATATCCAAGATTCATCACCTGTGTAGATATTATAGACAGCTTTTGAGGCACCCTGATTGTACTTTTGTAACATTTTTTCACACCAATCGATACGAGACCGTTTTTGGTCAATTCTCAAGTTTGCGGAATCCAACGTGAACAAATTTTTTTTACAGCTAATATTTTATATATACTCATCATACTTATGCCCAGAGACGCCTCTATCTCGTGATATGTAACATGACGATCTTGCATTATTAGTTCCCGCACAGCATCAGTATTTTGAGGTACAACAACCGATTTAGGGCGACCTTCTTTAACTTCGTCCGTGAGCACAGACCGCCCACGATTAAACTCACCAAACCAGTGATACACAGTGGTTTTCGATGGTGCTTCGTCCCCAAAAGTCGAAGTGAGTTGATCGATGCACTATTTTTGAGTTAGCCCTCGCCGAAAATCGTAATAAATCATAGCATGAAAATGTTCATGACTTAAATCCAAGGTGATAAAGACTCGCAATTTTCAAAATGACGCCACAAAGGATAAACAAATGACAGCTACATGAAACAAATTGTATTCTTCAGCCAAAGAGTTCCATTTTTTAAATGTTATATTTATTTTTTTAATATTGTTCTGTAACTGGCCAGTTCCGGATACATAAATAGCAGCCCTTGTAACCCTAGTAGCTTTTACAGCTGAATATGTCATAAACTACCTTTCTGATACTTATGCAAACTATTTATACTCACTTTTGTTACAGTAATGAAAGGTTTTAATAGGAGCTAATTATTACAATACATTTTATTTGTGTTCTAAAGAACGTTTAGTGTATCAGCAAGTATGGGGCTACAAAGAAGAAAGACATTGTGCGAAGTATACGTACAATATACAACATATATATATATTGTCTATTATTAGTTTGGTAGGCTTGGCACCGACCTCATTAACTGTCAAATTGAATTATATAGGTATGTGTATCGTATTTATAAAGTTATTTTAACTGTACTTGAGTTTTGATTAGTAAAAGATATTATTTTATACTTTTCAGTGTTTTTCTTGAAGGCAGTTTAATTTTTTTTTTAAATTTTTTTATCTCTCTCTTTTGAGTGATCTTGACCTAAATAAATATTTAGGGCAGGTCTGCAATTAACTTGTTTCTAATTCCGGAGCGCAACGATATACAAGAGAATCATCAATATAAATTAAGGTTATAACCAGATCGAGTTGTTTAGTGTATCTTCGAAGTCCAAGCTCCAATGTCGGTGAAATTTAAATGGGACCACCTCTGAAGTATTACCTACCAAAGGAAAAAAGAATTTTCGAAATCGGTTCATAAATGCCGTCATTTATGAACCGATTTCGAAAATTTTTCGAGTTATGAGGTAACAAACATCCAAAAAAAAAACAACATAAAGACGAATTGCGAACCTCCTCCTTTTTTTGAATTCAGTTAAAAAAAACAAAAAAGGTCTGACCACATTGCAGGACTAAAACCCGCGGACTTGACGTGGTAGACCTGCACTCCGCCCCACTGTGCTGTTGAGAAGGTAAGCTCTGCTGAAAAATTTGAAAAGTTTAGTCGTTCGGAATTCAGAAGTTTTAATTGTGTGAAAGATTAGCTAGATCGATTATTGACCCCCCTTAACCCTTATATAGTTAATTTCATTGAAATCGCTGAAGCCATTTTCGAGAAAGCGATATCAAATAAATATATACATATGTAAATATCGCTCGTTGAATATAATAGTGGATTTATGTAGAAGACATAAAAAGATTAAAATATCATTCAACATTCAAAAAGCCAATATGCAGAGAGGATTATTCGTGGTATACTCTTATTATTTTGTTCGCAATAAAATCTTTAATTTTATAGTATGCTTATATAATCCATCAATTGATATAATTCTCTGAAGTGTGAAAATAAAATAAATATTTCTATAGTCGCGCATTCAGTTACAGTCACAGCTGGTGCGTCTATGTAAATGAGTATTTATATTTATTTGAGAATACCAAGAATCCGGCCTTTCTTGATGATATGCTCGCATTACGAGCGGCCGAGATAAAGAGCATTTGTCTCGTCCTCCATGCTTTATCTGTGACGTTGCTACATATGTACATAACAAACTCTTTATACCCTTTCGCTTGAAGAAATGGCACATGTGATATGGAAGCTCAGAACATTAAGCTTGGTATTTTCATCTCGAAATAGAAGCACACATATGTATATTTGAGACTGCATTTTGTCTGACTTTACTATCCAGAAGACGTATGCGATATGATGATATATCAGGGTACTAGGTTGAGGTCTGATTGCATTATTAATAACTGTGTAATGACGTTGAAAACCAATACCTGACTGAGTTTCATGCCGGTTCATCTCAGTGCGCCGTTTTCTTTTTGAAGTAAAGACAGATTTGACATCCAAAATACCTTGCAAATGGGTTGACTTGAATAAATTGATTTGGCTTTGAGGGTCCCCTACGATATTTATTCTAAACTTAATAATTGAAAGTCCATCAAATTTAGGATTGTAGTTATATTTTGTCGTAAATCATAACTAAGTCTTTATTCATATACATTTAAATATCCTCACATTTTATCCCTGACAGGATAGTCAGAGAGGACGGAGTGCCAAACATCGCATTTCTTACATACTTCTTTCGCTTCCTCAAGCCTCATCATTCTTCTCACACACTTTCGTCGAGGCGAATTTAACATTTCCATCCACTAACACTATGGCTAATTAGTCTTCATATGCCTTGGTCTTCCTTGACTTCTGCTACCACTTTCACTTTGTAGACTTTGATGGTTAGTCATTCATCATTCATTCTTACTAAGTGCCAGATCTATATAAGCATTCCTTTCTGTATTTTTACAATAACGCTGTCATCCAATTTTGTCAAATTGCATACCTCCTCATTTCTTACTTTGTCCGCTATGGTGATAATGCACATATTTCTGAGACGTGCATTTCTACGGTGTTCATCTTACACTTGATTTAGGGAACATCCAGGTCTCAATACTGTACAACAAAGCTTCACATTTCCTGAGATTATTGCAATATAAGATCGAATAGTTTCGCATGGAAAACATCCAGAACAAGCGAATGAAATTGTGTATAAGAGGGGTGCGTTTTCGAGTGATGGAAGACGTGAGTTGGATGTGGAGAGACGGGTAGCAGCTGACAATAAAGTGAACGGTGCTCTGTCCGCAATAGTAAGCAGTGTTAATATATCTAACACAACCAATGGCCATCAACAATGCGGTGTTGGTGCCAACTTTATTGTACGGTAGTGAGTCCTGGATATGCCCGAAATCGAGTGAAAGTATGATAAATGCAATAGATATGCGATCTCTTAGAAATATGTGCGGTGTCACCCTTGCGGACAGGATAAGCAAGGAAGAGATACGCAGTATAACAGGGTTGCACGACAGTGTTATTCTAAAAATAAAGAAAGGAATGCTTAGATGGTTCGGGCACAGGCAATAATGAGTGATGAAAGACACGCCAATCATCTGGTTTCAAAGTACGGCATTCACTGTACTATTCCTATATACATGATGTAAATGTATGAACTATATGAGGTATCATTTTACTCGTCTTTAATTATACGCGTGACATTGGGTACATTGTTTTTTTTTTAAATTCAATGTGTCGTTCTGTAGTACGCTATAAAATCAAGAAGAAAAAAGTAGATATTTGTGAAAAGTACGTATGTGTATACTCATGCGTAACAAATCATACTTTGACTTTTTGGCGGGAACGGGAGAAGTGAGGAGTGAGAAACATTTTTGGGAGTTTTAAAGTACAAAAGTGATAGTATATTGTATTTTAAAGTTCTGTATAAGTGAAAAGAATGAAGTAGGTCTAAATAAATACGTGTAGCTGAAGTTCTCGCGCTCTTCCAAGAAATCATTTATAACTTCTGTAAAGCCTATTATTATTTTACTGGAGGACTTACGTTAAGAAAAAAACTAATTTACTTGTGATTGTGATTCTACTTATTAATACGTAACATTGGCAAATGTGCTAATCTGTGCGCCATGCCGTAAAGAAAATAAAAAAATGAAATCATACTTCTTTGACATTTTTAAGCAAAACTGGCCACATATAAAAAAAAACTGGCCGCTTGAAATGAATGACAGTTTTTGGCGGGATGTTACGGGGAGAGGTTGGGCGGTTTGTTTTAGTTATTCACAAATTGTTTCTAGTGGATTTTGTGACGTAAAATTGGCGTAGTTTTGCGTCCCGAGTATCTACGCTGTTGTGCATTAAGTGTAATTGTTAAAACAAGCGCTAATTTAGTTCGTCACACGCTAAAAATACATTCTGAACTGAAAGTATCTGCCGAAACTTCGTAGAAGTAAGTGAATTTGAACCATGTCTCAAAAATTTCTGTGATCCCTTGAGGACTCCTGTTAGAGAAAGCTTAATAGTAGATCCGTTTGTTGAATGGTATACCCGTATTACACGAAAATGAACTGCGTCCCAAACATAATGCTGCTGATATGTTGGAGGGTTGTTTGCCATTCGCCTTGAAAAATAGTTCTAATACTTAAACAACTGTGGGATCTCAAGAAGTTAAAGTTATAGAGAAATATTGATATCTTTTAGAATACATTGTAAAATGTTTATACAGATGATGGTTCATTTCAATTCAATTTATCAAAAACAATAAAAATTAAATTTTAGCTTTCTCCAGTTATTCTCCATATCAACTTTAAGTGTACCAAATTTCACACTTCTCCGTCCGCGTAAAGTATTAAAAAGGGAGTATAAAGTTCTTCACGTATTAATACCTAGATACGTGAAAATCTACGTCAGTCTGTGTTACATAGACTCGTATACCACACAACCAATTGAGTCTTTTATGGTTGGAGGCATTACAGGAAATATTTAGTAAGTAGTTTGAACAATTTTCAATTTAACAAAGCAATGCAAAACATATTGTCGTAGTGCTATCTATACTAACTACAACTAAGCGAATAAAAACAGTAATGAAACTTTGTATGACAAGTCAAAATTCCTAATGATAGATTGAGTTCTGATAACTTTTTACATTATATGGAACACTTTTCACGACTTTTTCACATGGACGAAGTCGCGAATACAGTTAGTCTGAAATAAAATTAATCCGATAAATATCCAATAATAAGTAATTTACGTCAAAAACTACTTAATGCTATTAATTTGTCTTGTTTAATTATATGAGTCTTAAACTTAAATCTTATTTACTTTTTGGTAAATTTGATTGTAATTGACTATATATACAAACATTTTTCTAGACACAAACTTCGTAATGATTTCAAAGATTTGTCCACGTCAATTATTTTGGCTCGTGTCGCACTGTCTCTAGTACTTAAATACTGGGGCGTGTGTACTCGTTAGCACCGTTCGATCACCGTTTACTGAAATACCTTTATTTTTTTTGCTTTTCTGTTCGACTAAAATATTTTGTTGGAAGAAAACGCCGAAATCATTCGTAACACAAAATTACGGCACAAAAGAACTCATAAGACCCCGAGGAGAAACATTGCTCCTAAAGATCAATATTATAGATATAAATTAATGTTGGGAATATTTAAGTCGTTTTTTCCCATGTTTTCGAATCAAAGAAACATCTGGAGGGATTGATGTCGGCAAAAATCAGAATCACTTTTCAAACCTGTTTCTGTTGTAATTTTCAGTTATTTGATCTGTATTTGATATTTGATGCGATGAGTTGTAGTACGCAAGTCGATGACTGCAAGGCGGCCGTTATAAGCTCATGCAAACGTCATGCAAAATTAATAACAATTAGATGATGATTTCCTAAATATTCGGCACTTCACCATCAGTAAATGCATTATACGTTAATCCAAAGCTTTCGACCGTGGTTTCACTGACAACCAAATAAGCGTTTAACAGCCGCTAAACAATACCACATCTAGGCAGCTGTGATTTTTTTTTTATTGCGTAGAAAAATGTTGCACACAGATATCCAGACTCCTGAGGGATAGACTGGGTTATGTAGGGCTTTTACCCAGCAAAAATCCTGCGGTCGTCCTCGGCGCGTTTTCAAGGGGTTCCGGAATCTCTTACGGAACGCGCTGGAGTCCCTCTCGCGCTGTGCTGAAGCAGTTCTCAGGAGGGCTGTTCGGTAATCGCGAGGGCCCATCAGGGTGACCTATGACTCCTGCGTTGGTCGTTCTCGGCCTCGTTATCAAGATCTCTTACAGAATACACTGTAGTGCCTTTCGCGCTGTTGAGCAAGACCACTCATAGTATCCTCGTAGTGCTACGATAGCGTGGATTACACGTGGTTTGGATACTGTTTATTTCGGGGCCAATAGGATGGACGATTGGAATCCCCGCTCCGACCGCCCACGTCTTTAAGGTCTCCTTTTAGTCACTTCAAATGACATATGATTACTACAGCTTTGTTCTCTAATTGCTTGTAATTATTATGCGACAACAATATAATCCTAGAATTTGTACATAGTTAATTCAAAGGATATCCTTTTTGTGCTTCGCCAACAATTGGCATGTTAGCTTGTCTATTGAAAGATGTAAGACGATGAAATCATTGATATATTATTAAAATAAAAAAAAAGAGGCAGTTAAATTAAGACAACTGTTGTAACTTGATTTAGTTGCACAATGGCGGAGACTGAGTGAATGCGTTCGTAATATTGTTCATATTTCTAAAATGCCGAGTTATTTATTCAGGTAGTGTAAAAATTACGGTTCAAAGCTGTTCAAAAATAAAAATGATGGAAGAGTTACATACATGACTGGCCCGTTGGTGCAGTGGCATATGCATCTGCTTTCCAAGCTTAGGGTCCCGGGTTCGATCCCCGGTCAGGTCAATTTAGTCTGGGTGTTACTGGGAACTCCCCCAGAGTTCGTTGTGTGGTACCCATAGTACAAGCTTACTGCTTAGTGTGGGGTCACACAATCCGAGTAATTGTCTGGAGTATTATAAAAAAGAAAAAAAATACCACATGTAAATTACATAGAAAATCGTCATAATATGTTAATTTAATTTCTTAAATTAATCACTAAAAACTATTACATATTTGAAATAAGGGTTGAAAAGCAGAGAGAATATTTTCGACAACTGCAATGCGATAGGGACAGATTGTGCGCATATTTCAAGCACAAATCTTTGCAGGTAACTATCATGTGAAGAACTCATAATTTTCAGCCATATTCCTCCTCAATATCGGGGGTAGATGACAAAACGTCTACCTCAGACACGTAGTGAAACTTGCTGCGATAGTTTTCTTGAGACCACGGCCGATGCAACTCGGTCGAAACGTCAAGCCAAAATAAAAAGATAATCGCGTTAAATTTCCCGTTTTAGATATATTATAAAGCAGAGCGAAAGTTTAAAAGTTTACTTATTCCTCCTGTCAATCAACACGCACTCGCCTCTTAGCTGACAGAGTCTGAACTCTGGAGTGTTCCGGGGATGCTTCTCTGAGAGCGGGGCGCGTGTTGAGATGGGTTTGAGACTTTGGGCGCAAAATAGCAGAGTTATTCAAATAATCTTTATTTAATTAAAACTAATTACGAGGTTTATTTGAACGTCAAATCTACAACGGACTTTGAAAGAATCTTCATAAATAACTTTTGTATTATTTTTTCGGCACTGACCGGCACTTTCGGAACACGTAACACAGTGGATGGAGCATTTTCTCTAAGAGCGTGTCCTTACGATAATATCCTTTTTTGTTGACCGAGTTTCTAGATTTTTACTAATGTGTGTGACTAGGGAAGGTCATAGTACAACGATACACAGCTGAACATGACATATTTATATTTTTGTAAAGTAGTAGCCAAACAACCTGAGATTTACGAGTATTTTGCAAATAATTATTTCATAACAGACAGAAAAGCTGACACTAATTACAATGACAGTGCGAGGTTGCTATACTTACTCTAGCTAACTGTTTTACTCGAGGTTATGCTCAATGAGACAGAGATACCATAATTCGTTGGATACAAGGTGGTATTAGCGGCAATTTATTGTGACTCCGTCCATAATTTTTCTTGGTCCGTGATTTCATATTAAATTACTTTAATAGGTTAATTGACATCCACTTAAGTCAGTTACTTTTTATACGTACATCCATACATATCTTCACGCTGTATACCTAACGGGGTAGTCAGAGCGGACGGAGCGCCAAGTGTCGCGGTCCGTACGTACCTCTTTCACTTCCCCAAATCTCATCATTCTCCTCACACATTTTCGCCTAGGTATGCGAGTACTTTTGACATTTCCGTCTGCTAACACTGGTTATTTGATCTTCATAAGTCAACCCTGGCCTTCCTTGGCTTATTTTACCACTCACTTTCGCTCTGTAGATTTTCTTCGTCAGTCTTTCACCGAAAGTGCCCGAACCATCTAAGCATTCCTTTTTTCCTTTTTACAGTAACACTGTCATGCAACCCTGTCATACTGCGTATCTCTGCAACAGGGTTACTATTTATCATCTGCAAATAACGTAATTTTGGATGACAAGTTTTCGATAGCGATAACGTTACAGTCTGTCACTGAGTTTGACCCCTGACGACCTTTTTTTTAAATTAGTAATTAAAATTGAAATAGGAGACAGCTTCTTTTTATTCTTTCTTAAGTTAAGGTATTTTATAACGCGATACAAGTATTTTGTTAATTCTCTTTGTCTTCTAGACCAGAGCGTCTAGACAAAAGGCGTTTCGTATAATAGAAGCGCTTGCTGGCGGTATTGCTCGTCAAAAGTGTCATTTAGCTACGTTTTATACGCCGGTTTACTTTTGGTTTGATTTAATAGAAAGTTAATAACGTAAGACAACCGATTTAAAATTCGTTACGCGAAGTCACGTGGTATTTGTCATTCTATTCTACTAGCATTTACGACAGTTGAGCCACTTGTCTAGGCCCCCAGGGCAGCAGACATCGTCGAATAAATTAAAAGTGTTCTGTGAGTCTTGTCTTAAATTGAATATAATGCACTCAACTTACAATACAATAACAGAACCATTGAATAAAGTGTTACGCAAAGACTCGAAAAAGGCTTAGTAAGGGATCTTAATATATTTGGTAACATTACAACTGGTTGTTATCTACACTGGCCGACGTTCTAAGCCGTCATAAATTCATATTTTCGACTTCTAATAAAAACGTGTAAGAAAATCTTTAGCGTTTAACAAATATTTACTTTTATCGAAGCGTCAAGGTCACTCAAGGTCGAATCTCTGTGAACACAACTTCAGACCGATAAACTTGTTCAAAGCTGAATTATATAAGTGCTTTGATCTTTAGTTCTGATTCTACAACAAGTCTGGGTGTTAGGGTACTCCCGCAATATGTTAAGTGGCAATTATAGACGAGATTAGCGTAGCTTCAGTTTAGGTTGCGATAGTTTGAAGATTATTTTGCAGGAATGCAGGAAACCTGGCCAAGAATATGTCGGACACACATCACTTAGAGTTCCACGATTTTTGACACAGTAAGAATTAAAAAACAAAAGAAAAATTATAGTTTATTTTAATAATTGTTTATTTATTTCTCTTTGTGGGTTCGGGTTACCTTACGTGTCTCCGTGTTTTTGAACTCAATAGATATTGAGATACATACATATCTTCACCTCGTATCATTAACGGGGTAGTCAGTGAGGACGGAGCGCCAAGCATCGCGGTCCTTACATACTTCTTTCGCTTCCTCAAATCTCATCATTCTCCTCACACATTTTCGTCTAGGTGTGCGAGTGCTTTTGACATTTCCATCGACCAACACTCTAGCTATTTGATCTTCATAAGTCAGCCTTGGTCTTCCTTGGCTACATACGAATACACAGAGGTTTCCGTTTATGCTATTATGGGTACAGAACTCTGAAATCTGTTCTTTGAAATCAACTTGTTGGTACTTACGACGTATTTGTATTAGCGGAGTGACATATTCGTGACACTTGAGTGAAGGACTTTCACCCCTCCCTCGGGTACTGCGAAGACGTAATACTTACAGTAAATAAGGCTTACGAAGGTTATTAGACATATTTTCCGTTCCATCAATCTTAATTATTATCACATAATGTAATCACTACGGGTTTTCCCAGAAAATAAAAAAGAATTTCTGTGTTGAGTGCTGATTATAATCATTACATTTTCCATTTTATCATTGAAAAATTGACCAAGCGTGAGTCGGAGTCGTGGACAGAGCTTTGTAGTATATTTAAAACACTGAAATAAAAATAACGCACCACGTTCTAAAAAAACATTTTTAAGTAAAAATTAAACTGACTTCAAAAAAAAACACTGAAAAGTACAAAATTACTGTCCCTTATTATTGAAAACTCAAGTGCAATTACAAATACCTATTCAATTTAATATGACTGTTACTGAAATCGGTGCCAAGCCTACAAACTAGTTTGTTCTTGCCAACATTGTTACACATTGATTGATTAAACACTACAGAAAAACACAAGAGATTATTATTCAAAAGTATATTAACCCAAACAATATTTTGAGCAATAAAACCTCAAAGTCACAGTAAGTGTTTCTAGAATTAAATGGATTAATTTCCAAAAGAACTACATATAGGATATGCTTTTAAATTGTACAAATATAAGTAATTATGGTTTAATCGTTTAATATTTCTATCCTTAAGAAACTTTGAAAGAGATTCTTAATTCACCACGACTACAGGTAGTACATAATACTGATAGCATTACCTAACATTCATGTTTTCCAGTGTCTATGCGTTTTCGCTATTAAGTAATAAATTCCTTAATGATGTATGCTATACTGATGATCTTTAATCATGTTACAAGTATCCTTGTTATGGAAATACAATAAATATGAAAATCAGTACATAGTTCATAAATTTGCGAAATTCTACTATTCATTCTGGTGGAACATGGTGTTCTTCATGTTGTATCTCTCAAATCACACATCTAAATAATGGAAAATGTCTAGAACAAGTGAATGAGATTGTGCATTTGGGGAGTGCGTTTTCGAGGAGTGGATGATGTGAGTTGGATGTGGAGAGCCTGGTAGCAGCTGGCTATAAAATGAATGGTGCACTGTCTGCACAATGCGGTATTGGTGCCAACTTTATTGTACGGTAGTGAGGCCTGGATATGCTCGAAATCGAGTGAAAGTAAGATAAATGCAGTAGAAATGCGGTCTCTTAGAAATATGTGCGGTGTCACACTTGCGGACAGGTCAGGCAATGAAGAGATACACAGTATGACAGGGTTACACGACAGTGTTATTTTAAAAATGAAGACAGGAATGCTTAGATCAGCCATTCCCAAAGTGGGCGATAACGCCCCCTTGTGGGCGCTGCAGGCCTAAAGGGGAGCCGTAGGAGACCCAGAAAAAAATGGGGGCGTTGTGTAGAGGCCTGGGGGGTGATTTGTAATTTCATTTAGCTAGTAGGCATCTTAGACAACGACTGCATGAGCTCTCGACTCAGTAGACAAAATAAGTTTGGGAACCAGTGGCTTAGATGGTTCGGGCACATAGAAAGAATGAGTGATGAAAGACTGACAAAGAAAATCTACAGAGCGAAAGTGAGTGGTAAAAGAAGTCAAGGAAGACCAAGGCTGACTTATGAAGAACAAATAGCCAAAGTGCTAGCAGACGGAAATGTTAAAAGCACTCGCATACCTAGGCGAAAATGTGTGAGGAGAATGATGAGAATTGAGGTAGCAAAATAGGTATGTAAGGACCGCGACGCTTGGCGCTCCGTCCTCTCTGATTACCCCGTTGGGGATACAGAGTAAAGATGTGTATGTATATGTATGTATATTTTAATTTTATTTGCTTCACTTAGGGTTAGTTTAGCGAACACCTATAATTTTTATTGTTTGTAAGTGAAGGGCATCATTCAGTGTCTTATAAGTGACACCTAATTGCGGAGTTGCGACGTTACAAAATGTTTTCCACAGTGTAAATGTCGCATGACTTGTCGTTGTCGAGTATGAGTGACGTCTGAAAGTGACATGGCATTACTACCTATTTTCGCGAGGTAAATATGGAGGAAAAATATGTAAGGAACAACATCGATTCTTCGGTTATACGAGTATGTAGAAGTTTTTATGAACTGTTCCCTATTTATTTTGCTTGCTTCCTTTTTAGGGTAGGGAAAAAAGAGCTATATAACGTTATTACATATAACGAAATAATATTATTTAATTTATTAACCGAAAATAAGATTTTCCGTTTTTTTAACGTTCTAGATGTGTTGTTTTTACAATTTTCGAAGGCGCACTGTGGCCTGTATGTTTGCTGTAAGCGTTTTGGAATACTACTAAAACCGAAGTGCACTCAATTTTTGGAGCGTAGATTGTGTATTTAGTTTTTTATCTGTGATCGAATCACATTATTATTATTAAGGCCCTTAGGTTTTTGTTTTTTCTGCAAGTACTGTAGTAAAAATATTATTTATAAAATAAATTGAAGCTTTTTCTCGGAAGCAATCGTTAATTTTGAATAATACTTATTGAGACAATAACAAATTCAATTTACAACTACGGAACCCTGCCAGTGTGAGCGTGTACAACACATTCCTTGAACTAAAGAGTATGTCGATTTTTCAAACACGAATTCAGATGATTTTCTATTTCTATACCACAAACTTCGCACAAAGCTATAAAAAATATACAGTTATGCGGCACGCCGGTTAGTAAGCGGTTAACGTAGAATCGTTCTTCTTCTCTTTTATACATTGGTAACCCATATTGTACTCATAAGAACCATTGTCAATCTCATGTAAAAATATAATATATAAATCACTGGTTATCTTTTGGAGTGGTTATGTATATCTATAATCTGTCTATATTTCCTTTGGTTTTTTCTTATTGAAATACTGCATGCTGTGTTTGCTTATAAGTGGTTATACAATTAATTCAAAATACAATCTTATAATTTAAAATGTGTGTGTATTATAACTGGTAGCAAACCAAAATAAATAAATAATAAGTTGCCACTTTTACTATCGTGTGTCAAACGAATTTTCCTGTCTCTTTCTATCCCATTGAGTGTAACCACGAATGAAACAGAGTATATGCTATAGTAAGTATGGCAACCTCGCACTGTCGATGTCATTCGTATCAGCTAATGAGTCCGTCACAAAATAGTTATTTTCAAAATACTCGTAAATCTTAAGTGTTTTACTACTAGTATTCACAAAAATAAAAATATGTCATGATCAGCTGTATCGTTGTCCTGTGATTTTCCCTAGTCACGCACATTAGTATAAAGCTAGGAAGTCGGTCAACGAAAAAAGGAACTTAAAGGACACGCTTTTAGAGTAAATGCTCTGTTCTTTGTTAATTGGTCCGCGGATATATCTCTGTTCGAAATTGGTTTGTTATAATTTAGTTCGAAAATTTGTAATAATAAAAAAGAAAAATAGAATTCAAATTAATTTTAGAATTGAAACTATCATAGCTATTACACAGAGAACACTATTCAAATTTAGAGTTATATAATTTAATAGTAGATGGAGTACATATTTAAAATTATATGAAAGGACAGAGTAAATGTAATGATTAAGTACGGTTTTATTCCTTCAAGATAGTACAGTTTGAGAGAACATATTAGTTTCATTTCAAGTTAGTACAAGTGCGAGTATATAATGCAAAGTAAGGACACAATATCTTAAAGCGTCAGGACAGGCCATTAACAATCTCTGATGTAATATGTCTGCCTTGTTGTAACTAAGTCGCTGCCACTCGCTACTAGTACATTTAACTGAAGTTATAAGAACTTCTTGGAAGAACAGGAAAACTTCAGTTACGCATACTTATTTATCCAAACTTTCCAATTCTACAACACTTGTACAGAACTTTAACGCACAATGTACTACCACGTTTGTATTTTAAAGGTTTCAAAGTACAAAAAAAAGGAAAACTTAAAGAAAATGTAATCTTCGCTTCTCTCGGTCCCGCCAGAAAGTCTCCTACCGTAAATCATGGACATCTGCATCATCAAGGGTATCGATTCCATTTAAAGCCTTAAAAAATATTTTCACACCTTATTTAAAGAACCGCAGAATGATCTAGATTTGAAGATGTCTTCAGTTAGGTCTGACGTTCCTCAGCCCTGCATCCAGGGCCCCAGAATAATGCTACAGTGTCCCCCGCCTGTCGCAAGAGGTGACTCAAGAAAGAACTTTCGGGTTTGACGCCGATGGGCGTAGAGGCTTCGGTCGTCCTTCTACACGATCCCGAGGAAATCGCAAGCGCGTGTGGTCCGCGCTGTAGAAGCACTGCGGGGTTTTTTTATGAAAGAAGGGACAAACGAGCAATCGAGTCACCTGATGGAGAATAACCATCGCCGCCCATGAACACTCGCAACGTCCGGGGAATTACGAGAGCGTTGCTGACCTTTGGGGAAATAGGGTAAAGAAGGGAAGGAGGGGGTGGGGATGATGGGCCATCAGAACTCTCACTTACCGAACAAAACAAAGCAGCAATAAATGCTGTTATTTCTCGCCGATATTCTGTAAAAGGGTGATATTTCTCCGGACCAGCCGGCCCAATTCGTGCTGTAATGCAGCATGGCTTTACCACGTGTAGGGAGGGAACTGTTTCTGCCCCGCCCCAAGAAGGTATGAGTTATTTTTTTTTTATACAAACTAGGTCCGCGTTTGACTCCTACTGCACCTGATTTTAAGTAGCAGTGGAGCCTAAGATGTAGCACGTGGATCTAGTAAGTGCCTATTCACTCTGGCCTTAAAAACATTTAGGTTATACTCGTCAGGAAACACAGACGCCGGCAGGGCGTTCTACTCCTTAGCCGTGCGTATTAAAAATGTTGAGGCAAAACGCTTAGTGCGAGTGGGTGGTATATATACAATATAGGGATGGAAATCCTGCCAATGTCTGCTTGTACGGTGATAAAAAGGGAATGGCGGAATCAAGTCATGCAATTCCGATGCACACTCTCCGAAATGTATCCTGTAGAAGACTGAGAGGCAAGCGACTTTTCTTCGGTGTTGCAAGCTTTGCAATTTATTGTTGACGAATTCTTCGTTACCTATCAATCTTTTAGCTCTTTTCTCCACCGAATCAAGA
Source organism: Zeuzera pyrina (assembly GCA_907165235.1). Taxonomy (NCBI): domain Eukaryota; kingdom Metazoa; phylum Arthropoda; class Insecta; order Lepidoptera; family Cossidae; genus Zeuzera; species Zeuzera pyrina. The sequence continues at coordinate 24,050,812 of OU015627.1, forward strand.
GCGGCAAGTTGGTACTTAGCTGCACCATCCCAAAGATGACAGTAATACTTCATACACGAACGAACTTGTGCTTGATAAAGTTTTAAGAGCTAGGTGTGATCAGGCTTTTCACAAAGCAGTCTTACTTTTTGGTCTTATCCCTTCTACTACACGTTTATCGCAGTTGTTTTATTTTATTTATTTACTTATAAATTACACGTTAACGGTAATGTTTAGTAGCAAATTCTCGGAAGGTTAGGTCCGTTTAATTAAATGAGGGCTTTCAAACGAGATTGCGTCATTATTGAGATTTCGCTTTAGAGTTTAAAATGAATTCGGACGAGACTTCAATATTTCATTAGTGAACTGTCTTAGGCATAAAGATCTAATGGTTCACTTACGTAATTCAAATAACTTTAAATCTTAACTATCTATTTAAGTTCAGCAATCTTTCAAATAATAACGTTCAGAAGGTTTAAACGTATTTTTAGATATCTCTTTGCCATTTTGGTTTTATATCGACTCGGGCGTTACTTAGCACAATTCATCAATTAATATATTTTTAGATATCATTCACTCAAAGTTCACCCTCAAGATATTCCAGAGCCGAGACAGAATTTTGGATGATTACCGTAGTCTGCGGATGAAGTCTTTTGAGCTAAAAAATGTACGCACGTACCCACTGTAACAATCCTAACGGAGTCAATAAGGGTGAAATACCATTCATGGAGGTTCCTACTTTTTCTTTCATCTCCTCAAATCTCATCATTCTCCTAACACTTTCGTCGATGTATGTGAATGCTTTTGACATTTTTATCTACTAACTCTGTTGCTATTTGATTTTCATAAGTCGGCCTTGGTCTTTCTTGGCTTCTGATGCCATTCACTTTTGCTCTAAATATTTCACTTGTCACTCTTACATCGCTCTTTCTTTCTATGTACTCGAACCATCTAAGCATTCATTTCTTCATCTTTATGATAACACTGTTATGCTACCCTGCCATACTGCGTGACTCTTCATTATTTTGTCCACAATTCATCTCTTATTTTGTCCGCAAGTGTGATACCGCACAAATTTCAGAGAGATCTCATTACTTCTGTATTTATCATACTTTTCCTCGATTTCGGACATATTTAGGCCTCGCTACCGTACAATAAAGTCGACACCAATACCGAACTGTAGATAGCCATTTTAGTGGAGTTTGATATACCCACACTGCCAACTGATGCGGCCTTCCTCCATGGTTTTCCTTTCTTCTTTCATGGAATATGTTGATATGTTACTGATAATATTTATGAAGCAACTTAGTCGACAATTTCTCCAAAATCCACGAGATTGAAGTTACGAGATAAAATCTGATTATTTATGTAATTATTTTAGCTATATAACCGGAAGTCCACAGCAGAAACTTATTTAATTCTGGTTACTTGTGTTAATTCTTGTAAGCTTTGCGAGTGTATTGCCAAGTTCCTATTGAGACCGAACTTTATTAATACTGGTATTAAACTGAGTGTGAATACATGACAGACAAGCAATTAGTTTGGTATTGGATTATGTTCTAAGCCAAAGCTTGAAGCCAAATCTTGAAAGCGGATAAATAAAAAAAGTTATTAAACTAAAATCCGAGTATGTACTGAATAAACACTTGCGAACAATATACATATCTTCACGATATATCCCTAACAGAGTCAGAGAGGACGGAGCGCCAAGCGTCGCGATCCTTACGTACTTCTGCTGATCGAATCTGATATCTAGTATATCCTGGGGATGCTTCGTTGAAAAAGAAATCACGTGTAGATAATAAGTTTGATGTTTCGGGCGCTATATAGCCAAATCTAATATATAAAAATCGATGTTCATTTGTTCGTATTTTATCGGCTGCCATACCGTTCATTCGATTGCGATGAAATTTGTTATGAAGGTAGATTAAACCCCGGGGAAGGACATAGGTTACTTAAAAAATAAAAAAACACGGAAGAAGTCGGGCGCATCAGTTGGTATATTATAAGGATTTATCGCATGGAATGTATTTCCACAAAGTAACACCTGAATCTATGCAATATAATTTATAATCTTTATTTTATGATTTTAACCTCGGATCAAAAAATCAAAATGGGCGGAACTTTTGGTCTAAGAGCGTGTCCGTTTTTTGTTGACCTAGATTCCAAATTTACTACTGTACATGACTAGGGAAGGGTTACAGTGTGACGATACACAGCTGAACATCTGTAAAATTTTAAATGAGAATAGTGACGCGGTGGATGGTCATTTCGACTCCTTGGGCGGGTTTTGCGAATCCGCTTGTGCAGTCATATCAGACAACTAACTTATAAGTACTTCAACTTCAGCTCCTAATTTAATTTCCTTAATAGTACAATTGTCAAAATTTTTAATGTTAATTGTAGCAAGTAAGTGTTTGTAGGTTAAATGTTGCCCATTTTAGTGTGCATGCGGAGTTCACTTTTAAGTGACTGTTACATTTAAATCGCTACCCTTATGTGTGTTTAATTGATAATTAATTAATATAATTAGTTGTAAGTGAACCTTTTTAAATAAATAAATAAACATGACATATTTTTATTTTCGTGATTATTAGTAGCCAAAACAGAAGATTTACGAGTATCTTGCATATAATTATTTAGGTAATGCAATGTGTTGCGCGTTGAGCCGGTCATGAGTTGACATGAATTACACCAACAGTACGAGGTTGCCAAACTTACTACAGCTAACTGCTTTACTCGTGTTGCGCTCAATGAGATAGAGAATCATGAAAATTCGTTTGACATGGGGTGATCAGAGCGGCAACTCATTATTACTCCCTCCATAAAAAAAAAAAATTATTAATCTAGGTTTGTGAATTTACACATACACACCTTTGCGCTGTATTCCTAACGGGGTAGTCAGAGAGGACGGAGCGTCATGTTTCACGGTCCTTACATACTTCTTTCGCTCCCGAGAATTTAATAGTCAATTACGAGAAATATTAATGTACGCATAGAATTTAGAAATGTAGAAATAACGCCAAACATTCCCGAGTAGCAACGGTGAGATAAATCATATAAGCTGATCCGCCTGTATATACGACACGCATTTATTATCAGATAAGCTGATCGGCAGCCATTTTGTTAAAAGACATCACCCACATATCTATATTTTGTTTGATTTCATTTGCCTCACTTAGAAGTACGGGACAGGCTGTCTGCAGGTATAAATTCTATGGCTGAACATCGTATTTTTGCCCCATGTGATGATTGAGCCTAATAATTTTCTTTTGCCCTCAGACGCCATTTTGAAGTTTACAATGAACTACCTAGGGTTTAACAAGCGCGTAAACGAGACGAATGCAATGAAAGATGAATGCCCATCTCACTTACAAAAAGACTCTTGCAGGAGACAGAAATGAAATAAAGCCATCCTTAGAATTTCTAGTCATAACAAAAATTTTGTTTGGAATGATGTAGTCATGCAATGTTTTAAAATTCATGATTAATTTTAATAAAAATTAGTAATGGAAGAAATGGTTGCTCATTTTATGTATTTTTTGAGCATTCTTTGCACGTTAAAGTCGTTTAAATAATTTTGGCTCTTCGAGGAAATGGTACAGCAAAAGTATTTGTTAGAAATGGTAAAGCAGAACTATGAATAGATTGTGACGTGTTAACATCTTATCTATACAATCTATCGTTTTGTTTGTATACAGGAACATAATTACAGAAACTTCGTTATGTGAAAGAGAAACAGAGGTAAAGCAATTAGTAGTAATGTCAATGACAATGGATTGCTGACGAATGAATATAGTTAGAAATAGGCTCTGTCATGAGCACGCCACTGTGCTCAAGCTCAGGATTGATTTCAGTAGACGGGGGATTCAAGCCCAAATATCTTTACAAATACAGGTGAGAATGTTATAGAACGCTTACAGGAGGTAATTATTTAAACCACGTACATGTTGTAGGAAAGAAACATACACATATACATAGGTATACATCCTCATGCCGTATGGCTAACAGTGTAGACAGATCGGAGTATCGGGCATCACGGTCTTCGATTCTTCAAATGTCATCTTTTTTGTTACACGCTTGTTCCGTGGTATGTGATTGTTTAAGATATTTCTGTCAGCTGAAATTCTAACTATTTGATCTGTATACGTCAGCCTTGGTCTTGTTTGCTCTCTATTACAGCTCATTTTCGGTTTCTAGATCATTTTGATCAATCATTTATCACTCGTTACTTTTCATGTTTTCAATAACATTTTTGTTCAACCCTGTTATACCTATATATAATCAGAAAGATTGATATTAGATTGACAATAGTACTTGGTAAGTTGAAGTTCTTAAAATATCGAAAGATGAAACATCCCAGATTTAAAGTCTTGGAACATCTCGACCCAGAACAGAATCAGAAGCATTTGCAGGCAGTGGCCAAAATGAATCGAAATTCTGTTGAAAATAGTTAAAGGATGTGGGATGAATAAAGCCCTAAATTGAGAGAAATGGCTTGTACTACACTCAGCATTGTGTTCCAAGAGGCTGAAGAAGAAGAAAGTAAGTTATGAGTTTTATTTATTTTAATTAATAAAAAAGGTATGTCGCAAGTTTAGCACCAATTTCGTCTGTTTCTCTGTGTGTGTTTTGCAGTTTTACAGAATATCGTCAGCTATGTTTGATGGAAGTCTGCCCATATTTCTTATGTCGGTCGTTTTAATTTTTTATTGTAATCAATTTTCAAGAAAAATAAACAAGTTTATCGTATAAAAAGAGAGTTAGTTACTCAAAGTTTCAATGTCAATCTTAGATTAAGTACTCGAAGAGTTAGGTTGACATTGACACTTTATTCAGTGGCCTCTCGGGTCCAAAACTTTGTCTTCACAGACCTGTAGTAAACTCGTTAATATCTTTGAAAACTTTTAACAATAAGTTTCGGAGCTGTGAAACTATACCATGGCGATAGCGATCAAAAGAGCCGACAGAGAGTGATGAAATAAGTAGCGATATCCTTTTACTGTCACAGTATTAGCACAGATTAATTAGGTATTAGTATTATCGACAAAATATGTAGATTTCTTTTTGGCATTTCCGGAATGAAAAAAACCTTTCTAATTCTAAATAATCCTCCTCCTCCTCCTTCAGTCGTCTGCTCACTGCTGAGCGTCGTGATGTGCCCGACCTAGCTTTCTAACGATCTCCTTCCATTTGACGCAATCCTTTGCATGTTCCAGTGCCTTGGAAATCTTGGAGTTCAGATGTTCTTTTATTTGGTCAGACCATCGTATCGGGCTACGGCCCCTTGATCTTTTTCCTTCCATCCTACCGGTCACCATAAGTTTCTCCAGGTTATCGGAGGGTTTTCTAGCTATATGACCAAAGTATTGAAGTACTCTAAAGTTGCTGAAGTATTCTAAATAATAACCAAGTCTAAATAATGCTATTGAATATGATTTACAAAAACACTACATTTAAATATAAATATATGTATAATTTAACAGCTGGAATAAAAGTTTCATTTCGAAGTTCCTCGTTTATTTGATATTACGATCTACCTACATGTATCGTTACGGCAATTTTCATGAACAATATTTAAATAATAGTGAAACTTTGATATCCAATAAAAATAGTGCGTAAATATATTCATTCTCTCGTAAATTTGCAGTAACAATGTTATCCAACGTATTTGTGACCTACATAAAGTGAAAACAACATGTTTTAAGAAAAATTTCTAGACACCGGAAAAACTTAAAGAAAGTGATAAAACACAAAAGTAAGCCTAAAAGTTAAACTGACTTTTGAAGTACGTGAATGTGAGAATCTATATAAGTGTACAGTGTGTGAATGGAAATAATTTTAAAAAGAAAGTCGATAACTATTACGAATTACAACGCACAATAAATTGCACCATCTAGCATATTAACAAACAGTTATAAAACGAATTCACCTACCTATAACAAATTGAATAAACTTAACTCATATATTCATTATTAATTAATCAGCGTTTTGGATATTTGGCAACTATGGTACCAAAACCCTTAATTACACGTAGTCAGACAAACAAAGAGTTACAAGAACAACTTAAAAACGCTCTTTTACAACTGACTCAGTCCAAAAACCTCTCTGAACAACTATTGTCAGAACGTGAGGATAATGAAAAAGAAGTTCAATGTATCATAGGCAGGAACCAGGAGCTGAAATCTCAGCTGGCGGAGCTTGATATTCTGTACATGGATGTTCAAGCAGAGCGGGATGAGCTACTGAGCTCTGTTGCTAAGATGGAAGACTGTAATCAGGGCTATGAAGAGGCTCTGACTCAAATTGACTGTCTCAAAAGTAAGTGCCATCAAAAAGATATGAAAATTACTAGGCTAGAAAATGAGGTGGATTGTTTAAAACTGAATGCTACTTTAGACTTAGGCCATTCAATTTTAGGTAGGAAAGTAAGTAAAAACTATTGCAAGATACCGCACAAAAGTTTCAGTAAAAATTATTTTAGAAAGTTAACAAAATTAAATAAAATCTTTTTTAGAGGTAAGAAATATATCAAATTGTATAATGTTGGCCACAAATTGCAGACAGTAAGGAAAGAACAATCTGATTCAAAAGCTTTATTATTAGAAATGCAGAAACGAAATAAAGTTTTAAGTAATCAATATGAAACTTATGTGGAGCAATTACAAAATCAAATAGATAACTTATTAAGTCAATTAGACGTAATTAAAAGTAGATATGAGTCTGCACAATTACTTATAAGTAACCAAACTTTACAAGTGGATGAATTAATTGAAATGGGTCACGAAAATGAGCAACGATTTTTATCACTTGTCAGAAAAAATAACTTTAATTGTCAGTGTAATTACTCAGTATCCTCGGAGCTATCTGCAACAGTCATGAACTCAACAGCTGATGACAATATAAATAAGTTAAATTCATCTCTTACACCTTTGACATCGGAGAGTCTCGCAGATTGTTTCAACGCCCCATTGCCTATAATTGAAAGCCCACAAGAAAATACAGTGATTTATTGTGACGGGATTGGTCAAGGATTTGGACATCTCTTAAAAAAAGAACTAAACCATTGCGTTATTAACTATTGCATGACAAATATTTCGTATCATTTGTTAATAGACAAAATTTTAAATGATAGATTGAATAATGTCTTGAATAATAATACAAATATAATTATTTTATTTGGAAATGGCTGTGAAATTACCAAAAAGTCTATGTTAAATGGTTTTGAAAAATTACTTAGTGTTGCCACCATAGGCATACGAAAAATTATTCATTGTGCACTTCCATATTCCTGTACAGTAACAAAACATTGGAACGACTACATATGTAGACTAAATTCATTTTTATTTCACTTAATAAATCGTCATCGTGACGCTTATTGTTTTGACTTTTTTGACACTAATAAATTTATTAGGAACTTTATTTTGACGAATGGTAAGCTTCGACTACCTAATTTTTACAAATGTAAGATAGTTAAATTATTAGCTTACAAATTATCTAATTTTACCAAATGTATTAGTTTAGGACAAGACATACCTGAGGGGACTACCATAGTGGGCCAGTTTCCGATTACTAATTTAGTCACAATACCAGAATGTAGGTTGTCTCCATCAGGTTGTTTAAACTAGTTAAGCCGACAAAGAGAAAGCCTGCTTATTTAGTACTAGCACATCAAAATATACAAGGCATTCTCGGCAAATTTCATGAAATAGAGCTATTTTTGGAAAAATTTGATGTAGATATTTTTTGTGTTACAGAACATTGGTTGTGCTCACATCAAATGATGTTCAGTGTCTCTGGTTATAGTGTAGTAAGTTGTTTCAACCGAATTTCTGCAATCCGTGGTGGCTCTTTGATATTAGTCAAACATGGACTGGTAGCTAAAAACCGCAAGGATATTATTGCACTATCGGTCGAGAGAACTGTAGAGATTTCAAGTGTTGAGTTGAAGCAATTTGTTATACTATGCGTTTACCGTCCCCCTAACTCTGATTACAGAGAATTTGAAAATGTAATGGAAGATGTTTTTAAACTGCTGTTTAATTGTAAAAAAAGAATTATTGTTTGCGGTGACTTTAACATAAATTTGCTTGAGAAAAATAAGTTAACGTCTAAATTTCTATTTTTTTTTAAATCATTTAATATGGTAAATGTTTTTCATGAGCCGACTAGAGTAACTTTGAACTCAGCAAAATGTTTAGATAATGTTTTTTGTGACTGTAAATGGCAAGATAAACAGATTGTTAATTCTATAAAGTCAGATCATATAGGTCAAATTGTTAAATTTAATTACAAAAAACTCTCAAACAATAACGAATTTTTTTGCAGACCAATTACTGATAAAAAAATTCATGCTTTTAGAGAAAAAGTTTTAGAGAATGCTCACCCACTCAATACGGAACCTTGTGTAAATAAAAACTATCAAGAAACATTTGACGGGTTAAATACTGCTTACCAACAGATATTCACAATTAAAAAAATTCATATGACTGTTAAGCGTACCTTCAATGACTGGGCTACACCAGGCCTTAGAATAAGTAGAAATAGACTTTACGAGCTATATGAAGAAAAAAATTTCAATCATAGTGAAAAATTTTGTAAATATGTACGAAACTATTCAAAACTTTTTAAAAGAGTATGCTCCATAGCTAAGTCTTTGGCAATCAGCAGTAAAATCTGGAATTCAGAAAACAAAGTTAAAACTACTTGGAATATAATTAAGTCCGATGTAGCAAATGCCTTTGAAATCTTTTTTACTAATATTCCTATTTTAACAACGCAATCTCTAAACTCTTCATCTGTCCAATCTGAAAAACTATTGAAAGAAAATGTGACACGTAACATTGTAAAACCGTTTGTTTTTGAGCATGTAACCCCTCATATCATTGTTGAAACATTTAAATCTTTAAACCTAAAGCCTACTGAGGATAATTGGGGCATGTCAGTAAAGGTCATTAATTCAATCATTGACATTATTGCGCCTCACTTGGCTGTTATTTTTAATCAAAGTATAGACCAAGGAATTTTCCCAGATTTAATGAAACATAGCCGGCTCATTCCGTTATTTAAAGCAGGACAGCAGACTGATCCAACAAATTTTAGGCCAGTTTCCATTTTGCCTGTGCTTTCAAAGGTTTTTGAGAAAATTATGAATAAACAGTTACTTGTGTTTTTCATTTTAAATAGGTTGCTTCATAGTGAGCAGTATGGTTTTAGCAAAGGTAGATCCACCATCGATGCTGGAGCTAAACTGTTGGGGCATATTTTTGATGCATGGGAGCACTCGCAAAATGCTATTGGTGTGTTTTGTGACCTGTCTAGGGCCTTTGACTGTGTGGTTCACGATACTCTTTTACGAAAGTTCAAATTTTATGGTTTAGGAGACAAGACATTGGAGCTGCTCAATTCGTATTTAAGTGAAAGAGTTCAGAAGGTTGATATTACCGGAGTTAAATCGAAAGGATCCATTGTAAAAATGGGCGTCCCCCAAGGATCGATTTTGGGTCCCTTTTTATTTTTGGTCTATGTTAATGACTTGCCATTTCTTGTGCAGAAACTAGGTGATATAGTTTTATTCGCTGACGACACTTCTCTCATATTCAAAGTTCCGAGGCAGGCCACTAATTATGATGAAGTGGAAAACATATTAGGTAAAGTTTTGGAATGGTTCACCGTAAATAATTTACTTTTGAATTCTGCCAAAACTAAGTGCGTTAAATTTATTTTACCCAACGTTAATGATTCTGACATTAATATTGTTTTGGACGATACAATACTAAACTTTGTAGATTCTGTTAAATTTCTAGGCATTACTATAGACAATAAGGTACAATGGGGTCCTCATATTGAATTATTGGCTGGAAGACTTAGCTCGGCAGCATTTGCTGTGCGTCAAATAAGACAACTAACTGATGTAGCTACGGCTAGAACTGTGTATTTCAGCTATTTTGTGTCGTATGGGATATTACTCTGGGGTCACGCAGCCGATATGCAAACGATATTTATTTTACAGAAAAGAGCGATACGATCTATTTATTGTTTAGAATCTCGAATTTCGTTAAAAGAAAAGTTTAAAGATATTAATATTCTTACGGTCTATAGACAGTATATCTTCGAGAATATTATGTATGTACGTAGGAATTTACACAGGTTCCGAAGGGTGGGTGATATTCATAATAGGAATACCAGGTCTAGAAATAAACTAGCTATCAAGGGCTCTAGATTGGCAAAGGTACACAAATCTTTTATTGGGGACGGTGTTCGCTTTTACAACACTTTGCCTGAAGAATTAATCGCACTACCAGACATTAGATTCAAGAAAATTGTTAAAGCTATTTTATGCTCGAAAGGCTATTATAAAATAGAAGATTTTGTTAACGATAAGTTGGTCTGGTCAAGTTGCTGTGCAAACGAAAAAAAACTGTAATTTTAGGACTTACGAAGAGGGCAATACTGTCAATTAATAGTTTTTGTTTTAACGTTCGAAAAATACTTTACGAAGTTTACTTCGAATAAAAATTTATTTTATTTTATTTTATTATTTTTATTTTGAGCGATAACCATATGTTTTTTCTGTAAATATGAACCGAATATTATTAAATTAAATGATTTGTCAATTACATTTTCAATGAGTGTATCATTTTCTCTAAATTAACAAATAACTTTTTCAGAAACACATTTTTTGTCGACCAAAAAATGTTAAAGGCTATTTTCCCATTTTGCTACATGTATCTCAACCCTATTTCTTCACCTTTACAGGACTCTTTTTACTCCCCATTAAATGGAAATATCTGGTCTCGAGATTTTTTCTTTTCATTGCCCTGTAGTACTTATATTGCCTATCCCCCACCTCTTGTGAAGGTAGGCTAACCTGGCCATAATATTTTTAGGATGATGTTTAGATTCTCTTTCACTTCGCTAAATACCATTCACAAAATTCAATCTCCAAGCTACAATCCCTCGAAACTAGCTCCCGAGAGGTGCCAATATTTCTACCTACGATTGTGATCACGGGCAGACTGATGAGGATGAGTATTGTCTTCTAGCGTACGATGCTTGGCAATTACCTACATCTTACCTATTCATTTTTTTTTGTAATCGTGATGAAGTAAATTATTGTACTTGTTAGTTCACTCGCCTCTCATGCTATTTTGGAATAATAGTGTCAATCGGAGGAGAGGATCTGTAACTGATGTGATTCAATACAGTGGTGGGTTCCTGACTCCAGCAAATATCGCATTTTGTTGGGTTTAATATTGACTTTATCGCTGGCTGCACCATTTTGAGTAATAGGACACTCTTTTGTTATAGTCGAACTAACGACCCGCACCAGCTTCGCACGGGTAGACATTTTTCTTTAATAAATTAAAGTACAGCCCATGTTATTCGCTGATGATGTAGCTTTCTATAGGTGAAATACTTTTTGAAATCGGTTGAGTAGTTTCTGAGTTTATCCATTACATACAAACAAACCAAGTTTACCTTTTTATGTATAAGTGTAGATATAGAATTAGATGTTTTAGATATTGGACTATTAGTCCTCAAAAGTCCGTCAAAAGAACCTCGTAAAAATGCTGATTTTTTTCGTACATTAGTTTTTATGGTTTCAGGTGAAATTAATTTTGAATGAAGCGGATTTACTACATTAATTAAAACTTGACATTTCGTTTTGATTTGAAAGCTTTTTTCCTATAACTTTCATTCGCAGATGGGTCTTTGATCTGGAAATTTGGGGCGAAGACAATCATAACAGAGAAGCCAGTTTGAAGTCACTGAAAAAATTTCATTACTCGGGAGCCTCAGGGAAGTTTTAGCCAATACGTAAACTCTTAAACGTTAAAAAAATCTAAGAATATTTTGGTTTTTAGGTCAAGGACTCGGTGACCTTGTGCGTGAAAACAGCTGATATTAGGGTTGCCTTACTTTAATTTTTCTTCAAATACATTAACATCGAAATTAAGAGGAAAAAGGATCTTATTCTTGGTGTATATTACTTACCTAGGCGAAAATGTGTGACCAGAATAATGAAATATGAGGAAGCGAAAGAAGTATGTTAGGACAGCGAAGGTTCGCACTCCTTCCTCTTGCTATCCCCGTTAGGGATATAGCGTGAAGATATATGTACATTACTTGATTTAGATTAAAATAAAGTAGTAATTTTAACGTTCCTTTTTCTAAGACTTTTCTTATACAACTTGAGTTGCGTTTTAGATACGTAATGTCTGTCTTTAAATACATATTCTTTATTTTTATCATCTTCCAGTTAATTAGTTATACCTAATTAAAGATTGTGATGAATTCTTAGCTTATCTTTAGCTATTTTCCGCTCAAATTCCAAAAACCACCAATCGACACGTGTTTCGCTTCTCAACGAAGCATCCTCAGTATATACCAGAGATCGGACTCGGCCAGCTAACCAGCATCGAATAATATTTTGGATTCGGTGCGGTAAAATAATTTAGCTGGCGTTTAGTCAATAGCTTAAACCCACGTTAAAACTAGGTGCATTATTTATCAAAGTCAAAGTCAAAGTCAAATCAATTTATTCAAGTAAACCCAATTACAAGGTATTTTTGAACGTCAAATCTACTATAGTTCGGTTCACATAGAAAACCTGCACACTGAGAAGAACCGAAATGAAACTCAGCCAGGTATCATTTTTTCAACTTCATTTTACAAAAGGTTTATTAAAATACAATATTTTAACTAAGCCAGTAAATGCATCTGCAGAGAAGATCATTTCCAGACTATTGTTTTATCTTCAATGAAATCGTTTATTTTATAGTATGATTGTCTAATCAATGTACGTTTTATAACCAATCTAAATTTATTCTCTGTTAATTGAGTAATTTCCTGAGGAACTTTGTTATAAAAACGAATGCAATTACCCAAAAATGAAACCTGTGACTTATGTAATTTAAATTTTGGAATAACCAATTTATCACGACCTCGAGTTTCCATACCATTAATATCGCCTTTCTTTTTTAACCGATCTATATTTTTCCTCGTATACATAATAATTTCAAAGATGTATAAGGACGGCAAGGTGAGGACATCAATGTCTTTAAAACGATCTTTAAGTGATTCTCGTGCATTCATAGTGTACATGGCACGTATTGCTCTTTTTTGTAAAATAAAAATGGAGTTAATATGCGCTGCTGATCCCCACAGCAGAAGGCCGTAGGACATTAGACTGTGAAAATATGCAAAGTACACCAGCCTTGCCGTATCCACATCTGTCATTTGCCTGATGCGTTTAATTGCATATACCGCGGAACCGAGTTTACTAGCCAACGCCCCAATATGGTCCGCCCACTGTAACTTGTTATCTACTGTTAAACCAAGAAAACTGGCTGACTTAACTAATTCTAATTGTTTCCCACCCAGTTCTATTTTGCCATGGATTCTGGGTACATTAGAAAGGGAAAATTTAATACATTTGGTTTTTTGTAATGTTATTTGACATTACAGTTTACATCTGCAGTTGGAGAGTAGTGGAGAAATTGTTATTCGACTGCAAAGTTAAGTTTGTTTTTGAATCCGACATATTTTTTGGTAAATACGCAACACAAATATATTGTGCGGTGGTAAGCAACCCTTGGTACGCGAGTCTGACTCGCACTTGGCCCATTTTCATCTTAATAAAGTTCCTAAACTGGGATACGATTTTTGGTAAATAATGAATTTCTGAACCTGATTTCTGACAATCTATGGAATTTAGCATTTCTGTTATTTTTTGCCTCTAAAGTTTATAGAAAGTTGTATATTCTCTAAAATTTTTAATGTTCTGGAACTAGTAGTTATAGAGACAAGAGAGAGAGAGAGAGAATGGTGAAGCCAAGTTTGAGTAAACAATTTGCTGTCTCCTTCATTTTTCTGTAGGGACTTTGTAAGCATGAGCGAAAAGACGGATGAGCAGTTTTTATATTTTAATTTATTTACGTACTGTTTACACAAAGTACAATAAAGAAAACATGAGAGAAAAAGAGTTTTTTTATTATTTAACGTTAACTACTATACTATCTTAAATTTCAAGGTTCAAGAAGATCAATTGTGACAGACGTACAGACGAGACAGACATAAGCGATCTTCAATAGGAAAGATTTTCTCTATAAGGCATGGAAATCGAAAAAAAATCACGCTAATCACACATGAGGTAAGATTAATAGAATGGTGGAGAATATTAAGTTTGCATATCGCTTAATTCAGAATTTCGTCCCAGAACTAAAAGTAATAACCGCGTTCACAATACACGTGGGTAATAACTTTGATATAATAGCTCTCTCAATACACAGTATAAAGGAGACTGTAGTCAGAATAAATTATTACGGGGAAGAGAGAGTCAGGATGGTGAGTTGAGCGCTGGGAACAACGTTAGGACTTGTCTGGAATCATTAGGAGTTGTAGAGGCGGGAGGAGAGGGGGGAAAGGTATGGGATGGGACAATAACCCCCATGGTAAAGGAACATGGTAAAAAAAATGTAATATATGTATTTATAACTTAGATATAGGCGGTATGGGTATAGATCCCTGTGTCTTCCCTCTCATGGGAGAATTGTATAAAAAAGAACATTCCATTGCCTCTAAAGTCTATGTATAGATGTCAAAACTGACAGAAAGTGTTTTTGAGGTTATTTTACGGACTTTTTCAATAGCAATAAACATCGGCGTTCATATCGAACCTGACAGCCAACCACCAGCACCGACTGCCTTTGGGTAGTTGGGATTTGTTGCATGGAATTCTCAAACTCATAGGCTTACATATGCACATGATAACCTAAATAAAACGCCTTAATCACAAGCTACATACGTATGCGAACAGATATACAAGGTTATTGTGAAAGGGGATATAAATCCGCCAGGGTTTCAACGTGTCAATGTTGGCTGGTATATTGCACATGTAATAATTAAGGGGTACGTTTTCGTTTTCCGTACAAATAAATATAATAGACCCTATCGTTATGCCCTACATTCCAAATGTTTGCTAGCGACGTAAAAATACTGATATTAGGGTTGCCTCACCTTCTTTTTTAACTTTGAGATGTTACATTAGAATTATTGTCTTTCGGGGAAAAGTTGCAGAATGCAAACTTTCCGTTGTCATGGGTACATTAATACCCTTTCGCATTTATCCTTTCGAAATAACCTTGTATAAAGTATTTGGGCAACTGAACGTTGCTCGATGTCTTTTACGTTTGAAGGTACATAAAAAAAAACATAAGTCTAACCACATTGAAACATTCATCCGGGCACTTCGGCGTCGTAGACCTACACCCTAGCCAGTGTGCTATTGAGAAGATAAACTGTGTTGCGAAATTTCCAATCAATAGCAACTACCAATTTAAAGTGTGTCAAAACAAAGAGAAAATAAATTTTCTCTGAATTGAGGCTAAGCTACATCAATTTCTCGTCCCCGAAAACTTTCATATTGTAAATTTCATCTAAATTGTTAGAGCCGTTTTTGTGAACGCGATTATAAATATAAGTACAAATATCGCTCGTTTAAAAGTATAGGATATACATATATGCAACGGCAAGTGAACTATTCGGTAACAACCCGTTCATGCATAATTTTACTGCACTGTTAGAGAGTGATTCATACAATACCCCGCCTTCCATTTTTATCTATATAATGTCAAGTCGTTGAATAAAATAGCTGTGACTTACGGACAGACAGACTGATAAACAGACGACAGACAGGATGAAACTATCAGGGTTCCGTTCCTACCATTCTAGCTACAGAACTCGATAAAAATCGAATAAATCTTCGACACTAAAACTTTGAACATGTCGTGTACAAATGTAATCCAAGGTCACTTGCATTTGCAAACAAAAACATCCCCCCACCCAGCTGTTAAATTAGTTGATAATTATGTTCTCCTTGTCGCAGGTCCTCGTTTAAGAAATACTAAACCAAGAATCAAAAATGATATATCTCAGGCGTTAAAAACGATTTAGTACTTTCTCTGCCGTATTATTTGGTCATTTTCATATTAAACCAGAGATCGGAAAAGTTGTACAATATGTATTTAATCTTAATCTGACAGCGGACTTTATATTTTTACTTTTTATTTTGCTGTTGCGGAACCCTTATATAACAGCCGGTTTGTTATGTATGATGTAATCTCATAAAAGCCTTAGTAAGGCCTTACTTAAAAAAAATTCAGTGATTTCCAAGCGTTCTGTAATTTTATTGAAAGGGATGACTTAGTCATGAATTTTAAAACCATAGGAGTAATGTCAGAATATTTTTTTTATTTTAACTATTCGAAAAACGACGTTTAGTTCCTTGATAAGAGGATTTTTACAGGGGTAGAAATGAATTTGAATAAGGAACACGAGAGTTCAAATGAAAACATTGTGTGAAAAATTTGATTGGTTTAGCTGCGCGGGGGCAACCGAGCTCCAGGACTTTTTGGCGGGAACCGGAGAAATGAGGTTGTCATTTTATTTAGATTTTCTATTTTTTACATTTTTGGGAGTTTTAAAGTAAATAAGTAATAGTGTGTTTCAAAGTTCTGTGTAAGTGAAAAGAATGAAGTAGGTCTAAATAAACGTGTGTAGATGAAGTTCTCGCGTTCTACCAAGTAATCCTTTATAACTTCAGAAAAGCTTACTATCACTTTACTGGAGAAGATTTACGATAAGCAGAAAGAACGAATTTGATTCGAACGTGATTTAAACGTGAATCCATTGATTCTACTTATTAATACGCGACATTGCCGGATACGCTAATCTGTGCGCCATGACATCAAGAAAGAAAAACTAAAACCGCGCGCCAGAAAAAAAGAAATTTAAATTTATAGAAATTTTGGACTTACATATCTTTTATTTTTACATATATTTTTCTCATAGATGGGTCACTCTACTGAGTGAGTGCATCACTACCCTTCTCACTCTCTCACACTCACTCTACTGAGTGAGTGTATCACTCCGTAGTAAAATTATTTTTTTACTTTGGGCAACGTACTTACATTGAATCCCTCACTACGCTCAGGATTTGACTCTAGAATCTAATTCTAATAAAATGGCGCCTCGCTATAATAACATTATTTTAGTTCCTTGTAATACAATCTACTATTCCGTATTATCGCTTATGAAGTCACAGATAAAAGTATAGAAATATGTATAGAAAGAGTTTAATAGGTATGCTTTTCTATAAATAAACTTAGCAGCAAAAAGGTCTTAAAAGTATCTATTATGCTAGTAGCGACTAACATATTTAATGTAAGATAGACGATAACGTAGCGGTTGCCTTCAATTTGGTAGCTCCAAAAGGTGCAAGTCAGCCATACCTAATGACTCACGGCATTAGGTCCAAACGGAATCTGAATAGTCATTCTGAGTTTATACTAGAATAAAATGCTAAAAAATCTGCAAACTGTTTAAGCTCTACTTAAAGACCTTTTTTGTTCATCATACTTACGTAATCCCTACTTAAAGAAGTATATTATGACCGTGACTGTTATCTCATTGCTTGGGTCAGTGCATTTGTCAGATAATTGCTTCGACTAATTAGAATGATACAGAGAAGATTAGCATGATTAGCAAAATCGTGGAGCGTTCCTTAATTTCCAAGTCTCTATTCTAAGTAAAAGAATAGGGGTACAGTATCCCCCTATTAAGGATTAAAAAGCGATAAAAGCCAAAAAGATGATTTATATAGATACCGACTGATAGGAGAGAGGATTTCAATCGCTCACTTGCGTCCACTCATGGTGACCTCGAGGAGGAGAGCGGTGATTAAGGTCCGCGCTGCTTTAGCACTGCGGTAGTGCTAGGGGTCTTTCGCGTTAGTAGGCTCTGGTGATACAGTTAAGATCCAAATTCATATATTTGTTTGCAATTAATGGTTGTATATACAAATAAGTAAGAAACAACATAAAAAGCAGTCCTCTACAATCCGCAAAGAGCATGCAGAAAGGAAACAACACTAAAATTTAAAAAAAATCATGTGCAATCGGTATACAGAAAAAGCCGGGAGCTACAATAGTATAAAATGAATGAATTTCGCACCTTATTATTATTACCAACAAACAAAAACACCCTTTTTTATAGCGCTTTCGCAATATAATGTTAACTGTAAATGGCAATTATTAAATAATTAACTCAGTTGTAATTCTGTAATAAATCAATAAATTATGTCAAAAATGTGTTCATTGCATTATACTCGTATTAATGAAGACATTATTTTATATTGGCCATGCCACGCTTTATTCTTTTACTAGATAATCCGAAAGACCTTGTCCTGTCCAAAATTCCATAGAAAAAAAGCACTTTAAACTTTTTACGAATGTTCCATTTTTTCGGGTAACTTTTCAGATTTTTTCCCTAAAACCTTTTTAGGACTATTACAAACATTTAAAAAAAAATAGCCAAATCAATTCCACCGTTCAGCGGACAGCGAACGAACAGCATTTGATTATTATTTATATATCATATATTACATAATTATGCCTTTCGTGGTCTAATGTATATACGATATATTGGGAGCTCCCAAGTTATACGTTAGTAAGTTTAAATGTATTTCCTTATATTCCAAGTCTCTAATTTCTTAAAAAGTTTGGTATGATTAACATAATCAGAAGCCTTCGTCATGTTAATGTATAATGCGCGAATTGGTTTTCTTTGATCCATTCTCGTACAAACATTATTTAAAAAATCCTTTACGTTCAAAGCGAATTACGTATTTTAAAGGTGTCTATTGCAAATACTCTTCTTAAAAATGAGATGAGATGGAGATCAGTTCTACCCCACGAAGGCGCAATGCAGCATAATCGTTTTCCAATTGACCTAGGGTCTAATCATTAATCACCCAGTTTCGGAGCCAGGGGCCCAAATCTATATTACTTCTGTCATCAAATATACACTCTGGATGTAGTACTAAGCTACAGATTTAAGTGAATTCTTATTAATTATATTATATTTAAGTATAAATTCATGAAATACAGTATATACATTATACATACATATGGGTAAGTCCGGGGTAGTTGGCCATAGTTTTTTAAAACGCTGTTAAAAAAAACCTTACACATTACTACAGAAATCTTTATTTACAATTAAACTTTAAACAATCTACTTTGAGAACAAACAAACACTTACTTTAAACAAAAAAGTAACAATTTCTAATGAGATCGTCTTAAAAAAAAAATTACAATTGGCCCTCTCTCCCAAAGTGTCTGGGTGTGATGGCCATAGCATTAGAGGTAAGGTGGTCATAACTTAACTTTAACATAGTTTATGGTCTTATTTTCTATTTTTTATGTATTTGTATTTTAAGTATAATCTACACATATACATATCTTCACGCTGTATTCCTAACAGGGTAGTCAGAGAGGACGGAGCGCCAGGCGTCGCGGTCCTTACATACTTCTTTCACTTTCTCAAATCTCATCATTCTCCTCACACATTTTCGCTAGGTATGCGAGTGCTTTTGACACTTCCGTCGGCTAACACTCTAGCTATGCGTGCCCGAAATTTTGTCCGCAAGAGTGACACCGCACATATTTCTAAGAGATCGCATTTCCACTGCATTTATCTTACTTTCACTCGATTTTGGGCATATGCAGATCTCACTACTGCACAATAATGTTGGAACCAACACAGCATTGTGTATGACCATTTTGGCTGAGTTTGATATATTCACACTGCCTACTAATGCGGAAGAAGCACCGTTCACTTATTGCCGGCTGCTACCCGTCTCTCCATAACTAACTCACATTTTTCATCGCTCAAAAACGCACTCCCCAGATATACAAATTCATTCACTTGTTCTAGACATTTTTCATTTAACCATACTTTGCACTTTGTCTGTACATCTTCCCTTTCAAACACCAGAACCTTAGTTTTGTTTAGATTCATATTCAATCCTTTCACTTCACAGTCTTCTTTCATGCATGCTAGTGTCTGCAACTCTGCTTCTGATGGTGCTATAAGCACAGCATTGTCAGCGTACAAAAAGCAGTTTACCACTGTACCATCACATATCATACCACTCATACTACTTTTCAATGTCTAGAGCCTTTCGCCTTTTTCTTGTATTTATTAGGCATCTAAAACAAATATGAAAATGAATCATCATTTCTGTACCATCGGTATAAATATGTTGGCGATATGGCCATGACATACCGACTACAATTGGCCATCTCTCCTTCTTTTCCGGGAGAGATGACCACCCCTAAAATGAAAACAAGTCAAGACACGACCTGCGTGATTTTGAGGTTAGAACGAAACGTTCCTCGTACACTTTGCATAAAATACAAAAATCACCATTATTTTATGAAACTAACACCACAGCCGTGTAAAACATGAACCCTCTAAAAAATATTTGCACTGGACAAAACAATAAACATAGATTTTTCTTATTTTTGTTATTTTTTCACCAGACTGTTGGTCGTACCTTAGCTCCCACCCACTACGCGAAGCGAACTAAACAGTAATTAGCGACAACTAGTCAACTGTTCCGTGAATTATTTCGATGGGGCATCTCTACCTTATGGCCATCTACCCCGGAATTACCATATTATAATATTTACATCTAAAGTTATGTAAATATGAAATGTGACATAAAACTATTCAACGGATTTCAAAAATTTTTCACCTATCGAAAGCTACATTATCAGCGAGTAAGTATTTTATTTAAAAAAAAATTCTGTCCGTGCGAAGCCGGGGCAAGTCGCCAGTGTTATATAAATAAATGTAATATGACGACATCTCGAAAATTAAGTCTAAGGAAAAACGTGAAATATCCATTCAGGGTCTAGTTACGTAATTTCTATTGCAATAATATGAACTTGACATCTTAAAACATGGATAAAATAACAACACGAGAATAAAAATCAATATTTCCACTTCTAGGTAATTATGCCGCTGGCTTCCTGGCGAAGTCGAACCCAGAACCATTGGCTTTTAAGGTAAGTGAACTAGCCACTGTACCAACATGTCTATCGACAATAATAGACAACATTTGTGCTTCTTAATGGACTGCTAACGGTAAGATTGCAATGACTGAAATCGTTTTTATATACGTACCTACTTTGTTGCGTTGCTGTAAAGTTAATAAATTATCCGTCATTATAATCCAATTTATCAACTGTAAATAGTGATGATGTACGAATTTATTTAATAGTATGTACTCCCACTACCATGCGTGTACAATATATTTTTGAGAATGTAATATACTTGCTTGTATTGGAAATAAATGTTAAATCGGATTAAAGAGAAAGATGACGATATGACCCGGCTCCCAAAAATTTGAGCGTATTTAAATACGTTTGCTGTGGTGGGCATACGTTTAATAAATATGAAATTAAAATACATATTTCTTTATACGTTTTTCTATCGACTGTTTATAACTTTAACGCAATTTATTTATTTTAGTTCGATACTTTATTTTCTGCAATGTAATGCCATTTTGAGAGATTTTTAAGTATTTCTCCTAAATTACTCGAGTAAATTACATAAAATTTCGGCTAACAGGAAGACAATACAGTTTATTAAATACTAGCTAAATCATATTTTATTATATGAATTAATATTCCAGTTATAACGATATATGTCGCGTTCGGGTGGAGGAGTGTGAGGACGGAGCCTACGCAAAAAGCTTTTTTTGGGAGCTTGCTCTTAATAGAAAACTTACTTGAATCATGAAGTCAGGGTAATCAAGTTATTCCGACGTTTAAGTCACAAAAATTAACAAAGTGTTTTAAGCAACTGCTTTTATTTTTATAATAAAGTGCCTCAAAACGTCAATAAATTTAAACTGTTTAATTAAACTGATCGGGAAGTAGTGATTTGCCGGATATCCCAACCCGAACCGATATCCGCGGATATCCGAGGGCAAAAATAGTCTGTATTTGTATCCGTATCCGTTACTTTTTAGCGGATCTTGAAACTTGAATAGATCCTTTATATTAATGAATTTCATTAAATGGAAATTTAAAAATAGATAGGTAGCAATGAAATATAATAAATCCAAATTACTTTTCATATCTCAAAATTACAATTTTGGCATTTTTATTGCAGAAATCAAACAAATAATTATGGTCTTCATTATAATAGTAAGTTACTACACTATATTTACATAAATAAGGATTTATTAATTGTATTCGAACAACAAACGAAGTACCAAAGTTGAGGTCCGTATCCGTATTCGTAGATCTAGACACTAATAATCTGTATCCGTGTTTATATCCGCCGTAATACATTTTTAACAATCCTGCACATCTCTAGTAATGGCAGGCGTGTATTCAGGGTACCCTCCAAATTGTTTTTTATGGCTATCGAAAGCTTACTGCTTTCCTAAATTCAAACACTTGATGATTTTCAGCAGATTATACATACAAAAGTTAATACGTACATTATATGTACGTACTCTATGTGTACATTATATGTATACCGTCCATATCGCTTGTTCGGTGAAGTCAGATCGTCAAAGTAATGAGGAAATTAGTACTTTGAATTAGAGTTTATTACACGTAAAAATAATAGTTAATCTAAAATAAATAATTTCAGCAATTGAAGCATAATTACTACTTTTGAACATTAATCAAAATTAATAGTTTCAACTTTAAATTTACCAGGTATTTCTGATTGAAATCGTACATCCACAATTTAAAATGAATAATTTCAGCAATATGTGTACTTTTAAACATTAATCATTACAAACTTTGAAATTAATAGGTTTCGTGTTATTTTTCCAACTATATCTTATCAAACTATCGTCTTATCAACTATATCAAAATATATCTTAAATCATATATAAAGCAGATGTCATTGTCACGATAAAAGCCGAAAAATCATATTGGAACCAATAATGCATGGATTGTTCTTTTTCACTGTTTTGATTTTTTTAGGCAATAATAACTTTATAAAATAATTATATTTTTCTGAGTTACTATATTCTTGGTAAAATAGCCAGAGTATTAGCTGACAGAAATATCAAAAGGACTTGCGTACCTAGGTGAAAATATATAAGGAGAAAGACGAGGTTTGAGGAGGCGAAAGAAGTATGTAAAGACCGCGATATTTGGCCTCTGTCCACTCTAACCACCCCGTTAGAGATATAACGTGAGATATATATGTATGTATATTCATATTGAAGTGTTAACATTTTTTACGACTTTATATTTTTAATAGCTATAAATAACATATTTATCGGTATTTTAATCAATTTTTAAGTGCTCTAAATACATTCTAAAACAGAATGGCAAAATGGATTTGGTTCATTCTTATTTATTTTATTTCCGAACACAGATGAAAACATTTATCAGTAATTCTTAGTACAACGTATCAATGTTTTTGCTCTAGTATTTAGGTACTCTTTGTGTTTCGAAAATTGCGGTCTTTCCGCAATTAACAGAAGATATAGTGTTTTTTGGGTTCAGTGGGAATAGGATATGTATTATTTCCTGGGATGCTGGCAATCAAAACTACAATTTTCTGAGAACATATTTGGTAACAAAGAACTATTACTGGACAGCGGAAAATACTAAAGGAACATAATGGTTTCCGTTTGCCTCTACGTATGTGGGTATATAATATTGTCACAAAATTAATTTGATTATTATTTCATTATAGTATTATTACAGAAGAGATATTTCATAATAAAAGTATTGTCTCTAGCTTAATTACATTTCTATTAGAGTTCGGGATGTCGGGATGTTCTATGTAAATGTGTAAAGATAATATATGTATGTTATCATAATGGGTATGTATGTGGGTAAAAAGAAATAAATCAGTCAGTATGCAATTACAGTCGTGTTTATGTTGTCTCCTTAAATATAAAGAAAATACATGGCGCAGTCGGTTATAATCTATCGTCATAAGTGTATATGATAAAAAATAAATAAGAAGGAAACAGTGTTGTATAAGTGAATAAGGTGTTAACAAAATATTAAAAGTGAAATACGTGAAAATAAAAAAAAAAACAATGGAATCACATTTACAACCACCGTCACCATTTTGTTTCGGTAATGATTTATCAAGTGTTACTTCGGGCAATTTAAGTAGGCAGTGGTCGAAATGGAAAAAATCATTTGAAATATACTACAGGGCATGCGAGTTAAAAAATAAAGACAAAGAGGTACAACTAAGTATCTTATTGCATATTATTGGTGAGAAAGGTCGAGAAGTGTATGAACAGTTCGCAGACGAAAAATTTGAGTCTGTGAACGCCTTATTGAAAAGATTTGACAATTTTTTTTATCAAAGAAAAATGTAACTATCGAATGACATAAATTTTTCACCCGGAACCAACAAGAATTAGAAACGGTCGAGCAGTACACTTTTGAACTAAATAAATTAGCCGCAACCTGTGAATTCGATAGCCTTAAAGACGATCTCATTAGAGACAGACTCATTTGCGGATTAAAGGAAGATGCATTACGGGAACGTTTATTGCGAGAATTGGATCTCACACTGGCGAAAGCTTTGGATATTTGTAAGATTGCCGAAATGTCTCGAGCACAGGCTGGCAACATAAAAAAAGAGCAAGAAGTGAATCAGGAGCAGCATATACACGAGATAACAGAGGCAGAAGAAGGACAACAAGGAGAAGTAAATGTGGTTCGAAGACAGTTTGTGAACCGGCAACTCGGCGTGCGCCTATGTCGCTGCAAGGCGCAAGCAGCGAACGGCCGCGGCGTGTAGCCGCGGTTGGGGCGCGAGTGGGGCGGGCGCGGCGGAGCTGCACCCGCGCTGGGCCGGGGCCGCGCCGGCGGCTGGCCGGCGGGGATAGCGGCAGCATCACGTGACAGGCAGGAACAGCCGCCGTTTCAAGGCGGCCGGCGTGTGCATTGTGATTATTGTGGTACGATACATGATAAGTTTAAATGTCCCGCGTATGGCCGAAAATGCGACAAATGTAAAAAACTTAATCATTTTGCAAGAATGTGTAGATTATATATGGTTCAGGAGGACTCAACAGATCAGGTATGTAAATTACAAAATGTCACTTCTCATGGTGACTGGATAATAGAAATTATAATAAATAATTACAAGATAAATTTTAAACTTGACACTGGGGCTGACGTAAACATTTTGCCGGTTAGATTTATGTCACGAATAGGTATTTGTGCAAAGGATATTTCTCCTACTAGAGTCAAGTTACTGGGATATTCTGGAGACGTCATAGACATCTTAGGGAAATGTTTATTAAAAGTAAGGTACAAAAACAATGATTGCATATTGAATTTTGTTATTGCAAATGTGAATTCTACGCCCATTTTAGGCAGAAAAACATGCGAAGAATTAAATCTCATTCAGCGAGTTACGTCATTAAGTAAACCAAAAATATCAATACTCGATGATTACTCTGATGTATTTGAGGGTATGGATTGTCTGCCAGGTTACTTTAAAATAAAATTACGAGATGGAGCGACTCCAGTGGTACACGCGCCGCGAAAGCTCCCAATTGCGTTAAGAGACAGTGTAAAAAATAAACTGTATGAAATGTTATCTCAAGGAATTATAGCTAAGGTGGAGGGACCTACTGATTGGGTTAATAGTATGACTGTAGTCAAAAAATTTAATGGAGATATCAGAATATGCTTGGATCCTAGAGATTTAAACAAAGCAATAATAAGGGAATACTTTAAACTACCAACTATAGATGAGATTATGGTTAACTTGTCTGGTGCTAAATACTTTAGTACATTAGATGTTAAACATTTGTTCTGGCAGGTAAGTTTTCACGAGGAGTCAACGGATTTATGTACTTTTAACACTGCGTTTGGTAGATACAAGTTCTTGCGGATGCCGTTTGGAATTTCATCTGCATCGGAAATATTTCACAAAAAACTACAAGAACATTTTGATGACATTCAAGGTGTCGTTCTATTCATCGATGATTTACTGGTGTATGGTCAAGCAAAAGAACTACATGACATGCGGCTCCGTCAGGTTCTTGAGAGATGTAGACAGATAAACATAAAATTAAACAAAGAAAAATGCAAAATAGGAGTATCTGAATTGAAGTATTTGGGTCATAAAATAACTGAGCGGGGTATATCTCCAGATGATTCACATACGTTAGCTATTAGAAACATGCCTCGTCCTGAAAACAGAAAAGACTTAAAAAGATTTTTAGGTCTTATAAACTATGTAGGTAGTTTTATACCAAACTTATTTGAAAATAGTTACATTTTGCGAGAACTTTTAAAAAAAGATATTAAGTGGCACTGGAATGAAAGGCACGAAAAGTGTTTCAATACATTAAAACAATGTTTAATTAATCCTCCAATGTTGCAGTACTATAGCCTAAAGAAGCCAGTGACCATTTCTGTAGATGCCAGTAAGCACGGTTTAGGTGTATGTTTGATGCAGGACGGCTTGCCAGTGTGCTACGCATCAAAATGTCTAACAAAAAAAGGAATTGTATGCAGTGGTATATGCATGTGAAAAGTTTTACACGTATGTTTATGGACGCCCTGATATAACTATAGAGACGGACCACAAACCCCTTGTCAGTATAATAAATAAGCCTATTTCAAATGCGCCAGTTAGATTACAAAGAATGTTGTTGCGATTACAACGATATTCATTTAAATTGGTTTATAAGCAAGGAAAATACTTATATATAGCAGATACTTTGTCACGGGCGCCGTCGGGCCGTGATATGTCAATCGAGCAGAACGATTACTTATACACTGATGCGCAGGTATGTGCATTAACATCTAGTAATTCATTAACAGATACACATCTATTGGCGTTACAAAAATGTACTATATTAGATGAAGAAATGGAACAGCTTAAGAAAATAATAAAAAATGGCTGGCCGCTGCACAGAAGTCAAGTACGGGATACACTTAAACCTTAACTTAAAATTTAGATTGTAGGGATGAATTGACTGTTGTTTATGACATAATTTGGAGAGGAACCAGAATTGTGATACCGAAATGTACGCGTCGAGAACTGTTAAAAAATATTCACATTGGTCATTTAGGGACTGAAAAATGTAAACTTAGGGCTGGTGAAATAATGTATTGACCGAATATGAATAGTCATGATTTCACGGTGTCAAATATGTCTCATTCATCGTAAACAGAATAGTAAGTAACCTCTGATACCTCACGATGTACCTGACAGGCCTTGGGAAAAAGTGGGCATGGATGTTTTCCATTTTGGTACACAATCTTTTTTAATGGTAATAGAGTATTTTAGTAAGTATGTTGAGGTCATTGAAATTGATTCTTTAACATCGGACTGTATTATAAAACAACTAAGAAATGTTTTTAGCCGACAGGGTATGATAATACTGTAGTATCGGATAACGGGCCAAAATTTTCTTCCAAAGCATTTGCTGTCTTTAGTAATGATTGGAGATTTCAGCATAAAACCACTTCCCCTAGATATCCACAGTCTAATGGTCAAGTAGAAAGGGCCATACAAACTATAAAGTCAATACTAAGAAAAACAAATTATGAAGAAATCGATTTCCGTTTAGCACTTTTAGAATTTTTGAACACGCCTTTAAGTGATAAAATCGCGTCGCCCTCAGAATTGTTAAACAGTAGGAATCTGCGCAGCATTCTTCTTAGTGCAAATAGCTTATTAAAACCTAAAGTACAGAAATTAAAATATGTGCAAAATAAACCAAAAGAACGTCAGCAAGTGCAAAAGAAATACTATGACAGATGCGCAAGAAATTTAAAACCTTTGGTTATCGGTGATAAAGTAGAAGTACGAATGCAAAATGGGTGGATTAATGGAATTATAACTGGGACAAATATGCCAAGATCTTATTTAATACGAATAAATTCCGGAAGAATAATACGCCGCAATCGTCGCCATATAATTATAGGTAGATAATTTCAGGGATCATGATTGTGCAGAATATCGAAGTTCTTACGATTATGATGACATAGGCACACACAGCCCCAGTAATCCTGACCCCCTTTCTTCTAGTCAGTCTAACAACTCTAATTTACGCATAACTTAATTTGGCAGGACAGTGAGACCTCCTGAGCGGTATGGATATTCAGTTCCAGTAACATCCAACAGATAAAAAACTAGATAAACATAACTAACAGTTTATAGTTTTGAAATAGTGCTACGAGATGAAAATGAATGAATAAATATATTTATACTAGTAAATAGTTTTAAACCTAATTACGGATTGCGCATGAATTAATAAAAAAAAAAAGAAAAAAACGAAAAAAGTGTAATGTATATGTACGATAATAGATTGTGATAGATTAATGCATGATAATATTTTATGATATAAATCAATTAATTATTTATGTAATGAAATTAAAACATATTATACCCTCCTTTATTCAAGTAAAGAAAGGAGTATAATACAGAGATAAAATAATTATTTATGTAATTACAGCGAAACATATTATACATTCCTTTATTGAAGTAAAAAAATGTATGTATTATAATACAGAGCTTGTAAATTATAGTATAGATATCAATAATGATGTAATTTATGTATACCTAGTCTAGCATGTTAAGAAGGGGGATGTCGGGATGTTCTATGTAAATGTGTAAAAATAATATATGTATGTTATCATAATGGATATGTATGTGGGTAAAAAGAAATAAATCAGTCAGTATGCACATAGTACAAGTAAGCATACAGTATTCTATCTTCATACAAACGCTCCCAAACGACGCGCTCGAAATCTCGACATTTCTCGCCATACAACAGTCGCGAGCGAGCCGCGGTTGTCGTCGGACGGTATAAGACGCTCCCGCGCATTTACTGACGAAATATTATGTCAATCAAGTTTACGAGCATAATGTTCAGTGTATGGATGTTTGAATACATCTATATCGAAACCGGAAATATTTCTCTGTTGCTAATTTCTAGGAAATATATTATCATAATGATCTAGTTAATTTATTGCCGATTTTTAATTATACTGCACACAAAATGCATTTTTTTTTGTCTATTTCCACCATACTAACTTACAATCTTTTGAAACTAGAAATAAAATACTAGTAGAATTATATAAATAAAAATTTATTAAATTTGCAATAATATAAAATGAAAAGATAATATGACAATTTAATATAGTACCTATTATCAAATACGTAACCCAAGAAAAACATTCAGTCCAAGTCGGTAGCCCTATTGCGTGTTTACGTACCGAGCGACCGTAGGTAATTACCTCTAAGACACTGCCGAGATAGCATACTGTATGCTTACTTGTACTGTGGTATGCAACTACAGTCGTGTTTATGTTGTCTCCTTAAATATAAAGAAAATACACGAGCGAATAACTTTTACATTTTAGTGAATTTTAATAATTTTATGCAGATATATTTATGATCTATAGTTATTTTAAACTAATGGTGAAAACATACTTTTAAATAAAGTTAAAATCTTGAAAATTAATTTTTTTAAGTTTAAAATAACTTTTTATGTGATTGGCTGGAGATTTTATTATCATCATTCAATCCTTTCTCGTTATTTCTGCAACTTCTGCAACATACGACGCATACTGTATCACGATTTCATCTGAGCGCCGTTACATAGTTACTTAGTATTCATGAGCCGTGTTGCGATATACTCTATGTGAAACAAGGTTAGCCCCCACGGGGGATATCGTTCTGCGTATCGTAAACCAGCGGTCTCATTGCCCTCTGTAGCGAATACGTTTTTTCATAATTTTTACGCTAAGAATCTTACAAGATGCCCGAGGCACTTCGAAGTCTAAATTAGAAATATGACTGCAAACAATTCCGCTGAATTTTTCCAAAGTTTTCTTTCATGTTTTCTTTGTGTTTTCATGTTTTCTTCTTTTGACAATTATGAACACGACAAAAAAACAGTCAAATCGGTCGAGCCATTCTCAAATATTTATCATTCATATATGCGGCAATTGATTTTTATGAATATATAAGAGATAAGATATAAGACTGTATTGCAGTACAGGATTAATAAACAGTTACTTTTACAAATAAAAATAATAAAAATTCGGTCAAAGATGACGTAATAAATCGGCAGTGACTTACAGACAAACAGACAGATGTAACGAAACTTTAGTTTGTGATCACTTAGATCTTTATTAATAAGCGTAATAAGCTTAGTTTTTAGGCGTCTACGGAATTATAAAAGAAATCTTAAAAAAATTCGTTCAAGTACGAATTCAAATCGCGCACAGAGGGTTCCTTACGATATTTATGTAACGATACATTTTCTAAATTTAGTTTCTGAAAATTTATTGTCTTTTTTTAGTAGTACTAGAAAGGACAAACGAACAAACAATCTACTTGATGGTAACTGGTATAGGTGGTTCATAGACAATATCAATTCAATTATTAACTATTATCAAGGTACAAGAAAGCACTTCAGATCGCCAATGTGTTGGCAACCCTAAAGATTAAGATATTGTGTCTCTTGTAGCAGTAATTTCACCGACTCTGTTACCCTCACACTCACACAGGATTAACGAGTAAGATGGTGGTAACGATGCGGTCGAACTCAATAAGATAGTGGTAGTGATATGATCGGATCCAGTAAGATGGTGAAAGCTATCCGGTCGGACCCAGTCAGGTGATCGTAGCGATCCAATCGGACCTCGTACAAAATCCTACCACCCGCAAATTCATTTACTTAGGACTATCATTACATCTTTCTGGTAAACTTTAGATAAGGCTTCATACACTCAGAAATTTTAAATTATAGACTCAGCATTTCCGAAGACAAGGAAGAAAATTATCAAGTCGGGTTCTAGTAAAGTTATCGTCCCTTACTTAATTATCCTATGAATTATTTAGAATGATAACTGGTGTAAATTGTGCGAGTTATCAAGATGTATTATTACATCAGACTTCAGACTGTACATAGATTGAAAATATTTTTAAAAATGTATTGAAACAGAAGGACCGACAAGCAAGTGATCTCATAAAAGTTCCACGTTACTTTTTGAGGTATCTAAGGAGCCTCAAGAAGTAATCCTAACATTACAAAGCCAGTGTTCAATATTTAACGTTTTACGAATAGATAGTTAAATAACGTTATAATAGCATGTTCATTTCAGTGTTAATGTATTGGCAATACAAGAAATTCGTATAGAATCTCGATATTTTTATAAACGCTGCGTTAGAAGATTAAAACAGAATTTTTTTTGGCAGCGATATGTAATGAAACCTGATAACTATCTCTGAGTTTAATTTAAAAATGAATAGAAAAGTGTTTCAGATTTCGAAGGCAGACAATACCAATGACCTTGTGACTAGAAAATTCAAGATTATGGTAACAAACAGTACAAAAAAACTTTTTACAAAACAAGAACCCGACTAGGCATTAAAAAAATTACAAGCTAGATAAAATTACTTTGATTTATAGAGTTTACTAAAATAAAATAAAATTAATGTCAATTTATTTTCGACACTAAACTTCTGTAGTAAGGATGCAGGCAGTTATTTTTTGTTTTAAAACATTTGTTAGGTAACATTTTATTAGAAAATATTGCTTAAATTATAAATTGTTACTGTGCTATATAACATTAATAAACAAAGAATGTTATGTAACAAATTGCAACATGATTGCAACTTTTATATAACATTTATTTGGACGTAAGCGGGATTGGAGGGGAAGTTCAAACTTCGAACTGTTCATTTTCAAAAAATCATTTAAACATCCGTCAATACCAGAATCCTTCAGGTATGTTGTTGCGCTGAATTTTTCTCTCGTTTTCAGTGTTCGACGCATCCAGTAAGAGCGCTTTTTCTCTTTTTTTCATATTTAAACTAAAAGCCGAACTAATGAGCAAATCATTTTCTATTTTCTATGCAAGAGCCACGTTCAGCTTTCTCGAAAGTCAGATTCGAAGTAATTGTTACAAAGTGTCGTATGATATTATACAACATGTTAGAAAAAAATTACGAATATGAGAACATAAATAACATTTAACAAATTGTAGCAAAATGTAACATAATGTTAGAGAATGTTAACGTGTTATATAGCTGCTGTATGGGTCTGTATGTTGTTTTTTTTTTGTATGTTTGTTACCTCATAACTCCGTCATTTATGAACCGATTTCGAAAATTCTTTTTATGTTTGGTAGGTAATACTTCAAAGGTGGTCCCATTTAAATTTTACCGATATTGGAGCTTGGACTTCGAAGATACACTAGATAACATGACCTGGTTATAAACTTTATTTATATTGATGACTCTTTTGTATATCGTTGCGCTCCGGAATTAGAATGAAGTTAATTGCAGACCTGCCCTAGATATTTGTTTAGGTCAAGACCACTCAAAAGGGAGAAATAAAAAATTTTTATTAAAAAAAATTAAACCGCCTTCAAAAAAAACACTGAAAAGTATAAAATAACTATCCTTTACTAATCAAAACTCAAGTACAATTAAAATAACTTTATAAATACGATACACATACCTATATAATTTAATTTGACAGTTATTGAAGTCGGTGCCAAATCAATGTGCAACAACATAAAGTCTATTAGTTTGGTGGGCTTGGCACCGACTTCAGTAACTGTCAAATTTAATTATATAGGTATGTGTATCGTATTTATATAGTTATTTTTATTGTACTTGAGTTTTGATTAGTAAAGGATAGTTATTTTATATTTTTCAGTGTTTTATTTGAAGGCGGTTTAATTTTTTTATCTACTGCCATCAAAGATACAATTACATTAATTATTGATAAATTATACTCTGAATGAAAACAATAAAATCTACTGTCTATATTACAAAACAAGTTCAGATAAAAAATATATAAAGCCAATCAAATATTTACATATTTATAAGTATCTGTGCTCCGTGGTTCCACCAGCGTTAAGCTTGGTATTTTATGAAAAATAGCCTATATTACTTCCTGAAAATGCTCTAATGCTAATAAAATTTCCGTCAAAGTGGGTTCAATCCTAACACACAAATAGATGACAAATAAACAGTCAGAAAGGACAAAATAAGTGTGTGAGCTTAAAAATGCGTATTTAGAAATCACAGACACAATTTAAACAGATCTATAAACTGCTATAGAAACTTACAGGTCTACTGTACGTAGCAAACTCGCTAATATCAAAAATATTGAATATGAGCACTTTATATTAAGACCTATCTTAAAGCCTAATTTTAGGGTATGGGCAAGAAAATAAGCAGATGAAATTTTTTTATTTTATCCCTCTTAGGCTTCACCTACTTAAATAGGTATCACAGGCTGACGATGAATCTCAATATAACACAAAACTTAAATTAAAAATTTAAAAAACCTCAGACTCAAAAAAACCTCCAAAAAGTAAAAAAATAATGTTGTACCTCATGGCCCTTTAAATTTGTGATAAGTTTCAATATAAATAGTAGTAGTAATATATCCATACGTAGTCACGTCGGGGGACCGCTAAGTGTACTTGTATTTAAATTTCATACATACTTTATCATTTTTACTTGAATTCTCTTTTTTATTTTATTATTTTATTTACTTAGCGGTCCCCCGATGTGACGACGCTTGGATATGTTACTATTTATATTGAAACCTATCACAAATTGAAAAGTCCATGTTATTTTTTTACGTTTTGGAGGTTTTTATTGAGCCGGGGGTTTTTTAAATTTTAAATTTAAGTTTTATTTCAAGCTTTTTAAACACTACGATCTACACTCCATCCCCACATTCACGCAAATACTTTCCGGAACGATATACGAAATTGCGACACGGGATCACGCCTCGCCGAAATCTGAATACTCTGACAATAGTTGTCTGATCCATCATCAGATCCTGATCACCATCTATCTATCTATCTATAATCTATTCATAAAGACCATTTCAATGAGCCTAAACATGATACCTCTACTGTAAGTGGAGAGGAGTTGGATATCCTGCTAACTTCAGATGATGCCGCAGCATCATGTCAAAGTTACTATGTTATTGTGACATTATTGAAATCACAGGATACTAAATTACTAATACTATATTACTAATTAATAATACTAAAACGAATCGATTAGACTAATAAAAGATGCTCGCGTCCCTTTAAAAACGAAATAAGAGCTGATATACTTCGAACGACTGAACAGATTTTCTCGAAACATAGCTAAGGACACTCTTGATCACGTCACCTTTCAAACAAAAAAAACTAAATCAAAATCGGTTCATCCGTTTAGGCGTCACGATGCCACAGACATAATCATATCAAACTCATAACACCCTTCTTTTTGGGTTCGGATTAAAAACGGCTGAACCGATTTTGATAAAGTATGTCTAAGAACCATCGCTAGAAAACCTGCTTTCAAATAAAAAAAACACATCCAAATAGGTTCACCCATTTAAGAGCTACGGCGCCACAGACAGACAGACACACATAGCAGTCAAACTTATAACAGCCCTCTTTTTTGCGTCGGGTGTTAAAAATAATAAAATAAGTCAACAGAGTTCTTCACAGCGTGACGATTTGTGACGACCTGTTATTTAAAAAGGGGTTACAATACAAGCGTCTCGTTTGCTGTCCGTTTCCTACTTGTGCCACTGTCATAAAAGACTACATTCTCACTCGCACTCTTTGTATGTATATACGCAAGTATATACTAAGTTTATGTACATAACTTAAGTTTTGAAGAGAAACTTGGATCTTTACAATAAAGTTTTTGATGGGATAAACCTGTTTTATGAGATAAATACCATCCAATAACTTAGTTAACGATCGTAACCGCAGTGAGTTTGGTTGTGACAATTTACTGTTCAATTATATGTGTGTATAGCGACTAACGTTGCGACATGGACGATACGACAAATGGTTCATAGTAAAAGTCTGGTGGTATCAGCTTCATGAAGTTGGATGTTCAGACAAGTCGAAAATGACCGGTTTGACGGTGTACTCGGAAAAGCTGATGGATTACAACTGTTCTCTTGCATCCTCGACTCTATCTAGCCGGTTTAAAATTAATTAAACCAGTCGGTTTAAAACCAAATTTTTGTTTAAAAATGTTTGAACCACCATTTTTGGTTTTTAAATGGTTGAGAACTAAGTTTTTCTCTTGTTTTTCTAACAGAAGCTCAGTGATTATTACGTCATCGAATTGTCCATCCCATGGCCAAAAAAATGTGGTTTTCCAACTTTGTTTCCATCAATTAGCAATCATTAAAATACACGTGCACATAACGGAATTCGCCATAATTATGTATTTATGGCACAACTCCTATGTGGAAGACTCGTGCTCCAGCAGTGGGACGTTTACATCAAACCACTATACCTAAATTATCCTACCTAACTGTAAGGTTACCTGAGTACCTAAATTAATTAATTAGGTTTAAATATCCAACAGAGATTGATCGTAGGTTCGTAGGAGGTTCGATACACAATTGTAGTAATAAAAGTGGGTAGTTACCTACGTATAGTTATGGAATGTACCTACATTATAATTTTTTCTAGCATTCTCAAACTTTCTGCAATGTTAAAACTATATTAACGCGGTATTTTACGCCAAAACGACGATCACATTTTGTGTAAAATAACACCTTTTACGATACAGTCAAATCTCCAACTTTCTAAAATTGTGTTTCAGGTTTTAAAACTGTTGATTATGGAGTTAAATAGTTTTAAACGGTTGTGAAGGAGAGACTGGTTGATGGACAGTTAGATTAACATATAACGGTGTCTAACTTAACCGTTATCTGCCTGTCTGTCTGGGCGTTTCACTGAGGCATCTCAGCTCCTAAATAATGAATTGATCCTTAATTAATTAATGGTGTATTTTCGAATAAGTTTTAGCCATGTTTAATAGAAATCAATTCAATTTTTTACTTTGGAAGCTTTCGCATTTTTATTTTTTTTTTGTTAGTAACATTGAAAACATTTGAAACGATTTAAAGGTTATCTAACTGAATTGTAAAATACTTTATTTCTTCTAACAAACCAGCATTTAAACGTAGTCATATATTTTACGATACCGGAGTCATAAAATAGTGGAATCGAAAATAACAAATAAAACACAGTAACATCCAAAGGCACGTCAAGCTTCAATTTCATGCTTTTATTATTTTCATCGATTTATGCACAAAGGAATTTTTACTCAATGTAAAGAACTTGGAAGAATGAAACGAAATTCAGAACTAAAATACGCAGTATATCAGAACTGAATAAGTGTTGCAGTAAATATAAGAGAGAAATCCTTTTAGTACCAAAGTCGAGCGCAAAAATTACCTTCATCAAGCATCGTTAAAAAATATTTTGGGTATTATTTTAAGAAATATTGACTTAACTTTTGGACGACATATTATTTAGTTATTGTTCAGTATAATTAACGATGAAGACAGGTAAGTAATGATGAGTATACTTGCGACGAATGAGACCAACAATTTTATCATCGATTAATATCAACATTAATCATAGGTAACACATAGGAAAATATAATAGAACAATAAAAGTGGATATGTTTTTTTTGTTTGCGAACGGAATAAAAAAATATAGTAATAAATCCCATAATGATGAATTGTAATTTGTGAATGTACTTCCCGCTTACTGAATTATTTGTTTGATTTATGCTTTCATATTTTTGTATACGTCGTCATATAATTGTGGAAGCATTTGTCTTGAAATATCGACAAAGGCATTGCTCCGATTAATTCACTAAAATTTTATTAAATGTACATCACATGCACATTTAAGCGGTACACCGCATGCACTTTTTATTTATTATTTTTTTTGTTTTGTTTGTTTTATTTTTAATTTTTTTTCTTTCGCTCGTGGATGCGCTCGCACGTGATCGATAGATTTTCTTATCCAATATGCCTTCGGTTTATGAATCTTGAATCTTTTGTACTTTTTATAACTATATGTATATTAATGATGTCTGTATTTATTATTAGTTTTACTTTTTTCATGCATAGACTACCTATAGCTTGTTCCTTTTTTATTTTTATTGCAGAAATCTTTAATTGGCCTGTACATTTATGATACACAGTATTGGAAATTTGTTTTTAGTATATATGGCTGTTGATTTCTCCAAATAAATAAATAAATAAATAAAATTTTCTGTGAGCACATCAATATATGGCGGCTTGATGTTAGGCCATTTCAAGTAATGATGGCGTTGTACGAAATGCCCATACACATCGTGATTAAAAAAATTAAGCGTCTGTGTGCAATTTTGATGTGGAAGCATTTTAATATTTGCACGTTACGAAAACTCACACGTTTTCTAAATGTTTGTTTTTCTGTCCGTTTGTTTTTGAGCTATCTTCGACACAGCAAAGCCGATGTCGACGGCAGTTTTTTACCAGGTTTTAAACTTTTCTTAAAGTAACCCAGGGTACTTTATATCTCGGAGAAATACCAAAATTACCGTAGATGAAACCGCAGGGTACACTTAACGTGATTTGAAAAATTTCATATATTTTCTTATTGTCGGTATATGATGCACAACTTCTGAGCTCAACTCTCGGTCTATTCGATATTTGTTTAACGGCGGTAAAGTTTGGATGTATAGGGAAAATATTATAAGCATTAGAAAAACTGAACGGAACAACCATCTTAAGCAACAATAGCCTCTTAAAGTACAAAGGCGCCAAGTGATCACCCATCCACTAAGTGACCGCGTGCGACGTTTGTTAACATCACATCATATTATCGAACACCGAACGATCATTACGTTATGAGCTTTTCTACAGCTTTATAGAAAATTATGTCATTACTGAACATTTCTCGTGGATGTTACAGATGTTAAATATTTATGTATAATATATACAGTGTATATTGTTAAAAAGATACACTAGTAATATATGGGTTTAGGTTATAATAATAATATTTAACCATGATTTAGCCAATCTTTATAAAAAAATAATTTGATAAAATTTATGTCGGGAGATCTGTAACACCTAGAGTGGAATATTGTTGTAATTTTCTAATCTTTGATTTTTTAATTTAAGATCATTTGTACCTATAAAAAGAATGCAAAACATAGATCAATAAGGTACAATACGTCTTCGGTTTAAAGTTTTTACGTTGCAAATATTGGAGAAAATCACAAACACACAAACGAACGCATGAATGAAATTGTAAGGTGGCCGTAACTTGTAACTTTATAAAGGTGATTAATTAACACAAAAATTTGTTTATTTTAATTACTCTATGTTTAGAGAAATACCAACACCATTACATTATAATATATCTCTATCTATCTAACCATAGAGAACAAAAAGAGGCGAAAGCAGTGTTGCCGCATAAGGGTTCCGTTATTCCTTCTTTAGAGATCCGTATCGCACAAGGAAAAGCAAAATATTTATGAAGTCTCCTATGCTTCCATTTGTACGTACTCGCACAGTTGATTTTCTCATTTGGTAGAGACTAACGCCGAGGGAGTGCTTATGCTTAGAGAAAAGGATTGTTCTAGTAATTAAATTTAATCATAGTTATATTTATCATGAAAATATTATAAAATAACAGAAAATATCCATCTATCGATTTTCTTTCTCGATTCTATTTTTTCTTCTATAGTCTCTATTCTCTATCCATCTATCTATTCCATCTACTTTCTTCTTATATATTCTGGTTTCTTAATAGTAATAATGAATATATAAAACAAAACTTCTATTATTATTTTTCAGAGTTGGGCAGCACGCACTTTAAAAATGAGTATCGTGCGAGGGCCTCTTTTTGCAAACGTGCTAGCACAATGTACTAGCACAGCGTGCTAGCACGTTTGTGGGAGGCTGGAGTAACTGTGTTAGAGAAATGGGGAGGTGTCCGTTGAGTGTTGGAATGCACGGTGCACGTCGCACGCACTGTGCGAGTGTGCCTGAGGCGACGACTCGTGAGTAGCGAGCACAATCAAGAGGAAAATAAATTTTATACGTCCCCTCGCTCACACGCAACAAGTACGAAAGAAACGTATATTATCTAAGTATACCTACATTCACCAACTTAAATTATCTATTCGTACGAAATTAATCATTATGTCGTTAGCCATAGATAATAAAAGTTCGAATGATCATTCAACTCGCGCCTCACAGCATCGCGGTTCGCGGCCGGTTCGATTGTGTAACTGTGCTAGTGTGCTACCACAGTTTTATTCTACGAGGCCCTCCCTCTTTTTCAAAACTGTGCTGGCACAATTGTGCTTACTCGCGTGCTGCTTACCCAACTCTATTATTTTTGTTTGTTTGCACGTTTAGTTCTTTTAAACTACGCAATATATTTGAATGCAGTTTTGGCTTCTTCATTTATTCTTCAACTATTTCCGGAAGGTTTTTAAATGGGTATATTACAATAAATCTTAACCAGATGTTGCAGGGTCGGGTCTCTTTTTAAATAAATTGTAAATTAATCAAATAAATAATCACAAACGGAGCATTCGTTTCGTGTATTGATATGTAATAACGTTAGTTATATTTTAGAATATGAATTTCAATGTTACGCATGTTCCTATTATTTTTGTTGTCAAATAGAGTGGTCAAATAAACAGATTTTTTATTTATTTAACTTTATTTATCTCACAAGGAAAAGGGAAATTATTATAGAGTCACTCACTCCTGCTATCTATGTAATATCGCAGTCGAATTTTGTCGGAAACTACCTTAGTTACAAATTTTAGAGGCATCTTATTAATTTGCATCATTCGAATTAATTAAAACTTTAAAATAATAAAAGCAAAATACATTTCAATGGCAAGTCGAGTATTCGAAATGGACTCGATCTGTCCTGTTTTGTCTCTGAAAGCACTAGTCATAAAACTTGCAACAGTTTAGGGCAAATAAAATCGTGCCTGAAGTTTATAAAAAAACTAAATAGATAAATCAAGCTTTTATTCATCTTTATAATTATGACAAACTTATCATTTTATAATTCATATGAGATCAGAACTCACTTGACTAAATATTTTCAGAAACGGATCTCTGAAATATGCTATCAAAAATATGTAGACGTAACGTAAAAACTGAATATATAACTCAAGCTTTTGTTCATCTTTATAAATAGTACAAACTTATAATTTTGTAATTCATAAGAGAGCAGAACTCACTTGACTAAACATTTTCAGAAACGGATCTCTGAAATATGCAATCAAAAATATCTAGACGCAAATTGTATCAGGTCAAGTTTTAAGAAGTAATAAAGGATTTTAAACATGTTTTTATTATTTAATTTAAAAGTTCAATATTTTCATTCGTTTTTAGTATTTAAAAGTTCAATATTTTTGTTAGTTTTTACAGTTTTATTCTAAATAAAGTTTTCGTTTTATCTTTAATTAATCAATTTAATTTTAATTACTTTCCAGTTTAATAATAATACGACTTAAAAACAGAATATTTTTATGCGTTTAAAATAAAAATATATAATTAAGATAAAATAACATAAGAAGTGTTTAATATCTCTTACTTAAACTTCCACTTACCTCTCAAATATTAAACTTTGTTCGCATTTCAAAAATCACAACACAACACAACCGATAAGAAATCACTGTAAAAATCACGCTTGACCGTTTTCGTAAATTCGACTTTGGCGGCGGTACTGAGCACCGCACGTCTCTACAGCCAATATTGTACTGAAGGGAGTGTACTAAGCGATTACTTTGTAAGGGTCGGAACACACGCCGTAGGGTCGCGTTAGCGGGCCATAGGGTACAATAACTAAACTTTATGCCTGGGTGTAGAGATGGGTCGCTCAAAATGGATCCATGAATTCGTAGTTTGAGATACTGACGTACATTCAAATACAAATCGAACACGTAAAGGATACGTGTTGTTGACGCGCGATGTAGAATGGGAAGTGTGTAGTCTATGTAAATCAAATCGTGACATGGATTGCACGCATCGGATGCAGTGTGCTTGCTCTGTGATCGTGAGTTACTTACGTACTTTGTGGTCAGATTCATACAGATCCTTGAACACGGAATCTGAATATCGGTTCGTGGGTCTGGATGTACATCCTGACCCGTAGCCCTTAACCCCTAACAAAAAGAAAGATGTTGTAACTTTTAGACAGTCGTCTGTTTGTGTGTCATAGACAAATACACAGACAGTTGTGTATTTGTCTGTGCCGTAGTTTTCGAAGGGATAAATCGATTTGAGCCTTTTTTCTTTTGTTTGTAAGTTACAGTATTCGTAAATACTTTTAGTTATTTTTGATGGAGATTAGTGTAATAACTCTGAAGATGTTCAGTTCTGAATCCTTTGAGATATTAAACACTACTGCAGTTAAAAACTTCGAGTTTGATCTCTGTTACAGCCTTATCACACTGGCGAATTGCAAGCGTTTTTCTAGCGATGCGACTAGACGTGAACGCGCACACAGTGAAGTCGACGCTCGTACGCAACTAGTTAGTTGCAATAACGCGACGTGGACACTATGTAATATCGACATAATATATTGTAGTCCTATTATAACACCTGACAGTAGATATAGACTGGTTAGTTAGAATTGTAAGATGTCTACAAGTCGTGAAAGTTCTAAAACATGTTGTGTTGTACAGTTGTACACGCAGTTTACACGTGGCGAACGCGCTGTGCATTCGCTGTGTACTCCCAGCAATTGTACTGTGAGCATGTTCACGATCGCGTCGCTAGAAACACGCTTGCAAATCGCTAGTGTGATAATGCCCTAAGTAATTGAAGCTCTAATGACCTACATAAGTCGCTAAATAGGGTCAAATTTCATTTTCGGTGCTGGTTTTTCAATATTAATAATTTGAATGACTTAAAATAGGATTGTATTTTAAGGAGTAGGTTAGTGTCTACATCTTGCTTTTAGATTCCGTTCTAATATTGAATGTGTTGGACACGCATTGGCTTAAGAGTTAAATATCAATACTCCTATATTTCAGCGCGTGGAAAACTCAACATTAGCTTTTGCACATAATTGTAATTTGCATGAAAATAGCAATACCAATTAAAAAACAGGTTTTAGAGATTTGAGATATTATAATTACCTATCCATTTATGTATTAGTAAAAATCAATTCAAATTTCTATAGAATTTCGGAGATGCAATTGAATCTTTGTGCAAAACAGGATTTTATATGGAATTATTTCAATGATTTTTTTTTTCAATCATGTTTCTACATTTCAGGATTTCAGATAAAGAGTTGAAGTTGTATGTATGTATCCAAATATCTAACTCTCAGTCTTCTTAGATTTCGAGATTTAGGTCACAAAACACACCAGTCTGCATAGGCGGACTCTTAGGCGCCGTAGCAATTTAGAACAAAGAGTTTAATTTCGGTTAAAATTTTGTAACGAGACCGCATTGTTTTGTGTCAAATTAACATACATTTAATACAAGAACAAGATTCAACTAACTATGGTAGCTTATAACGCTTAAGTAATAACCACAAGTTAAGCGTACCAAAATAATTTTCGTTTAACATATAACATATTATGCTTAGACCCGCTACTGCACGATCGCCGCTCGTTAATGTACTCTCGCCCTTAGTTACAACTTTGCCAGCTGAGTGTGTTTGAAATCCAACCCGATGTTTTTTTGCAAATCATTGGTTATTATAAATGAAAGTAGCAACGACATCCCATTCTTATGTAAAATAGGAACGCTGGTGGATTCATAAGTGGCTTAATGTTTGTTTTTGATCATAAGTGGTATTACGCTAACATAACTACAAGATTGTTGTTCCCGAGGGATCAGTGTATTCAGCCTGTGGATATTTACGTAACTCAATTTAATACGTAACTGGAAATAAGTGAAGATTCTGTACGATATTTACAGAATGGTTATATTTATATCGTTATACTAATACATACATATCTTCCGTTGTAACCCTAACGGAGTAGTCAGAGAGGATGGAGCGCCAAGCGTCGCTGTCCTTACATATTTCTTTCGTTTTCAAATCTCATTATTCTCCTCACACATTTTCGAATAGGTATGCAAGTGATTTTGACATTTCCATCATCTCTGACTATTTGGTCTTCGTAATTCAGCCTTGGTCTTCCTTGGTTTCTTCTACCACCCGCTTTCGCTCTATAGATTTTCTTTGTCAGTCTTTCATCACTGATTCTTTCTATGTGCCCGAACCATCTAAGTATACTGCGTATTTTTTCATTGCTTATTTTGTCCGCAAGGGTGACACCGCACATATTTCTAAGAGATCACATTTCTACTCCATTTATCTTACTTTCACTCGATTTCGGGCATATCCAGGCCTCACTACCGTACAATAAGCTTATACCAATATTGTACTTAATATGACTCTGTTCATATTTTTGATGCGGTATTCTCGGACCGTTACGACTTAGGGAGCTTCAAGAAACGAGCCTACTCTTTCCTTAAAGGCCGGCAACGCACCCGGGATCCCCCGGACGTCGCGGGTGTCCATGGGCGGCGGTGGTCACTTGCCATCAGGTAACACGCTTGCTCGTTTGGCCCCTTCTGGTATAAAAAAATAATATGTAATCGGGTTAAAATAACTTGTGTGGTAGCTTCCGGGATGAGGAGCAGGGACAGAATATTTTAAATATAGTCTTGTGTAGTACAAGATGAATATTTTTTTTGTAAACTGACCGAGTTTCTTGTCGGATGACTGCGTTTCTTGTAGGTTGGCTGAATTTCATGTCTGTTCTTCTCTCCTTTTCGAACCGAAAGAAGATTTGACGTTGAAAAACACTTTGAAATTGAATTTATTTGAATAAAATGACTTTGACTTTGAACAAGATATATCATTTTACCTGTGACTCTCACAAACGGGCATACATACAGATGAGCGCACTAATGATCTAACATTTCAAGAAATGGAACTCTATAAATGTTTTCGTTGACGTTCAACGTAGCGAGGCTTGTATTAAATATTTTAAAATAGTCGGTTCCAAATGTACATTTTTTTCTGTGACTCCGCACCTAGCTTCCGTGTCTTTTATAAAATCGACCACAGAGTGCTTTATTGTGTCTCTCGAAGCACATGATGTCACGCTTTCAATCAAACGCGTTCAGTTCCACTCGCTGGCATTCGTCTCATACCATAGAATACATGTCCGTACACCCATGCCAGATATCTACGGTATTTACTAGCTTCCATGAAGCATCTAACTTATAAAATGGAAGTGTTATTTGTTTTGTTTGAAAATAATTTAAGTCAAAACACTGCTGCAGTTACTGCGCGCCGATTTGTCAGCCCAAAACCAAACAAAATCTGTGTAAAAGTGCGTATGGTAGGCCGAGATAACGTAACATAAATAATGTTGCACCAAGGTGAAACGAGGTGCGTAGATACACGTCATCGAGCACTTCAATTGTAAGTCCAATTTAACTTGGCCCGTGATACGAATGTAAAATTGAAAATTGTGTATTTACTGCTATTTACCGATAAAATGAGATTGTCTT
Organism: Zeuzera pyrina; assembly: GCA_907165235.1. NCBI lineage: Eukaryota > Metazoa > Arthropoda > Insecta > Lepidoptera > Cossidae > Zeuzera > Zeuzera pyrina. Next base: position 24,095,021 of record OU015627.1, read on the forward strand.
TTTACAGTTTGATTTTTTGCTGTTTTTGCCACACCACTGAATAGAATTGATGTCCTCACCTTGCCGTCCTTATACTTGAAATCATTATGTATACGATGAAAAGTATAGATGTTTAAAAAGAAAGGAAATGGTATGGAAACCCGAGGTCGTGATAAATTGGTTATTCCAAAATTTAAATTACATAAGTCAAATGTTTCATTTTTGAGTAACTGCATTCGTTTTTATAACAAAGTTCCTCAGGAAATTACTTAAATAACAGATATTAAATTTAGATTAGTTATAAAATGTACATTAATTAGACAATCATACTATAAAATAAACGATTTCATTGAAGATAAATAGTCTGGAAATGATCTTCTCTGCACATGCATTTACTGGCTTAAAGAAAATATCGTATTTTAATAAACCCTTTGTAAAATAAAGTTGAAAAAATGATACCTGACTGAATTTCTTGTCGGTACTTCTCAGTGTCCAAGAAAGTAGATTGTAACTGGGTTTACTTGAATAAATTGATTTGTCTTTGATTTTAAGAATAGCAAGCCATTGTGGTCGGAATATACAGAGATCTACACACAGGTCTAGTATTGATTATGTATTGTTTAATGCGAGTGAGTGATTATTTATCTGTAATTTCATTTTAATTTTCTTATGTCGATTACTTATGTCACAGTACACACATTACAGTAGGATGTTTTCATAGAAAGCTGAAATATGTGGTTTTTGTGTGCACGCTAAAACGCACGCGTCGTGTCACGCATACAACGGAAATATTTAGGGTAATTATGGGTGAACATTATAGCGCCAGACAGGGTCGCACGCAATATAAATTCGCGACCACTTCTGTGTCTTTAATTGGTTCGTCACATCATCACGAATACAAAAAGTTTAAACTGCATAAATGCACGTATTGTAATGTCGTCGGATGCCTAAATAATTTCAGTTTTTGAATCCACAGTTATCGTTCTTCAAGACAAGCACAAGAAATTAAATTTAACAAACATGAAAAATGATGTGTGCATTATTTTTATATTGTTGTCTACATTAACAAAAAGTACATACATATGTTAATATTTACTAACTTAAAACTACACATTATCTTAAATAATAAACTTCCTCAAAGTTGCCGCTTAGAAAGCTGTCATTGCTCAAGCTACCCAGCAGACTGGCAGCATTGCCTCTTTGAATAGCCAAACTGATTAGTTGGCGGAAGAAGCTGCCAGCCCGGCGGTCTCCCGAAGCCTCGACCAGTCTCTTACAAATATCAGAAACCAGTCGATGGGCTTCGGGGCCGCAGGGACCCAAAGTTTCGACTGCAAAGGGCGTAAATATGAAACTTTCAGAGAGAGTCGCATACTTACTCCGCTTCAAGTTCTCGGCAGCGCTGGCCGCGGCACCTGCTGACTTGGAAGTCGCCGGCACATGGGAGACAGCAAGTGTATCGACACAAGTGGCATCCCACACCAGCGATCTTCCAAGTTTCCAAGGAATGAGCGTCAAACCATCCGGTCTCCTGCCGTCGCTGCGCGCAATACCTACAGGCTCTAAGACTGCAGGAACGCCAGCGGCGACAAGAGCCCGCCGAATGACGTCATTCAAGGCAGCATGTCGTGACATGCGGCCCGCACTACGTAAACATGATGTCTACTATATGAATAACAAATGAAATATTCTCCGCATCTCACATCCGACGCAAGAACCCTACGTATCCGGTCATGACTAGGCAATTCCAAAACCCGCAACGCGTTAATTAGCCTTCTTTGATATATGTTCTGTGCTCATGTGAATGGCGAATAATACTTTATTATTATTATTGTCAAAGTTGGTATAATAGCATCTATAGTATTAGCTTAAAGCGAAGTTTGGAGTCACGCAATTGGTGTTTGTATGGAATTCTAAAAAGTCTTTAATTATGAGCAGGAAAAAAATATTCGCAGAAACTTGCGTCGGTCACTTTTAATTGATTTATCATCTGAACTGAAAACCGTGTAGTGAGCTGTTTTTTTCGCTTACAAATGTATTATTGTTTTTAAATTTTCACGAGTTGTACACATCTTACAATATTTACTAACGGGTCAGTCTGACAGACAGACAGTTTACCAGACTGGCAGTCTGTCACCACGTGACCACGATCGGTGCAATCCGGTCGAAACGTCGGGATAAAATAGGTAATTAGCCTTAAAGTATAAACGCGACATAGACCCGTTAGTAAATATTGTAAGATACAAATGTATTATTTCGATAATCGTATTGCATTATATTATGTGGATGTCTGAGACAGATTTTCTACATTAATTCCATGAGATTTACCGTTTCTTGCAATATTGTAATCATTTGTATTTCCTAAGGATTATTACTTGACAAGTCCGCTGTTCGATCAGGAAAGCATTCATTATTGTTATTATATTACCAGAGAAAATAATCAACTACTTCTATTTCAATCCAATACTCAGCGTCTAAGCATGTTACAATAGCTACTACTTACATCTTTTTATACTTCATGAGGTGTGTTATTGAGGTATCAGTAATACAATTTGTTTTTTGATAGAAGACTTGAAGAAAAAAACCTAACATCGAAGTCGAAGGGGATCCTTAGACTTCCGACCTTATCTCCAGAAGTCGATTTTGGGAAAATATTATTTCATATAGTGAAACTGTTTATGGAATTTAATTAATACCGAAAATATCAAACATAGTTTTGGCTCCTAAGAAGTTCAACAATACCCTATATCAAAGGTCAAAACCGGGAGCAGTTGTTAATGCAATGCCTAACCTGAAAAAACGCTAGTCGTAATTAAAAATTAAATTTTCTATATAGATTATATTCCGCTTAATAGTTTCTTCGTCTCGGTATTCCTATTTCAAAAATACCGTCCAAGTGTGATTCGGACTCGAGCCTCGTTCGCGCCGTGGGTTTTCGTATCTTAACTCAAAAGAGTACTCGTGACAGTGGATACCTTAATTCACAAGAGTCAATCTGCACACAAGCATTAAGCGCAGCTTGAATGAGACCGTAAAACGCAAGTTTGATTGTGGGTGTCTATTAAGTGTCTGTCTACTTTCTTAATCTATATTTTAGCTCTTTGGTGTGTTCGTAATGTTGTATTCTGTTATATTTTTTATTTTTGTTTTGGTATTGCTGTACTTGATATGTTTCTATTGACTACTGTTTATATAAGCATATTGAATGATGTGTATATCTTTAATCGGTATACATTTTCATTGTTAAGCGTTCATTAATTTGTGTAAGAATATGTAATGTGTGTGCAGTAGATGTATCTTTTTAAAATAAAATAAAATGAGTGATTTTTACCGATTTTTAACCGTGCCAGATAAAGACATCATTTTGTGGGCCGGTCAACTAGTTTTTGCTGTAGAATTGCTGACAAAAGTTACTAGTGATTTATTATAAACCTATCCCATCTATTCCATAAAATATTAATTTAACTTGAAAATTATTTCGACATTTTTCTCCACTTAAATAGTTGTCCAAGAGACGAAGCACTTATAGACCAGGGGACAATTATTAATAATAATAATAAATGAGCCAGACAATACACTCCAATCATCTGGTCTCCAACAACGGCATTCACTGAGCTATTAGAACCAGACAACGATTACTGGGGGCTTTTCCCAGTATACCCAGACCCGAAACAACCTATAAAATTTTGTTTCCTAAACTGGCCCGACCGGGAATCGAACTCGGAACCTTAAATCACTGCGCCATCGAGGTCGTCAAATATGTTTATACTTATGTGCTATATTTTTTGTCTTACTGCTGTCACTGGTTCTTGGATGCAAGTACAAGTTAAATGCTTATTTTGGGACCCCACAATGGGTATAATTAAATATAAGTATAGATATAACTATTATATTAAACGCGCAATATTTGTATTTGTATATATATATATATATATATATATATATATATATATATATATATATATATATATATATATATTTATTTGGTAAAAACGGCTCAAGCAATTTCGATGAAATTTACAATATAGGGGTTAAGAGAGGTGAGAAATCTACCTAGCTAGGTCTCAATTCTGGGAAAAATCGTTTTCCCCGTTTTTCACACACTTAAAACTAAAAAAAAATAAAATGAAAAATAATGATAAAAGCATTGACTTCATGACTTCAGACAGCCAACAGGCTACGGAACACCGTACTACGATCATTTCAGATAAAATGTAGATGTGTGGGTACTGTTTTCTAACGAAATAGTGACCGATCAGTTTATCATAAAAGAAAGTCCAAAATCGAGTGAGCTAGGGTCCAATTCTGAGAAAATTCGTTGTATCTATGTTTTCTCACAGTTAAAACTTACAAACTCTGAACTGTTTTGGTTTCACAACAGAGTTTACCTTCGCGGTAGCACAGTGGCTAGAGCGTAGATCTACCAAGCTATAATACGCGGGGTCGAATCCTGCAATATCGTCAGACTTTTTTTGTGATTTTTTTGTAAGACACCGAGTAAAGCTCGGTCGCCCAGGTGCTAATTAATTAAGTATGTAGTTTAAAAAAATGTTATTTAGTAAGCAAAGATTAGAAGTCCTTCAGAAATCATTCAACATATCCACGTTATTAACTAAGTGTGACGTTATATTTAACTTTCTGTCATTTTAGAATTTCAGGTAGCTTCAGAACTCTGACTGATGAAAATAACGCCCCATGACATTTCCGATAAGAGTTGCGCTGCTATACACACTTATGGTGTCTCCAACACAATGTTATGATATATTATATAACGGAGAATAGTGATGTAACGAGTGATTTACATTAATATTCGTGTGAACAGATTTTATGACATTTTCTTTTTGTATTTTATACAAAATAAAATAAAGTTAGCGGAGAACCACAAAAATATTTTCAGCTACAATTATATTAGTCCACTGTTAGCAAGTTTTATTATGGCAGTAAAAAAGCTATTCGGAAGAAAAAAGATATGGCAGTAAGTTCAGAAAATTGCTAGTATTTTTCTAATATTAATACATCTTGCATTCATGTAGTTATTTAACGCCTACCAAAAAAGTGCACTGTTTTTGGTGGGCCTAAAGTACTTTTGGCGTTGTACGTAACATTTAAATTGATGACATTATTTCATTCACAATTATGCGTAGGTAATCCAAACATTTTTTAAATATTTTATAATTCATTAAATGCCAAAACATTTTTTTTATTGCTGTGACATTTTTTCTAAGCAAATGAAGTATCTTTACACAGAAATGCAGGTGCGTATACGTAATCTACGAAAACTCAACATTCGCATTCGCATTCGCGAACTTCTAAGAATCAATATTCGTTCCCTACATCGCTAATGGAGAATATTTTCGTAACGCGGGAACATAGCCTTGAGTTGTTACCTGTCAAAACTAGTCGATTTTATCATGCTACCAACTGACGTGTGAAGGAGTGGGACAAGTCTGCACCCTGTTTAAACTGTTATACATTAAAGTTTCTTAGTCGAATATTATTTGACGGTAGTTGAATAAGGTGAGAAAGCTGTTGCGTGACATTGATATATGCACAGAAGGGAAGATACAGTACGTTCGAGTCGATATCGAAAAAGCCTAGTCTTATTTTTTTTGCCAAAACAATTACATTATTTTTATAACTCTGTAGTCTGTCCGTAAATCACAGCCATTTTACTGGAAGGCTATTATTACTTTATAGATGAAATTGGGAAGGCAGGTGTTTGCTGAGAACCACTACACAGGGTGTAGTGAAATTAGGAAAAAAGGAATAGGGATAATACTCTATACTTGTAACTGAGTGATCAAGTAAAAATTCAGCGCACATAACCATGTGGGACATCATTAGATGGGCCATCAAAACTGATACCGAGGTTTGTTAGCTACGATAAAATTAAATAGTAAGTTAGTTATAGCAATGGAACACTCCAAACTTTACTTAAATTATCGATTAATCGATTAAAATTAATATTTAATATCAATTAATAATAAATTATATATATTTAATATAATTTGTATTGGAACACTTCGTGCTGCAGTCATGAAGGTAAAAACAATAGAGAGGCCTGGAGTAGGCATGGCGATCTGAGATCGATTAATCGAAGAATCGATTATTTCGACCAAAGAAATCGATTTTAATCGATATTTTGTAGTGAATCGATACCGTGAATCGATACTTTACCCTTGAAGATCGAGATTCGATAATTTTTGCTATGATAAGAAATATAAAACTGTTTAGAATGAGTTGAATGTGGGAACTGTGAATTTTATAACTTTTTAACTTAAATATTAGATTTTTTTTTATCTTAAGTAGAGGTTCTTAAACATGTAACATTTAAATACAGTTGTAATTGTTTAATTCATTAAAAATGATTAGATTGATTATTTTAGCGTCTTCCAAGTTTTCTATAATTACATTCATATATGTCATAAATACAAACTTGTATAGTAAGTCGAGGAAAAATCGATTTTCGAGAGATCGATTTTTTAGACTTCGATTTTTCTATGAATCGATTTTTCATACTTCGATTCGAATCGATTCGAAGATCGATCTTTTTCGAGAGAATCGCCTTCCCTAGCGTGGAGCGCTCGAGTTTTGACTTCTATAATCTCGAGCGGTAGTGGGGAACAAACCGTCAGTCGTTCTTTTCTATGAAGTCATGAACACCCCCTTTATGTTTATTCGTCGGTGTTGCTAACAGGTTTAAGAATGATTTTGTTATTTAAATCAGTTGGTGACATTCATAAGTAACGTGTTTCTAAACACTGATATTGAAAGGGAGAGGATGGCGTTCCTCTACCGCTATAAAATGCTGGCGCGTAGATTTGGCATGTGTAATACGAGTAGCAACGTAAAATTAACGTTAATAATTCGTTATTCCAGTGTTGCCTTGTTGTTGTCAGCGTTGCAGTGTACACTTGCAAATTACGGGTAAAATATCGTAGATGATCGTAGGGCGACAAGGGTGGAATATAATTTTTTTGACGACCTCCGTGGCGCAACGGCTAAGCCCGTAGGAAAGTAAACGGGGGTTGCGGGTTCGATTCCCGCTCCGAGTCTGGACGTTTATGTATAATATGTATTTATTTACAAAAGAAAAGTAAATAAATAGTTGTCTATTACCCACAACACAAGCGCTGTGCTGCTTACTTTGGGATTAGATGACGCTGTGTGAAATGTCTGAGTATATTATTATTATTAACATTATTATTATTATTAATTATGCTTTCCGTAATCTTTTAGTGTTACCGAGATCCTGCAGCGTTTTCACCATGTTCACAGAAAGTGCACAACTTTTATGATGACAGAAGGACACGCGTAGTGTCCTTTTGGGAGAATCCGTACCGCTTGAACAATGGCATACTCAAAGTGGTCTATAGAGACAAAAATTGGAAGGCACTGGTGCAATAACATTAAATTTAACGTGCCTACCTATTCTGTTGTTCTACTTTTATTTTAAATAAAAAATATACTATGTAGTGCTTGTAGTTACAGTTTATTCAAATTATATTCGACTTACTTAAAAAAATGAAAAGGTAGGTACTCAATCCAGCGGAATGTTTTTTATGTATGTTCACCGATTTCTCCGGCATTTGTTCACCGATTCCGATGATTTTTTTATTCAAAATTGTACATGTCCAAGGCGGTAACATAGTTTAGTTAATATTTCATGTTAGGGTACAGCTTAAACAAGATTACTCCTCGACAGATTTTGATGATCTTTTTATTTAATGTTTCATGTCAGAATTACAAACAGTTAGCTGTAGATCTACCATAAGTATTTAAACAATACCTCTGAAGCAACACCTCTGAAAAAAGAAAAACGAAAAAATTCTTATAAGAAAAAATTAAATCGACGTCAATATAATAGTACGAAATAATCGTTGTCCATTATTAATCGAAATGCATATAACTTCATAGATACCATACAAATACTTATATAATTAAATTTCAGTTCAGGGGTGGCCAAGCTCCTTGATAGTCCGAGCCATTTTTCAAAATTTGAAATTTTTTGCGAGCCGCAATTAAATACATATTTAAAAGGTATGCAAAAAAGGTATTAAAAGAAATCACTGTTTATGTTCGTTCGCGCAGTTTGTTACAACAACAAATTTGTTACAATGTTGCACGTAGTCTTTCATATTTGTTGTCAGTAATTTAAAAGACATTTTGAAACATACGTAACGATAATAATTTTTAAAAATATAATAGCACAAACATGAAAAGGGAACTCGGGTACATTTTATCGAGAGTCACAAATAAGCCTTCAAAGGCACAATTTATTTATCCAACCCAACCACGGTGTTATTACCTAAAAATTTGCAGACAGCGATAGCCACGCGATCATTGTGCGACCGGTGACTAATTGTAATAAAAAATTTGTATCGTGTATGAACATAAACCTCTTCCCCAAGCCGTTGGATAAATTTGGATAAATTTCGATAAATTTCGAAGATTTCTCTCATCTCGTGTAAGGTCGATCTCAATAAAACAGTGTAACACTTTTTTTTGTAGGTGTATACTTACGGTTTCATTACATACAAATTAGAATCAATCACGAATTTTATTTGAATTCACAATAATATTTGTTGAGGTTTTTTTTTTTTTTTAAATTATTGGCTTCTCGTATATATACGAATTTTGCCAATGACAGGTTATTCATAAGAGAAACATGTAAGAATTTAAAAGTAAATTTAAATAATATTTTCAAATAGTAGAAAAGATTTAAAAGTTTTCATATTTAAATAATGTTAAATTGTGATTCCAACACGAAGGGGAATAAATAAAACTATCCCTTTCGTTTTTGAATTTGGTGGGTTGAGCAGCTATGGGGACCTATAAAAAGGAAACACAAAATAAATATTGATAAGAATATAATATGAATTTAATAGTTTATACAATGAATATAGGATAATGAGATCAATATAGGATAATCATAAGGAGAATATAGGTATTACAATAATAAATATACAATGAATATAATAAGAATCATTACAATTTTATTTTATTAAATAAGATAAAATTACTTAAGATTTTAACAAAAGGAGAATTAACTAAAGATAATAAATGTTTTAAATATGTAGGACGTGGAATATTGGGGGGAAGAACATCAAAGAGAGAGAAATGAAGATTGGGACAGTTAAAAAATATATGATCTGGAGTACCATCATCTAGGCCACAATCACATATGGAATGGTCACGAATGTGTAATTTAGCTAAGTGTACAGGGGTGCACGAATGATTCAGTCTGAGGCGGCAAATGGTGGAAGTAACTTTCTTGTTTGCATCTTTATAGATAAAAAACCAAGGTTTGAGAGGAATATTTTTTTGAATATCACCATAAAATTTACCTTTAATCGATTTTGAGATTAACCATGCCCGATCCCAAGACTCTGTTAATCTAGGTTTAGCTAAAGATCTCAAATCATGACCATAGATTTTATAACAGATAGTAGAACCCTGGGAGATTGATTGTTTAGCGTAATGGTCTGCCAATTCATTACCAGGAATTCCGCAGTGGCTAGGAATCCAGGCGAGCACCATTTTTAAATTATTTACTAGACAATGAAAAAGTTTTTCTCTGATTTTTAAGATAATTGGGAATCTCGATTTGCAGTGGAAGGGGTTGGAAATAATGGATTGTAGACAGCTGATCGAATCTGAAAATATAATGGAGTTATTTAGATTATGAGATATTGCGTATTTAATAGCCTCTAAAATAGCAAAAGCTTCTCCGGTAAACACAGATGACTGACAAGGAAGTTTAAAATTCAGGATAATTTTAAATTTGGGAATCCAAACAGCCACACCGACACAGTTGATATTTGATGATTTAGAGGAATCTGTGAATATTGATGTCCAACAAGGAAAATTATTAGACATTATTTGGAGAAAAATAGAGGAAGCATTGGGAGATTTTTTATTGATCCCAAAGTTTATGTGAACAGGAGGGTTGAAAATAAGAGCTTTATAAGAAACTGAGAAAAGTGGATTATTTTGGAATTGAAAGATTTGGACAGAAAGATTGTTGAAGTATGTAAGGCTCTTTATTAAGCACGGCAAATCATTACTTGATTGTTGACTATTATTAAGTGAATTTTTGAGGAGAATAAGTTTTGCATGCAATGGGTGAGAGGAGTATTGTAAAATTTTATAGTAAAATCTATCAGAAAGGAATTGACTGCGTAATGAGAGAGGAGGGTCGACACATTCCACCTGGAGAGCATTAACAGGAGAAGATTTCATGGCACCTATAATTATACGAAGGGATTTGTATTGAATTTTATTTAATTTTTGAAAAATGACTTGTTGCATGGGAAAATTAAGAAAAGGCCATAATCCATGTGGCTGCGAATAATGGCATTATATAATAATTTTTGGGTGAAAGGATGACTGCCCCACCAAGTGCCCGAAAGAGATCTTAAAATATTAATATTTTTTTCACATTTTTGAATGATGTAATTTAAATGAGCAGTTCCAGATAATCTTGAGTCTAAAGTTACGCCTAGAAATTTAACAGAATATGTTTGTGGAAGAGAATCATTTCCTATATGAAGAATAAGGTCGGGGATAATCCTTTTTTTAGTAAATACAACAGTTTCACATTTAGATACAGATAATGAAAGACCATGATCAGATAACTAGGTTCCGAGGTAGAAAAGAGCGGAATTTAGGCGGGAAGATATAGTTGGAATAGATGGGGAAGAAAAATATAGGACAATGTCATCTGCATATTGGAGGATATTGCAGAAAGAATTGACAGAATGTTCTAAATCATAAGTGTAGATATTATAAAGGAGGGGACTGAGTACTGAACCTTGAGGAAGACCCTTCCAAACATGTCTAGGGGGAAGAGTGTAGTTGTTGTATCTGATCAAAATTGACCTGTTAGAAAGGAGGTTCAATATAAAGCGAACCATTCTAATACTTAGTTGGAGTAATTGTGTTTGACGATGGGAAGAAGTACATTATCGTATGCTGAGGAGATGTCTAGAAAAACAGCTGATAAATAAGACTTCTCATGGAAAGCCAAACGAATGTCTGTGGTTAGGATAGAAAGACTATCTAAAGTGCTCATTTCTTTTCTAAAACCAAATTGCGAACGAGCTAAGATAGCTTTATTTTCAACCAACCATTCGAGTCGATTTTTAATCATATGTTCAGTTATCTTAGTTAATACAGAAGACAATGCAATTGGTCTTCTTGAGTTAGGGTTAAGAGGGTCTTTACCAGGTTTAAGCAATGGAATAATGATTTGATTATTCCATGACTCTGGAATAGCACCATATTCATAAAAGAATTAATAAGTTTTAAATAAAAATGTTTAGACTGATCACTAGAATTAATAATATAAGAATATGGGATACCGTCAATTCCTGGGGAAGAATCTGATAACCCATGTAAAGCAGATTGAAGTTCATCAAAAGAAAAAAGAGAGTCGAAAGGGTCAGATGATGCAATTTATCTGCAAAGGAATCTAGCCATAGAGAACGATCATTAGAAGATAGATTTTCAGAATTAAGCGAACTACGAAATCTTCTAATATTCTTCCAAATAAGAGAAGAAGGAGATCTAGGGGAGAGGTTTTCACAGAAAGAAATCCATCCTAATTTTTTCTTTTCAGAAAAAAGGCGTCTTACTTTGGCAGATACTATTTGATAATTAATAAAATTTTCCATAGTCATGTTAACATTATAACGGTATTCAGCTAATTTTCGTTCATGTATTTTGTCAGTGCATTAAGAGTCCCACCAGGGGGGGAAATTCTGTGACTACCAGAGAGATTTTTCTTCAAGGGGATGCTTTCATTTGCTGCAGATATAATAGATGATACAAATTGAGAATAAAGGTTTAAAGATTCTTGCCAAGAGTTGTCAAGGAAAAAGAGAGAACTTAATTTATTGTCAAGGCTTGATGAAAATTTAGACCAATCTGCTGCTGAAGTTTTGTAAGTTAATAGGGGAGGGAGAGGATTAGAAAGGGGAGAGGAATCTAAAGAAAGAGAAATAAGAATGGGAAAATGATCACTCTCAAAAGATTCAGAGAGTATTCTCCAGGAAATGGTAGAGGCAAGAATAGGCGGACAGAGAGTTAGGTCAACTGCACTGCTACGGTTTTGAGAAGGACGAACTCGTCTTGTTGGTGAGCCATCGCTAAGAAAACATAAATTTAAATTATCTAATAAGTTTAAAAAACTGAAAGAAAAACTATCACAAAAATGAGATCCCCAAGAAACATGGTGTGAATTAAAATCTCCCATGACGATAATAGGAGGAGGAAGAGATGTAAAAATGGATGATATATCAGGTAATAGGGAGATATGAGGGTGAGGTATATAAATACATAAATAAGAAATATTCATTACTCTTAGGGCTATAACATTGAAATTTTGATTGTGAGATGGTAACGGGATCTGGTGGAAAGGAAGGGAATTTTTAATTAAAATAGCACATCCGGCGTATCCATCATTTCTGTCACTTCGAAGACATGAAAAGCCTGGAATTCTGAAACGAGAACCAGGAACTAGCCAGGTCTCCGAAATAGCAAGAATAGATGGTTTAAACTGATTAATAAGGTTCAGTATTTCGGGTTTTTTACGACGAATGCTTAGTGCATTCCATTGTAATGCTACTAGATTCATTATGATCAATTGAAGAGATAATTTTAGAAAGTCGACAGGCAACGTTGGGCGGTATGGAATCGTTATATTTGTAAATAATGTTTTCAAAAATGGCTAGCAATAAGTCCAATAGGTTTTCGTTAGGTACTATTGAGTTAGGTAAGGTTGGGAGAAAAGCACTACCATTAGGTAAAGAAGATGAGGGATTACTAATAATAGATTGATGTGAAGATTTATCATAATCTTCTCTATTTGGAACAGGAGAACCAGGATGAGGGGGACAGTAAACAGTTTTAGTGTAAGATCTGTTATTAGAGGACTGGATAAGATTATGAGAAGAGGAGGGGGTATTTGAATTTGAAGGGGTAGACTTAATGGTCTCCGCAAAGCTTCTGCGAACAGATGGAAATTGATTAGAAGCTTCAATATAAGATATATTGTTTTGAGACATAATTGTTTTGATAGAATTTTGTCTAGCATGTTCAGGGCAGGATTTATTAGTGGCAAAGTGATGGCCAGAACAGTAAAGACAGGTCGATAAATTTTCAGGAATATCACAATTATCCCCAGAATGGGGTTGTGAACAGCGAAAACATCTTGGTTTTGAGCGACATTGAGATCGGACATGTCCAAATCGAGAACAGTTATGGCATTGTATAGTGGGAAGTATATAAGTGTTTACTGGGAGAGAAGTATGGTAAGCAAAAATATGTGAAGGAAGAATTTGACCTTGAAAAGTTAATAAGACTGTTTGAGTAGGAACCCAGTTTGTGGATCCATTAATTAAGATTTTTCTATTAAATCGTCTAGCTTTGATAACAGTACCACAGTTAATAGGGAGATCTAAACATTTTACAAATTCTTCCATACTCCATTCTGTAGGAACACCTTTTATAATTCCCATCCTTGTAATATTGTATGTTGGAATGAACGCTTTATATTTATTATTTAAAAGAGGAGGAAAGGAAATGAAATTATTAGCATCCTCAGCTGATTTAAATTCCACCGAGATCTTGTTTCGACCCATTCCTTTTACTCCTTCTGGAATAATATTTTTTACTTTATTATTATACAGAAATTGACCAAATTTAATAGGACGAACAGAAGTGCCGGAGGAAAGATCAGGAATAATTCGTGATACATATACAATAAATGGTCCCTTATCATTAGGACCATAAATATTGGTAGTTGAAATAAGAGAAAGATGAGTGTAGAGTCCTTGTGAGGAGGCGGATGGTTCGATCACATATTTTTTGTTATAATCAGGAATTGATGTTAAGTCTTCATTTTGTCTTTTTGATGGACGAGGATGAGTATTAATATCATTATTTGAAAATAAATCTGGAGATTTATTTATTTCCATGAACTCTTCAGTTAAATTCGGAGGATCTGGAGGTTTTGGAGGAATATAAGAATTCATTATTTAATATATACTTACCTAATAAAAATCAACAACTACAATTAACAAATATGAATGATTAGGACACAGAGCTCAACAGTTAAACAAAAAGAATAGAAATTAGAAATATAACAGAAAATCCCACTGATACGTGTATAAACCACAAAAATCAAAAATGGAATCGAAAAATACGATACAATGATTAATAGGTAACGCGTTCGGAAAGTTGTTCGCAATCGAGTACGTAGTACTACTTCATTTCTTCTCAAGTAAAATCAATAAATATTGCAATTTAAGTGTATATTATTTAAACCAGAACATAATATAGTAAACTTTTAATTATTTAGTTGTTTTCATTATAAAGTTCATTGTTACTTTCGTTAAAATCTACATTTACTTACGTTACGTTCAGTAATAACATTGAATGTTTGGACACATCGATAGTAATAAGTATCCTGGTAATAAATCGATAATCGATTTTCTTTTGTATAAAAATATAGATTTGTTATAAACAAAATAAAACAATTTTAGGTGATAATACTTTTATTAGGTATTAATATAATTTGTCCAAGGTTTGCTTTCCCATTTTGACGGTGAGATAAATAAATTGTTGTAAAAATTTAAATACGAGTAATTCCTAATAATCGATTGTAAACGATAAGAGAGAGACGAGTGTTGCTATAGATATATATCTGTTTCACAAATCAAGTAGAATGGAATGTTCGAGCAAATGAACATTGCTTCCGACATGTTTTTCAGTGGCTACTTTTATCTAGATCTTTCTAATTCTATTGTGGATCTGTCAATCTGACATTTCGATGTTGTCACTTTGAAATTTTTAGACACTTCCTATTGGTCGATGTCTTTTCAGAGACTTGCTGTCTTTTTCTTATGTCGGAAACCTCAGACTGAAATCGGAATAGTTTTCAGTAACATGAATAATGACGTTAGAGGGTACAAATTTTGTCGAGGTGTAGTATCAGTCATGGAAGGAGCCATCCACTTTTGGTGGTGGTTAAGCGGCAGACAAAAATGCCCATATAGAATTAAAATATACATGCCTATATATTTAGGATGTTTCTAGTGGTTTTAAGAAGTTTCTTTTTTTATTATTTCTAATATTTTGAAAGTCCCATGATAGATCTCATGGTAAGTAGAAAGTGGAGTTGTAGTTTTCTTTTAAAAGTATTTTCCTTTGTGCTTAGTTCAGTGTATCAACCTTAGGAATTTTGTTACAGGGTTCCAGGCTAAGTTCCATGTGTAATTCCATGTGTGATTACATGTTTACTTCCAAGTTTAATTCCATGTTTAATTACATGCTTAATTCTATAAACACCAGGTACTAAAAGTGTACTCATAGTTCCATAAACACAGTAGACTAATGTTATCTTCTTAATCTCATAAACACCGTGGAATGACGGTGTATTCCACATTTAGTTGGATATTTTCTTTAAATATACATGATCAGTTGGATTACCTTCTCGGATCATTTGTGCATTGCAGTATGAGGTTGGATTACCTTAATATATATTTAGCCTCTTTTCTTTGAGATTTATTAGTGAGTTACGAGTATCGTGGACTTCATGGAAATTCTTTGAGACCATTGGAGGGACAAATCGGCTTGCGGAAGATCTAACTTAATTGTGCAGTCACTAAGGGTTTAGTGAACACCGTAGATATTCTTATGGACCATTGGTGGGACAACTCGACTGGCTATATATTTACATGGTTATCTCCTTAGATGGTAATGTACAAGCATATATAAAAATTATTAACATTCAAGAATAAATATACATAACTAACCTTGTATTTTGTTATTGTAATTCATCTTAATGTTTTAATTTTACCTTATATTAAGAAGCTGAAGTTACACCTATTAATGGTTGTAACATTCATTTTGTGATTTCCGATATAAATGTATTTTTTTTTGTTTGTAAAATCTCATTTATAATTTTGATAAAAAACAGTTAAGATTTCATCATAAGGACTCATGAGATCTATATTTAGGGATAATTTTATTTTTTAATAAATTGGTGAAGGTCGTAATAAAGTGTGTATTTATTTCACAACTGAAATCGATTGTAGCAATACAGGGAAGGCGCCCTTATAAAAATTTACTCTGTATTCCTCTCCAGGGTGGCACTAAGAAACCCAATATCCTGAGTAGTTCATGCCTACCAATAATACAACAATAATAAATTAACGTCACCGCGAGGCACGTTATAACAGTAGACTGAATTAGACATTCTCATTCTATGAGAGTGAAGCTAATTTGAATGTATAATGGAAATATATTAATATACATATGTGTTGTAGTCTAATAGTGTAATGTAGCATTTCATGGAAAGTCTGGTCTTTAGATATATTGTAAAAGAAAGTAATAATTTATTTTCTATGACTTCATTAGTACCCGAAGGAAAAAGTGATGATAGAAAACAACGAATTAGACTTTTTGGCATGAACGGGAAGTGAGGTTGCCATTTTATTTAAATTTTTCTATTTTTTAAATTTTTAGGAGTTTCAAAGTAAAAAAGTGATGGTATATTGTGTTTTAAAGTTCTGTGTAAGTAAAGAGAATGGAGTAGATCTAAATAAACATGTGTAACTGAAGTTCTCGCGCTTTTTCAAGAAGTCCTACAAAACTTTAGTAAAGTCTACTATCACTTTACTGGAACGAATCTACATACTAATACAATACGTGTCGTTGGCAAATGCGCCTATCTGTGCGCCATAAATATGGTTCCAAGGAAAATACTTCAGTATCGTGCGCTTCATCGATTACTAACGTTATTATTCGAATTAGATATATTTAGATATTTTATGAAATGTTACTTTCATGCTGTGTGGTTGCAACTTATTATATTCTGTAGTTAAATTGATATTATGTTTCAAAGTGACATACACCCACATGTCCTCAAGTACGCGTATGAATAATATATATACATAATATATGCATAAAATACGTATATAAAATCAAAATCATATTTCATAAACAGGAAATTTGAGTTATATGGAGGTGTGGTGCCTAATTAAAGTTTGTAGGGAATAAACGCTACCTGCTTAATTAAAACTTTGCAGTACCATAGCAAAATTTGGCCATACATGCAATCTTGTATAGACTCAGGTGTTACTCTGCCGAAATCTATTTCTTGTGATAAATTCATCTGAAATCTTTAGCAATTTTCCGCTCAAACTTCAAAAACCACCAATCGACACGTGTTTCAACTTTTAACGAAGCATCCTCAGAATATTCCAGAGAACTCTGTCAGCTAACCAGCACCGAATCAACAATTTTTTTTATTTTTTTTGGTATCTGAGAGGCGAAATTAAATCCCCGCAGACTACCCAGCTGGACTCTACGCCAACTGGGGAGTGTCGGAGTCGAACCGACTAAACAAAACCCCTCTTTGCTGTTAGCCCTAGTGGCTTTTACAGCGTCAATCAACAAATGAGTCAGCAGCACGACTATTTGTACTAATTGCCCTATCCACGACCAGAAAGTGAGTGGCCAATCAGAGCTCACCACTAATGGCCCTGCCTACTTAATTTGGACGAATAAGTATTACGTTGAGTTTAAACTCAATTGTCGAATGTAAATGTTTAAAAGCGGCGAATGAATTGAATTTATCTATTCATTTTACAAAGCCTAAATTTTACAAACGCTTTGTCATTGCGCTCCATAATAAAACAACACGTTTAAAGCTCACTAGAACTAGCTGTCCTTGAACATCATTACTGTAATAAATTATCGAACGCTAATTTTGATCATATTTTAATAACGACCATTTACGGATGCAGCTAAAGATTTACTAACACTGATTGGACTGGATTACTTCCATTTAACAGCACATGCCGGCGGGTATCCTCCATTCGCCTAAACTGTATGGGCTGGGTTGTTGCTACTTGACGACTACGCGACAGTGTAAACTTAGTGAAATTTTGGTTAATTAATACTTTATTTACGTTATGGACAGAAACGAAAAAAAAAATAGGATATATAACGCTACAGGATGTACTACCATCGAACAATTATACAGAGAGCTAAATTGCTATTTGTTGACTTCCTTTTTATTTACATGAAAAGAATTGCTCTTGTAAAGTGCTTTCTACAAATGTTTGGAAGCCCTTCCGGTTTCTGTGTTCTCTCATATAGATATCCGCATCCCCAAAGAAATGAATTAACTTGAACTGTTTTGTCGGTTTGAAAGATTAATACCTCTGCTTTTTAAAACGGACATTTTAATTCAGATTCATCAGGGGTCGGATTGGCCAACATTATAGCCGGCTATTATGCATCGTATCCGGCTAAAGTCTTACATTAGTCCATTTGTCGAGCCTTACAATATGAGTAATGCTTTGAAGATCAAATTCAACTTTGTCGAGACTCGCGAATGCTCGAGGAAGTTCGAGTCTACGACGAGAAGCGAGGGACGTGGGGGCCCGCAGTATCAGCACTACACATGAAAATAGATTTCCAACACGATCTCAACTTAATCACAACTTAATCATTGCGTTATGTTTTAACTCAAAGCACAAAAACTATCTGCGTCAAATAAATCCCTGAAAATTATTATATTGCATAAGCCAGATTTTTCAAATTCATTAGATTAATTAAAGACCTACCAAATAAAACACTGATACAACACTAGCACACATCCAGGTCTATTTTCCATTCATTCACAGCATATAAAGCGCGTACACAGACACAAAAAATATCACTGCATACATTTTCTACAGGTGTATGCACATCTACCAGTCACAAATACTAGACTAGTGCGAGATCCGGCTGCTGATTTCTGCAGGTATCTGTTTTTTTAATGAAACCTAATTGAAATGAATTGTTGATGACATAATATGTTGCTGCCGGGTTGCCTATCAAAAATTAGCCGCAGTTACCTTTTATTAAATATTTTGTAATTAATTTATTTTAATGAATTCCAACTATATGTTTATTAAATGATATACCTCATTTGAAAGAAAATGATGTGAAAAATGTTAAAGAAAATGGTTGCTAACTCTCAATTAGCCGCAACCTCAAACTTGCCAGGTGTGAATAGGTATATTTTTGTTAATTATTTACATTCATCGTGTTTTTCAAGAAAATTATGTAATTAATTGAAGTTTAATTTTTGTTGGACATAATAGTGTATGGTTGCCTGTAAAAAATGGGTACAAGTAATGGTTGCCATTATTTGAAGTAACTACTCTCTTATCGCATCTTAGCTGCAAAGATCGAAAAAAATCATTTATACATCACTCATCACATCATTTATACAGTCAATCAGGGCAATGAAATACTTTTTTTATAATAATTACATAAAAAAATTATCACGATTTTAGTGACGTCTTCTATTAAAACATTTTTTTCATGATGGATAGCCTCGAGTAAATAGAAAAATTAATAAAAAAATTAAATTGACTTCAAAAAAAAACTGAAAAGTACGAAATAACTATCTCTTACTAATCAAAACTTAAGTACAAAAATAACTTTATAAAACGATACGCATACCTATATAATTAAATTTGTCAGTTACTGAAGTCGGCGCCAAGTCTACCAAATTAATAAACTTCCTGTTATTGCACATTGATTTGGCACAGACTTCAATAACTGACAAATTTAATTATATAGGGTATATATAGATAATAAAGGGTATAACCAGTTCGTGTTATTTAGTGCGTCTTCGAAGTTCAAGCTCCAATACCAGTGTAATTTAAATGAAACCACCTCTGAAGTTATATCCTTGCAAATAAAAAATAATTTTCGAAATTGGTCCACAATTGACAAAGTTATCGATGAAAATACAAAAAAAAGTACATGCTGACAAACATAGAACATTCTCCTTTTTTGAATCAGGTAATTACAAAGGCAGTAGTCAATGTTCGTTCGTTCGTACAATAAGAGCGCGTCAGCAGACCAGGCGTGCCTCGCAGATTCACTAATTTGGTATTTTTTCGCTATAAAAAAACTTATATTACTATTTGAGAAGTCCTCTATCTGCTAATGAATGTTTCGTTAAAATCAGTTCAGCCGTATCGGAGAGTGCTCCGGACAAACAAACAGGCTGACAGACGAAAATATAAAAAAAGCGTTTGTGTTTTGGTTACGTGCAAATAATCACATACGCTTAAGAAAAGGCCTTTATTTAGAAATCACAGACAAACACTTCAACTTCATTTCTACGTGTAGATGTTCTTATTGACTGAAGCTTACTAAATTACAAATAGAAGTACCTGCCCACTTGTTACGCATTATGATTTAAGTCAGAGTATCTTTTATGGGCATAAAAAAGTTCATCTGTTGTGTATTTAATTATTTATAAGAAAAACAAACGTACAGAAATCTTATCAGAATAAATAAAGTAGAAGAGCAAATATGCTAATATAAGTTACTAATGAAATTTGAATAAATATATTTAAATGAAATGTTTTTTTCTCAGATTGTATTGTTATTATTTTACAGAAACGAGTAGTTAAAATAGGGTCGTTACACACTTTCACATTTCTTTCCTGTAAATGATTTTTTTTAGTTACATCAACGCAAGTGGACTATAATATGTGTCCATTTGTATTGTATCGATTTCAGCAGTTGGTCAATTTGGTAGTACATTTCCTCGTATTTATGTCACGTGATACGACAAGCTTACACGATATCACTGACCGGAAAGTAACCACTATATTCCGTTATGTTTCTTGACAAGGGTTTGTTACGCCGACAACACGATACACTATAGTTAAAATATAACCTAATATGATTGTAACATGCCGGCCGCCATTTGATATGTGAACATGCTATTGGGGACTAAGCCGTACGAATTTAGGAGTAAACAGTAGATCACGTAGCACAACTATGTTGTAGGCCACATAACATACTTATTTCTTTACATACATATATATTTACACCTTCTTTATATTTTATGTAACTATTTATGTAATTAAAAATCACGACATCTACGCTGCCATTTGGACGCTGCCATTCATGCCATGTTTTACAAGTCTCCGCATTTGAAGAAAGCTAGAATGAGCAAGTTAAGGGTCAAATCCATGCTCATCTACCTTTTTGACCGTCGTGGTGTAGTTCACAGGGAGTTCGTATCTCCTGGACATACTGTGATTGCCAGTTTTTACGTGGACGTGCTTTATAGGTTGCGAAAACGCGTCCTCTGCATGCGGCCAGACATCGCCGATTCTTGGAAGCTGCTGGTCAGGGAGTTTCTGCCCAAGCACAAGGTTGCCACGTTGCCTCATGCCCCCTACAGTCCAGATCTGGCACCGCCAGACTTCTTCATCTTTCCTCGGCTCAAGCGGGACCTCAAGGGAAACCGATACAGCTCCGACGTCCAAGGGGCATGACAGCTGAAGGGTATCCCAGAAAGAGAGTTCTAGAAGGCGTACGCGCAGTGGGAATCACAAGGGTGCTATTTCGAGAACTACTAAGGATTTGTACCGATTAATTCAATAAAAAAAATTTAATTAATTCAGTTCTACTACTTTTTGATCCTACCCTGTATGAATGAGTGGGTTTAAGGCGTATCGGCCGGGCCGTATTTGTAACTGAGTTTATTGAACACAAGTAAACCCAGTTATAAAAAGTATTTTTAACGTCACATCTACCACTTGTTTGAAAAACCCCAACACTGAGAATAACCAACAACGCACTCATTTGTCAGACAAAATTTTGTGATTTATAAAAACACCATATTTAATAATTCAATAAGTGCATGTACAGAGAAGTTTATCTCCAGAATGTATGTTAGTCTCTGATGAAATCGTTTGTTTAGTATTATAATTTTCCAATCAGTATACAGTATACTTACGTTCGATATCAAATTTAAATTTATACGCGAGTAGATCTTGTGTTTGAATAAATAAATTTTATGTGTAAGGTTTCGTTCGAATTTCTGAGAACAGCTTTTAAGGATTATAAAAATAAACACATACGCGGCAAGCAATAAATGTTCTACCCATTACCGTACATTAAAATTCTAACATTATACGATTGCAATGGTTGCCGTTTGAAGCAAATGGCTTTTACATTTATTATAAACACTTCTATAAGAAGAACCCTACGAGAAAATGTAACGTAACGCAGTCCTTGTATGTATACTTCTTTCCCAGCCTTAAATGTTATTATTTTACTTATGCGTTTCCACAAAATACGCGATTCTTTTTAACATCTCTGTTAGTTTGTATTTATCTTAAGCCTTCATCGATAATTTTTCTATAGATCGCCTTTGATCTTTTCCATCTCAACGTATTTTGGGCAATTTGGATGCAGTTCTTGCCGGGATCCTCACTTGTCGTCTTGCCATTTCATCTGTCCTAACGAAATGTCTTTTATCTTCCCAAAAGGTTTCCTCTTCAATAGAGTTATGCGCCGCAACTCCTATTGTCTCGCAATATGACCAATTCATTTCAATTTCGATCATTATAGATTACTCTCGGTAAAATCTCTCGGTAAAGTCGCGGTATAATTTAGCAATCGTTTTTTTCAGCTTCTACAATATTAACATAAATTACAATTCCGCTCTTTAAATTTTTTTCATCAGTTTGTTCTCTTCATTCATTCTCTGTAATATCCGATTTTTCTAGTCATTAGTTTTTTTTTATTTGCCCAATAAACTAATATCCAGTCTTGCCATATTTTTCATCTCTTTATTACATGACTTTATTCAGTAGTCCAATTGCTTAACTTCCATTGTCTGAAAAAGAGTATCAATTTGACATTTAAGTCTTTAACTCATCAATGAACGCCAACCAAAACTTTTTGCGATGGAAACGCCGTAATTAAGGAATCATTATAAGGCCACTGTTAGCAATAGTAATGACATAACTTTTGTAGATTTACAACTTAATTTCGGTGTATTTGTATGCGGATTTCGTCTTTGAATGACAGAGGACAAAATTAATTAATAATGTTAATTGTTAATTCCATTGAATTCTTAAATAGAATTTGAAGAATAAGGAGCTTGTTCGGTATCGTTATCTCATTTTGATAACTGACAGCAAACTTCGCACTTGTAGGTACTTTTTTCCTAGCCGCAACCATCCCTTTCCCACATGCACTCTTCAATCATCTCGCGAATGCAAATGCTGTGTGCTTGTGACCTGCCATAATAAACGCAATTAAATTATTTTCATCATATAAATCTCGCATATTTATGTTTCACAAATTTAAAACAGAGTGTGCTTGCTTTACCAAAGGATTGTGTTAATCTGTGTATTTGCGACGTTTTCTGGGAGCTTGGACTAAATCGCAAAACAAAGGACTGGAAAGAGAGGCAAGTAAGTGTGCATGTTTTTCCTTCCCTTTGTCAGCTGTGTTTATCATCTATCTCCAGCTCCTACGGCTGCATAGAAACACATCCCTTTTTGGAAGTGTCTTGCAAGTGCATTCGCGATAAATTACAAGTACCTATTACAAAGTCCATTTTTTTCATACTCGACAAAGATATATGTGTGTTAGTTCGTTACATTGAGTACACCGCCAGAGAAATTTGGGAAGTTTGCTTTTCCATTTTTTTATAGCTTGATGCTATTTTGCAAGGACCAACCTTTATTTTCTTTGTATCCTGGTAATGATACGCCTTGAATATCGGCGTGATTGAGAAATCCTTTTTACACACGATTTAAATAACACAAAAGTTAGTGTACAAATACAAAGAAAATTTATTATTTCAGAAAAATACAAGCGCAATCGTTATTTCTGAACGTAATTCAATACAAAATTCATTATTGTAGGCAATTTGAAAATTACCTCTCGTCCCCCAACGCAAAAAGTATTAAAGTGAGTGTTCTCTTTCCATTCGCGCCATTTTCTCCTCATAAAAATATTTCGTAGGCGGCAAACAATTTTGTCAAAGGCCGATAAGACAGGCCTCCGTTTTTATTTTCTTGTGACAGCGTAATCCCTATATTATGCTAATTCCAACCCATTCAACTTTCTGTGGTTTTGAATTTAAGACATTATCTCAAGTTTAATGGGTGTCTGGCCATTGTTGTAGGTATTAATTTCGAGTGATTTCTAATGACGTGTTTCACTTTTTTCGCATGGAGCAAGCTTTGCTAGGACTTCTTTTTATGTATGGTCTTCTTTGGTATCTATAATTTTATCTACTCTTTTGTAATGACTTCTGGCAGCTAAATTAGAAAACCATCACGATCACGGTAGAGCGATTGTAGTAGATATTTTGATTAGATGTATCTTTTAAATATTCGAAATACTGTTCTATTACATAGGAATCATCACATTACCGAATAATACTTAACACAATATTTTTCATGTATAATATAATAAACTTTCGTCACTTGCCTGGTTCTAGGGTGTAGTCACCTATTCCTCTTTCCCATATCCTCAGCTCCATTAAAGCAGACATACGCATCTATAGTCCTCCCTTTACTAAAATTGTGGTATAAATGTGAAAGTAACTTCCATTGACTGGAAATGTACACAATAGCTCATTCATTCATTCATTCTTGCATTTCCGATGTAGATGTTTATTTAATTAATGTCCATCACTCAGTTTAAAATGCCAAATTTAAATTCATTGTCAGTCATTTTTAAATAAATTTGGGACACGGATTTTTAAAATTAACTTGAAATCTAGTTATGAGTACCTACTTTTACAAGTATGTGAGACTCGTGTCGTAAACTACCTACATCATGAATATATGGCTCTTAGTATTACATTAAGTATATGTAATATTAATAAGCATAAGGTTTGTACTGAGATAAATATATGAACTTAATTTAAATAAATGTAAAGCTAGTTACACGTTAAATAAATAGATATATCAGAACATTGTAAAATGATTAAAAGGAACTTAAATGACTAATGGCTGATTTGTTGTATGTTAATTAGGTCCTCTTTTTTATATTTTAACGTATAAAATTGTAATCCTATTATAATAATATATTAATAAGAGATATGTTTGAATATGTATTTAAATATATTTTACTAAATGGTTAAGTATGTTGCTAAACTAAAGTGTAATAATAAATGTCAAGATATATTAAAGAGGCGCTCAGTTGATGCTCTGAGTAGTTAGTAAACGTTTCCTTTATTGGATACGATGAGTAATTTTGGTCAATCAACATTCGGATTTTGTACTGTGCAGTATTATAATAATTTATAATAAAGTTAAGCCACTGTGTTACATGAACTATTGCGTTTATTTTAACAAAGAAAACCCACGGAACTAGAGACTGTCTCACTCGTGTTTAGTGTTTGGTTTTGGAATCATGAAATTAATTTTGTATACGGAAACATTAACTTTAGTAATAATAGTATTCATTCGATGTTATACTCATACACACATGCGTAATTGCTATGATTA
Source organism: Zeuzera pyrina (assembly GCA_907165235.1). Taxonomy (NCBI): domain Eukaryota; kingdom Metazoa; phylum Arthropoda; class Insecta; order Lepidoptera; family Cossidae; genus Zeuzera; species Zeuzera pyrina. Next base: position 24,120,349 of record OU015627.1, read on the forward strand.
CTTGGAAATACATTATTATATACGACCAACACCACCCAATTAACTTTAATAAAGGAATCACGTGGAATTTCCCTCTGACGGAATTGAATCAAAGACCGTTAATTTGAACTTTGGGCGGCAGCAGTTAAAATTTTTGCACTATCTTCTACGTTACATTATTATATTGTTCTTTCTCTTAAATCTTATATTCTTCTTTATGTCATATCTTCATTTTAATGGCAATGTTCGCATTAGAAACTAATGCGAACATTGAAACTAGAATTTCCAATGGCGCCTTATAACGAGACCCATAGAACAATGGTAATTATGTCAGTTTTTAGAATAAATCAATTTCTGCAATAAGCAACCTGGCTAATCGCGTAAATGTCCACTCCATGGTTTGAAATGTGCATCAATTTAACACAACAATTGCAATTTAACGTTTTAGATCAATCTAGAAACTTCAGTCAGGTGCCTTCTTCGTTGGGTACACCAGAACAACAGAATTTCCTTTCGATGGAAGCGATTAAGCAATCAGGCTTCTGGTACGCGTATTTAATTCAAATAGCCTTAGCTTTTGGGGATGGTTGGGATCAACCGAGTCAAGATAACAATAGAGATCATTTAGACAAATTCTGTTCCACGCTCTATAACCACTTTATGAGCCAAGGGCCTAACTACGTAACTTCTGTTGAAAGAAAACAAACACAATAGTTGTTCATTACATAAACGTTAGGGATACATCATGAAGATATGTATGTATGTACACATAAACTTAGTATATACTGCGCCAGTATATACTAAGTTTAATGTTCATTCGTTTTGGCCGAGGTTTCGACATTCCCATTGTGGAAATTGTCAGTTCTAAATAATGTAGCCAACTAAAATAGTGTTGTCAAGATCACCACAAAAGAATAATAATAATAATAGTGGCGTCGTCAATTGATAGGATTGAGTCAATATTTATTTGAATAAATCAATCGACTAGTCTAACATTTAATTAATTTAACTCTGTGTTATTAACATGGCCCTGCAGTGTTGCCATTTCATAAGGTATTAAATAATTTGAATGAATAAATATCATATTTCATCTTTGCTTTTCACTTTCTTCATTGCTGCAAATATTCACACAATTTCAACGCTGCCGTTATCTCATGAAGGAATAATCAAAAATGAAGATTTCGTTCGGATAGCGCTGCTAGGCAACCGCTGCAGACTAATAATAATGAAGTTGACAGGAGTACATCCGTAGATAGAGAAATCTATAGACTAAGCCGTATGGCTTAGTCTACAGAGTTCATCTCTTCCACACAAGAAACGGAGTAATTTATGCTAATGCAACGTAGAAGAAAGTAACAAAGTAATACGATTTTCTATTCCTTAGCGCGTGCCGGTTTTTTCAAGGTCGGCACAATGATTGTGCTAAACAACACAGAGTATAAAGCTAAATAATCTCGTCGTATTGAGGCTACCAGTTTTATAATACCAACTTTTCCCGTACGGTATAAAATAAGTGAAGAGAAATTGCTGTGGTAAATTATTTCTATAGTTTTCAAAATTATGATACATTACCTTCATAAAATTTTAATTTCTTTGCTAATGAAGTAACTATTTAATTTTTACGCAAATTTCAGTTTCAAGAATCATTTTTTATTTGTTGTATAAATACCACCTCTTACTTGTCTGATTTGTGAAGTAAAATAGAAAGGAATGATTTCACAGTAACGTACTTAGAAACAAACGTCAGAACACAAAAATGCATATTGTTTAAAATTAATTTATTTTATGATTTAAAAACATGACCCGTATGTACCTACGTGTATATAATACGGTCCACTGCTAATCGCCGTCATATTATTAAGCACATTATTAACTATCGACCGCGTCATTATAAAGAAACCTACTCCCTACACGGGAATAAAGATTAGCTAGCAACACTAATAGCATAGCTATATAGAAATGTATAGTAAATTTTTTATCTCATGTGGCCGTGGCTCTTCGTACTCTAGTACATACTCCCTCTATGCGTACATCAATATTTAAAAAATGCAAAAAAGTGGTTACTCTGGAAAAACTGACAGGTATAAATTACCACTGGACAGGCTTCACCAAGCAAATGACAGCTCAGTACTTTGACGACCATATACAGCGCCAAAATGGCGTAAATCAAATGGGCACGAAAATAACTTGACAACCGCCAGTCTGTAGCAGTCACATTGAGTCTCCATCGACGTGGAGAACAATAATTTATAATATTTATAGAGGCACGTAATTACTTAAAAGATAAATTAACTTTTAACTTCTGTTATCTAGAAAAATAAAGCATTCCTTGGTTAGCCTAATAGTTTGCAAACGGCATTCACTATGACAGACGGGCATGGACAACGTAGACCCGTTGAGCTTTCTTAAATCACGTTTGAAGCATTGACCGTAAGTCTTTCAGCAGGAATAAATTTGTCATAAATATAGTATCTTTGACTATTAATGTAAAAATAATAACCTACTAATTATCTAGACCTCCTTTAGTAATATTATTGTTAATAATTCCTTTGTAAATAGAACTTTCTGCAACATTCTAGAACACGCACACGGCTTCGATAACAAATGTACCGTTGGTCTAGATTATCTATACTTAGAAGTATGGATGTAAAGATATGTTCGATAAACATATCGATAGACTCTAAATATGTAGCCTTTGTTGTTAGATAGAATAAGCTCTAAATTGATGAAATATTAGGTCTCTAGTTCATAAACTTATTAGTACGAACGAATAATACTAAAACTATAGTTGACATAAACGTCATACACTTAGAAAAAATTAATGAATTTTATCGACTCGCTAGGTAGGTGTAATTTTAGATAGGGTTTGTCGACCACTGTCTCTACACTAGTTGTTCCAGGAGTAGGAGCATAGGTGACCTTCGTCGTGGGGTATGAAAAGCGTCTCGTATCCGATAGCTTCCTTTTTCTTTTCTCTCTGCTGCGGGACAAGCTGCCTCAACAAAGTCTCATGAAGAAACTTAAAGTTAGGCCACATGTCGCCTAGGATAGTCTTAGCTGTATTTGTTTGGGAGTAGCAACCCTAATTAGAATAAATGAGTTAGTTAATAATATGTTAAAGTAGTTGAGGTAATCTCATGGTGGATCCCATGGTGAGTACTGTAGCTGTAGATAAGGGCAAGGAATGATGATAGGACTAGGGAATAGGATCCTAATGTCTACATGTGCTTGTTACAGAGTTCAAAGGACACCTATAGAAACCAGGTGGACCTCCTGTCCCTATATGTAATGAATACTTAGGAATAGTAGTAAAATCTATTCAACATTCATCTAAACTTCAGTATGAACTAATCAAAATAGTTCTTAGAATGGTTTGGTGCACTACTCTGACTATCAAGAAGTCTAAGTCTTCTTCACTTGGGTGCTATATCGCGTGGTCAGGCCGCAGTTCCTATTAAAGGGGAATCTTTGAGGGCCGGGGCATGTGGGTGCTGTGATGCTAGTAGATGTTCGACAAAGGGGAAGACTGAGGAGTAGGTGCAGTTGGTGGATGACCACCTCCTTCTTAAGATTGACCAGTGATAAAACTGATAACACTCTGCTTGAACTAATAAATGATTCTCTGTTAGATATTAGCTCCACATAAAGGTATTGTGTATCTAGTAAATATTTTTCTCTGCGAAATAAAATACTGGATAATAACGTATAAAATGTACTTGGGTTTATGTATCTGTAACACTAAGAATTTAAATGCAGTACATAAACAAGGAAAGGGTGTCTAAGTCTTTATAACTATGTATACTTCCCTTTAATTTAAGATAACATAAATAAATTATGTTGTTGTAACTATAACAAGTAATATCTGAGCTCAATACTTGTAAAACTTTAATACTAATGAATTATTCTGTAAACTAATTAATATCTAAGTGCTGTTAGATAATAGGTTACCTTATTTAATACATATATAATAATAAACAGGATAATGTTGTTTAACCATAGCATTTAATCTTTTTAAATTGTTACTAACTTTTTATAATAAATACATAGTGAACTGATTGTATCCACCATAGAGATTAAGTAATAAATAAATGAAGAAATAAATGTTTTCTTTGTGTGATGTTTTTTTGATGTCTAATTAATTAACTTTCTATAAATATCCCATTAGATGTCGATTGCAGAGGTGTACTAGGCGCCCTTAAACAAATTAGGTACACCACTCTCCAGGTGACAGTAATAATAACATCATCAATTACTCAACCCACACCTCACTCTACCGGCCTGAGTAAGCCACGTTGCAAGTCCAGCGTGGTAATATCAATGGTAATATCAATAATATATATGTCGGAAAAGACACGGGGCAATTCGTGCTTTTGCAATTCAGTCATGAGAAATAGGTACCTAATCTTACAAGAGGCGTACTACTCCATAAAATACAACACTTAAGACAAAGTTAATGTGCTAACGACAGAAAACTCTTTGTAACAATTATTACGTAGGTAATTGGAAATTTAATAATGGCAAACGATCCGTCGGAGAAATGCTATCGCACCGGCCGCCGTAGTCTAACAGACTCTCAGCGCCAGCCCCGACGTTCCGTTAGCGCGTCATCGGAAGTCGCGCTTTTCCATAGTATAGTCAAATGAGTGCCTTTTATTATTTCCACCGACACGGCCTTTCTGACAACACGCACGTCTTCGTGCGTTCTTCATCTCATTCTCATTCGAAAAGAAATAAAACGAAATCTGCATGTCTCTGCAACAAACATCTCTTCATTCTATCACAGACACCCTAAACGTCTTCACAAACACCCTAAACATTTTCACACACACCCTAAACATCTTTACATACATCCTAAACATCTTCACATACGCCCTAAACATCTTCACATACACCCTAAACATCTTCACAAACATCCTAAACAGCTTCACACAAGGTACGCAGTCACAAATACCCCGAACACGCTAACACAAGGTACCCAATGACAAACACCCTAAACATCCCCATACAAGTTACGCGTATAACACTCGCTACAGACCTGCGTCTTTCAGTCTGTCAACAAGATGCCACTTAACGTACCTTCATCACGTCGTCAGAAATTATGCGTATAGCACTCGCTACAGATCTGCGCCACACGCTGGGGACCAACGTGCATATAGCACGAGGCAGGCCAGCGGCTTGCAGCTAGTCAACGAGATGCTACATAACGTACCTTTAACATCTCACACGCCGAATGGTCCCACGACCATCGCGTCACTCTCGGGTTCCATCTCGCCCACCGACTCCTCTCTCGTCAACAACACTATAGCCGACGCGAACTCGTTTTACTCTAAAGCAGACTACATAGTGATTTCATCGTCACCATGAGTCCTTCACTCCCTTTAGGTACCTTATGCAAACTTGTGGGGGGGTTCATGATACTTCAAATTCTTAAAGTTTACCCTTGAACACTCATCGTGCACCTCATTTGCTTAGTAAGATTTAAATCAGAATTACTAGCTCCAACTAAGTCAAAGTCACCCTAATCTACTCAAGCAAACCCAGCCACAAGGCGTTCCTGAACGCCAGATCCACTCCGGCTCGAATTGAAAAGAAAACCCAGATACCGAGAAGAACCGACAAGAAACTCAGCCAGGCACCACTCTTTCAACATCATTCCACAACAGGCCTACCAAAACGCAACGTTCAGGCCAGTAACTCCCTCGTAACTACAGAAGACGTAGTTGTGCGGCGTATTGAGAATTGATTGGATAATAAACCCAACTGCCTACCTAATGTAACTAGTTTATTTGACCTACACCCCTAGTCTATACTTTACCTATCTATCTGTTCACGGGATACCTAACCTCGGAGTGAACCGACAGTGATGTCACGCAAGGACACCTTTGCCAAGGATGTCAGACAACCGAAAACGAATGATCGATGTCAGATAACCGAAAACGAATGATCGCTGCCACATACAACAACTCGTCCACGCGGCCGCCATATAAATCGACTCATTTTCATAAACTACTAGCATTAATCCGCAGATTTTAACAATGACGGTAGCATAAAAAAATCAATTCAATTATAAATTTTCGCTTAATTATCGCTCGCTACCACATAGCCATACAGATGTATCACAGGACTTCATGTGTTCCCGTGAACATAACAAAATTCAACTGCAGTTTGAGGTTATTACAGGTTTGGCCTACCTGACGCACGTTGCAATAATTAATCGGAATGAGGAGAAAAAAAGCAGAAAGCGCAGTAAGCTTTTGGTAATCTTTAACAACTATTTACACAGACTTATCAATCATCAGTCATGAACACACACACATCAGAAACGCAGTGACACATGTTACCCAGGTAATCGTCACATCACTAGCCGCCCAACACGCCCTAGATAATAATTCAGAGCGCAGTTACGACTACGCTTAGTATGTGTATCGCGGCCAAAGAAGCCATGGTATGACATAACCTCCTCCAGTCTCATTATCATCGCACGAATCTAACTCTGAGAACTTTACGTCGTGACATTTTACAAAAACTTTCATGCGCGTAGGTACTTATAGATCCGACTACTAGTCAAAGATTTCAAAACTTAACGGTAACCTTCAAGCAACTAACTTTAAATGGACTCCCAAACGGAATATTGCGTTAGCTTCGATTACTCTCGTCGTTATTTTTCGACACAAAACCACCAACGTTAAATTTAATCAATTTCGATTCATTGCCATCAAATCTAATGTCATAACTAGCGTTATCTTCAATATTCGTTGCCACGTGTTCCGTCGCATTCGCAACATTGGGTTCATTCCCTAGCCGTATTCAGTTTCAAACACTTAGCTATCCTACTTTAAGAAGAATTCAAAAGCGCTAGCAATGTTTAAACTTGTTTCGGTCATAGTGATAATAAGGTTTTAGAGTTTCACGGTTATTAATTAGATCACACCTTTACAATCGTCGGGCTCGACATGAAATAAAATTTTCACACCAATAACTGTAATCATAACCTGCCACGATATTTGCTCGGTACTATACACTCCTCAATCACAAATGCCAGTAAAACAAAATCAACAGACAGATCATTGGGCGCTAGAAACATAATAAAATGGTAACGACTCACCCGATATGTAGTATCTGAAGTTAACGTAATTCCTACATCCCGCACAGGTCCACATGTCGCTCAGTAGCCGAACCTCCTTTTACAAAAGACCGTGGATGCGACGAGTAAGGGCGTTAACAATGTGGATAGGCTTCTGCATTTTGTTCACTCGCGATACACCTCAATCAGACTCACTGGTCCCGTAATCCCACTTCTGATGTCGGAAAAGACACGGGGCAATTCGTGCTTTTGCAACTCAGCCATGAGAAATAGGTACCTAATCTTACAAGAGGCGTACTACTCCATAAAATACAACACTTAAGACAAAGTTAATGTCTTAACGACAGAAAACTCTTTGTAACAATTATTACGTAGGTAATTGGAAATTTAATAATGGCAAACGATCCGTCGGAGAAATGCTATCGCACCGGCCGCCGTAGTCTAACAGACTCTCAGCGCCGGCCCCGACGTTCCGTTAGCGCGTCATTGGAAGTCGCGCTTTTCCACAGTATAGTCAAATGAGTGCCTTTTATTATTTCCACCGACATATACATGTCAGTGTCTGGAAACGTCAAATCACTCTATCGAATTCAAAGTTGGACTATAATTGATATTCCCTAATCGACGTCTAAAATATTTAATTGATATCAATTTTAAAGACATTGGAAGTAACACAATTTACTCTCCAGATCTTGGACCTATATATTACCAATCACCAATCCATTAATTTAACTAGAAGTAAGATACGGGCCAATTTTAATATTTTTCGAAGAATTAGGGATGTGTTTTGATTTGAAATTTCCAATTTTCATTATATATTCCATTCATGTTTCCGACAAATTCAGTGCCGGCTTGTTTACACTCGATTTCGGCCTTCAGTACAAGTTATAAGAGAACCGTTTTTCAAGAAAAATATAGTACGATTGTTTAGACAATGTGACCTTAAAATAATCCAGGCATCCAAACACCCCAGCCCTAATCTAATTTAGAAACTGCGTAATTCTAAATTAAATTAGGGCCTGGGAGCTCTTCTCCAGCACAACGCTGGAGAAGAGTTATGTATTTTATCATATTATGCTCACCTACTTAGAGGCTTTTCATTTTATAGATACACATAGATATTAATAGATATCTATATAAAGATTGTGTAAGATCTTGATGACGCTACCTATATTACCAGTACAAGAACACGCGCAATTCAAAAGACACCTCTGTTATTTATATTGATTGTGACTTAAAATAAAATAATATTATTAAGATCAGGTTATCTGAAATACCGTATTGTGGGAGACCCACTTTAAGTATAAAAAGTCAACTCTTCTGCTACGGTTATAAACTCAGTACAAAACGTGTGCAGAGAAAAATACTTAATTAAAAACTTTATCGAATAGAATTTACGCAAACATTGCATGTATTTCGAAATAAAATATATAATTAAACAGCCAAAAATACTTTCGAAGTTCGTCAAGTCTTTCTTTCGATAACCAAACGTTTCTTTTTTGAAATATAAACAGAATACTATTGAACTAAATGATTTATCGATTACATTTTTTATGAAGTTTATCATTTTCTCTAAATTAATAAAAACGTTATAAGAAACCACAGAGTTTTTATAAACTCGTCGTCCAAATGTTAAAGGCGCACATTTTGCTTTACAAATCTCAACTCTATTTCTTAGCCTCTATCTCTTACCTTATTCATTACCTACAAATACCTGGCCTTAAAGTGACATTTTAGACTCATGAACGTCAATCGATATATTTTTTTTTCATTCACTATCGATTTTATTAGAAACTATGTGACATAGAAACTTCAGACTTTTCAGTAAGTTTAGACTTTTTATGTCACATTAATATGATTAAAATCAAGTTTAACACTTGAACTACTGGACTTCTCAAATTTGATTTAGATGTAAACGTTGCTTGCGACACGCCGTAGAACTCGGTTCGCAAATTAATTAACTCACAATAACCAATGAGTGGTCCGTTCCCTCTCCATACAGTATAATTAAGATTTTATAGTAAACTACGCCAACAGATTTCTTCGTTTTAATTTGATTTATATTTCTATGTAGAGATGGATAGGTCTGGATGAAATCCTAAACTGTGTACAATACGATGATCCCTAAAACGAATATGGGAGTATTGCAATACCAATTCGTTTACCTGAAATGAAGGTAACTTGACTAGATGATTTGTTAGGAAATATTTGTTTTGAATTAAGGATTTAGAATTATAATTACTGTCTACTGTTGTGTGTTTACTGTTTATATACAATGTTTTATGTTTTTCTTACAGACTATTACTAATAAATATGAATTAGTTTGTTACACCAAATATCTGTGAGAATTAAGTAAAGACAAAACAGTTCAGAGTCTTTTTCTCCTCTGTTTGTCAACTGATTTTCTTTTTTTTTGTTTAGTAGTTATTTCGTTAGTAGTACAGATAGAGCGTGACGATATGTCTGTATGTATCAAATAGAATTTATGAAAACACTGTATTTAATAATTTAAGTAGAAATATAATATACAGTGTAATAGCCGAAAAGTTTCGTTTCGAAGTTCTCATTTATTCGACCGATACCCATACTTTTTTTTTTAAATATAAAATGAATACAATTAAACTAAATTATTTATTAATTACATTTGTTATTAAGTTTATGATTTTCAAACATTTTAAAAACACAATGTGAGCCGTCATTCTGCTTCATGAATCCCTATCCTAATTCTTGAATCTGGAAATACCTGGTCTTAATGCATAATAATATTTAAGAACTATAACAAATGAAATATAAAACTGGGTAAAAAAATTCAAATATGGCATCACTGAACAAATTCTTGTCTATAATAGTTTTAAATTTAGTTTTATTTTGAAAAATGATAATTTAGAATGATGTTTAAGGTGTGATTTGTTACTCCATCGGTTTTATTTGCGTTCTTTAATGTAATTTCGTATGTTTCTGAGCTAGAATCTGACATATTGGGCGTAAATATAACATACCTACACGAATTTCACGAAAATCAAGCGAATTAAATGACCGCCATTGTTAGAATGAGACGTAACAAGTAAGTGAATTCACTGACTTATGAATGCTTCATTTTTCGATTTTGTTGCTCTATCTATAATTTTTTTTATTAATCTAAGAGACGAACATACAGGTCGTTGTCGCGTGACTATATTTAATTTGTCTATGTCACCTATGAAATGAATGATTCGCTTGATTATTGCGATTTGTAATATCGCAATCGCATACAGAACACATAACCATGTTTGAAAAATTCAGTACATTTTCTTTTGTTAAGTTCTTTGAAATAAAGTGGGAATAACAAAATAATGAAATAAGTCAGCAGTGTTCTCCACAGCGTGACGACTTGTGACGACTTATAATCAAAAAGGGTTACAATAGCGTCTCGTTTGCTGTCCGTTTCCTACTCGTGCCACTATCATAAAAGATTACATTCTCACTCGCACTCTTTGTACGCCAGTATATACTAAGTTCATCCGTGCAACATGTGTGAATAAAAGTGTACATTGTGGACCGCTTGTTAGATACGGAAGTTTGAATAAAGTACCTACTTTATAGTTGGACCCACGTAGTAATACATAATATGTGTACACGGTAGTTAATTTTTAGAAATTTGGGAACCGAATTTGAATGAAAATACTGATGAATGTAAATCCTGTTTTAGTGTCCCGTTCCCAAATGGCAAAACACGGAACCCTTATAGTTTTGTTCTGCTCGTCTGACTGTCTGTATGTCACAGCCATTTTACGTTTAGGCTTTTGGCGGCACTATGTAGATGAAATATGTGCTCACCCTTGCGGACAAAATTATCAATGAAGAGATAAGCAGTATGACAGGGTTGCACGACAGCGTTATTTTAAAAATGAACCTCGGCCCATTTATTGTCAGGTGGACTGTTTGTTTGTTCATCTTCTCTGTGGCATAAAAGAAAAAAGTATCTTTAGCTACGTGTCGCATTCTGAATAAGAAATAGCTTCCACATACGAGGTCGGGTACAATAGTAATAAATAACGCAGCCTTTATAAGATAATGATCAGTAAAGTTCTGCGTGAAAAACAGGACGTTTCGAGGAAAATTATGGGTCGTGGCGTAAAAGGCCGTTCTTCGTTTAATATTCACGACTGATTTGTTGTGCTCGCTTTTAGGGTGATAATATTTTTTGTCCGTTTACCGGAATGGAAGGCTGTAGAGGTAAATGCTTTCAAATCACACTCTTTTGCGTTGCACGTTTTTAATGCTTGCAAATCAATTTAAATTTTTAATTATTTTCCTGTTTTTCATTCAATATGTGAACAGCTATCATTACAACAGCAATCGTTACTAATTAAAATCATCCACCTATCTATCCATCTCAGAGTGGCGATCGCATACCGGAAGACGCAGCGTAGGCAGGCCCCTCACAAGATGGACCAACGATCTATTGAAGGTCGCCGGAAGTCGTTGGATGCGGGCAGCGCAGGATCGGTCTTTGTTTGACCTTTGAGGGAGGCCTATATTCAGCAGTGGAAGTTTTACGGCTGATATGATGATGATGATGATGATAATGATCCATCCATCCCTGCTTCCAGTACAAACGTCTTAACATTAAAAGTAAACTAATAGAAACAGCATTAGCTCGTCGGTTTAGTGTTTTCTCTTTTCTTTATTTATATAGAACAGTTGACCATGTCTGAGACGTTAGAGCACTCAGTATTAATAAATCAAAACTGATGATCAAAAAGCTTTCCCAAGCTACAAAGATGACTTGTAGAGACGTACATTCTTCATGTTATTCGTCATGTTAGCTGAGAAAAATGTCGAAGCACACGTTTACCTCGGCGAAAATGTGTGAGGAGAATGATAAGATTCGAGAAAGCAAAGAGGTATGTATGAAATGCTATGCTTCATTCTCATTGATTAACTTGTTAATAATACAGAGTAAGCTTATATTTGTTCGATATAATATTTTGGAAACTGATATTTCAGCGCTTTTGTGCGCACCATGATCACGGGCTGACAACAAAAACATTTTTGTACAAAAACTCTTGCGGCTAATAACCACGATATTTCTATGGTATAATAATAACTTTGTTGCACAAAACAGAACCAAAAGAAATTAGAAAGGAAAATATTAATTAAACTAAAACAAAAGTAAAGTAAATGTTAAAATGGTATTGGAGTGGTGCACATTATTTAAAAATAATCTACTTGAACATACAGAGGCCCTCAAACTAGGCTAGGCCTGTATCCTGAGGTTCCAGCAGATGGTTTAATTATCATTTTTCCATGCAAAAACGAAAAAGAACCCATCTAGTTATCGCACTGGAGCGAAACATTATCATTCACAATAACAATAACAGTACAAAGTAATAGATGTTGCTAATCTGTACCTGGTATAATTTAGTAGATTTTCTGTTGTCTGATAGTTTATAGTGAGCAGCCACTGTTTTAATTGATTTTTTGCTGAATGCACTGTACAGTGCTTGAGGTTACAGAATTTCAAGGTTTGTTATAAGCGTGCGCTCTGACGGAATCGCCAGATCTGGCAAATCTTGTATTTACAGTTGGGTAATGGATACAAAACCGTATAAAAATACACCGCGGTCTTATACGAGTATTACTCATTTGTTATTATTACTCATCTTTCTCTTATCGACTATTATTATTTTACTATATTAATTACTTTGTTTTTACGATATTGTTATGATATGCTAACGGATCAAGTTAACGTTGAGAGTAATAATAATACTCCAGACAATTACACAGATTGTGTGACCCCAAACTAAGCAGTAAGCTTGTACTATGGGTACCACACAACGAACTCTGGGGGAGTTCCCCGTAACACCCAGACTCCAAGCCAATTTAGAAAAGTTCTTTTCCTAAATTAACCTAACCGGGAAACGAACCCGGGACCCTAGCTTGGAAAGCAGATGCTATGCCATTACGCAAACGGGCCAGAGTAAGTGTATTATAGTTAGTAGAGAATAAATCCAGCGAGTGGAATTTTAAGCCTAATTAGGACAACGCAAGTAGTTTGTCGGGTGGCGAGTTATTTAGCAACTAAAATACTTATTACTCCCCAAAAAATCATTTGTACTATGATCATGTTAGTAGTGAGTAGTGTTTTGTAAGATGATAATGGTTATTGTAATGGCTATTTTAGAAGAGATAGAGAAAAAAAATTTATAGAAAGCTTTAGATCCGAAAATGGATTAATAGAAGAGATGAACTGACAGCTAGAAATTGTCTAATATTCCACTAGCACTCGTGTTCTATATTTAGAAACAAATTTTGAAGTCGTTTATTCGCTCTAGCAAAACAATATTTTTGTGGCAGTAATGAACTCGACTATAACAATTGGTTCGGACTTGTTTAGTCGATGGACCACTGAGCAACGACGGGTGGTGAGGGGCGCTACTCGTTGAAAAATAGTACAAAAATGGATAGACTCTACTAAATTACTTAATAAACTACTCAACTAAATTATCACTGTTTAGACACATTTAATTACTAAACGACAAGGAAGATCAAAGCTCTTACGAAAATCAAATAATCAGAGTATTAGTCGACGGAATTGTCAAAAACACTCGCATACCTAGGCGAAAATGTGTGAGGAGAATGATGAGATTTGAGGAAGCGAAAGAAGTATGTAAGGACCGCGACGCTTAGCGCTCAGTTCTCTCTGACTACCCTACTAAAGATACAGCGTGAAAATATGTATGTACAGTGGTAAACTGTTTTTTGTACGCTGATGAGTGATGACGTATGTATGTAATTTCATGGTTCAAATTTTTACACAACCCAGAGTTCAATGGAAAGGTTTGTGACTTACAAACCTGGAGCGATAGTCGAATGTCTTTTCTCTTTGTTTCACAAGCACATACACACACACTTCACGTTTATTATAATTTTTATTTATAATTGAAAGGAAATTGCGTCATGCTGGCCGGCGGATTATCGATCGAATGTGATATTTTAAAAGTGTCCTCTAGGTTTTCGTGCGCGCGTCATTGTAAGGTGTCTAAATCACGCCCTTGCGCGCATTTCACTTTCAGTGGATAAGAACAGGATAATTGAGCCCATTTAAAATCCAACATGAATCCCAACATAATTATTTTTTCTGGCAAATTGAAAATTAATTTATTTCCAGTAATAACATAAAAATATGTAGGTATCTGTATTTATTTTAATGATTACAAAGTATATGTATATTTGTATGCCAAAATGGCTGACCACCGCATTTTCAAATAGGTTGCTTTTATTTTCAACATCTGTATTATGAGTACGCTAACCTGTGTATCAGGAATAAAACAATTGATGTTAAAAATACTTTGCTCAGCACGTACATAATTATGTGTTTGAAAATAAGTAAATTTTCATCTATCCTTTTCAGTTATTAAGATATGAAATAAATTAAAAAAAAAATGTTATACCGAACCAACCACCAATACAAAAAATCGCCGATCAAACTACGTATAATTTTTACACATTACTAATATTCTTTTTTGGCTTATTTACCTTAGATGAGACGTGAATGTGATATAAATATACCTGGTTAACTAGATCCCTGACGTAATCCATCCACCAGATTAATATCTAAGCTATTAAAGTTATGAATCTTTGTCAGTAACGAGGTAACTCGTTCCTATTGCCACTAATGTTTTTTATGTTGTCGGGCACACGGCAATAGCGTTGGTCCTTCGAGGCGGATGAATTATTTTATCGTCTCTACTCGGTTGGGGAATCAATATAAATAGGATGGGAAGGGATTGCGAATTGGCCGGTTGTTTAGTCGGCGTTATCGAGCTCTTCGCTGACTCTGCGGAAACTCGATGGCGACAGCTGCGAGCAAAATGGATACTTGTGGAGCGTAAAATGGAGTGCTTTTAATTCTTTTTCTGTATTAATATTTACGTTTTTGTAAATTGACGCTGACACACGACTCATTTTTTTTAGGTTTGCACAGTATTAGTCAAAATATTATGCTTCTACTATAATGACAATCGTCAGAATTTTGTGGTGCAGCGGTAAATAAAACAAGACGCCTAATTCCGTAACTTCCATTGATTGATCGAAAATTAATAACTTCAGTACTTATTTGAGTATTAAAATTCACTATTAAAATTCCAATTACATGGATTGAGAAAATGTAGAATAATAAACAAAAAAGAATGAACGAACTATATTATATATTATGTGCATTGTGTACGTATAGTCTAATGGTCATTGTGCAATTGAGCTTCAGACTCCAATACCAGTAACTTAAGCGTTAGGGAATAATTTATCTTAATTATATTTCCGATATGTTATAAGGAATTGTCATTAATCTCTGAGAGTGTAACGCTGATTTTAATTACCTGCTAAATTCACAAAGTGTTTTCATTTGCAGCTAAATGAAAATACTTTTTGGTAAGGAAAGTCATAGAGCAGTTATTAAAGACAACTAGTGATTCGTTTTACCATTGTTGGACATAGCAACACGTCATATTTAAATTAATGGACAATTTACGTAACCTACACAAAATTACGATATCACCCTTTCAGTGTAAGCGAAAAATTAAGGACAAAAATCAAATCTCGAATACATCTTTACCAACAGGTCTTACGGCCTTAGATGGCAAAGTCGAACCAAATAACGAAGGGCGGCAGGCAAATCCTCCATAAATCTTTCTTAAAAAGCCTATCTCTTGGCCAACTAAATCATATTTGTACGAAGCGAATAAAGTTACATTGAAAAAAATTTCTCTTTTAAATGATTGAATGTTGAAAACTTTTAGAAATTTATGAAACAACAACAAAGCTATTTAATTCAAAACACTTTAAAATTAATAAAATTACTATAACATATCAATTTATTAGTATAATATATCATTTGCTACAAGAATGTATTTGTTGCATGAAATAATTAAAGGCTAAAAAGCTAAAACTATTACAAGTACAATAATAGTTTGTACTGTTAAAATTCAATTAGTGTGTCACAATGTAATTTTAATTTCAACAAAAAAATATAACTATTCCTATATTTGGCTGTCATCTAAAAACGAATGATTTCAATAACATGAGCGAAAGAAAGCTTCTGTGAGTTGTTGATATCAAAGCCTTTTAGACTTAGCGCTTATATAGTACATTTGTTGTAGAAAACATTAATTAATAGAGGTAGTCACCAAATATAATTTGTAGTAATTGAAATTAGTAATTCTGTTACATACTCATAATATACATATTTATCAAAAATAATGTACGTTTAGAATCTTAATTTGTCTACTGATTGTCTATTTTGTCTACTGAGTCGAGAGCTCATGCAGTCGTTGTCTAAGATGCCTCCTAGCTAAATGAAATTACAAATCACCCCCCAGGCCTCTACACAACGCCCCCATTTTTTTTCTGGGTCTCTTACCGCCCCCTTTTAGGCCTGCAGCGCCCACAAGGGGGCGTTATCGCCCACTTTGGGAATGGCTGGTTTAGATGAAAGCTTTGTTTGCAGCCAAGTAAAGGTAATAACAAAATAACATCAATTGAGGATGCAAAATAAAACTTCGTTATCGTTACTTTAATATTTCAATAAATAGTTATTTCAGTAATTACAACTACTTCTAATTTTGTGAGTAAGAGCTATGTACAATATTTTTTTGCTACCTAATATTATTATTCTATTTGGATGATATTTTTATTACATTGTCTCCTGTGTACATCATGACGTCTTTAGCGTTCTTCAGTTTCGACATGCTTGTACCATCTTTCTCTGTTTCTGTGGATATATAAAGATTATTATTCAGTTTTATTATATCTGAATTCATACTAATATTATGAAGGCGACGGTCTGTCCTTCCGTTTGTTACGTTTTCATGGCTAAATTGTAAACTGATTTTGAATTTTGATAAAGAAATACTTGTATTGAACCCTGCTGAAAATTGTTCCAGGCTATTTCCAAAAAAATCAACCCCGGTCAGTCATTATAATAAAAATACTAATTTCACTCTAACGAAATACCGGACAAAAGATGGTATATATGTGAGAACATTCTAACGGATTAACTGATATATCAAAGTAGAGAGAGAAAAGGAGAGAGAATAAGTAAGATAAATGCGGAAGAAATGCGATTTCTCAGAAATATGTGCGGTGTCACCCCTGCGGAAAAAATGAGCATTGAAGAGATACGCAGTATAGCTAGGTTGCACAAGTGTTATTGAAAAAATGAGAAGAATGCTTAGATGGTTCGAGGACATAGCAAGAATAAGTGATGAAAGACTGACGAAGAAACTCTACACAGTGAAAGTGAGTGGTAAAAGAAACCAAGGAAGACCAAGGTGAAGATCAAATAGCTAGAGTATTAGCCGACGGAAATGTCAAAAATACTCGCATACCTAAGCAAAAATGTGGTAAGAAAATGATGAGATTTGAGGAAGCGAAAGAAGTATGTGAGGACCGCGACGCTTAGCGCTCCGTCCTCTCTGACTACCCCGTTAGGGATACAGCTTGATGATATGTATGTAAACTGAAATTTTCCTGTGTTTTTTTGTACTAGTAGGGTGTAGGTGTTATATATACCTACAGATTTATAGTCATGGAAGTCTTCTGATTTATCAAGCCAGGCTGTCTTTATTGAGAGAATTAAAATCGAAATAAAAATATTTATACAGAACAATTAGTTTTTTTTAAACAGTAAAATGATTGCGGTTCTTAAAGAGTTACCTGAAACAATTGCGTCTTTAATTTTTGTAACGATGTATAAAAAAATATTGTACGTCTAAAATGTGTCGAATAAACTGTGAGAAACAGATGGATAGACACAAATATATCGAAGTAATTCGTCTTAGATTTTCGTTTGATTTTTTTTTAAAGTCTAATCAAATGATGATAAGCTCCATTTTTTTGAATGCGATTTGATTATTATTTAAGGTTTGATAAATTAATTTTTGATTCGTAGTATCTTTCGCCATGGTGAATGTGGACCAAGTACCCCTGTACTTTTTTTTAGTGAATATTAATCAAGAAACCCTCGAACTTTTCATCAACTACGTTTGTGTAAATCATAGTTTTCAATTGCTTACAAATGTCAGTAGATTCAGTAATGAAATACGCAAACTGAAAAGTTATTGAAATTAATTTTACATTAACAGATTTTGGTAGATTGTATCATTGAAACTTATACCGATGTACAAGGGCGTCTATGACTTTAATTAACTACTAAATTATGCTGCATATTCAAACAGCAAGATGTTACCATGATTACTGATTACTAAAAATGTATTCATTCTAAAAAAACACCTTAAAACCCTCACTGATAGTACAAAAACGCTAATCTTAAAAAATCCTAAGCCAAAAGTATTTCAGATTAGAATTTTCTTAGGATTAGCGTTTGAAATATTTTAGTAGCTTTTTGGGCTTTGCGAAAGAAAGGCGCAGTATTTTTGGCATTTGGAATTAGCATATTTTATGCATTGACTTAAATAGAGTGATGTTACGGCTTCCATTCCGTTATAATCAGTCACGTGGCTTCTTAGCTTAATATTATTAAGTCGAGAAAAGTTTATAACGTTATGAAAATATCAATGGTAGATAGGTAAATTGCTTTTGATAGAGAATAAGAGAGAAAATAAGGAAGTTCATGTCACACTAATTGATGAACGTGTCAATCAATATATTTTTTAATGGGATCACTGGGAAAAAATTGGAGTCGATGTAAGATGCCACATTATATCAGGAAAAAAATATTTTCAATTTGTCTTGGAGATGATTGAGAATAGTTGATAGAAAAGCCGCTATTCATGGCATGTACTATGCTCAGTCAGAGATTCACACTGGAGTATTACTCTGGAACACGGGCTTAAGTGTGACTGGATGTTTCCTCAGTTTTTTCGGCATCGTCTACAATTATTATTACTGTGTTTCAAGTTTTGAATCGCGTGTGATTGTTTTTTTTTCTTGTAGGAAAAACTCAGAATTCTTACCGAATTCATCATCTCCATAAAAGTTCCATGGTTGTACTTCCCCTTTGACGAAAATAACAAATATTACGTTGGTCAATATTTGAATACTCGATATTATGATGAACATTATTTGCCATTTGTGTTGGTTTGTCTGGAAAGTGAAAAAAATAATCACGTGAGCAGTCGACTTCGGGTTCCTCGTGTCATTTCATGTCATGTATTAGAAATGATTAAATGTATTGTAAAATTACTTCTGAATATTTGTATTAGGACTCTACTTATCTTTTTCAAAGTTGGTAAGGCTTTGAATATTTAAATTCGAGTTCAAATAATTTCAGAAACAAAAGAAATTTTAGGTCGGTATGCTACATAATTTCTAAGAAAATCGGCTGTGGTAAATTGACTGATGGTCAGACGGAAGTATGCTTGAGTGATTTGAGTTTTTAAGGTTCCATTTATTCTATTGAGGTAGAGTATCTCAAAACTATTAAGCTTACTGCACATAAGAATATTTAATTACGTCATAATAAGTACATAATATATATTTCTCGTTTGTACATATAAACATGTTCTGTCTAATATTCTATTAATGTATGCACATACATTATTACGCATAGACTAAATGCTTCCACTGATTTCAGTAAGCGTAGGTATAATTAAAATCATGATAGTAAAGCGCATTTTACAGGATATAAAATACCATCATAAATTCAGTACTTACCAAATCATCACCTACAATGTTAGTAAGAAACACCGGTACCATAAGACTCGTTAAGTTGGCCACCATGTTGCCCAAAGCCATTATTGGTCCAGCAAAATTGGGTGCTATATCGATTTGATTAATCTGAAAGTAAATTCAAATTTTTAATGTAGGTATGCTTTGGTACTTAATTACTTGGATGCACTTAATTTCTTTATGGAGAAAGGGGGAGTTAGAACCATCTACCGCTTTTCGGAATTCATGTCGAATGTTCTATTTCTTTTCTTCGTCCTTTTCTTTAATTAAGTTTCTTACCCTTGGCTTCTTTTCAATTTCTTGATAAGAATTCCATCAATTCCTTACAATTTTTCTCGTCCTTTACCATCGCGTGTACACATATTTCAAATCATAATTACGTATCATGTAAAAGATAATTAATAGCCCTTTTACGCAGTGGTGCATCTACGTATCAAGCTATTTTATGATATATTATATTTGATTTTTGGTGGTTTAAAAAACTAACTTTTCTAAATTGCTTTAGAATCTGCTCTCCCAGTTCATTACAGTATCTATCACATTAAGCATAATTTTTAATTAAGGTCATGAAATTGTGTATTGTTGAAGAATTTATTATTACAATCACGAAGGTGAATTAAACGACGTAACTTAACAAAAACATATCAAACCATAGTAAATTTGAGAATGAGTGATATATTAAAACATAATGAATTTGGGCTATTTCAATAAATAAACAATGTGGAAACGATTCAATGAAAATTGTGAATTCTAAATCTGTTTCAAAAATATTAAGAGTACCCATCTCATGTGATAAAATCCTAAAATCTTCAGCTATTTTCCGCTCAAACTCCAAAAACCACCAATCGACACGTGTTTCGCTTCTCAACGAAGCATCCTCAGGATATACCAGCTAACCAGCACCGAATCCAATGCTGGTAGCTGACCGAATCCTATCTCTGGTATCTATGGTAGGTATGTTTTTGCTAGGTTACGTCTAAAAGAGACTTCATGATGTTTTACGTACATGGAAGCCAACGTGAACTCCGGAGTGCATTCCTAAACACAAAATCAAGATTACAACTCCCAAAAGTGTACTCTTTACATAGCTAAATGCTATTAAGAATATCGCTGACACTGCCATACCTGCGAATGAGGAAAATGTTGTATTTTACTTTATTTTATTATTATTTATTTATTACGACTAAGACATTACAATAATGAAAATATCCGGTCGGTAGTACATTAAACCTTATAAAGTTTTTCCGACTACCGTCACTCATCTGTTAATTTAACTTGTATAGAAATAACAACTTATAACTTATACGTGTTGTTACAAACGATATATGAACGATAGTGAGAAATCAATGAATATCATAGTAAAAGTCTAATTACATAGCTTGTCTGTGATTGGCGGATTTAGAATGAACGTCGTATTGGCGCTAGTATTCACTTTGCCATCATACGTGAATAGAGTAGAGAATGCAGGAAAGCAGTTATAATATAGATTACAACCCATGGCCGTTAAGGCGGATGGTCGTCTTACCGATTCCATTGTTAAATCTGTTACATCACCTTACTATCTCTACTTAACATGAAACGTACCGGTTTGCCCGGGCACCCAACTCCATAGAGCTCGTACCACGAGACTGCCAGAATAAACAGCCATTCGTATCACCTTTGGCTGCATATTTTAACAGTATTCTACTGGAAGCAAACTAGTCTCAAAACAATTGAAATACTTCATAAAACTGTGTTTTAATTAATATTGAAAGAAATACCTATACTATTTGCAGTCCTCCTAATGTTGGCTACACTCATATATTTTCTGTTTGCAAATAAATCTGACAAATATCCGAAGAGGAGTGTCATTAAATACATTGAGATGTACGGCAGAGAAGAGTACAGTCCATTCTGGAACAAGGAAACGAACTTACTACAAGGACGACATTATATTACTACTGATATTTTTCGCTAATGTAAAAATATTTAAGCTTTTGCCTACGACTTGAAGAGAGAAACTTTCACAGAAAACGTCACTATAACAACAGTAACTAATAACCACCATTCATTTTTGTAATAACATAATAGGTCAATGCTTTTTTAAATAAAAAAAATACAAATCGAAATGTATTATGATGTCTAAACGAATAGACAAATAAAATCAATTCATCTGACGAGAAAAATTTTCATTGAAAATGTAAGTGTGAAAATAGTATCCATTCCCCCTTGTATGTTAAGGTATTTAATAATCTTTTTTTAAATAACGGAATCCACATAGAAATATAACGATATTCAAATAAAGTAATAGACCAATAAAACCAGTCTCAACTGGTTTTGGAAATCTAGACGTTTAATTTCACATGAAAAAAAAACTTACCAAGGGTAATGTTTCATTCTGTCGGTTCACTAACTGTAAATAACATACATGCATATATACACATATTCACGCTGTATCCCTAACGGGGTAGTCATAGAAAGGGAGAGATTATTCATTCGTCAAACATTGTCAACTCCCATATTTTAAATACGATATAAATCGCATTTGTCCCCCGTTGTCTTCGCCACTTCTAAAGCTAGAACTTTTTTTAGGCTACAGAACGTGCTAAAGAAATGGACACACATAAACACTCACATACATATACTCAAAAAACATAACCCTCATAAAAATATTAGGAACTGAAAAGTCTTAAAGCTCACAGGAAAAATCATAAGATAATAATAAAGGCAGAAATTAATTTAAAAATGTATGTACTACTTTATAAATAAAACCTGGACGACCGAGCCTCGCTCAATGTCTTTTAAGTTTCATTGTTTTTAAAATAAAAGCAAAAATAAGTTTGACTACATTGCAGAATTCAAACCCGCGCACTTTGACGTGTTAAACCTATGTTTTAGCCACAGTGATATTGAGAAGGTAAATGTTGTGAGATTACCAATAAATACCGTTACCAATTTTAAGTGTTAGAAAACACAGAAAAAAAACTATTTTCCCAGAATTGAGACCCAGTTAGATCTAAAACATACCGGTAATTACATACCGGTCGTTTTCGGCCACGCGTCGCTGTGGCTCTGTATATTATTCTCTACATTTTACATATTATCATGTATCTATCTACATAAAAAGAAAAAAGAATCGAAGCGGTCGCGGTTGTTGTTGCTGTAAAGTGGAAAAAAATCGATAAGTGGTGATAAACTGTGTAGTAATAAGCAGAAGCCTCACAATATTTTGTCTCATGAAATGGTGAAAGTGAAATTGTGTTTAAAAAGGTTATTAGACATTGACGATATTAAAAATCTTTAAAATTGAATTGCATATTAAAACCGACGGTTAGATTTACGAGTCGCGGACGTGAATGCGTAAGCGCCAATATTTCCACGGCGCTTACGACCTTTTAGTCGAAAAGTTTTCATAAATAAACGAACTAATATCAATTGGTGAACGCATAATAAATTGGATAGTTACCCTCATAATAAAATGGCTCCGATAAATGAATGTGCAGGTTGTCGCAACATTTTACCTAGAAGACAATTTTTGACCTGTTCTCTGTGCAAGTCTAAATATGATTTGGATTGCGCTAATATACCTCACCAACGTTTTACTTCGATGAATTCTAAACAAAAATCTGTCTGGAAATGCCCTGAGTGTTGCAGTAAACAACCAAAAGTCGACAACACCAATACACCATTACGAGCAACTACGTCGCATGAGGCCACAGATATTAGAGATAAATCGTCGGGGCTGTCGAACGTTGATTTAAAAGCTAAGGAGCTGAAGTCGCCGATGAAACCCAAAGAGTATGACACTTATGTATCAGAGAATAGGCTTCGTGAAATTTTACAGCAGGAATTCACCGAGATATTACAATTAACTATAAAGCAGCTGGTAACAGCTGAATTAAAGACCATGGATGAGCAGATGGCTGGTTTTTAGGAAGCTATGAACTTTTTTAATAGACAGTTTGAGGATGTTAAAGTAAGCCTTGAGGAAAAGACGGCGACAATTGCGAATTTAAGGGCTGATAATGAGTGGTTAAAGACAACTGTAAAAGATCTCACGACTAGATTAAACATAGTGGAATTACATATGCGGGAAAATAATATAGAAATCAATGGTATCCCGGAACATAGGTCTGAAAATTTAGTTGACACTATTATACAACTTGCCAGAGTAGTGGAGTGTCCCTTGACCGGTGAAGATATCCAGAACGCAACCAGAGTTGCCAAACTTTTCAGGGAATCCGACAGGCCTCGAGCTGTAATAGCAAAACTGCGTAGTCCGCGTCATCGAGATATGATGTTGGCTGCAGTTACAAAATTCAATAAAAAGAACCATCAAGAAAAATTGGGTTCCCACCATCTTGGTATAGGAGGTAGTCGAACTTCAGTATTTGTAAATGAACATTTGACTCCTGGAAACAAGCTCTTGCATGCCACAGCTCGCAAAAAAGCAAAGGAAATGTTCTACAAATATGTCTGGATCAGGAATGGTCGAGTCTACGTGAGGAAAAACGAGACCTGTCAAGCCTTACTCATTAAGAATACTGAAAGTTAATTTATTAACATAGTTACATAATCGATTTTTTTTGTCTTTTGTTTATAGTTTATAGCTATACATAATATTTTATATTGTAAATGATATGGTATAGACTGTTAAGGATGTTTGATATTTACTACCAGAATGTACAGGGTCTAAGGACCAAAACGAATGAATTTTTATGTAACGTTCAAACGTCTGATTACAAGATTATCGCTAACAGACTAACAGAGACTTGGCTTAACTCAAAAATTTCAGTCAACGAATTGTTCAATAATAGGTATGAGGTATACCGCAGAGATCGCATCTGTAATGAATATTCTAAGAAAGACGGTGGTGGGGTAGTTATAGCTGTTTCACGTGACATCCCCTCCGCACGAATTGAAAGTTGGGAAACAAATGCGGAAAATATTTGGGTAACTGTACAAGTTAATGTCAATCAGAAAATAAAAAGACTTTCTATTTGTGTTGTATATCTACCGCCACCGTTAAAATTAGATACTTTAAGAAAATTCCTGGACAGTGTTGATAGAGTAATTGATCGGGTAGACGACGTAATTTTGGGCGATTTCAACCTCGGTTTCATTAACTGGACTGCGAAGGAGGGTTATTCTTACATGACACCATCTAACTATAACAACAGCCTTGGTTTCTCTCTGATTGACTTCCTCTCATTAAATAATTTGTACCAAGCCAATTGTATTAATAATGGTGACAAGCGTTTCTTGGATTTAGTCATTAGCAACTTACCCAACGCATTTGTTACTAGACCATTGAGTATTCTAAGTAAGTGTTACGAAAATCATTCTAATTTATTGTTTGTTATTCCTGATTCAAATGTTGTATACTTGTCACCGAAAAATGTTTCGAAATATAATTACTATAAAGCTAACTATGAAACTATTACCGCTGAAATTAAGAGAGTTGACTGGCGGGATAAGCTGTCTCACTGTGGTTGCGTCGATGCGATAGTATTCGACTTTTACAATATTTTAAAAGACATTATCGATCGGTATGTGCCTAGGCGAAATTTTGTACGGTCTCCTTTCCCCACGTGGTTCAGTAACGCACTTATTAGACTCCTACAGGAAAAGGAAAAATCCGTAAGAGATTTCGTAGATACGGCAATCCGCGTGATGAAATCGAGTTTCAACTACTGCGTGGTCGTTGTCGTAAACTCTATGATAACTGTTACAGGGACTATAAACAAAAAATAGAAGCTAGTATTCCTACAAACCCCAAAGCCTTTTGGAGCTTCATTAAAAATAAAAGAGGTACCAACTCTGCTATTCCAGCCAGAATGCAACTAGAAGGAGACGTAGCAGATTCCGATTCCCTCATTACGAATCTATTTGCTCGACATTTTTCTTCCGACTATACACCTGACAGTCGAGGTCATTGGAATACTCAAAGTGATATATACGGTGAATCTTATAATAATAACCAATTTATAGGCATTTTACAATTTGAAGAATCAGATGTTTTACAAAAAAATCAAAAAAATTAATATTTACAAGGGGCCAGGTCCTGATTCCATTCCTCCGATTTTTGTAATGCGATGTGGACCAGCATTACCACTTACTTTAATATTTAACCGTTCTCTAAAACAAGGTAAATTTCCAGAGGAATGGAAAAAAGCGCGTATTGTGCCAATTTTTAAAAAAGGGGATCAAACTGATATAAAAAACTATCGTCCGATTTCTATACTTTCGTGTTTTTCTAAATTATTTGAGTCTGTATTATGTCCTACTATATATAAATTTGTCGATAACATAGTTTCTGATTATCAACATGGTTTTACACAGGGTCGTTCAACGCAAACAAATTAAGTATCCTTCATTTCTGAATTATCACGGGAGGTGGACGTGGGAAACCAAATTGATGTCATTTACACTGATTTCAGTAGCGCATTCGATAAAGTTGATCATGGTATTAGAATACTTATGCAGTAGACTGCATAAGATGGATTTGTATGGTGTGGGTGGTGGTCTCTTGAAATGGTTCGAATCGTATTTGAAACAAAGACCGCAGGTGGTCGCTCTCAACGGCTGTGATTCGAATGTTTACTATGCCAAAAGTGGAGTACCGCAAGGATCACATTTGGGTCCCATACTTTTTCTTCTTTATGTCCACGATATAACTAATCATGTCAAATACAGTAAAGTATCAATGTTTTCAGATGACTTAAAGATATATAAAATTCTTGGGTCTTATGCAGATATAAGTCTCATCCAAAGTGATCTCAACCGCATTAAATTTTGGTGTCATAAGAATGGTATGACTCTTAATGCTGGAAAATGTTTTCATATCAAATATTCCAGGAAAAGAAGACCACTTGCTACAAGGTATGTCCTAGATGGAACACCCATACAGGAGAAATCAGAGGTTAAGGATCTTGGTGTAATAATTGATAATAAGTTGAGATTCATATCGCACATAGAGCAGTTAGCAGCCCAGATGCTAGGTTTTTTGAAGCGCAATTGGATAGGATTCAAACAAATGCAAACTAAAGCGGTCCTTTACAATGCCTTAGTACGCAGTCATCTCGAGTATGCTAGTACTGCATGGAGTCCCTACTACGCAGTACACTCGCAACGTCTGGAAAGCGTACAGAGAGCATTTACCCGTCATCTTGCATTCCATTCCAGCGGATTCTCTCATAGGAATACTTACGAACAGCGATTAACAAAATTCGAAATTGTCAGTCTCCGGAATCGTAGAACTCTTTTGGACGTCTGTTTTCTTTACAAAGTCCTCAATGGACAAATAAAATGTAGTCAGCTCCTAGACTTAATTAATGTCGCGGTCCCTCGTAGTCATTCGAGACGCAAAACTGAGCAAATTTTTTACATACCTTTCGCAAAAACTAACCTCGGCCTGCAGTCTCCTATAATAAGAACATTAATTGAATACAACTCGCTGGGCAACCGGTTGCCAGATTTGGATATATTCAACGACGAGTTGCCAAGTTTCAAGAGTAAAGTTGTCAAGAGTTTCGCACTGATTGGATGATGGTGAGATGGTTTTTTCTGCAGTTGCACAATGAACTCCAGTAATGCTTAAATGTATGTATCATTTTGTGGTTATAGCTATGTACACCGTTTTAGTCATATATATCGGAATCTAAACTCAAACAACTTACAATAATATATGATATATGTAATATATGTGATGTGGTTATACTTATAATAATAAATAAATACATATTGTATAGAAACACCCGCTTATTCAATTGCATCGTCACAGTACAAATATAACAGTAGGACGTCTCCATAGAAAGCTAGCATACGCGGTTTGTATGTGTGCGCGCTAATACGCGCGCGCCGTGGCACGCACACAACGGCAATATTTTGGGCGAATATGGGTAATTATTGTAGCGCCAGTCAAGGTCGTACGAGACACAAACATGCGATCGCATCTATTTGTCTTTAATTCGACCTTCATATCATCGCAAATACGAAACTTTCTAAGTCGCATAAACGAACGTATTATAAAGGCGTATTATAAATAATTTTTGTCATTCGAATGCAGAGTTATCATTCTTCAACATAACTACAAAAAATTAAATGTAACTAACACGAAAAACTTATCCGCGTGCATTGTTTTATAATATTATGTACTAAATGTATAACTAAACGAGATGCTCTCCGCATGTTACACCAAACGCAACAACCGGATACGTAGATCCGGTCGAGAGTAGGCGATGCCATCACGGATACGGCGGGAGTAGGTCTTCTATTCTACATATTATTTTGCATCCTTGTGTCCAAATGTCAAAACTTTCAGAAAGATTTTAAATAGATGAACATTTCTATTAGACGACCTAGATGGTGCAGTGGTTTAGACGTTAACCCAAGCGCGGAAGGTTCTGGGTTCGATTCCCAGTCGGGTCAAATTAGAAAATGTACTTTTCTAGATTGTCTCGGGTCTGGGTGTACTGGGAGACGCCCCAAGTAGTCGTCGTCTGGTTCTCATAGCACAGGGAAATGAATCCGATATATATGGGAATGCCCTAGTTTGAGATCAGACGATTGGTGTGTATTGTCTGGCGCATTATTATTATTATTATTATTTAAATTCCGCGCAGGTTCACTAATTCCTAAAAAAAACTTACGTTCTTGATATCGACTTGAAGAATTTTGTTCATGTAAGTCGGCATCTGTGTGAGTATGAACAGGTAGCCAACCGCACTGCCGGCGTGTGACGTAACAAGGGCCCATACTGCGCTGGAGGTGAGGATATGTTTCCACGGCGTCTTACGTTTCTGGAGACATTTATAACATACTTAATATACTTCTAAAATAAACTTAATAAATATTTATTACTATAGGTACATCAAAATTTTAAAATGTTTAAGACCACAGAAGAGACCTCACAATAATGAAAATTATGTGTATGTTTTTATTCCATACAGTTCCAACACATGTTCATGTTATATACCCTTTTTTACATTTCATGCAAAAGTTTGCTGTTATTTTTCTTGACTTAGATGGACACAAGACACATATTTTTATAGTTAAGTAATTTAGGGTTAAGGTAAAACGCTGATTTAACACCCTTGCACTCCAATAACACCTACATAGTTGACGCCATAGGAAACTAGTCGACGCGTAATAAATGGCAGTGAATTTGTCTGGCTACCTCTGGCCACACACAATCTATGAAACTAAATTGAGGTATGCATGTTGTTGTTTGTAGAATAAACGTGAAATAAACCAATGCTAGGACCATATATGGAGTTTGTTAAACTAAGAAAAGTTGATACTGACTTATCGAACAATGTAAAATTATTTATTGTACAATGATGTTTCTTAACAACCTAACTAAAACAACTTTAATAATAATGAACGAAATCGTGGAAAATTTTTCCAAATACAATGAAAAATAATAGGAGTTATTTGCTATTAAACTTTGGTAGTGGGAACAGAATGGGGATTACTTTCGTCTCTATTACTCCTGGCGTTGGCGATTCATTGCGAGTTTGTGATGCCACAGCTAAATAACGCTGCCTCCTTCTAACTTATATCCCTACTTAGTTTCCACTAGTTTAAAACGCAATAACTCATTTTCTGGTATGAGTTTTAAGTAGTTTTTTCACAATTGTATTCAAAATTTTAATATGATCTACAGAATGTACCAGTTTTAATAGCACAAGTATAAGATCTACTATAGTCATCTATGTATGTTTATGTATATTTTATGTATATATATATATATACATAAACATACATAGATGACTATAATAGGTCTTATATATATATATATATTTTTTTTTTTCTTTTAAATGAAAGGATATTGATGCACATATTTATCGTTAAGCATTGGATAAACTTTAAACTATCGCCTAATTTAAAACGGGAAATTTAACACGATTACCTTCTTATTTTCGGCCGTGGTCTCAAGCAAACTTAACAGCAAGTTGCAACCGATGCAACTCGGTCGAAACGTCAAGCCAAAATAAAAAGGTAATCGCGTTAAGCATTGGAAATCACCCAACTTTCACTCTTCTCAAGCTATACTCAAACGCGATTTTCTCCTGTACATTTCTTATGATTTCGTGGCTTTCTTTATCTATATCTCCGGTTCTAACTAAGGTACGTGGTTCATTTTGGTCTAGGAACGCTCGCTGGAACGAGCTCTTTCATTTGAATTTTTGCCCTCTTAAATTAGTTGAGTTGGAGGAAAGCTAGGTGGGAACATTCAACTTGACTTTCAATTTCTGTATTCAACTTAGGTTAGATTACAATTACTCATCGTACTCGTATAAGAACGTCATTTATGAATTACATTATCAACACAATGCTGCGGAGCAGCACGGGTCTTTTCGTGTTATAGAAACTATATAATGAGTAAATCACATCTTACATTAGATAGAAGTAGAAAAAGGTTAAATCGAAGTAAAAAAAGGAAAGTTAAGGAGAAAATATCTACTGTAGTAACTGTTATATTAAGGATTTACCTTAACCGCCATATCTGCATTGCTATCACCAATAATGTAAGCCAGTTCTTCAGTAGTGATCTTAGAATGGTCGTGAGGAGTAGCGGCTCCGAGCCAGTAGAAGAGACCAAAGCACATCAGACTGGCAGCGCCGCAAAACCAAAAAGTAGATGGCCAGCCAAAAACGGGGCTACCGGCAAACAAGCCGGCGATTTGGAAGGCTACAACAGTACCGAACTGAGAACCTGTAAAGAATTTCACGAAACTAATTGTAATGAAGAATTTGCCATTTTATTTTTATTTAACTCTGATTATTCCGTTAGGGATACAAGGTGAAGATTTATATGTATGTATGTATTTTTATTTAACTTTCGCAGACATGACAGAGTCTGGCATATATATCGCATAAATAGGATTTGAGTAAGCGAAAGAAGTTTGTATGGACCGCGAAGCTTCGCGCTTCGTCCTAACTCTCCTTTTAGGGATAAAGCGAAAAGATGTGTATGTATGTATTAGTTATGTTTTTCAAAAATGGGTGATTTGAGGGAGTTTCTTTAATTGAATCGTACACGACACGGCTCATCGCAGCGGTGGATACAGTCGTTGAACGCGGTCGACACTTTAGACAGACAGTTATTTTATAGACATAGCTATAATAGTTAACGAAATGAATGTTGTTACACTTATGTGGTGTATTATGTGTGTATCAAATGAGGTTTAGCCATTGCCATCATCATTGCCATTGCCATTGCCATCATCAACATCATCATTATGTTAATTAGGTTTTAGGCCCATTCCTAATTTTACAGTTAGTCGTCGAAATACAACAGTAATCAGTATTCATAATGTCGGAAAATCACTTTGTTAATTTGCCTTAATTAAGAGTTCCTTTCGATTTTGTGAATAGATCTAAAGAAAATAGCACTTCAGGCCAAATTTCTCGATAACCATAAAATATGTGATGTTTTTAATGCATTCTATTTTTACTTATTTATCTAAGACTACTAATTTTCATTTTGATAACAATTTAATATCAAATAGGAAAAACAATATCAAGCGTACGCTTTTAACGTATTACTAACGTAAACACCAAGATTTTAAATTTATTATTTAGCTGACTGGTAGCGAATTACGATCGAACGAATGAACTGAAATGAACGAACAAATTGTAAGTACTGGCCACATTGTTTATTTTTTATTTTTTCTTTCTTCATGGCATGGCGCACCGATTAGCGCATTTGCCAATGTCATGTATTGTAAATGTTATGTAATATGTATATGTAAATTCGTTATCTAAAACGTTAAAACTTCTCCAGTAAAGTGATATTATACTTTAAACTTTATATTATATTATACTTTCAACTTTAAAACACAATATACTATCACTTTTGTACTTTAAAACTCCCAAAAATGTAAAAAATAGAAAATCGAAATAAAATGACAACCTTGTTTCTGCCGCTCCCGCCAAAAAGTACGTTACAAAAAGTACATAAGTCTACAATAATTTATGTTTAAGATAAAACTTCAGTAAAATCTACTATTACTTTACTGGAGGTGATTTAGGATAACGATTCTACTTTATCAATACAATACATGACATTGGTAAATACGTTAAATCTGTGCGCAATGCCATGAAGAAAGAAAAAAAAAATTTTACAATTTATTTTATTAGTACTTTAAGACAATGTATTTGACTCTGAATTAACCTAATAAAATTACGAGCCAATTTGTGTACAAAATAGTCGCATAAAATCTATGTAAAGAGTTTGACTATTCAAAGAGGCAATGCTGCCAGTCTGCTAGGCACCTTAAGCAATGACAGCTTTCTAAGCGGCAACTTTGAGGAAGTCTTAAAATAATGTGTAGTTTTCAGTTTGTAAATATTACTGTATGTTACTACATACTGTTTTTTGTTATTAATAAATATAGTACTAAAAAAATGTAAAGAGAATATCAATAACGTTAGACATTTACATTTTTTGGTATTAACTACCAAACACAAATTTTATATTTAATTCTTAAGTACATATTTATTTGCAATAAAATATCTAAATAATGCTTTATAAGCCGTTTCGTAGTTTTATAACATCAGTCGCAATAGCAGCAGTGTGACGAAATTGAAAGGGTCTTTTAAAAGGTCGCGAGAATTTCAATGATTGAATGATTGCAATGGAAAACTACTTGATCTCGGGAGGAGTTGAGAAATGATGAAGCCGTCCTAACTGAATCGCTTGATTATTTACTTTAAACTGAAGTTTGAAAGTCAAAGTTAAATCAATTTATTTAAGTAAACCCAATTACAATGTGTTTTTGAATGTCAAATCTACTTTAGTTCGGTTTGAAAAGAAAACCTGGAGACTGAGAAGAACCGACAAGAAACTCAGTCAGGTATCATCATTCGTCATAGTTTTGAGCTATTTCATCATCTTTAGCTAGATCTTACGGCTTCGTGTTCCTTTGCGTTCTTTAATTATCATAATAAATCGTTCTTATTTACCGCGACATTACGCAGCATCCTGTTTCGAGCCGTGTTAACAACTGTCCCAATTTACCATTCGTTTTTACGTGCAGATTAGAATTTATTGTTTGATTTCGATATCTTATTAAGATAACAGTATTTTTAAAGCTATATTGATTTTAACTTACTCAACAAAGTTATGAAGTTTAAATTTGAACATAATCATAAAAACACATCCGCTTATTAAAATTTGAATGAACCATTATAGCTATTTCATGTATACGTACTGAATTTGCGCTATGCTTGCGATTTTGAGTTTTTGAACGAGTGGTCGAACTGTGCAATTTTCGTTTACCTGTGTTCTTATTGTGAGAATGTTACTGATTTAATTTCGTCGGTGAGACTAAAATAATGTCAAAATAATCATTTTCAGGCAATAGAAGTTTCATAATTGATTACTTTATCTGAAACCAGCCTTTTATAATTTGCTTAAGTAACGTATATTTAACCTTCAATCTAGAAATTTTTGACGGGAACGGGAGAAGTAAGCTTGTCATTTTATTTATCTTTTTATTATTTACAGTTTTGGAAGATTTAAAGCACAAAAGTGATAGTATTTTGTGTTTTAAAGTTCTGTATAAGTGAAACTAATGGAGTCGGTATCAAATAAATATGTGTTACTGAAGTTCCCGCGCTCTTCCAAGTAATCCTTTATAACTTCAGTAAAGCCTACTTTCACTTTACTGGAGGAGTTTTACGATAAGAAGAAAAAACGAAAACTTTGAACGCTAGGATCAAGTATGTTCCTTGGTCCTAGTTTGAACGTGTTTCATGTCGATTCCACTTATTAATACGTGACATTGGCAAACGCACTAATCTGTGCGCCACGCCATGAAGAAAGGAAAAAAAAGAAAATAAAAAGACTTCAGCTTAAATGGCGGAGCCTGTGGAGACTCTAAGGCTCCACGCGATTAACGAATTCCTAGAATCGAATACTTCTGCCTGTTGCGCCCGAGCATTTCAGTAGTTTTGTTTTACTAGTGAAACGATCACGAAAAGAGTCAAAGATGTCGTCGGATGTGTGACAGGTGAGTAACACTCATTGGAAGCTTGGACGGAGTCAGACTACATGTCCGTTGATATCGTATAAAATATTTTTAGTTTCTAATTTCGTTCTTTTAGGTTATTT
Organism: Zeuzera pyrina; assembly: GCA_907165235.1. NCBI lineage: Eukaryota > Metazoa > Arthropoda > Insecta > Lepidoptera > Cossidae > Zeuzera > Zeuzera pyrina. The sequence goes on from OU015627.1 coordinate 24,154,182, forward strand.
TTATAAAAACAGGCTGAAAAGAGCCAAATTAGTCTGAGCCATCAGCCTAGTCAGAAATGACAAACCGAAAGTTACTCAGTTGAGTCCTCGAAAAGAAATTAAATACTAAGAGTAGACAATCTGTCTTTTGAAGAGGAGATCAGTGCTCTGATGCTAGCTTCTGATCAGTCGGATAAAGAGGAGGATTTTGAAGAATTCATGCAGATTTCGTCCACCTACACTGCACAGCAGACTGTATACTTGTATTGGGTGCTGCGAGCCCGTATGCTTGCAATATTCTCGCCCCTTATGCAAGTTGCATTTATGTCAAATTTATGTCAAATTAGGCTATCGTCGGAATTTTTATTTTGTGTTGTTTGAAGTATCTCTTATGTTTTTTTACCCATATGTACTAGATATTAAGAAAAAGATGTTAATTTTGTCTTATTACACGTATAATATTTCCTAAAATATCAAAATAGAGATCTCGCGTCAATTAAGGCTGAACAGTACTCTGATTGTAGATTATTTATTTTTTTCATAAACAATAATAAAAGATACATACATACATATCACGCTATATCCTTAACGGAGTAGTCAGAGACGACAGAGCGTCAAGCCTCGCTGTCCTCACATACTACTTTCGCTTGCTCAAATTTCATCATTCTCTTCACACATTTTCGCCTAGATATGCGATTGCGTAAAGATAAAAGAGAAAGGTAAATAATAAAAGATGATTACATTTATTTATTTGCCTATTATACCTTATTTATAGGTATAATTTGCATATTATATCTATAATAAAATATCAATACAATTTTTCTATTATTAGACGTCCAGTGAACTGTTATAAATTTCTTGTCCGCAGTTAAACGTATCTGTTATTTAAGATGGAATTAATTTAATGTCGCTTGAAATTTAATTTATTTTTGAGAATAATGAAATGATAAATAAGAAATCAGCGAAATAACCCTGAGAAAAGTCTTTTTCGATTGTCACCATATGTACAAGCCGTAACTTGCAACGGAAGTTGACGGGAAAAATATGAATTTATATTCAAAAGGCAATACGATACGTGATGCAAAGGGATCTTGGTAGGGTCCCATCCCCTTGTTTTGTTATCCCGCTGGGAACTCGTGAAGTTAAAAGAAAATTATAGAATTTATGTGGTATTATGTAAATTTGTACATTTACACGACGAGGCGACTTACAAGAAATTATAGGATTGGAAGACGACGACACCCTTTTACAAATTTAAATTAAAGTCGAACCATAATCTGGGATTTTACTGCGTAATATCCCTGGACTGACAGGTTTTAAATTGTTTTAGAAGCATATTGATTACTCAAAGTCGACTTGAACATTGCTCTTTATCTCAGAAACTGCTGTACTTAGGACATTGATTTATACTTTGCACTAGAAAGTACGATGATTCCAGATCTAGATATAGCTCTATTTCCTCTAACGCGTGGCGCTTTGCCGTAAGTAAAAGCGAGACAGCTTATTGTTTCGTCATTCCCTATAGACAAATCTAATTCAATGTACTTGTCTACGTTTTCATCTTGCGTATTTAAGAACTCTAATAATAAAAGAATCGTTCAATTATTTATTGGTTAATAGTTTTAAATACGAAACTAAGTGAAATACGCAACGTTGTTCACTGCAAAAGCGTCAAAGCGCATGTGAGCTAGGTGTGGTTCCAGATCCTTAACTGCAGTTGAGTGTTTCAACACTAACACAGTGTTGCCTTCAAACAATTTAATACCACTCGAACATAGATATCGTTGACTTAGATATCAAAAATATCAGAGAATATAAAGAATATTTTACTTAAAGTTTATATGAAGAATATAATATAAGGTCTAGGCCGTATAAATCTCCAGAAATTGGATTTTGAAAGTACTATTTATTAAATATCGTACAAGTGTTAGCTACGCTAAAATTAAATAGTAAGTTAGATACTTATAGCAATGGAACACCCCAAAATTTACTTAAATTATCGATTATTTGATTAATATTTATATTTAATATCAAATAATAATTACTTAATTTGTATTCGAACACTTCGTGCTGCAGTCGTGAAGGTAAAAAGTAATAGAGAGGCGTAGAGCGCTCGAGTTTTGACTTATATAATCTCGAGCGGTAGTGGGGAACAAGCCGTCAGTCTTTCTTTTCTATGACGTCATGAACACCGTCGCACTCTGCTAGAGGGTGCCAGTGTTCCCCTTTATGTTTATTCGTGGGTGTTGCTAACACAAGTATTATAATAATGATAATAACAATAAAAAAATAAAAACAACGATAGCAACAATAATGACAATAAAAATATGTATAATACTCTTAGTGTGAGTTGTGCGAGTGCGGACTTGTTTAACCAGATTTTTTTTTAACGAGTCCTGTATAGTACTTTTTAACGCGTTTTCAAATAGATTTCTAACGATAGTAATAATACAGATTGTTACGAGAACGAAAACTATGAAAAAGATGTTTTTTGCGTCAGATGTAACCATTTTTCAGCACACCTGCTTTCTGCATGAGAGCTAATTTATGCGTATGACTGAAACTTGAATAATACTTAAGAAATATCACATGGCCGATTCCGCTTGACTGAATTTCTGGTTCCCTACGTTTCGTTGGAATGTAACAAAAGTCTCCGTAAGTATTCTCAGCCACACAATACTTTTGAGGAAAAGTTTTTGACAATATTATATTCAAATTGTAGAAATAGCAACAAAAGTTATAAAAATGTTTGAGAAATATGTGATCTCTACATTCTTTCAGTACACAATGTGTTTTAAAAGATAAGTACTGTATTTGTGACGTTATGTTTATATTACAGCTTCTATTGACTAGAAGGGATTCAATTACTTATATGTAACGAAGCCAGGAGTCGCATTGCCGTTGCCGCCGAGCCAGCCTTGTCAGCCTCACCAGCCTAACTTACCAGCTCCGCCGGGCATGCCAGCCAGACTAGCCAGCCTAACTTTTTATTTTCAGCCTTCCAATACTTCCTACCGCCTATTAATAAAAGGAAATGACGTAAAGTGAGACTGTTGAACAGACCGAGTGTCGCTACTGTCTTCGGGTCGGCCTATTTGACGTCAAATCCTGACGGCCACACCTACTGTCGCCAAGTCGTAGCAGAAGTGACGTCAGCAAGTCTATATAAGCCGATGCCGCCAATATCTGGATCATTCTACATCATTCTGCGGGATTGGCTGTAAATTATTCGTCGTTAGCTATTCGTTTAAACATGTTATAGTTTATAATTTGTTTATTATTGAGAATTTAAATGTAAAAGTCACTGTACGTAGTGAGTGCTTTTTATTGTCGCAACGATATATAACATAACTCCACACTATATTTTTAATGGGATAGTCAGAGAGGATGGCGCTCCAAGCATCGCAATCCTTACGTAGGTACTTCAATACATACACATAGATTCAATCAAAAATAATTTAATATTTTTATTATTATTGCGGCTCATAAAATTCGAATAAACGTCTATAAACACGTACCAAACTTTTTCTGAAATCACAATCACTTATTTCGCTTTTGTCTTAATGTAATAAAAATAGTAACAAATTATTTCTTGGCAAGTATCATGTCAAGTAGTAATGTGTTTTAGTTCAATATAAAGAAGTAAATAAAGTACAAATCGAATATATAACATATAACAAATAAATCAGTTGTACAATCACAAATAGATGTAATTTATTTAAATAAATAAAAAATCATACGTTTTGCATCATCTATAATAAATCCAAATTGTGTCGCCTACAGATGTATCGGCTAATATCACAGTTTTATATTAATAACGGCGCGTTCACTAGAAGACGCGGGCGCAAGCAATATCATATCATCGACCGTTAACATCATATCAACGTAAAAATCCCATTTCTTCTTCCTCATAGCAATGTATGGATGGATCCAGTATATTCTCTCACGTATATTGCGAAGTCGACGATAGTGACGTCGTTACAATGTGAGCAACGCTGTAATTTATTGTCGTTCCTTTTAGTAATATTGACAATCACAACGTCTTTAATCTATTACTTTGATAACACTGTTTTGTCACCACTGTAAACATCAACCCTGTGTAAACCGTGTACATGCGAAAAAGCTAATACGATGTGGACTTTGCCGTTCAGACAGCAACCGCGTGAATGTGAAACGACACTAAAATTTAATGCTTAAAGTATCTAGTTTATGATACATAAAATCCTTTAGAGGCCCCACCGGCCGTCTAAACTGAAATTGTACACTCCTCCACTAAATTTGGTATTTGCAATGTGTAAGAACTGGTACTCATTTTACACCACCTGTGTGTATGCGCAACTTTACTGTGAACTTAGACTTGTTGAGAGACCAATGATAATGACCAATTTGTTTGCATATAAATCATAGTATCTGGACGACCAAGCTTTACTCGGTGCTCGGTACACCGGTATTGACGCCAAGGAGTCCATGGGTCGGTTTGGCATCAAGGGGAGTAGCTTCAAAACTGAACGTCTTTTTGCGATTAACGTGCAAACTTGTGTCTTAGAGGAGTTGAATTGGAATAAGTTTAGTCGGCCCCAACTTAAAACATGACTTAACATGTTCTCAATATTAGAAACGAGTTTGTTCCGGGTCTCAATAACGTTTTCCAAAGAGAAATTAGCACGTTCGGCATAAAGTGCATCCCCAGTACTGTCATTCGTATAGCAATGAATGCCGCTATTGTTATGAGTGTTTCCTTAAAGGCCGTCAACGCACCCGTGATTCCCCGGACGTTGCGGGTGTCCATGGACGGCGGTGATCACTCTCCATCAGGTGACACGCTTGCTCGTTTGCCCCTGTGATATAAAAAAAAGTATGTAAGGACCGCAACGCTTAGCGCTCCGTTGTCTCTGACTACCTTGTTGGAGATACAGCGTGAAGATATGTATGTATGTATAAAATTAATAACGAACTGCAAACCACGCATATTTTTTTAGATTTAAGCTTTTTTTCAAAAAATCTTTTCTAAGTTGACTGATTTTAATGTTTTTAAACTTTCACGACTTGTACAATACTAGCTAAACGGGTCTACGTCGTGTTTATACTTTAAGGCTAAATATCTTTTATATCCCAATGTTTCTACCGAATTGTAACGATCATGGTCACCGACAGTGTTATCATCGTCTTGTTATCATGTAATCCTGTCAGAAGTGAGTGCGTCCGGAGCTGAAACCGGACGTCGCCAGTGTGTAGACGTCATTATAGTGTAGTGTGTACCCAGAAGTACCCAGAAGTACCGACAGTGACAATATAAAAATTAAAAAATGTAATGAATGCGGATAGTTGTCAGAAACCGCATTCTACGAAAACGACACTCATCCTCATCTGTCTGCAGTGACCACGATCGGTGCAATCCGGTCGAAACGTCGGGATAAAAAAGGTATTTAGCCTTAAAGTATACATAGACTGATTTTGTTGTTGATTATCGTGGTTAAGTGCCTTAACTTGGAAAGCTGTGACTTATTCATTTACTACAGTTTACTACAGTTCACGTATAGTATTGATTCCATCATGTCCATCACCGGAGGGTACAATGGTACTAACTAATAGATAACGTAATCAATAATCAATCAGTGTATGAACTTAATTAATTGTTGAACTTAGTTTAATTGTTAGTTAGTGTATATAGTTGTTATATTATATTTTATTTGATAGTCTTATACGTCATTCGAAGAGTTGTGAAACTTGTAATTTGAGGAAATATTATTGTTAATAATATTTAGTTGTATATTGTTGACTTCATAACTGAATATGATAATTAATATTATTAGAACAATCGTCGGTTTCTATATTAGACTTCAAACACTGGAAGTTCAATGTGTGGAATCAGATAAAAGATAATTTATCTGTAATATATTTATACAAGTTTTGATACGAATTAGCTGTACTGTTTGTGTTAATTGTTGAGATAATTAATATAGTAACTTATATGAGGAAACTTCCCTAACAAGATCTAATTGTGAAACATAACAGAGATGTACATATTGAACTTATCTTAATTAATGATAGATTAAAGAGATTTTAGTGACGACCTCGATGAAGCAGTGGTTTAGGTATTGTGTGTAAGTGCGGAAGGTTCCAGGTTCGATTCCCGACCGAGTCAATTTATGTTAGAAACTTTTCTAGATTGTCTCTGGTCTGGGTATACTTGGAGACGCCCCCAGTAGTCATCATCGGGTACTGCTACTGGGAATAACCTAGTTTGAGACCAAATGGTCGGTGTATATTCTTTGACGCATTTATTATTATTTATGTTATTGAACATACACTGATAGAAAATTATACATACATACATGCTTACATATCGCTGTATATCTAACGGGGTAGTCAGAGAGGGTGGAGCGTCAAGTGTCGCGGTCCTTACATACTTCTTTCGCTTCCTTGAATATCATCATTCTCCTCACACATTTTCACCTATGTATACGAGTGCTTTTGACATTTCCGTCGGCTAATACTCTGACTATTCGATCTTCATTAGTCAGTCTTGGTCTTCCTTGGCTTCTTTTATCACTCGCTTTCGATCTGTAAATGTTTTTCGGCAGTCTTTCATCACTCATTCGTTCTATGTGCCCGAACCATCTGAGCACTCCTTTCTTCATTTTTACAGAAACACTTAGAATTATATTATGAAATAAACGACTTTATCAAAGAAAAAACTGTTATTTCTTTTTTTTTCATGCGTTTACTGACTTTCTGACTATTATATGTTGATATTTTACTGACTTTCTCGTTAGTTATTCTAGATATAGGTCACTGGGTTTTTAAATGGGGTCAAGTTTCCTGTCTCTATTCACCGAATTTGAATTGCGCGCGACGGGTCGAATCGAGCACCTCATGAAGTGATGCGAACGCGCCACGCTAGAGGTCGCTTGCATAAAAATTACAACAATAATGCGATCGATAAATAATCCGTCAGCCGGCTTGACGCATTGTTCTTTTCGTAATTAAAATAATAATAAATGTGGAAAGCGTGGGTATATGTGCGCGTGAAGTAACAAGGGGAAGGATATTCAACTGTCACCGCAGCTAGCGTAAGACCCAACTTTTTCATTGCGCCCTAGGCTGAGAAACATTGAATCACAAAATCAGCGATCACAGGTTTTCATTCTCGATGGTGATTTGACGTACGGAAATATTTTGTAGTTAGGTTTACTTGAATAATTTGATTTGACATTGACAGGCTTGTAGAATGAGAGTAATGTCTTGATTACACGTAACGAGTACGGGAGCAAGAAAACAGTGCACTCGGCCGAGTGCTCAGTATACTAAACATATGACCGAGTGCTTGGCTGAGCGCCAAGTCGAGTAAATGAGCGAGATAGTAATAATGATAATAATAATACATACATATTATACATAAACACCCAGACCCGTGGCGGGAATCGAACCCGCAACCCCCGTTTACTGTCTGACGCGCTTAACCTTTGCGCCACGGAGGTCGTCAAATAGTCACTCGGACAAAGTCGAACCAATGTTATTCATTGAAATCCACTTACAAATCGCTCTCGAATTTTAAATCTACCACTGGTTTGATAAAAAATTGCAACAAGAGGAACAGACAAGAAGTTCAGTCATTTTTATCATTTGTTTTACATAATTTTAAAACTATATTATATTAAAATAAAATATTCAAAAGTCTAGTAAATGTATCTACAGAGAAAATTATACTGTATAGACTCAGGTGTTACTTTGCGGAAATCCACTTCATGTGATGAATTTCTAAAATCTTTATCTATTTCCGCTGGAACTAAAAAACCACCAATGAAGCATCCTCAGGATATACCAGAGAAAATTATTTCCAAATATTAGTTATGTCTTCAATTAAATTTTTCATTTAACAGAATGAATTCCAAATCATTGTTCGTTTAATAATAAATCTCTTTTCCGCTGAGTGACTGAGGAAAGTTATTAGAAAACCAAATAATGCAGTAGGTAATCCAAGAATAAATCTGTGAATTCTTTGTAACTTTCTGGGCCCATCGTCGTTGTTTTTCTCTTGAAATAAGTGTACATTTTTTCTAGTGCATTATTCAAGGACAGTTTTGCGTCACTTCTATTGTCGGATAATGTCATAATAATGTAACCCTTTGATGTTCATGAAACCGTTTAAAATGTCAGCGTGTATTGTATATTTTCAGTTAATGCGACTTATGTAGTTAGAACTCTGTTCAAAATGTAACAAATATAAACCTATAATACTCAGCGATGCTGCATGAAACGTTCCTTTGAGATTTCATTTGACAATGTCGATTTTGTTAATTGCCAATGTTCAACAAATGTCTTTCAAAATCTCATTCAACTTTTTGTATTTCACGTCTTGAATTAGGTATTCCTTGAGCGATATGCCCATGAGTCCACATGGAATTTATAAAAAAAGTACCGTATGTTCTTTCCCAGGCTTTAATCTATTTCAAAACCAAATTTTATCAATATCCGTTCAGTGATTTATCCGTGAACTCATTACACACAGACTGACGGAACCATGTTTGCATTTATAATTTTAGTATTAACGCGTGGAAACTACCGTTGTATTCTTAATTAGATTATTATTTTGCGAAATTGATAATGCAGAAGCAAATGGCTTTGTTATATAAATAGTAAATAACAGTGGGTGTTACTGTTGGTCTATGTTAAGATCTTGACTAAATGGCATAGTAAACATTAATTATCTTATCTAAAATGAATTGAAAACAAAAAAAGACTGATTAATCCTAGCGTCAAATTTCTTGAATGAACTGGTCTATGAAAGCGAAAATAAATATGAAAGAATGTCGTGATATATGGTGTGAATACATTGGGTTAGAAAGATTTAGAAAAATATTCAATTACACTATAGCAAAAACATCAAACAGGTACGCAGCAAGGCAAGATTAGTATGAAGCGTTATCAATAAATATTACGCAATATGTAATTATTTAAGAATAAATTGCACCTACATAAAAGAAGGGTTTGTAGTTTGGTAAAAAGTATTTTTACTACCGTTATTATTTAAAAGCTTTTGTCCGCGTCTTCGTCCGCGTGAAAATCGGTTTTATAACGCACTCTGTAACAGTCGAGCGGCGAATTTAAAATTATCTTTAAACGACGATAATTTTTTTCACTGTCATCCGATTTCAATTAAACAAAGCCTAAATGTTGCGCAAAGCTAGGCCTAATTTACCTGTGAAAATTGCAAGGAAATCCGTTCAGTAGTAGATTAGCGTGTCCGTACAGATAGACAGACAAAAGTTAAAAAAATGCTTTTTTGTGTTATTCCCCCGGATAGATCCCCGGTCAGGGGGCCTAGCCGATTGGCTAAATTATCTTAAACGCTAGTAGAATAGAAAGACAAATACCACGTGATCTAGCATAACAACTTTTAAATTGGTGGTCGAACGATATTAACTTACTATTAAATCAATTGAAAAGTAAAGTCGTGTGAAAATCGCCGTATTAAACATACCGTAGGTACTTTTGGCGAGCAATGACGCTAGAAAACGTCGATTGTACCAAGCGTTTCCCACTTGTCTAGTTGTTCTGAGCGGTACTTGCTTGCTTTTTATACGCCGGCTTTCACATGACTCTACGTATCGTTCGGTAATGAATAATGTTAATAACGTTTGATAACCAAATTAAAATTCGTTGCGCTATATTACATGGTATTTGTCATTCTATTCTACTAGCGTTTGCGACAATTGAGCCACTTGTCTAGGCCCCCTGGTCAGTTACGACAACGATTTTTTTCTAAATTGGCGTGTAGTCTGGGTGTTACTGGGAGCTCCGCAGTGCGCTGTACGATACTCATAGTTACAAACCTTGTGGTTGGTTTGTGCAGGATGTTACAGAACTTGTATAATTTTCTGGATTATTAACATTATTATTATCTTTTCATTTCTAATTTTATAAACTGTTACATACATATCTTCACGCTGTATCCCAGATTGCGTAATCAGAGAGGACGGAGCGCCGAGAGTTGCGGTCCTTACATACTTCCTTCGCCTCCTCAAATTTCATCATTCTTCACACACATTTTCGCATCGGTATGCGAGTGCTTTTGACATTTCCGTCAGCTAACACTCTGGCTATTTGATCTTCATAAGTCAGCCTTGGTCTTCCTTGGCTTCTTTTACCACTCACTTTCGCTCTGTAGATTTTCTTCGTCACTCTTTCATCACTCATTCTTTCCATGTGCCCGAACCATCTAAGCATTCCTTTCTTCATTTTTACAATAACACTGTTGTGCAACCCTGTCATACTGCGTATCTCATCATTGCTTATTTTTTGTAAATAAATACATATTATACATAAACACCCAGACTCGGAGCGGGAATCGAACCCGCAACCCCCGTTTACTTTCCGACGCACTAAGCCGTTGCGCCACGGAGGTCGTCCGTAATGTGTTTTCAGAAGTAAGAGGGCAAACAAAACGGTTGAGTTTGATTATTCCATTTCTTTGTATTTAATTTTCGCCTGTGAATGTTTTAATACATTTATTAGTGCGAAATATATGGGTTATTAATATTCCTTCTCACAGTTGGTCCTCTTCATGGCGTGGTTTGTACAGTTCACCTGTCATCTTCCTTCATCCTTAGATTGCTTAGATCCTTGTCATCCTTAGATATGCAAAGATATACTAATCTTGCACAGCGATATTATGTGTTCCGCCCATCGCCACTTCAGTGCTAGGCCTTGTGGGAGTGCATCCGTTATATTTGTTTTCTGTCTTATTTTCTCGGTACTTTTTATATTGCTCTAATCTTTAATAGACTCATTTCCATAGCTCTTTGGGTAGTCTGTAGTTCTGACATTAGGCAAATTGCTGAGAAGGATTGGTGGAGCTTGGGTAACGATGGAGAATTGTGGAAAAGATTAGAAGAGGTCTTCACCTAAAAAGAGGTCCATAACTCGCTACTTGAAAATATTTAACCATTGTAACAAGTAGTTTCTAAGCAAATTTACTAATAATATTAATCATCATTTGCAGTGTATTAAGAACCAGTTATGGAATAAATAAGGCAGTTATGGAACAAATAATATTAAAATGTGGGTTACCAAAGTGTATTACTACATTGTGTCTGACAAGTTTCTGAGAACGTCGATTATAATGGACGAAAAGATAAAGGGACGCATCAATTATCTTTTAAGAGTTCTAACTTCTTTTTGAGGTAAAATAAAAAACTCGAATTTCGTGATGGTTTGGAAAATAACGAATGAATGGTAGACGATTGACAAATAAATATTTAGAATAAAAGAGCATTTTAAAATGGATCGTGAAACCGAAGTGGTCTCGCGGAAAACAGATAAATAGCATTGTAGGAAACGTCAGGAACACTCGCCGTTTACGTATAAATATGAGGAAGATATTTGGAGAAGCAAAATAAATGGAGGACTACGATCAGTGTCCGTTATATACCTATGTATCCTTAACAAGAACTTAAAATACAGAGAAAATATAGATCCTTGTAAAAAGGCGTAACTTCGAAAAAGGATAAATGAATTATTTCTTGTTACTTATCAATTGATTTCAAATTTGCTACTTTTACATTGGTTTATATACATTATGTATTATATACAGTGTTGAAAGTATCAAACACATAGTCACAGAATGACATGCAAATATAAATTTTAACAAATACCTATACATAAATACCGCGAGAATTAATAATTTCTTAAGTCGCAATGTCAATATAAGATTATGTAATAACTTCAATTCTTCATAATAACGTGGATTCTTCACAGTAATGTCAATTGTTTATAACAATGTCTATTTTATACAACAACGTTAAATGTAAAATTAATTGACGTTATATTCATAATGTCAATAATTTTATGTTGATAAATTGTAGTACTGTGCTATAATAACATCTAAATAAATTCAGTAACGACTATTTATTGTTAGAAATTCTGTTACTGAGTAAAAACATTTAATTTTTAGCCAGTTCTTGAGCTCAAATTTAAAAACTTTGAAGGGCAAACTTTTTATGTCATTTGGTTCTAATAACTTGTCAATATCTTAAATAAAAAGTAGTCCTAGATTTTCTAGACGTAACAATTTAATTCTATTCTCCAACTACTTTTGTTTCTATCTTTAAAATTATTCAGTCTTTAAACTAATAACAGAACGACAAATAACATACAATTATTTGAAAACATCATGTCTATAGTACGATTTTAGAATCAGTATAGCGTATTGTACTTTTTTTTAGGCGGTTTTTTCACGTTACATATAATTGAATTATTTCGTCCAAAGAAATATTGTCTTGAATTACATTATTTTGTTGTTATTGTTGTGGTCAATCAAACAAATATAATTGAAGTTCCCAAAAGATCTGAGCGCGTTTCTTGCTCATTGTTCTCATATACGATTCTTTCGATTTGAGATTGGTCCCACAGAAATATAGTTGAGTAAAGTTAAAGAAATGTTCAACGTTTTACATATTTTGATGATCCATTATTCTATTCTGTTTCAGAATTGGAAGAAAGTTTTAATGACTAACCATAAATACACACATCAAAAAACTCTAAGCAACACGCATCATTTATAGAAACGTGCATGTTTTATTAATTGATACTTTATTTTTTCTTAGAAAAGTAGATTGGTATACAAATTTTTTTGTTCTCGGAAACATATACTGGCTGATTTTAAAAATGGAACCTTTTCGGTTGTGTTTCGTTTTCATTAAAATAAATACTAATTATTTTTTCCTGATTTCATGTGTTTTCGTTGCTTGGTAAATTTGGTATTTATCGCACTTTTATCATTTTGAGATATACAGTTTTTGAAAAAATTTTGTGGTGAGTCATTTTTTATGTTATGGAGCGACGCCATTTGACTGCTGATGAAATGCAGAGAGCTGTAGGTATGCTACGAGCAGGAAGAAATCAGTCCCAGGTGTCTCGGCATTTTAGTGTCAATAGGAGCGTGATTTGTTGTCTTTGGTAGCGTTACGTTAATACAGGGGATCCTGCTGAGCAGCACCCAGGACGTGACAGGACCAACTGCTTGACAACTGCTTGACAGGACCGATACATACAACTAACTGCAAGACGTCAGTCAATGTTAGCCGCCCGGGAGATAGGCTTAAAATTACAATTCTCAAGCGGTGTTGTTGTTAGCCACCAAACCGTGAGAAATAGGCTGTATGAATACGGCCTACCACCACGACGCCCAATTAGGTGCCCACCTATGCGCCATGGAAATCGCGCCCGTCGAAACGAATGGTGTAGGGAACACTTGACATGGACCCAGGAGCAATGGGATAAAATTTTATTTTGTGATGAAGGTAATTATTATTTATAAAAGAAATATAAATATATTACAATAGTAAAAATCGTTCAAAAGTTCAAAATCGTACATGTTGCTTAGACTTTTTTGATGTGTGTATTTATTTAATATCCATTATAAAGGGATAAATAAATAACTTTTTGAGAAAAAATTACATGCGCTTAATCGGTTTTTAAGTGTTATTATTCTAAGCCTAAATAAGTTCTTGATTGGAGGTATGTGTTTGAATCAAACTTACCAGTATAGATGTAGGTACTGAGTCGTCCTCTCTCACTAAGCGGAGCCCATTTGCCCAGCATCGTGTGAATACTGGGGTAGAATGCAGCCTGAGTGCAGCCTTGAAGTAAACGGCAAGCGCATACGGCCACCCAACCTCCCTGAAAAGTTTTTATAGCATTTATCTAATATTCTTTGTTTGCTATTCATTCTCATTAAGCAGCAATAGTCTGTTAACGAAGTTGTCGATCTTTTACCAACCCAACAACTGGCAAGCACCGACTTACCGCTCGGCGTTCACTTGTTTCCAAAGGGTAGACAAAAAACAGCGAATGACATCTCTCGCTCAACGAGTGGACGTTGAGAACTGGATAACAAGTATTAATAACGAGTCTACGGATTTCCATAAAAGTTAGCTAAGTTAACAGCTACGATGCAACGGGCGGACAGACAAGGTATGAAAATCTTTTTTTTCCGTCGGGGTTGAAAATTGCTATTTTAAACTGTTCTGATAAGTTAGAGAATATGTTGACATTCTATATAACTATACTTATTATCAAATGTAATAAATTATATATATTTTTCGGTTATTTTACGCCCAAAATCTCACATTTTATAATTTCAACAAATTCAATAAAATATTCCCAGGACATGCCAGAGATCAGACTTGGTCAGCTAATTCGGTTCCAATTTTTGAAAGCTATCTATGAAATGTTCTGAAGAGTCTACGTTGAGAGACGAAACACGAGTCGGCTAATAATAATTTTGAGATTTTGGGTGAAACATAGACAAAATTTAATAAATAAAAAATTATAAAATTCTTTTTTTTTTTAATAAAAAGAGAGGGCACCCGAGCAAGCGGGTCACCTGATGAAGAGTGACCACCGCCGCCCATGGACACCCACAATGCCCGGGAAATCTGGGGTGCGTTGCCGGCCTTTAGGGAAATAGGGCAAGAAGGAAAAGGAGGGGGAGGAAATGATGGGCCACCGGCACTCTCACTCACCGAATGAAACACAACAGCAATAGATGCTGTTATTTCACGTCGATATTCTGTGACAGGGTGGTATTTCACCGGGCGCGCCGGCCTAATTCGTATTGCAATGCAGTATGGCTCTACCACTCGTCAGTCAATTTCCGCAAATAACTGATAATATTTAGTTTTGGACTTTTTGGCGGGAACGAGAGAAGTGAGGTTGTTATTTTTTTTAGATTTTCTATTTTTTACTAATTTACGACTTTTAAAGTACAACAGTATTAGTACATTGTGTTTCAAAGTTCTGTATAAGTAAAAAGAATGAAGTAGGTCTAAATAAATATACGTAGATGAAGTTCTTGCGCTCTTCCAAGAAATCCTTTACAACTTCAGTAAAGCCTACTAACACTTTACTGGAGGAGATATAAGATAAGAAAAGACAAATTTACTTCGAACGTGCTGCCTGTCGATTATATTTATTAATACGTGGCATGGGCAAATGTGCCGATCGGTGCGCCATACCATGAAGGAAGAAATATTTAGTAAATAATAAATATAATATTAAAACTTATTATGTCCTTACAAACATTGGTAACCACGGTGTTAATATCGAGAGGACACCGTTAGCGGCTAAAGCAATTAATATTGGTAATTTTCCGCCGAATCTTTGGGCGATTATACCCATAGGTATCATCATACTTGTGTATCCAACGAAGAATGAAAACATTATCATTTCTTGAGTTGATTTCGCCCAATCGTAAGTCTGAAATGTAAAGAAAATGATGAGGTGCGGTGAAGATTATTATGAAATCTTTACTACACCTCATTCTATACGTAATATTAAAACGATTTATTACAATATTTAAATTTAAAAAGTAGTCTGTAAATCATTTCACTGTATTATTGTCACTGTGTGTTAAAAAAATAAACATTTTTGTAAGACATGGAAACTTATTGCGCAACTTCGGTTAAATTGACATAATTACAAAATACTCATACAAATACATATAGTTATATTTATTTACATTAGGCGAGTACATACATATTTTACCGTTAATATTTACAAACTTAAAAGTAAACATTATCTTAAGTAATAGACTTTTTCAAAGTTGTCGCTTAGAAAGCTGTCATTGCTCAAGGTACCCAGCAGACTGGCAGCATTGCCTCTTTGAATAGCCAAACTGATTCGTTGGCGGAAGAAGCTACCAGCCCGGCGGTCTCCCGAAGCCTAGACCAGTCGACTACAAATATCAGAAACCAGTGGATGGGCTTCAGGGCCCCAGGGAATATGATATTTACTTCGTAATTGTCATCATGAAATTTGCATAATGTAGGTATATCTGTAGTATAATTGTCATTCTACAATTATAAGCAAATTTATAATGCGATTGATTTTCATCATTGAGTCAAAAATTTCAAGTTCTTATTCATTTTCTATGTTTCTAATTTTCAGTTAATCTTAATATAGAGCCTTAATTATGTTACTTCTAATGACTTCAAATTAATTACGAATTTAATGTTTTAGACAATTTATGAACGTCAGTCAGATAATTATTTTTTAATAACTGTAAATATATTTATCTATTATTTAACATAATGTGTAGTTTTAAGTTTGTAAATATTAACGTATGTACCTATGTACTTTTTTGTTATTAATAAAGATCTATATACAGGGTGTATATGAAAACGGAACACCTTCTTGAACATGCTATAGTATACCGAGAATGCATCTTGATTACGCTACAATAAAGTATTATTTTGTAATAAAAACAATGATACAGGTCAAATCACAATTTACTTCAGTTGTGCTTCCCCTTAACACGACAAGTTGTTTATTTCCCACAACGAAATTTAATATTTACAAAATTTTACAAAATCTCCTTTATTTATGTAAAGATAAGGTTGATATTCCTGTGTATGTGAAAATAACGTATTTTTAAATTAGTTCATGATCGTAGCGATTTGTAAACAATTGTTAAGGGGCATATGCATTATTATTGAAGTTGGTTTTTATGCTTTATTTCAATAACGGATGAAATTATTACAAAATAAAAAAATATGTTCGATTTAAAATCTGTAACTTTACACGTTCCAGCAACTTCTACAAGAAATAATGGTGTTAACACCTGAAAATTTAAATGGTTATAACTCTTAAACGGCTACATTTTATTCGATAATTCTTTTTATAACTACATACTAAAATTATGCCCTTTCATCCATTAAAGTAACTGTCCCGTTTTCATATACACCCTGTATAACTGTAAATTATTTTATTATTGTACATTCAACAGTTAAAGAACATGTTAGTTCTAGCAACAGTCGACTGGTTTAATCTTTCTTTATTTTATCCCAAATCATACACACCCGCTGAATGTTAACGCGTTGCGTATCACGGCCTCGCCCCTCCGCGCCCCCTGTTCCGCTAAGTTCCCTTCGTGTATCGTTGACAACGATTTTCGGAGATTTTTTTGGATAAGTTTATTCAAAAGTCAATAAACAAGTATTGTAATTTGTTCGACATCAAACTCAAACTATTTTTTCTCAAGTTTCAATTATTTAAAGTAATAATAATAACTTGATATGTATGACTCCAAAGTGAACACTAGTCTTCCACGGGTGATACACAACTGATTGAGGAACAAGTCATTAACACTGAGATTTAGAAAAACAGACTAGGAATGCTTAAAATCTTCGTTTCGGTTTGAATTTTACAGAAGAAACTTATCTCAATTTGTAGTCTCAATGTTAGTGAGCTGTTCTTTAATCTGTTGTGTGTGACCCTAAACTTGAAAATTTTAACCATGAAAAACTAAGGTTATTTACTCACTTGATAAACACACCAACCGCTTGGTTTCATATTTTTATTACTGGTTTCATTTGCTATGTTAGAGCTATTACCAAAAACATTTTCCGTTTTACTTTCATTATGAAAGTTCATATGATTTGCTTTTATAATTGATGAATCGTGTACATTTGTCATGGCTACCATAGACACGCTAAGTTGAGCTCTCATTGAATAAGCTACGCTCAAACTTACGAACAAAATGAAAGCTTGAATATGGCGCATGCCAATGCCTCTGGGTGCTTCAGGGGTAGAAACATCTGGAAAATATTATTTACAGCAAATACTGAAGTGTTACAAGTGCATCATGTTTATTTTTTTTCTGACTTTTTTTAGTTGCATTATTATTATCATCAACAATCTACGCTTTTGCTCATTATACATAACGAGAAGACCCATGCTGCTCCCCAGCATTGTGTTGATAATATAATTCAAAAATAACTTTCTTATACGAGTATGATAAGTAAGTTGTAACCTAACCTAAGTTGAAAACAAACATTGAATGTCAAGTTGAATGTTCACACCTAGCTTTTCTCAAACTCAACCAATTTAAGTGGGCAAAAGTTCAAAAGAGCTCGTTCCAGCAAGTGTTCTTAGACTAAACAAACCGCATATCTCAATTAAAACCGGAGATATAGAGAAAGAAAGCTATGAAAACATAAGAAATGTACAGGAGAAAATCGAGTTTGAGTATAACTTGAGAAGAGTGAACGTGAGGTGATTTCCAATGCCTTAAGACAAATATGTGCATCAATACCTTCATTTAAAAAAAAATAAAGCAATTCGGTCGGATAGAACGACCGGATGGACTCGTAATAGATTTCATAATATTGTTCAATATGTACATAGATGACTATAATCTTATAACTGGTGCATGGTGGTATGATTTTACAGATCATACATTTTAAATTTAATTAAGTTAATAAAAATTAATAAGAATATACCTAATAAGAAAGTTTTTCAATGGGTCAATGCTTTAACTGAGTTTACCTTTCGCTACGATTGTCCTAATGAGAGCAGCAGTATTTATTTTCATAATGAAAGAGGGTCTAATTCCGTTACTTTTATGGGTTCATTGATGAAACTCAATTCAACAAATATTCAAAAACTGAAACCTAATTTACTGGATTCGGACCATGTTGGACCTAATGATTCATCAGTTGAAATTTAAAGTAAGAATTTGTTTGTTTATGTTAAAACGGCCTCGCTAACTTCCGAGAAATTATAAGCGGAGTCAAATTATACATGTTTAGTAGACGGCTGTATTAGAGAAAGCGGTCAGATACAATTACGACAGTTGGCAATGTATACGTTCTGCAAAAACACATTAAGTATACGTCACATTTTATAAGTTAATTGAGCTGTTGAACAGGCAGAAAAAATAAGAGGGTCCAAACCCTTAAAACGAAACCACATGAGATTACCGTAAGATCCGGGTGAATAACATATGGCAATAAAATCTACAGAAAATTACACAACAACATCAAGGAATTACTAACATTTGTTTTTATGAATAACTTTGTCTTTCTCGATTGTTTTTTGTGTTTGTAAGACTTCAATACTTACTTATCACTGTTATAGTTTGATTATACTTTAACATTAGCTCAGAAAAGTATAGCGGAAGGTATTAATGTATTTTATGGAATTTCAATAATAATGCAATTTTGAATGTATTTAATACTTTTATACATTTAATGCTTTACGACGTCCTTCGAGGATTACTTTTAACCATCCAATGAACAACAATTTAAATGTATTTTTTCTGTTGTAGGTACAAAAATCATACTATAAGATTATTTTAATAGAGAATGAACTCGTAATATGGGACGATTCTTTCTCACACACCTACAACAAATATGAGATAACATAGGTAGAAAAAATATAAAAAGTAAGAATAAAATGATGTGGAAAATATCTAATACGTGACCAAGTTTTTACTGGTTCTATTCGAAGACGAAGAAAATCTACCGAGCGAAAATGGGTGGTAGCAGAAGCCAAGGAAGACCAAGGCTGAGTTACGAAGTGTTAGCCGACGGAAATGTCAAGAGCTCTCGCATACCTAGGCGAAAATGTGTGAGGAGAATGACGAGATTTGGGTAGAAGATAAAAGTATGTAAGAACCGCGAAGCTTGGCTGTCCTCTCTGACTACCCCGATAGCGATATAGCGTGAGATATGTATGTATGTGTATTTCGTATTTTGAATTTGATTTTGTGGGAGTTTTCTGGCAATCTGTATTTTTGCACATTACTGAGTTCATTTACTCAATGAACGTTCGTTCATATAATTACTCGCATAAAAATATTTGGCAATTGAATTTGAACTCTATCGACTCGTTCATACATACCATTATTAATAAGAATTACTTACAAAAAATAAAATATAACTTAGTTACTTCACTCACCGTTTATTTTTTCCTTTATTGGCACGCTTTTATACACTACTTTATCAGAGGCCATGGCTTTCAGCAATGGAATCTCTCCAACTAAGACAGGCTTTCAAATATACGTAATATGAACGTAAATCATATAAACACACAGAAGAATTATCATGTCATGTATGTGTCACAGGTATCTTTGATATTACGTTTTATTTCGAAGACTGAATTACATGTACGTAATTATTACTCTCTAGTTTCTACGTATAACAAATTCTTGCGTTATTATGTGACGATGTAGGGTAAGGTTGCGCACAAAGTCTACAGTGTTGCGTACGAAGACTACAATTTTGCATACGAAGACAACGATGTTGCATACAAAGACTACAATATTACGAATAAAGACTGTGCCGCGTACAAAGGCAATAATGTTGCCTAAAAAGACTACGATGTTGCGTACAAAGGCTACAATGTTGCGTATAAAGGCTACAGCGTTACATACAAAGACTACATGTTGCGTAAAAAGGCTACAATGTTACACACAAAGGTTACAATGTTGCGAACATAGACTACTAAACACCGCTTGCATTAATAGAATATTAGTGGCGTGACAGTTTTAAACTATCCTAACAATTATTAAGGAGTAATAGTTTTATTACATTATTGAAAATAGAAGAGAACTATAAAGCGACAACATCCAAAACAACGAGTCAAACAACAGACAGTATCCATATCCTTGTATACATTGAAGCTTTACAAAACAATAATAATAATTACTGAGTAGATAAATTAGAGTGGAGCAATATTCGCAATCTAGGTAGCGAGCATGAGTGGATATCTATCAAGTCACTATGTTCATTTAGTAATTTAGTAGCTTGTAACTTTAATCTTGGGACAATAGAGTTTGCACAAAGACTGTCCTACGCAGAGGCGGGCATAGAGGTGTGATAGGATTACGGGGATATCTGGCAGGAGCCCTAAATCTGAAAAAACTTAGTAGCTGTGGGCTATCAATGTGTTGGTTCAAAATTTTAAAGAGGAATGAAAAATCCAAAAACACTCTACGACTTACTAAAGGGTCAATTTTAAAATGTATTAGTCTATCAGTGTATGAAAAACTTCTTCTAGCTTTTCCTATTGAATAAGTTAAGTGCCATAGGAAACGTTTTTGAATCCTTTCTATCCTCAATGAGTGACAGCTATAATGAGGACGCCAGATCACACTGCAATATTCAAGTATACTTCGCACCAGAGTATAATATAAAGTAATTTTTTGCAATATTCTCCTGCTGTAAATTATGTGTAACCTCTTTCACCGCCTTGTTGTCTTTAATGATGTCTTCATACTGATGGTTCATGAAATCCATTGAGTCTTTCATCTGAGATATTTCGTCCCTAATCGGTTTCAAATACTCATTAAATATACCATTCATGTTGCTAGTCAAACGTGACAACAACTCTTTCATCTTACCTTGCAACATGTCCTGAACGATTTCGCGTACGTCATCACGGGTAACTGAAGTGCTTTCAGAAGCTTCCACAGGCGAGTTTAGAGCTATCCTCTTATTTCCTCTAGTTGTATTAATATTCCGGGCTCCTGGTGTAACCGATGCACTAACAGTACTCGGATTCTTGGAACGACCCCTATTTTCGTTGACCAAAGGGGTGTTTGTACTGGCTATTTCATTTGTAATGCGATTCTCAATGCTCGGTTTGTAGAGGTCAGACTTTGATTTATTAGATGGTGGTGTGCGCTGAGTCTTAGACATTATAGACGTTAATTATACTGGAACTCACTGCCAATTCAAAAATGGAGAAAAAAAAAAGTAAAAAAGAGTAAAGCCTTTGCGCGGGTTCGATCCTTGTGCTTCGGTTTCACCGTCCCACACTTACTCCGCTGCGCTAACAGAGCTTCCGACTAGTTGATCCAAATACCTCACTTCTTACTGCGCGATGATTGATGAAGTCAAAGGTATTGTTTGTATATCGACAAAGGTCATCGGTAACAGCACTGCTCACTGCTCACTGCCCATGCATACTCCCCTCTTCTCATTCAAACTTTTCACTATGAATATGCCAAAGTAACTTCACATAGAACTTCGAAATTTACACTACTGTAAAGGTGAATTCGCTGTTGTAAAATTTATCGCAGAATATAAATGTATTGCACTAATAAGTATTTAGTTAACACGATTGAAACTAAATTGTCACGAAAAATACACTGTAAGCAATTTATTTTAATATTTCATTGTTACGTACAAATGCTACAATGTTACACACGAAGGTTACAATATTGCGTACATACAAAGTTGCGTACACAGTGTTACATACAAAGACTACATGTTGCGTACAAATGCAACATGTAGTCTTTGCTAAGTAAAATAGCTAAGTAACTAATTTTACTTAGCAATTTTAATATATATTATATTGTGTGTAATAACATGTTACACACAAAGGTTACAATGTTGAGTACATAGACTACAGTGTTACGTACAAAGACTACAATGTTACACACAAAGGTTACAATGTTACACACAAAGGTGTTACATACAAAGACTACATGTTACGTACAAAGGCTACAATGTTGCATACAAAGGCTACAATGTTGCGTACAAAGGCTACAATGTTGCGTACAAAGGCTACAATGTTGCGTATAAAGGCTGCGATGTTGCATACAAAGGTATGCGTATGCGAAGGCAAAAAGACTACAATGATGCGTAAGTTGCACAGTAAGAAAAATGCTGTCTCATGTACAGTAACTTGAGTAACGGAAGTTACTTAAACCTCTTTTTGGTTTGCAAAGATATTACGATGTTGTTGCAACGGCAACACAGGCTCGCGGGGCCCACTTATTATTTTTTAATCTGTTTTTTCTTTAATATAATTTTCATCTACCCTAACATTGGACTTGCCTGTGGATTGACTTATTACACGATTGTATATGGCGAATTCATATTTTTATTTTATTGTCGTATTCTAAGCATTTATAATCAAACTTACCAGCCACCTACGGATACAGTTACACGAACAGATGTACTTAATTGTATTGAGTAGACTTTAGCAGTAAGTACACCAGGGTATGGAAATAAATGATAAATACGTGCGAAGGGTATACTATGATATACGAGCTTTACCCGCGACTTCGTCCACGTAGAATTTTTTCCGTGAACTCTCCAGGTTACCGAGATAATCCGAGATACTCATATTGTTGGTGTTGAATAAAACAGTTATTTTCTATTATGAAACATCCGCCGTATTGGATTTATGATGACGTCACATATACAGAAACCTTCTCCTGCATATTCTATTTCATTTGATAACCATATTGTTAGTGTTGAACGACAGAGTTATTTCCTATTATGGAATATCCACCATATTGGATTTATGATGTCGTCACTTGTACAGAGACCTTCCCGTGCGTATTCCATTTTATTTAATACCCATATTGTTGGTGTTGAACAAAAAAGTTATTTCCTATTATGGAACATCCATCATATTGGATTTATGATGACGTCACATATATAGAAACCTTGCCCTGCGTATTCCATTTCATTTGATATCCATATTGTCAATGTTGGACGAAAAAGTTATTTCCTATTTTGTGGACATCCACCATATTGGATTTATAATTTGATGATTCATTTTAAAGGTGACATTGACAAATTATAAAATGTCAGGCGTCAACGAGATCTACGTTCAATTATACGCCAGTATATATTAAGTTTATGCATATTAAAATACAAAATCTTTGGTGTTACATGATTCCTTCTTGATTTATTTAACTATTAATATGTTGAAATACGGTCTTTTAGAAATATGTGCGGTGTCACCCTTTCAGACAAAATAAGCAATGAAGAGATACGCAGTATGACAGGGTTGCTCGACAGTGTTATTGTAAAAATCTAGAAAGGAATGCTTAGATGGTTCGGGCACATAGAAAGAATGAGCGATGAAAGACTGACGAATGAAATCTACAGAGCGAAAGTGAGTGGTAAAAGAAGCCAAGGAAGACCAAGGATGACTTACGAAGATCAAGTAGCCACAGCGTTAGCTGACGGAAATGGAAAAGCACTCACATACCAAGGCGAAATTTTGTGAGGAGAATGATGAAATTTGAGGAGGCGAAAGAAGTATGTAAGGACCGCGACGCTTGGCGCTCCGTCCTTTCTGACTACCCCTTTCGTGATACAGCGTGAAGAATTATATCTATGTAGGTATGTATTAATATGTTGCAACGAATATAATAAAATATTTATTATTTTAAGATAATGTTTAGTTTTAGGTTTGTAAATATTAACGTTAGGATATGTATGTACTTTTTTGTTATTAATAAATAAAATATTTGACTTATTTACGCACCTAAATGTTCTTTCAATTTTAGAAATTTACGAATATATTCTCATGTTTTTTCATCTATATCAGAACTTAAATCTTAGAACCCTCAGGTTTATGACGTACGAACATATTTGACGATACATTTTGTTAATAACTATCTTTTACACTACATAATATTTTCGAATTTTTTCAAAATTTTTCGAATTTAAAGAAGTGGAAACTTCATATTGACAACTGCGGAACAAGGAAATTGAATTTTTGAAAGTAACGTATCGTCACAAATAGACGGCAGTGGCGCCATGTTTTAATGGCGTTATACACTGTTAGGAAGGGAAAGGTGTAAAGTGGAGAAAACCATGGAAAAAACATCTCCACGGAATTTATGAAATATCAATATACGAGTATTTATTACTGTGGCTATCCTAATTCATTAATAGTAAGCTATTTATTCAAGTCAAAGGAAAATCAATTTATTGAAGTAAACCCAATTATCTCCTTTAGTTCGGTTCGAAAAGAAAACCTGGACATTGAGAAGAACCGACATGAAACTCAGTCAGGTATCGATTTTTCAACATCAGTTTACAAAAGGTTTCTTTTTGTTCATGGCATGGAGCATAGATTAGCGCGTTTGCCAATGTCACGATTGTAATAAGTAGAATTGTTATCGTGAAACTCCTCCAGTACAACTGAAGTTCTACAACTGAAGTTATAAAGGACTTCAGCTGCACATGTTTATTTAGATCTACTTCATTCATTACACTTACACATTCACTTACAATGTACTATCACTTTTGTACTTTAAAATTCCCAAAAATGTAAAAAATAGAAAATCTAAATAAAATCACAACCTCACTTCTCCCGTTCCCGCCAAAAAGTCCTTACAAAAAGGTTTATTGAAGTACAATATTCAGAAAGCTAGTAAATGCATGTGCATAGAAGATTATCGGCCTATTGTTTTGTCTTTAACGAAATCGTTTATTTTATAGATAGATAGATAAGCTGTTTATTGCAGGACTACAACACACAAAAAAAACAATAATAATAATAGTAACAATCTTAAAAGTAACAAAAGATACACAAACGATCTTACAACGACATAATTGTCGATGCATGTCCCAAGGACCAAGGATAGGTGATTAAGTATAAGCATAAACCCAGGTATGTTGCAGCACTGCAAAAGGTCATAGCTCAGAGCGTAACATTACTCTAATAAGAGCAAAACTCTGTTATTCTGTTATAGCCTAGGCGCATTTGCGAGCTAAAAAGAAAAAGGAAAGCAAGAAGTTAATATAAATTATGTGCTGTGTGTATGTTCAGTGTGCTTCATGTCGTGTTTGTGTTGTGTGTGGTTGCTCAGTAAAGTAATACTGTATAGTGTCTAGATAATGTAATGTCCATTCCAGATATAATCAAAATAATGGCGATGAAGATATGAAATAATGATAAAATAAAAGGTATTAATAACAATAAATTGCACTATCTACACAAACACAAGTTTGATTGGTTTAAATTGTATACCAAAATGATTTCACATAAAATTAATAAATAAAATTGAATTAATAGATTTCACTCACTGTGATATTGAAGGTGCTGCTGTCAAAGAGCTGGCTGGAACTCCAGATTGTTGTTGGTCTAGTAAATTCTTACAATTCTTACAATTTTTTCTTAAAAATGAATTTTGTCTGAAGAAGTCTTAACGGGGGCGGGATGTTGTTCCAGCTTTTTGTTGCTTGGTAGCGAAAACTACCCTCGAAAGCAACAGTTTTATGGAGATGTACAGCTAGTAATGGTCGTGATGGTCTCACATTATATCTGAGAATTGCACCTTCTCGTACAAATATTCGGGTGTTCTACATTTAATTATGTCAAATACCAAAGCAGCGAGGTGCTGATGCCTACGTAACGCGATATTAAATGTGGAGGTTTTGTTTAGATATGGTGTTATATGAGTGCGGGGTGGAATGTTGTAACAATACCGACAACAAGCATTCTGCACTCGCTGTATGAGACGCTGAGTTCTATAGTACAGACGCGGGCCGTACACGAGGTCACCGTAATTCAGAACCGACAAGACAAGAGATACACATAGGGTAACCCGCGCGGTCTCAATAAGTAAGTTCCTTATATTATATAATATTTTGAGTCGGTAAAAGTAATTTCTAACCAGTTGTAAAATATGTGCCTCAAATCGCAACTCACTGTCAAAGATAATTCCAAGGTTCCGAGTCTCATTCGCCCTGTCAATAACATGTCCCGAAACAGTGATGACGGGACATGAGCCCAACACACGTGCGATTGTTGCTTGGAGCCAAGAACAATATATTTTGACTTCAAGGGATTTAACACCAAGGCATCTTCAAAGACCATTGTGACACACGCTCCAGGTCATTATTTATCTTAAGCAGTGCATCGGCAACACTATTGCGTGGCACCGAGATGTAAATTTGGACGTCATCGGCATAAAAATGAGTCCTACAGTGAAGAATATGACTAGACAGATCTGCTGCATAAATAACAAACAGCAAAGGACAGAAGAACGTTCCCTGCGGTACGCCACGATTGACAGTTCTAATGTCCGATCTAAGGACCAAACCGTTCTCTTTCTCAAGTTTTACTGTTTGCTGACGGTCTGTTAAATAGCTATTAAACCAGGACAAAGCACTGCGGTCTAATCCGTAATACGATAGCTTTAAAATCAAGAAGGAAGTTTTTAAACTTTCGAAGGCACGAGAGAAGTCAAGTAGCGCTACAATAGTAGCTCTACCAGAATCCTGTTCGGTCACTATATTGTCTGTAACGTCCAAAAGCGCCGTTACTGTGCCCCTGCCTTTGCGGAAACCGGACTGACAATTCGGTAAGATCCCTTTGTCTTCTATGAATTTGCTCAGTTGAACATATACTGCTTTTTCCAGTACCTTAGACAAGAATTGTATAATGCTTATAAGTCTTAGCTCTTTAAGTTCCGAGATTGTCCACTTTAGGTAATGGAGAAACGACTGCAGTTTTCCATAGCGTAGGTACAACACCAGTACATATTGATTTGTTAGTTATAGCTGTTATAATTGGAAGAGTACGCGGCATTGTTAAAAGAACCATCTGTCGTGTTATGCCATCTACACCACAAGCATTGGATGTAATAGTCAGAACATATTTGCTAGTGTCACTCTCATCAACAAGCTTTATCAGCTTATAGCGTTCCAGTCCATGGTGTTCAAAATAAGACAGTTGTGATATAGGTACTGTAGTAGAACCTGGTACATCAAGAAAATGGTTATTTTTCTAGTCATTTGGGTTACTAAACTGGGCAGGAAGTGAAAAGTTCCGTTTACTGTTGGGCATTATTTTTTCTTTTACGTTCTTCCAAAATACCTTTGGATCGTCATGTTTTGAATTGATTAAATGGTTATAATATGCACGCTTTTCGTAGTATATACTATTATGGACCAATTATTTTAAGTCATTATAATATTTTTGTGACTGTCCAGTTTTGTATCTCGGTATCTCCGTAAAGCAGAATTACGAAGATCAATCATGAATTTTATATTATCCGTAATCCAAGGCACTGATGATTTTTTTTTGATATATATATTTTATATATATATATATTTTTATAGTATAATTGTCCAATCATTGCATTTTAAAACAAATTTAAATCTGTTTTCCGGTAATTGATTCAATGAGTGTAAGGAGGAAGGAGGAGGACGATGAGAAGGCAAAAGAAATATGTAAAGACCGAGATACTTGGCGGCACTCTGTCGTCTATAATTACCCCATTAAGGATACAACCTAAGAATGTAGTCGTGTGTATGTATGAATGTATTTACGGGGTTTAACAGGGTAGTTACCTTTGCAATATATTCATACTAAAATTAATTTACTTAGCAATTTTAGGTTTATTGACTTAAATCAAATTACTAAATCTGTAGGTTTATTTCGAGGGTACTAAGAAAACTTCTAATTTCGAAAAGGTACTCCAATTAAAAAATATTTATTATTGTCTACGAAGCATACAACCGGTCATATTATAAGATATTTGAGAAGATTTAAAAACAGCCAACAGTACAATAAAATGTTATTAGGAATCCTACGAACGTCAGTATATTTTATTTCCCATGGGCATTTCAATTTATATTATCTTTATCAATAGTTTGTCCTCCACAAGGACCTTGCCTCGACCGTTACTAACAGAATCACTTAAACCCGATATGTTGACCAGTAATTTATTGTATTGTTCTCTGATAAAACCAAGTATTTGTATGTTAAATTAGGCGTGTTTTTGCGCTTCATAAATAGTGTAACGTACCCATAATTTGAGATCAGCTTTATGCATTCGAGTTAGCATTTTTGAAATCCCAAGGGAAAATATATAAATAAGAGACAAGTAATTAAACATCGTTGTCTGTGTGTGAACCAACTTTCACGCGGATTTTTTTTAACAGCAGCTATTTTCGAATATTTCTTGGGTTCTTGGCTATGTTACAAGATTATTTTTTCGGGGTTGCAAGTCCTTAAATATTTAATTTTAATTATGTATTTTTGTAAAAAGTTATTGTTCATCTGATTTACTTATAGTTTGCAGAAAAACAAAGCAACAGTCTCATAGATTTCTATAAATTAAGTTAAAAAATTGACAATATGTATAAATAATAACATCGTAATGAACCCACAGTGTACGAGTCGACAATTTGACCAATTTTTAAAGATATGCTTCTCTTGGTGCGTTAAGTGTGTAGTGTATAGGTGCGAAAGGGAAGGAAGTATTCGGTTCTCTTCTATCCACACGTGACAGAACCACAGCTGTGGTTGTCCAGAGAAGGGAAATATGTACCATCAAACTGTCTCTTTAGTTGCGCACTGCTGCTGCAGGCAAAGAGTGTGTAGAAGCAGAGTATAACGGTGTTTACAGAACGTATAAGGTGAAAAAGATCAGTATAATTTCTGCAGGTAACGGATGTTACATCATTAGTGCAACACACGAACGTTACGTTAACGTTAACAATGAAAGTTGTGCGGTCGATTAAACACAACGTAAAGTTGGCAACGAAGAGAGTTTATTTTCCTTATGTATATATTATGTTAACAGATGTATTTCCGTATTATTTCCATGAGTTAGGAACAGATAGATATGAAACGTAAGTGATCACATTTTCTCAAGGGGATAGATACAATTTGTCTTAAACTTCCTCCTCTGTGCACGGTATCCAACTAGATTTCAAAACTGTTGGTTATTACATTATTGGAAAGATTGAAAATGTAGCTGGTTTCAAAATATTAACTGACATTCTTTTGGTAAACCACATATAATATCTATCAAAAAATATTATCCGGTTACCACGTTACTGTTCACGTTTACACCAACCGATAATATAATAACGGAGTTTCTTAAATGCCAGCTCCCTAAGGATTTCGTGTGTGCCATCGCAAATATTGACCTTCGTTTTGATGTCATTGCATATTGCCACACAGTTCTAAACATCTTTATCATTTATTGAAGATGTAACCCTGTCGGTTAACGTCGTTATTGTATCTAAATTCCTATTAAAGATCCTCTGATTCACATATATGTGACAATCTCGAATGGTGTCGAATGCGTTAGACACTATACGTGCTATACTGAATATACCGTTTAGATCAAAATAGTCGAGTCCTATACGAGGGATCTTATGATATTGCTATCTTAATAGACTCCTTGAAGAGATAATCCCTTGAATATATGTATGTGTGTACATATTATAGAGTAGTAACATTTGAGTTCGAAATTCGGCCAATTGTATTCGGCCAAATAAAGTAACGAAATTCAATTTGAATTTAAAAAAAAAACATGTGTATGTGTTTACTTTATTTTATCTGACTTAACCACACACATACATTCTGTCAAGAAAGTATCGGGAATGGATGATTTATTTATGGTTCCAAATTCAATTTTTTGTTTTTTTTTTGTTGTTGTTAGATTGGCACAACTGTTTTCCATTTTGGCGCGGAGTTTGAGTTGCATCTGTTATTTAGATTAAATACAGTGCTGTTTTTAGTTATACCATTCTAGTGTATATTGCGAACTTCATAATGGACAAAAACATCGAACAAAGAGTTTGTCTTAAATTTTGCATCGCCAATGGAATTTCGTGTTCGGAGTCACTGAAAATGTTACAGAAGGCTTACGGTGAATCGACTTTATTAAAAACACGTGCTTATGAGTGATACAAAGCGTTCAAAAGCGGTCGAGATTTGATGGAAGATTTGCCTCGCTCTGGTAGGCCATCAACGTTTGCAACTGAAGTTAACATCGCAAAAGTGAAGGAAATAGTGACTGAAAATCCTCATACAAGTTTGAGAAAGATAGCCGCCGAACTTTCTGTGTCTCATGAGTCGGTCCGTACCATTTTAAATAATCACTTGGGTATGAAACATGTTCCCGCTCGGCTAGTCCCAAAAGACCTGAATTTTCTCCAAAAATTCAATCGCATAAGAGTCGCTGAGCACATGCTTGAACGAGTCAATTCCGATCCAACATTCATGAAACGCATTGTTACTGGTGACGAGACGTGGGTTTACGAGTTTGACATGCAAACTAGTCAACAAGCTTCGGAGTGGCGCCTTCCAACTGAACCGAAACCGAAAAAACCACCTCAAAGTCTATCAAAGTCAAACTCATGTTGACTGTTTTCGTTAACTATCGCGGTGTTGTGCACTCGGAATTCTTGCCGGAAGGTCAAACGGTAAATAAATAATATTATTTGGGCGTTATGCGGCGTTTAAGAGAGCAAATTCGACGAAAAAGGCCAGATTCGTGGAAAGAAAATTCTTGGATTTTGCACCAAGTTAATGCGTCTTCGCACAAGGCCATCATTGTGAACGAATTTTTGACCAAAAACTCAACCAATACCCATCGAGCAACCACCTTATTCACCAGATATGGCTCCAGCCGACTTCTTTCTTTTTCCTAAACTCAAATTACCACTTCGTGGCACCCGTTTTCATTCGGTAGAAGACATAAAGGAGAATCCGCGGCGAGCACTGAACTCAATTCCGGAAAAAGCGTTTAAAAAACGTTTTGATGATTGGATTATTCGTTGGCGTAAGTGTATCGTTTCTGAAGGAGCATACTTTGAAGGTGATAAAATAAATTTGGATGAATAACTAACATTTCGTGTATTATTGATCTTTTCCCGGTACTTTCTTGACAGAGTGTACATCATTTTTTAAGCACATTTATAACACAATACGTTTTGAATAATATAAGCTTAATTCCCTTCCTTTTATAATAAATACTAAAAAGATACTACAGTTTGGATGTCCAAGTAATAATATATAAATATAGATACAATCTCTAGAAAATGTTATTTCATTCTACGTACAATGAAATTTGGATAATTACAGACAGACAATTACATCAATTGTGTAATACCAAACAGCATGCGTACATTACGGGTACGGACTGAGAGAACATCCAATAATACTTAGTCTCCGAGACCACATTACTGAAAATTTTGCTTCTTGTATGATCTAACTGATAATTGAACTTTTATTGAAATTATGGACATTATCTTCATCAGTGTAACTGTCATAATGATATAGGTATTTGTGTCATATTTATGAAGTTATTTTTATACTTGACTTTTGGTTAGTAAAGGATAATTGCTTTGCACTTTTCAGTATTCTTACGTCGAAGTCGGTTTTATTTTTTATTATTTTGTAATATGTATTGATGATAATTGGTAGATAATAAGTTATTGATTCATACTTAATAAACTAAAATAAACGACGCCGTTCTGCGTATAAATAATAATTATTTACTCTTTATTTTGAATCAAAATAACTTAAATTAGTTCTTATCCATTTGTAAGATCAATTATTTCTTGGAAATGTATAAGTTTCCCATTGTTCTCGTTCGTGTTGTCCTCAACAGGATTCAGTCTTACTGCTTCTGAAAAATATATCATATTTGTTATTGCAATTACCTGTTATCTGTACAGTTGATGGATGGTTAACGGTTACAGGATTTCTAGAAAAGAAATATGTGAGTTCGTTGTGAAGAGGCAAGTATCAACTGGCGATAAAGTTGACAGTGTTCTGCTTAAAGACTTCTAAGTATATTAACTGAGGCAGACGCGCCCAGCGAACTAAATTCTGTACCATTACATAGAAGCTAATTAACACCAGTACATACAAAACACACGTTACATGGTATTATAAATAGTGTTGTTTAAAATTAAAAAGAGCTTTAATTAATTTCTCTAACGCTCTTGTTGTCTTCATATATATAATTGTCAATATTTAAGTTTGAGGACCGCGAAAAAATGTATTTTTGTTTCAGAATAGGGCATATGTGAGGTACATATGTTCAAAGACAAAGTGAAATCAATTTTAGCTTACGATTTTTATGACAACACTACATCTACAAAAAGGCTACAATCGCTTCGATAATAATCGCAATGTCAACACAGATATTAAACGCATATTATGTCAACATAATACAATAATTCTGTTTCATAGGTTTATTCTACGTTCCTTTTTTGGGCAAGGCTAAACTGATTTTTATTTGTTTATTCAGATTAAATTTTAATGAGTTTGTTTCCCCATTACTTCCGTGTGTCTAGTTCATGGTAATGATAAGGCAACAAGTACTGGCACGTCTAGTTCCTATTGGCTAATCAATCGAGTTAAAATTTTCGAATATGATGTTCTTCGTACTCAAATACATTAATTCAATTCTGGAGAGTATCTCCTTATCAAATATGGCTTGATCGGTACAGTTTATACCAGGACAGGATAAAATATGTTTGTTAATGATATACATTATAAAATAATTATGCTTACAATTTTCGCCGAAACCGGTGTCACTAAACACAGAATACCATTAGCTATGAGTGTCGCTAACAAAAGAGGCTTTCCTCTATACATTTTGCTAAGGATTCCCACAGGAATTTGCATCAACATGTAGCCCCAGAAGAAGGAAGACAACACCACACCGCGTATTTCTTCACTTCATTCATAAATCTAAAATGAAAGCAAATTTAAAGATAAAAGTTCAATTTCATTAGTTATAATTATCGAACTAACTTTGTGAATGTTACAAGAGTACAAATTCGTTTAATAAAATAAATTTAAGTAACTTCATTAGAGGACTTTTGAAAGCAGTTACTGCCGGGTATTTAAAAAAGATTTTCACTAAGATATACCACCAAGAAAGTAAATCGGCGGTCTAGTTACGTAACTTACATTAATCAAAAATTAAAATCAATTTATATAGACTCAGGTGTTAATTTGGAGAAATCATTTACATGTGATGAATTCCTACAATTTTTAGTTGATTTCCGCTCAAACTCAAAAACCACCAATCGACACGTGTTTCGCCTCTCAACGAGGCATCCTCAGGATATACCAGAGATTTGTAATATCTATGGAAAATAGCTGAAGATTTTAGGAATTGATCACATAAAATCAATTTGTCACTTTGGACTCGTTAATGAAAGTCATTCAGATACATTTATACAAGATTGCTGCAATAACTTTTATGACCAATTCGTGTAAATGGAAGCTGTTAAATTGGGCTGCAGATTTCTTTCGTCATAATCCAAAAGGTCCTTGACTTTAATCAAAGAATCGTGTTTAGACTGTATGCGTATTTCTGCCTATGATAAATAATTTAATCATAATAGCTACTTCAACGCTAGTGTTGTTGACTTGAGAGTTGTCAGTCATAGTGAGAATCGCAATTCCCATGCTGCTCCTTATCACAAAAATGACAGTGGCGCAGAACATCATCATCACGATTTGGAGATGTCTAACGCCAACACTGGTGCCTGAAAAAATAATACGAAAGTGTTAAACTTACGAAACCGATTCTTTTGTTCAGAACTTTTTTCTTTTTCATTCTAAAAAAATCGTATTATTGAGTTATTTCTTTTAAATCAATATTAGTTTTTCTATCGCGTCAGAAGAAATATAACTTTAAAAATTTTAAAATGTAGAAATTGAAAAGGACTTTCAACAAAAATTTGTTTGAATAAGACATAGTTTTCGAGATATGAAATAGGTATGTCTTTGCCATGCTTATCACAGTGTCACTGAGAAACGCTATGAAATACAAACTTAGTATGCATCCCTACCCTTCACTGTTCGTTGTCCGATACACAATTGGCTGGTTTTTGCTAGACTAAAATTTTCATTATTTTAATCAATGGATTAAACATAATGTGGTACTTGTTATGTATCAGCAGTTCTTAACCTTTTAGTGGCGTGGGACCTTTTAACCGATTTTTTGTCTCGACACGTGCCCCCAACTGATATAAATTATTATTAGGTAGAACTTTAAGGTTCTGTAAATAAAACACATAGCAAGCTATTCGAGCAAAAAAAACTTACACCATTTGCGAAAATTTTACAATAATAATTCCAGAGTGATTTTTGAGCTAGCATGTTGTTTGCCAATTGCCTAATCCTTGGTTCGGTCCTGTTCAAAACCACACACATGTCGAAACTGGCATCCAAACAGCTTACTTGATTTTTTTATTATTAAACGCTCTGACTGAGACTTCCAGCTCACATAAGTATGTGGTTGAAAATAGAATTAGATATTACAAAGCGATTTTTTGAATTTTAGGGATAACAATGGTTCTCGGCTTCAAAAATCTTCAAATTTAATTTCTGTGTTAAACGGTATCTCTGCAATTACTGTCCTGTTGCATTTCCATCAACTCTTGATGAATTATTGGACATCTCTGAAATATTGACATTGCCGTGTAGTATCGTATGTTTTACCCACTTTATTTTATATTTGAAAGACTTATATAACGTTTGCAGACCACTTCAGGTACTTTCATGGACCACCGGTTATGAACCACTATTATATGGACTCTGTTTTTAAATAAAAATATGTCGTTTATGAATCTAGTAAGTAAGAAGATAAAATAATCTTTTTCATACCTTTTCAGAGTTAGTATCTAATGGACTCAGACATAAAGTTGAAATGAACTTCGTAACTTGCGGGCATAACTTTAGAACAAGTTGTGCAAAATAATATATTTTTGGAGTTACATGTGAAAATAGATAGTGGGATATTACCATTTAATAAGTTCTGTATATATTCCTTGCCCCAGTTTCACATATTCACATACATTCAGCGGCGGCTGATTATTTTCAATTCTCTTCCAGACCACAGTGAAAGCCATCAATTGTCAATAATCAAGTGTCAATATGAGGAAAGGTACTGAGGTATTCAAAAACCATTACTTACTTTTAATTTCCATAATCGGTGCATCCTCACAGTTGCCTTTCTGCTCCGACATCTCCAATTAACAACACTTCACTGCACTTAAATTGATATTACATTGTTTTAAGTTACCTTCGGTAAAGCTACACGGAGTCTACTGTATTATTTATCTTATTAGCATCTGTGTATATAATGTAGTTCGATACGCAATAATATGTAAATTCTATTGAAAGTTATTGTTCGCACCAATTAGCAAATGCACACGAGAATGTCGACGTACTCTTGTTATAACATAATATATCACATTGTTACGCATATAACTTATCTTACTTTAGTATTTATAATAATATATCTATAACATTTACAAATTTGTTTATTACCTATTACTATACTGACATAATACTATTCTGTCAAGAAAGTACCGGGAAAAGATCAATTATACACGAAATATTAGTTATTCATCCAAATTTATTTTATCACCTTCAAGGTATGCTCCTCCAGAAACGATACACTTACGCCAACGAATAATCCAATCATCAAAACATTTTTTTACGCTTTATTCGGAATTGAGTTCAGTGCTCGCCGCGAATTCTCCTTTATGTCTTCTACCGAATAAAAACGGGTGCCACGAAGTGGTAATTTGAGTTTAGAAAAAAGAAAGAAGTCGGTTGGAGCCATATCTGGTAAATAAGGTGGTTTCTCGATGGTATTTGTTGAGTTTTTGGTCAAAAATTCGTTCACAATGATGGCCTTGTGCGAAGGTGCATTATCGTGGAGCAAAATCCAAGAATTTTCTTTCCACAAATCTGGCCTTTTTTGTCGAATTTGCTCTCTTAAACGCCGCATGACGCCCAAATAATATATTTATTTACCGTTTGACCTTCCGGCAAGAATTCCGAGTGCACAACACCGCGATAGTTAAAGAAAACAGTCAATATGACTTTGACTTTTGATCGACTTTGGCGTGGTTTTTTCGGTTTCGGTTCAGTTGGAAGGCGCCACTCCGAAGCTTGTTGACTAGTTTGCATGTCAAACTCGTAAACCCACGTCTCGTCACCAGTAACAATGCGTTTCATGAATGTTGGATCGGAATTGACTCGTTCTAGCATGTCCTCAGCGACTCTTATGCGATTGAGTTCTTTTCAGAAAATTCAGGTCTTTTGAGATTAGCCGAGCGGCAAGATGTTTCATACCCAAGTGATTATTTAAAATGGTACGGATCGACTCATTAGACACAGAAAGTTCGGCGGCTATCTCTCTCAAACTTGAATGAGCATTTTCAGTCACTATTTCCTTCACTTTTGCGATGTTAACTTCAGTTGCAGACGTTGATGGCCTATCAGAGCGAGGCAAATCTTCCATCACATCTCGACCGCTTTTCAACGCTTTGTACCACTCATAAGCACGTGTTTTTGATAAAGTCGATTCACCGTAAGGCTTCTGTAACATTTTCAGTGACTCCGAACACGAAATTCCATTGGTGATGCAAAATTTAAGACAAACTCTTTGTTCGATGTTTTTGTCCATTATGAAATTCGCAATATACACTAGAATGATATAACTAAAAACAGCACTGTATTTTATCTAAATAACAGATGCAACTCAAACTCCGCGCCAAAATGGAAAACAGTTGTGCCAATCTAACAACAACAAAAAAAAAACAAAAAATTGAATTTGGAACCAAAAACAAATCATCCATTCCCGATACGTTCTTGACTGAATGTATAAAATAATTTAAATTAATTTTTGTCCATTTCTAAGATCAGTTATTTTCCGGAAATGTGTAAGTTTTCCCATTGTTCCCGTTCTTATTATCCGCATCTGGATTTAGTCGGGCCGCTACTGAAAAATAATTTTTAAATGTTATTACAAGGCGTTTAATCTGTATTGTCGCCGGTTATAGGCTTTGTAAGAAAGCAATATGTGTTGGTTGTGCGGAGAAGTGTAGTAACTGGCGATACGTTTATTAGCACTGTGAATGTATCTAAATCTGCCAAGTTGGCAATGATCTTACAATGTGTTAGTCGAACTCAGATTTATGTTATTTCGTGATATATGTTTCACGTATTGTTCATGAAAAAAACAGAATGTATGTTACAATATTTATTTACGAGTCTATGTCGTGTTTATACTTTAAGATTAAATATCTCTTTTACCCCGACGTTACGACCGGATTGCACCGATCTATAAATCAAGAAATACCGTAAGTTGAACCGGAAAGATGGATACCGCTTATCGACATCATGTTATCCTGTCATCAGTGAGTGTGTCCGGAGCCAGAAAACTGGACGTTGCTAGTGTGTAGATGTCGTTAGTGTAGTGTGTCGATGTACCGACAGTGACAATAATACAAATTGAAAAATGTGTTGAATGAGTGTGGGTAGTTGTCACACTACGAAAACGACATTCATCCTCATTAGTCTGCTCGTGACCACGATTGGTGCAATTCGGTCGAAACATCGGGATAAAAGAAGTATTTAGCCTTAAAGTATATACGCGACATAAACCCGTAAATAAATATTGTAAGATGTGTACAAGTAGTTAAAGTTTAGAAACATTATAAGCAGAATGTAGATAAAAATGCATGAATTATGAATATGTGCTCAAATAAAATGCAGTATTTCGTAATCCGTTGAAATTTAAAATGCAAGCAACGAGAAAACATACCCAATTCTATTTCATATTTGCCTGGATCATTCCACTCTTGAATGTCGCTACTACTGTATCGTACGAAGACCGCATCGCTGATTAAAAGGAGACACGCTGCGAAACAGTAAATTATTTTCCATCTGCTCGTATCTTCCTGAAATAAAAATAACACAATTTTGAAATGTTCAAAGTAGCAACGACATGGATTATTTTAACTTTCACTATCGAAGATCTCAATTTAAGAATAGTCATTATAAGCCACATCCATGTTTCATCCGTACAAAATCTACTTCTTAAATCATAATGATGTTAAAGATTAATAAGTTAAGGAAGACTACGCAGTGATAAACAATATTTTAAATTAAATTTGAACTTAAAATAAACCTGCATCAAGTGAACGTGCGCGCGCTAGCTTACGAAAAATAGGGAAAAAAAAATTTCGATTATATTAAAAACTATAATTAATTTTAAAAAATTCTGTCATTTTGAAGAGTGTATTCAGATTAATCTGCATGGAAAATTTAGAGGCTTCGATTCTGTTAGTCCGAAAAATGTTAATAATCTCTGTTTTTTTTCTGCTAGAGGTTTATTTGATTTTTTACCGCCGTTAAAATTTCCAATGCGTCGCATTAATACCTCAGGCAATTAAACCACTTCTGCCAACCAATCCATTACCCCTATGGCTTCCCCTATCAGTTACCCCTATGGGTCTCACGCAATTAACTGGTGGAGCACATGGTAAAATTCAGAACACAGGACAATTTTCAGAATTTCTTGTACCAACAATTTCGGAATCAGTTACTTGGGAGTCTTATTGTCTAACTTCCAATGATTGAAAGTAATAATCATTAATTTCACTCTTGCTGATTTTCATCTATGAGTTTAAAATATCAAATTGATACTCCCTTTTAGTTAATCCATCCAGATTCAATCCGAGATTCTCAGGTTGAAAGGTTGAACACAAACTCCACTCCAGTGGGACTATACTAACGTAACCTTACATCACACTTTGATTGAATTTAAATCGATTGCCAATTTGTAAGTTAAAAAAGATCACGTCTCTTAAATTTGTAGCCCAATACAAAAGTTATCGACAATACAGATTGATGGCGGTAATATTACAAATCGAAATGATTTTTAATAATATCCTGGAAGGATATACAAAGGCACTTAAAAACTATAAGTATATTTGGCTGCATTAATTTTTGGCCAAATTATTGATTAAATTGAAAGATTAGATTTTTCGAAAACTATCGAATTTTCAGTTAAAGAAATTTTGAATTCTACTGTTAGAGCTGTCTTGATAACACACAATTCGACTAATTTTAAAAATTTGCTGCTCTTATAAATAACTTACTGGATGGTCACCAAGTATAAATCCAGCGCTGAGTGGCGCCAATATGCCAACTAAATTGGCAATACAATTGGTGATAGCGAACATAACGCCGGCAAAATTTGGTGAGAGGTCTATGTGGTTCAACTGTAAAGAAATACAACAAAAAAAGACGTTTACTTTGTGACATGTCAAGTAATAACCCGTGGCTTAAAATAAGAACAACTGACTGACTTGATACATCATCATCATCATCATTGTCAGCCCGTGTTTGTCCACTGCTGGACATAAGCCTTTCCAATATTGTGCCACCATATCCATCTGCTATATTACTGTATTTTTCCAAGAAAACTTTAGTTGAGAATGAGTACATTGAAATAGTAGAGAACTCTTTACCCAGGAATCTATACCTTTTAACGTGCGACCGTTTGCTTGATGGCGCATTAGAGTGCGACCGTTTGCTTGATCTTCCACTAACTGAAAATGGACCTAATAGTTCATTCCAACTTTTCATTGTGAAAATGTATCTAAGTGATGTTCATTAATATCTAAAATGTCAAACAGATGTTCATTTTCAGACAACAAAAGTTGTGCATTAAGGTCTTGTGATTAACAAGCATTTTGTAGAGCACCATCTAGCAAGATAGATTGACGATCTGAGAACATGTATTTGTTTATTTCTTACCATGAACCCACAGGTGGAGCATCCTAATATTCCTCCCGAAAAGGTGACTATAGCAATAGCAAGTCCGCTCTGCTCTTTTGTGAGGAACGATAGCGTGATCATACTCAAGGCCGCTCCTACACATGCTGCGGGTAAATGAAAATATTACATAGGTATTCAAAACGACATACGCGTTTGGATTTCATACTTCAAGAGTAAAAAGGGAACCGTTACGTTCTGTCTGTCCACATGAGACAGACGTTTTTCTCAGTACGAAAATTATAACGAATTTTTATCCACAATAGTTGCATTATTAGTTTTCTTTATTCAAAATGTTACCAATTGTGTTGAATAGTTTCCTGCAGGCTCCCAAGGTGAGCATTTTTTTATTATACAGTAAATCGCTGATGACTCCGCACGCCGCTGCTACTACCCATTGTGCCAAGAAAGGTAGGGCTGACAGTGATGAGCTCTAAACAAAAAAATGGACCATTTTCTACTGACTCTCAAGATAATGTATATCTCAGTGTAATGACGTGACAATGGCAGTATACCGTAATGGTTAGTACTGTTAAACAACCAACAGTGTCCCGCTTTCACTTTAGTTCTTAGTTCTTAAAATAAGTTAGGTATAAAAATATTTTTCAAGCACCGTTACCTTGGCCAAATCGATGTTAAGAGCTTGCTTCATGTAAGTTGGTATTTCGACGAGAAATATAAGAAAACTCCAGTTAATCCCGATATGTGCACATGCAAGAGCGAGCAGTGGTACTGATGTCACGAGTTTTTTCCATGGGGTAGGTGGGGTGGTCTGTAAAATTTACAATGTTTTACATCGGCTCGTAGGTAAAAAAAAATAAACGGAATCGCCTTCTAGACCGAGGACTAGCGTAACTTCTATGGTTTGAAAATGAATATCTCATGTGATAAATTCCCAAAATCTTTACCAGCACCGATTCGGCGCTGGTTAACTGACCGAACCCTATCTCTGGTATATCCTGAGGATGCTCCGTTGAGGGGCGAAACACGTGTCGATTGGTGGTTTTTGGAGTTTGAGCGGAAAATAGCTAAAGATTTTGAAGATTTGGAATTTATCACATGAAATGGATTTCCGCAAAGTAACACCCGAGTCTATACAATGAATATCTCATTGATGCATGTTTACTGATACGAGTATACATCTGTTTGGTACATTTTTACAGTAAGAGTAATAGAACGAATGAACTACTATGACAATTTTCAATAAATGGAAGCTACACAATGAGGCTCTTGGCACCTAATAGCGTAACATCAATTACCTGAAAATAAATGTTACTACTCTTTATGCTATCAGCAAGAACTAATAGAAATATGTAAATCAAAATTAACTACAAAATCTAGAACTCTGTCTACAAAGACGTCATCAAGTAATCAATAGCCTCCAAGGACCAGCAATATTTCAGAAGTTTTTTAAATTGTTGTATTTTATTTTTAAATTAACCCTGTATAATATATTACAACTAATTATTCTTTGAGCATATTCATACGTCACGAACAAAAAAATCTCATATTTATATCCGAAGCGTAGTAATAAAAACATCAAAGTAAGAATTTGGGTCGCGGAACATTTTTCTATCCAATGTGTTAGATTAGTAAGCAGCTGATGTCAAGTAGTAAGTCAAGAACATCTTACCTGACTCGTAGAATCCAGAGATTTTTCTATATAATCTCTTTCCTTAACGCCCATAAATCGGTGTTCTCTTGGAGTACTGCCAGTTAAAATCCACCAGAAAATTGCGGTGAACAAAGAAAGCCCTCCCATTGAGTAAAATATCAGCTTCCAGCCCAAAGACGTCTGGGACAGTATTCCACAAAGAGGCATTGTGAGAACCGTGCCGATTTGTATACCTAAGTTGAAAATAAAATTGGAGAACGGTGAAATTCTAAGTCATAGTCAAATTAATTTATTTAAATAAACCCAGTTACAAGATATTTTTGAACGTCGAATCTACTTGTTCGGTTCGAAAAGAAAACCTGAACACTGAGAAGAACCGTCAAGAAACTCAGTCAGGTATCATTTTTTCAACATCATTTTACGATAGGTTTATTAAAATACAAAATTCAGAAAGTCAGTAAATGCGCAGAGAATTCCGGACCATTACGGATCATTTCCGGACTATTGTTTTGTCTTCAACGAAATCGTTTTGGTATATATTGCTGTCTACATTTTGTTCCCCATATGTTTTTGCTTTCCATGGAACTATATTTATCAGTAAACATACCGAAAATAAAAAAGAAACAACATTCTTTCTTTATGGCATGGCATTATTAATAAGTAGAATCACTAGTAAATTAGTTATTTCTTATCGTAAAATTCCTCCAGTAAAGTTATAGCTTTACTGTAGTTATAAAAGACTTCTTGAAATAGCGCGAGAAATTCAGCTACATGTGTTTATTTAGAGCTACTCCATTCTTTTCACTTATACAGAACTTTATAACAAAATTACTATGACTTTTGTGCTTTAAAACTCCCAAAAATGTAAAAAATAGAAAATCGAAATAAAATGTCAACCTCACTTCTCTCGTTCCCGCTAAAAAGTCCTTTATTTCAATTCATTAGGGAACTAATTGATCGGAATTGAGGGGAAGTCAACGTTAAGTTTGCTGTGAAAGACGAATGTATAAAAATAACCTTAAGTAGAGGACGGTCTCCATACATTTTTGCCATCCAGTAAAATGTTTCCATGATGATAATAAAAAAACAGACACTGTTGTAACGTACACCATTGAGAGAGAATTCTTTAAAGTTATATCTGAATACGGTGATGTATGAGAATACAGGAAAAATTTTAATTTTATTTTGGTTTAAAACAGATGAGTGATGAAAATAACTCTACTTAGAGGTAAAGGAAATGAAAGCAATCAATCGATAAAAAAATTCACTGTAGAATGATTTACTTTAAGAACAGATGACAGAGATACAGAAGAACTTATTGAAAGAACCAATAGAATGAGCAGTACTATACCTGCATACGCAATACTACTAAGTGTTGATCGTTCTTGTGGCGGCGCCCATTTTCCTAGCAATGTATGACTTGCAGGCATAAAACAGGCTTGAGTCAGGCCCACAGCTGCTCTTACTGCACACACTGCTACCCAACCACCCTATAAATTTAAATATTTCATAAGATATATGAATACTTTTACCAATGAAATATCAGTAAGTTTCTTAATGTTTCAACAGTTTGAATTAAAACAATTGAATGTTAAATTCTGGAAAGTATCTCCTTAAAAAACATGGCTTGGGTGATACAGTGCATGCCAGGATAATATACATATAATAATGTGTATCATAATAATTATACTTACAATTTTCGCTAAGACCGGTATCGCTAAACACAGAGTACCATTAGCTATGAGCATTGTTAACAAAAGTGGCTTTCCTCCATACATTTTGCTAAGGATGCCCAAAGGAATTTGCATCAACGTATAACCCCAGAAGAAGGAAGACAAGACGACGCCACGGATTTCTTCGCTCCAATCGTAAATCTGAAATAAAAGCTAATATAAAGAGAAATGATTCATTTGTTATTATCTGACAAACTTTATGAATGGCACGAGAATTCAAATTCAAATTAAAAATGTTAAATTCGAGGTAATTTTATTACAGAACTTTTAAAAGTCTGTATTTCCAGGCACGTACAAAAAAAATTCTAGAGTTTTCACGTTACGCAATCTCCGATATCGAAAAATAGAAATCAATTACACTCTGCATTCAGCTTTATTTGTATAAAATCTTTTCTTCGAATTGTAATCTGGTATCTTTTTTACACAAAGGGAGCTTAATCAAAGTTTTAATCAAAAGGTTTTGTCTAGGCCATATTTTTTCTGTCTTTGACAAATTTTTGTCGGTCCTCAGTGTCCAGGTTTTCATTTCGAACCGAACTAAAGTGGATTTGATATTCAAAAACACCTCGTAATTGGGTTTACTTGAATAATTTGATTTGACTTCAACTTTGACTTTGAAATCCTGTAATCGTAATATCCAATAAAAAAGTTTACTGACTTCAACATTAGTGTTGTTGACTTGAGAGACATCAGTCATAGCGAGAATCGCAACTCCCATGCTGCTCCTTATAGTGTACACGACGGTGGCGCAGAACATCATCATCAAGGTTTGGAGGTGTCTAATGCCCACACCAGAGCCTGAAAAAATAATATGAATGTCCAAAATATACGAAAGTAGATATAACTTTTCCAGGAACTTTTTCGCGAGTTATTCTAAGACAAATTTTAGATTTTTGTTCAAACACTACAATTGCCGTAATCAAAATCGTTTTCTTTCTTATGAATATTATCTTCAATATTTTATACAACGAATTAGATGTAAAAAAAATTAAAAGTATTTTGAATATCGGTATGCCTTTTCTTTCTGAATTCAATTGAGCAGACTATGGTATGAATTTGTAGCAATCGTACTTCATAACTTGCGAGTCGAACTACAAGATTATAACTACGCCACAATAAATATTTGGGCTTAGGAATGGCAATGCGAAGCTAGATTGCGACATGTCAATAGCCCATTAATAAGTTCTATATAATCCCTCATACTATTGTACTATGAGAACGGTCAATTTGGAGTTACTGTTATGAAAGGTAATGCCTGTAGTATGCAAAAATTATCACTTACTTTTAGTTTCCATAATCTGTGCATCTTCCCAATTATTTTTCACCTCCGACATCTCTAGTTAATATCACTTCA
Source organism: Zeuzera pyrina (assembly GCA_907165235.1). NCBI lineage: Eukaryota > Metazoa > Arthropoda > Insecta > Lepidoptera > Cossidae > Zeuzera > Zeuzera pyrina. The sequence continues at coordinate 24,198,811 of OU015627.1, forward strand.
CTGGACTCGAATTCATGTGACATTATTTTATGTTACCGTCGCTAACGTTCCACAGCGCCTCCTGTTTTATCTATTTGTATCTGTTGATACGCGGTAACGTTCATGTAAAGGGTATTAGAATTATTTACTTAGAATTTTTGAAATGACATAAACTACTGTAAGATTATTCAGTTACAGCTAGTTTCGTTATTATTAACATAATTATACGTACACATATAGCTGTAGAAAGAGAACGGAGAAGTGCAGATTGACGCTCCTCTGTGTCGGTATGTCAAGTTGGGAGGATTATTCGTCGCTGACACCACGGATGTGTGCGAAGGCGTACCCGCAGCCCCGACACTATGGCGTCTCAAAGAATACCGTCACGATTCTCTCATAACTCGATTCCCGAAGAGTACATATACCCTCGCCAGTTCCCTCTAATAGGACAGGAATATATAAAACATTTCCTGACATTAGCGTTTGACGGCTTTAATGGCGCAGTGGTTTAGGTGTTGCATCCAAACACAGAAGGTTCTGGGCTTGAAATAGGAAACGAACTTTTGTATATTCTCTCAGGTCTGGGTGTAAGGGTAGACGCCCATAGGAGTTGTCGTCTGTCGCACAGAGAATGCTCTTGTTTGAGACCAAATTATTGGTGTGTATTGTCTTGTGCATTTATAATTAATATTATTAAAAAAAATAAAAAAGGGAAGATTATTTATAGCGATATTCATATCGTTAAAATGTATCTAATTCTTCGATGAGTTGAATTTTCAGCCATCGAAGTTACGGTAACGGATTAGCTGTTCCATATTTCTGGAGTCTAATTACGTTACTTCCATTGCTTGAAAATGAAAATCTATTTAAAATTTCAGACTTATCGAGCTAATACTTATAATTAAACATTTTGAATACGATTAAGAAAAAACGAATCGACGTTCATTGACAGAAACTGAGTTTAACTTCAATAGTGGGAACAGTGTGGGGACGAGTCAGAGAGAGATAGCGTTAATTATTTTATATCTCTCTGCTGTCCCTAAATTCCGAAAGAAAATTACTGAGAAAGTATAGTTACGTATTCGTTTCATACATAAATATCGTATCTAAACCAATATTACGAAGAGAAAAAGTTTGATAGCTTGTTTGCAATGGATAAACATATAAACTACTCAACCTATTTGAAAAACTCTTTAGAAGAAAGAATTTATTTCTATATTAAAGCTACATAATCAGCGAGTAACGTGGGCTGTATTTTACTTCCAAAAAAAATATCTACCCGTACGATGTCGGGGCACGTCGCTAATTTATCATAAAGCACTAGTATCTATCTCATCAATATAAAATATGAAATTGACTTTTAACGATGTATCGATATTTTTTCCTACCTTAGTGGTTGTCCAGGAGACAAAACACTTTCAGCAGTCCAAGGCTCCAGCAAAAAGACTATACCTGTCATTTAAGCCTTTTTCAATTTTATAATAATTCCTGTTATAAAAAAATGTTGCTCAGCAAGGATCTATGTACATGTAAATAATTATCTACCCATTTCAGTTATTAAGACTACAAATAAATAAGAAAATTATTTTACCTGACTAATACAAAAAAAAGTTGATCAAACCACATTACATAATGTACATATTACGTAATAAAATATTATTTAATCTTATAACATGTCTGTACACACGTAACGCTCTAAATATTATCAAGATTTATGACACCTATGCTAATATTGATTAGGGTTCGGTACCATAAAGTTCCAAAAAAATGGAAGCCTTATAAAGTTATGCGTCCGTGGATTTATTCCGATAATTATTGTCGACTTCATTAAAAATATGGCATTGCAATACATCCTGTCAACCCAAAAATTACGTTACAATAATTAAAATTGTATAATATTCATGAAATGACTAGTGAAAAAGGAAACGGCTAATTGATTAAACTTAACCACAATGCACACATAACAGTAGCATGTCTTCATAGAAAGTCAGAGTATGCGGTTTGTCTGTGTGCGCGATAATGCGCACGCGCCGCGACACGCGCACAACGGCAATATTGTGGGCGAATATGTGTAATTATTGTAGTGACAGTCGGGTGTATGCGACGCAAACATGTGACAGCTTCCGTTTGTCTTTATTTCGTTCTTCACATCGTCGTAATTAATAATGTTAATTATTCGTATCAAGTGTTATTATTCTTCAACATACCTACAAGAATTAAGTGAATTTAATGAGTCTAAAAATAAAATGTATGATTATTTAAATGAGAAAACAGTAGACGAATTTTTGACATAATTTATTGATTGCGCATGATTTTTTTTATTTTTATCTGAATTTAATTTTCTGTCTGTTCGCGTATGGCAGATTACAAAGACTGTTTTATATTGTTTACTATATACATGTATACTTATCCGTGTCCATCGTTTTTCATTATTATATACTAAATGTATAACTAAACGAGATGTTCGTTGCATCTCACACGCGACAACCTTATGTATTCGTCCGAGAGTTGGCTAATCCGCTACGCATGAGGCGGAAGTCGGCCTTCTTTTCTACATATTCTTTGACTTGACCACTCCTTCCCATTTACCTTCGAAACTGCTGGTCCTAGTATTTCAAAAATTTCAAGGACTTTGATAAAAGCTTACCTTAAGAATTTGATAAATGCTTAGCTCAGCCTGTAGGATAAATACAACAAATGTTCTAGGTATTACAGATTTCCAGAAATTAAGTTTAGAAATTCGCCATCTTATTAATACCGTACGGAACTCTCTGGCCCAAGTCAAACTCGAATTAATTTTTTTTTTATAATACAACTATGGTCATTACATACTCGAATTGCAAATTTATAATTGCCCTAAATTAATCTCTAATACTTCACATTGGAACAACGCACAGTTTGAATAGATTATTTATAGGATCTAACATATCTTCACGCTGTATCCATAATAACTAAGTAGTCAGAGAGGACGGAGCGCCGCACACCACGGTCCTTACCTCGGACCGTGTATCACAATGGACGGATCATTTGCTCTAAGAAGGTGACCTTACGGTCTCCTTCTTTTGTTGACAGAGTTTCTAGACTTTTTACTAATGCGCTTGACTAGAAAAGGTGACAGTACAACTACACACAGCTGAACATGACATATTTTTATTTTTGTCAATACTAGTAGTCAAAATACTTATGGCTTACGAATATTTTGCAATTAATTCACGACCGGCTCATAAGCTGGCACGAATTACATTGAAAGTGCGATGTCGCCATTCGTATTATAGCTAACTGTTTTACTCGTGGTTACGCTCAATGAGATAAAAAGAGACAGTAAAATTCGTTTGACACACGGTTGTTACAGCGGAAACTTATATAACTCCGTCCATTACATTTCTTGATTTGAGGTCCTTACATACTTCATTCGCACTCTTAAATCTCATCATTCGCCTCATACACTTTCCTCTAAGTGTACGAGTGCTTTAACATTTCAACGTCGACGTCTCAATATGTGCCTTGCACTTGTTAGAATGAGATTCAAATTACTATGACGCAGATGGAATTGAAGTGATATTCGTACTTTGAATACGGACTTTGCTCTCGGTTTCATAAAATCAAACTAATATACAGACTAGGTAATTATCGTTATTTGTTTTCTTGTGTAGGTAAGGGTCAACGTTTATTTACCTCAACGCTGCGCAAAGATTTATTACCGTCGCACGGCATCTAGTTGTCGTTAAAGGGTGGCCGACTAGGCGACACGACGGTGAGTTGACGACTAGTGTTTAACGAGTGATCGCCTGATCAAAGATTTGTTTAATTTTTACTTAACTTCACGTGGACGAATCAAGAGTGGCGTGCAAGCAGCTCGCGGTCTATCGATCCGTAATTTTTGCTTCACGTATTAATATACATAGTCTTGTCATAAATATTGTTATAAAGAAAACATCGTTTCTTTTCTATTTCATAAAACGCTTACTACCGCAGTGTGCATTACTTTATACGTTTTAAAATAATAGCACTATCGAAATATGAAGCTCATTCAAACTCATCTGATTAGCCTTAACACAATCCTTTAATTTTTGTGGCCGTTATTGATTGTAACACGCACTTTGTCCATGGGAAAATTCGCCACTGCCAATCTCATGGAATGTTTTAGGGACTCTAAATTATCATGGCATTTAGAGCATGTCATACTCTCTAAAAGACTAGATTAAGGCCAGTCTTCAGCTCTGATGAAGTTAGAAACGTTCCTTTCCAGCCACTCTTGTGTGGATCGAACTTTATGACCCAGTGCTGAATCTTGTTAAAAGAATCATTCTTCGTTATGGAACATGGTGTTGTTAAGAGGCTTAATAACCTTTTCGAAAATCGTAACTTGGTACACCTGGGCCGATGTTTTGATACCTTTTTCAAAAAATATTGACACCTCACCAAATCATCACTGAAGCCGGATAATGCCCACGTTGTACCCAACTGACTAATTGAGAAGCTTCTCCAGAGCCTTGAGCACAAACTCGGTCAATTTGTTTATCAATGTTGCTTGATAATAATAACTTTCTCGCCAGTAATTTTTTTTTCTGGGACCTCTCTTTGCCTACTGCCTGTTTAAGAAGTTGTTTTGATTTTACCATCCTACTCATTTTTAAATTGTCGGTTAAGTAATGGCAAGTGCCTCTCTTATAACCTGCAAGTTCTAAGTCATGTTTTAAAATACGCGACATGGTTCTGGATGCTATATTCATTTCCCTATATAAAATATTTTGATTTGTTCAGATTCTTTCCTTCACTGTTTTGATCATCATTTTAGTATGAACACTACGTGGATGGTCAGATCTTTATCTGTTACAAACAGAGGACGTTTAAAGACGAACTATCAATAGTCCGGTACACAAACACTCAACTAACACCAAGCGAACGGAGAGTTTTAAAAATTGCATTTGGCTCCACATCTACTTTGCGTAGTACTGTCACAGCAATTCGGTTCTCTTAATCAGCTCAATCCATTTTAATATCACAAGAATATTATTTTAATAAAGATTGCCGCGAAAATGAGTAAACACTATGAATATGAGAATGACAAATTCGAGTGTAACGTTATTTTTTTTAATGTAACAGTATTTATGGCCAGACTATGTACATTATGTAAAAATTTTGGCTTTCTACAATTCTTCCCTATATAAACTTACACTATGCCAAATCTTACACTCCTCCTTGCGCACCATGTTCTAAAAAAGTATCCGAAGTTTTTGCTTCGCGTATTAATATAATGATGATGATATTATATTCCAAATATTGATTGTAGAATGATGTTGAAAAAGTTATACTTGACTGAGTTTTTTGTCGGTTCTTCTCAGTAACCAGATTTTCTTTTCGAAGCAAACGAAAGTACAGTTGATATTCAATAACTCTCTATCTCAAAAACTACTGAACCTATTTTGATGAAATTTGCAGTTTTCCTTAACTTGGACTATACTATATCTAACTAAAAATTTTTGCAATCCGACAAATACAGTTTTTGAGGTACGCGAGGACAAACATACATACAAATGTACATTCATACATACACTAAATTTGGCACACATGTTTAGAAGCTGGTATAGTCTAACATATATAAAAACTGTTCGTATAATATAGACATATGCCATCGCTGACTTTTTTGTAGTCCTAATAAAGAGGAGCAATTCCATCGTACATTGTTTTGGAATAAGACAACATTTTCGATGAAAGCTCTCAGTCGGCTCGATTTTTTCCGACATCTTGAACTCATATCGTCATATTTCAACAAATTAACTCAAAACAATATTAAATTATATTTCTCTTGAATCACTCTATCTATTAATGAAAATCGCATTCAAATTCGTCGCATAGTTTAAAAGATATAAGCGTACATACAGAGGGACAGACGGCAGGAAGCGACTTTTTTTATACTATGTATTGTTAAATATGAAATTTAACGGGAACACTGATCACTATGAACATGTTATCAATTCTTCATCACAACTATTACTCGTATGTACTTGACTATACGACGGCTTCTCAACAACTGAACTCTTAAAAGACCAAGATCTGGCTTTTAAGCAGCCCCACTATACGCAGGAATTCCATTCTACCCTCATTCTTGTTACTAAAATGTTGCAAAATAGCACACGTGGGTACTTTATGTGATTAAAATTAATGTGGAATTAAGAGTATAGATAGAAGAAAGAGAGCGGATTTTTAACAGACTTAAAAAAAAGAAGGAGGTTTAATGTTTGACTGCAGGTAGTATGTTTTTTTATGTACGTTCAGAGATAACTTAGTCAATTGTGAACCGATTTCAAAAAATATTTTTTCGTTTGAAAGAGTATACTTTCCAAGTAGTCCTATTTAAATTTCACCGGTATTGGAGCTTGGACCTCGAAGATACATCAAATATCACCAAATAACGCTGCTTGTATGCTTCATTTGTATTGATGATGCTTTTGTATCTCATTGCGCTCCAGAATTAGAAAGAAGTTAATTGTAGACCTGGCCTGGATATTTATTTAGAAAGATCTAAGTCACTCAAAAAATACGCTGAAAAGTACAAAATAACTATTCTTTACTAAACAAAACTCGAATACAAAAAATAGAACACTGAAAAGTATGAAATAACTATCCTTTACGGATCGAAACTTAAGTACAAAAATAACTTTACAAAAATACGATACAAACACCCATATAATTAAATTTGACAGTTACTGAAGTCAGTGCCAAGCCTACTAAACTAATAGACTTTCTGTTTTCGAACATTGATTTGGCACCGACTTCAATAACTGTCAAATTTAATTATATGGCTATTTGTATCGTATTTTTATAAAGTTATTTTCGTACTTAAGTTTCGATCCGTAAGGGATAGTTATTTTATATTTTTCAGTGTTCTTTTTTGAAGTCGGTTTAATTTGTTTTTAAAAAATTTTTTATTTCTCCCTTTTGAGTGACCTTGGCCTAAATAAATATCTAGAGCAGGTCTACAATTAGTTTATTTTCTAATTCTAGAGCGCAATGTGTTAACTTCCATTCTATTGAGGAGCACAAACCGTGAGCTTTCACAATAAAGGATGCGAACAGATCGAACATGGGATATTATTGCCCATTATGGCCATTATCAATATCATCAATATAATATCATATCAATATCAATCCGTTATAAAAGAACAGTGTAAAGGTTGCATCATAATTACACCCTAGCAGTATTCTTACAATCCGAAGACGACAGCCACCAGCCGTATTCTCTGTCCGCCACAAGACTGACTCTACTGACTGAATTTATTATATCACAGCCAATTTATATCTTCTCCCTACTTTACCATTATACCATACTACCATTATACCATGTGAGGACAACGATAGTTAACAAATGACATGCAAGAGAATCGTCAATATAAATAACCAGGTCGCGTTTATTTAGTGTATCTTCGAAACCAAAGCTTCAATACCAGTGAAATTTCAATGGGACCGATTTGGAAGTGTATCCTTTCGAATAAAAAAAGAACTTTCCAAATCAGTTCATAAATGACGGAGTTATGAGGTAACCAACATAAAAAAAAAACATACAACCGAATTGAGATCCTCCTCCTTTTTTGGAAGTCGGTTGAAAATAACTTTATATGTACGATACACATGCCTATACATTAAATTTGACAGTTATTGAAGTCGGTGCCAAATCAATGTGCAACAACAAAAAGTGTATTAGTTTGGTAGTCCTAATTTTTATACCCTAATTGTCTTGAAGTAGTTATGATATATATAAAGTTATCTTTATTGTACTCGAGTTTTAATTAGTAGAGGATAGTTATTTTACACTTCAGTGATTTTTTGAAGTCGGTTTAATTTTTTTCTTAAATTTTTTTATATGTGGAGGGAGGGTAATTGATATAACTTTTAGATATCTACCCCCTAAAATCTCAAACAAAATCATTCGGCTGAATAGTGCTACTTTAGATCTCTGGAATTTCTCAAAAGTGCTTCTTTGAGAGGCAAAACACGACTATCAAGAATAATTATTAGGATGGATTTTTTTTCAAACTGAAGTTTTAAATTCAGCTAAAACTTATAATAATTCATCACATGAAATATAATCCTGTAAAGTAACATTTAAATCTATACGAAACTAGCGATCCGGCCCGGCACCGCACGGGTAGACATCCTTTAAAATAAAATACGGCCCATGTTACAGGCGAAAGAATTTTTGAAATCAATTGAATAAATTTTGAGTTTATCCATTAGAAAGAAACAATTAAATTTTTTCTCCTGTAATATTAGCATAGAAGTATCGATTTAGATAAATATTATATTCATGAAAGATAATATGTACTTATATCAAATTTATTATTTACACCTTGAGCCTAATTATATAATGAAGCTGATTTCTCTTGACTAGAAATCGATATCTCATTACATTAAATCCCGCGTTATTATTGTTAAAAATGTGTATGAATAATTTTCATTACTGAGTCTGAAATATCAAATCGATATGATCCATTTCCAGCCAATGGAAGTTACACAATTATACACTTTAATTACTAGGAAATACGATTGTGATTACGTATCATAATAATTAACAAATATCTTACATCAAAACTGAATATTAATGGTGTCCCGTTCGAACATTGGGAAAAAAGTCACTTGTGGAATTATTTAAATTTCTGTCTATTTTTTAAGACCTTCTAAGCTAATTTTTTTGTAAATAAAATACAGTTTATGTTATTTGCCGACAATGTAGCTTTCTATAGGTAATAAAACTTTTAAAATGGGTAATGGAGTAGTTATTGAGTTTATGTATTACAAACAAACATTTTTTTTTTCCTCTTTTTTATATTAGTACGGATAATGTTCAGTTTTAAGTTTGTAAATATTAACTTCAAAATATGTACGTACTGATTTGTGTCAATAAAAAAGTAAAAAGGTCGTTAAACTAGAAATCAAAAAGGAGTAACATGTTATTATAAAACACTTCTTTAACACTTTTGTCTTCAAAAGTATCACTCAAGAAAATTGAAAATAAAAGAGTACTGAACATTGTGAATAAGGAAATTGAAGGAAAATTGTGTATCGGGATTGCATTATATTAGATAATTTTTTTTAATATATTAGATACATTTTTTGGGTTCCATACCTCAAAGAAAAAAAGGAAAGCCGTATAGGATCACTTCGTTGTCCGTCTGTCCGTCGGTCTGTCTGTTTGCCGCGACCCTTTTTCTCAGGAACGCGTAGAGGAATCACATTGAAATAAATGTCAAATGCTCAGGTCTGCAACCCTTTGGAGATGTAAAAAAAAAACAAATTTCCAAGTCAATGCAATCAAAAGAAGCGGTCATTTATTCCGCATATTTTGACACTCGTAAGTGAATCAAAACCTATTGGGTACTTCCTGTTGACCTAGAATTATGAAATTTGGCAAGAAGCAAGATCTCACAACATATTTAAATAAAAAAGTCTGAAAATTGTAGTTATTTTATAGTTATTTGCCATTACAAAGTTACATTTGCACTTGAAGAATACAGGAGAACGTGTACTTCCACTGCAACGTTAAGTTTGTTTTGTAATCAGTCTTGATTTTATCGGTAATTACACAAATACATTGTATGGTGGCGGAAGGAGCTGCCAGCCCGGCGGTCTCCCGAAGCTTTGACTAGTCTCTTACAAATATCAGAAACCAGTCGATGGGCTTCGGGGCCCCAGTGACCCAAAGTTTCGACTGCAAAGGGAGTAAATATAGAACTCTCAGAGAGAGTCGCATACTTACGCCGCGCGCCGCTTCAAGTTCTCGGCAGTGCTGGCCGCGGCACCCGCTGGCTTGTAAGCACTTAATAGTAAATTGTATAATAAAGAGAAAATCCCACATCTTTGTTTTATTTTTAGCTGTACTAACAACTGGAAGTTCTGACTTAATTACTCAAGTATTACTTGTAAGACCAGCACAGTTCTTTTTTATTTATATGATCAGTTACTTTCTGAAAATGTGTAAGTTTTTCTATTTTTCTCGTTCGCGTTATCCACAGCTGGATTCAATTTTACCGCGTCTGAAAAATTTATAATACATATTATTAGGTGACAAAGGCCTCTAAATATTATTCTGTCGTCGATAACAAGGAGCGGAGTACTGAGGAGTGTTTGAATAAACTACTACATACATACATATCTTCTCACCTTGTATTCCAAACGGGGTAGTCAGAGAAGACGGAACGCTAAGCATCGTGGTCCTTACATACTTCTTTTGCTTCGTCATATCTCATCATTCTCGTTATACATTTTCGCCTACGTATGCGAGTGCTTTTCATATTTCCGTCAGCTAACACTCTGGCTATTTGGTCTTCGCAAGCGAGTGGTAAAAAAAGCCAAGGAAGAGCAAGGCGGTCTTCCTTGGCATTTTTTCCACTCGCTTTCGTTTACAAACAAATTACTACAGTATTTATTCATAAGTATAAATAATAGCGCCACGCCATTAAACAAAAAAGATATATAAATAAAACGTTCCGTGTAAAATCTTCAACGTTGGTTTATGGAGAACCTTTTTTGCTGGGGCCTAATTTCATTGGTTGGACATACATTGACGACCTCCGTGACGCAACGGCTTAGCGCGTCGGAAAGTAAACGGGGGTTGCGGGTTCGATTCCCGTCCCGAGTCTGGGTGTTTATGTATAATATGTATATATTTACAAAAGAAAAGTATATAAGTAGTATATCAGTTGTCTAGTACCCATAACGCAAGCGCTATGCAGCTTACTTTGGGACTAGATGGCGCTGTGTGAAATGTCTGAGTATATTATTATCATTATTATTATTATACATAAGTGTCCATTAATTCTGGAGATTCCGATAATCATATTAAAAAAATAAATGAAACGCTTATAAAACCCTGACACAACAAATAATAAGCAGGTACTATCTCGAAGATACTTACTTTAACAGTGGATTTAAAAAATATGTTGGAACGTTCTTAAAATATAGTTTCATAACGGTCCCAGACGTCATTGTTGATTTTTTAACTCTTTCATTACAATTTTGAATTTTAAAAGTTAGATAAAAAGAGACCTACTACTCAATTCTACAATTATTATAATACCCTATGCTGCTCATCATCAGACTTTGGTTACCAATATACATTAAGCTCTTTTTAAACAGAAACAGTGGCCAAAATCACAAACAGACAGACAACGCCGTGAAAGTTATAATACCAGTCTTTGACTTATAGCTCGTATACAGTCATGAAAAACCTATTTAAACAAGATCAAGTTTATGTATATATTGTATTTTTTTTTAATCTGGCGAAACAATTTATAAAATAATTAGCTAATGAGTAAAAATATGTCATTTACCCAGTGAAATTTCATTTTTGTCTGGTTCGTTCCACTCCTGAATGTCGCTAGTGCTGCACAATCTGAAGATCACGTCGCTTGCCAGTAAAAGGCAAGCTGAGAAACAATAGATGATCCTCCATCTGCTTGCGTCATCCTGGAATAATAATCATCGTATTATGCTTGGTTGATGTGATTTCAATAAATATTTTGACAAATGTCAGTAAGGAGGAACTGATTATATTCACCAATCATCTCTAAATTAAGTAAGCTGTGCTTAATAAAAGCATCCCTTAATTACATCCCTTCTTAACTTTTACACTAAACGTATCTCTTCAAATGCTGGAAAGGCAAAACTTTCCCTAAAATATCACTTAAATGTAGGGTTTACCTAAAATATAGAAATTCTTGGTGAAAACGGACATTATTATCAGATTAATAGAAAACTAGACCATCAATAATTTGAAGTGAGTCCAATTAAAAAAAATATTTAATTGGGAATCTTTTTTGACCCATAATCATGGCAAAAATTAAGCTATCGATTTTACATTGTTCCACAGTATTACTGTAATTACAATTTGTAACATAAGGGTAATAAGGGTAGATAGAGACCTTTTGAAACTATGGTAAAGATGAGCTTGTTAGATAATGATGTATTATATAGATATATATTATTACATAGATATAATATATTACTTCATTGAAATGTATATTTGATTTATAATAATGAACTATAAATTGTTATTTTAATATTCGTACCTTAATATATCGATTTAATATTCGAATAATTATTTATGAAACAATAAAGGGTCATTGTGATCATTGAAAGTCATAACAGCTCCCTATTTTCGTAACTCTTTGAAACTATGTGTTGCCTATGAAAATCAGTATAAGTTATATTTATATATTAATAAATAGCTATTAATTATGGATCACATATACCTAGTATGGATATATTTGTAAAGTACAAAAGAAATATAACTTATACTGATACGAGTTATGATTAAAGTGGTGGGGAAGGTAGTTTCTAATAGTGATTGTAACTACAGAACGACACATTGCTGTCGGGACACTAGAGCTAAGCAGATAAGTATCCAAATAGAATATTACTTATATTCATTTTTGTTATGTATAATACGATGTTAAAATGTGTACCTAGTATTGTGATATTTATTGTGTATAATAATAAAATATAATATGGTAATGGAATATGTTTTAGAGAGACAATTATTGTAATAATAATTAGTAAAGTGTAATTGCTTATATTTCAATACTTTATTAAAAAATTATACCTGACTGAGTTTCTTGCCGGTTCTTCTCAGTGCAGATTCATTCTGAACCATGGTAGATTTTGCTTGAATAAAAATGATTGGATTCAAGCTTAATGATGTGTTTCCTTCCCTTATTATTAATATTTCTATTCCTATTATTATTTTATTCTTTTGAGTAATTGCCTATATATTATATTATTTTTATAACTCTCTATGTTCCCTATTTCTAACAAGCTCATTTTTTTGGCAGTTTGTTCTCTAACCTTTAAAATGCATAATCGCATGTGATTTAAGATGTGAAATATTTTTATCCGATTTAAAAAAAGTAGAAGGTTCTAGGGTCGTCTGTATGTATGTTTTTTTTAAACCGATAACTTCGGCAGTTGTGGACCGATTTCGAAAATTTTGTTTTTGTTTGAGAGGGTATGCTTCCGAGATAACTCCATTTACATTTCACCGGTATTGGGGAGCTTGGATTTCGAGGATACACAAAATAACGCTAACTGCTTATAGTCTTTATTTACATTGATGATTCTCTTGTATTAGAACTCTAGAATTAGAAAGAACTTAATTGTAGACCTGTCCTAAATATTTTTAGACCAAGGTCACTCAAAAAGTAGAATTTAAAAAAAATTTAGAAAAAAATTAAACCGTCTTCAAAAATATTAAATAAAAAAACACTGAAAAGTGCAAAACTATCCTTTATAAATCAAAATTCAAGTGCAATAAAAATAACTTTATAAATACGATACACATACCTAATTAATTAAATTTGACAGTTATTGAAGTCGGTGTCAAATCAATGCGTAACAACAGAAAGTTATTAGTTCGGTAGGCTTGACACCAACTTCAGTAATTGTCAAATTTAATTATATACATAGGCATGTGTATCGTATATATAAAATTATTTTTATTGTCCTTGGGTTTTGATTAGTAAAGGATAGTTACTTTGTACTTTCAGTGTTTTGTGAATATTAGACTATTCCTAATAAATATATTATTGTAACAACGGATGCTTTAATGAGTTTTAAAATATTGTTGATGTTATGAATAACATACGAATACCTACAATGAAGGCGCACATAGGGTATTAGTGACTCTGTTTCATACTGTTAAGGTTTACATGGATTTGGATTTAGAAGAAGTATGTCGAAATTAATGACTAAAAAATGGAAAAACAGGAAATAAATTACACCTGAGAAGCCGCTACAAAAGATGATCTGGGCAGTCTAAGAGTGTATTAAATATGTAAAAATGCTAATTGAAGTTAAACTGTGCCTCATAAGCGACTTGGAAACTTTGATCAACCACAAGCCTACTTGTTCCAGTCTACATTGAGTCCACGTGACAAAATACTGTTTTCTCATCTCAACAGCGAAAAGAGTCAATGGGGCCTACATTAGCTGATATTTTAGGTTTTCTCTAAGGATAACTTACTGGATGCTCTCCACGTATAAATCCAGTGCTAAGTGGCGCCAATATGCCAATCAGACTGGCTATGCAGTTGGTGATAGCGTACATAATGCCAGGAAAGTTCGGTGACAGGTCTATATGGTTCAACTGTAATGAAATGAAAAGTGTAAAAATATCATTTAACGATAATATGTCGATATTGACGTCATCTATGATGAAAATGGAGTCGTTCGTTGTTTCGGTTTTCCTGAGGTCTTCCTTTGCTGTTAACTGACATGCGTAAGTCAATATAAAGCTACAAACTTGATTTCTTATATTATTTTTTTATTCTTCATTTATTTTTCTGTCTTATAATTCAATAATTCCAAGACGGCTAATATGAACAATTTTTCTTCTTTTTTATTTAAGAAAATATTAGGTTGATACATTTTTTCAACATCGTCTCGGATCTGAGTCTATTGGGAGACGCCCCCAGAAGTCGTCGTCTGATTCTCATAGCACAGGGAATACCCTAGTTTGAGATCAGATAGTCGGTGTGTATTGTTTGGCGCTTTTATTATTGTTATTGTTATGGAGTAGGTGATGAATTTATTACTTACTAATGTGTTTTATCTCTGTTATATCATAAACGAAAAAAGATAAATATAAAAACAGATATTTAGCAAGACGATGCTCATGTTAAGGAAAAATGTGTTCTGCAATTCTCTACAAAAATATGTCTTATTGCGTACCAAGAAACCGCAAGTGCAGCATCCTAATATTCCTCCAGAAAAGGTGACTATGGTAACAGCAAGGCCGCTCTGCTCGCTTGTTAGAAAAGATAACACAATCATACCCAAGGCAACGCCCACACTTCCTGAAAAAAAATGCTCACTGTTTAATGAATAATTCGAATAGCGCGAGATTGATCGATTGATTAGTCGGTAAAGTCTGTCGAATGAAGATAATATAAAACTAAAAATGTAACATAATAGTTTATTTATTACGTTACTTGTATAAATGTACAGATTGCCAATAACAATAATCATTCAGTCTGAAATATCAAATTGAAAATGTAAAAAATTTTTATGAAAAAAATTTAAACCGCCATCAAAAAAAAAAACTGAAAAGTACAAAATAACTATACTTTACTAATTGAAACTCAAGTATAATCAAAATAACTTCCTAAATACTACACACATATCTATATAATTAAATTTGACAGTTACTGAAGTCGGTGCCAAGCCTACCAAAATAATAGACTTTCTTTTGTTGCACATTGATTTGGTACCGACTTCAATAACAGTCAAATTTAATTATATTGGTATGTGTATGGTATTTATAAAGTCATTTTAATTTTACTTGAGTTTCGATTGGTAAAGGATAGTTATTTTGTACTTTTCAGTTTTTTTTTGAAGGCGGTTTAATTTTTTTTAATAAATATTTTTTATTTCATCCCTTTGAGTGATCTTAACCTAAATAAATATCTAGAGCAGGTCTGCAATTAACTTCATTCTAATTCCGGAGCGCAACGATATACAAGAGAATCAACAATATAAATAAAGGTTAAACCAAGTCGCGTTATCTGGTTTATCTTCGAAGTTCAAGCTCCAATACCAGTGAAATTTAAATGGGACTACCTCTGAAGTATTATCTACCAAACAAAAAAAGAATTTTTAAAATCGGTTCATAAATGATAGAGTTATGAGGTAATAAACATACAAAAAAAACAATGTACAGTCGAATTGAGTACCTCCTCCTTTTTTTGAAGTCGGTTAAAAATTGGATTTTCACAGCGGATGAGAACGAAAAGTCTTTGGACTTTTCTTTTTCATAATTTCTCATCCGCAACGCTGTAAACACTGATTCCATAAAATAGTATGCAATTTGTGCATCGGACGTACATCGGTTGCAAAAAAGTTGGTGTATTTAGAACCAAAGGGCCATGGGTGCTTCATCCTATGCAAGGATTTTGTTAGTGCTGTGAGTAGCATTCTAGGGTAGAAGACTTACCAATAGTGTTGAATAACTTCCTACAGGAACTTAAAGTAAGTATTTTTTTATTGTACAGGATATCGCTGACGATGCTGCACGCTGCTGCGACCAACCATTGCGCAAAGAAAGGCAGAGCGGAGAGTGATGAGCTCTAAACGGAAAATGAGAATATTTTCCAACGATTTTGTTTATGCGCCTACACTAAATGTATGGCTCTAAATTAAGCGTTAGGTTTTTATTACAGTCAACACACAATTAATTAGTGTAACATCTAGACTTCAAGATAATTCGAAAAAGTTAATTTTTAAAATTGAATTGCAATCTTATTAAGTGAATTTTATTCACTAAAAATGTATATCAATTAAACATTTTAGATTTATTGCTAAATGTGTAATACATTATGTTTAACAAACAAGAAGACAAACTAGGAAACAATCTTGCTGATAGTAAGTGGATTGACACCCATAGACATTTACATTATCGAGACAAAGAAAAGACTTTAGATTGCAAATGCATTGACAACCCTGAGAACAAAGATGTTGTTCCTCTTGCGCCAGAAATTTCTCCAACTGTCTTACCTTCCACACTGGAACACAACAGCGCAAGTATCGTTGTTACAGGATTAGTGAATGAGACGATGGTAATCGACCGGGAAGATAGATACCAATTATTTATGAACAACAATCCTGTCAACAGTGAGTGTGTCCGGAGCCAGAAAATCGGAGGTTGCGAGTGTGTAGATGTCGTTGGTGTGGTGTGTCGAAGTACTGATAATGACGATAATAAATATTAAAAACTGTCACGCTACGAATACGACGCTCGTTCTCATCAGTCTGTCCGTGACCACGTTTGGTGCAATCCAGGCGAAATGTCAAAGTCGAAGTCAAATCATTTTATTCAAGTAAACCCAAAAGACAGGGAACTTTTAACGTCAAATCTACTTAGTTCAGTTCGAAAAGAAAACCTGGACACTAGAAGAACCGACAAGAAACTCAATCAGGTATCATTTTTGCAACATCATACTACAATAGTTATTTAAAATACAATGTTCATAAAGCCAGTAAATGAATGTGCAGAGAGGATTATTTCCTATTTATAGGATATTTATATTATTGTTTTTTCTTCAATGAAATCGCTAATTTTGTAGTAGGTATGCTTTTCCAATCAGTTTGCTTTTAATACATACATACATACCCTTGCGCTGTATTCTTAACGGGGTACTAAGAGAGGACGGAGCACCCAGCGTCGCGGTCCTTACATATTTCTTTCGCTTCCTCGAATCTCATCATTTTCCTCCCACATTTTCGCCTACGTATGCGACTATGCTTTTAATAACAAGTTTAAACCTCTTTTCCATTAATTGATTAATGTCTTGAGGAATTTTATTATAACAACGAACACAGTTGCTCAAATATGAACCACTTGACGTTTGTAATTTAAATTTAGGAATAACTAACTGACCACGACCACTAGTCTCCATACCATTAATAACGCCTTTCCCAAAAAATCTATACTTTTATCTATATTTTTTTTAGTTTACATTATGTTTTCAAAGATGTATAACGAGGGTATGGTGAGTACATCAATGTCTTTAAAAAGATGTTTTTAAACGAAATGTCGGCTTAAAAACGTATTACGGCCTTAAAGTATCAACACGACATAGACTCCGTTAGAATTGTAAGGTATCGATCTGTACGGACCCCGTACAAAGGCTTACCACCCATAGTGTGAAGTATTCTTCGTACATTCGCTTAGGTATTACGTACATTTTCAGATAATGGAAATCGCGCAATAAGGATGTTTATATTTTAGTAATATAAGTACCCATTTCGCACGGGTGCAAAATGCAAAGGTAAGGGCGGTAAGCGCATTTCGCACGGGTGCGAGAAACTAGCTACGTGAATTCCAAAGGCCAGGTTGTCAAAGTACTTCTAGTCAAATCAATTTATTCAAGTAAACCTAATTACAAGGTATTTTTGAACGTCAAATTTACTTTAATTCGGGTCAAAGAAAAGAGAAAATAAAACCTGGACACTGAGAAGATCCGACGAGAAACGCAGCCAGGTATAATTAAATGTCGTCGGCTGCGATTGCAAAACGTTATTTATAGATCGGCTTCGCGCGTAAAATTTTGGGAATTGTTTAGGAATACGCGGTTTCATGTTTCTAGTTACTGTTTTATTTATATCTGCTAGTAATTAATAATTATGGATAGTGTGTCGGGTTTGTGTTTTTTGTTTATTACGACTTTGTGTTCAATGCTTTGAAAATTATCATATTGAAATTGAAATTGATTTATTTTAATTTTATTTGGACTTAATTTCCCTAATAAATTTGATAAGTGTTGCTAAGAAGAGTTTCATCATCATTTTTTAAGAAGAAATTAAAAAAATATTAATTTTAAATGCTACGAACACCTTTGAGCTTGACCGTATTCATACAACAAGACTCATGAATAATAGTTATTTATATGTAATAAATACAAAAAAAATGGGCACTGGCAATGAAATTTCCATTCCAGGAGCTCATTACGCACAGATGCGTAATATTTTTATTTGTCGTTTATATATTTTCAATTAATTTTAACAATGTAAGAACACATATAATTAGTATTATTTATCAGTTTTAAAGCCGAATAAATTAAAAAAGTTAGTTGAGTATCGGCGCTCTGTGCACTAGACGGGCAGTCAAAATGGTAATGGATACAAACCATTTGTCATGAGTGAAGGTGAATAAATGAACATTATTCTATCATGATAATAATAATAATAGAAATGATAATAACAGAAATGATAATAATACAAATTCCTGTCCGATTAAAACATTATGGATTTCAAATAACAAATGAGTATGAAGTCATTCGAATCTGAAAGTATACGGTAATATACTCGTGCCCTCATGAAACGGCATTATAATGTAATCCGAGTTTTGATCGAAAACCTAGGATTTTGACAAGAAGGTTATAATAAAATGGAAATTGTATTTTACCACCATAATTCTTTGCAAATACGGTTTTGTGATCAATACTCTAAATTAGGTTAATGTTATGACAAAATTAGTTTCGACGAGTGTAAATAAATAATATAGGTACTTTTCTCATTACTACCATATTATTACCATAACCTATATTATAAATTAAATATACAGGGTGTATATGAAAACGGGACAGTTACTTTAATGGATGAAAGGGCATAACTTTAGTATGTGGTTACAAAAAGAATTATCGAAAAAAAAGGTATCCGTTTAAGAGTTATGACCGTTTTAATTTTCAAGTGTTATCCCCACCATTTCTCGTAAAATTGGGTTGATCGTGTACAGTTACAGATTTTAAATCTTACGTTTTTTTTTTATTTTGTAATAATTTCATCCGTTACTGAAATACAGCCTGAAAACCATTTTCGAAAATAATGCGTATACCCAATGGGGGTTTTCAGGCTGTATTTCAGTAACGGATGAAATTCATACAAAATAAAAAAAAACGTAAGATTTAAAATCTGTAACTGTACACGATCAACCCAATTTTACGAGAAATGGTGGGGATAACACTTGAAAATTAAAACGGTCATAACTCTTAAACGGATACGTTTTTTTCGATAATTCTTTTTGTAACTACATACTAAAGTTATGCCCTTTCATCCATTAAAGTAACTGTCCCGTTTTCATGTACACCCTGTATAGTAGATGCCAATCTTGCACAGCAAACGCTTATAGGAATAATGACATTAATTATGTAAATATGTATAACTTTTTGTAAGCATTATTACCTTGGCTAGATCGATGTTCAGACCTTTTTTCAAGTAAGTTGGTATTTCTACGAGAAATATGAGAAAACTCCAGTTGAACCCGATGTGTCCACATACAATGGCAAGCAGTGGTACCGATGTAAAGAGTTTCTTCCATGGAGTTGGTGGGCTGGGCTGTAAATGTACGATGATTTTAATTGAATAGCTGGGTAAAAAAATACCACAGTCAGAGGCGAGGTACAGGGGCCTAATGATACAGCCCTGTAGCTCAGGTCATAGACTAAGCTTACGGCGTTCTTCGTTTTTCTTGTCGCTTGTCGTTTAACTAAATGAGCTTTCGAGGTCGCTAGCTAGAAACTAGAAGAAAAACGACTTCTCTGTTATGTCCTTGTCATGAGGAGGCTAGATGACCACATGAAAAAGAAAGCGATGAAACTGAAATCGTTGTCGAAACGTAGCGGTTGATCCCGATCGAAAGACATGGAAACCCTCGTAGAGAAAGACCTGGAGAAGTCAGACCCAAAGACGATCCAGAAGAGCTCACTCTGGCGACTAAGGATTAAGAGAACCGATCCCCATTAGAAATGGGATAAGGTTGGAGGAAGAGAAAGAGAAATGACTTCTTAAAAGTGGATTGACGTCTGGGCGTCTTTGGATACTTCTGCAGCTCGTTCGATGTACTGATAGCACAGCGATGCTAGTTTTGTGCTATACTATAAAGATTATCGGCGTTATTATTTGATTTAAAAGTCAATAAAATAAATAAATAAATGCGCCAGACAATACACAACGAACACCTGTTCTCAAACTAGTACATTGCCTTTGCTATGAGAACCAGACGACGACTACAAGAAGCGTCTCCCAGTACACCCAGACCCGAGACAATCTAGAAAAGCTCGTTTCCTAAAATAACTCAGTCAGGAATCTAAACTAGCACCTTCCGCGTTTAGTCACAATGCCTAAACAACTGCCCTATCGAGGTCATCATAAATCTACATGTATATGGAAATTCTTAATATTATGTAACTAATTTAGTTTATTACGTTTAGTGAAGCGTTCAGTGAAGCGATCTTTTATGCAAAGTGAAAATCAAGTGCGTGTTCTACTCGTGCACAAATGGTTCCGTTCAATATTTATAAAGTGATGAAAGAGAATGAGTAACAGTGTATCAAGAAAAAGGAAACTAACTACATCAATTCATTCTAAGTCATGTGTTATCCTAAAAATTACAGGTCATTGCATTTGTTAGCAAGTGTGATCCCAATCTCAGTTAAAACGCATAGTACGTATCAACACAAAATAAATTCTTTCATCTCGTATAATTAATCTCAGTTTAAATTAAAATAATGGGCGAGGATAACAATTTCCGTCATTGCTCATGGTACTACGATTACTTTTTTGGGAGGGATCAGTCTTCTTTCTA
Organism: Zeuzera pyrina; assembly: GCA_907165235.1. Lineage (NCBI taxonomy): Eukaryota > Metazoa > Arthropoda > Insecta > Lepidoptera > Cossidae > Zeuzera > Zeuzera pyrina. The sequence continues at coordinate 24,219,923 of OU015627.1, forward strand.
AACCTTTTTCCAAAACCTAATTCCTGGAGATCTGTAAACGATTTAGACTTTCACATTTCAAACTTAAGATAAGGTTTTATTTTCCTTGTAATTTTTTATAATTTATTACCAATAGTTTCGTTGTTGAGGGGAGAGAGAGTCCAGTTTGAGAACCCAAATTGCTTCCTTGTCAATACTAGGAAAAAATTAAAATATTAACTATGTAGTGCAAAATGTCCGGTTTATTTTGCACTAGTTATAATAATAATAATAAAAATGATGATAATGATAATCTTCATTGAACACTCTTCAAATCAAAAATAGTTTCTTTCTTCTGTCTCTTGAACTAGAACAGGCTGTATTCTGTATGCAAAAGCCAGTCGCATCACAATCACATGCTTCTTATAATCAATACAGTTAACAGTTATAAAGAGATGTAATATTATGTAAAGTTCATACGTCACTTCATTTCTGAATCTACTAAGACAGACAGATATATGCACAAGTTACCTTACAAGGTTTCCGTTCAGTTTTCGTTTCTTATTATAGAAAGAACGCTAAATAAGTTCAGGCTTTACCTATTAAAATATGTAGTAGGTTTTTCTTACTAAGGTATGAGCCCTAAATAAGTTCAGGGTTTTCCTAGGCATAGACTTTGTCTTTTGAAGTATGCATCCGTAAATATGTACAGGTTTTTGTTATTAAAATAGGTTAACCATAAATACCATGTTGAGGTTTTTTCTGTTCAAATATGAACCCTAAATAATTATAACATAACATAACATATCTTCACGCTGTATCCCCAACGGAGCGCCAGGAGTCGCGGTCCTTACACACCTATTTCGCTTCCTCAAAACTCATCATTCTCTTCACATATTTTGGCCTAGGTATGCGAGTGCTTTTGACATTTCCGTCTGCTAACACTCTGGCTATTTGATCTTCATAAGTCAGCCTTGGTCTTCCTTGGCTTCTTTTACCTCTCACTTTCGCTCTGTAGATTTTCTTCGTCAGTCTTTCATCACTCATTCTTTCCAAGTGCCCGAACTATCTAAGCATTCCTAAATAATTATGCTTTGCTAAAGTAAATTCATCAAGCAAATATTAAAGTTTTCATTAAAATATAAGCCCATGTAATTGTTTGATAAAATTCATAGTTGTTTTAGACTTGTATTTGTACTCTCTCTGATTTTATTATGTTTTTTTTTTCGTCTTTATTTGAAGACTTGTCTCGTGACATAGAAAGGTTGTTTCTGAACACTGAAATAACATTTATATCGCGAAACTAATTAAACAAAAAATAAAAATTACCGTTGGTGCAGTGGGATATGCATCTGCTTTCCAAGCTAGGGTCCCGGGTTCGATCCCCAGTCAGGTTAATTTAGGAAACGAACTTTTCTGAATTGGCTTGGAGTCTGGATGTTACTGGGAACTCCCCCAGAGTTCGTTGTGTGGTACCCATAGTACAAGCTTACTGCTTAGTTTGGGGTCACACAATCTGTGTAATTGTCTGGAGTATTATTTATTATTATTATTACATTAGAGACTAAGGTCAGTATTCTACAGCGATACTCGTGATTCTGAGAGCGCTTAGAAAAATATGCCGCTATTTATCGTATGTAGCCGCATCCCTTTCTAAGGTCTGTATTCCAGAATGATATTCAAATAGAGTCCATTATTTAGAAAGGGATGCCGCTATATGCGATGAATAGCAGTATTATTTCTATAGCTAACTTTCTTTTCTCAAGCAGATATTTACATTTTAATGTCGTTCTAGAATAAGAGCCTAATTGTGCTCAATTAAAGATTCACTCTTGAGTGTTGTTCTGGAATAAGGACCTAAGTGTGGTGCGCTATAGAAACACTAAAGAACACGACATATTTAAGTCAATGCACTGAAATGAAATACTGGATTGTCCTCATTTTAAAAACTACTAATTCATTAACGTTGGTCGATATTTATATTTAGGGTTCCGTACCTCGTAACGAAAAACAGAATTCGTATAAATCACTCATGTGTCTGTTCGTTCATCGATAATAGTAGTTTCTCATCTCAAAAATTTTGTAATTCGAACTTAGTGATACAATCTTTTTCATCAATGTATAATGCACTAGGAAACTTCTTAAAATATTAAATAATAGGAGACTTAGAAGGGAAAATGGGTTACTTATACTCAAACTTGAAAATTCACCCTTTATATCGGAAACTACTGGCCTTGGAATTTTAAAAATTCCAAGGAAAGTTAAACCTTACTTAAAGGTTACAGGACAGGATATTACAGTATGCAATCATTGTCATCGATAATTAAATTTATTACAATTATTAAAAAACTTAAAATGACTTAAAAAAAATCACTGAAAAGTTTGAATTTAACTATCCTTTACCTATCAAAACTTAAGTACAAAAATAACTTTATGAATACGATACAAATACCCATAAAATTAAATTAGACAGTTACTAAAGTCGGTGCCAAGCCTACTAAACTAATAGACGTTCTGTTGTTGCACATCGACTTTTTCAGTATTTTTTTCTGTCTGTTTCATTTTTTTAATAATTTTTTTTAATTTCTTATTTTTGAGAGATCTTGACCTAAATAAATATCTAGTGCAGGTCTGGAATTAATTTCTTTTCTAATTTTGGAGCGCAATGTGTTAACTTTCAATTTATATAAGAGCCGTGGGCTCTCACAATAAAAGATGTGAACAGATCGAACATGGGATATTATTACATAATATCAATATCATCAATATCAATATCAATTATTTATAAAAGAACAGTGAGAGGATTACATCATAATTACACCATACCAGTATTCTTACAATCCCAAGATGTCAGCCAACAGCTGTATTCTCTGTCCGCCACAAGACTGACACCAATTAATTATATCATAGCTAATTTATACCTTCTCGCTACTACCATTATACTATATGGGGATGAGGATAGTCAACAGATGACATAGAAGAGAACCATCAATATAAATAAATAAAGGTTATAACCAGTTCGCGTTATTTGATGTATCTCCAACTCCAATAGCAGCAATTTGGAAGTGTATTCTTTCAAATAAAAAAAGAATTTTCCAAATCGTTTCATAAATGACGGAATTATGAGGAAAGAAACATAAAAAAAAGAAAAAGCATACAACCGAATTAAGAACCTCCTCCTTTTTTTAAAGTCGGTTAAAAATCAATCTTTGGGTTCTTGTCATCCAATGACTACCAGCTACCTTGCGTAGATCAACGCTCCAAATAAGTGGAGTCCGTACTAAATTATATCTGTCCTAAACACTTTTTCCACTTGTCTCTCTCAGTAGTTATCGGTTCTTTGATAAAATCCAGCCCCTTTAGATTGTTTATACTTTGAGCAGTGTCGATTATTTTGGTTTTCAGAAAAATTACTTTATGTTGGATTCGATAAAGAAACTTCGAGCATAATTCGTTCCATAGCCTTCTTAGAAGCCACAATTGAGGAGTTTAAATACATCATGTTACCTGTCCAGTAGAACCCAGAGATTTTTCTATATAGTCTCTTTCTTTGATGCCCATAAACCGATGTTCCCTCGGTGTGCTGGCAGTGAATATCAACCAGATGATTGCAGTGAAAAGGGAGAGCCCTCCCATAGCGTAAAATATTAGCTTCCAACCTAAGGAAGTCTGTGACAGGATTCCACAAAGAGGCATTGTAAAAACCGTGCCCATTTGAATACCTGTCAGAGCAGAAAATAAAACTCGATGTGTATTTCTTAGAAATATACTGTTATTGGTATCATCTGTAATGAGTACTATACCTGCGTAGGCAATAACGCCAAGTCTAGATCTTTCCTGAGGTGGCGCCCATTTTCCTAACAACGTATGACTTGCAGGCATTAAGCAGGCCTGGGTCAGACCCATTCCGGCTCTTACTGCACATACTGCTACCCAATCACCCTAAAAAATATGATAGAGATAAAATATTTTTTCTCTTATTTTTCTACATGGTATTAGTAAATTTTAATCTATGTCTGTTTTTCATTTCGAAATATATGTGCCAGAATTACATACTTGGATATTATATAGGCGTACAGATAATAAGAATTTCAAATCGTAGTACATTTCAATCTACATAATATTATAGTAAATAACTGCGTTCAAAAGAATCAACTCAACGTTTCGAACGTATTCACTTATTAAAACAATAGCAATATGACTTCAAACGAAAGAAGTAACCAAGGTGACATTACGCTACAATTGCACACAGATGTATTACAGTATGTATGTACACAGATTATTGTATATATATATATATCTTATAGCGTGGCTTTGTCTATATGTCAGGTGTACTCGTATACGCCAGTTCAACATCAGTTGTATTGGGTTTAAGAAATAATTTGACGGTTATATTGTAACCAATGGTCAAAGTGCACAACTTCTGAAGACTGGAAATGGACAGAATATCTGATTAACGTTTTCCAATTAATCTAAAATATCAAATTGATATTAGTTTTCAGAACTCCATTTCAGGGCATGGATCAGCAGTCGACGTGTCAATCAATTTGTAAAAGGAATTTTTAATTAATTTATTGCATCTTGAAATTTCACAGTAGTTCAGTAATCGACATCAATCTTGAAGTTTCCTCTTAGTCTCTAAATCAAATTCAAGCTGTAAACACTTCGTATACGAAACTTTATCGGTTATTGACAAATCTCGACTTCTAAGGCTTAAACCTATAAAGTCTCTCAAAATAGCTATAAAGAGCACTCAACCTATAAAGTCGAAATATCGGACCATCCTACTCACCACTGCTCAGTTTATTGACACTAACAAATATCAACTATCTCGCTTTAAAATAGTACATAACCAATACTAAACTTTTGTGTACATCTCCATATAGTCCGAAAGATGTTTAAATACTTACATTACAGCTTCCTGTTCTATTCGGTGGTGTGGCAAAAACAGCAAAAAATCAAACTGTAAAACACACACAATTACACAATTTTCAAATTGACATTAATTTTATTTCGGCTCGAGTTAAACTGGACATCAATTGACGTGCTCGATGACGTGTATCTATTCATCTCGCTTTCACCTGTATAACCTCTATTACGTTGTGTCTCTATTCATACGCACGTTTAGGTGTGTGTGTGTAGTCAACCAATCAGAGCGCAGTAACCGGGTTTAGATGTAAATTGATTTCAGACGAAATACATGACATTTCCTCTCTATAGGTTGAGTGCTCCATGGTTTTAAATAATGACATTAAACATTGTGTGCTTACAATTTTCGCTAAAGCTGGTGTCGCTAAACTCAGGGTACCATTGACTATGAGTGTTATTAACAAAAGAGGCTTTCCTCCATACATTTTGCTGAGGAACATGTAAGAATTCATCACATATATCAAGCTAAAAAAGGCCCAGGTCGATGCTGATAAAATGGGCTGTAAACTGGTATTTAACAGGGATATGAAGATGATAAACTTACAACCGCAAATAAACAGCAACGTCCAGAAAGGTGGACATGGACACGGCGAGGCGACTCCAAGATACATTGGAAATTTACGTAGGAGAAAATGAAGAATTGAGAATACATACATACCTTCACGCTGTATCCCTAACGAGATAGTCGGAGAAGACGAAGTGGCAAGCGTCGCTGTCCATATATACATCTTTCGCTTCCTCAAATTTCATCATTCTCCTCACATATTTCCGCCTAGGTATGCGAGTGCTTTTGACATTTTCCGTCGGCCAACACTCTAACTATTTGATCTTTCATAAGGTAGCCTTGGTTTTCCTTGGCCTCTTTTACCACTCATTTTCGCTCTGTAGATTTTCTTCGTCAGTCTTTCATCTATCGTTCTTTCTATATGCCCAAACCATCGAAGCATTACTGTCTTCGTTTTTAAAATAACACTGTCATGCAACCCTGTCATTCTGCGTATCTCTTCATTGCTTATTTTGTCCGCAAGCCAATGCACGCATTTCTACTATATTTATTTTACTTTCACTTGATTTTGGGCATATCCAGGTCTACCGTACGATAAAGTTGAAACCAACACCGCTTTGCGAATTGCCATTTTGGCTGAATTAGATATATTCACACTGCCTACTAATGCCGACAGAGCACCATTGACTTTATTGCCGGCTGCTACCCGTCTCTTTACATCCAACTCACACCTTCTATCCCTCGAAAACGCACTCCCCAGATATACAATTTCTTTCACTTGTTCTAGACATTTTCCATTTACCCATATTTTACACTTTGTACATCTTCCCTTTCAAATACCAGAACCTTACTTTTGTTCATATTAATTTTCAATCCTTTCACTTCAAATAGCTAAAATACACACATTAAAAGTGTCTAGGGATCAAGTACGTTTTAGAGTATCGCCACAATTGAGGATTATTTTTATTATTGTTTTATTATTGTTATTGATTCTTTTTAGTGATTTTCTATAAATTTTGATTAAAAATAGAAAATCAACTGTCAATCAGGATTCCTATAAAACTGTGTAATAGAATTTTTACAAAACCATTACAATTTCTGCATCGGAACTGAAAAAAATTGCATCAATATGGAGCGACGACATCATTTGACATGAGAAGAGTTCATAGGAGCCGTCGGAATGTTGCAAGCTGGTTCCAGGCAACGTACTGTGGCTGTCGCTCTTGGCACTACACAGAGCGTCATAAGCTGTCTCTGGATACGCTATCGTATCACGGGCAGCGTGGCCAAGCAACATGGAGGACGATCTCGCATCACTACGCGCAGACAGGACCGATACATCCAAAATACTGCTCGACAGAATCGTACGATGACCGCCATGATGTTGGCTACGAGGCTACAAAGCTCTTCAGGATTGCCGATAAGCATCCAAACCATCTGAAATCGTTAACGTGAAGTGGGTCTGTGTTCTCGAAGGCCGCTGAGAGTTCCGCCTATAGCATCCTGCAATCGTAGGGCCCGTTTACAATGGGCTCGCGAACACAGAAATTGAGAGGAAGAAGACTGGCGTTGTGTTTGCTTTTCTATGAATCTCGTTTTGGTATGAGGCTGGCTACAAGACGTACTCGGGTTAGGAAGACTTCTGGACGTCAAGAACGTTTGAAATTTTGTCAGGAAGTTCATTCATATGGAAGGGGAGCAATGATGGTTTTGGCCGGTATTAGGATCGGTAGAAGAACCGATCTTATTTGAATCAGAGCCAACCTCAATGTTCAGATTTATGCGGAGAGGATTGTTTTAGACGTGATCATCCCTTTGCGAAGCCGGTTGTATGTTTCGTTTCGACTAATGCACGGCAATACACGTCCGCATACGGCTAGAGTCGTAACACACACTCTTGCCGATGCTCGCATCAACGTTCTACCGTGGCCTCCTTAATCACCAGACTGCAACTCAATTGAGCACCCATGGAATATGCTCCAAAGAAGAGCTCTGCCGAGTGTGGATGCCGTGCATACCCCACAACAACATTTTGACTTGTTAGAAAGAACGTGGGCGGCCATTCCCCGAAGTGATTTTGATGAACTGAGTTTAAGCAAGCCAAATCGCTGTAATTGTGTGATTCGTGTCAATGGTGGAAACACAGATTTATTAATTTTTTTACTTTACAACAAAAATTTAAAAAATCGTCATTTTTGCCTTTTTTTGCCATTTAATTAAAAGTCAAAGTCAAAGTCAAATCAATTTATTCAAGTAAACCCAATCACTAGGTATTTTTGAACGTCAAATCTACTTTAGTTCGGTTCAAAGAGAAGAGAAAAGAAAACCTGGACACTGAGAAGAACCGACAAGAAACTCAGTCAGGTATAATTTTTTCAACATCATTTTACAAAAGGTTTATTAAAATACAATATTCAGAGAGCCAGTAAATGCATGTGCAGAGAAAATCATTTCCAGACTATTGTTTTATCTTCAACGAAATCGTTTATTTTATAGAATGATTGTCTAATCAATGTACGTTTTATAACTAATCTAAATATATTTTCTGTTAATTGAGTGACTTCTTGAGGAACTTTATTATAAAAACGAACGCAGTTACCCAAAAATGAAACATTTGACTTATGTAATTTAAATTTTGGAACAACCAATTTATCACGACCTCGGGTTTCCATACTACCAATATCGCCTTTTTTTGTAAATTGATCTATATTTTTCCTCGTATACATAATAATTTCAAAGATGTATAAGGACGGCAAGGTCAGTACATCAATGTCTTTAAAACGATCTCTTAGTGATTCTCGTGCATTCATACTGTAAATAGCACGTATCGCTCTTTTTTGTAAAATAAAAATCGAGTTAATATATAATAATTCACGACATTAACTTAGGTTAATTTCCCATAATTTACAAAAATTGCAATTTTTCTTAACTTTTACAAAATATAGGGATTAGTTGTTAACTTAAACATAGAAATTAAAGTAAGAAGCCAGTCGGGAAGACTGACTAAAATATTAATTGGATAGTTTTTTATAGTTAAAAATGTACTCGATCCCTAGACTCTTTTGATGTGTGTAGCTAAAAATATATATCAATTATTTACTAACATAGATGCACGCATAGTAACACCTTTGTCTGTACAATAATATATTCAATATGCCTTATGCCAGATTTCACCAATGCTATCAAAATCGTCACATAACTATGTGCCACCTAGAATAAAAAGACCGGTTCTCAGACAATATTCGTTTTCACCAATCTAACCGTTCACTAGTAATGTAATTATGTGATATCAATGTAAATGTCAATATCAAAGTATCAATATCAATGAACTAATAATTTTGCAATAAAATACTAAATAAACTATTTAAGAAAAAAATTAAACTGACTTCAAAAAAAGCCACCAAAAAGTACAAAATAACTATACTTTACTAATCAAAACTCAAGTACAAAAATAACTATATAAACACGATACAAATACCTATACAATTAAATTTGACAGTTACTGAAGTCGGTGCTAAGCCTATCAAAGTAGACTTTCAGTTGTTGCACATTTATTTGGCTTCAATAACTGTAAAATTTATTGACATAAGTAAATAACAGTAAGTAGTTATTTTGTACTTATCAGTGTTTTAATTTTGGAGATGGTTTACATTTTTTCTTAAAAAATATTGCATTTCCCCTTTTTGAGTGACCTTGGCCTAAATAAATATCTAGGTAGCTCTACAAATAACTTCTTTTTTAATTTTCGAATGGAATGATATGTCAAAGAATCGTCATTAAGAATAAACTCTTATAAACCTTTAGGATTATTTGATATATCTTCGAAGTCCAAGCTCTAATTTAAGTGAATTTTAAATGAGACCACCTCTGAAGTATTATCTATCTGGAGTCATTGAACTCGACGGAAAAAGAATCATTGAAGTCGTTTCATTAACAAAGAATTTATGCTCGAACATACATAAAAAAATACATACGAATATAGAACCTTCTGTTTTTGTAGTCGTTTAAAAATAATTTGCCTAAATATGCGAAATCGTTACTTACTTATATTCGAGGTATTTTCGCAATTCTTCTCCTCCGGCATCTTTAACTGTATCACTCCACTGGAGTCGACTCGCTGTGACATTATTTTAATTTAGCTTTTTACCGTGATACAATCTAATAGCTTATCTATGTGTCTATGTAATTAATATGATAATTTAATACTTAGTAGCATACAATGGCATTAAAGTTATTTACACAGAATGCTTTAATCAATATGAGTACATTTATTTAACTTGGTAAGTTTTGGCAAAAGTATTTTATTTAATTAAGATAATAGACACGCTCATACATAGCATTACGCCATTTCCTACTACGGGTAGACAGGGAACGAGATCACACCTCAGTGCCAAGTCCATCAATAATATTTGAACTGAGAGATAGTGAAATGAAATCATATTAAATCCATAATTAAAATTGAAAATATTATCATACTTTTAACCTGAAATCCTTCTACACATGGTACTTAATTAATTTCCACCAATATTTTTAGAATGAAAAATTACAAAATCAAGTATTAAATATTAAAATAAACATAAAAAAATAAACTTCTTGCTCTTCCACCTTTCCTAGTGTAAACGCTTCCTTTACCGTCACAAAGTTAGCGGGGCCCGGGGTATGGACATAGACTTAATCTGGAGTGTACGACCGCGGTCTGTGCGCGGCAGAAGACCCTCACAGTTTTGAATCTTGTTTTAAATATCTTAATAATTTTATATAATGTTTAATATAATTTATTTGAAACATTCACAACAACAATGAAGTCAGTTAATTGTACAATTACGTTATATAAAGTACTTGGACGAGTAAATTCTTAAAAAGAGCAGTAATTACCAGATCTTTTATTTTTATGATTTTGAAAGAAATAGCAGTTTCTATATTTAACATTTCTAACGTCTTGAGAACATTAGCAGTACCATTTTTCTACACATATTATATAGATCTTGAAAAGATATTCACTTCTCTCCCAGAGCCTATGTTACTCTAGAATCAACACATAATATAACCATGGATACGTTGAATAAACAATGTTACTTGAAGGTCATTGTCGCTCTTTCATTAATTTTTATTATATAATTCTACAATATACACAGAGTCCTATTTAATAGTAAAACAAGACATTAATGAACAGTAGTAAAAGTTTCAATTTGAACAATACTTCAAACAAAGGTCCAAATTCAAACATCAAGTTCCGTTTGTGATGATCTTATGAATCTTATTTTACAACTACAAGGCTCACATTGAAACATCGAATTACTTTCATTCTATTCAATCTATCCATTCATCATGCCAATAGAGCTAACTCCATGTGGTTGTATTTTTAATATCTTGTAACCCTGCCAAACAAGCCCTGTATGACGCCTGAAAAGAAATCCGATCCCTTACTGCAGGCTGTGAGATCATTATATCGCGGCTACAGAGCCTGTGTAACGATAGATGAAGACCAGTCCACCGATACTTTGCACTTAAAATCCATCAAACCGTGTAGCCTGCAGGAGGTCACATAGAAACACACATACATACATCATTACCCTCCTTCTTGAGCAGTCGCGTAATAATAATGGGCTTCTTAAAGTTCGACAATTAATTTAATTCATTACAATTATCTGTACTAATATGTTTTATCTCGCTCGCTAGTTTTTCTTAAATACCTACGTTATCGAGTTTTTTTTTTATTACCTTCGGTTTTTGGATTTAAGCATAATACCCATTGAACGGTTATTTTTTTATGGCGGTAGTGGCATACGAGCAAGCGAGAGTCACCTGATGGAAAGTGATATATACCTGTAACTGTTATCATAATAGCTGTATACTGTTATAATAATACTAACTGTCGCCCGCGACTTCGTTTGTGTGGAATTCTTCATCTGTGTGGAAAAGTAGTCTGTGTCCTTTCGTAGAGTCTAATCTATCTCCATTCTACATTTCATCAAAATCCAGCAGTTTAACCGTGTACAAATCCATGTACACAAACTATCATTAGACTAAATTATGATCCTACTTCCAGTAGTTTTTGAGATTTCATAATTAATCAGTCAGGTTAGTAAGTGGTATTTCGCTTTTAAATAACAAACTAGCGAACCCAACAAACGTCCTGCCCGAACGTTATATTAAAAAAAATGTCTAGAACCCGATTGCAGCGCCACCTAACGGATCCAATTGTAAATGTTAATCACAAAGGAATCCACTCAAACCTACACAAAAAATTTCATCAAAATCGGTCCTGCCATTTAGGAGTTCCCGAATTAAAAAAATCCTAGAACCCAATTTCAGCGCCACTTAGTGGGAATAATTGCAAATCTAAACCGTCCAGGGATCCACTCAAACACACACAAAAAATTTCGTCAAAATCGGTCCAGCCGTTTGGTAGGAGTGTAGGAGTACAGTGACAAACACGTGTACAGAAGAAATATATACATATATAAAGATAACAAATATATTATATTGATTATATAATGTATATCATTTTATCTACAGGCAGATAAATATGTTGCATTTTAGCAATGCTCTCTATTAGGATCACTTTATCTACAGGAAGAAGTAATAAATGAAAAAGTAAGACGTACTTGAATTTTATATTTACACAATTAATTCAATTATTTTACAATTAACTTACATCATGTAGAAAATAATACTTACTCTAAATATCAAAAATACATCAAGTCCAATGTTAAGTCTCTTTTCGCCGAATGTATAGTTCCATGAAGAATAAATGACAAACTCGAAAGATGTTTGAACAGATATTATCATTTATACAAACAAAAGAGAAGATAATGGGTTTTTATGAATGAAGATAATATTAAGGTATATTAGATTGACGAAGAAAATATACAGAGTAAAAGTGAGTGGTAAAAGAAGCCAAGGAAGACCAAAACTGACTTATGAAGATCAAATAGCCAGTGTTAGTAGATGGAAATGTCAAAAGCTCTCGCATACCTAGGTGAAAATGTGTGAAAAGAATGACGAGTTTTGAGGAAGCGAAAGAAGTATGTAAGAACCGCGACGCTTGGCGCTCCGTCCTCTCTTACTACCGTTAGGGATATGGCGTGAAGATATGTATGTATGTATAGTACAATAGCCGACTAATGGATCTAATATAACATGACACTGCTTGCAACCAACACTTCGTGGTCTTGTGAAAGAAATAGAACGACACCGTAAACTGTAGCGGGAGCAAGACAAGTGATATCGTTATTCATCGTGACTGATCAAGGACATAACATCACATCGAGTCCTTTACAATCTGTCAAAAAATTATTGTACCAGAATATTTTTTAAGGAAATTGAATAATGTATGTTCGAAACGCTCCCTGGTGTACATTATATAGATTACCCTACGAGTTTTGACACTTGGAATTATTATTACGTTGTAATAATGGCTGCTTACTGTGATCTCCTACAAAAACATTATTTTCATTTTGTTTTTTTAAATACGCCAGACAATACACATCAATCATCTAGTCTCAAACTAGGGCATTCCTTGTGTTATGAGAATCAGACGACGACTACTAAGGATGTCTCCCAATAGAACTAGGCTCGAGACAATCTAGAAAAGTTCATTTCCTAAATTGACCCGGCCGAGATTCGAACCCGGAATCTTCCCCTCTTGGATGTAACGCCTAAACCACTGCGCCGTCTAGGTCATTTCAAATTCGTTACTTTTCATTTCGACGACAGGATCACGCTGTCTATATTTCCCTTCAGTTTTCTTTACATAGCTATTATCTATTTTCCAAATAGCTGCAATTCATGCAAAAGAAATATAGAATGACGTTAAGTGACATTAGCAGCTTATATGTAAAATAATTATTTCAAGTATCAAAACTTGTTACACAAACGACGCAAGTACATCGGGAAGCGTTACATATTATGTATTTATTTTCTTTAAAAAAACCCTTAAAAATCCTAATACAAACTACTTATTAGACCAGCCATTCTAACGCCCCCTTGTGGGCGCTGCAGGCCTAAAGGGCGGTAAGAGACCCAGAAAAAAAATGGGGGCGTTGTGTAGAGGCCTGAGGGGTGATTTGTAAATTCATTTAGCTAGGAGGCATCTTAGACAACGACTGCATGAGCTCTCGACTCAGTAGACAAAATAAGTTTGGGAACCAGTGTATTAGACGAACTTTAATCATGTGTTTTTGCTCGTGAAATCCATGTTTTGTCCATATCAACGCTTATTATGCAAAATTTTGTTTCTAACAAGACATACCTACATAGTATACGTATGTATAATATGTATTGGTAAGGAAGTAAGATGTTCATTGACTTCCACTTTCGTATTTCAACATTCCCTTCTGATTGATTTTTACATTATATTTGTATGCTGCAGGAACATTGAAAATCAGTAATTTAACCAAATCCCTAATTTATTTGGCCAATTCTGAAATACAACAAAGTTATCTATCATTTTTTTTAAACGTAACAAGCGGAAATCTCGATCACTACTGCAGGTTAATCGAGTGACTTCCGATGATTGGACATGAATTTCATAGTTCACCAATGCCAGCGTGTTTACAATGGTAAACAAATTATTTAAATGCGTGTTAGGTTATAAAATGGCAAATTTAACTTAATTACTAGAAGCCAAGACTCAAGATTCAAAGGAGGTATGTAGTATTTCACTGTTGAGGCAAGTTAATCAGAGATGATATTAAACTACTCTAGTGAATATGACATGAAGTTTTATTAAAACGTGATACAGCAATATTACACTACGTAAACAAACACAGCAAAGCGAAGGTAAGTACGAGGGTAATCGACGTGCGTCTAGTTCGAAAGCGTTTAGCAGTGTAGTGCGACGGCCGGCGCGAGAGTGGCAGCCGCACGCTGTGATCGCGCGCAGGGCTGTACTCGCGCCAGGTCCGTAATCGGGAGTCATGGCGACGTCGCTATCGCCACAGGTAAAACGGGGGAGAGAAAGGTCCAGTCGTTTTCTAGTAATTATTACAAAGTTTGTAGGTTAACTAAGTTTACACATCACATAATTTCTGAGGAAATCGACTTTCACGACGAACAGACGGATGAATTCGTGAGTGTTCTTGTAAGGGTTCTTTTTCCCTTTTTATTAGATTAGCGTAAGGTATGCAAGATTATACAATTTAGCCGAATAGCGAAAGACATCTTGAAATGACTGATTTCAGTACTTTGATGCGACATACACGTTCTACATAACCGTATCTAATTCCAGTTTTTGGGAAGTGTGTTTGGAGTGAGTAAGCTCGTCGAGTTCTACTTGATTTTGATCTGAAATAGAATACGGTTGATGGATATTAGTATTACATATCACGTGTACATGTGAACGATTATATGTACAGGAATATACTTGTTGACTACGCGGCATATTGGATTTGTTTACGTTTCAACATTAATTTGTGTACGCGTCAGTTCCAACCGTGTTACACAGTGTAAACACCCAGCACTGCGCCATTTCTTCTTGTGCTATTAAATTAAAATTGTATTTCAATGTACTTATTATAAAATGATGTTGAAGTAATTACATCTGACTCAAGTTCTTTTTTGACTCTTCTCGGAGCAGGATTTCTTTTTAAACCGATGGGAAATTTTACGGTAAAAGTAGCTTATACTTGAGTAAATTTGAATAAATGGATAAAGCTTTAACTTTGAAATCATAAATAATTAAGTGTAAAAAAAAAATAACGCACAAAAACCTACCTATCCAACTCTAAGAAAGTTGACGTATTTTCTCTCTTTCATATTATCTACTTACTATGTGAAGGTTTACACAAACGACGCAAGTACATCGGGAAGCGTTACATATTATGTATTTATTTTCTTTAAAAAAACCCTTAAAAATCCTAATACAAACTACTTATTACACAGACATTAATCATGCGTTTTTGCACGTGAAATCCATGTTTTGTTCATATCAACGCTTATTATGCAAAATTTTGTTTCTAACAAGACATACCTACATAGTATACGTATGTATAATATGTATTGGTAAGGGAGTAAGATGTTCATTGACTTCCAGTTTCGTGTTTCAACATTCCCTTCTGATTGATTTTTACATTATATTTGTATACTATGATATGTATATCATGTATTTAAGTAGGTACATAAATCAGTACTCCTATGACAAAGGATTTTTATTTTATTATGTCAATGATGAAATGTGGTCATCATTGCGAAATTGTATCGCTAAAGGCAACGCATTGATAAACATTAATTTAATCTAAAATAGACCTTCTGTTCTATGCAAACGTGCGCACGCTAGCTTAAAAAACAGTTATTTTCGTTAATTTAAAAACTATAATTAATTTTTAAAAATCCAACTCTCATTTTAAAGAATATGTTCAGATTAAATTATACAGAAAATATAGAAATATAAATCGGTCTCGTTACTCCGAAAAACGTAAATCTCTGTTTTTAAAGAGTTTTCTTTGATATTTTTTTTCTGTTACAAAAGTTAACCAATCGTGTATCGCAACAGGCAAAATGAAGTCAATGAAATGAATCCGGTTACTAAATATCACTATCATACGTTTTGTAGTCACTTAGAAAAATTAAGATCCCTGCCGTCAAAATTTCCAATGCGTCGCCTTAATACAGGAACTTGAATTTAATGAACAAAACCACATCGAACTATTTTTATGTTTTAGTAATGTAGTGAAAAAAGATTGTGCTTAATTACGATTTCTTTTTTACTATTGAAGGGGCGCAGTGCTTTTTAATATTGTAATCAGCTAATCGAACAATATAACTTGAGTTCAAACAACACATATATATGATGTACCTTTGTGCAGTTTATTGTACACGCAAGAATATTTAATGACAAATACGTGTAAAAAAAGACCAGAACTACCGTGCTCCCTTACATTCGTCTTCTAATCAGTACGAGATATTTTTGTTAGATACGACAGCAGATATCTATTTTCGGTTAATAGAAGTTGCTTAATTAGGCCTTTGATCACTAACCTATTATCCCATTGTGATATCCTCGTCTACTTTTCATGGTATTATCCCAAAACTGTAGTTCGCTGCTTCCGTACACAGTGTACACCACGTTACAGAGAGCATAGAACAAAGCTAACGTGAGAAATATAGTCCTCCAGCGGTTTATACTCATCTGAAAAATATACATTGTAAATAAAATGTGTAAATGAATATAAAATCTAACTTTTATTTCGATAGAAGTAATTTGACGTTTTAACTTTTTTTCTTTTGGCAAAGTAGCCAATGAGATGGCTAATTCTGCCAATATCATGTGCTACAAGGTATAAACGTTGCAATTTATCAAAGTTCTAAATAATAAGCTAAAATAGTGATGTCATGTGACAGAACTGAGTCGATGTTGATTCATGAATCGATAAAGTACTCTAACATTTAATTTGATAAATTAATTTATAATAAAAAATATAAATTCCAATAAGAGTAAATCAAATTTTAAATGTTTTATAAAGGTGGCCCCGTCCAAAAAAAAGTTCACGTACAGGTTTCGCATGCTGTGTTTCCGAAAAAATTATGACATATAACGTGCACTTTTCATAGACAAAAAAATTAATGTGAAATAATGGTGTTAAAATTGTCAATAGTTTTTATTTTATTTTGGTTTCATAATTAACAAATAAGTTAAATGTGATAAATTCCTAAAATCCTTAGTTATTTTCCGTTCAAACTCCAAAAACCACCAATCGACACGTGTTTCGCCTCTCAACAAAGCATCCTCAGGATACACCAGAGATCTGACTCGGTCAGCTTGGTCAGGATCCGGTGCTGGTTAACTGACCGAGTCCGATCTCTGGCATATTCTTAGGATGCTTCGTTGAGAGGCGAAACACGTGTCGATTAGTGGTTTTTGGAGTTTGAACGGAAAATAGCTAAGGATTTTAGGAATTTATCACATGAAATGGATTTCCGCAAAGTAACACCTGAGTCTATACAATAAAAAAAATAAATTGCGCTACAGGGTTCAAATTACGTTCTGGAAACTCTAAAAATTAACTTATTTATAGAAATATTAGTTACCACGTCATCAAGGATAACTCCTGTGAGCAACGGAATTAAAGCGCCTACCACGCTGGCCACAGTACTTGTCATGAATAGTAGAGTTCCCGAGTAATTGTAGGTCATGTCTGAATGGTTTTCCTGCGAGAGACAGTAATTTCTATTATTGTCATTTCGAATTGAAGATGATAACTAAAGCGAAAGAGAAATGATAAAGGTTTTATAGTTAAAGCGATCTTCAAAGAAGTCATTATGTAGTGTAGCGCAAAAGATTAAATTGACTTCAAAAAAAAAACAAAAAAGTACAAACAATCCTTTACTAATCAAAACTCAATAGGTGATGACAACATGTGCAAAAAAGGAAGTTGATACTAAAGATGCTAACTTAACCACATTACATATAAATTATATAATATATAAAAATCAATGTTTGCTTATTCATATTTTATGGGCTGCCATATCGTTCATCCGATTGTGATGCGATGAAATTTGGTATGGAGATAGCTTGAATCCTAAGGAAGGACATAGGCTATATAAAAATAAAAACGCGGACGAAGACTTCCTGATGCTCGCGACTATAAAATATATAAGATAAGAATACAGTAGGATATGAAACCTTAAAAACAGCTGGTTTCCAAACGTTAAGAGCCATCATTTGTCACTAGTGTAATTTTAATTACGGTCTTACTATCAAAACACCACATTGATCGCACACATCAATAAAACTTACCAGAAATCCGGAAAACTGAAACCCTAACAGCCCTGACGTTGCTATTAGCACGATAATAATTGTTAAATGGCTTGAATCGTGCCCCAGACTGGACAGGGTCGTTAATCCGACGACGGTCCCAACAGCTCCTAAAACGAACAATTTATACAACGAATTAAATACTACAAATTTCAAAGTCCATTTATTTACATGGGTTATTAACTAGACACTCACTACATTTGCTTAAGACGGTCGCAGTTAAGATTACGCGGTTAAATAAGAGGTCACCTAATGACGACCTAATCGTAACTGTAGCATATTGTGGGTGGCGAAATCTTGCGCAGGGTCTGTCCGGATCGCAACCACCGTCTCTGTCGCTAATACTGCCGTCAAACACTAAAATATTGTTTTCCGGTGTGGAGGGTAAGAGAGTCGGTGAAATCTCTAATTCAAGAGGCACAGCATTTTAGTTCTCAGGATTACCAATGAATTTATAATCTGAAGTGCTTTCTTAACTTTGATACTGTAATGTCCATATGCCACTCAGTTCACTTGACCGAAAAGTAGACTATTTGCTCGTTTGTCTTCGATTGCAAGGGCGAGTCAGATTACTACTAGACTACCCCTAGAGAACAGTTCCATATTACCATACAATGTATTTGAGTTATGTAATCACCAAAAAAATATGTCAGATTCAAAAACGAATTTAATTTTGCATGTGAAAGAAATGTCTTTTCTGTACTCTCCGACTATAAAGGTAAGTTTGTAATGTAAAAAAAGTGTGATTCAATTGCAAATTAGTAATTTTTTGATTTTTCCCTTTAAATTATGGTGAGACCTTACTTGTTGCCAAATTTCATGATTATATGCTACACGCGAAAGGGATTCTGCTACATGCGATAAATTGCAGCATTTCTTTCTAACTATTCTCGTACAGAGATTCACACCTGAGTATCGTTCTAGAATACGGGGCCCGAGGGTCGGCTATATGGATACATACAACTTCAACTCTTTATCTTACAATCTTCAAACGTATAATCTCTATAATCAAAATTTAGTTGAATCTCTAAAATATTACAGAATTTTTAATTTTACTGCAATGGATAGCTAATTATAATATCGCAAATTGCTGAAACCAGTTTTTTAATAAATAATGCAGCTTCATTGCAAACTAGGGACCAGCCCCGGTTTTGTACGGGTTAATTTTTTTTTGTAAACGAAATACAGTACATATTACTGGCTGGCAATGTAGCTTTCAAGAGGTGAAAGATTTTTTGAAATCGGTTAAACAGTTTTTGAGTTTATCCATTACATACAAACAAACAAATTTTACCTCTTTATAATATTAGTATAGATATAGATTACGATTTTAAATTTAAGACTATTCTGTACAAAATTAAGACTATTCTGTACCATAAAATATGATAATACCGCAAATACGAAAAACAATCTTGTAGTTCTTAAAAATTCAGTTATATACCTACTAGACATTAAATTTACTTCCAAACAAAAGGTAACTGGCCAAGTTTGTCAACTTTTCGTCCTTCGGGGAAGTATAACAATACAGTCACATGCGGGCCCTATCAATTATTTGTCACTGTCCCTATAAGTTTTCTCGTAGTGACTCAACGTGACGAATACCACAGTTACGTTTTGTCACAAGATATATACGTTTCAGTGGCTTTATTCAGTCAGTTCAATTTCATTCGTTACCTAGACGACTCTAAATCTTTTTACGTAAGTTTTCTTCAGGCGGTAGACATAATAGTCTGTAGGTAGGTCTGTAAAACTTTTAAGACTCTAGGGTTATTTTTTTATTACTGGAATGACAGAAGAGTAAACCGAGCGTACTTGGTTGTAAGTGGATTGAGTGGCCGTAGACCTAATTGTAATTGTAAATATATTTATTTATAAGGCACACCAACAGAGTATCATACAATGCTTTCATTATCTAACATAATACAATAAATCACTGCTGGTATGGACTCCACTTAAAGGTCCACACAACATTTACCATTACTTAAATAGGACATGTATGGGCGTTTCGTGCAGTGTTATTCGTGTTCATTGACTATTTAATACAGCATACACATTACACACAGAAAAAACTGAAAATTATAATTAAAGATAATCAAAAAATAATCTGAAAATATTTCAAATACAATTTATACGATTCGGTTGTTACTAACTTTATTGGTCTACAGTAAAACCTTACGCTTAATTTCAAACGGTGTATCGTTAAAAATATCCAACTTCTCTTCGATTTCAAATATAAATGGCACACATACGCAACAAAAAAGCATTGGAACCAACGTTTGTCCTCGCAATGAGCAAGGCGAACAAATCCTTACACACAAAACGAGAGTTGGGACGCGGTACATGCAGATTGATTTCTTCCAACAACTCAGGGCAGTCAATATCGTAACGCAATATTTTATAAAGATACACAACATTTTCGCCTAGGCATGTGAGTGCTTTTGACATTTCCGTTGGCTAACACTCTGGCTATTTGATCTTCATAAGTCAGCCTTGGTCTTCCATAGCTTCTTTTACCACTCGTTTCGTTCCGTAGATTTTCTTCGTCAGGCTTTCATCACTCATTATTTCTATGTGCCTGATTCATCTAAGCATTCCTTTCTTCATTTTTACAATAACACTGTCGTGCAACCCTGTCATACTGCGTATATTACTGAGGAGAATGATGAGATTTGAGGAAGGGACACATACTTCTATGTAAGGACCCCGCGACGCTTGGCGCCCCGTCCTCTCTGACTACCCCGTTAGGGATACAGCGTGAATATATGTATGTATATCTGTATGTATGTGTGTGTGTTTGACTATGTGTGTATGTGTGTGTATGTATACGCTCTGATAGTTTAGTAAGTTTGAAATGCATAAATTCATTGGCAACCCTGACAACTAACATGTTTGCTCGTTGTGCCAGAATTTCACCGACATTCGTACCCCTACACCGGAACACAACAGCGCAAGCCCTACTGTTCGGCGGCAGGATTAGTAAGACGATGACCACTCGCAAATGCAGATCGGTCTATATGCAGATCGGTCGATCTACGCTACGATACCACACAGACACAAAAACAAACAACGGTATCATACTCCAGTTACTGCTACTGATAAATCGTATACGATGTTTAAATAACTCACCTAATGCATTAATTGATTTTCTGTAATAAGTTACATACTTTAAGTTATTAATGCATGAAAATTTATAAATCCAGTCAATAGATGGTGCTGTCATCAAATATGTCATCCACATTGATACGAACGGCAACGCTGAGATCCATGCACTCTGCAAAAATTAACTATTTTAATGATTTGTATTTTGATTGAGCATCTTATTTCGTAAGTAAGCATCGCTCATATTTGCTCGAAGTGCGTTAATGCTAGATAAATAAGTGCTAGTAACATATTTCTCTGCAGGTTAATCGAAAATTAACAGAATAAAGTCGTTTTGTAATAAAGTTCCTCAAGAAGTCACTCAATTAACAGAAAATATATTTAGATTAGTTATAAAACGTACATTGATTAGACAATCATACTATAAAATAAACGATTTCGTTGAAGATAAAACAATAGTCTGGAAATGATTTTCTCTGCACATGCATTTACTGGCTCTCTGAATATTGTATTTTAATAAACCTTTTGTAAAATGATGTTGAAAAAATTATACTTGACTGAGTTTCTTGTCGGTTCTTCTCAGTGTCCAGGTTTTCTTTTCTCTTCTCTTTGAACCGAACTAAAGTAGATTTGACGTTCAAAAATACCTCGTGATTGGGTTTACTTGAATAAATTGATTTGACTTTGACTTTGACTGATCAGAAAATCTTACTACAAGAATGACAGTGTAACTAGGAACATTACTCTCTTTGCACTTGCGTTGACTATCCTTTAGTAAATTGTAATTTTAAATGTTGTTATGAAATTATGATATACCATTGAAAAAATGCTACGTTACTAACTGCCTCGTCGGTTTTTCTTAATGCAGGTTCCTTCCAAGTTGAAGGTATTTATTTTTTATAAAAGAGGGACAAACGTGCAATACAGTCACTTGATGGAAAGCGACCACCGCCGCCCATGGACACCTGCAACGTCCGGGGAATCATGGGTGCGTTGCCGGCCTTTGAGGAAAGGAGGGGGAGGGGGGAGATGAACCACCGGCGGTCTCACTCACTGAACAAAGCGCAACAGCAATTGATGCTGTTATTTCACGCCGACATTCTGTGAGAGGGTGATATTTCACCGGGCGAGTCGGAAATTACAGCCGAAAATTTGACATTAAAAAACAAAAATGATTTGGTTTCGGTGTCACTATGACAACAATAACTTTTTCTGACTGAAAGAAAATATAAAATTACCTCTTTTATGGTTTCTCCAAGTGACTTCAAATAAATGGGAACATCGGCTAAGTAGAAGATGAATACAGCATTACTTGCTGCGTGTGCGCACGCTATAGCCCAGAATTGCCGTGATTTTATAATGCTCCGCCAAGGTTTACGTGTTACTCTCTGTTAGAAACAGTAATGTTCGATTAGTATGAGATTGTAAATAAAGCTTTTTGTGGACCTTTATGTTCCCACCGCCATTTTTAGCTAGAAATAAATTCATGTGATGAGTTACAGAAATCTTTAGCTATTTTCCGCTCAAACTCCAAAAACCACCAATCGAGACGTGTTTCGCCTCTCAACGAACCATCCTCAGGATATACCAGAGATCGAACTAACGAAAATAATCTTTAAACAAATAATATTTTGTTGCTTCCTTACAACTGATAAATGGACAGACGGACATCTTGTAGAAATTACAACCGTTTTCCGTTCGGGGAACAAAGAAATTCAATTTTAATTAATCAATACTGCTAAGTGAATACTGAGAAATAACTTGTTAACTAGGTTACGAAAATAGGTCTGAATATATTTCCAAAATTGTTTATTGCTCAAATACTTTAGAGATTATGAACAAGTTGCTTGGAAAGGTTATTATTTAAAGGTTATAATTGAATGATTAACTATAGTTTTAGTTCCAAAAAGCATAAAAATAAATTATTATTAAAGCGAGGCGTTAGAAATGAAATGAAATTTTCCTATAAGAATGGGGGTTACTTGTTGAACTGATTTCTAAACTTTGGGCCGAATATTCAGACCTTGCGGTAAAAGCTCAAAGCTTCTGCGATGTATTCTTTCTCAGTATCACCTACGGCTTGATGGCTTTCTGGAGAACTTGAAGTCAGCAGGGCCCATATAACGGCCAACGACAGTGTCAACACTCCTTGAGAATAAAATATCAACTCCCATCCGAGACGCATTTTTGAGATCATTCCCGATGTTGTCATCCCAATTACTATACCTAATTTGAGTCCTGAAACAATAATCGTGAGTTAGAAAATATTATCCACTTAAAATAAGTGTGTGCTGATGACATTAAATTATATGTTACACTAGAACAATACAATAAAGTAATTATCGTGTCCCTACGCGCTAGCAAAGCGGCGCGCTTATCACCTAACTTTCAATCAGCATGCGATAGCCAATATTGAGCGATATCTGCTGTCTAAACGAGAATTTGTGTAATGTAGTAATGTATAATGGCGCTAAATCAAACACGAAAAGTGCATTTTATGGTCATAGAATGATAAATACGCAATCGTCATACATGATATCAGTTTTCTATTACAATTAATCACTGGTCATGTAGTGTTCGCGTGGCTGTCGCTGTCTGCAAATCTCTAGGTAATAACCCCGCGGGGCGCCGGAAGTACCGATTCACCGTAAGTAAGAGTGACACAGTGCTATGGAGTCGTCGCTCCGAATGGGCAATACCTGCTCACAATGTTTTAATATTACGTATAATAAAATAAATTTAATTCTTTTTATAATAATCTGAGCATACATTTTTAATTATTTATAGTAAAAGCATAACATAAGTGCATTAAATATGAAATGAAGTAAGATACGTTACGTTGTTCACTGTACAAGCTTCGAATTGAAAGTGAGCTAGGTGTGGTCCGCGAGTCCAGTTGTGTGGAACACAGCGGTTGTTTTGAACACTCAATCTCGTACTTACATAGATATCATGGACTTATTATGACCACAAGATAAAGCGCAATCACACTTTCCAATTTGTTGGAACGACATTCCTGGGGATAGCGGTCTGAGATCGATTAATTGAAGAATCGATCATTCAATCTCGAGCAGTGAATCGATCCAGTAAATAGACGACAGACACTCAAAATTCATTCTACGAGTTTTTTTAAATTTTGCATGGTATAGTTAAAAGTTAGACGACTCAAAAAAGCGCTAAATCTGGCTCCGAAAGCGCTAAGGTGACGGCAGTGTTCGATATATGTATACTTATGTATAATTTATTAAAAAAATCCACGCTAGCTCATTATTTTATAGTTACGTTTTTACCAATACAAATATAATGGAAACTCAATTTTTGGGTGTTCGCCATCAATTCACTAAATCGATTCTCTACTCGAGATCGATCGATAAATTTTTCCATTAATCGATTTCAGATCACCATCCCTAGGAAAGTTGTTCCAACAAATTGGAAGGTGTAATAAGCGCTATAGAAGTAAAAAGGTATATGATATTCTAATTTCAAAATATTTAGGTTGAGCGCGCTTATTATTAACTGGAGCCGAGTACACCCGATTCAACGCCACCGACCCGAGCGTGACGGTTCAGTGTAGTCTTAGTTTTGTTCACTGCTCGGAAAGAGCGCAAGTTGCGCTTAAAGGAGTTTTCACTTTAATTACGATAGAAGAGGTTTCTAAGAAGAAGAAGAAGAGTTCGAAATATAAACAATTTGGTCGTTGTGTATTCTGTACGCATTATTTTGAAGACAATCTATCGTATTTCATTAAGATGTGTGTATGTTTATTTGTGTGTGTATGTATGTAAGTTAAACAATGCTATTCGTCTTGTATCAATAAAGTTAGTAGAGATAATGTAATAAATATAACATAGTGCATAACAAAAGACGATATGTTGTTTTTGCTGAGTCGACTTTTTGATTTTATTTATATTTTTAGGAGCGCGATGCTTTGCGGTCCATCCTCTCTGTCTACTCCATTAGGGATATAACCTAAGCATTTATATTTTTTTTCTCTCGAAATTGAGATGTCTCTGTCGTCCTAATTAAAAGGTTCAAGAAATTTCAATTCTGCAACTGTAGTCAAAATTTCTTATCGTTAAGCGGTCGAAACGAATACAGACAAATACTCTTAAGGCGACGGATTGGAAATTTTGACGGAAGCGATCTCAACTTTTCAAAGTGACTACAAAACGTGTGAAAGTGATATTTGGTAACCTGATTCTTCATTTTATTGACTGTATTTTGCAGTTGCGACATACGATTGGTTAACTTTTGTAACACAAAAAAAAATCTAAATAAACCTCTCTTAAAACAGAGATTTACAATTTTAGGAGTAACGGGACCGGTTTATGCTTCTGAATTTTCTGTATAGTTTTAATCTAAACATATTCTTCAAAATGTCAGTTGGATTTTTAAAATTAATTATAGTTTTCAAAATAAAAGAAAATAACCACTTTTTCGTATTTTCCGTAAGCTAGCGCGCGCACTTTTGCATAGACCAGAAGGTCTATTTTGGATTAAATTATTGTTTTTTGTTATGTTATAGTATTATTGTTCTGGAACGCAAGCCCTAGGTCATAGAGCGTAGCGTTTGTGATCTGTGATGTGGTGTTAGTCTGTGTTGTGGATTGGCACTGTAACATGTAGCCACAGAGTATCTTTTTATCTGAACTGAACATACTTATATATGTAAAATGTTATAATATATATTTTTTTCATATAACGGACATTACTTTTTGTTTGGTTGTAAAACATAATTCTAATTGTGCAATATAATTCTAAAGCAATGTATACTTTATTATTTCTACATTTTTCAATGCGTCGCCTTAAGTTAAAACTGTCTACTTTTCATTCATTTATTCTCAATTCCACGAAGCGACACGTGATCGAACTCTCCCAAATCGAAGCGTATACAGATCCTAGACTATCCAGAAAAGTCCTCTAAATTAGATATGACAGGATCAAATTAACATTGGAATAATTCCAGGAGCTTTTGCATATATTTATTTCAATATATATCTATACCTAACTATTACATCGGAATTTTTTAAAAACTTGTAGTATTACTATTAAATATTTTGTCCTAAGAATTATGAGCAAAACAAAATACCTTTTAAGAGCCTTTTCATGTTTTTGAACACGAAATGTCCTTTGCGATAAGAATTCCATGACGTTATCTCATATTACCTTACTTTATGTAATTGAGAATTTAAGTCTTACAAACAGCGAATTCACATTCAGTTCTATTCAGTAGTTTTAAAATGATATGTAAACTAACAAAAGACAAAATTCTTAAAATGTTTGTGTCGTATTCAAAGAGATCTATACTACTATATAAATCTCTAGCGTCTGTCTGTAATTATAACTTTACCGAAAAATTTTGTGATAGAATAGTCATTTTATGACTTACTGACTTCGATTCTACCATTATTAAAATTTTTGTCTCTCTGTCTGTCTGTCTGTATGTCTTTTTATAACTGAAGAACGGCTTAAATGATCTTGACGAAAGTCGGTACGTAGTAAGACCATGTGATTGTGCTCATGATAAGCTACTTATTTTTTAAAAAATCTGGCCCTGAAGGGGTGAAAAGGGGGATGAAACTTTGTATGGGCAATGGTAAGCCGCTGAACCGATTATAATGAACTTTGACAAGAAGATAGTTCGACATCAGAGAACAGACATAGGCTCCTTTTTATAAAAATAGCCCTAAGAGGGTGAAAAGGCGGATGAAACTATGTATGGGGAACGCAAAATCTAAGTAATGGGAAAATTTGGTGCGGTGATAAGACATTAGTTATCAAAAATACATAGACAACTTTTTTTTATCAAAAATCTTAGAAAATGGGGACAGGAGGGAGAGGGACGAAACTTTGTACGGGAAACGGTTAAAACGCTGAACCGATTATGACGACATTTGGCAAGAAGATAGTTTGACATCAGAGAACGGGCATAGACTACTTATTATAGAAATCTACCCATAAGAGGGTAAAAAGAGGATGAAACTTTGTATGGGAAACGCTAAAACTTAGAAATGATACAATTTGCAGCTGCGATAAGACTTTTTTTTATCAGAAATACATAGGCTGCTTTTTTTTCAAAAATCTGTGAAAAGAAGGACGGGAGGGAGAGGGACGAAACTTTGTACGGAAAATGGCTAAACCGCTGAACCGATTATGATGACATTTGGCAAGTAGATAGTTTGATATTAGAGAACGGACATGGGCTACTTTTATAAAAAATCTACCACTAAGAGGGTGAAAATGGATAAAACTTTTTAAGGGAAACGCTAAAACTTGGTAATGATACAATTTGGTGCTGCGATAAGACTTTTTTTATCAAAAAAACATAGGCTAATTTTTTTATCAAAAATCTGTGAAAAGGTTTACGGGAGGGAGGGGGACGAAACTTTGTACGGGAAATGCTAAACCGCTGAACTGATTATGATGTAGTAAAGAAATAGTTGGACATCTGGGCACGGACATGGACTACTTTTTAATCAAAAAAACTACCCCTAATGGGGTGAAAAGGGGGATTAAACTTTGAATGGGAAATGCTGAACCGCCGAACCAATTAAGATATTTGGTACAGGACAATATGTGCCCGGAGACAGACTTAGGCTAGACGTAGACTTTTTTTTTATTTTTATTTTTTTGTTATTTTATTGGTTTGTTTGGTTATTTTATTTATTTTGGTTATTTTTATTTGGTTTTTTTTTTGTTTTCTGAGGGGCAAAATGAAATCCCCATGGACACCCAGCCGGACTCTACGCTGACTGGGTAGTGTCGGATTTGAACCGACTAAACAAAACCTTTCTTTGCTGTTAGCCCTAGTGGCTTTTACAGCGTCACAGGTTGCGTTGGGGCAAGCGCTAAAGGCACTCTGCCAGATGATTGACCGCTTGAGGGTTCCTCCAGCTGAGGGATACCAGGCGAACACACCAGCAGCTGCTGCCAAATCCGATATTTATTACATTGCTTCCTATTTTAAAGTGCTACACCAACGACATCTATGTAACCTACTAGATCGAGTGTTCGAAACAATTGCTCTGTTCCACTCAACTGTGGCTAGGAAACCACAGCTAGCTCACTTTCAATTCGACGCTTGCGCAGTGAAAAGCGTAACGCATTTTATTTCATTTTATATTTAATGCTCTTATGTAATGCGTTTACAATAAATAATTAAAACGTTAATGCTCAGATTATTACTGCGAAATATTTGCAAAAAAATGGGCGATATGCAGGCAAAATTATTTTGTTATGAAAGTTAATCGTTCTACAGAAGGATATTGACTTAAACGTAGGATGACGAGATTTAAATAAAAGTTGTGCTTTCGCTAGCTTGTGTATTTCCCCACAGACTTATTTTTTAACTAACTTCAAAAAAAGGAAGAGGTTCTCAATTCGCCTGCATGTTGTTTTTTTTTGTTGTATGTTTGTTACCTCATAACTCCGTCATTTATGAACTGATTTCGAAAGCTATTTTTTCGTTTGGTAGGTAATACTTCAGAGGTGACCCCATTTAAATTTTACCGATATTGGAACTTGGACTTCGAAGATACACTAGAAACACGACCTGGTTATAACCTTTATTTATATTGACGATTCTCTTGTATATCGTTGCGCTCCGGATTTAGAATGAAGTTAATTGCAGACCTGCCCTAGATATTTATTTAGGTCAAGACCACTCAAAAGGGAGAAATGAAAAAAATTTATGAAAAAAAATTAAACCGTCTTCAAAAAAAAACACTGAAAAGTGTAAAATAACTATCCTTTACTAATCAAAACTCAAGT
Source organism: Zeuzera pyrina (assembly GCA_907165235.1). Lineage (NCBI taxonomy): Eukaryota > Metazoa > Arthropoda > Insecta > Lepidoptera > Cossidae > Zeuzera > Zeuzera pyrina. The sequence continues at coordinate 24,248,941 of OU015627.1, forward strand.
ACAATTAAAATAACTTTATAAATACGATACACATACTTATATAATTAAATTTGACAGTTATTGAAGTCGGTGCCAAATTAATGTGCAACAACAGAAAGTCTTTAGTTTGGTAGGCTCGACACCGACTTCAGTAACTGTCAAATTTAATTATATATGTATGTATATCGTATTTATAAAGTTATTTTAATCGTATTTGAGTTTTGATTAGTAAAGGATAGTTATTTTATACCTTTCAGTGTTTTTTTTGAAGGCGGTTTAATTTTTTTAATAAAAATGTTTTTTGACATTCAAAAATACCATATTATTATGAAAGTAGCAACACCTTCAGAAAAATAGTGGTGCCATTTGTTAACGATTATGATTAGAACGATTAATCGAGAATATTGATAATAGCTAACACTCAGGCCATCATCATAGCTATTAATCATTTTACTTTCTCCAAAAATCTTATACGGACTACTACGAACATTTGAATTCTTCAAAATTTGAAACTTTTATACTAAGTAATTTAAAAATTGACACTCAGTTTTAATATTAGACTGAAAAATATGCATTTCAAATATATTTTTAATTTACTTATTTCATGGGGGCCAAGACTAACCTTCCTCGCCGCTGCCGCTGTGGTGATCTCGTCGATGTACTAGATCGCCACGGTTTATCCTGTTTACGTAGTGCGGGCCGCATGTCACGTCATGCTGCCTTGAATGACGTCATTCGGCGGGCTCTTGTCGCCGCTGGCGTCCCTGCAGTCTTAGAGCCTGTAGGTATTGCGCGCAGCGACGGCAGGAGACCGGATGGTTTGACGCTCATTCCTTGGAAACTTGGAAGATCGCTGGTGTGGGATGCCACTTGTGTCGATACACTTGCTGTTTCCCATGTGCCGGCGACTTCCAAGTCAGCAGGTGCCGCGGCCAGCACTGCCAAGAACTTGAAGCGGCGTGAGTATGCGACTCTCTGAGAGCTTCATATTTACGCCCTTTGCAGTCGAAACTTTGGGTCCCTGGGGCCCCGAAGCCCATCGACTGGTTTCTGATATTTGTAAGAGACTGGTCGAGGCTTCGGGAGACTGCCGGGCTGGCAGCTTCTTCCGCCAACGAATTAGTTTGGCTATTCAAAGAGGCAATGCTGCCAGTCTTCTGGGTACCTTAAGCAATGACAGCTCTCTAAGCGGCAACTTTGAGGAAGTTTATTATTTAAGATAATGTGTAGTTTTAAGTTTGTAAATATTACCATATGTATGTACTTTTTGTTAATGTTAAATGAAGCTTATTTCATTATACGTAAAATTAAAATGTGTGAGCAGGTCTTGTCCATTTGAAGCGATGACATAATAGCACTATGCTCTTACTTAACGACGAAGCGACAATTCCCGCGCCCCGCTCGTCCAGCTCGCAGCGTCGGGATTATTGTTTTGAACTTTTGATGTACCATTCTAGTATAACGTATAATTCAATGTGCTGTACGTTTCGCTGCTAAAGTTTCACTTCAAAACAATCGACCAAGTGCGAAATCGACTTTCGCACAGATTCCGCACGATATTTATAAAATAGTTCATTTGTAAGCTTAATTTAAAAAAATCTATAATATTCATATCATTTTTCCTATAAGCTCCCGAGGTCTTTACATTCTCTGAAGTTTTTGGTGTTTTAGGTTCGGTAGTTTCAGAAATAAGAGAGGTTAGAATTGTAGTCGAGGGCTAATGAGCAATTTGTCCAATCTTTCAATTTTTAATAAATATATTAAAGGGTTATCTAGTATAATATTTGTATTAAAGCCATATGTATTATATCGATTTTCAAGGTTTTGTGTAATATGGTTACAGAGAAAATGGAGGTAAACAGAGGTAATCTTAAGAGAACATTTACATTTAAGGCAAGAAAATCCAAAAATAATCGAATGCTTATGCTTTTTTCAAACTTTGATGAAAGAATTGTGTTTACAAATCTATTTTCTTGTGTTTTACTTCTCTTAAAGATAGACCGAGCACAAATAGAGAACTTGCTAACGTAACGTACTCCGTTATAGACCGACAACAACCTTCAGTCATAAAAATCCAGTCGTAAATTTTATTTATAGCTACCTCCATAAATCATTCCACTAAATAAAGTCTTTTCACTGGGAGGCAACCATCTGGAGAGTAATGCTTGGTTTGCTGGTGACAGGCACGCCTGCATCATCCCCAACAAGAAGTAAGAGTTACAAAGAGCCATCCATCCGCCCTGGAAGAAGGTTTCGTTGGTAAATAAACAAGGACCTAATTGCGCAATTTCTATTGACTGTTCATTTACATAACAAATTAGGAAATTTAGGAAATACTATACTGAAAACATTCATATTCAAACCTTTGATTTGTTCATATGCATATTTAAGGATTGAATATAAATATGAACAAATCTAAGACTGAAAGAGAAGATGAATAGACAAAGTGTGAAATTTGGGTAAATAAAATACTTCTAAAACAATTGAATGGAACTATATAATATATGAGGAGTGCGTTTTCGAAGGATGGAAGATCTGAACTGGATGTGGATGTATTTAAATTCAAATTACATAAAAATAGACAAATATTGTTCCATTTGTTATGCGATTAAATGACTCGCTTCTCAGACTCACTCCTCTACGTACAACAATCAACATCATACAACATACAAAACTCACTCCTCAGATATTACGTAGTTCTATTTCATCGACCAACTTATGGATACATGCGTGTGTTTAGAAGTTTAGAACATAGATTCGAAAATTCCCATTGTACAAATGTATTTGATTGACGTTGATTAATGTGTCCAGAATTTCATTTTGAAAGAAAGAAACAGGTTTATTGCCACATTAACATACACATAGTTGCACAAAATATACATTATATAATCATTTTTAAAGAAAGAAAAAAAATACAAATAAATAACAATTTAAAAATTGAAAATTCTCATCTGTGTGGCAAAAGGAGCGAACTCAGCTATGCTATGAGTGGCCAGCTTTGCAGCAGCGCAGCTGCTTATCTACATAGCGCTGGTTTTCAGTTCGTCCTCGCTTACAACGAATATTATTACACACATGTCGCGGTTAACTTCGTTTCTTCAAAGAATAATCATTCAAAAGTTAAACCAAGACACATACATTTGCACATTATATAAAAGAATGCCAAAATCAAATAATAATTCAAATAAAACACAACACAAAAAATAAGAAAAGAGAAATACAAGATGCAATGAAATAATATAAAAATAGAAATACAACGAAATGAAACATGCCATGCCGAACATTGCCATCCCACATTTAATTCCCATATTGTTCTCTTTGCACTTGCTTTTTGGCAGTCATTTTCATTACTAGACTTCTGGACTCAGATCAAGAAATATAATGAGCGGAACGATAATAAGTTACTGCTCTTACCACCGTGTGTCAAACGAATTTTCTTGTCTCTTTCTATAATAGCTTTAGTAAGTATGGCAATCTCGCTGTCAGTGTAATTCGTGTCAGCTAATGAGTCGATCATGAAATAATTATTTGAAAAATACTCGTAAATCTTAAGTGTGTATCGTTGTACTGTGGCCTATCCTAGTAGACATTACTAAAAAATTACAAAGTCGGCCAAAAAAAAAGGTACTTTAAGGATACGCTTTTAGAGCAAATGCTCTGTCCATCGTTACTTGCTCTGAGCTACTGGAATTCAATTGGAAAATAAATTTATTTTATGTAAATATAGACTATTTTTCTCGTTCTCACATTGACTGGAAATGATCTTAATTAATATATTCAATAGACTCAGATGTTACTTTGCGTAAATCTTATTCAGCCCAAAATTCTAAGCGCACTAATCGACACGTGTTTGGCCTCTAAACGAAGCATTTTCAGAATATTCCAAAGATTAGACTTGATTATCTGGAATCGGTACTAATTAGTTGAGCGAGTCTGATCTTTGAAATATCCTGAAGATACTTAGTTGAGAGGTAAAACATATGCCAATTAGTAGGTTTGTAATTTTAGATGGAGCACAGTTAAAAAAAAATACAAGAATTCATCAAATGATTTGAATCATGCCAGTGAATTCAATAACGCAAGGCCAAAAGGGGAAATCGGAATTATGGGAATTAAATTGCGTCCCTCTAAGATATCTCTGAATATATGTAGCTTCAATAAATCCCAGCTATCATGTTACCAGAAAACTAATAACGGATTGTTGTTTATCATATGTGTTCTGCTCCGAAATTCCTGTGAATTCCAATAATCGTATTGACAAAACAACATTCTTTTATGTTGTTATTGGCGAATGAGTGTATAAAACTTGTCATAAAATAACTCGTAAAAAAGAAAGCATATTATGTGTACTCATTTACCTAATCATTTACGTACTTAAGAAGTTATACTTCTTTGACGTGAATAAAAATAAAAAGCAGAACTGGTCACATATAAAAAACAAAACTGGCAACATTTAAAAGAATTAAAAAAAATAAGCTCTTCGTTTCTAACTTCATGTTGGAGACTTTTTGGCGGGAACGGGAGAAGTGAGGTTGTCTTTTTATGTAGATTTTCTATTTTTTGCATTTTTGAGACTTTTAAACTACAACATTGATAGTGATTCTGTTGTAAAGTTAAAAGAATGGAGTAGGTCTAAACAAACATGTGTAGCTGAAGTTGTCGCGCTCTTCTAAGATGTCCTTTATAACATTAGTAAAGCGTACTACCACTTTACTGGAGGAGTTTTATAATATCTTCATGTGTTCGCCATGAATTGTAACAATACTGTGACGTGTGCATTGCATTGCCTAACTGCTTAACTCATGTTTAACAATGTTTAACTCATCAGCGATTCTACTTATTAATACGTGACACTGGCAAATGCGCTAATCTGTACGCCATGCCATGAAGAAAGAAAGAAAACTTCATGTTGTGTTAGATCTACCCGCAACTTCTTTTGCCGACTTCATTAACTTCCGCTACATGCTGAAGTTACACTCTGATCTGTTTTTCTACACGTACCATAAGGAGTATAACTTCAAAAAATAAAGCATAAAGAAATTATTAACTCTGCTCGTTTTCAGGTTACTGACACAAAAAACTTAAAATTTCCATCAGTATGGAATAAACTAAACGTTATTTATAAACTGCATTGAAATCCTTCTAGTGCTTCACATTAATCTTAACCAACAGTAAACAAAGTGGTAAAATGGGTCACGTAATTAAAGTAATACTTGACTGAGTTTTTATCCGGTACATTTTAGTGAAACTTTTTTCTGTACCCATACTGAATTTTTTCAAACCTGTACTGGATTTTTTCTAACCATCAAAATAAATTTTAAACAAGTTTACTTGATAAATGACTTCGAAATGAATTTAATAAATGTCAGTACCTACCTTGTTAATTACAGTCGGCATAGCGACATATAAAGCTCCTTCTAGAACCAGTGTAGTAGTTAGCGTGACTTTTCCACTGACTTCTTTCAATAATAACTCAGCTGGTACCATCATGAAAGCGTACCCAAAGAAATAGGCAGAAAGTGTAATGCCTTGAATTTTGTTGTCCCATTCTTGGATCTGAAATTGCCATTTGATTATAATATGAGGCAATACGCTTCACCACTTTAAATAAGAAAACCGGGCAAGCGCGAGTCGATCTCGCTTGGAGGGGTTCCACATTATTAATCATTGTATTACTTTCTATGTTTTCTTTAAATTTATAGTATCTACTACCTAGAAAAAAATACCTAGCCTAAACATTTTTAACATTAAAATTTTATGTTACGACTAGTGACACGCCCGGCTTCGCACGGGTAGAAATTAAAAAAAAATAAGCCCATGTTACTCGTTGATACTGAAACTTTTAATAGGTGCAAGAATTTCTCAAATCGGCTGAGTAGTTTTTTAGTTTATTTATTACATACATACAAACAAAGTTTACAAGTAACAAGATAATTAAAAAATACAAACTTTTGTCGTAACTGTCGTAGTAGGTAAATACCAAAAAAATATGTGATAATCTTTAAAACTAAAGATTTTTATTTAGGTTTCCAGTAAACTATGAGTGAGGCTCTATTTTTATGACGTTTTTAAAATTTTAGGTTAATTGGTATCGGTGATAAGGAAGGTGGGGAAATGCTCGATTTTCTTATAATTTCGCTACTGCAGTGCATCATGTATGTTTGCTGAGGCGCACATGGATGACGTTTATGCCTTTATACGTAAAAAATATCCTCACTGACGCGACGCGTGCGAGCCAACTACAATGAACTTGTTAAATGTTCTCGACAGACACAACTGTCCCATACAAATTGGAATCGTAAGAATGCATTGAGAGAATGCTCATTTCATGGAGTAGTGAAATGAGCTAATGTATGTTGTGACCTGTTAAATGGTAACTTAGTCTATAAAATGTAACGTCTCAAATAAAGAAATAAATAAAAATAGATAAATAATTTCTTTAATGTCTTTTTAACTACAATGCTTTTCGAAATTATGAGAAAAAAATTTTATTTTCACATTATGGCCCTTTCATTTAATGCACTCCACAAAAGTTGTTTTTAAATTTTCTAATTTACTCCTTAAAATGAAGCCTCCAATCCAGATATTGTTTATTTACGCTACATATTCGTGAATACCGAACTTTGTATAATATGCACCAAATGTCTAAATTTCAATCTTTTCCTTCCAATAGGTTGAAAAAATAGGTTTTGACGGAGTGACAGACAGACACGCGATCTAAGAAGAGTTCTGTCTTTTCATCGGATGTACAGAACCCTAAAAATAGTGAAAAAGTAAATAAATTTAATTTTCCACAACCACCGGCACATAATAATATATAATAATAATAAAACATTTATTTTCAGATAACAAAGATCCATAGAATTGGTTAGTAAATAACTTAGAGGTAATGTTAGTAACAAAAAATTATTAATGAATTATTATTATAATATTATTAACATAAATAATCAATTCATTTATTTGCTGATTAATTTCTCATGTGAATGTACACAGCTTTGAGGAGGCCCACCCAGTGATTAATAATGGCCCCTCCCATCTATCAGAAATCAACTTAATAATATAATAATAAGCATAATAAGCAACGATACAAAACTTTTAACATTAATGAATAGGATTGTCACTTGCTCCATATAAGTAAGATACGCAGTATGACAGGGTTGCACGACAGTGTTATTGTAAAAATGAAGAAAGGAATGCTTAGATGGTTCAGGTACATAGAAAGAATGAGTGATGAAAGACTTACGAAGAAAATATACAGAGCGAAAGTGAGCGGTAAAAGAAGCCAAGGAAGACCAAGGCTGACTTATGAAGATCAAATAGCCAGAGTGTTAGAGGATGGAAATGTCAAAAGCTCTCGCATACCTAAGCGAAAATGTGTGAGGAGAATGATGGGATTTGAGGAAGCGAAAGAAGTATGTAGGAACCGCGACACTTGGCGCTCCGCCCTCTCTGACTACCCTGTTAGGAATACAGAGTGAGGATATGTATGTATGTACCATATAAGTATATAGTTTTTATGAATATTAACACGACCTCAGACTAAGTAATGATGGAGGGAGCATTTGCTTTTAAAACGTGTTTTAACTAATGTGCGTGACTAGGGAAGGCCACAATACGATATACAGCTAAACATGACATATTTTAATTTTTGTGAATACTAGAACCCAAAAACACTTAAGATTTACGAGTATTTGCAAATAAATGTTTTAAAACCGACTCATTAGCTGATACGAATTATACTGAAAGTGCGACGTTGCCATAATTACTATAGATAAATGTTTTACTCGTGGATGCACTCAATGAAATAAAAAGAGACAGGAAAATAAGTTTGACACCGCCCATTATATTACTTGATTCGAGAATATAACAGACAAAAGAGCACGTGTGTTTTATAATGTCATAGACTAGAATATAATGTCATAAACAAAACAACACATGTTCAAGTGTATTCTATAATGTCATAGATAAAAAGACATTATATCTTAGCTCTTTAACTAAACATTTAATTTTTGGGCAGGAACGGGAGAAGTGAAGTTGTCAGTTAATTTAAATTTTCTATATTGTACATGTTTAAGCGTTTAAAGTGTTTTAAAGTTATCTATATGTAAAAAGAACGGAGTAAATCTAAATAAATATGTGTAGCTGAAGTTTTCGCACTCTTCAAAGAAGTCCTTCATAATGTCAGTAAAGCCTACTATCTCTTTATTGGAGGAGTTTTATGATGAGAAGAAAAAACAAAACGTCGAACATGCTTCATGTGTTCGTCATGAATTATAACAATACTGTGACATGTGCATTGCTTTTCCTAACCGTTCTCATCAGCGACACTCAGCGATTATACTTATTAATTCGTGACATTAGAGAATGCGCTAATCTGTGCGCATAAGAAAAAAATTTATAGCTCTCTGACAGTATGTACAGACGACAAAGTTAAATTTATAACACTTATTTTGTGAGATTAAATGTACATACAACAAAAGCGGTCTATCGAACATCAGTTTCTTTAAGGTACATTTAAACTAGATTGAAATTTGGAAGACCTGGTGCCAAACTGCGCAATTTCTGTAGACAGGAAATTGATGTAATAATTCATTCCTTCGTTCTTTTTGTAAAAACTAATATTGAAATTTAACCATAAATATGACGTTTCACACTGAAAGAACGTTAGTCAGCTACAAATATTGAATTATACGAATTACGATGCCCATTTACAAAGCAATGGATGTTGTATAATAATGTTATACTTGACTGTTGGCTTTGAATAAATATTGGAAATAAAATTATGTCAGAAATATAGAAGATACATTATGATCTTTTTTAATTAGAGGAGAAAGATTATCTCTGTCACCCTTCGCGCCGTGCAGCAACAACATTACGAGTTCGTGACGTCACACACCGATCTCTAGCTTGGGAATAGACTGAAGATTTATATGGTAGTAACTCCTATGTCTTTCAACAAAATTAATCTTTTATTATTTTAATTTAATGGAATGGAAATACTACCGCGCGCGCCGTGATTTCGCTGGCGTGAAGTGATTTGAATAAAATATAGCCGAAGTTAAATTATAGCCGATAGCGTAGCTTTCTACCAGTAAAAAGCTTTCAGAATCGTTTCAATAGTTCTAGAGATTACCTTCTACAAATAAACATATCTCTTTATAATATTGTTAAAGTACATAGATACCAATTTCAAGAACGTATCAATTAATCTATAATGTCATCCCTCATTCTTATTCACTGGCCCTTGAAGTTAGGTCTCATTACCTGTATATAAGTGTCATTTTGTCGTGACACATCTGTAAGGGCTAGTATGGAGATGCAACTACAGCCTCGTAAGACTCCAAACGTGGTGGTACATACAAGCATGTACAGCATTTGTAGGTGACGAACACCGATCCCGAATCCTGGATAAATGGAAAAAAATAACGAAGGAATTATATATATTTAACGGAAATATCTATAGAAGCGTGCTACACACATACATGAAATCCTATGAAACACACTTATTTTTGGTCTACGGAGCCCTTTGTTGTGCATAATGTGACACTCACTTGGCCGGTCCTTTATGTTTCCGTTCATTTAAGCGAATTGAAATTATTTGTTTGTGTGCATAACATACATATCGTTTTTTTATAAAAGTGATGGAAAGTGATCGCTGCCGTCCATAGGCACCCGCAACGTCCGGGGAATCACAGGTGCGTTGCCGGCCTTCTAAGGAAGGAAGTAGAGGGGGAGATGGGCCACCGGCACTCTCATTCACTTAACGAAACACAACAGCATTAGATGCTGTAATTTCACGTCGATATGGTGAGAGGGTAGTATTTCACCGGGGGAGCTGACCCAATTCGTGATGCAATGCAGTATGGCTCTACTACACATAATAGTAGTTTTATTGCATTAAAAAATGTTTTCTACTGTAAATGATATAGAGAATGTTGACTTCTCACTGTGCCGCTCGTCGGCGAAACCAGCTCGAAAGCTCGCACATGTAGTTTCGACTTCATTCACAGTTTCAAAACCATAGACTTCATAAATAGCTCCAGATGGCGTGTCCAAGCTGCAACGGTAAAATAAGATAAGCTGACTCTCCTGTACATACGACACATCTATTTTCAGATAAGTTAATCGAGTTAATCGTTAATAAGTTAATCGATCATAATCAGTTAGTTAAGACAGAAATGTCAAAAGCACTCGCATACCTAGGCGAAAATGTGTGAAGAGAATGATGAGTTTTGAGGAAGTGAAAGAGGTGTGTAAGGAGCGCGACTCCTGGCGCTCCGTCCTCTCTGACTACAACGTTGGGGATACAGCGTGATGATATGTTAATCGACAGCTATTTCGTTAGTAAGATTAACACCACCCACACACGTCTATTTTATTATATTTCATTTGCCTCACTTCGTCATACGGGGCTACGTGGAGTTATAAAGTCTATGGTTTCGACGGACGCCAACCGAAACAAAGAGGCATATTACAGATAATGCATATTTTAAATTCTCGCTGTAATACATAAACAACCTAATAAAATTCATTTGAAATGCGACGAAGTAGACTGAGAACGACTCTCTCAGATCTTAGATCCCTCCATTCAAAACGTACACCTACATTTAAAAAGAAAATTAAACTACTTTGTGGTTGAAAGTAAAATTCAAAGCCCAAACCAAAAGTTTAGTCAGACAGCAGTTGCTAGCCTGTTGCCTATTCAAGTTTCTTAAAGTCAAAGTCAAACCAATTTATTCCCGTGAACCCAATTACAAGACGTTTTTGAACACCTTGAACGTCGAATCTGCTTTAGTACGGTTCAAAGATAAAACCTGGACCAGTGTCCAGGTTTTGTCAAAATGATATTTGACTGAGTTTCTTGTCGGTTCTTCTCAGTAGAAGAACCGACAAGAAACTCAGTCAAATATCATTTTTTCAACATCATTTTACAAAATATTAATTGAAATGCAATATTTAGAAAGCCAGTAAATGTACACAGAAAATTATTCCCAGACTATTGTTTTGTTTTCGATGAAATCTTTTATATTATAAGTAGTATGGTTTTCCAATCAGTATACTTTTAAATAACGCGTTTAAATGTTTTTTCTGTTAATCGAATGACTTTCTGAGGAACATAGTCATAAAAACGAACGCAGTTATCCAAGTATACCTTTTTAGACTTTTGTAATTTAAATTTCTGAGTAACTAGTACATCATGACTTCGGTTTCCATACCAATAATATCGCCCTTTTTTAAAACAGATCTAGGTATATGTTTTCTAGTACATATAATGTGTATGTAGACTTCATACACCTATTATATTTTCAAAGATGTATAAGAATGACAAGGTGATTATAACAACATAATCTAATACAATTCGTACCTTAAAACAAACCATACCATTTTACGATCAGCGCAGGAAGAGTAGTAGGTATCTTTTTCTTTTTTAAACTAGAATAGAAGCAATAGATTGTAACATATATATTAATAAATATAACGATCAAATAACTTACTTTTCTTCGTAATAACCCCATCGTAGCCATCTTCATATTTATATTTCAGGAAATCAACGTTCATCTTTATTTACACTTTTGTTCTGTGTTCAATCTTCATTGTTGTAAGACTAACTATAAAACGCGTCATGCAATAGATATAAATAAGACTATGTACATTATCATCAGACTGTTTTCCAACAATTAAATGTACATAATCTTTGAATACATATCTAATATTTTGTTCTGAAGTCACGTAGAAAATGTTATTTAGTTTTCGGCTGTAATGCTTCGAGATAAGGACTGTGATTGTTATATATTATTAGGAAACTATGACAAGTACTCGTACGCATTCGTCGAACCTTCCATTTTCTTGTTACTTATCTATACGGTGTACATACAAACATACGTACTTGTCTTAACTGTCTAATCATCAACGCCAAGCTGAAACCACTAGTTCTAAAATTTCAAAAAAAAATTCACAGATATAAACTTTTAAACTTTCACCTTACATTATAAAATATCTAAAAACAAGAAAAATTAACGCGATTACTTTTTATTTTCGCTTGACGTTTCGGCCGAGTTGCATCGACCGTGGTCTCAAGTAAACTCACTTTGCTTTACTTGAGACCACGGCCGATGCAACTCGGCGAAACGTCAAGCGAAAATAAAAGGTAATCGCGTTAATTTCCCGTGTTTTTAGATATTTTATAATTGCACAGATGTCCCCTAAATGTAATATTCTCATCTTTAAATATGTAATCATTGGTGCGTTCTTTAATTACCGTATAATTTATGAACAACTAAACTGATTCAGGCTGACATATATATACAACGTATTTGATTTTTCGAGTCAATGGTTCACAGATATGGTGACGCTGTAATAAAGAGCTCTTAACAAATTCTATACTTATTGCTGGTGAAGCCACGGGATACAAGTAGTCATATAAAAAAAGTCACAGTAAAATTTCGAAGATTTTCAGTTATTTGGACTTTCATGACCATATTTAACAGACTTCAAAAGAGAAGCATGTTCTATTATTGTGTGCCTATGTTTTATATATGTTGTTCAGGTATCATTTCTTTGTTTATCAACCGATTTCAATGATTTTTTTTCCGTTGGGTTCAGTATAGTTTCAACGTGGTCTCATTTCAATTTTTATGATATTGCAACTTGGACTTCTGATATTGGACTTTGATAATACACCGAATAAATCTGTTTAATTGTAATATAATATACGACAAGCGTTTGGATACCTAGGAGAAAATGCGTGAGGATAATGATGAGATTTGAGAAAGCAAAATAAGTATGTAAGGACCGCGACTCTTGGCGCTCCGTTCTCTTAGACCACTGGTTCCCAAACTTATTTTGTCTACTGAGTCGAGAGCTCATGCAGTCGTTGTCTAAGACGCCTCCTAGCTAAATGAAATTACAAATCACCCCCCAGGCCTCTACACAACGCCCCCATTTTTTTTCTGGGTCTCTTACCGCCCCCCTTTAGGCCTGCAGCGCCCACAAGGGGGCGTTATCGCCCACTTTGGGAATGGCTGTCTTAGACTATCCCGTCAGGGATACAGCGTGAAGATATGTGATGTGTGTGTGTGACAAGCGTTTAATTATATTGATGATTCTTTTAAATATAATTCCGTTCCAGAATTAAAAAATAAGTTAGTTGTACCTTAGATATTTATTTAGGACAAGGTCACTCTAAAAGGAGAAATAAAAAACTTAAAAAAAAATAAACTGACTTCAAAAAAAAACTACTAAAAACTATTACGTGTTCATAAAGATATTTTTTGTACTTGAGTTTTGATTAGTAAGGGCTTGTTATTTTGTACTTTTTAATGTTTTTTTAGTAAATTTTTACCCCCTATCACTTTTCGATGCGAATTAAAAATCGAAATTTTTTTTTTCGGAAAAGCTGAGAATTCATTTTAAGATAGCTAAGTATACTATCCAAGGATATTTTCCAGATACGAATGTATCTATTACATAAAACGATCACATTATTAGTCGATAGAAATATTAAAGTTTTTAATCAAACCTCCAAGCAAAGCAAGGGCGTGTAACTTGTAATAAATAAATAACACTTGAAAATCATCTCAAGAAATGTATATTTTTTAAATTTAAACAAACTTTCTGCTTTCTTCGGAGACACGGCTTCAACAATTTTCAATTACGGTTCATCCCTGTAATATTTTCCTATTACCTACTTGTCCTCAATTGAGTACAGACTTCATTTCCTCTGAAAAAATAAATATTAATAGACTTTCAAGAATTCTGTAAATACACAGTAGAAATGTTATTAACGTAGTAGTAAGAAAGGTATGTTTTTCGTATGTATATATACCTATTGTCAATATTAGTGATTAAATGTTATAATAGATGGCCGCACTGCCGTTTGTCAGTGTTGCTATTTAACGATAAATAGTTTATTAGTGATTTTGACAGTATCTTTGAACGGCAGTTTAAAAAAAGGAGAAATCGGTAACTATACGAGCTAGTGAAAGCAGATCTTTTCATAATCTATACTTGCAGAATGACAAAAACTTCTAAAATTTGATATTTGTTTTCACCATGTCGGTAAATATGCATGTCAATTTCTTTGCCACATTCTGTATTACCAAGCTGACCAAATAAGTCTAATGTTTTTCGAGTTTATGTATGTCTTTAAAGTAAAGTCTATAAAGTACCTATATGTCTTTCGAAAATTCATTCTATTAAATCGTAAAACACAATCGAAGGCTACCTAACTATCAAGTTACCTACATAAATAATTCCTATGGTAAACTGACCAGAAGTATTTGTTCTCCAGACTGCATGTTAACTTAGGACTATAGATACATCGGATTGTTAAAAATGTAGATCTGCGAATAAGGACACGGATACGGATTTCACCAACGTTATCTAAGTCGTCATTAACTATGTACCCCCGGATTAAAAGGACCTCTAAATCGGATCTTAGATAATATTTGTTTTCACCAATTTAACGGTTCCCTAGTAATGTCAGACATAGTTATGTGACGCTTTATTGTTTCCGTAGTGGCTATTCGTTTCCAAAAGTTTAGCGCTAAAACAGATATCTATGTTTTACTTCTAAGTTTCTATAAAATAATACAAATTATTATCTCTCTCATAATATTGTCAAAAACTAACACAAAACTGTCATATAGTGCTAGGGATTCGAAAACCGCGTTTCTAAATTTAGGGGTTCTTTTAACTAACATTTTGTGAAACGCAATTATCATTAGCGGACTCCTATCCTTTTTTTAGGGTTCGCTAAATATTAGGGGGCGAAATAGGGCATTAGTGTCTAGATCCGCGAATACGGATTCGGACCTCAACTTTCATGTTTTGTTCGTTCAAACAAAACTAAATTAATTCTATTTTATGTGAACATAGTGAGGTAACTTACTAGTATAATGTTTATCATAACTATTTGTTTGATTTTTGCAATAAAATGTGACAAAACTGTAATTTTTAAAAATAAAAAATAATTTGAAGTTATTATATTTCTGCAATTTGAAGTTATTATTTATAAAATTCCGTTTCATGAAATTCATTAATAGATAGATAGATACATAGTTTATTCGGAGCACAGCACACAATGCAGGAAATGTAAAAGCAATCAAAAAATACATAAAACAATAAAAAAGAAAAAAAGCGAATAAAAAATAAAGAAAAATAACGAACAGAGAAAAAAAAAATTAAAAAAAATGTGCTTGACATGTGCTGTGACTACGAAGAGGTCCTGGCTCAGCGTTATGTTGCAGACTGGCTACAACGCTGGTATTCTGCCAGCACCCAATAGTTGAACGTGTGTTTTCTGAGTTTATTATAAAGTGACTGTTCTCCTCAGTGCCCTTGTGATGACGAATTGAGCCAATATAATTTATATAATTATAAGTGAAGAAAATGTGTTAGAAAAAGTTGCTACATACATAATATATAGTGTGAGAAAGAAAATAGTATAACTAGTGTTATTACTACACTACTATTATTAATATAATAGATCCGTTCCACATCCGCTAAAAGATAACGGATCGAATAGATCATTCGTTTTATTCTGTTACTGAGTTCTTGCAGTGCAAATTTTGATTCAGTTGCCTGATTGACTAAATAATATTACATAATAATTAACTATCATTTTAATTAACTATAATCATTTTTCTGACAAATTGAATTGAAATTGAAATAAATTATCATCACAGTAATGACAGAAATATGTATCTGTGTTAGTCTCACTTATTATAGGTTCACATATTTGTGTGCTAAATCGGCTGATCACATCATGTTCAAATATGTTTTTTTTTATTTTCAACATCTGTATTACAAGTACGCTAACCTGTGTATCACAAATAAAACATTTGATTTGAAAATTCGTCAAGTTCGAATGAGTCGAAATTCAAAAATTCAAAAAATACGAATACAGATCTTTTTTCCCCCTGGATATCCGGGACACGGTTACTATCACTACTAAGGACCCAATTTTTTAACCGACTTCAAAAAAAAGAGGAGGTTCTCAGGCTTGGCACCGACTTCAGTAACTGTCAAATTTAATTATGTAATTATTTGTATCGTATTTGAAAGTTATATTTGTACTTGAGTTTTGATTAGCAAAAGGATCTTTATTTGTACTTTTGTGTTTTTCTTCAAGCCGGTTTAATTTTTTTTATTATTAACCTTTATCGTTTTTTAAGTTTTTAATGGTTTCTTAATCTATTATAGCTTGGTCAGCTTTTTCTTTGTCTTCAAAGTGAGGATCGTCCCATTTTTGTCGCTCGGCGGTACTATACACTAAATATACGACATTACTCAAAATACAAATGACAGCTGCACCGAGAAACACAATCCGCCATAATTTAACATCTGTCTGGAATAAAGAAAAAAATAATTTGTGCGGAAAAAGGTAAATTTTATTCATAATAATCTACATACAGACTGCCAGGGCTAAGCACCCAACACTCATTTAAGAAAAAAAATTTAACTGTACATGCGTACACAGTCTACAGATATAAATAAAATTGAAATGTCCGTCTGTGATTTCTGATTTCGAAATAAAGGCTTTTTTAAACTTATATGATTATTTTCATGTAACGAAAATTTTAAGTTTTTGTTTAGGTATTTATCTGTTTATTTGTCCAGGATAATCTCCAAAATCGTTGAATCGATTTTGACGGGACTTTCATTGACAAGTAGGGGACTTTTTAGAGAGTGATCTATAGGCTCCTTTTTATGTCGAATAAAAACCGAATTCAATGGGAATGAAACCGCAAGGCAGAGCTAGTTCACAATATACATACAAAAAATATTAATAGATTACGTAATTTTAAATTAATTATTTACCGTTAACTAAGGGTCTAATTATGTAACAGCCATTGGCAGCGAATTGAAATTATTCATTTAATTAAAGTTATCAAAATCATCCATTCTGGGGTTTCCATTGTATAAATGTATCTGGTTAACTTTATGTTAAAATAAATAACGGAATGCTTAAATTATTCAGGCACATAGAAAGAATGAATGACAAATTCCTGATAAAGACAATATACACAGCGAAAAGTGAGCGATAGCTGGAGCCTAGGACGAGCGAGACCGACTTATGAAGATCAAATAGACAGAGTGTTAGGCGACGGAAATGCCAAAAGCACTTCCAAACCCCGACGAAAATGCGCAATAGAAGAATATATAAGATCCTCGATGCTTGGCGCTACGTGTTCTGTGTCTGTCTGCCTCCACAGTGTGAATGGCCTACGACGTATCTCATTTCTAGTCCGTGAGAGCCCACAATTAGACCAGGAACTGAACCTAGACTCTCAGCTTGGAAAGTCATGAATGTGAGCGTATGTAAATACATATAATACAAACTGTATAGTCCAATCCAATCGAACTTGGTATAGGTACGAATTGGAATAGGTAAACAATCCTTTTGAGTCTTCTTAGACAAAAAGCGTATTACAAAACAAATAAATTCGTATCTATTATTATCAATAATTTATAACATACAACGTTAGCATAATTATGTGTCACTTATTGACAAGAAAACCACTCGATTGATTAAGCTTTTGGATATATTCGTCACATTATCGGCAAGGTTTAAAACTAGTTTGAGCGATGGTTCTATGAAATTCACGCGGGCGAAGTCACAGGCAAAAGCTATATTAGCTTTATACATTTTATAGCTTAATAAAATGTATTGCAAAATCTTTCTGTAGTAATTTATGTCCAAGAACATTTATTAAATAAAACACTAACTCTTATTTACCTTATTGGAAAATTGATTTGGAATGAACTCTATGCTTGAATACATTTTCTACTCACTGGATCCGCACTGAGTATGCAGCTGGATGTGACAGGTGTCATAATATTACCAATACCGCACACAAAATTGGTTATAGATAGCAGCACTCCGGCGTAGTTTGGAGACAAATCCAAGTGATTTACCTGCGTTGAATTTATTTATTATTTTTTTTACGGCAAACGACCAAGTTAGTCACCTGATGGAATGTGATCACTGCCGGCCATGGACACCCGCGACGTTCGCGGATCACGAGCGCGTTGCTGGCATAGAAGTAGAAACGATGTTCAGAAAACAGAACAAGCACTACGCTTACATCACCTTACTGCAACTACACTTAAAATAAGTGTACTCGGCGCATCTACTGTAAATCGATGATATTGGTATTAAAAACTCCATGTTTATATTATTTTGTAGCGTAAAAATGCCATCTTGTGCTGTTTAAGTGTCCAAAAATGACTCTTTAAATAACAAAGTAAAAAGTTGTGGAGTTACTTTTCACGTGTAAGTATTTTTCCTTTTATTTCTCTTTAAGTATTTCCTAGTTATAAAATGACAAGATTTAATCTGTTGATTTAAATCAGTCTGTAAATTAACGCAATATTGTAAGCGCGTTTGTTATCATGACAACAACTAGTGGCGTTTCGCTAGTCATCTTATGTTATCGATAAATTATTTAGCACAAGCATAATATAGGCAATAGGATGTTAATATGAATTAAATAATTTATGTACTAGGTATAACCATAACATTATTGTAATTTGGATTGTTTTGTATTGCAATTCAATTTATAGTTACATATTATTTCAGGTTTCCTTATGATCCAAAAAGAAAACAACTGTGGATAGACGCTTTAGGAAGAGATAAATAAATGGTATCCTAAAACTCAAAAACTACTCAAAACTAAACTCTATATTATGTTAAATAATTGAAAAAAGTAACATTTTTAAATAACAATATAATAATATATATAATATAATATACTCAGACATTTCACACAACGCCATCTAGTCCCAAAGTAAGCTGCATAGCGCTTGTGTTATGGGTACTAGACAACTGATATACTACTTATACACTTTTCTTTTGTAAATATATACATATTATACATAAACACCCAGACTCGGGACGGGAATCGAACCCGCAACCCCCGTTTTACTTCCTACGCGCTAAGCCGTTGCGCCACGGAGGTCGTTTAATATAAAATTATAGACTTTATTATAAATAACGTATACATCAATATTACAATAATAATTGTTATTAAATAATCTATGTACGTGTAAACAATAAATAAGTAAAATAAAATATGGTTATTGTCATTTATCGATAGCATGAAGATATATAAACGTCCTACTCCTCTCCCTAGCTGCTGCACATGTTAGACGCCTCTCCCACTTCGCCTTAGCATACCCCACGTACGTGGCTTACGCCTGTGTCATGATGCATTACACTTATGCTGGTTCTATTGTTCCAGAATATACATCTTCTTACTTCTATGGTTGGCAGCCTTTAAGTAAAAGAGGTGGAGGGGGAGATGGGCCACCGGCACTCTTACTCACCGAACGAAACACGACAGGAATAGATACTGTTATTTCACGGCGGTATTCTATGAGAAGGTGGTATTTACCGGGCGAGTCGGCCAATTCGTGCTGCAATGCAGCATGCTCAACCACGAAAATTAGATTAGAAAATAAGTTTAAAAAGAATTCCTTTAGGGACACAACTACAATAGAAATTAGATTACTAGTAAGTTTGAATAGAATTTCTTTTGGGACACAACAAATTGGTAACTCAGCAAAAGCTCTTGCGTCAACTTAGTAACACAGCGACGGCGCTTAAAGCTAATTCAAAATTGTGCCATGGTGCACATGGTGCCACGCAATGCGCACGCCATTCGAATCCTGCGCCCGCTGGTTTTTATCACAGGTAGCGTACGATTCACTAAAGCATGTTTTGCGGTAATACATTTGAAATAAGTGAGTCGACACATCCGGCACAGTGAACGGAGTTGGCGCAGCGTGGCGTAGGGTAGTGTTACCCATGTCAACACAGCGGTATGACTTTGGAATACTCTTCCCATTAAGGTCCAGAAATGTTCTAACAAGTTTATATTTAACAGCGACCCACCCGCACCAGCTTTGCACAGGTAGAAATTTATTTGAAAATAAAATGCAGTCCAAGTTACTCGCTGATAATGTAGCTTTCTATAGGTGAATGAATTTTTGAAATCGGTTTAGCAGTTTTTGAGTTTATCCATTACATACAAATGAACAAACTTTACCTCTTTATAATATTAGTATAGAAAAAGCCAGCTAAGTGCGTGTCGAACCAAGCACAGCGAAGGTTTAAAACGATAAGATTCATAGCATTTCCAATGACACAGTTCAAAATTAAATTTTTCTACAGCCGCTGAGTGTGTAACCGAAAATACACCATATCTCAAAGACTACACAACACATCTTATTTATTCCAATTTTCGTTAAAAATCCTTTTTAAGTTCTAATATTTCAGACATTTTCACTCTATAGTTGAAAAGTTAGAGGGGAGAGCACACTTTCTTACGACTTTAGAAGCGCATAGCTCAGCAATTAATGAAATTAAATATAAACTCGCTATGAAGCCATTATATCAATTTGGAAGACCTATCTATAAATACCCCATACTCTCTTATGCATCGATTCGTTATTCAACCCTCAGTTGAATGTATGGAGGGCTATCTCTAGACCTATTTTTTTTTTATTTCACGAACCCACTATCACTTGGCATTAAATTCGCCATTTGTAACACTGTTTTTTGCTATAAAAATACAACATAATTATAACTCGTTTTTGCGTACATATATTTTGACATTTCGTACCCAGATATATTTATAGCTAAGAGACTTGGCTTTCAGTGTGGTAGCTGCATGAAGTGCCTTTTTTCTGGTGATAAGTGTTTAGATACAAATATAGGGATGTTGTCGTCTCGTATTCCGATGAAGTTACTGTTTAATTTCTCATCCTGGTGTTCTTTATTGTTTTTGGCTATCGCCGCCAGAATATCATCGCGACAGTGATTACTACACTACGTCATTTTATTACTGCCGTACGTGAATGTTTACTAGATGGATTTTTGCTACCCTAAAAGAAGAGAAATGGTTATTGTCTTCCAGAGGCACTGAAACGACTTTGACTATTCGAAGGACACTGTGTGCAATATTCTCATTTTTGAATTCAAGCAGACCATGTATTTCAAGGTTTGTATCTCATGCATATTGTTTAAGAGAAGTTATCCTCGCTGATAGCTCTTTAACTTTTGATTGCAGGTCAATGTTTGTTTCCTGTAATGCTTTGACCTCTTCATTTTTTTTTTAATTTTTAATTTCACGTCCTCGTACATCTCATTAACGAAATTCATAGTAGTAGTGAGAGCATCTATTTGATCACGAAAAGACCTGAGTTCTGGTGCCAAGGCCTCACGAAGGATAGTTGTAGGTATTGTATCCCTCTTCAATGCTAAATTGACCTCTTTGCAAATAATACACCGTATTTCGCTATTAGCACTCGTTTCTAACTTCGCTGGATTTGCGGGAGCAAGTTGATCAACTATAGCGTCTAGGGTATTTACAAATACGTTTGTTGGCACCCTATAATCTAATCTATATTTTATTCCTAATTTAAGCAATTCATAAAGCAATACCGTTACACTACAGTATTGTGCACTATATCTCAGTTAATCTACGATTACAGTAAATTTTAAAGATATAATATAAAATTATATGAATACGATAATATAATTCACAGAAAACGTAACAACAGGTCTAAACTACACGATACTCACAGATTACATTTATTTCATTTGAGGGAGTTGCGATCTACAGTTGCTTGCTCGGCAACTGTAGCCATTTATGGCTCCAAGTAAATTGTATTGGTTTGGTGCGCTTAATCGCTACCCAAACTTTATTACGTTAACGTACATAGTAGCTACGGCAAATCTCAATTAGGTGGGTATCTTTTTTCGGCCATCGACTTCAATAAAGTAATTGAAGTCATTGTGAATAAAAATTGAATAATGTCAAACCCTTTCAAATTAATTGAGTTTTATGAAATACGTCCCGGAAATGAATTTGAGTAACTCTGAAAGCTTTTTTAAGGTTTGAAGGTGGTTTAATTAATTTTGCAGGGAACAGGAGTTATAAGAAATAACACCTTGATTTTATCTGAAATAAACACTTGTTTATAAGAACGGTGGTTTGTTTCTCTTAAATGAGCAGTTTGATTCCTCGAACAATATTGGGATATTTCGTATCCAAATTGTTATAATATTTTGGGTTAAAATTGCGATAAAATTTTGTATGATGTTTTAACAGAGGGTATTTTTATATTGTTTTTTTAAATCTCCATTTAAATTCTCTAAAAGCTGTATTTTAATCGTTACTTACTTTAATAGCTTCTGTGAAAGACCTATTTTTTCCTTTTAACTATTAGACCAGCAGCTAGGTGCAGATTTTTTCGATCAATCGAATCACGTATGCCCTTCAGGATTTTTCCTCTTGCCTCTTGCCTCTTGAATTTTAAAATAATTGTATGATTATACGTTTAAATTTCAAAGGGCATATGTGATTACATTGATAAAAAATAATATCGAATTTTTTAATACATCGTATTTAGTCGTAAGCATTTATTCGAATTTTATACGATTATTGCCCAGCACGATTTGTATGCCCCTTGAAACTTGGAACAATTGCATGATTATAAGGTGAAATGTGGAAGGGCATACGTGATTCGATGGGTAAGACATGACCCCTATTTTTGACGTGTTTTTTAACGTATGCCGCCACTTTAGACCTCGTTAATAAGTATGCCGTTGAAATATATAAATAATTTTACAAAGAATAACTGAGTGTTTCCGAGACATACATGATTCGATTGATTAAAAAAGAAAAAAAAATTTACGAAAGTAGTAGTAGGCACTAATCCTCGAGACCCGCGCTACACGTATGCCGAGGGTTTTCCGCTGAATTTTGTCATCAAAATGATTATTTGGTACACATGGCATACGTGATTCGATTAATAAAAAGCATTTTTTTTTCAAATGTAAGTGAGCCCAAAAGGCCCGCCCTACACGTATGCCGATGGTTTTCCGATGGATTTTTTTTACAAATCATCATTAAACGTGCATGGCATACGTGATTCAATTGATTAAAAATGGATTTTTTTTTATCAATTTGAAACTCAATTGTACGAAGCATGTCCCGCGATCACGATCTCGCACACCCGCGTCGTTAATTTACACCTACTAAATGACGAAAATCCTGAAGGGCATATGTGATTCGATTGATCGAAAAAATCTGCACCTAGCTGCCTGTCTATATATTATGTAGTAATTCTCATTATAAAAGCGTTAAAAACCAATAAAATCTGGCAAATAAAGCGATGAATAGATATTTTTAGAACATGCTAACTGTAATAGTAGCAAAGAATGATTTAATATCTAAGACAGAAACGCGAACAGACAACGGTATCAAAGTGAAACACCCTATTTTTCTACTGTTTTAAAAAATATATCAAACACAATTCAGTAACTATTTTCTAACTCTATAATATCACAATTATATTCATACTTACCATGAACCCGGCTGAGCAAGATCCAAACGCTGTGAGTGCAACGACGAGAGCGCATATACTGAGTAGCTTTTGTTCAGGCCCCGTGAAGGACAAACATATTAAACAGGCAGCTATACCAAACAACGCTAACGCGAGAACAAAAAGTATTTATTAATAGTGTGACATATAATATAGTATTCTATAAATGACAAGGAATATCAATGCTTATTTACCACCGCGATATTTGATCAGTACCGCCTCGGAGCCGCTCTGCGTCTAGGCCAATGTGGAACAGTGTCGGTCGCGCGCGACACACGATATACCGATTTCATTAGTTGGTGTGCCGCGAAAAGTTATAAAGTGGTAGTGAGACTTTAAAAAAATACCTAGCAGAAATAAATAATTCTTATTTTCCTAAGTGTAATCTGCAACTTATGGACTGGGATTAAAATCAATTCTCAGATAACATTTCCTTTGGACACTTACCAATTAAAGAGCAGGAACAATTTATAGAGCTAAAATCTGGGGGAACATTAAACTAAAATTTTTGGTTACCTGCACATCATATTTTAGGCTGTGCATAGAAAATAACTGTCCTCTATTTTGAAAGCGTACTATTACAATACCCTTATCATTTGCCACGACCTTTTTATGCGAATTAGGGTTTTCGTCTCAACCTACAATTGAATCTAAATAAAGAGAACACCTGAAGACGATTGACGAAAAGTAGAAAACAGCCTTATTAACGATTGTTCCGATAGCTTTTGTTCAGTTAAGCAAGTAATTATTAATTTCGCGTTAGATATCTTTTCATATTACATAGATTTTAATAATAAATAAAAATTAGTCTATCATAATATGATACCTATAAATTTCTTGATTTTATCGTTACCTTAATCAGTTTATGAAACACAGGACTAGGTGACAGCAAGTTAACGCCTCACTTTCGCTGTAAACGCTGCGTGGTCAAAAACTAAACGCCGAGTGATCAACTAATTGTCGAGAATTTGTTTGCAAACCTGATATGAACTACTCGCGGACAGTATATGGGCGGTGCAATTTACTCACGACCGGAGCGTTGCAAATGAGCAAACGGTGAGTTATCACCGAGTGGTTGAGTCGCTGTTCATGTACCGATAAATTGCAAGCGAGGCGTTTCCATAAACGGTACGGCGTCGCTAGGTGAGCGTATATTACAAAGAGTGGCGGTACTGCTCGTTGGGTTGGTAAATGAGCGTCGAATTGAAAGGTGCAAGTACAATGCAATGCAGTTCAGTGCAGTCTAAATGCAGTACAGTGCAGTACAATGAAATGCAGTGCAGTGCAATTAAGATGAAATTCGATACACGGATATTGACGATCCAAATAAGTGATGACATTTCTGGAAAAATATATTTTTAAGCTTTTCAAGATAAGTTAAACTACCTAATAAGATTTTTATTTATTTACCCATAAAGTAAATAAGTGTAGGGGTATATTTGGCTCTTCGTATATAGTGAAATGAACGTCGAATTACCATATTAATCTAATATTTAGTACATATTACAGGGTAAAAAAAGGACATGTTTTTAATAAATATTTTCCATGTTCTCACCAATAGAGTTAAAGAGTTTTCTACAAGCTCCAACAGAAAGTAGTCCCCTGTTGTATAATTTCTCACATACAGACGATGATACTACGCTACCTATCCACATGCCCATGTACGGAACAGCAGACACGAATGCGCTCTGGAAATTAAATGATACAATGTAATATAAGAGATTTAGTGTAGAAGGTGTATGACACCACATGCCCGTTGAATCTATATCACTTATTCGTCCATTCATATGTCATAGTCAACTTTCTCAGGAACTGTTTGACGTAGAAGCTGGAATGAAATTATCAATATGTCAAATTTCAAGACTGTATGTAACTCGAAATAAAAGAAGAAAGAAAGAAGAAAGATGCGGTATCCATAGTACAAGCCTAGTGTTCAGTTTGGGGTCTAGTGTAGTGGGGTCTGCAAGCCTCTTTGCCTCTTACGAATGGCGGGAAACACCATTGCGGGTGGCAGGACCTCGCGAGATCCTTCCGGATCAAACAGAAATGCTTACACATGTGTACCAATGTAGAGGATAAGACAGCCGGTGAAATTTGTGGCACAAGAGGCGCAACATTGTTCCTTGGTCTTGGTCTTAATATCGTAAATGTCTATGAGTCATTCAATCCAGTTAACATAGTACAGTGTAATCTGGTTAAGTGGACCCTGGACATGTGAGAAATCTCTACTACCGATAGTTACAATGACGTCCCAACAGTTTTTCATTGAAATGCCATTGTTATTGGGATTTTTTTTTTTATATAAAAAGAGAAAGATGTTTCTGAAAGTTATTTGTGGGAGGCACAAGATGGTTTTAGGAACGGTAGGAGTTGTATGGATCAGATTTTCTCGCTTCGCGTTATCGTGAGGAAGTTTCTGGCTATAGGTCAGAAAGTTTTTTGCGCTTTCGTGGATCTAGAAAAAGCATTCGATAGAGTAGTGCGAAAGAAATCGTGGAGTCTTCTGCCTGAATATGGCGTGCGGAGCCCTTTACTGCAGGCTGTGAGGTCACTATATCGAGACCACAGAGCCTGTGTAAGGACAGAAGGTGGCATGTCGCCCTAGTTTAAAGTCTGCTTAGGCGTTAGACAATGCTGCGTGATGTCTGTCTGGCTATTCGCGCTGTATTTGGATAGTTGCCTCCAGAGATTGAAAGGTAGTCCAATGGTATGATATATGATGACACAGTGGTAAACTGCCTATTATACGCTGACGATGCTGTGCTTATAGCACAATCAAAGGTAGAGTTGCAGACACTAGTCACGTGCATGAAAGAGGAATGTGAAGTGAAAGGATTGAATAAGAATGTGAACAAAACTAAGGTACTGGTGTTTAAAAGGGAAGCGGTACACACGAAGTGTAAGATTTGGGTCAATGGAAAATGCTTAGAACAAGTGAATGAAATTGTGTATCTGGGAAGTGCGTATTCGAGGGATGGAAGATGTAAGTTTGATGTGGAGAGACGGGTAACAGCTGGCAATAAAGTGAACGGTGCCTATGTCCGCATTAGTAGGCAGTGTGAATGTATCTAACATTGGGAAAATGGTCATCTACAATGCGGTGTTAGTGCTAACTTTATTGTACGGAGTGAGGTCTGGATATGTTACGAAATAGAGTGAAAGTATAATAAATGCAGTGGAGATGTGATCTCTCAGAAATATGTGCGGTGTCACTGTTGCGGACAGGATAAACAATGAAGAGATACGCAGTATGACAGGGTTGCACGACAATGTTATTGTAAAAATGAAGAAAGGAATGCTTAGATGGTTCGGGCACTTAGAAAGAATGTGTGATGAAAGACTGACGAAGAAAATCTGCTGAGCGAAAGTGAGTGGTGAAAGAAGCCAAGGAAGACCAAGGCTGACTTATGAAGATCAAATAGCCAGAGTGTTAGCAGACGGAAATGTCAAAAGCACCCGCATACCTAGGCGAAAATGTGTGAGGAGAATGATGAGATTTGAGGAAGCGAAAGAGGTATGTAAAGACCACGATGCTTGGCGCTCCGTCCTCTCTTACTACCCCGTTAGGGATACAGCGTGAATATATGTATGTATGTAAAAAGAGGGGGCAAACGAGCAAGAGAGAAAGTGATCACCGCCACCCATGGACACCCGCATTAAGGAAACGGAGGGGAAGGGAGGAGATGGGGCACCAGCATTCTCACTCGCCGAACGAAATACAACAGCAATAAATTCTAATATTTCACGCCGATATTGAGTGAGAGGGTGGTATTTAACGAGTCGAGCCGGCCCAATCTGTGCTGCAAAGCAGCGTGGCTCTACCACACCAAACATTTTTAAACCTTTATAATTTGAGATTTTCTTTCTTAGATTTTTTCGATGTTAACCTCTGTAATTGGAACTTTGTAGCTCAATAGCCTCTATAAGTGGGACAATTTATAATATTTGGACAGACTATGACACGTTTGTTTACAAATATTCGAATTTTTTCCACACGTTCTTTGTATTTTAGTCTATTTATATTTTGTAAGTTAAACAAGTCAATAAAAGTCTAACGAACTGTCCAAACGAAAGCGTAACAGCCGCTGATAAATTAAAGTTATTGTTGGACTGTGACAAGTTGGCGCTTAGAGGAACCTCTATAAATAAGACAACTGTCATTTTAAACCTGCCTATTTGGAAAACTGGCTAAATGAAAAGCCTCCTTGCTCCCTTGAGATCCCAGCTATACAGGTTACACCCGTAGCCCTATTGTCTGGCCAGGTCTACTGAACCGACGCCGACGGTCTGAAATGTACCTCATCACCGCCACAGCGGTTCAGCGGTTGTCTTCTACTTTTGTAATTTTTCTTCTTTTTCCGAACCAGTTTAAAGGAATTAAAATCATTGCAAGGAAACACTGAATTACTTACGCTCTTCAAAGAAATATGCAGCGCTTTTTCTAGATATGTGGGCATCTCGACTAAAAACAGTACACCCACTACTCCACTTCCTACATGTGTAACCAAAATGGCCCAAAGAGGTTTCGATCTTATTATGAGTCTCCAAGGCATATGAAACATACTCTGAAACAAATTTAAGTGACTAAGGATAACTTTATATTAAGTTGAACAACATCACAAAAAGGAACAAAGAAAAGCATTCCAGGTAAGGGAGGAAATAGAAATAATATTAATTTCATCGTTCTGATTGTAAAAATATATCTGGGGCTTTATTACGTAACGTCTATTGAATGAATGTGACTGATATGATTGAAAGTGAAATATCAAATTGTAACTAGACTCATTGATGACAGTCAAGGGTTACCGGAATTAACGCTGCTATGGCCTGATTTAAGTTTATAAATGAGTGTAAAATGTCAAATTGATTTTTGATTTCAGTCAATGTAAGTTACGCAGTTAGGTACTGTATACATTCTTCATGCTCACTTGTGTAGAGTAACTTAATCCATCTTCAATATAATTCCTCTCTTCTACACTTATCATCCGATGTTCTGCTGGTGTACTTGCAGAGAAGCAATACCAGAAGATGGCAGTGATGAAGAGTACAATCGATGTTGTGTAAAACACCAACTGCCAACCAAATTTCGTTTCTGCTAGCAGACCGGAAATTGGCATCCCTATAATGTTACCTATTTGAAATCCTAAAAAAAGTATGTTATCATTATAGTCTGATTTAATTTTTTGTTTGTATGCTTTTTACACTATCTACATCTCAATTAAATAACTTCTATTAATTGGATATGACTGAAATAACCATTCAATCATTTTGGCGTTATTCATAACAAAATTGTGTCTTATAGATCAAGATAGACCTCCATCAAAAAGTCTTAAACATCGAAATGATGTCGATTTGCAACAGAATTTATGCAATTAGTTGCCAATTCTAGTGTAGCTAGCAAAAGTAGATATTAATAAACTGTTTTACCAGAATATACAATCCCCGTATACGTGGTCCTCTCATTGCTTGGCAGCCATCTTCCAAGTAGTGTGTGACTGGCTGGGTACAGACTTGACTGCGTCAAACCCATAAGTAAGCGACAAACACAAACTATTCTCCATCCACCCTAAAATTCACGAGTTTTTATAGCTGGAACAACATTCTAATACATCCAAACGTATAAGAGTCTGCGTTATTTCCACTGTTTAAAATTAAATAGTATTCATTATTTAGTGTCAGATTGGACTGCGTTAAATCCATAAGTATTAAATTAATCAGCAATTTGAGATTTTAGACTTATTATGAACATAAAATAGTCTGTCAGATATATCAGATATATTTTCACAAAAAAGAACACCAAGATAATGTAATATTTATTTCTAACCACCAATACAAATTACATAATTACCGCTGGTATCTTTTAACAAAATGAGATGAGAAGGCAACGGATTGTCCACCGGCAGTTCATTATTATTAGAAATGACTATGAAATTCTATCTTATATCTTCTTATCTGTGGTAAAACTTAGTTTAAACAACGCGAGAGGTTTATATCATTTAACATAATAATAACAATAATTATTACCCATTTCGCCAGGACTGGTAGAAATAAAGTAAAGAATCCATTTGAGATTAATGCCGTTAAAAGCACTGGCTTTCCACCATATCTTTTTGCCAGCAGTCCTCCTGGAATCTGCATCACTATGTAACCCCAATAGAAAGAAGACTGTATCAGACCTTGTGTCTTCTTGTCCCAGTCGTATATCTGTGATCGTAAGGTAACCGAAATTAAATACTACCGAATAGCAATGATTCAAACTTCAAATAACGATCGCTTCATTTTTTGGATTCTTCTACAATTTCAATATGGGCCTTAATTTTTTCTAGAAAGGTACATTTTAGAAGTGAAGTGTAAAGAAGTGCTAGGAAGGACTGACTAGGCCTCTCCAAAACATGTTTAGGTAAAGCGCTAGAGAAGCTCTGTTCTGTGAGATATCACCTCCAAGCGCTTTGACATGTGCTGAAAAAACATTGTGGAAGTATTGTGTAAGTTCCTTACAATCCAACTATTTGTATGGGGCTTGGGTATGGCTTTGTCCCGCTAATACTAAGACACTCTTTGACTTATACAGTTTTCTCTGGTTATGCAAAACGAAGGATCAAATTTGATTTATTTCCTTAAATCATCGTTTTTGGGAAAACGAGAACAAACGTACAGTTATTTCTGTGTCGTTTCGACGTTTCTCATCTGTCATGGCCAATATGACCACGCCCATGCTATTTCTGGCAATAATTAGGACCATATGTAGAAAGAATAGACAAGTCATTTGCACATGCCGGATACCGGGGCCGTAATCTGCAAATAAACCCAAATTTTATAATTAGTAAACTTTGTATTGGCATAACGTTATTACGAAAAAGTGGCCAAGTGCGAGTTGAACTCCTACACCAAAGGTTCAATGTGTTTTTGATGAAATAGCAACATTTTAATGAGGTATTATCTTTTTTAAAGCAATAAACAGCATTTCTATAGTTATGTTTATCAATTTTAGAATGCTTTTATTCATTGCATATTATTTAATTTTGTTAATTTGTTTATCATTTCTGGTTACTAGTTATGAATTTACTTTGCCACAGCTCAGTAGGTGTAAAGATAACGGTATACATAAAACCATTCGACTGTGACGTGTTAAAGTATGTAACGTTCGCTTCTAAACAATTTGACAAAAAGGTAATAAGATAGGCACTTCGTTAACTTTAACACGCATGTTAAAATACATGAAAGGTAAAATAATTAATAATTGATACGAGAATTCACGCAACATAACAAAAAATAAAAAAGATTCAACAATATAACAAAAATAGCAAACACATTGCGAGTGCGCGTTTGAACGATGAATATTAATTTGCACAATAACTTACCAAAGTTTTTGCAATCGGATGAACGATGCTCTACGTATAGGAGACGAACACACAAATATCAATTTTTATTATGTATAAGATAAAATAATCATTGCCTTCTTTTATAACACTCTTTTTGTCCCAAGACACAAACACATTGAATTTGACAAATTGAATTAAAATGGTCTCAAGTAAGTATAACGTTATGGTCTACACTCTAGGTTCCCAAACTTACTTTGTCTACTGAGTCGAGAGCTCATGCAGTCGTTGTCTAAGATGCCTCCTAGCTAAATGAAATTACAAATCACCCCCCAGGCCTCTACACAACGCCCCCATTTTTTTTCTGGGTCTCTTACCGCCCCCCTTTAGGCCTGCAGCGCCCACAGGGGGGCGTTATCGCCCACTTTGGGAATGGGTGGTCTACATGCAGCATGTAAAACATACATATGTACATACATACATACATATCTTCATGCTGTATCCCTAACGGGTTAGTCAGAGAGGATGGACCGCCCAGTATCACGGTCCTTACTTATAATAATGTAGTAAATATAACAAATGTAATATGACTGTATGACTGGAATGTCGGTGCGGTGACAGAGTATCTTTCTTCTCAGCCGGGGTCTTGGGTTCGATCGCTATATAGCGCGATATCTGCTGTCAAAACCTGAATTTGTGTAATGTAATTTGTATAGTGGCACTAAATCTACCGCGAAAAGTGCATTTTATGGTCATAGAATAATGGATACGCAATCGTCATACATGACACCAATTTTTTATTTCAATTAGTCACCGGTGACGCCGTGATTGCGTGGCTGTCGCTGTCTGCAAATTTTTAGGTAATAACCCCGCGGATTGCACTGATCACGGTCACAGGCAGACTGATGAGGATGAGTGTCGTCTTCGTAATGTGCAGTTCCTGGCAACTACCTACACATACTCATCACATTTTTTTTTTAATTTTTATTATCTTCGTTGTCGGTACTTTGACACACCACACTAGCGACGTCTACACACTGGCGACGTCCGGTTTTCCAGCTCCGGACACACTCGCCGACTGTCATCGGCGAGTGTGTATCATCGGATTCCATGATGTTGATAAGCGGTACTGCTTATCAACATCATGCTTACGCTCACTTTATTAATAATTTAAAAAAAATGATGAATGAAAGTGGACAGTTGTCAGAAACCACACACTACGAAGACGATACTCATCCTCATCAGTCTGCCCGTGACACGGTCGGTGCAATCCGGTCGAAACGTCGGGATTAAAAGAGTTAGCCTTAAGAGTATTTTCACCTATTTTCCAATTTTCCGGACAACTTTTTCAATTTTACTTTCTGCAAAATCCTTACCTACAAATGTTCTCAAGTTTTGCGCTTAGCAAGGAACAACATTTCATTTGTATTGTTAAATATGAAATGTAACAGAAGCACTGATCACTATGAACACCCTATCGATTCTTTATCACAACAGTATGTAAATAGAAGATTAAAAATAACAAAATCGTTGTTCAAGCGTAGTTGTATTAGACATATACAGACAGACAAACGGGCAGTCATTTTAGATACAGAATCCTGAAATATAATGTTTTATAAAAGAGATAAACTTCGTCTGTTTGTAAGTAATGGATAATTTCAAAAATTCATTCACCTATAGAAAGCTACATTATCAGCGAGTAACATGGGCTGTATTATATTTTCAAAAAAGATAATACCCATGCGAAGCCAGAGCAGGTCGCTAGTTATAACAACATTCATTAAAGTAAGTAAGATAAGCCGTATATTCAAAGAAATTGTTGTTACGGATAAAACATTGTAATAAAAATTTCAGAGACTGATTGATTTCATTATTCTCAAGGCTCTCACTTAATTAAATGTAGTTTAACTTTGTTATTTCGGGCGAAGAAAAAGTTGCGAGAAAAATATTAGACTAAGAAGATGTTTTCAAACTAATTTACTTCAAATTGAAGATACTCTTTGACTTTTAATTTTGTAAAGAAAATGCTTATATTTTTAAGGTTCCGTAGCTAAAAAGAAAAAGGAACCCTTATACAACCACTTCATTGTCCGTCTGTCTGTCTGTCCTTTTTCACATAAAATTGGGTCTACAGTAAACATTGCTTTGATTTTGCTTCGTCAGTTCTTGTTTCATTAAACTACAAATTTAACAAAATCATACTGCGTTGTCGATTGAATACGAGAATTGGAAATATTTATCTGAGAAATATATTTGATCACCTGGACCCAATATCTAGGAACACTGAGAGTTTGATATATGGATACACAAAACTTCAACTTTTTATCTTAAAATACTCAAAATAAACACAATTACAGAAGAAAATCTCAATAATAAATTCAGTTGGATCTCTAGATATTCTACAGAATTTTAAAATTATTTTAACTAATATGGATAAGTAATTTACAATATTCCAAATCTCTCGAAACAGTTTTTAAAATGGTAATGTGGTTTTCTTGCAAATTACAATTATGTAGTCAATATTGAATGAAGTCAATGTTGAAACTTCGCGCTAAAATAATTAGATCAAATCGCGACTTCGAAAATCAACCTTATTGCAGCAACCAAAGACTAAAACGGCTATTAAGAATTTTCTTAATAAATTAGTACTCACTTTTTTTAATCTCTGTGTCTATTTCTTTCGGAAATTCTTCCTCTATACTTTTATTATCCATTTTCTTACTTTGTTACTGACTCGCGTAACTCGCGGTTAATTGATAACAAATAATTTTGTTATCTGAGATGAAACATTTTCGTATTCCACTTGTCAGTTTATTCTTATCTATAATGCTTGAGATAATATTTCATATACATAATTAAAGTAATTATATAATAATGATGTATATATATATTTAGTTTAATTTACATGATTACTTGACATCAAGACACATGTATAAGATTTAATTTAAATACCTACGTTACGTCCCGTAAATTTTGAGTTGAAAAATTGATTTTAAATTGTTTCCGTCTAAACAGATTTTTGCAAAAGTCATTTTCAAAATTGGTCTGTGTAAAAATAATGAGCTGCCAAAAAATTATTAAGGTACTAAACACGCCAGAGGCATATAATGCATTCATCACTTTGTCTGTTTAGACTTTGCTCCTCTAAAACTTAAATAGACGGCGCCCAATTTAAAAGACAAAAAATGAGCCGTCGCGGGACGCCTGGCAGATGTGAAACATTGAAACTATTTTGTATAGAAAATATGCATGTAAGGATAGTTTATGAAAGGAAATACTTACATATCTTCACTCTGTATCCCTAACGGGTTAGACAGAGAGAATGGAGCGCGAAGCTTCGCGGTCGCGGTGGCGGCATAGAAAATGTGAAATTTTTGAACTTTGCGTAGAAAAACAACTAATTGTTTCGTTGATATCTACGCATGATTTGTGTATTACTCGAATATTAAATTGCAAAAAATAACTATCCTTTACTAATCAAAACTTAAGTACAAAAATAACTTTATAAATACGATACAAATAACCATATAATTAAATTTGACAGTCACTGAAGTCGGTGCAAAGCCTACTAAACTATACTTTCTGTTATATATACTTTCTGTTGTCGAACATTATTTTGGCACCGACTTCAATAACTGTCAAATTTAATTATATGGGTATTTGTATCGTATTTATAAAATTATTTTCGTACTTAAGTTTTGATTAGTAAAGGATAGTTATTTATCTGTTTTCAGTGTTCTTTTTTGAAGTCGGTTTAATTTTTTTATAATTTTTTTTTTATTTTGCCCTTTTGAGTGACCTAGGCCTAAAAAAATATCTAGGGCAGATCTACAATTTGTTTATTTTCTAATTTTGGAGCGCAATGTGTTAACTTCCATTCTATTGAAAAGCATAAACCGTGGAATTTCACAATAAAGATGCGAACAGATCGAACATGGGATATTATTGCCCATTGTGGCCATTATCAATATCATCAATATCATCAATATCATATCAATATCAATCAGTTATAAAAGAACAGTGTAAAGTTTGCATCATAATGACACCTTAGCAGTATTCTTACAATCCGAAGACGACAGCTACCAGTCATATTCTCTGTCCGCCACAAGACTGAATCTACTGACTGAATTTATTATATCACAGGCAATTTATATCTTCTCCCTACTACCATTGTACCATGTGGGGACAACGATAGTTAACAAATGTCATACAAGAGAATCATCAACATAAATGAATAAAGGTTATAACCAAATCGCGTTATTTGGTGTATCTTCGAAACCAAAGCTTCAATGTGAATGAAATTTCAATGTAACCAATCTGGAAGTATATCTTTTCAAACAAAAAAAGAATTTTCCAAATCGGTTCATAAATGACGGAGTTATGAGGTAACAAACATAAAAAAAAAAACATACAACCGAATTGAGAACCTCCTCCTTTTTTGGAAGTCGGTTGAAAAGACAATAAACCATTGTATGTGTGTTATTCTGACTGGTAGTTCGCATTTAATATATCAGTTTACGAAACTGATTGGATTTTTATTTGTTCGCCCATCAAGACAAAGTTAGGTGATACTACTAGTTATTATCGGTGCTGTATATTTTATTCAAATGACGAAAATATTTAGGATTGTTTTGGTTACAAGTATGATGATCAAGAAACTGTACTGGCACTATAAAAGACATATTAATTCTAAAAACACATGAATACAGTGATTTCTTTTAGTAAATTGTTTTTTTTTTTAAATAACGCGGGGAGCGATCTCTTTCCTTTCTATCTGTCCACCGGCTGTGCCAAATTCATAATCCATTAGTAATCTATTTTTAAGCATTCCCTATACTTAAAAAAGAACAATGAAGAACATGTACCTATGACGGGCTTGCCCTATTCTGAAGCCCTAGGCACGCCACTGATCACATACATAGACAGACCTTGTTATCGGGTAGGTAATATCTGGTTGATGAAAATGCTACTTTGTTTCAGGCAAGTAGTGCATTTACTGAGAATATATAATGTAAATTCGATATAAAAATTACATACATACGTATTATCTACATGCTGTATCTTATAATATTTACACGCTATATCCCCAACGGGGTAGTCAGAAAGGACGGAGCGCCAAGCGTCGCGGTCCTTACATACTTCTTTCGCTTCCTCTAATCTCATCATTCTCCTCACACATTTTCGCCTAGCTATGCGAGTACTTTTGATATTTCCGTCGGCTACAAATAATATGTCAATTTTTTTCAATATGAGTTTTATTTATTTTGGGCCGGATAATGGCCCTTATTGAAGCTCGTCCTGTCCGGCACAAGAGCCACAGCCACAACCTTGTTCTCCCCAGAGTTGCCAACGGATTTGCAATATGAAGTGGTTTTTTATCCTTGATACTTCAAATATCCACGAGATTCAGCTTATTTACCTCCAGTTAGGTGGACTGTTTTCTCGTGTCTTCTCCGTAGTATTAAAAAATTAACTCCACATGCATTTTACTTTAGTCAGTGTAAAAACAAATCATTTGTAGCGACTCTTTATTGTATTCTCTTATAATATAAGCAGCTATTTTCATATAGATCGTTCGTTTCGTGATTAAGGAACAACCTAAAGTAAAATTCATTTGTATAAAAGTAACGAACGGGGTCTACTCCAGCCACGAAACTAAAGATTGGCTGAAATTCAAACTTCAGTTATCTTAGTAGGCAGAATTAAAGAAGGGTAGGATACTTGAAACTTTTTACTCAACTCCTATTCTGCCCTTATCTCGGATTCTGTTGCTATAATTTTAAAAAATATCCTATTTATATTGTTTGCTGGAAAAATATAAAAAATTATGTTTAAAACTCTAGTGTTGAAAACTTTATTTAATTATAGGTATAATTTAGTACATACATGTGTGAACATCAACGATTACAGACTTAGAACTAAATATAATAGACTTCCTCAAAGTTGCTTCTCAGAAAGCCGTCGTTGCCTACATTAAAAAATTCCCGTAGTTGAAATCCGAGGTCTGAACTGCTATTTCGTAAAACCAACCAAAGTTCACTAAAGTATTAATTGTTTTTACAATATCCAATACAATATTTTCTCAATATATATAAAAAAGATTGAAGTTACACGTTCTAACATAATAAAATTTACATTTTATGTTAAATTTACTAAAGAGTTTAGTTTAAAAGTACGTTGATGGTGTGCATCGGACCTACCTTAGTTAATATTACTTAACAATTTACACAAAACAGTTTTGTAAATATTTCAACATTTTAAGTTTAATCAACAATTTCCGTGTGTTAGTCCGAATTTAACCCGAGAGTTTAGTAAAACTTTTGTAAAGCCGGCTAAAGTATTTTTTCAGTGTAGTGTGCCCAGCAGACTGGCAGTAGTATCTCTTTGAAGATGGCGAAAGGACGGTCTCACAAAGCCTCGATCAGTCGCTTACAAATATCAGAAATTAGTAGATGGGCTTTCGGGTCCAAATTTTTACTTCAACGGGCTTAAATGTGAAACTCTCGGAGAGAGTCGCATACTTACGCTACTTCAAGTTCTCATCAGTGATGGTCGCGGAATTCGATGGACTGGAAATCGGTGGGACATAGGAAAAAGTAAGCGTATTGACACAAGTGGCGTCCCACACCAGCGATTTTTCAAGTTTCTAAGAAATGAACATCAAACCACTGCAAAATATCGTAGGAAATGCTCTCCGAGTTGAGATCACACTTTACCATTTTTAAATCAATTTAAACCATATCTAATCACTGATTATAGGATCTCCAATTACAAGTATGTAATTCAGTTTTTACGTCAAGGGTAGCCCTCAGCTCTGAAAGGAGCAGCTATTAACGGTATCGCAGGATGCAAAGCAGAACTTTTTAAAAGTATCAACGCTGAGGTTTCCGAAGTTGTAATAAGCTCTGAAAGCAATTTCGCTTTTTCATCGAGTCGGTGTCAGCAACAAATAAGCGTCCGCCGTGCCGTCGCAAGAGTAACTTTTATTTTATTTTAAAAGTTAGTAGTTTATAATTTTACTCGATTTTACTCGTTTATTACATTGAAGTCATTCATATATAAGCAGCCACAATATATATGTGGCGCGACATTGTTTAGAAAGTCTTCGTTTTTAGAGTTAGTACTTCACATCTTCCCGTCCAGTAGTATTCTGAGAGGGGAAGAAATCCCCACGGAGACTCAGCCGGATTCTACGCCGACTGACCAGTGTCGGACTCGAACCGACTAAAAAAACCCTCCTCTGCTGTTAGCCCTAGTCGCTTTTACAGCATCACCGATTGCACTTCCCGTCGATCGCCGATCTACAACACTTCATAAGAGGCTGTAAATAATAAATGCAGGTAGTGGGGCGGTGGGGACAGCGTATTCAACCAGTGTTCGACCTGATGCATGTACTGTTTAGAGTAATACGATCCTTCATATGTAAATATAATGTGTTAGTACTCTAAACAGACGGTGCAATGTCATGTCATGTTCTTAACCACGCGTTGCTTTGGCGTGCGTTGAACAAACGATCATTTACATTTTTTTTTTATAATTAATGAATAAATATTCGTCTTAAAACACGCGCGTATTTGAATGCAATGTTGCCTTTTGATTTTTGCGACCACAAACATACAGAATTTGAATTTTTTATAATGTAGTGTTAAATATGAAATGTAACGGAAGCACTGATCACTATGAACACGCTATCAATTCTTCATCACAACTATTATATTTATTTATTCATTTGTTTATTTTTAAGTTCACCAGCGGATATAACATTATTACATAGCATAGTATAAGTTAACACTTTTTGACAAACTAAATGCACATCCTAGAGGTAAACACCGCATGCAAAATTTATATGCTTGACTATTCGTCGGCTTCTCAACAACTGAACTCTTACAAGACCAAAATCAAGCTTTTATGCAGCCACACTTCCACACGCAGGAAATCCTTTCTACCCTCGTTCTTGTTACTAAAATGTTACATAATATCACAAGTGGGTACTTCATGTGATTAAAATTAATGTGGAACTAACAGTAGATATTAATTCAACTGTATACTGTAAGTTACGGTTCTGCGCGTGCGCCGTTCCTCAGTACCAGGTGTCCGTTGCAACTTGCGCTGGAGTGCGAGGACACATTGTTAAAAATATTATTACACGTGATTTCTTCGTTGATGACCTTATCACAGAGTGTGATGAAGAAGAACAATTAAAATATATTTCTCAATGTGTCACTGAACGATTGTGGTCTGTGAGATTTAATTTAAGAAAAATAAAAAGTAATTCATTATCGTTTATGCAACAAGTAAAAAATGTAATCATCAAGAAAGTTTAATAATATCAAATGTAAGTAACACACTACGTATACTTAGTGTGTTACTTACATTACATGGAATCCCAGCACAGACACTGTTCACATAAATACATACAAACTGCAAAACAATAGAAAGTATAACTGTAAAATTTCTAAACGCAACATTATGTCTACCACTTCCAGAATATTTGATCCCTTAGGTTTGTTGAGTGTTTGTACAATAATATGGAAAATGATCATAGAACTGCTGTGGGTGGAGAAATTTGACTGGGATGACGAGGTACCAAAACACATAAAAAATATATGCAACAAATTCATAGAACAAGTGCATTGTCTTGAAGGTATCTATGTACCTCGTTCATGCTTTGTTTAATAACGCAGTAAATGTCGAATTGCATACGTATTCTGATGCTTCACAGAAGGCATACGTGTGTTGTATTTATGTTCGCACCACTGATGATTTAGGCCTTTATGTTATTCGACTATTATGTACAAAGGCTAAGGTTGCACCACTAAAAGCTAAAACTATTCCGGAACTGGATACGTGTGGGGCATATCGGCACCAGATTTACAAGAGATTAATCCGAATCGTTTGCACAGATATACCAAGATTGAACAAGCTAGACAGCACTATCGGAGTGGATGGAGCCAGGATTATATTCATCACCTGTCACAGCGCAACAAGTGGCGAAAACGACAACCCAACTTAAACCTGGCCAGCTAGTGCTCATTAAGTACGGGACAACTTCACCTCTTGACTGGCCCCTTGGCAAAATTATCAGGAATCATTCAGGATCTGATGGATTTTCCAGAGCGGTCGACATAAAGACCAGTAAAGGTGTGATCTGAAGGATTGGAAACAAAATTTGTTCACTGCTTGAACAAGATGAGTAGCATGCTGTACTGTTTGGAGAGGCGGGAGATTGTTAAGTCAACTAGGTTACGTATGTGTGGAGATTCCCTGCGCCCGCGCCGTGCACCGCTGCGTCAGACAGTCTGCCACTGGCCATCACTGAAACTTGTTATTTCATGCAAATATACGTACTTTGTTTTTGTTTTGGAACCGTTGTTATATAGCTGTTCTTGAAGTTTATATTATCTTATAAACGGTTATTTTTTGGAAAACGAGTTCCTTATTTATATGAACATGAATTTAAAAAATAAGTAGCCTATATTTTTTCTCAGGGTTCAAGCAATCTCTACATTACATCAGTTCAGCGATTTAGCCATGAAATCGTAATATACGGACAGAGAAATTTTCACATCTGCGTGTTAGTATGGAAATATGAGTACAACCTGAGAGAAGCAAGGGCATGCGACTAGTGAAATGTAAGTATGTTTGCTGCAAATCCACGAAACAACAACGGTTCCTTCTTCCTAAGACCCAAACTAATACCCGCATTAAATATACTAATACGGTCATTTGTCAGCTGGTATTTCCTTGACGGTATCCGAAAGACGTTTTCTAGCCTCTTCTTACTCTGTTATATATTCAGTAGATTGAAAGAGACGGATGTAACTTTGTTTTGATGTAGGATAATCCTAAGTTATTTCCTCGATCATTGTCGCAGAATGTGTTAAAGATCCCATTATTTAATCACAGGATTTTATGTTTTGAATATAGATGATCTATAGTTCGGAAATATATCGCAGATATTCATACAACAAAGTTAGACAGTTCTTTAGCTAAACGTGTGTCGAACACGTATTAATTCGCATTAGGGTGTCATTGTATTTTGGACATAGTAAATATTTAACTTATTATTAAATAAAAAAAAAACCTCCAAAAAGTAACAAAATAATATGTACCTCATAGCCCTTTAAATTTGTGATAAGTTTGAATATAAATAGTAGTAGTAATATATCCAAGCGTCGTCACGTCGGGGGACCGCTAAGTGTACTTGTATTGAAATTTCATACATATTTTATCATTTTTAGTTGTATTCTCTTTTTTTTATTACTTTATTTACTTTGCGGGCCCCTGCGTGATGACGCTTTGATATATTACTGCTACTATTTATATTGAAACTTATCACAAATTTAAAGGGCTATGAGGAACATATTATTTTTTTACTTTTTGGAGGTTTTTTTGAGTCGGGGGCTTTTTAAATTTTTAATTTAAGTTTTATTTCATGCTTTTTAAACACTCTACGATCTACACTCTATCCCCACATTCACGCGAATACTTTCCGGGACGATACACGAAATTGCGACAAGAGATCGTGCCTTGCCAAAATCTGAGTATTCTGACAAAAGTTGTCTGACCCATCATGACCCTGATCACCATCTACCTATCTATCTATAACCTATTCATAGAGACTATTTCAATGACTCTAAACATGATACCTCTACTGTAAGTGGCGAGGAGTTGGATATCCTGGTGACTTCAGATGATGCTGCAGCATCTGGTCAAGGTTACTATGTTATTGTGACATTATTGAAGTCACAGTATACTAAATTTCGCATCGATTAGACTAATAGAAGATGCTCACATCCCTTTAAAAACTAAAAAAGAGTTGATATTCTTCAAACGGCTGAACCGATTTTGTTAAAACATGTCTAAGAATCACTGCTAAAAAACACATCATAATCGGTCCATTCATTTAGGAGCTACGATGCCACAGACAAACACACAGACACACAGACCCACAGACACAGACACACAGACACGTCAAACTTACAACGCCCCTTCTTTTACGTCGGCGTTAAAAAAAAATGTCGAAATATTAATGCTTTTGAAGTGGAAACTTCTATAAGTATGTTTGGAGAGTTTTAGATGGGTAAAATCTTATGGTTTAGCGTCAGCGACATGCTGCGCGCGCAGCTAACACACATACACACAAATACATTGTATATACTCCACTGTAAGCCATCTATAGATATATGCACCTATACATGTATACCTTATATTTATTGTTTTTTTTTTACATTTCATTATTTTAAGTTTTTACTTCTATCGGCAGTCTTTAATCACTGCCTATTTCTTTTCTGTTTTAATTTTCAGGTTATTAATTTGAATTTCTTTTGTACATTTCTCCCTTGAGAGGGAAGGCAAGGGGATATATGCCTATAACAGCCGACGTCTTCGGTAATGAAATGATATATTCTTCATCTCATTTAATTAAAATGATGACATCATACATGTTAATGTTTCTTGGAGTTTCTGGCGACAAATATATCGAGGCGGTCTGCCTAGTAGAATCCATTAAGTCGGTC
Organism: Zeuzera pyrina; assembly: GCA_907165235.1. Classification (NCBI taxonomy): domain Eukaryota; kingdom Metazoa; phylum Arthropoda; class Insecta; order Lepidoptera; family Cossidae; genus Zeuzera; species Zeuzera pyrina. Next base: position 24,291,152 of record OU015627.1, read on the forward strand.
TAAGCTACTAAAAAAATGTCAATATCACACTACTAAATAAGTACTTATTTAAACAATTCCAGATTATGCACAACAGCATTGATATTTGGGACGCAAAATTATGCCAATTTTACATCACAATATCCACTAGAAACAGTTCGAAAATCATTAAAAGAAACGGCCAATCGCTCCCAAAAAATTCCACCAAAAACTTCTATTAATTTACATTATGTCATTTGTCTTTTGTACGATTTTTTCTTGACGGTGAAGGCAAAGGGATTTATAAAAAGTGGACGTAATACATTTTGATGTTTCTTGGAGTTTCTACCGACAAATATATTGAGGCAGTCTTTTTGGTAGGATTCGCTGAAGCAGGCTAAGCCACCAAAAAATTCTAATTAAATCCTTATTTCCATATGGAATAATACATGCAAATAAGTGAAGTTGGAAATAATTCCACCTAATTCACAACTTTGTACACTTGGTACGCAAAACTACGCCAATTTTACATCACGATATCCACTAAAAATAATTTGCGACCAATTAAAATGAAAGCCCAATCGCTTCCCATAAAATCCTGCCAAAGACTCCCTTCATGCTATTATTATTTATTTATTTATATTTCTTAAGGCATTGGTAACAAGACCATCAGCCTAATGACGAAACTCCTGGAGAAACATTAACTCACCCTAACACTCCTCCAGTAAAGTGATAGTAGGCTTTACTGAAGTTAAAAAGGACTTCTTGGAAGAGCGCGAAAACTTCAGCTACACATGTTTATTTAGATCTCCTCTATTCTCTTTACTTACACAGAACTTTAAAATACAATATACTATCACTGTTGTACTTTAAAACTCCTAAAAATGTAAAAAATAGAAAATCTAAATAAAATGACAACCTCACTTCTCCCGTTCCCGCCAAAAAGTCCTTCATGCTATTATTTATGGCAACAGCACAAATTAAATTATGTATACTACGTAATAGACAAATTACCTTTAAGCAGCCAGATGGACAACGAAGCGATCCTATAGGGGTTCCGTTTTTTGTTTCTGAAGTACGAAACCCGAAAAAAATGAAAATACCCACCTACGTACCTACCTTCTTATGGCCTACTACTGTAGGGATCAGCGGCGCATACGAATTCTATGTTTATTTTACAAATGAGGGCAATACGTACATCTACAGTATAAATGCACGAGAGTCGCTGAGAGACCGTTTTAAAGACATTATACATTTATGAAAACATAATGTACACTAGAAAAAATATAGATCTATTTCAAAGGAAAGGTGTTATTAATGGTATGGAAACTTGTGGTCGTGATCAGCTAGTTACTGCTAAATTTAAATTGCAAAAGTCAAGTGGGTCATTTTTGAGCAACTGTGTTCGTTTTTATAATAAAATTCCTAAAGAAATTATTCATTTAACGGAAAAGCAATTTAAACTTGTTATTTAATGCACACTGATTGGAAAAGCATACTACAAAGTTAGCCATTTCATTGAAGAAAAAACAATAGTTTGGAAATAATCTTCTCTGCACACGCATTTACTGGCTTTATGAATATTGTATTTTAAATAACTATTGTAGAATGATGTTGAAAAAATGATACCTGACTGAGTTTCTTGTCGGTTCTTCTCAGTATTCAGGTTTTCTTTTCGAACCGAACTAAAGTAGATTTGGCGTTCAAAAATATCTTGCAATTGGGTTTACATGAATAAATTGATTTGACTTTGACTTGACGCTAAAACAGTCCACAAAAGCCACAAAAGCCTAAGCCTACCAAACTAATACATTTTTTATTGTTGTTCAATTTGGCCTGCTTAATTTGTCTTTATTTAATTAGCAAAAATCCTTTGTCTAAATTGATACCTTTTTAGACATTAGGTACTACTCCGGCCCGTATTCTAGAATGATATACCTAAATGCTCTCACTGCTCGAGAATAATTAGGCCGAAATACCGCTATTCATTGCTTGTAGCGGCATTCCTTTCTAACTGTGCTCAATCAGACATACCCACTTGAATATCACTCTGGAATACGGGTCTTAGTGGCACTTGAAGACTTTTACACTTGCTGTGTGGGATAACAAATGTACACGTAATGCTTTTTGAATATTACAATTAATATATTGTAGAATTATGCCGAAAAAATTATGTGTTACTTTCCGATTTTTCTCAGTAAACGTTTTTTCTAGTATTAGATTTGATTTTCAGAAATGCCACTATAAAAAAATGTTTGGAAAAAAACTAAACCGACTTAAAAAATAGCACTGAAAAGTACAAAATCACTCTCCTTTACTAATCAAAACTCGAGTACAAAAATAACTATAAATACGATACAAATACCTATATAACTAAAGAGAGTTACTGAAGTCGGCGCTAAGCCTACCAAACTAGTAGAATTTTCGTTGTTACACATTGATTTGGCACCGACTTCAATAACCGTCAAATTATTTTTTTTTCTTCCTGTAGAAAGATCTCGGCCTAATTAATTATCTAGGGTAGATCTACAATTAAATTCTTTCCTAATTCTGGAGCGCAATAACATACAAGAGAATCATCAATGTAAATAAAGCTTACAAGCAGTTAGCGTAGTGTTATTTGGTGTATTTTCGAATACCAGTGAAAATTAAATAGTACCAATCTGGATATATCTTTTCAAATGAAAAAAGAATCAGTTTTATAAATGACGGAGTTTTGAGTTAACAAACATAAAAAAATAGAACCAATTTCTCGAAGTTCTTTAAAAATTTACTTTGTTTAAATAGGTTAATTTAATTTTAAAGCAAAATAGTAATATGACGTCATGGCACATTTTTATTATATACGTACAGATATGTCTCTCAATATAATAATCACGTAACGGTCTCCGTTAAGTCCAAATTAAATATTTGCATTGGATTTTCATTTTAATTGCTTTCATCAAATCCGTTGGCCGTTAAGCCAAGGGTAAAAATGAAACATATAACCGTAGACCCGAACCCCGGCTCTCCAGACTACGCATTGTTACTGTAATGAAAACCTAAGTACACTCCCTTTTTCAATTTCAATATCCTTTAGAATACTTTAGATACTGGTCAAGTAGATTACATACTATGTAGTATGTAATCTACGTATATTATTGCTCCGTTCTAAAATTGGTAAAAAAACACATAGAATCGGTACTGTACCGAGTCTAAACTTTTACTGGGGATGCTTCGTAGAACACAAAACACGCGTCGATCAATAGGTCTCAAACTTTAGACGGGTAGGTATAGTCCAACTTATTAGTCGCTATAGTGATTTGACGTTTCCAGGGTAGCCAGTTCTTGCAATATTTAAAATAGGGTTGTCTCTGTATGTCGACTTCATTACTATTAGTCTGTAGCGGTACTCCGCGGCATTATCCGCATGAAATTTCTTTTTAATCTACTTCAAAAAAAGGATGAGGTTCTCAACTCAGTTGTATTTTTTTAAGTTTGACCCAAATGAATGCGCAACAATAGAAAGTCTATTAGTTCAGTAAGCTTGGCACTGCCTTCAGTAACTGTCAGATTTCATTACACAGGTATTTGTATCACATTTATAGTTATTTTTGTACTTGAGTTTTGATTAATAATGGATAGTTATTTTGTACCTTTCAGTGTTTAGTTTTAGAAGTCGGTTTAATATTTTTCTTAAATTTTTTGGATCATTCCTTTCATGAGATATCGATATGATTATTTGTAAAAATAAACAACGTCAACACGAAATAAAATGAATTAAATGTTAGGCTAGTCGATCGATTTAGTTAAATCGATGTCGACTCAATTCTGTAACTTGAAAGCATTATTTTAGCTGGCCACATTATTACGATCTTTGACAGATTAAAACGTCAATTCACTGGTATAAGTTAGTCTACAGTTACATAGCTGTCTAAGGGTGGCTTGCACCAACTATTGAGCTCGATTTAAGGAACTGATATCTCGCTGGCACCAACTATTTTGTGGTTGGTGCAAGCGAGATGTGAGTTCCTTAAATCGAGTCTAAATTGTTGGTGCAAGCCACAGCAAGCCTGAAATAATGCACCTGACGGTCGAGTAATATTAGAAAGACGAAGCAAACTCAAGTACTTCCGATTTGGTTTTAAAAGGAGTGCCAGCCGAGTCCTTTTTAACGAAACGAGGCAAACTCAAGTACTTCCGATTTGGTTTTAAAAGGAGTGCCAGCCAAGTCCTTTTTAACAAAACGAGGCAAACTCAAGTACTTCCAGTTAGGTTTTAAAAGGAGTGCCAGCCGAGTCCTTTTTAACTAAACGAGTTTTGGCCGAGGCTTCTGTATAGTACTTATCTATAATTTGTGATAAAACATTAACAAATTGATGCAAATAACAAGAAAGTTTAATTTATATACACAAGTTATAAAAATTTTATATTAAAAGTTAAATAATTTAAACTAAGAAAATTATGGACACATCCGCAATATACTAAATAATTATGTTATATTCATTTGCGCCAATGCGCGGTCTTTGTTCTTTTTCACAAACTTTATTTGAATTTCACTCGTTAGTATGCCGCATTGCAATGGAATTTTCGTCAGTTCCTCCTAACCGATCTAGCTGTTTAACGCTATGTACCTTCGAATACAATGTAATAACGCAGTATGGAAATGGAGGTGGTCTCACGATGAAACTGAGAGGTGGTCACAAGAACTCCTTAACTACTCAAATTACTCCGTTATGTTTCGGTTCATTGGATTTATATTAATAAGTATTACAGAGCTAGACGATGTCTAGGGTATAAGGGATGGAGTCAGGAGGTGGTCATAGGAACTTCTCTCATCTACTCAACATAACCCCATCGTGCTGGGCTCATTAGATTTGTCTGTACTGTACTGTAGATCTAGATTGTGTCCAGAGTCTGATGGACGGAGGCACTTAATCATGGTTGTCAAAACTGGTTCATGACTGCATGACTTGGTGAGATGGGCGTCGTATACGTTCAAACAAAAGAGGACAAAATAAATCAATATAAAAAAGGTGTGCGGTCAGGGCACTTCCGTCAGGAACGAAGTTCCTTAGCTGCAATTCTCAAAACTTAATTGCAATAATGACACCAATAAAACTCACGTATGATTTAAAACAAAAATAGAAAATAAAAATTTCGCTACTCGTACGCACACATATACTCGTATATAATAGAAAGAGACAGAAATATCACTGTGAACCTATGTATAGAGCTAACGAACCTAGCGCCATGCGACGCCCAAGCCCTGTTCCACGTAACGCTTTTTCCTTACGTGACGATTTCTACCTACTCAAACCTCCCACTAGCTGCGTTGAAGAACTTCATTTAAAAAAAAACCTAAATCATTCTAGATCTTACAGAGGTCCAGAAATAGAAAGCCATTTTATGAATATGGTACCTGAATTATAATAATATACATTATAGCTGTCAAAAGCACGCGCATGGCTGGACCAAAATGTGCGAGAAGAAGAAGATTTGAGGAGGCCAATATGTGAGGACCGCGATGCTTGGCATTTCGTCCTCTCTAACTACGCCATCAGGGTACAGCGTGAAGATATGTATGTATCTATGTATGTATAGACGTAGTACGAATCTCTGTGCGATCTCGTATTAACCTATTTTTTATTATTATACTGACCTCAGAATGAGATAGTACTCTTGAAAGAGACCCAATTTATATTTGCATAGGCTGTTTAAGCAACACATATTGCCTTAGATACGATATTCCGTTTGATATTTGCCATTATGTTGTAGTTGTATACAGAAATGGAATTTCACTCTATTGTTTCAAGCAATAGGTATAGTCTGCGTTAACTAGAAGTCGGTGGCTATCGACTCGTATTGTTTCGTCGTAATTGAAATATGGATTTGACAGGTATTTGCAATTCGGTATTGGATGCTATTGTGAACAGAAGAAATATTCAATTAGAGCTCTTTGTGGAATGTCACCGCTGTCAAATGGAATTTTGTAACGAATATTGACAGTATAACTTAAAAATCGGCCAAGCGAGTATTAGGATCGCACACAGAAGGTTTTGTACGATATTTACTTTTGTACGTAAATTTTGAACTTATTTCTGAAAATGTAAGACTTTATTGTACGGTAGTGAGGTCTGGATATGTTACGAAATAGAGTGAAAGTATAATAAATGCAGTGGATATGTGATCTCTCAGAAATATGTGCGGTGTCACTCTTGCGGACAGGATAAACAATGAAGAGATACGCAGTGTGACAGGGTTGCACGACAGTGTTATTGTAAAAATGAAGAAAGGAATGCTTAGATGGTTCGGGCACATGGAAAGAATGAGTGATGAAAGACTGACGAAGAAAATCTACAGAGCGAAAGTGAGAGGTAAAAGAAGCCAAGAAAGACCAAGACTGACTTATGAAGATCAAATAGCCAGAGTGTCAGCAGACGGAAATGTCAAAAGCACTCGCATACCTAGGCGAAAATGTGTGAGGAGAATGATGAGATTTGAGGAAGCGAAAGAGGTATGTAAGGACCGCGACTTTTGGCGCTCCGTCCTCTCTGACTACCCCGTTAGGGATACAGCGTGAAGATATGTATGTATGTAAGGTTTTCGTTATAAATTTCTCCAATAGACTATAAGTAAGGCTATATACTCATATTATTGCGAAAGTCTGTCTGTGTGAACAGCTTTCGCGCCCAAACTACTACATCGATTTTTTACAATTCTTAATTAATATAGTCTATGTCGTGTCAATACTTTAAAGCTTTTGACCACATTACACCGGTTGTGGTCACGGACAGATTGATGAGGATGAGTGTCGTCTTCGTAGTGTGCGGTTTCTGACAACTACCCACACTCATTCATCACAATTTTTAATGTGTATTATCGTCGTTGTCGGTACCTGGACAAACTACGCTAATGACGTCTATACACTGGCGACGTCCGGTTTTCCGGCTCCGGAAGTCCGGACACACTCAATGATTTTGACAATATTTTGATGAAATTTATAACGGAAATAGAATAAGCGCTAGGGAAGGAAATAGACTATTTTTTTTTTATTCCACGAGAATGAAGTTAAACAGCTAAATTCCTAGTGATTTTTTTCTAATTTTAGTCGAGTTCAAATAATAAATTTTCGTTCTTCTTTAATTCTCTCGAACATATTAAACTTGTTAAAGTAAACAACCTTTTAAACATATTTTCAGTATTTTTAACAATGTTTATATGGAGCCAATGCTATGGCCACAATTGTGAACGAAACGCAAGCAGAATTGTAAGTAGATAATAATATCGTTGTCATTATATCACACTTGCCACTACAAACTTACATTTGCATTTGGAAAGTACAGGAGAACGTGTCATTCGACTGCAAAGTTAAGTTTGCTTTTGGATTCGAGTTATATTTTTTGGTAACTACATAACACAAACACATCGTATGGTAATACAGATACCTCGGTGCACAAGTTCTACTCGCACTTTGTAACTTTTTTTTCGTAGATATATACTTACGGTTAATTACATACAAATTAAAATCGATCACAAATTTCATTTGCATTCAACAGTAATATTTGTTGAGATTAGTGTGTGACAGATGACAATTGTCTACGATGCAATGATTAATAGGTAACGCGTTCGGAAAGTTGTTCGCAACCGAGTACGTAGTACTACTTCATTTCTTCTCAGGTAAAATCAATAAATATTGCACTTTAAGTGTATATTATTTAAACTAGAACCTAATGTAGTAAACTTTTAACTATTTAATTGTTTTCATTATAAAGTTCATTGTTACTTTCGTTAAAATCTACATTTACTTACGTTACGTTCAGTAATAACATTGAATGTTTGGAAACATCGATAGTAATAAGTATCGTGGTAATAAATCGATAATCGATTTTCTTTTGTATAAAAATGTAGTTTTGTTATAAACAAAATAAAACAATTTTAGGTGATGATACTTTTATTAGACATTAATATAATTTGTCCGGGTTTGCTTTCCCATTTTGACGATGAGATAAATAAATCGATGTAAAAATTTAAATACGAGTAATTCCTAATAATTGATTGTATTCGATAAGAGAGAGACGAGTGTTGATATATATCTGTTTCACAAATCAAGTAAAATGGAATGTTCGAGCAAATGGGCATTGCTTCCGTCTTGTTTTTCAGTGGCTACTTTTATCTAGATCTTTCTAATTCTATTGTAGGTCTGTCAAACTGACATTTTGAGGTTGTCACTTACAAATTTTCAGACACTTCCTATTGGTCCATGTCTTTTCAGAGACTTGCTGTCTCTTTCTTATGTCGGAAACCTCAGACTGAAATCGGAGTAGTTTTCAGTTACATTAATAATGACGATTAGAGAGGGTACAAATTATGTCGAGGTGTGATTCCAAAATGGAGGGAGCCATTCACTTTTGGTGGTGGTTAAGTGGCAGACAAAAATGCCTATATAAATGTAAAATATACATGCCTAGATATTTAGGATGTTTCTAGTGTTATTAAGAATTTGTTTTTCATTTTTTATATATATTATAAAGTCCCATGATAGACCTCATGGTAAGTAGGATGTAGAAGTTGTAGTTTTCTTTTAAAAGTGTTTTCCTTGGTGCTTAGTACCGTGTATTAACCCCAGGAATTTTGTTACAGGGTTCCAAGCTAAGTTCCAGGCTAAGTTCCATGTTTAAATTCCAGGCTAAGTTTCATGTGTAATTCCATGTGTGGTTACATGTTTGCTTCCAAGTTTCTTTATACGTTTGATTTCCAAGTTTAATTCTAAATATTAGTTCCATAAACACAGTGGACTAATGTTATCTTCTTAATCTCATAAGCACCGTGGAATGACGGTGTACTCCTCATTTAGTTGGATATTTTTCTTTAAAGATACCTGATCAGATGGATTACTTTCTCGGATCATTTGTTTGTGCATTGCAGTATGAGGTTGGATTACCTTAATACATATTTAATCTCTTTTCTGTGAGATTTATTTGTGAGTTACGAGTATAGTGGACTTCATGGAAATTCTTTGAGACCATTGGAGGGACAACTCGGCTTGCAGAAGACCTAACTTAATTGTGCAGTCACTAAGGGTTTAGTGAACACCGTGGATATTCTTATGGACCATTGGTGGGACAACTCGACTGGCTATATATATATATACATGGTTATCTCCTTAGATGGTAATGTACAAGCATATGTAAAAATTATTAACATTCAATAATAAATCTACATAACTAACCTTATATTTTGTTATTGTAGTTCATCTTAATGTTTTAGTTATACCAAATATTAAGAAACAGTTACACTTATTATTGGTTACAGTACTCCTTTTTGTAATTTCCAATACACATGTAATTTGTTTGTTTTGTATGTAAAATCTCATTTAAAATTCTTCTTTATATAACATTTAAGATTTCATTTAGTGAGCTCATGAAATCTATATTTAGGGATAATTATAATTCTTTAATAAATTGATGAAGGTTGTATTAAAGTGTGTATTTATTTCACAACTGAAATCGATTGTAGCAATACAGGGAAGGCGCCCTTATAAAAATTTACTCTGTATTCCTCTCCAGGGTGACCCTAAAGAAACCCAATATCCTGAGTAGTTCATGCCTACCAATAATAGATCATTCAAAGTTAACATCACCGAGGCCGCGTTACAACTTTGCCGATTTTTTATATTTCAAGAGAAACGATAGATCATTTATATTGAACTATAGAAACAGTTCACATTGATAATTACGTTTTTTTTAATTTTTTTTCTTCACAATGTAAACTTAAGATTATAAATTATATTACATTTGATAGAAACATATCTATTTATTTATCTTAACATACCTATTTCATTAAAATTTATAATGCAAGTGTCGGAAAGCATTCGCATCCAATTAAATATTCAACATTATCAAGCTTATATCAAATAGCGAGCTTTTCATTACCGTTAATGAACAAAATAAAAGAAAAAAAAATCTTAAGCCCTAAGATGCGTCTTTTTTGTGCCAGAAATTATATAACAAAAAAAAAACATTAACAGCTGCATCAATTTATATTTAATAAAATCGTAAACGCGCCCTAACCGCTCAGACATTAGATAATGTAAATGGATCTGCTATTATTAAATCAAGAAGAAAATAATTCACAATGTCTCGCAATTAATCAACGACAGCGTAATTAAGTTTAACGCTTCGAATTTTGCTCAAAGAGATGTCGTAAGAGATCAATTTAGAATGGTCTAGTAATTAATTAACTTAACTAAAAACTTACGAACAAGGCCCCTTGGGTTTATTTCAATACATTTAAAATCTTCAAAACTTAGTAAATTTTTCAAATTGAATATTTTTTTCGTACTAATTAAATATATTATACGATAAACTACACATTGGTAGTTACTGATGTGTATAAAGTAATACTCATTAGTTCTCTATAGACAATGGTATTTTTAATGCGTATAGAGTACTACTGATTGGTAGGTATTTTATACGCATTGATATTTTTAGTGTAGTAGAGCCATGCTGTATTGCAGCACGAATAGGGCCGGCTCGCCCGGTGAAATACCACCCTCTCACAGAATATCGGCGTGAAATAACAGTCTCTATAGCTATATTTCGTTCGGTGAGTGAGAGTGCCAGTGGCCCATCTCCTCCTTTCCCAAACACCTATGATTCCCCACACGTTGCGGGTGTCCATGAGCGGCGGTGATCACTTTCGATCAGGTGACTCGCTTGTTCGTTTGCCCCCCTTTTGCCGTAAAAATAATAATAAATAAATTCAACGCAGGTAAATCACTTGGATTTGTCTCCAAACTACCCTGGAATGCTGCTATCTATAACCAATTTTGTGTGCGGTATTGGTAATCGTTTTTAGATATTTTATAATGCAACGCGAAAGTTTAACAGTTTATATTATGACACCTGTCACATCCAGCTGCATACTCAGTGCGGATCAGTGAGTAGAAAATGTATTCAAGCATAGAGTTCATTCCAAAGCAATATTCCAAAAGGCAATACATTTTATTTCATATTCGTTTTTGCCTGTGACTTCGTCCGCGTGAATTTCATAGAACTATCGCTCAAACTACTTTTAAACCTTGCCGATAATGTGTCGATTATAACCAAAAGCTCGATCGAGCGATTTTCTTGTCAATAAGCGACACTATGCTAACGTCGATTGTTATAAATTATTATATGTAGTGTAATAATAGTTAAAAATTTATTTGTTTTGTAACACGCTTTTTATCTGAGAAGACTCAAAAGGATTCATAAAGGACTCATAAAAAAGATTACTAATGTGTGTAGAGTAATATTCATTGAATCTCTATACACATTGGTGTATACTAATGTGTATGGAGTAATACTCATTGGATCTATTCACATTGGTACTTGCTGATGTGTAATCCAATATCGCCGGAAATTGAAAATGTGTACCTACATATTTATTCAGTTGTTCATTATATGACTAGTTACGTCCTCGACTTCGTCTACGTGGACTTAGTTATATCTCCACTATATAAAACTCAATGTCTCTGTCTGGCTGTTCGTTAGTACGATTAATCAATTATACGGTTCTTGTTTTGGTGTTTGTTAACTGGGCAGGTAATAGACTGCATTTGGTATACGTAAGTGGAGCCGCAACCATGACTACAGTAACGCATGTCTGTAAACTATGTTAGAAGAAGAATTTCAAGGAATGTGTGCATATAAATTATTTAATTGATACTATGGGAAAGAAACTGATGTAGCTAGCCTTGTGAAAAGCAATGCACACTTCCTGTCAACGCTTGCTACCCAAAAGAGCCATGCGCTTTGTTTATGCCGTAACATAGGCTAACCGGAAATTGTACTTTCTTATATATATATTCTTTATTGCACATGAATTTTACAAATTTAATTAATAAAGGAAAAGATGTTCACAAAGGTGGACTTATCCCTAGAAGAGATCTCTTCCAGCCAACCCATGGTAGTGAGATAGTGGCATATTCACGGGCTGTAATAGCACGACAAGTACAACAAAAAAAATCAATACATAAAACAATATAACAGTATAAAATCTTAATATCTATAAAAAATATGATATAAAAATATAATTAGACAAATTATCTCAAAATAATATAAATACATATATAAACATATATGCACATGCGTACCTAATATATACAAACATATATATAAAATAAAAAACTATATAATATAAAATTTCATGACACAGACTAATAACACATTTCAGCTACGATAAAGTGAGCTGTGATAGAAAATGCTCTTTAAGCTTTTTTTAAAGGAACCAATTGAGGGACTTCCCTGGATTACCTTTGGAAGCTTATTCCAAAGTCGGGCAGCGTATACAGAAAAGGAGTCATATAAGAACTTGGTATTACTTCTAGGCACAACAAGCATCGAAATAATACATCTTACGCCGACTTTTAATTTAATTTTGTGTGACGAAAGGTTGGGTGTGTTTAAGGAATCCAGAATTCAACTGGATATTTGGTAGCATCTTTTGTATTCACGACTCCGTTAATAGAGTGATATTAGGTGCTATTATTTTGGACAATCGTTAACATTGTATCATTATTTGCTGCGGCTTAGTCGTTGTATGGTTTAAAAATCGCTCTTTCACATAGCAAGAATTCGAATGGTTTATCAGTTATGTTGGGATGGCATACACCGATGAAATAAGTTCCTACAATAATGAAACTGACTTGCATAAGTTTTCAGGCAAGATAACTTTTTCTTCTTGTGAATATGTTCCGTCGACAATTTTATGTAAAAAATAAGTAAAGTTGTTGTACATTTCGGTTTCCTCTTAGCGACGCTCTTCCTGCGACACCCCACTGCAACATCGTACCCTTCCTCTTGCGGCAGCGTGACGCTGTCAGGTTTTTAACTAAACTTGAAAATTAAATATCTTTTGATTCAGAGAGTTAATTTCGATGAAGTAAAAACTATATGTTACTCAGACTGAATGTTCAAGTTTTTGAGCATTAGATTTTGCATTTAGTAAATGGTTCGTGCTGAGGAGTGTACAAACGAACAAACAGTCAAAAACGTCAACAATGTTTGTCTGTGTTCTATTATTTATTTTCAACACCCTCTGATTATTTTATTGCAAAAATCTTCAATGTACAGACAAGGTCAATGATTTTATTATAAACTAGGAACCCGCCCCGGCTTCGCATGAGTAAAAATTTTTTTTAAATAAAATACAACTCATGTTACTCGCTGATAATGTATCTTTCTATAGGTGAAAGAATTTTTGAAAGTGGTTGAGTAGTTTTTGAATGTATCCATTACATACAAACAATTTTTTTAATGTCAATTATTATGCGTGAATGACATTCGAGGTCAGAGTTAGTGCAACACTATCCAGCCTGAAGTAGACACTGAAGGGTCATGTATGTGCATTCAATATATGGACTCTACTAGTTTATTTCAGGGGATCCAGAAGTTTGCAGAGCTTGTCGTCTTTCTGTAGCACTGCGAAGCTTCTGAAGGCTAAGGTTTAGATTGCTTTACAAAGGGCAAAATTTTGTAAAATTCTTTTTCAAAATTATGCTACAAGATGATATATTTCTGCTATAAGGCATTCGCTGTAGTCTTCAAGATTTATAGTTTCACTTTACAAGTTTAAATTATACGTTTTAAATTTGTGATTTCTATATCACATTGCAACTAATACATTTATGTTGTGATAATTATTATGCTTTTATTGAATGGGGACGACACTTACTATAAGTCATTATAAAATAAATGAAAATTCACCGAGTTAATTTTAGCCAGGTAACTATACTGTCATTATTCCAAGGGTTATACAATCAAATTCATGAGTTACTGCTATAAATCACAGAACTGGATATCTGTCACATTCACACAAAAAGTTCCAGACACTATTTCTTTTCCTTCGACGTAACGGGGGATGTGGCTAACGAAGCGTGAATTATTAAAAAACTAACATTCTGGCCTGTTTTGCACGAAAAACTTTACCCTCGAAAGCATAAATAAAAAAGGTCTTGAGGTATCATTCTCATTGACTACGCTTTTTTGTGTTACGTGCGTTATTTATGATGTCATTTCACTTCTACTCTTAAAGTATGAGTCTTATCGAAAACACATAACGGTGAATATTTATTGCTTCATTTACATTTATTGAAGGCTACCTGCTTCTTAGTTTTTGTATAGGGTTATTACATTTTTAAGACGAAAACATCTACAGAACGGAAATGAGTGGTAGCAGAAGCCAAAGAAGGCCAAAACTGACTTATGAAGAACTAAAAGCCAAAGTGATAGCTGATGGAAATGTCAAAAACACTAAAAAAATGCCTAGCCGAAAATGTGTGAGGAGAGTGATTTGAACAGGCGAAAGAAGTATGTAAGGATCGCGACGCTTGCCGCTTCGCCCTATCTCACTACACTGTTAGGAATACGACGTTAAGATATGATGATGATATGGTTATTAACACTTTATGCTGGTATTCGTCAGATCTTCAGCTGCCGGTTGAGATCAAACTCGAAGTTTTTGTCTTCAGTAATGCTTAATGATCCCTTCACATGTAATCTGATTTTCACCAAATATACCGAGCTAAGAACATTTAGAAGTTTCAATCAAATAAAAATGTTGGTTCATCAGTTTTAGAGCTACGTCGTAACAGACAAATACACAGAGAGACAAAGACAATGGCGTCAAACTCATAACACCCCGTCTTTCCATACGGATTACAACGTAACGTAGCTGTAGGTAGAAGTTTATTTATTTCTGGTATTTAGTGCGGACAGACTTTGTGTAAAAAATATCAAATAATACTCAATCAAGTGTTATCGTTCGCTCCGCTTCCGAATCCAATTCATGTCACAGATAAAAATCCAATACACGCTCCAATTTATTTACCCGACCGACCAAATCCTGGCTTTAATTTATCACATGTTCTTGTCTCAAAGTTATGAAAGCCAATTAAAAATTCAACATGTTTAAATGTTACAATGTCGGAAGTTCAATAATGAAGCTGAAAATTGTTATGTTCTAGTATGTCAAAAACATTACACTTGACTAATTTACAAATTTCAGTGCAATTATTTTCGTAATTTATAACAGATTTAACTGCCTAAAAACTGTTCAGTTTACTTCGTTCATATTACCTCAAATATAAAAAAAGTCAATAAAATAAATACATAAACAGCACTCCACCATTAAATTTTGTAATTTATCAACTTATCAAATGAAACTTTATTTTATCTACCGCTCTTATTATTCAAATGTTATGAATATCACACGTTGCTAATTAATGTGAAGCTATATTTGCGTTTTCAAGCAATTGTCCGATAACTTGCTGACTTCAGTGCGTGTATCGATAGCTTTATTTTAAGCGGAAATTAAACGTACTGAAATATTACATAGTAAAAATATAAAAACAGATTTTTTTTTTAAACATTTCCTGATATTCTTACTTTACATTGAACTCTATGTTATAGCCGCTAGGAAATACGTAAATAACATTTTTCCATCAACAACGGCGTTGAAAGCAGATAATATAAAAACCGGCCGATGTAAGTCGAAATTTTGTACCAACGGTTCTTTGCCATCGCATAATATTTACACGCTTTACTACTCTGTCAAGAAAGTACCGGGAAAAGATCAATAATACACGAAATGTTAGTTATCCATCCAAATTTATTTTATCACCTTCAAGGTATGCTCCTCCAGAAACGATACACTTACGCCAACGAATAATCCAATCATTAAAACATTTTTTAAACGCTTTTTCCGGAATTGAGTTCAGTGCTCGCCGCGAATTCTCCTTTATGTCTTCTACCGAATGAAAACGGGTGCCACGAAGTGGTAATTTGAGTTTAGGAAAAAGAAAGAAGTCGGCTGGAGCCATATCTGGTGAATAAGGTGGTCGCTCGATGGTATTTGTTTTTGGTCAAAAATTCGTTCATAATGATGGCCTTGTGCGAAAGCGCATTATCGTGGTGCAAAATCCAAGAATTTTATTTCCACAAATCTGGCCTTTTTCGTCGAATTTGCTCTCTTAAACGCCGCATAGCGCCCAAATAATATTATTTATTTACCGTTTGACCTTCCGGCAAGAATACCGAGTGCACAACACCGCGATAGTTATAGAAAACAGTCAACATGACTTTAACTTTTGATCGACTTTGGCGTGGTTTTTTCGGTCTCGGTTCAGTTGCAAGGCGCCACTCCGAAGATTGTTGACTAGTTTGCATGTCAAACTCGTAAACCCACGTCTCATCAGCAGTAACAATGCGTTTCATGAATGTTGAGTCGGAATTGACTTGTTCTAGCATGTCCTCAGCGAATCTTATGCGATTGTGTTTTTGAAGAAAATTCAGGTTTTTTGGGTCTAGCCGAGCGGCAACATGTTTCATACACAAGTGATTATTTAAAATGGTACGGATCGACTCATGAGATACAGAAAGTTCGGCGGCTAACTCTGTCAAAATTGAATCAGCATTTTCAGTCACTATTACCTTCACTTTTGAGGTGTTAACTTCAGTTGCAGACGTTGATGGCCTACCAGAGCGAGGCAAATCTTTCATCACATCTCGACCGCTTTTGAACGCTTTGTACCACTCATAAGCACGTGTTTTTGATAAAGTCGATTCACCGTAAGCCTTCTGTAACATTTTTAGTGACTCCGAACACGAAATTCCATTGGCGATGCAAAATTTAAGACAAACTCTTTGTTCGATGTATTTGTCCATTATGAAATTCGCAATATACACTAGAATGATATAAATAAAAACAGCACTGTATTTAATCTAAATAACAGATGCAACTCAAACTCCGCGCCAAAATGGAAAACAGTTGTACCAATCTAACAACAACAAAAAAAAACAAAAAATTGAATTTGGAACCATAAACAAATCATCCATTCCCGATACTTTCTTGACTGAATGTATATTTCATGTTATATACTTATTTCTTTTGTTCAGTTCGAGATCCTTCAGCGCAAGCCCGAGTTACACTTGGCTAGCTTTCATTATTTATTGTGTACGTTTAGAGATTACGATATAATGACACTATGTTTAACGCCTGTATGTACCTATTATTGTTTTTACATACATATATACATACATATCCCCACACGGTATCCCAACGGGGTAGTCAGAGAGGATCACGTCCCTAGCATAGTGGTCCTTACATACTTCTGTCACCTTCTCAAACTGTTTACATCATTTTATTGCTTTTACGACAGAGCAAAAACACAATTCGTTGAAAAAACTTTTATAAAAAAATTAAACCGACTTCAAAAAAGAACACTGAAAAGTATGAAATAACTATCCCTTACGGATCGAAACTTAAGTACAAAAATAACTTTATAAATACGATACAAATACCCATAGAATTAAATTTGACAGTTACTGAAGTCAGTGCCAAGCCTACTAAACTAATAGACTTTCCGTTGTCGAACATCGATTTAACTATAATATTCGCTATTTCGAATTTTTTAACAAGAGTACATTCTGAATTGTTTCCGAGAGACTCAAGCTACTCACACGAGCGGACAGCGAAACCGTTACGATTTATAAATGAGTTAGAAACGGATAATACCCACTTACAATGTTTGAATGGAGTAATCACTTGTTCCATTGTTAAATTCTAGTTCTGTTGGTATTCAAATTGGAAAGTACTTATGTTTAAATAAAGTTTAATTTGTTGTCCGCGAACGCGTTCGAACTGGGCCGCAAGGGTAGCATCTCCTCTTTTACTAACAATGTAACCCCAAATATAACATTATAGTTACTATTACAACAACAACAATAGAATCTTATCTAGGTAATATTAAGACAAAACCAGATACGGCCAGATTTCTAGGCCTTCGCTTATTCGCTGAGTTCTAAGTATATGAGAGAACAAAAAACGATCGCAGTGCACTACACGGTCAAAAAGAGAAACCGGGGTAGACAAACTGCCATAGTCAATCAGTGTGCTAAATTACTGAAATAAATAACAGGAAGAGCATGTTTAATAACCATGCAGGACATAATCTTAAGAACCCACCCATGTAACCTAGCCCAAGTGAATTCGTTCTTTACCCCACACCCCACGCCGTTATCATATTTTAGCGTGGAAAAGTTTCAACATTTGTTTCAGTAAATAAATGTAATTTGAAAAAGAAACTACATTACTATATAGAAAACGGTGTTGAGAGATTCTAGATATCACAATTAACCCATTAATTTCAGTAAAAATAACTTTAAAATTCTGTACAATTTCTGTAGAATTAGATGCGACTTAAATTTTTTGGAAAATAGTTTTTTTCTGGAATTTTTCATCGATATTTTTTTTGCCCAATCGTGTATACGCAATGAAGTTGTGTAATATACAAATATCGAATTCTCAAATATTTATTTTTTTAAACATTTCTCTATGAAATTTTTTTTTTTTAATATTTCTCTACATTTTTTTTTATTATGTTTCAATGAAAAATGGGTCGTCTAAAATAAGAAAAATTATTACATAGTTGAAACTGTTTATTTTCTTTTTCTGTCAGCAATAAATGCTCTAGTCGTTAGGTACTACTAATGTAGTTGTCGCTTCAACGCAATATATCAGGTACAATAATGATTTAATTACTGAGCGGACGTTTACAAGAATATGAGAAATATGAGGAGAATATTTTAATTTTGTAACATAGACAATAATTTTATTGTACGCAAATCAAATCTGCGGTAACGAAACGTGAACTGAATTGCTAATAAAAAGCAAATGAAATGGGCAAAGACTATAGGTGTTTATAGAACTTTTATTTGTGCTAATAGTATAATACTGTACCTGTACCTGGGCAACCGAACTTTACTAGGTGTCTTACAAAAAAATAAAAAAAAGGTCCGACAACATTGCAGGACTCAAACCCGCGCATTTCATTGTGCTATTGAGAAGGTAAACTGCTGCAAAATTAAAAAGTTTAGAAGTTCAGAGTAGAAGATTTAAATGTGTGAAAGACGAAGAAAACGATTTTTTCCAGAATTGAGACCTAGCTTAGTCGATTTGTCGCCCGTCCCGTCCCTATATTGTAAATTTCATCGAAATCGCTAGAGCCGTTTTCGAGAAAGCGATATCAAATATATATGTACATATACAAATATTGCTCGTTTAATATAATAGTGAATATTTGTAATAATATTACAGATGGCCAGAATTAGGACTAACCGTGGTACAAACAAAATCACCTTTACTAACGTAATTTGTGTTATATTTTAAACAATTTGTAGAGTAAATGAGGTGAGATGTCATATTTAAGTACGTATAACTACAAGCGGTCTAACACCAACCCTATCAGATTAACTGTACGTGATTTATTTTCTTTCTTGGAGTTTCTGGTGACAAATATATTGAGGCAGTCATTCTAGTAGGGTCGCTGAGGCAAAGCCACTAAAAAAATACTCAACATCACATTACTAAATAAGCACTTATTTTAACAAATCCGCATAATGCACAACAATGTAGTTACTTGGGACGCAAAACTATGCCAAATTTACATTACGATATCCACTAGGCACAATTTGCAAATAATTAAAATGAACGCCCATAACTCTTCATAAAATCCCGCTAAAAACTCGTCATTGTCTGAAGTATTATTATTATATTTAAAAAAAACACAAATATATTTTAATTTATGTTCAAATATAACTTTTTTGTTTATGAACCGATTTCAGTGATTCTTTTACGTTGGGCTCAATGTAGCTCCAAGATAGTCCCATTTAAATGTCATTGGTATTGGAATCATGATGATTCTTTTATATATTCCGTACCGAAATTGAAAAGCCTACTCTACTCTAGAACCGCCTTCAAAAAAAAAAACACTGAAAAGTACAAAATAACTATCCTTTACTAATCAAAACTCGAGTACAATAAAAATAACTTGACACATCTATTAAATTTGACAGTTACTGAAGTCGGTGCCAAGCCTACCAAACTAATAAACTTTCTGTTGTTGCACATTGATTTGGCACCGACTTCAATAACTGTCAAATTTTTATGGTACTCGAGTTTTGATTAGAAAAAGAATAGTTATTTCGTACTTTTCAGTGTTTTTTTTTTATGTCGTTTCAATTTTTTTCTTAAATATTTTTATTTCTCTCTTTTGAGTGACCTTGGCGTAAATAAATATTATCTAGGACATGTCTACAATTAATTCCTTTCTAATTCTAGAGCGTAACAACATACAAGAGATTCATCAAAATAAATACAAGTTATGAGCAGTTCGCCTTGTTTAGTGTTATTTGGCGTATTTTCAAAATCCAAGCTTCAAAACCGATGAAATTTAAATGGGACCACCTCGGAAGTATATCCTTACAAACAAAAAAAAATTTTTGAAGTCGGTCCATAATTGATGAAGTTATAGGTGAACATACATAAAAAAAAAACATGCAGACGAACATAGTACCTCCTCTTTTTGAAATCGTTAAAAAAAAGAAATTACTTTTTAAGAAAAAAACTATTACGCTCGACTTAAAATTTCTAAAAGGAAATAATTTGTTATTAACAGTCAAGCCGGCACGTCATAAAAGTTGATCGTAAGCGTTGGGTCCCCATCAATCACACGTTTCTCCAGATTCATCAAAAGCAAAGCCGTCTCTTTGTAAGGCTTAATTGACTCAGACTGAAAGGGCCCATAGTGAATGGCCATCGGTGCAGTCGATTCAGCGTAATGTGCTAAATTACAAAATGGCTTACTGTTATACTCGACGATAACAAGTAGTATAAGGTTTCTCTACATGGGGTATGCGAAATCTTGGGGATTCACCAGTTGATTGACAGTTGACAAAAAAAATTATACCTGACTGAGTTTCCTGTCGGTTCTTCTCAGTGTCCAGGTTTTCTTTTCTGTTTTCTTTGAACCGAACTAAAGTAGATTTGACATTCAAAAATACCTTGTAATTGGGTTTACTTGAATAAATTGGTTTGACTTTGACTTTGATTGTAGGGGATTTGCGATAAGATTAAATATATAGCGGCTAAAAACGAATTTCAAAAATACTTTAAATGGTTTTTGAGGCAGCGAGGCGGAAAAGATATTCCGAACACTCAAGCAAAGAGGTGAATTTATTTTGCCCTTCGCTACTTACAATTACAGCAGTGTAAGAGTGTACTTTCACATTCAGTCATGTTTAAAATGAAGAACAAGAATGTTTTTTTTTCAATATACGTCATCAATATCCATGACTTATTTCGAAAGTCTTAAAAGTGTAAAACAAGGTAACGCGTATATTTGTGAATTGACTAATTGAGGAGTCTTTATTTCATATCTTCCATATATCATGATGACTTAAAATAAAATATTTTAAATTTTCAAATAAATCTTCGAAAATTAAGGCAAAAAGTCAGTAATAAACATTTGTTTTCGAACTTCTATTTTCTGTAATTGTATCAAATTGAATCAGTTTTTACAATATTTTTGACATTACAGTTTCAGAAATATAATCAATAATCAACATTAAACATCTGCAAGAAACATTCATTATAAAGATGCAGAAAAATAAAAATATAGATTTTCATCTCTTCTGCATTCGTACTCCGTGCCTATTTGAACTCTGAACATTCTTTTGAATATATTTTGCATAGTAGGTAATGGTTAGTGAAAAAAAATAGCTTCCAAACTACCTATTGGCTCGGATTATTGCAAAAATATTCTCGGCATAACAGGATTTGGAAGGGAACGTAAGGCGACGAGTATTATAAAAGCTGTGTGAGGTCAGTCCACCAAAAGCCCCGGATAAGCCGCCAAGGCCCTATTGACCCGGCACGCATTTGCCGCGATGTCAGTATTATATTTTATTTATTGACGGAATATGAGATGGGGTTTTAGACCCATGCCATCTATGATAGGGTTAAATTGTTATTTTTATAACAAATGCTTTGGTTTTCGATTACTTATGAAAGTAATTAATCTTAAACTTAAACTTGCATTAATAATAATATACTCAGACATTTCACACAGTGCCATCTAGTGTCAGCGCTTGTGTTATGGGTACTAGACAACTGATATACTACTTATATACTTTTCTTTTGTAAATAAATACATATTATACATAAACACCCAGACTCGGGGCAGAAATAGAACCCGCAACCCCCTCTTAATTTCTGACGCGCTTAGCCGTTGCGCCACGGAGGTCGTCAACGTTGAACTCTGCGTGAAACTTTTTGTCTGTTACGTTTTCACGTCCAAGCTCCGCGTTGGACCGATTTTGGTAAGAACGGAGATAGATTGAGCCCTGGGGAAAACAGTTTTCTTTTTTTTAGTTCATGCGAACGAAGTCGCGGGCAGCATTTAGTTTACTATATTTGTATTCTCATCTAATGGCTGCGCCAGTCCGTATGCACGGATACGCTACTCTTACTTGTGTCCGTTATATGTAAATACGCCTTCAGAGTTGCGTTATATATAATCTTATATATATTACATAGTACAATTCTCCTTCATTGTTATATTTTTAACCCCCGACGGAAAATAAGGTTGTTATAAGATCGCCATCACTGACTGTCTGTTAAACGAAAACAGTGTTGGATTTCCAAAAGGAATTAAAAATAGACGGGCCGAGTTCCAATTCTGTGTTATAGAACGTCCAAAAAGGACCAATTCAATTCATATGAAGCGTTTCGTCGGAAATTCGACTCAGTGATGTGTTATAGGGACCAAAATCTAATTTCGGACTTCCTTTCATCGTTACATGTGCTTAATTATAACGTATTTGTAAGGTTTTGTTAATAGAAATAACTGTACATATTAAGAATTCAATATGTATTTATTTTCAAACTCTTCCGCGTTTTAATCTCAGAATAAATTTAATGACGTTGCTGCCTGTTTGCGTGTATTTTACACGAACCATGGACGGACATGAGACATTTGTAAGTTATGCGGTGGTATTTGACTAAGATTAATTATTATTATTTCATTTATGTTTTTGTAGTAATTTTTTTAAGGCGCGTTAGGTGAAAAACATCAGAATGTAATTTCAGCAGGCAAAGGAAGTTACGTCATCAATGTAACACACCGAGACATTTTTTTTTTCTTCAGGCATACGCGCACAGATTAGAGCATTTGCCAATGTCACGTATTGTATTAAAACAATTTTTATAAAAAAATTAAACCGACTTCAAAAAAGAACACTGAAAATTATGAAATAACTATCCTTTACTACTCAAAATTTAAGTACAAAAAAATTACTTTATAAATACCATACAAATACCTATGTAATTAAATTTGACAATCACTGAAGTCGGTGCCAAGCCTACTAAACTAACAGACTTTCTGTTCTCCAACATTGATGCCAATTCAATGTTGGCGAACAGAAAGTCTGTTAGTCTCCAACATTGATGCCAAATCAATGTTGGAGAACAGAAAGTCTATTAGTTTAGTAGGCTTGGCACCGACTTCAGTAACTGTCAAATTTAATCATAGTATTTGTATCGTATTTATAAAGTAATTTTTTTGTACTTAAATTTTGAGTAGTAAAGGATAGTTATTTCATAATTTTCAGTGTTCTTTTTTGAAGTCGGTTAAATTTTTTTTTTTAAATGTTTTTATTTCTCCTTTTTGAGTGACCTTGGCCTAAATAAATATCTACGGCAGGTCTACAATTAGTTTATTTTTTTATTCTGGAGCGCAATGTATTAACTTTCATTCTATTGAAGAGCTCAAACCGTGGGCTTTCACAATAAAAGATGTGAACAGATCAAACATGGAATATTATTGGCCATTATGGCCATTATCAATATCATCAATATCATATCATATCATATCAATATCAATCAGTTATAAAAGAACAGTGTAAAGGTTGCATCATAATTACACCTTAGCAGTATTCTTACAATCCGAAAACGACAGCCACCAGCCATAATCTCTGTCCGCCACAAGACTGACTCTACTGACTGAATTTATTATATCACAGGCAATTAATATCTTCTCTCTACCACAGATTAATTAGTTTACTACCGTAAATCTTTACTACCATTATACCATGTGAGGACAACGATAGTTAACGAATGACATACAAGAGAAGCATCAATATAAATGAATAAAGGTTAGAACCAGATCGCGTTCTTTAATGTATCTTCAAAACCAAAACTTCAAAATCAATTAAATTTCAATGGGACTAATCTGGAAGTGTATCCTTTCAAACAAAAAAGAATTTTTCAAATCGGTTCATAAATGACGGAGTTATGAGGTAACAAACATAAAAAAAAACAACCGAATTGAGAACCTTCTCCTTTTTTTGGAAGTCGGTTGATAAAGTAGAATCGTTATCGTAAAACACCTCCACACAATAAAGTGATAATAGACTTTAATGAAGTTTTATATGACTTCTTGGTAGAGCCCAAGAACTCAAGTTACACATGTTTATTTAGATCTACTCCATTATTTTCACTTATTCAGAACTTTAAAACACAATATACTATCACTGTTGTACTTTAAAACTCCTAAAAATATAAAAAATAGAAAATCTAAATAAAATGCCAACCTGACTTCTCCCGTTCCCGCCAAAAAGTCCACCAAGACGTTAGCAACAACGAGAGTTTATCTAGAAATTTTTTTTGCTCTAAATATGACCAGTTTTAATTTTTTATTCTATTCCTTTCAAGTGGCCAGTTTCAATTTTTTTTTCATATGTGGCCAGTTTGCTCTTTTTTTATTCACGTCAAAAAAGAAAGTGTTATTTGAGTACGCACATGCTTTTAAATTTGTATTTGTATCTAGAGATATTTCGAGACCGACGCCAATGAAATCGCGAACGGAAAGCAAGTGCGTCAATATATAATTAATTAATTATTACTAAATCTGTCCTATATATAGTTCGTCAGCCTTTCATTGCGAGTCTGTTGCGACTCAATAGAGCACGATCTCCTGAAACGTAATACACTAATGATCATTCTCCAACAACTAAGTATGTAAATATGTATCTATATAAATACGTATCTCGTAAACCAGAATGGATTGTACAATATTATTTTACCATAAACTCTTACATATCAGAACGAACTTTAAGGGCGGTGACTTTTTAAAGGTGGTAGAGTCATGCTGCATTGCAGCACGAATACGGCCGGCTCGCCAGGTGAAATACCACCCTCTCCCAGAATATAAGCTTGAAATAACATCTATTATAATAAAAAATATAATTGTGTTTCGTTCGGTGAATGAGCCATCAACCCCTCCCCCTCCTTTCCCTCCTTTCCCTATTTCCTTAAAAGCCGGCAATGCGCCTGTGATTCTCTGAATGTTGCGGGTATCCATTGGCGGCGGTTGGTTACTCTCCATCAGGTGACTCGCTTGCTCGTTTGCTCCCTCTTTCATAAAAAAATTCATTCATATAATAAATATTCTATTTATCATACATACATATACCGTTAAGAATAAATTACGTGGTCAACGTTTTTTGAGCCATGAAGAGGCTGTTGATGCGTTCAAAATGCACGTTTTGGAGATACCTCAATCCGAATGGAAAAAGTGCTACGAAAATTGGTTCCAACTCATGCAAAAGTGCATAGATCATCATGGTGAATATTTTGAAAAGCAATAAAACTATAATAAATGCTATATGTTTGTTTCACTTTGTTATTCCGGATACATAAATAGCAGCCCAGCCTATATATATATATTCTATATAGTTTTATATTACTGGCCCGTTGGCGCAGGGGTATATGCACCCGCTTTCCAAGCTGGGGTCCCAGGTTCGATCCCCGGTCAGATCAATTTAGAAAACGAACTTTTCTAAATTGGCTTGGTGTCTGGGTGTTACTGGGAACTCCCCCAGAGTTCGTTGTGTAGTACTTATAGTACAAGCTTACTGCTTAGTTTGGGATCACCCAATATGTGTAATTGTCTGGAGTATAATTATAATAATTATATGACATGTATTTATTGTAGCTTTAAAATGAAAAAATTGGCAACGACGGAATTAAGTCGCGCACGTTTTCAGTAAGACATTTCAATGGTAAAGATTTACAATAACAAATTTTAATAACAAAATCAATTTTATTAAATTGACGCCTGTCAACTTGCCTGTTGACAGTTGCTTCGATGACAGAATATCTGCTTCCCAAGCCGGGGCCCCGGGCCGATTCTCGGTCAAGTCAATTCAGGAAACAAATTTTTCTACATTGGCTTGGTGTCTAGATGATTCTGGGAGCTCCCAGTTCGTTGTGTGTTTATGTTACCTCTAGTAAAATCTAGTGCTTATTTTGAGGTCACACAGTCTGTATATTAATACGTGACGAGAAAACCTTTGTACTCATTTATAAGCATATTGCAGGAGTGCAGAAAGTAAAATTTATATGTGATAAGTATTACAAATATATTGAATTAAATTATTATTAATTCATTGTTTACGTTCGTATTGCTAATGACAAACACAATAGTTATAATGTCACTAAAAAAAAAATACTGAACAAATATATAAAAAATTCTAGGTCTTTTGAATCTTCAAAAACTAGATTAATTACGGTTTTTATGAACATGGTACCTACGAAATTCGACACAGGCGAGTTGAATTTGATATATATTTTTTATTTCTTTTTCAAAAACAGTCGAGTATTCCATTTTTGAATATGTTTTTTTATTTTTTCTGTCTAAAAAAATTTTTTAATAGACAGATCTGTTACAATTTTCATAACAATAAACGTTGATAATACATACGTTCTGTTGAATATTATCGCATTAACGAAGTCCTATAAATAGTACAGAAATATGTCAGTGCCTTTATGTCATTCAGAACCTCCTCGTCATTCAATCTAACAGGTGGTCTTTTCTCGACTTAGGTTCAGGATTTTAAAGAACTAATTATGTAAGTAGACACTGCCTGCTACTGGAGCAAGAATCAAAATATACGGAGCCGTAACGAGTTGCCGTACTTATCACCGTGTGTCAAATGAATTTACGTGTTTTTCTTTATATCTCATTGAGCGTGACCGAGTACAACAGTTAGCTGTAGTCAGTATGGCAACCTCGCACTGTCAGTATGGCAACCTCGCACTGTCAGTATGGCAACCTCGCACTGTCAGTATGGCAACCTCGCACTGTCAGTGTAATTCGCGTCAGCTCATGACTGACTTGGCATACAAACCCGAAATAATGATTTACAAAATTCTCAAAGCTTAAGTGTTTTGGCCACTCGCAGTGGCGTGCACAGAGATTTCAGACAGGGTATGTACGGCAAAAACTCCTCAAAGATAACATCGAAAAAGCGGCAGATTTTAATTTATTTAAACACACTTCGCCAGCACAGGTCTCACAGGTATATTTTAAAGTAAATTAACTAAATAATAAATTAATTACAGTCAAACACTTGCGTCAAGAAAAGCAATTAAAACAAAATGGCGACAAAACTTTGCAATTATTACGAACAAATAAAATAGTCGATCATTTCATTCCGACTAAAACAAGTCGACCCACTGCAAACAACAATTATGCAATGCTTTGACCGTTTCTCAATTCGGACGGGTTGATTGTAAGCACTGCTTCCAAAAGTTATATAGGCGCATATATTTTCACGCACACACACATTTTGCTGTGTTACACGAGATGTATTGTATAAAAAAATAAGCTCTGCGTAGTACTGCTTCTACGCACGGGAACCGCGGAGCGCTGCGGTGAATCGCTCGCAGCTCAACAAGTTCCAAAAAGCACATAAGAGATGGCGCACACGTATATCGCGTAATAAACTCGGGAAGCCAAGCGCTGTGCGGTGAGATGGCGAACAAATTAGATTAATTAATACCATGATTTTTAACGAATTATAGTTATCATTTAAGGGCATATATGTATGGGACTACAGGGCATGCAGAGCTTATTTGCATGTATGGAGTGCACGACACTGGCTACTTGTAATCACGAAAATAAAAATATGTCATGTTCAGCTTTGTATTGTTTTACTGCGATCCTTCCCCAGTCACGCACATTAGTAAGTCTACAAAACTAAATAAATGAAATAAGGACACGCCCTTAGTGCAACAACTCCGTCCATTGTGATTCTCGGTCTGAGACCAGTATGTTATGACGTAATTCTATACCTACTGTAGAGGTGAAAAGTTTATTTGTTTTAATTTTGTTTGCAGGCAGGCAGTAAAGGAGGATGGTTGCGAAAAAAGCGTACTCGGGTTGAAATAAGATAGAGAGTAAAGTCATATAAAATCGATTCGTAGTATCAGACTTCCAACAACAGAATATGTAGTTCTTTTGTGTTTCGGTTGGTTTTAAATTCCACTTTCAGAAAGTGCGTTTCAGCTACATTTGTTAACTTCATCAAACTAACGGCCCGTCTCGACTTCGCTTAGGTTGAATATAATACATAATACATAGCCTGTCAAGTGTACCTTTCAAATGGTGAAAGATTTTTTCAAATAGGTTTAGTAGTTCAGGAAAATATCCTCCACATAAAAAAAAACTTATGAAATCTCTGTCACACTCTCTCTGTCTGTCTCTGATATATCTAAGTGTAAACATGTCAATTGTGATATAATAGTTCAGTCCAATCTCGAAATAAAAGTCAGGGTGAAATTTTACCAAAAACCTTGTTTTTTTACGTTATAAACACTGTCTCAAAAGTCTTATTATAATCGCATGGACGAGTCTAAAGGTATTAAAAATCGAAGGTCTTGAAAATTGATTTTTCGCTATTATGTCGTTTCCTATACATTTTAGAATTTTGATGGTTAGTGTGGAGTACAGCTCCACTGCGCGTGCTGGGCCTTTTATAATTTGGGCAGGGTAACAAACGTGCCGGAAACTGCGCCGATATCGACCACGATACGCGGCACTAATAAACAAAATTGTACGAATAAGAGAGGCTAAATACCTTCAATGTCCGTTAGTTTTCAGGGTGGTGGAAGACGGAGGTGGCTTCCGGTGCCATAAAGCCACAAAACGGAAGTAAGATCACTAACACCTTCCTAATCTCTTTGCCTACCACTTAAAGAATTACATAGTAACAGTGCAATGCAAAACAATCAAATACTAATTCCAGTCAGCGAACACAACATAACATGTAAACACGACACGGCAGAATTTCTTTTGGTTTCAAAACAAAAGAGATAATTGAGATTTACAATCAATATTCCAAAAACTTTCCCTTTTTCTTATTACAAAGCGACCGACGGACGCCCTCCTAGACTTCTTCCTTACAACTCAATTCACACAAAAAATTACCCACATACTAAAAAAAAACTAAACCGGCGCTAAAGGGACAACTAGCGCCATCTCTTATAATATAAAGAGACAATATAAACGATATTATGTTTTAATCTTAACAGTTTTATTAAAACTTATACCACAATATTCTAAGTTTAGTCACATTATTTTTTTTTGTGAATTCTTTTGTTTTCGAGATATTAGCGCAGAGAGCAGGTAAGTGAAGGAAAGTGAGCACTATTGGTAGGAACTATCATAGTTAATTTGGGAATACTGATATTCGTTCCTTTTAAAGTGACGTTAAAATTCTTTCGTTGAATTTATATTTAAATGAGTCGAACCCTCCGTTGAAAGTGATCCTCCCCCGAAGAGGATGGCCGGGGCCAGTTCATTAATTAAGCCATTCTACCGAAGGCTTGTGCTACAGTATGCCATTAGGGAAAAACAGCTGTAAAAATATATGCAGCATCTTAATTAATTACAATATTTTTTTCGGTGTTCTGTTGCGAACGCTGCAGAAAATATCCTAAAATTTAAGAAATCGTAAATCATGAGTTATCCGGTTTCACAACGTTTAATTTATGTAGCAACAGTCGTTTTGCACTGAGAGTTGGTCGAAAAAAGATTTTAGAATTCTTGTGACACCTGCTTAGAATTCTATTGGCGTTTAGGGTTCTTCAGGCAGTTGGCTTAGGTTATTAAGTGCGGCGCTGCGAGGCTGCAAAGAAGATTTTGTTACTACCTGAAACATTGAGCACTTATTTATAACGAGAGGCGGCATACGAGCTATTTCTCATACAAAACTTTCTGTCACTTTTTGCGGGAGGAGAGGTACTACCACAAGTAAATGGGAGCACTCAAAAACAATGTTGAATCACGCTTTCTCACACAAACAATATGACAACATTTCTCCAATTTAACAAATATGTAAAAATAACGATTGAAATTTTATTGGTGATCCTTTCAGGTCTAAAATTAATTGCTACCACGAAATAATCTCATGCGGAGTTTTTTCTTTTTTTTCAATTTAATTGTAACTTTATTCCTAACGCGTTAAGGTTTATAACTAAATGTTAGCTGAAATAGTCTCGCTAACGAGTGCGTTTACGTCACGATTTGTACCATTCAGCAATTAAAAACTGTAAGGTACGAGTGTAAGCTACTTCAAGGTTCATTATTGTATTACAAACATTACAATACAACTTTCCAGAACGACTAACAAGTTAATGCGACATAACATAACTTCACGCTGTATCCCCAACGGGGTAGTCAGAGAGGACGGAGCGCCAGGAGCCGCGGTCCTTACACAACTCTTTCGCTTCCTCAAATCTCATCATTCTCCTCACACATTTTCGCCTAGGTATGCGAGTGCTTTTGACATTTCTGTCTGCTAACACTCTGGCTATTTGATCTTCATAAGTCAGCCTTGGTCTTCCTTGGCTTCTTTTACCACTCACTTTCGCTCTGTATATTTTCTTCGTCAGTCTTTCATCACTCATTCTTTCCATGTGCCCGAACCATCTAAGCATTCCTTTCTTCATTTTTACAATAACACTGTTGTGCAACCCTGTCATACTGCGTATCTCATCATTGCTTGCAGACAGAGCACTGTTCACTTCATTGCCAGCTGCTACCCGTCTCTCCACATCCAACTCACATCTTCCATCCCTCGAAAACGCTCTCCCCAGGTACACAATTTCATTCACCTGTTCTAGACATTTTCCATTTACACTAACCACACATTTCGTTTGTACCGCTTCTCTTTCTAACACCAGAATCTTAGTTTTGTTCACATTCATTTTCAATCCTTTTGCTTCATCTTCTTTCATGCACGTGACTAGTGTCTGCAACTCTGCTTCTGATGGTGCTATTAGCACAGCATCGTCAGCGTATAATAGGCAGTTTACCACTGTGTCACCACATCCTATACCACTCATATTACCTTTCAATCTCTGGAGGCAACTGTCCAAATACAGCACGAATAGCCAGGCACACATCACGCAGCCCTGTCTGACACCAGAACAGACTTCAAACCAGGGCGACATGTCCCCGTCTATCCTTACACAGGCTCTGTGGTCTCGATATAATGACCTCACAGCCTGCAGTAAGAAGCCCTCCACGCCATATTCAGGCAGAAGACTCCACGATTTCTTCCGCACTACTCTATTGAATGCTTTTTCTAGATCCACGAAAGCGCAGAAAACTTTCCGACCTAAAGCCAGAAACCTTCCCACGATAACGCGAAGCGAGAAAATCTGATCCATACAACCCCTACCGTTCCTGAAACCACCTTGCGCCTCCCACAAACATCTTTCTGAAACGCCTTTCATACGTTCAGTCAATACTTTAGTATAGACTTTACTCGCTAAGCTGACCAAGCTGATGGCCCTGTAGCACGCACAGTCTAGGTAGGAACCTTTCCCTTTACATAGAGGTACTATGACTGCCGTGCGCCAGTCCTCTGGAACCTCCCCTTCTGCCAACAAAGGTTGCAGAGTGCACAGAAGGCATCCCAGACCCTAGGACCACCGTACTTGATCTTCTCAGCAGTCACCTCATCAATTCCCGCAGCCTTTCCACATTTCAAACTTCTTATCACTTTCTCAATCTCTTCCATACTAATGGCATCCTCCAGTCCCTGGCCCGAGTGTGGCAATTCATTAGAATCGCTCTCAGTATCAGAGACGGAGTCGCCACTCTTATACAGTTCTCCATAGTATTCACTCCATAACGCACTTTATTGTGCCGGACCACTTCGGTACTTACGTAATTCTTTCCAAAATAATTTGGAATTTTCCTCGAAGTTGTCCGACATCTTGTTTTCATCTAACACCCTACACCTTTCACGCTTCTCTTTCACTAGTACCTTCGTTTCTGCTTTCTGCAGCTTATACCTGTCTGTCATCAAATTTTTCATACCACAGTCATTAGTAGCAAGGTAGTCTCGCCATGCTTTCTTTTTCTTATACACAGCCACTTTCACCTCATCATCCCACCACACATCACGCTTTTTGCCGCTCCCAATCTTATTCATTCCACACACTTCTTTCGCAGCCTCAATCATACTATCTCTAAGGTTCTGCCAGCATTCTTCAACATCATCGCTCATCACTTTCAATCTATCATCAAGCTTACTGGATAATACCCTTTCATATTCATTCCTGGTGGTCGCATCCTGCAGTTTCCAGCTTTTAATGCGGCTAACCGCTGCAGGTTTGGACACTACGCGATGTCGCCATGCTGTGAACAGACCCCTTATTCTGGTTATCACCAGAAAGTGGTCCGTCCCGAGATCGGCTCCTCTATACGCTCTTGTGTCCATTACCTGCTTCTTAAGTCTGCTATCCACCAGGAATAAATTAATCATACTTCTCGCACCCTTTCTTTCCCACGTGTACTGATGGATCCTTTTGTGCCCGAACATGGTATTAGCCACAAAAAGATCCTTTTCCATACACAGTCCTAACACAATCTTACCAGCATCATTCACTCCCTTATCCCCATATTTGCCTAGGACAGACTCAAATCCTGTTCGAGCTGTCCCGACCCATCCATTCATGTCTCCACACACAACAAGTCTTTCGTTCTCTTCAACCGTCGCTAGAACTTCTCTAACATTCTCCCAGAACTGCTCCAGTTCAGCCAAACCGACAGAGGACACTGGGGCATATACTGCCAAAACAAAAATTCTTGTCAACCCAATCTTGAGGCGTACCCAGAGCAGTCTGGGATTTACACATTCATACTCAGTCATACAATTAACCATACGAGAGGACAGTAAAACGCCTACCCCTTGGCATCCCCTATCCCCTTGTGGTACCCCTGACCACAAAGCGATGCCTCCTCCGGGCAAGTCCGGAAGTTCACTGCCGCCTCGCTTGGTTTCACTCAAACATAGCACATCCAATCTTTTCTCTTCCATAATATCAATCACTTCATTCATCTTCTCGTCAATCCCACCTCTCACATTCCACGCAGCTACTCTGCACTCCTCCCTCCACTTCCCGCCGCTAAGTGCACAGCGTGTTAGGTGGCGGTCCCCAACGCCGAACTGCACTCTGCACACACCAGCAGGGACAGACCGGTGTACGTCGCTTTCGGGGGACGCCCTAACATTATCATTACCATTGTCCCGCATGGTATGCACAGAAGAGGAATTGCAGCCCTGAAAAGGGCTGGCAGGGATCGCGACGAGCACGCTTCCTCAGTTGATCCCCATGCGACATATTCGAGTGAATCGAAATACGTTATGATGAGATCGGTAAAACGATTTAGCGATACGATTCTGAAAATATACTTTAAAATGGAAAAATAGTAGGTACTTAATATAAAAATTATATTTACTTATGGAATGTAATTCCATCCTTGGCTAGATTAGATGTGGCGAATTTTTTGTTGCACCTCCTGACTGCACAAGACGACGAAAAGACGACATATTTTGCGGAGCACTTGACGTAGTCAATTCGATAACAGAAATGGTATCAAGTCGATTAAAAACTAGGTTTTATTGTGCGGTGGTTATTTTTTCGTCTTCCCATCTCTTGAACTAATTTCCGCGTTTTCTTTTGCAGTTTCTGCGATACCAATACATAATAGTTTTACTCCATTTCTCTACTCCTTTTATTATGTGTCCTGGTCCATATCCACTTTCCAATTGTCTGGTTTCGGATTCTTTGAAGTTTACTAATGTTTAGCTTACCTTTTTCCATACCAGTCTGGCATCTTTCAAGTTTTGCACGTGTGCTTCTGAAAGGGCGTAGATTATTTTTTTACTTATATCTTGAGGACAATGCCTGTGAGTCGTGCCTCCCGATGTTGGTACTTAATGCCCCGATGAGTGCTTCAATGCCAGAGGGACTCAACAATGCGCCAAGGACGACCACTGTACAAGTTTTGGTAAGTATAAGCCCCACAGAACCCAGTTCTACCATTAGGGAGCTGATAGAAAAAATCACAATTTTTGGATTTTCGTCTTTTATTATGCTGTGAGACCTTGCTTCTTGTCAAACATTGTTCTAAGTCTACGGAAAGTAACCATTGGCTTTTGTATGTGTAGATAAATGGCCATATCTTTTGACCGCATTAACTTAGAACCTTGAATTTTTTACACCTCCATGGGATTATAGACCTTATTGTTCAATAAAAATTTCAACTTGATACCTGTACTCATTCTCGAGATAAAGGGCTTTGACTGGTCGGACGGACGGACACATGGACAGACACAGAGACGGACAACGAAGTGATCCTATACAGGTTCTGCTTCTTTCATCGGTTTTTTTTGCTTGCCCTGTTGGTTGAGTCAAATCTAGTAATTGAAATTTTAGCTTCTTCCTGTTGACCGATTGATCTGAAATTTGGTATACACCTTTAGTTCTGATGACAATACAATTATGTATATTCGCTATCATTGTAAATCTAAGATGACCGCCGCCACAAAATAGCAGATAAGACCTTTTTTCACAACTACCTTATTTCGATTCAAAGCATGGAACCCTGAAAATGAACATTATAAATATGCCGCGTGTTGGACAATTTCGTCTCCGAAGGATTTTAACGGAAGCCTTACTTAAAGGCTGTGCGATACGTTCTACGACAGATTTTGCAATATTATGTCATTTAACACTACAATTGACTAGTCTAATGAACGTATCTGGAGAAAAACGTTAATATCGTAATAAACTATAAAAATGAACGGGTTCTTACCGCGATATTAATATTTTTTTTAATTGAGACGATATAGTGAGACGATATGGTGACTTTCGAGTGAGTTCCAGTAGTGATGGTAAAAATAATAATAACGAACGAGAAAGAGGGTAGAATTAAATTTTTGCTCTCGAGTCTCCACCCGCAGTTTCGCCAGAGTTAATGTTCGGTCATGATGCTTGCAACAGCATCGAAATATCGGGTAACTCATAAAAAAAATATCACAGTAAGAACCCGTTCGTTATTATTGTTATAATGGGTACAAACCATAAAAATCTAAAAAGTGTATTTCGTAGTCAAGTTTTCTAATCAGAGTTTAATAACTTTTGTGGTAATTGGGCGATTTGTCGTCGGATTTCATTATGATTTTTTTTTACAAAAATTATCGTTATTTAATAATTTAATAATAATTACATCGCATAAAGATTTTTTGGAAACAGCATAGGTACAATAAATATTTCTTCAGATCCAATCGCGTATCAACAACATAATTTAGTCATGTCTCGCCTTCGATCACAAATAAAAAACTTTTTAATATTAATTTATGCATCGTTCACTAGACGTATCGACTGGTTTTAATAGCAGACAATACAAAAATATTGAAAATGGAATTCCAACACGCTAGCAGTAAATCTATGGTTAATTATCGATTAACCATAACAGGCCAAGGTTAACCAGGATAATTACGCAACCTTCGTTCGACTGAAAAAGGAAATGAAGATCAGTCTTTTTTTTTAATAATGAGAATATAAACGAGTTGTCTATCTGATGGTGAATGGGAAGAATAGGTTTTTCAAACAACCCTGTATAGGTATGATGACAGGAATTTTGCACTAAGAGATTACGAGTATTAGTATTATTAGTATATATATAGATAAATAACATAACCTCTTAGTGCAAAATTCCTGTCATCATACCTAATGTTAACTTCACTACATTCTAATCACGTCAACTAATCATCTATGACAATTTTGTGACATTTTGATAGCAAAAGTGGGGACAAAATACTTTGCCTACGTATCAATGAGGCTTTATAAAAGAATCTGGCGTTAGACTTTGTGTAGTAGTTATCAAGTAGCAACAAGTGATCGTGTACAGTTTATATGAATGGAGGTAGTCAGAAATAATTTAATTATATCCTCCGCCATGCGCTGTTAAATAGAAGCAGTCTAGTACAATCAGTGTTAGTGTCTTTAGCAGTATCCGCGAACGGTCGTTGTTAAAATATGGCCAAAATTAGTGTTCAGTGATTTTTACACGTAGTGTTTTAATGAGTGATTAGTGAGTTTTATAGTGCATTAAATATACGTACTGATTAGTGTGCTTTTACATACAACTTTTATTCTGCGACTTCAATCAAAACTTAATACGTTCCCCAAAAAATTTTTGTTGTTTTGTTGTACTGTCTGAAACTACTGAATACTAACAGTAAATTGAGGATGGTGCAGATGACAGTAACTGTACAGACTAAATTAAGAATTTTACAAGGCGTGTAAAAAGACAGACATGAACATTTACAATCATAAAGCACTCAACCTATAGAGTGGCAATGTCATTTATTTTATATGAAAACAATTTACGTTTAAACACTGTTGCCGTTACTGCGTTCTGCATTATAGTTTGATTTTTTGCTGTTTTAGCCACATGACCAAATAGAACAATAAACCATTACATAAATACTTGAATATCTGTCGAAATATACAGACAGGTCGACTATAGGTTATGTAGTGCTTAATGCGAGAGGGAGTTAATATTTGTTAGTGTAAATAAACTAAGCAGTGGTGAAATAAGACAGTTCGATATTGCGTCTCTATAGGTCGAGTGCTCCATGTTTATAATTTACCAAAGCTAAAAAAGCCCTTCATATTACAAATGCGTTGACAACCCTGAGGACAAAGATATAGTGCCTGTTGTGCCAAAATTTCACCAGCCTGTCCTACTCTCCACACCGTACCTTAGCTCTGGAAGTACAATTTTGAAAATAGAAATGTTGTAGATGAAAGTTTGTACTGGAATTAACGAGCTGTTGCTTCCCACTTCGTCTATGTGGACTTCAAAAAGTAGTCCATGTCCTTTCCTACGGCTTCATCTATCTTCATTTTAGGGGTGGCTTGCACCAACAATTAAGATAGATTTAAGGAACTGACATCTCACTTACACCAACAATTTAATAATTTGTGCAAACGAGATGTCAGTTCCTTTAATCGAGCATAAATAACTATTTATAACACCAACTGGTGCAAGTCATCCTAAATTTCATTAAAATTGGTCCCGCGGCGTAGCCATGAAAACATAACAGAGAAGCAGATAAGCACATTCGCATTTACGATATATCAGTACGAATTCATTAAATATATCCTACCTTATGGTTGGAAATGAAGAATCATGTATTTTAGCGTCTTTGGAAAATGTTCCCCTAAAATATCGCCTAATAAAGGAAATACTACTAACGTGGTTTACTATAAGCTGTTAGGCTAAAATTACCAACTGATTTATTTCCCTTTTTTGTTTTATGTTTTAATTTGTATTTATAATTATATCGAGATCCATACGAAGCAAGTCAAATGTACTAGCTTTCCAAAGCTATATATAATAATAATAATCTTCGGAATCGACTGTCTGACATTACCCCCCATCCCCCATCCATAAGCTGCGTCAAAAAATGAGAAATTTTAGACATAATGTTATGTTTCTTACATTATAATGAAAATAATCCACCGATAGTGAGTTTCAATGTCACCCCTCAGCTATTGAAGAGTGCTCTTTGTTATGAAAAAAAGAACATTGAAATAAATATTTAAACAATGTGTCTGAAGATTTGTTAAAACTGTCCTTAAACTGGTAAAAAAGGGTACCGCATTTCGTGCAAAAAACCCCCTAGAAGCTGCAAAAACAACTATTCCTGTTAATTTATACTAAGACCTCATACAAGGCAATTTAGAAATCGGATGGATGAATTCTATTTCGATGACGACAACGTTCCCAATTATCTACAAATATCATTGTAATACCTCAAACCACTCCTTAAGAGATGATCTGATGCGTATAGCCTGCTTTTAGTTACTGATTCTAGGTAGACACGAGAATATTTAGTTACATCATATTCTCAAGAACATAAAATAGATGTCCATTCCATTTCATTATGCGGTCGCTTTATTGAGAACAGTGACGTACTTAGTAACATAGTGACTGTTCAATAACCAAGTCTAAGCTGTCTTTCTAAGAGCTCGCCTATGCAACCCGGCGCAAGCATGCTGTATGGTAGCAAAAATAAAGGCTATTTTCGCAGTTCCGGTTTTGATCATATTTTATCCCAGAGAAGTCTCCAAATTTGTTTTTGTACATAATGGTAATTTGTAGTATGAAAACTAAATTACCCATTAAAAAAATGTTAAGAAAAAAATTGAATCGCATTCAAAAACAAAATACTGAAAAATACAAAATAACTATCCTTTACTAATCAAAACTCAAGTACTATTAAAATAACTTTATAAATACGATACACATAGGTACACCATAATGAAATTTGACAGTTACTGAAATCTATGACAAGCCTACCAAGCTTTATTTATGTTGATAATTTTTTTCGCATGTCCTTTCGCTCCAAAATTCGAATTGCAAGTTAATTGCTGACTGCAGATATTTATTTTGGCCAAGGTCACCCAAAAGGCATGCATAAAAAACTTTTTACGAGAAAAAAAAACGATTTAAAAAAACACTGAACAGTGCAAAATAACTGTAAAACAGTTATTGAAGTCGATGCCAAATATGCAACAAGAGAAAGCCTACTAGTTTGGTAGGCTTGGCAACGACTTCAGTAACTGTCAAATTTAATTGTTCAGGTATTTGTATCGTATTTGTAAAGTTATATTTGTACTTGAGTCTTGATTATTAAAGGCTATAGCTATTTCGTATTTTTTTTGAAGTCGGTTTAAGTTTTTTCTTAAAAAGTTTTCCTTGTGGCATACGGATCTTTGAAAAATGTGTTGAAAACGATTCAATTTATTCAAATTCGACTCTGATTAGATCATGAACTCTTTAAGTCAAATCTAATTTCTATGTTAATCGATAACCCTCAATTTACATAACGATCGTGTCCAGGCCTTCTAAATCGATTGTTACAATAAGACAAACAGCTTGATGCTAGTGATTTCGATAATACTCTGTTAGTTTAATAGAAGTAACTTCGCAATTAAACGATCAAATATATGGCACAAACCCAAATTTTCAAGCCAATTTTGTCATAAATTACAGGAACACTTATCTAGATACCTTAATCGACTAAGCCTATAATATTTGTCTTCAAGATTATTATGATGTTTTAAATTTGCTGACCTTGCCGTCCTTATACATCTTTGAAATTATTATGTATACGAGGAAAAATATAGATCAATTTACAAAAAAAGGCGATATTGGTGGTATGGAAACCCGAGGTTGTGATAAATTGGTTGTTCCAAAATTTAAATTACATAAGTCAAATGTTTCATTTTTGGGTAACTGCGTTCGTTTTTATAATAAAGTTCCTCAAGAAGTCACTCAATTAACAGAAAATATATTTAGATTAGTTATAAAACGTACATTGATTAGACAATCATACTATAAAATAAACGATTTCGTTGAATATAAAACAATAGTCTGGAAATGATTTTCTCTGCACATGCATTTACTGGCTCTCTGAATATTGTATTTTAATAAACCTTTTGTAAAATGATGTTAAAAGTTTCTTGTCGGTTCTTCTCAGTGTCCAGGTTTTCTTTTCTCTTCTCTTTGAACCGAACTAAAGTAGATTTGACGTTCAAAAATACCTCGTGATTGGGTTTACTTGAATAAATTGATTTGACTTTGACTTTGACTTTGAATTTTATTTAAAAATGCTACAGTTAAGAAAAAAATGGACGAATTCGATCCTTACATGGTCTATAATCTATACTACTATATAAATCTCTCTAAAATACTATAAAAATCTAAAATACTATATAAATCTCTTGCGTCTGTCTGTAATTTCACTTTTTTTGTCAAATTTTGCGATAAATAGTCCTTTTATGACTCACTGATTTCGATTCTACCATTTTTAAAATTTTTGTCTGTGTCTGTCTTTCTGTATGTCCTTTTATAACTAAAGTACGGCTTGACTGATCTTGATGACAATCGGTACGTAGTAAGAACACGTGATTGCGCTCATGATAGGCTACTTATTTTTAGAAAATCTAATCCTAAAGGGGTGAAAAGGGGGATGAAACTTTGTATGGGAAATGGTAAACCCCTGATCTGATTATGACGAAATTTAGCGCGGAGGTAATTTGTCATCAGAGGACGGACATAGGCTGCTTTTTTTTAACAAAAACCTACCCTTAAAGGGGTGAAAAGGGGGATGAAACTTTGTATTGGAAACGCTAAATCTTGGTAATGATAAAATTTGGTGAGTTGATAGGACTTTTTTTGTCAATAATACATAGGCTCCTTTTTTATCAAAAAACTACCTCTAAGGGGGTGAACAGGGGGATGAAACTTTGTACGGGAAATGGTAAATTACTGAACCGATTATGATGAAATTTGGCAAGAAGATAGTTTGACATCAGAGAACGTGCATAGTCTACTTTTTTTTATCAAAAAGCTACCCTTAAGGAGGTGAAAAGGGGAATGAAACTTTAAATGGGAAATGTTAAACCGCTGACTATGGTGATATATGATAAATGATGTTTTGTTCAGAAATAGTACGTGCCCGAGAGCAGACGTAGGCTATACGTACTCTTTTTCAAAAACAATCTTTCTATTATCTTACTATATAAATCGTTTTTTTGACAAAATTTGCGATAGATAGTCGTTTTATGACGCACTGATTTCGATTCTACCATTTTTAAAATTGTTGTCTGTCTATCTGTCTGCCTGTATGTCTGTATTTCTTTTTATAACTATAGAACGGCTTGACTGATCTTGATGAAAATCGGTACGTAGTAAGAACACGTTATTGCGCTCATGATAAGCTACTTATTTAAAAAAAAATACTTTTAAAGGGGTGAAAAGGGGGATAAAACTTTGTATGGGAAATGGTACACCCCTAAACCGATTATGATAAAATTTGGTAAGGAGATGATTTGACATCAGAGAACGATGACATCACAGAACGAGCATAAGCTACTTTTTTTATTAAAAATTAACCTCTAAGAAGATGAAAAGGGGGATGAAACTTTGTATGGGAAACGCTAAATCTTGGTAATGATACAATTTGGTGAGGTGATAAGACTTATTTTATAAAAATACAAAGGCTACATTTTTTATCAAAAATATGTGAAAAGGGAGGAAAAGGGGTGGGAGGGGGACGAAACTCTGTACGGGAAATGCTAAACCGCTGAACTGACTATGATGTAGCATGTATATAGTTTGACACCTGTGAACGGACATAGACTACGTTTTTATCAAAAAACTACCCCTAAGGAGTTAAAAAGGGGGATGAAACTTTAAATGGGAAATGCTGAACCGCCGAACCAATTATGATGTTTGGTAAAGAGATAGTATATGACCGGAGACAGGCGAAGGCTAGACGTAGACTTTTTTCAAAAACAATCTTTAAACATACTATGTACACGTACATCTAATCTAACCTAATCCCGGACAGCCACGAAAAAATGTTCCGCGCAGATGAAGTCGCAGGTTCAGCTAGTTTCGTATAATATTGTAGCCAAACATCGCGGTCCTTACATACGTTTTTCGCCATCTCAAGTCTCATCATTCTCCGCGCACACTTTTGCCTTGGTATGTGAGTGTTGGCATTTCCGTCAGGTAACATTTGGCTATTTGATCTTTATAAGTCAGCCTTGGTGTTCCTTGGCTTCGGCTACGACAGATTTTCTTCGTCAGTCTTTCATCGCTCATTTTTTCTATTTGCGGGGACCATTTATTCCTTTCTTTAGTTTTGCAATAACACTGTTATATTGGGTCCTTACATATGAAATTGGCGTTTTGTACGGGAGGAATATAAAGTCAATTTTTTTTTTAAATATAATATTTAATTCATCAAAGTATGCACCGTTGTTATCTATGCACTTTTGCCATCTCATAGGTAGGTCATTGATCCCTTTACTAAAAAAACCATGGGGGCGAGAATCAATAAACTCTTTGAAGGCGGTTTGGACTGCCGCATCGGAGTTGAATTTTTTTCCTTGTAAGAAGTTGTCCAAATTCCGGAAAAAATGGTAATCTGTTGGAGCAAGGGCCAGGGAGTACAGTAGATGTCGCAGACAATCCAATTTTAGCTCATCTAACTTAGTAATTGTTTGTTGTGCAGTGTGTGGTCTTGCGTTGTCGTAAAGCAGCAGTGGCACCCAATACAATTTAAATATATAAAATCTAATATTTCTTTGTATGTTTGTTCTCTATGTGTTCCTAAAACATTCATCCAATTGCGATGAAACTTTGGTGAGTTGTTCTGCATACGCCAGCAAAGGTTTCTGATTTATTTTAATACATGAAAGATTGCGCGAACGAAGTCTCAGATGGTAGGTTTATGTATTATTTACACTTAATGAAAATTTTTAAACCCAGTTTTCGCAAATCAATCAGACATTGGATTTGCGTAATATTTTTTCGGTAAACTGTAAGGTTTCATATTCCCTGAATTTTTTTGAATTCTAGGTCCAATAGCAACAAGGGCGGAAATGTCCATCCTTACTGACACGACGACATGTTGGTAATGAGACTTTCTAGTCCTAAAACCATGATAGTCCTCTTCGAGGCTACTCTTTCCGTCTCAAGCACCCTACGCTCAAACACAACATATCTGGAAGTGTTCATTTCACCACAACACCAACATTTGTCGCTTTCGCCACCCCAATGGTATTTAGATATATGTTAAACACCACATCCACTAGGCGCCTGTTTCATTCTAGAGTCGACCTCTCCGTATCTTCTTTCTACCCATTTCTTGACCACGGTCCATACTGATTCACTCGTTATCCGCATACGTAGAGCTTACCAGCAAGCTATACGAGCGAATTATTTTAAAGTGAGCGTAATGTATGGAAACCCTGTCAAATCGGGTTCCGAATTGATAAATGAGCAAGAATCTTGAGTGAGGCTTTTCGTAGCAAAGCGATTTTCAGCAACGAAATAATTCGTAGAGCACTTTGACTAAGGCTTGCTGTCAATTCTAAATTCTATTGTATACTCTAGGTCGGCATATATAAAGCTGAGTCAACTAGGTAAGTGTACTGAAACTACAAACTATTATAAATGATTTAATACAGCAATGATGTTCCATATATTTCATTTGGAACTAGAAGTCAGAGA
The DNA here is from genome assembly GCA_907165235.1 of Zeuzera pyrina. Lineage (NCBI taxonomy): Eukaryota > Metazoa > Arthropoda > Insecta > Lepidoptera > Cossidae > Zeuzera > Zeuzera pyrina. The sequence continues at coordinate 24,334,212 of OU015627.1, forward strand.
GTTATGTTGGCATCAAATTAATCAAATCAAATTATTTTAAATTTCGATGATGTTAGTCTCTAGAGTCTATGCCGACGGAAGCGTTTGAGGGAAAAGATGGCGAGAGGAGTGTGTGTCTATTTCTCTAAATTATATACTGGTTGTTTTACCCTTCACTCACTCATAGCGTTCGCCGCCCGCCCCTGAATGCACGTTGCTTCCTTCCTCGCGCTCTGCATTTCGGGTAGTTATTAAAGGTCATAAAGAAATTAACTGCATTTTTGACTGTAGCAATATTTTTATATAGAAAAATCAAATGATGGTCTGAATCGATCCGATGTTCCGATTTTTTTTTCAAAAGGTGATAAATTCACTCCGAATAAATGTTCTAATCACGTAATGATAGGTATTTGCCATCACTAGTATTAAACTAGAAGCTACATACTCTGACGGTCACAGTTCGAACGGCAGTTATAAAGTTATACATGAGTACCATTGTATTCAACCCTCAAAAGCAATTTCTCTAATTTGTATAACCAGTATTAACTTAACCACCAAAGTATGTGACTAAAATGGTACGGTACATGCCATAGTTCGTACATATTATGTAAGTCGTTTATAAATGTTTCTCTCTTAACCACAATTCTTTTCTTAGATATTAGTAATAAAAACCGACCAAGCACGAGTCACTAGTGCACCGAGGGTCCTGTACCACCATACAATGTATTTGCGTTATGTATTTACCAAAATAATATAAATTAGATTCAAAAACAAACTTAAGTTTGCAGTTGAAAAACATTTGTGATATAATTACAAACTCGTAAGTTTTGAATTTCTAACTTTCATTGGGCTGTGAGACATTGTTTCTTGATTTACATGATTCTAGCTCATCGGAACTTTCCTATAGGTTTTTGTTTGAGTACATAAATGGTCGTATCTTTCGATAACTATGTTAGAAGCTTGAATTTTTAACACCTCCATGGGACCATGAACCTTAGAGTTTGTAGATATCTCTTGCGGTGATCGGGTTACTCCGTATTAAATAATGCACGTGTGTCCAGTTCAAAGCTTGTACTAAGACTATGCAATACACAATATTTAATACACATCACACCTCACCATCGGTGTGAATTTAAAAAAAAAATATTACTAAATACATTTTTTTTTTTCAATTAGTACAATAATATCTAAGTAATTTAATTATAAGCATAAAAAATAAGAAAATTTATTGTTAAAATCTAATTAAGCCGTACAAGACTATTACATACAAAGTTGCATAAAAGGTTACATAGCATAACAACATACGTTGAACTTCATTATCTGTGTTATGATATGATTGTTATTGTTATAATAAAATAATACTAATGGTAGCTACCTTACGTTACTTATCGTTCGAACGATTTCATTTCTAAAGAAAAAGGAACATTATAAAAAATAAACTTACAGTGTATTGTTATATTTTTATACATTTTTTTTTACGATTAAGTTAGTACGATTAAGTTCTATTTTTATTTACTAATTCTATTTTTCCTTTATTTAATATTTTAACATTAGGCTCTACTTCTTCTAGAACTGTATAGGGTCCTTTGAATAAATTATCGAGTTTCTTAGCAGTTTCATTTTTCACTAAGATTTTATCATTTTGCTTATAGGAAACAGTATTTAATTTCTTATCATAATCTAATTTACGAGCAATTTTAGTTTTTATTAAACGATCTCTTGCATCTTTTAGTGCTAATTGAATTCTATATTTTAGTTGTTGTACATAATTGTCAGGGTCATACAATGGTTGAACATCTTTTTGTAAATTAGATGGTATAATACATTGCTTTCCGAAAACTAGTTCAAATGGAGTGTAATTCGTAGAACCTTGAACAGTAGTATTATAAGAGAAACACCAGAACGTTAACCACACACTCCAAGTCTGTGGGTATCCCTCACACTGAACTCTTAAGAATGCTGTTAAATGTTTGTGCATGTTTTCCAAAGAACCTATAGATTGATGGTGATATGAAGTTCAGTGTAATTTATTAATATTTAATAACTTACATACCTGTTCCATTGTTGCTGAAATAAATTCTGTTCCCCTGTCACTTGCTATAGTTTTTGGAATACCGTACCTTAAAATGAAGTTTTTGACCAATTCTTTCGCAACACTAATCGAGTCTTTATGTTTAAGAGGATAGGCTTCTATATATTTACTTAATTCGCATTGAAGAGTCAATATGTAACAATATCCTTCTTCGTCCTTATCGATTGGCCCTACTACATCTAAGAATATTTTCTCAAAAGCTGTTTTGGATGTTGTAGTTAAAGTCATTGGTTCGCGAATATTTTTTGAATATTTCGTAATTTGACATTTTCCGCATTTCCTGACATATTTTTTAACATCAGATTCAAGTTCAGGCCAGTAAAATTTGTTTTTTATGTTATTTATCATTCTACGTACCCCAGCATGTCCGCTTGTCGGCAGCAGATGATAATCATTCAATATAACAATTTTTTCGTCGTCGTCGATAATTCTTATAATATTTTTTAATATATTTAGGCGTGGACCGGTCCACATTTCTCTACTATTTATTTCTTCACTTAAATTATTAATAAATTGTTTGTTATCGTCTTTTATTATGATGCATAATTCTTTTATTTTTATATATTCACAAAATTCACTTAACATGTCCGCAAATACGTCTCGCGTGAATTGCTGACTATAATTAAGATTAATATATAGAGTTGAATGACTCTTCACGTAAATAAAACAATCTTTAATTACTTTGTCTTGTTTTTTAATTTTTACTATGTCTTTTCCCGGTATTAGTTTTAATTCAGTAGAATTATGAGGCATACGTAATATTTCTGCAACTGCTGGTTGATCAGGCCACAAGTCAGCAGATATACTAGCGTTGCTTCTCATGTCACTGCTTGTTTGGGTTAGTTCGTTTTCCATTTTTTTCTTTTTCGCCCTAGTCATTACATTAATTTGTTTGTTTATGTCTCTAAGTTCGTCCAAAGTTATGGTCACCCTACTTAAAGCGTCGGCTACTAGGTTACCTTTACCGTTAATGTAAACAATTTTGTAATCGTGTTCTTCTAGTACCTTTACCGTTAATGTAAACAATTTTGTAATCGTGTTCTTCTAGTTGTAATCTAAATTTTAGTAAGCGACTTGACGGGTCTTTCATTCCAAATAGATAGATTAAAGGTTTATGATCAGACATGATAGTAAAAGTTTTTCCAAATAGGTATGGTCTAAAATATTTGACGCTCCAAACTATTGCTAATAATTCTTTTTGTATTGTAGGATAATTTAGTTCAGATTTATTTAATGGTCTACTTGTATACGCGATAGGTCTCATATTTTTGTTACAGAGTACTGACCCAATTGCCACTCCTGAGGCATCAGTTTGAAATATGAATTCATTTTCAGAGCTAAAATCTGGGTATTGTAATATAGAAGTCAAGTTAATGCTTGTTTTAAAGTATCAAATGAACTTTGACACTCATCTGTCTAACAAAAGTTTACATTCTTTTTGCAAAGATTATTTAGCGGTAGTTATTTGAGCAAAAAATGGTATGAATTTCCGATAATAGTTACAAAATGCGACGAAACGTCTCGTTTCGTCAGCAGTTTTTGGAATTGGGTAATTTTTTACTACTTTTACTTTATTTGGATCGGGTAATATGCCTTTTGATGATACTATGTGACCTAAATACAAAAGTTCTGTTTTTAAAAATTCACATTTCAATGGATTGACTTTCAAATTCACTTTTCTTAGTCTTTCAAAAATGTTAATTAGATTTTTATTGTGTGTTTCTAAATTTCTGCCAAAAACTACTAAATCATCCATATATATGAATGCGCGATCTTTCAGACCTGATAATGCCACTGACATTACGCGAGAAAATGCACTCGGACTTATTTTTAAGCCCATAGGTAATCGTTTTAGTTGAAATTGATCTTCTCCTAGCCTGGGTGTGAAAGCTGTTTTTTTCTACTTTGTTCATCTAAGCTTGTTTGATAAAAAGAATTTTGTAAATCTAAATGACTGAAATAAATAGCTCCAGATAAGGAATCTATTATTTCATTTATGTTGGGTAAAGGAAACTTATCATCCTGTATAACATTATTTATTTTCCTGTAATCTATTACTAATCTCCATTTTTTTAAATCATCTGATGATTTTTTCGGAACTAATAATATAGGGCCATTCCAACCACTAACTGATTTTTCTATGATATCATCTTGTAACATTTTATTTATTTGTTTATCTACTTCGCTTTTTAAAGCTTCTGGAATTCTATATGGCTTCGAGTACACGGGTTTCGTATTCGGTTTCAACGAGATAGATTGTTTCATAACATTCGTTACACCAAGCTTATCGCCTTCCAAGTAAAAGATGTCAGCATATTTTGCGCATATGGACTCTATTTGTAGTCTCTCGTCGTCATGCAAATGACTTAATTTTAAGGTATTAAGTAACTTTTTAACTCTATTTACTGACTTTTTGCATTTTTCGTAGTTATAAATAGTATAATTTTGAATATCGCTCATATCTGGTTTGAACAAGGTTAAATTTACATCTTTTTCATTAGTGTTCATAATTCGTACAGGTATCTGACCATTATTAACTTTTACTATAGTTGCTGCCAAAAATACGTTTTCTGATAACTCTTTTGAAAACACTACGTATTCATTATTTGGTTTATTATTTATTCCTGCCGGTATAAAATGTATTGATTCACTACGAGCTGGTAATGTTAGATATATGTTACTCGTGTTACATTTCGTTATCGGTAAAGTACATTCCAAGCCATTGTTGTATAATGTAAGTTGACTAGAATGTTAGTCAATAAGTGCACTGGGATTTCTAAGAAAGTCTAAACCGATTACGCCATCAGTATGACATGGTATATTATCAACTATATGAAACTTCTGACGAAACGGAACGTTATCTTTACATGTATAAAGTGTAAGCAATGTTATTGTTTCGCATGTAATACGTCCTCCTAAACCCTGTATTATAGTTTCCTTTTTATATAATTTACAATTTGATGATAATTTATTTTTGTGTATGACCGAAAGTGTCGCTCCTGTATCTAACAAAAATGAGTAAATTTTATTCTCGATTTTAAATTGTATAGTTTCTAAACCGTCACACGAAAATAGATAGTTATGAACGAAAAAACTGTTGGTTTTCAGATTTGAATTGTCGATCATGTTCCTGATCTGCTACATACTCGTGAATGCTATTACTACGTGTGCATTCAGGTTGTTGCTCCGATACATATATACTGTGTGGTCTGGTGCGTCCCCGACTTCCTCTATGAGTATAATAACTAGGGTTTGAAAAATATCCGCGTCCCCGTATTGTATAGTTCGATTGAAGAGTGCGTGTGCCCCTGTTATAATTATAATTATTTTAGTTATATTTATTATTATTAGGATAATAATAATTATTGCGTAAATAATTACCACGCTGTTGGTGTTGGAAATAACCACGCGCACCAGTAGCACGAAAACCACGTTGGTGAAATTGTTGCTTCCTAAAGGGAGACTTACCTCTCATATTCATGATGATAGACGTGGGCGGTTGAGACGTCTCTTCGTCTTTAGCTGCTTGTGTGGCATCCTTTAGCTCGGTGTAATTGCGGGCTGCAATAACTGTACTTAACCTGCGGTTCTTTAATCCGTCTGCGAATTTTTTTATCGCAAGGTTTTCATTAATTGTGCGAAGCACGTCGCGTGCTACATTATTATCTCCTGACTGAGCTATCATTAAGTTAATAAACGAGTCCTCAATTTTACTACCAAATTCATCAATAGATAGATTATTTTGATTAATGTTGTTAAGCTGAATTAACAAAGAATTTGCTGATTTTTTGGGTAACAAATATTTTTTTATGTCATCTACCAAAATTTTTAATGAATCGTAATTGGGTTTTAATTTTAATTTCGAAATACTGTCGAGTCTTGTTTTGGTAATAAAAGAAATCAGCAATTTCTTGTTTTCATCAATTTTAAGTATATCATCCATCAACTCTATTCCTTCTACTAATTTTTCTAAAGTTGATTCCTTCCCATCTAAAACCGGTATAATACTGGCTACCTCCTTAAGGTCAAACTTTTCCTTCGTGTCACTCATTTTGAACTGGTTTTCTCTATCAAGATTACTAGAATAAGATAAAATGAATTTGTATTCGGTCTCAATATGTTCTATAATAATAATATCGGTCACATTAATATTTTTTAAATTTATATACTTAATTATTTCCTTATACTTACAATATAAACTTTTTGCTTGATTAATTTTATTTAAGCCTATACTGTCTTTTCTACGTTTCGGTCCTAGCTTCCTTAGATCTATTTTTATTTTTAACAGTTTTCTAGAAATTTCTTCTAACACCTCCATGCATTATTAAAACTTACCTATCACATAGTCATATTACTTATTCTTAGCACTTATTCACTCACTCACTCACTCAATATCTTCTTCTTCATCTTTAGGTTCTTTCCTAGTCTTACGTCCTGAAATCCTTGCGCCAATTCTTCCGAAATATTCCATTTTTATTTCGCGTTTTATGATTTTCTTGTGATAATTTTTGCACAACTTCCACAGTCCTGCTATCAGTAGTACAATAATCACCAAGAGCATTATTGATAACAGTATATTATTAGTGTAAATATGTCCATTTGTTATACCGTTGTTTGAATTCTCCGCTTGCGCGATAATTATTTCTTGTTCTTTGCTGTTCGCTTTCCCCATTTTTTCGGCTCTAACACTCGTATATAGAAAAAAAAAAACTTCAATATTCGGTTTCGGTGTAACGTATGTAAAAGGAATTATAAAGTTCGGTTTATTTTGTCACTTATTGTACACTTCGCGAGCGTCGTACGCTGTCGGAATTCGCCGAGTTGCTATACTGCAGGCGGCAGTGATACGAGCCATCGTCCCACGCCTGGCAGGGTCGCCATGCGGTGATCGGGTTACTCCGTATTAAATAATGCACGTGTGTCCAGTTCAAAGCTTGTATTAAGACTATTCAATACACAATTATAATACACATCACACATCATACCTGTTCTTGAGATAAAGGATCTTGACTGGTCAATCAGACGGGCACATGGACAATGAAATGATCCTATAGGGGTTCTGCGTTTTCCTTTTGCTGTACTAGAAGTGGCGTTTTTATTGCCAATGTTATATCTCACAATACATAGCTTCGGATAAGCTGGTCTTGAGGTGACGCGATGATAGATAATAGTTAAAAACTTTTTGGAAGGAACGGGAGAAGTGAGGTTGTCATTTTATTTAGATATTCAATTTTATACATTTTTGGGAGATTTTAATTACGAAAGTGATACTATGTTGTGTTTCAAAGTTCTGTATAAGTGAAAATAATGGAGTAGGTCTAAATAAACATGTGTAGCTGAAGTTCTTGTAAAATAACTTCAGTAAAGTCTACTATCACTTTAGTAGGAGTAGTTTGTTTGTTTGGAGTATTTTTACGATAAGAAGAAAAAACAAAAATTTCGAACGTGCTTCATGTCATTTCTACTTATTAATACGTGACATTGGCAAATACGCTAATTCGTGCGCCACGTTATGAAGAAGAAAAAAACAATAATTAATTTAAAATAGAGCTTCTGCGCATGGGCACGTTTGTATGGGGTTTGTATGGACAAACCCCATACAAACGCACGCGATAGCTTACGAAAAATACAAAGATATTTTCTTCTAACAAAGTTCAAACAAAGATATTTTCTGTTTTCTTTTAGTTTCTTTTATATTAAAGATTATAATTTAAAAAATCAAACTAGTACTATGACGAGGGTGTTAGACTAATCTATACAAAAAATCTAAACACTACTAAAACAGATAAATCGGTCCCTTTGGTCAGAAAAATGTAAGCCTCTGTTTTAATAGAGATTTCTTTGATACCCTTTTGTCTGTTACCAATCGTGTAACACGAGTGGCAAAATAAAGTCAATTAAATTAAGAATTAGGTTATCGAATATCACTTTCATACGTTTCATTAGAAAAATTGTTCGAAAGTATCGTACATTTCATTGAAAAGTTCCGTTACACTAGAAAAATTGAAATCGCTACCGTCAAAATTTCCAAATTCGTCGCCGTAACTAACGTGAGTGTAGCCTATCAGCACAGACACTGGCCGGTACGTGCCAACTTTACGGGGTGTGTCTGGCTCTGGGCGGTGCATATGGACGATACAACATAAAAGTACAGACAGCGTTGCTATGAGTATAGCATGGAGCACTCAGCCCATAATGTCGAAATATCGGATCATCTTATTCAGCACTGCTCATTTTATTTACCCTAACAAATATCAACTCTCGCTCGCATTAAGCTGTACATAACCAATATTGAACCTGTGTGTACATCTCTGTGTATTCCGACGGATATTCAAATATTTATGTATAGGATGTATAGGCTTATTGTTCTATTCGGTGGTGTGGCCAATATAGCAAAAAATCTAATTAAAAAAACAGTAACCGCAAGTGTTTAGACATAATTGTTTTCATACAAAGTAAACGACATTGCTACTCTATAGATTTAGTGCTCCACGGGATATAGTAACGACTGTATCAATCGCATAAGTCTTGCCTCTCACGGTACGTGCTAGACACGTCGTGCCTGTGACATGATAGTTGCTGGACACGATACGTGTCGGTAGATATGAATGGACCTTTACTTCGAATGGATTAACGTGTTTACCAAGAGACAACTTAAACGGCAATAGCCGCTGAGTTAAAACTGACAGTTAATTTCACCATTGAGGTAACAATGGTTTATTTAAATTGAACGGAGATATTGGTACGCCATTGTGTGCCATGACTTAGATGGCATAAATAATTAAAATTGTAAGCTACGTACACTAAAATTAAAATTCAGCAATGGCAGGAAGTTACTGTACAATTTCATTATTTCTCATTATTAAGGTTTCGTCAATATCAAAAATTTAACTTTTGTGTTCTCTCATGTCTGTCTGTTTTTCTGTCTGTCTGTAACAGCCGATTCATTCCGTAATCCTTATACTTACTAAGCTGAAATCTGGCGCAGTGACGTATATTGGTTACCAAAAAGTAGAAATGTAAAAAAAAATTAAGTGATCGACATTTTGATCATTTATTTGTTTATTTAACATTAATTCATATTGAATTTTATGTGAAATTAAAATTTATGGTTTTATCTGAAGTTATTACGATTTAGATAATGAATGGCTAATACGCTTTCGGCTAGTTTTTGCTTTTTGTTTTAATCTTACATTTTGCGTTTATTATCAACTACATGTCCCCCCGTCGGAGATACAGCGTGAAGATATGTTATGTTATGTTAATCAATTACATATTAATATGTGAAGCAAAAACTTTAGTTCCCTTTTTTAGAAAATTGCACTGACGGAGGAGTGCAAAATTTGGTACACTTAAAGTTTATATGGAGAAGGACAGGAGACAGAAAATATTTTTATAAATATGCATTAGAAATACATTAAGTTAAATAAATCACTCATCGTTCACGTTCATACTGTCAAAAGACTGTCAATTTCAAACTCTTAATGTTTGTGATCACCAGAGATCGGAAATTAGAGAGCATAAATACCTAAACTTCATTTTCGAAATGATATAGAGTTGCTAAAACGGGTCCCCAAAACGAATTTATGGGGGCCCCAATTTAATTTCTAGATATTGTAAATGTGATGTTGCCAATAAATTCTCTTAAATATACAAATAGAAACTGTTTTTATACATTTTGCGTGTAAAGAGATTTCGATGACATTTGACAGAAAACGTTCAGAGTGCTTAGAATGAAGAACAAAATTATAAAATACAAATAATTTGACAATATTTATCAAATATTTTGGTCTCTAAATGTACATATCAGGTTTTTATGTTATTTTTTAACATTTCATGAGCAGCCAGAGCCCAAGGGGGCTAAGGTGCCACCTATATTCAAATATTATATTTCTTAGTTTTGATATTTAAAAGTCGTTGAAGCGGTTTTTAAACGCATTAAAATTATTCATTTAAATTTATGCAATTGAATTTCTGTTTTCAGATATTTAAAAAATTAAAAATGTACCTATTTCAATTTACTTACAAAAACGTAAAAATAATTTGGTTTACAAATATTTCAAGCTTTACTTTTAACAGTTATCCACAAAATACTTAGGACCAAGGCCTTTTCTCTTAAATTTCATATTTCTTTGAAAATAAAAGTAGGTAATCTTATAAGATTGAGTTATTCAAGAGTTATGAGTTCAAGAGTTCGATTTATTTTATTTATTTTTTTGTTTTTATGTGTGTAAGAATAAAATTTTACATCATGGTAACTTGTGAGAGCCTTTTGTGATTTTTATTAATTTGAACAAATGCATTTACCATACTTTGAGAGAAATAAACACACTTAGTAGAGAGTAGTAAACGATATTACCATTCCACTCTATACACATTCTATTCTACTCTCCAATCAAACTGGGGCCCTCGTAAACCATTTTAGGGACCTGTTTTAGAAACTCTATATCATTCCGCAAATGAAATTTAACGGTCGAATTTCGACCACAAGGCGACCTTTAATATTGTCAATTATGCAAGTATAACCAAATATACATAGCATATGTAGATCCTTTTCCACACTTTGCTCATTAGAAGCATGTAAATATTCAATTTGTACTCCTTAAAAAATTCACGTCATGTAGCACGATTTCAATGAACCAAAATACCTGTGGCAATATATAAGTTACTGTATTCGAAGTAGTAATTGTTTTACTTGAAATAGAAATTTATAAACTTTTAGAACAATAACGGTTAATATAACTTTTGAGTCCTTTAATTGCTTTCCTTGATTCATTTCAAAAACGTTAGAAAACAAACAGGAATGTTATTCAGAAATCAGTGGAGGAAACGTCGTACTTTTTATTAATTAATGCTCCATAGTCTCAGCTGTTACTAACCACAAATAAAGGTAGCTCGGAACGTTTCCGTCTGTGTAAAAAAAATAAGATTATGTAATTCTGATAATTTTTTCTGTAATACACCAAAATCCACAAACGTTTTTATAGATAATTCTAGGCGACACTTTTTAGTATAAAGTAGAGATATATTTTTAAGCGTTATTATAAAAAAGTGTTAAAGAAATAGTAACCCAAAATGAAGAATATAATTCTTTTAAAATGTGATTTGAAAAACGTTTAAACTGCGATTTGAAAAATTCTTAAATTGCGATTTGAATAATTTTGACCGTACTATGACCTCAAACAGTTCTTTTTTAACTTTCCATGTAAACTCCCAAGAGTAACACCCAAAAATCTTTAAGTTTTGAAGTTCGCGTCTCACGTCGTGTGCTGTTATAAATAGACTTGAAGATGCCTCGACACTTTCAAAGTCGTGGAACGTCTTGACTAAAAGTCCTCTGGACTTTTCAAGATAAAATTAGAATTTAATTTATTTTTTGCTGACACAAAGTGTACTCATCTACAGGTGAATTTGAAATCATTGCACAAAAACATGCGAGTGGTTCACATCATTATGAATAAAATCTTTACCGAGTTGAAACATATTAAACAATTTTTTTGCAGTACAGTAACATTCTAAAGTTGAATGAAATTAGTACTGTTACTCAGTAACGCCGAGGTATTTTGATACTTGAGATATCATTTATTTAAGAGTATGTGTTTTTTGAATTCGGAATTGTACAAAATGATATTTCGATATCATTTTGACTCATCGCAGTCTTTTCCACCTCATCAAACACTGTCCAAAGTTCGGAATTACTAGACTTCAACATGAAATAGCTTCATTCACATACAATATAATTATTGAACCTTACAGTGTTTCTTATATAATTACTAAAGATGTAGGTAACTATAGAAACATTTCAGACACATTTATATAAAATAGTTAAGTAGCTCAAATCATTTAATAAATAATGTGCCGCCTTAGTTTTCCGAATAGGTTTGACGCATAAGTCTATGACATTTATACTGGATAAATATTAAATATTAAAGATCTGACAAAAATACACGGAACTCGACTTAAAAAAAAGGATAAGACATACACACAAAATATGACAAATATATGTATGTATGGATGGATGGATGTGTGTGTGTGTATGTATGTATGTGTACATATACATATATGTAAATATACAGGGCTAATTTAAAAAACTAATAACCACTTAGTATTTTGTACTAAACGTTATCCCCAATAACTTGTTTATCGACTTTCAAAAATTCATAAGTTTTTTCTTTCATACAAATATAAAAATACATTAAATGTTTCTGAAAATGGCACCTACTCTATCCAGTCGCTAGTGCGGCATACTCTGAGGCCCGGTGCACTTGCACTACACCATTGGAAATACGTACAGAATAATTAAGTTTCAGACACTACAACAAAAGTTAACAAATACATTTTGAGGAACGTATTAAGTTTTGAAAAAAGTCGTAGAACAAAACTTGTTAGGTATCTTGACAGAAATTTTGTACTAAGAGGGTATTAGATTTTAAATTAACCCTGTATGTGTGTATATATATATAGCACATTATCAAAGCGCCAATTAAAATGTAAATGTTCAAAATTGAAATTTCATCCAATCGGTTCAATAATAAAAGTTAATAATAAAAAATAAAAAAAACATGCAGAAAGAGAAAAAGTAAACCGTTGGAGTTCCCTGAAACAGAGAAATAAAGATAAGCTTTGTCTAATGATGCAAAGAACATCATTAAAGTACAAAAAAAAATCATTACTAAGATCATTTTGTTATTTTTAGGAGCTTAAATAACAACTTTTTCTTAATTTGATTAGCTAAATTAACACGTAGAATTAAGTATATATCTAAAGAGCGATAAGTATAATTTATCTATTTTATTATCTAATATATTTATTATCTCACCTATATTGAAGAAAAAAGAGACATTAAATATATTTAAATAAATATAATGCACATGCATGCACACTGCATATGTACGCATGACACACATTCAAATCATAACAATATGTGGCCATCCAAGCAAAAAGGGTCCAGTGGTCGGCATTTAGTTTCCGAGATATACACAGTTTTGTAAAGTTGGGTGAAAATATGGCATTTTGCGATTTTAATTGATTATTAATTCATGCTCAATTATCTACAAGTTCATATGGTTAATGACTTTAATATATGATGTTTCTAGTAGAAACAAACAAGTAGAAGTGTGTTTTTTTTTAAACTAAACTTTAAAAACGCTTTTTCTAAAAACAAGCTTGTTCAGAGTTCCAAATTTAAATGTCTGTTAAAAAAATATATTCCAGTTGTTGAATAATTGACTATTCTAAATTCCAAATCTAGTCTTAACTCAATACCCCACTACTGGACCCTTTTTGCTTGGACGCCCACATATTATTTGGCTTACCTTGTTTGTAAAATTAGACCTTTGAGTGTCGGTAACGAATTGGTGATTAAATTTACTATTTAAAGTTTGTGTTATATCGTCACAACGGAATAAATTACAACATTTTACTTAGTGGAGATTAAAAAAAAATAATAAAAAAACAAATAAGTGTCGTAATCATGAGTAGACCTCCTCATTTCGATTTATCAAATGTTTCAGATTTCTAACGTTAACCGAAGTCTAAAAAATGTATACCTATTAACTCTTGTAATATTAAATTCATTTTTTGGTAATAAAATCTTATAATTATGAAACAAACTTAGTAATCATAATCGAAGCGAAGGAAAAGTCTTACAACTCGGGATGTCCCGGAACTCAATCTCTAAGCATCATAAATAATGTATTAATTTGGTTTATTTACTTGGAATAATTAAATTCTTTTTCTCAATAGTTTACATTAATATTATTTTGAATTATAAGGCTAGTTATACAGTACTAGTATTAGATGCGTACATTGTTCTCTGTCAGAGACGGGTCCCTCGGGGAGAAAAATTGTAATAATTACAGCAAGTCAGCGCCAGTCGGACAGAGGATAGATGGACGCCATTTTTTATAGTGATCCCGGCACGGGACGGCTTTGACGCGCCTTTCTGCACACTCGAATGGCGTGCAAGTTACAGACTTCATATTAGGTCTAATTATATTGCTATTAATCAAACTAGAGTCTGATTTGTGTAAGTTCTTTAGACTAAAATTAATATTTTGACATAGTTTTTATGCCGGTCACACACATATGCACAAACGCGCAAATGACTAAGCGTAGCAAAATACTATGCGTGTTTCATAGACTTTATGACTCTAGACAGCCTGTTCTGTACTTCGAAGTGAGGCAAATAAAATAAAATAAAATGTAGATGTGTCGGTGCTCTTTTCTAACGAAATGGCGGCCTAGCTGATCGGATAACTTATCTGACTTACTTCACAGTTGCTGCTCGGACTCTGCATCTGAAGTTATTTATAAAATCTGTGGCTTATTTTTGACGAGATATGAATAGTATGCGTAATTAATGAAGTCTATAGGATAAAGGTAAAAAATGTATTGAATTGTTACGAATAAAATTGCGTTTCACAAACTATTATTTTATATTGTTTCAATTTTTTTATAATCTGTGATTCTTTTATAGAATTATTAATTACATTTTACATTTTAATGAAGCGGTAACATTTCATTGCATATTCTTTACTTGAGTTATAAGATAAGACTATGTATAAATGAATGCAAAGTCAAAGCGTTTTTTTGCTCTCGTTTCAATTGCTCTCACTCCAGAGGATACTAAAATATTGGCTCCTAAATTGTACTATTGTGAAGTGTGAAACAATTACATTTTGAAGAATCGTTTTTAAAAAAAAGAAAGGCAGTAAATATGAATATGAGTAATAAAATTGCCATATCTGTTATTATTTAGATAATTTACAAATTAAAGTAATAATATAAGCTATTAATCGAATTTATATTGTTATTTTGATTAATTCCAAATATATCGCTTTAATAAATTGATTGATACGTAAAAACGCTTGGACCACGCGTAACATCTACGATTTTTGGTAAAAAAAAAATATAAGATCGCTAGTCACTGCATGACGCAAACGGTCGCCATTCTAATATGATAAATATCCTTCGTTTTACTCATGTCATTCTTCGATGAGACGTTGTTCCAGGAATAAATCGTGCTTTTACAGTTTTTCAAGCAAAATAGAAAATCTTTAAGTTTTCTTGTTACATCTTCGTGGTTGTTAGGATTACGTATCTCAAAAGCGATTCTTATAAAATTACCGAATTAAGTGGGCGGGCTCATTAGTGGTAAGCTCTGATTGGTCACTCACTCTATGATCGTTGGTAGAGTAATTAGTATAAATAGTAGTGCAGCTGACTCATTTATTGATTCGGTGCTGGTTAGCTGACCGAGTCTGATATCTGTAATATTCTGAGGATACTATACTATGTTGAAAGGCAAAACACGTGTCGATTAGTGGTTTTTGGTGTTTGAGCGGAAAATAGCTAAGGATTTTAGGAATTCATTACAAAAAATCACTGAAGGCCAGGTTATGCCAGGTTTTGTGAGATACCGTTTTAACAATAAAAAGTTGCCAGCTTTGTTGCAGCTATAAACTCAGAAAAAACATGCGTAAATAAGAAATACTCAATTAAACACTTCATTAAAATGAATTGCCAAAAATACAGTGTAAATTACATTACAAATAAAATATATGTCGTCACAAGCGGTAACCGAACGAAAAGAGGACGTCAACTAATATCGCGATAACGAGTTGTCTACGTGGCTTATTCGTGATTGGTTGATTTTTATAATCTGTGAATGCCGTGTGTTGGCGCCTTTTTGCCACCACATGTGGATAGAGTCGAGGGGACAGAAGGGCAGTTGTAATCTAACCGCCTGACTGTATATACCTCATCGAGCCTGTCACGCTCACCGCCGCTTAAAAGTTACAATTAGTTTTATCTAGAAGTTAGTGCTGTTTGTAATTTGAATTAAAAACATTGTTCATCATAATCAGCTTCGTTTGACTGGTTTTCCTGAGTATCCAAAATGACGGAGTCCGTACTACGAGACTGCAACGATGAACCACCTGTCATATTGTCCACGGTCGCGCCGCTCATATAATATTATAATATATATATATATATAATTTTTATAGTTAAAAATAAAGTTTCCAGAGAAGTTTGTAAATAACCAAGCACCATTTGTTTATCGAAACAAAACATATAATTTAAATATTAAAAAAAATTGCCACACAAGCGATCTTTGATTGCCATATATGTACTATTATATATAGACATATATAAGAAGTATATCAGTAGTCTAGTACCCATAACATAAGCGCTGTGCTGCTTACTTTGGGACTAGATGACGCTGTGTGAAATGTCTGAGTATATTATATTATTATTATTATTAGTGTCTTTATTCAGAGACGTCACCAAACGGTCCAACGGAAGATCAGCGTTGGCTGTAAAGCTAGCTAATGCTGAGTTGGGTCGCTTTTGCAATACATATTCTTTTATTGAGCGCTTTTTAGCTATAGTATTTTTATTTTAAATGTAGATTTTAGTTTTTAGTACTTTTAAATGAGAAATGTAACTACAAATAAACATAATAATAACAATAATAATAATATACTCAGATATTTCACACAGCGCCATCTATTCCCAAAGTAAGCAGCACAGCGCTTGTGTTATGGGTACTAGAAGACTGATATACTATTTATATACTTTTCCTTTGTAAATAAATACATATTATACATAAACACACAGACTCGGGGCGGTAATCAAACCCGCAACCCCCGTTTACTTAATACTTTTCTTTCTTTCTTTCTATTTTATAGTATGATTGTCTAATCGATGTACGTTTTGTAACAAATCTAAATGTAATTTCTGTTAATTGAGTACCTTCCTAAGGAATTCATTATAAAAACGAATGCAGTTACCCTAAAATAAAATATTATACTTATGTGATTTAAATTTTGGAATAACCAATTTATCACGACGTCGAGCTTCCATACCATTAATATCGCTTTTTTTTTAAACAGATCTATACTTTTACTTGTATACATAATAATTTCAAAACTGTTTAAGGGTTGCAAACTGAGTACAACAATATCTTTAAACCAATCATAAGTGATTCTCGTGGATTCATAATGCAGATGGCACGTTTCTCTTTTTTTAAAACAAAAATGGAGTTAATATATAAATATATAAATAAAAATATAATAATATATAAATAAATATATAAGTAAATAAATAAATATGCGCCGTTGATCTCCACAGCAAAAGGCCGTAGTACATTAGACTATGAAAATATGCAAAGTACACCAGCCTTGCCGTATCCACATCCGTCAACTGTCTAATCCGTCTAATGGCATATATCGCGGAGTGGAGCTTACTAGCCAATGCCCCGATATGGTGCGCCCACCGCACCTTATTATCTACTGTTTAACCAAGATAACTGGCTGACTTAACTATTTCTAATTGTTTTCCACCCAGTTTTATTTTAGCATGGATTCTGGATGCATTAGAAAGGGAAAATTTAATACATTTGGGTTTTTGTGCATTCAGTGGTTAAATAATAATAATACTCCAGACAATTACACAGATTATGTGACCCCAAACTAAGCAGTAAGCTTGTACTATGGGTACCACACAACAAACTCTGGGGGAGTTCCCAATAACACCCAGACTCCAAGACAAATTAGAATAGTTCGTTTCCTAAATTGACCTGACCGGGGATCGAACCCGGGACCCTAGCTTGTAAAGCAGATGCATATGCCACTGCACCAACGGCGCAGTCTTTATTAACAGCGTTAGGAACTCTTTCACCCAAGTAGTATGTAGGTCTCTCTATTGATTATTTTTTATTTAGTTTATCATTTTCTGTAAAATAACAAAAACATTTTAATGAAATAGTGTATTGGTCACCTAAATGTTAAAGGTTTACATTTTGCTTTACAGGTCTCAATCCTATTTCCTCACCTTTGCCTGCCTCCATCAACTTGTTGATTTGTTTATTTCAGAGTTAATTACATTGAACATAGTCTAAATTGTGTACAAAGTCTAAGTAGTTATCTGTGTAATCATCTGTCCGTCAAACACATAACAAAATGTAACAAACATATGCTAACATACGTACGAGTTAATTCAGAGGTAAAAAGCGAGTATCGTGGTCCATACATACCTATTTTGTGTATGACTTCTTTTCATAACACAATTTTGCCGAGATGCTTTTAACATTTGCGTCTGCTAAAATTATTGTTGTTTGGTCCGGAATACACATTGTTATCTATTAAATTGAAATTCTAAATAAGGTTTTTATTTTTTCGAGTGTACTCTATGGTGGTTTCATGGGTCTCTCTAATCTGTGATATCGAATCATAGTAATGTCACATTGTTACATTCTCTTTGTATAAATGTCGAGAAGTTTTATTTTGTACAGTGTAGGTGTTAGAAATAAAATTTTAACTGACTTCTCGGTTTCATTAGGCCCTAATCTGAATATTATCTAATTTAAATTCCTGGAAAGCACTATGAAATTCTGAGTTAAATGTATTAAGATATAAAACTTGGTCTGGGTGGGAATAAAAATTGGCTTGGCAACTTTCAGTTGTTTCTTGTTATGCAAATTATTCTGTACAATAATCTAGCTATTACCATAATAAAGAGACTGTGGCGGGAGTGTTCTGTAATCTATAATAAAACGGAAAAATTAATTTCAATGTCGTACAGTAAAAGTTTAATTTGAGCACATAAATGGTACTTTTGTTATCTCGACCATAGAGATAATAAAAATATAGAATGCCCATCGCGTACTAAAAATGAAGCCACTTTACGGCGCAATTAAACGACACGAAAACTTTCTCGCAGCCGCTGCGTAGTTGCCATTATCATGTATTTATGGCCAATGTAAACTCTATCGTCTAGGCAACAACATTCAAGTTTCTGGGATCACCTAACCGCGCAACGACCAAACGGCCGCCGCGCGGTCTCCGCGCGCTCTAAATCTATCCCACCCTCGCATTCCACTGGCCACTCCAGACAAAATGTAGTTACTTGTGCATGACGTGAGCTTAGATGTGTAAATATAAAGAGTGTATTTTGCTTCATTTTGCGGGGTTCGACCCTTCCGTTGACGACCGAGAGACGTGTTGACGGACCCGGACGGTTACATAATGGCGGCAAACGACGCCCTGCTAAACACCTCAAATAACGCTGCGACACCACACCGCCTCCCTCGGGGGGTTGAACGTCATCGTCTTGCGCGTTAACACCAGGGCCTATGTAGGTTCTATTCGACTACATCACACACTCCGATAGGTAATCTCCATTTCGGGCGTTCAGCCAATAGATCGCCGGCCGGTTATAACCACTCTGGGACTGGTCCTCACCCGTATAGGTTCTTGACAGCAGGTGCATATTTTCCCGGTGACAACCTGAGCCGAGGTTCCATCCTCCATTCCGTGTACTCCCTGGACAGAGGGACCTTCAGGCTTTGTCGACCTCTCCGGGCGGAGCGCCTTCCTCTACTTCCTCGCCAACGCGGTCGGTTTGCTACGACAAGTGGTGAGTGGAGAGTTGTTTTGTTGTTGTTGTGTTGTGTTGTGTTTTGTGACCGGTACTCACGTTCTCTCTTGCGACGAGAGGAGCGGTTGGGTGCTCGTACAGATTTTTTCCCTTCCAATAAACGAAAAAAACAAAAAATTTGCCGCTTCGGCTTCCGCTTCACGAAGCGACCGCGTTGTGTCAGCGCGAAGAAATTTGTGTCAAATAAACGCGCCCTTAATGAACGCGCAGACCTAACTGTAAACTCGACTAATACTGTAGTATCTTAATTCAGGTATACTGTATTATACTCTTAACTGTGTTGTTACTCGTAGCTACTTTCTTAATACAGCAAAAATATTCAATATGTTTTCTGGACCCCTAGAAATATTTCACACCAAACACCCAACTACATATTTAAAAAACTTGCAAACCAGATGGGAAAAAAATAACAGTAATTTCTAGAATCTATTGCAGGAGTTGCACTTTCCCGTATGTATGACCTCCGACCCCGCTAGGTAATTATCTTTTGTGACTTCAACAACACGTTCAAGTAATTACTTGTGATGAATTTATTAGCCATCTCCGCTCAAAATATCAAACTAGATCAGACTGTCAGGTAACTGGCATAAAATAATTACTAGATATTTTGTTTGAATTACTGAACTAGGTACCAGATTAAAAAACTAGCCAAGAGCGAGTCGGACAAGCGTAACTTATGATTTTCTAGTAATTTCTTACAAGAAAAAATAACATTTAAAACAATGGGTGAAAAATACCCTTTATTTACATGTTCGTTTCTCTAGTGTCTAGTTTACGTACAGTAAGTGTAAAATGATGGAATCGGATGCAACATTCGGACAGATAGATATGATAAGGGTTACATTTTTGACATTTTGGCTAAGGAACTCTATAAAGTAATGTACGTACATCGTACATACATAATTTGTATCTTCATGCTGTATCCTTAACAGAGTAGTCAGAGTCATCGGAACGCCAAGCTTCGCGGAACTACCATATTTCAAACAAATCTGATTCATCTTCTCACAGTCACATTTTGCTGAAGCTAACGCTCTGTCTATTGATTCGTAAGTCACCCTGATCTTTCTTGGCTTCTGCTACCGCTATCCTATATATTCATTCTGTAGATTTTATTCGTATAATAGGGGGTTAAAAACAATCAGAAATCAGTATCAAGTTTATATTAAACTTTTGTAGGTATTTTTGTTAAAGAAATTTACTTAATTACATCATATCGAAATATGCAGGATGAGGAATAATTTCCGAAGTTATTTGAAGCCATCGTGAATTTTAATTTGTGTACCGGTAAAAGTAAAACTCGTTACAAGTTTCGACTGTCTCGAGAAGACTGTGAACGCGGAATCTGACGTAATTTGTTTTCTGTTTACACCTATCAGCCATCGTTTGCATCGGAATTTTTACTTTTTAGAGGTCGAATTATTTCTCTGTCGAAAAATAAAGTTCAAAAAACAGAATAAGGGCGTGCCGAAAAGTATCAACTTAGGATGCTGTAATTTTGTATGAAATAAAAGCTGCAATAAATGAATAAACGTTAAATTAAAAAGTAATAATGTGTCCCAAATACCCATTATACAGTTTTTTGTTTCTTTTAGTTGCCAATTTATGCAAATGCCAAATTCTTGCTCACTACATGCAATGTGATGGAGTAACCGATTTACCCCTCTATGCCAAATAGATCACTAGGTGCAAAGATGGTGGAGTAAAAAACATACAGACATACAGACAGACAGGCAGACAGATAGGCATACAGACGGACAGACAGAAAAATGGACAGACAAACTGAGAAACAGATTTTCTTTTATCGGAAAATTTTACATTTTGCGTAAATATATTGATTAAGACGACGCAGTGATAAACAATAATTTAATCTAAAATAAACCTTCTGTTCTATGCAAACGTGCGCGCGCTAGCTTGCGAAAAATACGAAAAAAACAGTTATTTTCGTTTATTTTAAAAACTATGATTAATTTAAAAAAATCCAATTGACATTTTGAAGAATATGTTTAGATTAAACTATACAAAAAATCTGGAAACATAATTCGGTCCCGTTACCCCGAAAAATGTAAATCTCTGTTTTAAAAGAGGTTTCTTTGATAATTTTTTTTGTGTTACAAAAGGTAACCAACCAATCCTGTATCACAACTGTCAAAATGAAGTCAATGAAATGAAGAATCAGGTTACCAAAAATCATTTTCATACGTTGTAGTAACTTAGAAAAATTGAGATCCCTGCCGGCAAAATTTCCAATGCGTCGCCTTAATTAAAGGAATATTACTGGGTCTAGATAATATGAATTGACGGGTATGAACAGCTTGAATAGGATTTAAATCTACCCTAAGCAAACACAGTGACAAGAGAGTGAAGCACAAAAGAAAATGGAAGAGTGTGAAAAGTATGAATGATTTATTCCTGGTGGCGAGCCAGCTCAAGTATTAGGTTATGAAAACAAGAGCAAATAGAACACCCAATCGGGGAACCGCCCTGACCGCGATGCTGTGATATCTATCCTCTTGACATCAGGGATACAGCGTGTGGTATGTACATATGTATGTATGTGTATTTTGTCAGTCATTTGTAATGAGATCGCTGGAATAAATTACCTGTTATGTCCTATATACGTAAATACGTTTAAATCGCTGGACTGAGAATCTTTTTTTAATGATAATGCTACAATGATTCAATTGCTACAAAGTTGAGCAATTAGATCTCTAAGTGAAACCAGCGCGAGTCGCTAGTATAATATATATAGGTCAAATCTGAAGGTAAATAAAATAGGTTCATTACTTCCTAAGTGTAAGTAGCTCCAAGTTTTAACAAATCGCCGAAAAGTTTTCTTCACCCGTCATTTTTTTCGTAGATACTTCCAAAACTTTGCCCAAGCTTTTTCCTCTTTAAAAACTCTCGTTTCAAAAATAAAAGATACGACGCAAATACTTCTTTCTTCGTTAAAACGAAAGAATTAACATTTACGTATGTATATTAGAAAAAATATATTGAGAATATATTTCAGAATTTCCTAAGTTGATATAAAATAAATGTAAAGAGAATGATGATATTGTGAAGGCGAAAGAAGTATATAGAGACCGCGATATTTGGCTCTTCGTCCTCTCTGACTATCCTGTTAGGGATACAGATTAAGAATATGTATGTATGTATAACATGAACTTGAATTTATATTATTTGAACCAGTAAACACAGTTAGATGGCTCCTTGCAGCATCAGGACCAGGAGGACCAGGAGTCGGAACTGAAGTTTATTAGAAAAGTCTTTTCTTGCCGTTTTTAACTCAACATTAAAATAAACAAACCCGCAAACTGTTACCTAGATAGACAGTACACCTGCAAGATAAGGATTGAAAAGTTGGAATTAAGAATCAGATATTCCAGAGTTATAGAAGATTCTGGCCATGACATTGTACAGTATCACATAACATAGGTAATGTTATACTGCACACTGCCTACCTATTATTGTTGTTTTTATTTATTCGATTTACTGGTAGTAAATTATTTTATAAAGCACATGGAACAACACAGTACAAAAATATGGCGTCTATCCAGTCTATCGAACTAAAGTAGATTTGACGTTCAAAAATACCATGTAATTGGGTTTACTTGAATAAATTGATTTGACTTTGACTTTGACTTATCTTGACGGAGTTTGCATCTAAGGATGTTAAGTTGACAGACAAACCATCAACGCAGTAAAGTTACTGATATTTCGATACTGAATTGTTTTTAGAAACCTGTTCTTCTTTATTTGGATGCACCGCATGAATGTGAATTTTATCAATGTCACGCAGTAATAAGTAGACCCACAGAGAAAGACTGAATAGTTTTAACAATCACAGCAGTTCTAATTAAAATTCCAACTACTGAAGTATGAAAATACACGATGGAGAATGCCTAAAATCTTCCAGGAACAGTTGAGCTATGCACACCTTATTAGAAAAGAACAACACAACGTTAAAATTATTTAGATTGTGACAGCCGACAATTCTTTTTTTTTAGTCATAGGAGGGCCACGACCTCACCGTTCGTGCGTTTTGCGTTTGGCGACTGCGACCGAGGAGAGAATAATTGTAAGAAGTTGTTTAGTGTGCCATCGCGCCGCTCACTACTTGCCACTGCGACTCATGACACACTCACGCTCACAAAGAATGAGAAAGGAAGAAAGGACTTTTTGGCTCGAACGGGAGAAGTGAAGTTGTCATTTTACTTAGATTTTCTATTTTTTACAATTTTGGGAGTTTTAAAGTACAAAAGTGATAATATATTGTGTTTTATAGTTCTGTGTAAATGAAAAGAATGGAGTAGGTCTAAATAAACATGTGTAGCTAAAGTTCTCGCGCTCTTCCAAGAAGTCCTATAAAATTTAAGTAAATTCTACTATCACTTTACTGGAGGAGTTTTACGATAACGATTCCATATTCTACTAAATAGAAGACGTGACATTGGCAAATGTGCTAATTTGTGCGCCATGTCGTGAATAAAGAAAAAAAAACGAATGAGAAAAAAAAAAGCGTAGACGATTGTTGCAGTAATTTGCAAGTAGTTCTAAAAATATTTCATTATCAGTGAAATCAGCATTAAATTATTTTGTTGCAATAATTTTGTTCTCGGTGTATTTTTCATTCCTATGTATAATTTACATAGAGATGGCCAAAAATGGAACATCTTCTTTAGTGGAAAAGTGTTAGCTTGATATCTTCAACGCTTAATTAAAATGAATAATTCATTAAATTTAACATTTTAGGTGGTGATAACATACCATATGACATTTTTGCGATAATGATCAATCCAACTATAGCTCATAGTTCAAAATCCGTCAAACGGTTAGCATCCACGAACCTGGAAGTAACAAAGAAACAGATATATAATATACATACATTTATGTAAATGTGGTTGATTTACAGAAAAATGAAACAGTTATCCAAAAATGGTCCACCTGATTTGGAAATCATATATATCATTACCTTTAGTATTTCCGAAGGAAGATACTGTGTCTAGCAAGTAGCAACATCGTATAACAGACCGCGTGGAAATGTATTTTTCTACATTTTAACGTTCCCCGTTACACCTTAGCTGTGGTTTAACTACAATTTTATAGCTTTAAGCCACTATTATAGAACTTTATAGCATCTTTGCGTAAGCTTCAAGGTGGGCTATGAATAAAAGAAAATGTAACACACACATATATATGCTCACAAGTGAATACACACTGCTAGTAAGTAATGAACCATTCTAAGTAATTTTTGTACTTTATTTATTAGGGTTCCGCACATCTGAAGGAAACTTTGAAACGCATATTTAAACCGATTTCGATGTAGAAATTGAATTAAAAAAATAACATAACATAACATATCTTCACGCCGTATCCCTAACGAGGTAGTCGAGAGGACGGAGCGCCAAGCGTCGCGATCCTTACATACTTCTTAAAAAAAAATAACGAAACCTATTAAACAATATTTAACAACATTACCCAAGTCATGTTGTTATACATTATCCCCGTTGGAGATACAGCGTGAACATATGTATCTATGTAGTATTACGCAAGTAGCCCTTACATCCTGAATTTTAGGTAAATACCTTAATTGAAGTTTGTTATAAGACAATGTATCTTGAGTCCTAAGTCTTATAGATTGCTAGAATTGTATAAGTTTATAGTTTTATATTCTACGGAATCCTCTGCGCACGAATCGAACAGAAAATTTCATACTTTACCAAATACTTTTATCATTTGTGATTTGTAAGTCTTTGAAATAAATAGAAAACTATCTAAACCAAAAAAAAAGAAAGCTCCAAAATACCTATTAATTTTTTTATGTATTATTAGCTAGCGTCGGACCAAAAGTCAAAATCAAAGTCACTCTTGAGGGTAATGTGATGAATACCTAAAATTTTTAGCCATTTTTCGCTCAAACTGCAAAAACCACCAATTGATACGTGTTTCGCCTCTCAACGAAGCAAATTCAGGATATAGCAGAGATGGAACTCGGTCAGCTAACCAGCAACGAATCCTATCTCTGGTATATCCTGAGGATGCTTCGTTGAGAGGCGAAACACGTGTCGATTGGGGGCTTTTGAGCTTGAGCGGAAAATAACTAAAGATTTTAGGTATTCATCACATGAAATGGATTTCCGCAAAGTAACACCTATGTCTATACAATATCTTGAGGGTAAACTTTTAATCTTGCCATACGTTGTAATTTTTAACCGACTTCAAAAAAAGAAGGAGGTTTTCAATTCGTCTGTATGTTGTTTTTTTTTGTATGTTTGTTACCTCATAACTCCGTCATTTATTAACCGATTTCGAAAATTCTATTTTGGTTTCGTAGGTAATACTTCAGAGGCAGTCCTCTTTAAATTTCACCGATATTGGAGCTTGAACTTCGAAGATGCGCTAAATAACGCGACCTGGTGATAACCTTTATTTATATTGATGATTGCGCTCCGGAATTAGAAAGAAGATAATTGCAGACCTGCCCTAGATATTTATTTAGGTCAAGATCACAGAAAAGGGAGAAATAATTTTTTTTTATTAAAATAAATTAAACCGCCTTCAAAAAAAACACTGAAAAGTATATAATAATCATCCTTTACTAATCAAAACTCAAGTACAATCAAAATAACTTTATAAATACGATACACAGACCTATATAATAAAATTTGACAGTTATTGAAGTCGGCGCCAAATCAATGTGCAACAACAGAAAGTCTTTTAGTTTGGTGGGCTTGGCACCGACTTCAGTAACTGTCAAATTTAATTATATAGGTATGTGTATCGTATTTATAAAGTTATTTTAACTGTACTTGAGTTTTGATTAGTAAAGGATAATTATTTTATACTTTTCAGTGTTTTTTTTGAAGGCGGTTTAATTTTTTTTAATAAAAATTTTGACGGGCAATGACGCCACCAAGCGTTTCGATTTTACGAAACGCTTGCCACTTTTGTACCCGCTCAGTTCTTGCAATTATTTTAATAGTGACATCCCATCTCGACTTCATTTTCATTTCATCATCGTTCGTATGAAATCTCATTTTCGAGTTATTCCTCTCGTGATATAGGGTTAGCGTTGAAAATATACGAATATTTGTAGCAATGAGGAAAGTGGGTAAAATATTAAAGAAAAGAAAAATAAAATATGTTCATTCGTTCGAATTATTTACAGGCGACGTTACAGGGCCATGTTAACACCAAATTAAAATGTTAGACTAGATTACCGATTTAGTTGAATCAATATGGACTCATTTTGGATCAAGAATAATTATGGACGGAGTTATAAGAAGTTGTCGCTCTTACTCCCACGAGTCAAACGAATTTTCGTTTCTCTTTATTTCTCATTAAGCGTAGCTACAAGTAAAAGAATTAGCTAGTAAATATGACAACTGTCAGTGTATTTCGTGTCAGCTTGTGAGGCAAGCTAGGGTCCAATTCTGAGATAATTCGCTTTCTCTATTGTTAGCAACACCGACGAAAAAACATAAAGGGGAACACTGGCGCTAAATAACGCGACCTGGTGATAACCTTTATTTATATTGATGATTGCGCTCCGGAATTAGAAAGAAGATAATTGCAGACCTGCCCTAGATATTTATTTAGGTCAAGATCACTCAAAAGGGAGAAATAAAGTCGGTGCCAATTCTACCAAACTAATAGACTTGCCGTTGTTGCACATTGATTTGGCACCGACTTCAATAACTGTCAAATTTAATTAATATAGGTATGTGTATCGTATTTATAAAGTTATTTTAATTGAACTTGAGTTTTGATTAGTAAAGGATAGTTATTTTATACTTTTCAGTGTATTTTTGAAGGCGGTTTAATTTTTTTTAATAAAATTTTTTTGTTGGTTTTGTTTTCATTGTGTTTCAGATTTTCCAGATTTTACATAAACAAATATGTTAAATGGCGTACCTTTCAACATGTTCACCATAGTTTTATTATTGAAAGGTGTAGGTGTCTGTAATGGTTTGGATTGAATCCATTTCTTCATATCCTTGAAATATTTCTTAACCCTTCCCATGCCAGGTAGGTCCTGACAGACCCACTATAGCTTAAAAATGGCGATATTTTTTAAAATTGAAATCTACGAGCGCCACAAGCCTGAGTAGCATCAGGTCTTAGACTAATGGTTATATCTCCGCCACTCCTGCAATGCAGAATGCATTCCTTTTGAAATGCCATGGGTGTAAAGTGTATGAGAGTCTGAAAAACCCGATCGCGCATAAGTAGGTACTAATACATAAACATTTTATTAGTAAGTTAATTTTTAGAGTCCCGAAGTCTTAAAATATCAAAAATGAAACCCATTTGGTTCCGTCTGTCGAATGAAAGACATACCTATTTGAGCTGAAATGTTTATGTATGTGTGAAATTTAAAAACATTATCAAAGATATCTCTGATCATACTGACCGCATGATTCAAAACACGGGGCAAAGTTCTTTGACCGAATATGCACATTCTAAGGGGATTTATTAATAAAGGCCGACCGTAATGCATAGTTCACTATTTAATTTTACCTAAACACAACTTACAAAATACTGGAAAACGTAGACTCGACATAAACAAATATTTAGTTACGGGTCCGGCAGACCCACCAGGCATGTCGTGTGATTTCTTTTCACCAGGCACACCAAGGGTGAAGTGTGGTATCATCCTCTTATAAATTGCGCACGCGCTTACGAGCAAGGCGATGGTCATACTCTCGCAAGCAAGCGTGTCACCTGATGGAAAGTGATTATCGCCGCCCATGGACACCCGCAACGTCAACGCAGTTGTAATGGTTGTCAATTAATATTGAAAACCATTAAAACTTCACAAAGGAAGCTACATGTATTTAGCTTCAGTAGTTTAGACTAGGCGATGATAGTCAGTCGGCCAGTAGAGATCTGGTTTTGTATTACTAATTCACGTCTCTGTGCCAAATATTAGCTAAGTACATGTAAATATGACGCAAGAAATCTGGTATATTACACGTACAAACAGACGTGACAAAACTATAAGGGTTACGTTGTTGCTATTTCGTCGACAGAAGCCTGAGGAAATAAAAAAATGCCATAAACTTAAACTAAAATTGGAAACTCCACCTTTCTGCATAAAATATCAGCTGGGAAAATGAGATCTCAGCTTTCCCAAATACGGATTTAAATGTATTTATATACCTACTGGTTTACATTAATACATGTGCCAGTAGGCTCGACTCGCAATTTCACATTCCACCGTCTTCGTCTCGGTAACATCTTAAGCTCATTAAAACCCAAGCAGGGTTTGTTTTACGACAGCTGAGCCCTTCGTAACAACGGGAAACACAGATTCACCGTGCATCAAGTAAAGTCAGAACTTTGATATGAAAACATGCTATCGAATTTCCTTAATACTGATATCCTGTTTGATTTGAAGACATTTTTAACAGAGAAAATAAAAATTAGAGAGGAAAACACACGCTTGAGCTTAAGAGCAAGTATTTTCAGAGGCAACGAGGCAGAGATGAATAAATAGGGTCTAGATTCATAAAGCAAAAAGTGGGCTTTAACATTCGGACGATGAAAAATATATTTTTATAAGTGTTTTTTTTTAACTCATTACTTTATTAATAAAAAAGTACATACATGTCCTAACGTTAATATTCATCCTTCAAGTTGCCGCTTAGAAAGCTGTCATTGCTTATGCGGGGTTTACACGGGTGACTATAGCCGCACGATTTTTGTCGCGCGGCCAAAATCGACTGTCCAAATGGCAATTCGGCTAGGTCGCAAGTGACTAAAGCCGAAAGCCCCAAAGTTGGGTAGCATCCGACTTTGGCCGCGCGGCGACCGGCCGCATGCGGTTGGTGACTAAAATCGACCGTGTAAACGATCAGTTGCAGGCGATCGCCCGCCGCATGAAGGAGTCATTCGCGCACACTATACTGGGTCCTTACATATGAAATTGGCGTTTTGTACGGGAGGAATATAAAGTCAATTTTTGTTTTGTAAAATATATTTAATTAATCAAAGTATGCACCGTTGTTATCTATACACTTTTGCCATCTCATAGGTAGTTAATTGATCCCTTTACTAAAAAAACCATGGGGGCGAGAATCAATAAACTCTTTGAAGGCGGTTTGGACTGTCGCATCGGAGTTGAATTTTTTTCCTTGTAAGAAGTTGTCCAAGTTCCGGAAAAAATGGTAATCTGTTGGAGCAATGTCCGGGGAGTACGGTGGATGTCGCAGACATTCCAATTGTAGCTCATTTAACTTAGTGGTTGTTTGTTGTGCAGTGCGTGGTATTGCGTTGTCGTGAAGCAGCAGTGGCCTAGAGCGATTGACCAATCTCGGTTGTTTAGCAGCTAGTTCTTCCTTCATGGTTTGCAGTTGCTGACAATAGATATCTGCCGTAATCATTTGGCCAGATTTTAGAAAGCTGTAGTGAGCGACACCGGCGCTAGTCCACCAAACACTCACAAGTAACTTTTTCTGAGTCTATTTTCGTTTAGGGCAGGATTTGGCTGGGTCTCCAGAGTTCAGCCATTGCGACGAGCGCTTCCGATTATCGTACAGTATCCACTTTTCATCACAAGTAATGATTCGATTTAAAATCCCTTCATTATTGTGTCGGTTGAGCAAAGTAACACAGCAGTCGACGCGTGTTTGCAAGTTCGATTCACTCAATTCACGAGGTACCCGTCGTTCAAGTTTTTTTACTTTCCCGATTTGCTTCAAGTGGATTAATACAGTTTTGTCACTTACCCCGAAGCCTGCAGCTATCTCTGAAGTGCTTTGTGATGGATCCACTTCCACAATAGCCTTTAATTCTTCATTTTCCACTTTGGTCTCCGGCCGTCCACGGGGTTGGTTCTGAAGGTCGAAATTTCCAGAACGAAAACGTTGAAACCAAAAACGTACCGTGCTTTCTTTTGCGACACCAGCGCCGTACACATCATTAATCCTTCGAGCTGTTTCTGCAGCACTGGTGCCACGGTAGAACTCGTACTCGTAAATATACCGATATTTCATGTTTTCCATTGTGCGGTAATAAGCGACGCCAAAGAAAAAAATAATGAGGAAAAAACAAATGAATGACTGTTTTCAAAACTCAAATGTACCAGCTAAATGAATTTATAAATTTGAATTTGGAATTCTTAACCAAAGAGGAGATATTTCAGATCGAAATGGTCAGTACGACAAAACGCTAATTTCATATGTAAGGACCCAATACCACTATCGTGATTCTACGTATAAATCGTTTGGTTAAATAACCATGATTAAAAATAATACCATACAGTTTTTGAAATTCATCCACGTACCCAAAATTTACGTTTTCTTTTTTCCTTTTGTTTCTTCTTCTCTTTTCGTTCTTCAAGCAATTCTTGAATAATTGAATAAATATTTCAATTCTGGCACGAACACCTATTCTGCTCAACATTTTCGAAGGAAATGACCGAGCCGCATACAATTTTAGTCACCTGTGTAAATAGGCTAGCGATGCAGCTTGGTGAGGCGATTTGTGAAGCGACCAGCCGCATGGCGAAAATCGACCCGTGTGAATCCCTCTTTAGGGTGCCCAGCAGACTGGCAGCATTACCTCTTTGAATAGCCAAAGTGATTCGTTGCCGGAAGAAGCTGTCAGCCCGGCGGTCTCCAAAGTCTCGACCAGTCTCCTTCAAATATCAAATGTTTTGTAATTTAATTGCTAAATCAATTCATTCATTAGTATCTAGAGTTCATATTATTTAAACAAGAACGTACAGTTATCGCTCGAATAAACAGAACTTCGAAACGAAACTTTTTTTCGGCTGTTATATTACATACCTACTTTATTTGTAATTTAATATAGTATTTTGTAAATTCTTCCTTTATGCATGTTTCTTCTTTTTACACAATAAGCACTATCACAATAAACACAAAATCATTATTCTATCCTCTTTTCAACTTTATATTAACGTTTCAAATATTTAATAATTTTATTATGCCTTTTTTATTTAAATAATAAATTTAAAATATGACGAATTTTTATGTAATTACTTGTAATATGTAACTCTCGTCCTTTTTACTTTGAATCATAATTTTTACACTTCCTGAATATATAGCTCGTCATTTTAGAAATATGATCAATATGGCAGACACGTTGACTCACTGCTAATATGCGATTAAATCAAATTACGACAACTGTCTTATTGTAAAAATAAATGTATAATATAATTGATACCTGCTAGATAACTTTTTTCAGACGATGGGTGTCACGCAATTAGGCCTTAGTGTGGAAGCATTTAATTAAACATGGTCAAAAAAGTAATTTTGAAAATGTAACGAAGAAATTGGACACAATCAATATTCGTATTTCTGAATTATATTGTAAATTATTTCATCGTATATTGGATTGTAAATTATTTCGTTGTAAGTCCCTTCCGGGAAATTCATATATTGGACCTGTCAATCACAGCAAAAGTTCTACAAGGAAACGGCATTAGCCAATGCATCTTGGATAAGTCCTAATATTATTTGAAGAGAAATTTGATAAGGATCACGGAATTTATGTACATACATAGATAGCATTAAATATTATGTCTATACTAGAAAATTCATTTCGTTGATGTTTTGGAAAGTTTGACCTACATAGATATCTTCACGCTGTATTCCTCTCTGTGTCCGCTCTAACTACCCCGCAGTTAGAGAAGACAGAGCGCCAAGCTTCGCGGTCCTTACATACTTCCTTTGCCTTCTCAAATCTCTTCATTCTCCTCACACACTTCAGACTAGATACACAAGTGCTATTGGCATTTGCGTCAGCTAACTCTCTGTCTATTTAATATTCGTAAGTCAGTTTTGGTCTTCTTTTTCTTCTGCTACTACTTACTTTCGCTCTTTATATTTTCCTCGTCAATCTTTCATCTCTCATTCATTATATGTGCCCGAACAATGTAAGAAGTTCTCTCTTCATTTTTACAATAACACTGCTTAAAGAGTTATACGACTTTAAAATCTATTACGTGAATACATTAGATCTAAGTTCATTTTCAGTAATTGGAACATTTAAGGTAAGGGACCCAGATTGATTTCCAATCATATAAGATGAAGAGAACTTTTGTAAATAGATTTGGAAGTTTGGGTGTTACTTATTAGTATATTTCGTACCGAGTATAAAATGACGCTTTTTCTTTCCCAAAGAATGACGCCAGCTTCGACCTGAGCCGAAAACGAACGTTGAAAACTTCCATTCCGAGAGTAAGAATAGACATTTTGTACTCGGTACAAACGATTTTTTTTTACTATATTTTCAGGTAGTAGTCCGATACATTAATTCATCATCAGATTCACTTTCAGAAAAATTCGCCATGTTTTATAGAATACATGACGGGAATACATGGGTATTCCCGACAAATTGTAATCCTTTCATAATGACCTTGCCCCGCGGCGCATCGCGAAGTGGCCAGTATCATTCTGACAACGCGCGCCGATCCGTGAGCCGGCGCTTGTAACTGGCCAGTATCATTTTGCCAACTGTGAGAAAAATTTAAGTGTCTGGACAAGCATAAAAAAAGAACCTAACCGAGTACGAAATTAAATTTCATACAATATTTCGTACTGACTTGTCAGTCATCTCGCACCGGTGTCTGGAAAGTTCGAATTTCGAAACTAATTTTGAGTGTGAATTGCGAAATGGAATTTTTTACTCAAGGTAGTAGAAAACAGTAGATTGTATAAAAAGGGAGTAAAATAACATTTTTACGGGCGCTATTTTGAGTCCAGAAAGGAGCGAAGGATTCTAATGTAGAATCCTGAGTGCAATGAGGGATTCAATGTATGTCTCCCGAGGTAAATAATTAATTCTACTACGGAGTGATATATTCTGCTTTTCATTCCTCTCTATGAGAAAAATAAATGAGAGACGCTATTCGATAGTTAAAAGTACAAAGTATATTTTTAAATTCTTTATTTCCTTTTTTATTCTGGCGTGATCGTCGGCCCAGGTGATCGTCGGCCAGTAACATTTTTCGTTTCATTTGACCTCTTTCCTCGCACAATATTAAAGATCCATTCCTGTTCCTTATTCAAATTCATTGTCTTCTGTGGCCTCTATGAGTCTTTAAGAGAAAAGACCTTATCGAGCACTTATCGAGAAACCCATCATCGTTTTTCGAATAGATGGAATGAAAATGCGTCGAAGATTCTTGAAAAGGTAGTCGCTCAACAAATCACAAAGTACTTAGAACATAACGGAATTCTTCCAGTTGTGCAATCGGGATTTAGATCTAATCACAGCACCACAACCGCTATGCTCCAAGTGGTTGATGATATCTTAACAGCACAAGACGATGGTCAGGGTACTCTACTGACACTATTGGATTTTTCCAGGGCATTCGATTGC
Organism: Zeuzera pyrina; assembly: GCA_907165235.1. Lineage (NCBI taxonomy): Eukaryota > Metazoa > Arthropoda > Insecta > Lepidoptera > Cossidae > Zeuzera > Zeuzera pyrina. Next base: position 24,368,074 of record OU015627.1, read on the forward strand.
ATAAATGTGGAACTATTGCTAGCCAAATTACACTATTATGGATTTAGTCGCTCTACAGTAAATTGGATCAAAATTTACTTCGACTACAGGACTCAACAGGTAGAATTGATAGACCAATATGGAATTAAACAACTATCGGCAACACGAGATATGAAAAGAGGGGTCCCAAAGGGTTTAATTTTGGGTCTTATTTTATTCATAATATACAGCGCAGATGTGACCAAAAACATCAGACATTGCAGATATCACATTTACGCCGATGACATTCAGATTTACATAACCTGTAAGCCAGATGATGCTAATAGAGCTGCTGAAAAACTTAATGAAGACCTAGAAAGCATTGCTTCTTGGTCGGAGTCAAACACCTTAGTTTTAAATGGTAGTAAAAGCAAGTACATGATCCTGGGAACAGACAGACAGGTGGCTAAAATTGAATGTCATGTTATCAAAATAGTTGTTAGGGGTGAGAATGTTGAACGTGTGGCTGAAGCTAGAAACCTAGAGCTTCTGATGAATCAACAGCTTCGAGCTATATCAAATCAGAAGCTACCTTAACACAGTTACACGTATTAGGCTTTGTGATTCGCTGGTGTTATCGAAATTCAATTACATGGACGTGGTATACGGACCGCGCCTTTTGGTACGTACACAACATCTTATCCAGCGAGTACAAAATGCCTGTGCTAGGTTTTGTTTTAATATACTGCCAAGAACTCACGTTACTCCCTATATAAATGGATATAATATCTTGAAAATGAAAGCACGGAGAGATATTCACTTGGCAACCCTCTTGTTTGGTGTCATAAGATACAATACTCCGCCTTATCTAGCAGAGAAGCAGTCGTTGTGTCGCGACGTCCAGGCGTATACCACTCGATCGTCTTCTTGGGCACTAGCGGTACCACGCCATCGTACCAGTGCATTCCGCGGCAGCTTCAAATATGCCGCGTCCAAGTGCTGGAACAATTTGCCGCCACCTTTCCGTAGTCTTAAAACACTTCTAGACATACAAAAGAGTGCAAACTAGTTTGAATAACAAATTCATCTATAATTGTAAATACTAATACTTAAATAAAAAAATCAAATCTATTTATTTTATTTATTTCTTTATTTAACAATTTATGTACATACACACACTTGTAAAGAGACATGAAATGTAACTTATGCACAAAAGTACTGCTTATTTCAAAATGAAATGTCTTCCAGCAGACCTATGATTGGAAAGCTGTTAAAGTAGCAAAATTTTATGTGTATGAAGCAGAAGAAATAAAAATACATATTATATAGAAATAAATACCTTCATATAAATACATAACACAATGCATACATATATACACCATACATATATAAATATACACACACATATATATATACACATGTATATCTGCAACAAACGTATTAAATATACTATATTTAATACATACACAGACAAGTAGGCTACTTTGTCTGTGAATACATACGTATAAATAAACCATAAATACCTACGGATTACGTAAACATATCAGTTTATGGAGACAAAGAAAGGTAGTGATTTTTGACTCGTCTTTTAAAAATTGATATGGAATTAGAATCTCCAACATGAGGCGGAAGTGAGTTCCACAGCCTAACCGCATGAACAGTGAAGGAATAAGAATAGAAATCGGTATTATGTGAAGGGAACTTCAGAAGAGATCTAAGATGCTGCCTGCATGGGATATTTAATGGACGGGCATAGCAGAAACGCATTTTCAAGTAGGTGGGAAAAGAAAGATTGTGTAATATATTGAAAAGGAGACATAACATCCGAGTATCCCTACGAAAACGAATGGGAAGCCATTTTAGTTCCTTACGTAAATGTGAGACCCGGTCAAACTTCCTAAGTCCAAAGATGAAACGAATGCAAAGATTTTGTAAACGCTCAAGTTTATTTAATAGCTCCTCAGTGACATCCAAATACCAGGCGTCAGCATAGTCTAAAATGGGATGTATAAGTGTTTGGACAAGGGAGATCTTAGTCCTTAAGGGCAAGAAGTTATGCAGATGTTTCAAAGAGTGAAAAGAAAAATGAACTGACATGACCTCAGAAATATGAGCATTCCATGATAGATGTTTATCAATTATAACACCCAAGTTCTTAGCAGTGTCAGCATAAGTAATAGGAATGCCGTCGAAAATCACAGATGGCAAGGATGTAAAGTCTAGACGACTACGAACGTGTCTACTGCCTATTATCATAGCCTGCGATTTTATTGGGTTAATTTGAAGCCGACAGAATTGATAAAAACAGAGAAGAGCAGAGGAGAAAGCACGCCACCTTAAGGCACGCCTGCACTGAGATCACACCAGTCGGAGATGAACTCATTAAGACAGACACACTGTGAGCGTCCGTTTAGGTAAGAACTAAACCACGCTATAACAGAAGAAGAGAGATTAATTGAACGTAGTATTCCCAGAAGAATATCGAGGTCCACGGAGTTAAAGGCGCTACTGAAATCTAGGAGAACAAGTATAGTGAGAGACCTATTCTCCATAGCCCATCGAACATCATCAGTGACATTAAGAAGTGCTGTCACTGTACTATGACCAAGGCGAAAGCCAGACTGGTAAGAACTAATGACATTGTTAGAGATTTGAAAAGAAGACAATTGTTTGTGGACAATGTGCTCAAGAACTTTCGAGAGAAAGACTAAAATAGAAATTGGCCGAAAGTGAGATAATAAAGAAGGATTAGAAACCTTAGATAGAGGAATAATATGCGCGCGTTTCCAGCTCAAAGGAAAAGTGGAAGAAGACAAAGAGTAGTTCAAAATATGGGTAAGAATGGGAAGAAGTAAGGGAAGTAATGGATTAACCATTTTGGAGCATAAGTTATCATTACCGACTGCAGTAGACGAAATGGCAAGTATCGACTTTTCTACGTCTTTCTCTGTGACAGCAGTAAAGTTAAAAGGCGAATCTAATCTAATCAAAACTATTATTGTTATTGTTTTTTTACTATTTATTTAATAAGGTGAACATTTGTAGTTATTTATTCCTAATTATTGTTTAACCTACTCGGTAAGTAATTTACAATAAATTACTATAGCTGTAGGTACTGCTGCTATAATAGTTAATATACTACTTTACATTACTATAATAAGAATAACTACAATATATTACAACCAACTTGACATGACAACACCTATACCTACACTTTATATTGTTATTATTTAATGAAACTAAAATTATTTATCCCGAGCTCAGTAGATCTGTGTGTATGTATGTATCGTATGCTAACCTAATACAGTTCGTATAAATATATTATTTACCACTAGTGTATGCTGTTTTGTATTATTATTGTTCATATTCTATTTTTTATTTTATTTAACGTATTAGTCTGGGCGTCGCTAAGGGGACACTGAAAACCAGCGTCATGGTTACTGCCACGGCATAAGCTGAGCGGTTCCCTTTTTGCAGCGCCACAACACGTGACAGCATTGCTGAATTCCATACCCAACATGTAAATATTGCTAAATTAAGCTGTTATTTGTTATCTGTTGTGGCTATGAAAATAAATTATTATTATTAAAAACATTTTTCATAATAAAAAAAATTAAAATAAAATTCGACAGTTATAAAATTGAAACCCCCTACGAATATAGGTATGTTTATATAGCTTATGTAATTATAGCTTATGTAATTATAGCTTCTTTATTTTTCAAGTTATGCAAATTTAGCCACTGGTAATGGCCATTATTGGTCGAAATGGCCGAAACAAGTGAACTGCATATGCGAGTTCCGGACATGTCCAATGTTTCTTGATAGTCTACATGTCCGTATGTCAATATTTACATCTAATGCTGAAAGATATAAAAACAATGCCACGTCAATAAAAAAGATAAGTACTTGTACTTATTCTCTGTTCGAAAAAACCGCCTCTTGCCTAACACTGTCTCTCCACACTGTGTTTCAAAGATATTATTATTTCCTTAATATTTAAACTGCGAAGTACTGAACAGGTTTGCTATAAGGACCGGGACCTTCATTCAGTATGACTTCGGAAGTTCATTTTTTCATAATGGAACGTCACCGATATGAATAAAGTATTTTTACTACAATGCTTACAATGAAAAGTAGGATTTACAAAAAAAAATATCACAAATTCTTCACAAATTAGCAATTGAGTCACCAAATGAAGAACATGGGAGTGTCCTTTACTTGGTGTCTGGAGCAAAAAGGAAATGCACAAGCGCAGGCCGCCGTTAGGGGCACCTCGCCTTTAGGGGAAACAACGATATCTATGTAGGTAGTATCTACTAGATTAAGTTTTTTCGTATTTTTTTATGAGGGGGCAAACGAGCATACGGGTCACCTGATGGAGAGTAACCAACCGCTGCCCATGGACACCCGCAACATCCGGAGAATCACAAACGCGTTGCAGGCTTTTAGGGAAATAGGGAAAGGAGGGTAAGAAGGGGAGGGGTGATGGGCCACCGGCACTCACGGAACGAAACACAACAGCAATAGATGCTGTTATTTCACGCAGATATTCTGCTAGACGGTGGTAGTTCACCGGACAAGCCGGCCCAATTCATGCTGCAATGTAGCATGGCTCTACCATCGTTAATTAAAGAGTTCGAAACAACCACTATGTTCCGCTCAACTGTGGCTTGGAGACCATAATTCACTTTCAATTCAACGCTTCCGTAGTGAACAACGCAGCGCATTTTACTTCATTTAAAGTGCTTATTTTATTTATAACTTATTTTATTTATATTATACACGAAATTGAAACGTCGTGGGCTCCACTTGCCCATTCGGAGCGAGACGTCACAATAGCACTGTCATTTTTACCAAAGAGTATATAGTTAAAAAGGCCGACTCGCGTCTCATGCGTAACGGATTGCCTAAATGCCTACTCTCGGCCGGATACGTAGGGATGTTACGTTGGGTGTGAAATGCGGAGAGCATCTTGTTTAGTTAAACATTTAGTATGTAATAAGGAAATACAATGCACACGTATAAGTTTTTCGTGAGTTAAATTTTATTTCATGTGGTTATGTTGAAGAGTGATAACTCTGCATTCAAATAATGAAATTATTTAGGCATCTAAGGACATTACAATACGGTCGTTTAAGCGATTTAGACATTTTCGTATTTGCGACGATGTGAAGACGACGAATTAAAGACAAACGACACTATATAGGAAAAGTGTAATGATCATGGCTCCAAAAATTTACAACAAACTGCCTAAACATATACTTACCTGTCGAGATCATAAGGAGTTCAAGCGAACTATTTTTGACTACCTAATACAGAATACTTTTTACACAATAGATGAATTTTTTAACAAATAATGTATTTAAGTTAGGTACATAACATTAGATGTTGTTTTAGGAATTAGTTGATAGATTTAGCTAAGTCATACTAAAATGTACCTCAAGATTTCTATTAGTGATGTTTATTAACTAGTGCATGAATTGATTGTCTGAAATTCATGATTTATTGACATTTTATATTTTTTATTAACTACAATTTTATTGCTCATAGCTATATTAACATTGTATAACATAACAAAACAATATTTGTACGCCGCAAGGCTGAACAAAGCGAACAATATTAGAAAAATGACACCTTAAAATGATCACCTATGTATTACACTTAAATAGTTTGATTTGATTTAGAAGCGGTTACATGTTTGCGTCACGTACAACCCCGACTGGCGCTACAATAATTACCCATAATCGCCTAAAATATTGCCGTCGTGTGCGTGTCAGGGCGCGTGCGTATTAGCGCGCATACATACAAACCGGGTACGCTAGCTTTCTATGACGACATCCTACTGTTATGTTTATACGGTGTTGTTACTTATCATGAAGCGGCACTTCCCGCGCCCCACTCTGCCAACGCGTAGCGCTACCATATTGTTTAATTGTATGTGCTATTCTTGTGTAACGTATAGTTCCTTATAATTCAATGCGAGTGAACGTTCACATGACATCTGTCAATCCTTGATCAATTCGCTGTCCCTTTCTATCTATATTCCATCTCTTAATTTTATATAAATCAGTAGATTGTTTGCCAACGCTACATTTGTTGTATGTTACTTGTGTAAATCGAACTCAAGTGATGAATTCGTATACCTTCTTAGCTAACTTCCGCCCAAAGTTTCAAACTTGTTGACTAACTCGTGTTTCGCTTTTCATCCAAGCTTTCTCAGGAAATTACAAAAATCAGGCTCGATCAACTAATTGCCACAGGATTATACTTTCTATATTCTATACCAAAACTATGTTTATACCACATTTCTAGTCAATGAGGCGGTTTGCTGGGAACTATCTGATTGACTCAAACCTCTGGCTTTGCATTAAAATATGCTGAGGGACGTTGCGTCCCTCAGCATATTTTACTCCATCTATCATGTGAAATGTTCTAAGGAATTGTTTGGAGTACTGCCTGCTGCTGAGTTCCATTACCGTACTTCACGCAATGGACTGTCCTTCCATCCCCACCACCTTGATGGATGGCGGTCTACAACTGTGCGTTTTTACCTCATTTTTTATCACGTACGACAACTTTATGGAACCAGCTGACAGTGGCGGTCTTCCCGGGCCGTTATGACTTAAGAACTTTCCAGAAACGAGCCTACTCTTTCGCTCCTGAAATTCCGTGAATGTTGTGGGTGTGGGTGGGTGGTTGTGGGTGTGGGTTCATCGGGTGACTCGCTTGCTCGTTTATCCCTCCTGCCATAAAAAAAACTGTTCCACTCACTAGTTTTATGTTATAGACATTTATTTCTATTTGGAATATCGTAGAACAGATCAACATACCTTGAAGAATAATTAATGAACACCTTCCCTCATTTATTTTTCAGAAACAAATCTTCAGGAAATCTATTTTCAAGTTTTTTTGTAACAAGAATAAGCCCAACGACCAATTTCTTTATAATAAATGTAAATTACTAATTTTCTTATTATGTAGTAATTTTATTGACGCTCAACTAGTAACAGTTCCAATCTCTATTGAAGTTACGAAATTCAACCGTAACAGATTAATGATTTAATTAATCTTAATTGCCTTGTAAATTAACTAGTTCGATAATTCATACCTATTGATAAACGTCAATCCTTATATTTGGCGTGCTCATTTCATTGAATGCTTAAATTTATTTATACACATTTACTATGCAAAGTGTAAAGATATGTTTTTCTGACATAATTCATGTTTTTAATTCAAAAAAATAGACAAATTGAACAAATTAGCCTAGTCTAAGGTCCACTGTACTACACATACATATATGTCTTCACGCCGTATCGTATCCCTAACGGGGTAGTCAGTACAACACTCACTGTACTACACATTTTGTGGTAATAGTAATCCGAAAAACTCAACTCAAAAAATTCAATGAATTCATTTTATTTCAATTAAATGTGAGTTCATAATTCATCCATTCACGATCTGGTCTATTACCTTTGACAAAGGCAGGATACTGTCCACGCGTAATTTAAACTCATGAAGATCAAAGCTAGATTGTTAGCTAACGAAACGTCAAGAGCACTCACATACTTTAACGAAAGTGTGCGAGGAGAACGATGCGATTTTAAAATGATCACATGGACCGCAATGCTTGGCTTTCTGTCCTGACTGTCCCTATAAGGATACAGTGTGAGTATATATATATATATATATATATATATACCTATAATTTCACTGGAGTTGTTTGTAACAAAATATCTGAATGATTTTTCAGAAGAAACATGGGTTATGCGTAAGAACGATTATTAAAACCCGTAATGGTGCATTTGTCGCTCAGCCATCGTTGTTAATCCTTGAGTCTCCAATACGTATACATGTATATATAACAGCCGTAACGCTAACAGGCATATTGGCGTAAATTTCATTCATGAGCTGCTTTTTTCGTGTTCGCAAGATTGATTGGTATTATGCTCCAGGGCGACATGTGAAATATATTTTCCTTAACGTCTGTTCTGTTAATATATTATGACTGAAGCTTACACACCGCAATATCATAATAATAATAGCTGCAAAACAATGACACTAATTATATCTGCCAATTAAAAAAGCTTAGTTCAAATTGAAGAAGAGCCTAATAGTTACCTTGACAAAAATTAGACAATAAATGGACATAATATTATACATTTTCATTCCGGTGTATTCATTATAAAAACGCTTTTTGAATGTAATGACATATAAATTTGACATTTAAGACTTTGTCATTTTAGACTTGGTCATTCTAGACTTTAACAATTTAGACTTTTACATTTTAGACTTTGACATTTTATACTTTGACATTTTAGACATTTGTTTTAATGACTTTTATATATCAATTTCCAGACAATGGAATCTTGCGCAAAGGCCATTGAATGCCTTTCATCAAGACAAATTAATGGAAGTTACGCAAACAGACTCAGCTATCAGCTTAGTTAGCGTAGCACATAAAGTCTATACCAAGGTGTGGACTGAACTTATAAAAGGCATTTCTGAAAGATATTTGTGGAAGGCACAAGGTGGTTTTAGGAACGGTTGGGGTTGTATGGATCAGAAGTTCTAGCTCCGCGGTATCGTGGAGAAGTTTCTGTCCATAGGTCAGAAAGTTTTCTGCGCTTTCGTGGATCTTGAAAAATCATTATGGAGTCTTCTGCCTGGATATGACGTGGAGGGCCCCTTACTGTAGGGTGTAGGCTGTGAGGTCATTATATCGAGGTCACAGAGCCTGCGTGCCAGGGATAGATAGTGAATTGTCGCCTTGGTTCGAAGTCTGTTCAGGCGTCGGACGGGGCTGCATGACGTTTGCCTAGCTATTCCTGCTGTATTTGGACAGTTACCTCCAGATTTTGAAAGGTAGTATGAGTGGTATGATATGTGATGGTACAGTAGTAAACTGCCTTCTGTACGCTGACGATGATGTGCTTATAGCACCATCAGAAGCGTAGTTGCAGACACTAGTTACGTGCATGAAAAAAGAATGTGAAGTGAAAGGATTGAATATGAATAAAACTAAGGTTCTGGTGTTTAAAAGGGAAGATGTACAGACAAAGTGTGATATATGGGTAAATGTAAAACGTCTAGAACAAGTGAACTAAATTATATACCTGGGGAGTGCGTTTTCGAAGGATGGAAGACGTGAGTTGGATGTGGAGGGACGGGTAGCAGCCGGCAATAAAGTGAACGGTGCTCTGTCCGCATTAGTAGGCAGTGTGAATATATTTAACTCAGCCAAAATGACCATACACAATGCGGTGTTGGTGCCAACTTTATTGTACGGTAGTGAGGCCTGGATATGCCCAAAATCGAGTGAAATTAAGATCAATGCAGTAAAAATGCGATCTCTTAGAAATATGTGCATTGTCACCATTGCGTACAAAATAAGTAATGAAGAGATACGCAGTATGACAGAGTTATTGTTAAAATGAAGAAATGAATCCTTAGATGGTTCGGGCACATAGAAAGAATGAGCGATGAAAACTGACGAAGAAAATCTACAGAGCGAAAGTGAGTGGTAAAAGAAGCCAAGAAAGACCAAAACTGACTTGAGAAAATCAAATAGCCAGAGTGTCAGTCGACGAAAATGTCAAAAGCACTCGCGTACCTAGGCAAAAATGTATGAGGAGAATGATGAGATTTGAGAAAGTGAATGAAGTATGTATGTATGTATGATGTTTGATGTATGACTCAGCTATGTTTATTTACCACTATTTTGTAATCTTTCTGTAAATTATAATAATCTTGCATCTAATTGAGTAACTTCCTTTGACAAAAATGGATATAGATTTCATCCATTGAAACTGTGAATTTATTAAATGGTCATAATTTGTGGGAGAAATAAAGTAAACTTTATTTATTTATTTATTTAGATTTGGCATTTTAGAGTCGGCTTAACAGCTTCTTCCACTGACAGGAAATCATCATAATAGTTCATTTATTTCGGTGTTACCATTGTAAAATTTTGATGCTTCGATCAGAAAAAATAGAGATCGAAGTATTGATGTCACATAAATGAGCCTGAAATGTCAAATTTATAATCATTTTTGGTTGACATAATTTATGCATTAAAATCGAAAATGCATATTCAAATTTAAAAATGGTAATGCCGCATAGAACGAATGCTGGTTAGAATATCTATTTCCACCCAATAGAAGTTATGTAAATATGCCTCATTTATTTACACATTTATTACAATTTTACGACAAAATTTAAAAGAGTAATTCTCTGCCGTGTGATGTATACGGTTGGTGACAAGTGTTCTTAGGAAATTGGTATTGATTTATCGATATTTCATTTTATTGGCTTACTCGTCACACTCATTTGTATGGCACTTGAGAGTAACTCGTTGAGAGGTTGAGCACATGTCAAAATTAGTTCAATACATAATTAATAGGTATATCGGTTAAGTTTTATTGACGATTTTCCTAGTACGATGTATTATGCTTTTACACGCCTGGGAGAGAAAGAAAAACAAAATATGCAACTGCTTACTGAAAAGTGAAATCGATTGTTCAAATACATCCAATTGCAAGGCGTTAAACGTCAATTTTGCGCCGCAGATTTGCCAAAGGACAGCTTAGTACAGAAAACTTATTTGCGACTGACAATAGTTTCATTTTGCCATCCGTAGATACTTATTACTGAATGTAACGTCGCATTATCATGAATCCCATTACAGCTTTCGTATGGATCTATTAAGAATAATAAAGGCCTAATTATGTCAGCCTTGCCAGCCAGAGAATATGCCCGCGTTGTCTCTTGCCTGTCTATTAATTCATCATTCATTTATTTCCATTGAAGATATTGAGGGTTTTACTGAAATCAATATCAAATTGACATTACGCAATTCTGTTACAGACATTCAATTAGAGTGTAGTAAAGAATATTACTGGGTAACAATAGCTTTTATGTGTCAGGAACATTTACTGTACGTTATCTAGATAGGTTCAGTCTTGAGTCGTAAGTGGTGAATTGTTCTGCTATCATTAGTGTGTAAATATATATTACATACATAATATATCTATATATATGTCAAAGCTTTAGACGTTGTGGAATAAATACTATGTAGATATTTCTTATTAATAATAATAATACTCCAGATAATTACACAGATTGTGTGACCCCAAACTAAGCCGTAAGCTTGTATTATGGGTACCACACAACGAACTCTGGGGGAGTTCCCAGTGATACCCAGACTCCAAACCAATTTAGAAAGTTCGTTTCCTAAACTGACCTAACCGGGGATCGAACCCGGGACCGTAACTTGTAAAATAGATGCATATGCCACTGTTATTGCTCGTGATATGTCAAAACTATTCTGAGTTTTTCCAAATTTCTGAGATAAGATAGTACGAATGGATGTGGAATAAACCACGGACCAAGAACTAAAATGGAGGGAGCTTATGCTCTAAGAGCACATCGGTTTTTTGTTGGGTTATTTTCTACACTTTTAATAATGCGCGTGACTACAAAAGGAACAGTAAAACAATACACAGTTTAACATGACATATTTTTATTTTTGTGAACACTAGTATCCAAATCATTTAAGATTTACGAATACTTTGCAAAATATTATTTTAGATTTGTACATCAAATCTGTCATGAGCCGACACGAATTACCCCGATAGTGCGAGGTTGCCATACTTACTATAGCTGTCTTACTCGTGGTTTTGTGGTCACGCTCAATGAATTAGAAAGAGAGACAGGAAATTCATTTGACCCATGGTGACAACGTAGTAAGAGCGGCAAATCATTATGACTACGTCCATTTTATTTTTGGTTCGAGGTCAAAACTCGACATTCAAAATTCACTTCTGTCTAACAAACTTAGAGGTCACCAAAAAGATGCTGTAGCTGATTTCCATTTCCAATTTTAGAACAGAACAGTAAAATAAATCTTTATATAACACATTTTTATAACAGCAACAATGTATTTGATAGACTGTTGCAGAATGTGCTTACATTCAACTAACTTAATAATTTTATTATGTCAGCAACAATGTATTTGAAAGACTTTTCTGCAAAACGTGTACGCATATTCTTTACACATACCCATAAGGTAAGCCTTTAATATAAATAATATTCACACACAAAGGGTAGGTAAGCCTACAAACAATTTAATATTTTTTTTATGTTAGCAACATTTGAATTGAAACATTTATAGAATTTGCTTGCCTTTGACTAATCTACATAAAAAAAATACATAAATATAAATTCGACTTATGCGCATAGGATTCCGTGTCATTAATTTAATTCGTCTTCATGTATGTTTTTTTATGTGTGTTCACCGATAACTTCGTCAATTGTGGACCGATTTCAAAAATTGTTTTGTTTGAAAGGGTTCACTTCTGAAGTGGTCCCTTTTAAATTTCACCGTTATTGAACCTTGGACTTCGAAGATACACTAAATAACATCAAGCAACGCGAACTGGTTATAACCATTACATTAACGATTCTCTTGTATGTCGTTGCGCTCCAGAATTAAAAATAAGTTAATTGTAGGCTTGCCCTAAATATTCATTTAGGCCAAGGTTACTCAAAAGGGAGAAATAAAAAAATTTAAGAAAAAAAATTAACCGCCTTCAAAAAAACACTGAAAACCACAAAATAACTATCCTTTACTAATCAAAACTCAAGTACAATAAATATAAAATAAATTTGACAGTTATTGAAGTCGGTGCCAAATCAATGTGCAACAACAGAAAGTTTATTAGTTTGGTAGGCTTGGCACCGACTTCAGTAACTGTCAAATTTAATTCTGTAGGCATGTGTATCGTATTTATAAAGTTATTTTTATTGTACTTGGGTTTTGCTTAGTAAAGGATAGTTATTTTGTACTTTTCAGTGTTTTTCTTGACAGTGCCATAATTTATCCAAAAACACTGGAAATTAACGCGATTACCTTTTATTTTCGCTTGACGTTTCGGCCGAGTTGCATCAGCCATGGTCTCAAGTAAACTGTCGCAGCAAGCTTCACTCCGTGTCCGAGGCAGATTTTATTTCATCTACCCCGGATATTTGTAAAAAATTATTAGGGTTCCTACACACAACACACAGTGTCCACACACTTAACCGGATGTGAAAAACGAGGTCAAATGTCAAATGACAAAACCTCGTTTTTCACATCCGGTTAAGTGTGTGTCAAACGGATGTCAAATGTCAAAACCTCGTTTTTAAACTTTTTTTAACCTCGTTTTGCAACTTTGAGGAAACCTACATATTATTTAAGATAATGTGTGTTAAGTTTGTAATTATAATAATCTCGCATTATAAAAAAGGCTACAACTCTAATAATGTTTATTTTAAAATCAGAAGAACATAGAGACGACAAAACGCGAACTCAGACGTGTATTCATCTCAAAATACTCAACTTACAGCATTGCGCGTATCTAGTATATTTCATTAACTCTACAGTTACTTGATCCTAAAGAGTTCGAGTTAAATAAGCTTGTACCATCTGTGCCGTAAGTTGAACAAATCAAACAAAAATTGACGATTGAATAAGTGTCCAAAACCGGGAATTTTGGTTACAAATCGCTAGCGAGTAGCGGGAAAATACCTAAATGTGTAATTTAGTGTTACCAGAGTACGCATTGTGGAAAAGTTACTTTTATGCTTAGAATAAAGAACGAACTAAAATCCACGTTTTATGTCGCGCCTGTTTCTGTTAAAATACTCCTACTGAGTATTCTTCATGAATTTTCCTTTGACAGTTGTTTGAAAAAACGATGTGGTTTACTTACGAAAAATGCCGACATCGGTTTTTGCCTGTAAAAATGCATCTGGAAAATACAAAATAAATGCAAGTTCTTTTCACACGTAGGATATATCTATCGGTATGTATTTTTGAGTAATTGGCATCGAAAAAGTCAAACAGACGTCAAAACAGTGTTGCTGTACAAGGGAAAGAATTCGCTTAGTCACAGAAATTTTATTTTAATTTTTATAGATAAAACCAATACAACATGCGGAGTCTACCTTCTTTGCCCTGGAAGCACTGGCTCGACAATGTATACGTATAATGTTACACTACGTCCATCGTCCCTGCCGTCGCGTGTGATAGTGTAGTAGTACGATTTTCCCTTAGGAGGGAAGGTAAAGAGATCTTACATACAACCGACGTCTTCAGTAGGAGAGAGGGAGGCAGTTTAGAACAGGGACAGTTTTGAATTATTCGATTTATGAACGCATCCTTTATCTTTCCCAACCTCCATAACCTTTTCAATACTGGTAACACCGAACTACACATCTGGCAATTCCCAACTAACGTCAATATCTGTGTCATTTTACAAAAATTTTGCAGGTTACTTTACGGAGACGAAAATAAACAAATATTTTTTGCTTGTCAGCAAATTAGTGAAAACGCAAGTATTATTTTCAAGTTGTGATTATTTTATGGTGTTGCATATATTATAAACTCAGTATTTCCAAATATAACATCATTAAACATGAGTTAGTTTCTCGTCTAGAAATTTTTATTCCTGAAGGTTGTTATTGGGACAGATTTGAACACTATCACTGGGGCACTTTTGAATAATATGTTCAAAAGTGCCCCATACACATAAATAAGATATGTATACTTATTTTATAAAAATATATGTCAGTGATTTCATTTTCTTTTTTATTATCTTTTCAGCCACAATGGTAAGAAATTATAAAAAGAAAAAAGAAAAGGACGTGAACGAAGAAGATGCTCAACGAGCTGTTTTGCATGTTGTCAATGACGGCATGAAGCTGAGGACCTCTGCTGCTATATATAACATAAAACCAACCACTTTATTTTATAGGGTCAAAAAATATAAAGGGAATAGAACTCCAAAAACAGAAAACTACAGCAACAAACACACTGTGCATCAAGTTTTCACAAACGATGAGGAGTGTATGCTGGAAAGTTACTTTCTAAAAATGTCTAAAATGAATTATGGTCTTACGTATTTACAAGGGCGAGAATTGACATATCAATACGCGTAAACTTTGAAAAAGTGTCCTTAAAAATGGATGAATAATAAGATGGCGGGTATTGAATGGATGAAAAGCTTTATAAAAAGGTACTCAGTATTATCTTTGCGAAAACCTGAAAATACCAGCCTTTCTCGCTCCACAAGCTTTTTAAACACAATGTTATGTTGTTTTTCAATAATTACGAAAAAGTGCTGCAATGTGGAAATTATACACCAGACCACATCTATAATTTAGATGAAATAAATATAATGATAGTTGTACAAGCACCCAATGTCATTGCTAGAACAGGACAAAAGCAAGTTGGACAAAGCGTTTCTGCAGAAAGAGGTCAGCTGATAACTATGTGTGCTATTGTAAGTGCTCTTGGGAATACCATTCCCCCAGTTTTTATTTTTCCAAGAGCTAGATAGATATTATGATTCAATGCTTATTGGAGGTCCAACGGGAAGCGTGGGGTTCGCAAATAGTCCTACAAGTGGCTGGATGACGGGGCCTTTGTTTCTGAAAGTTCTACAACACATTCAAAAATCTACTAGATGCACCAAAGATGATAAAACTCTTATTGGATCTTTTAAGGCAAAGCTCGCAGTTGCTCAAAATGATTGGTTACTTAATAATACGGGAAAAACAATCACTATCCACGATCTCGCAAGTATTGTTACTCCTGCATATAATGCTACACATACTATCAATAACATTACATCAGGATTCTCTGCGCCAGGAACATATCCGTGATGACGACTTTGAATATGCCAAAGTGACCAATCGGACTGATCCTGTGCAAGAAAGACCCAGCCGACCAGGTGTTATGTCAGGTTGATGCCTCTATGCCAAATACTGTCGATGATGATGCTACTGACGCGGAAGATATGGAAGTGGATCAACCTGCAATTACAAAAGTCCAGGCTGTTAATAAATCTCAAATTGTGACACCCGTAGCATCCACAATCGACCATGACGCCACTGATGCTTTTTCACCATCTGCAACAGATGATGCCAATTTTGCAAATTGTGGGGAAACTGATGAACTTGTAATCATTTCATCACAGCTTGCCCACGAACTTGAGAAAAGTAATCGAAATTCTGAAAATACAAGTAGAAAAATAATACTTACTCCTAAGCAAGCAATAAGACTAATTTCTAAAGCGGCTCCTCGTACTGGAAGAAAAGGAAGAAATAAAGGTTCTTCACGTATTTTAACAGACACCCCAGAAAAATGCGCAATAGAAGCTGCTTATCTGGAACGCATGAAACGCAAGCCAAATCTTAATTTAGAAAAATGAGGAAAATCTACGCCCAAAAACACTTCAAAAAAATCTAAAAAGAAGAAAATTTTGCGTCATAATCAATCAGACTCAGAATGAGATAGAAATTTATCATTGTATGACGATTCTGATATGGATACAAGTGATCCTGAGTCTATTGTTCTTGTTCACGAAGACAAATCAATTCAATCCTTGAGTAAAGAAAATTTAAAAAAAAAATAACCAAGAATAATATAGAAATGTATTTTGTGGCTATTGTAAAAAAGAAAGACGGAAATATGTTTTTAGTTTCTTTTATGAAGAAGAAGTTTAGTTACAAATTTTTTTTCCCTGATAAAGAAAATGAATCCTTCGTACCTATCACGGATGTTGTAAAGAAACTGCCAACACCATGTTCTACTGCAGGAACTTCGCGTACATCTGCTTTATTACAATTGAATTTTGACTTTAGTAACTTTAAGATGGGTTAAGTACCTAATAACTACCAAAATACTGCTGTGTTAAGAATTAACTTCCAAAGTATTGATGTCGTTTTTCTTATAATTATTTTTTATCATCATTAAGGTTATTTAGATTGTTTATTTTATATTTGACACTTTTAAAGTACCATCCTAAGGCTCTTTAAAAGTTCATATTTTTAAGATACTTATGAATGTTATTACTTTTTAATATTGTTTTGCAATATTTAATTTGATCTCGTTTATAAAAATAAGTTTGTTACAATTAATTGTTCAAGACTGCCCCAGGCCGTTCAGAGTTTTATAAAGTTTATTGAACAAAAAAGTTATTGTAAGAAATAAATGAGTGTACTATGATAATATTAGATAATAATAACATAAATATACTGTTGCTTATATTCTAAGTTACATGGTTGCCATTTAATTCTGGTCTTTCAAAACTGCCCCTATGAGTTTCAAATGTGCCCCGCGGATGGGACACATTTGAACAAAATTGAGCTTAAAAAAAGCTCAATTGTGTTACTTTACCAAGTCAAACTAAATAAATATCATTTTTTGTATGTAGTATAAAACCCATATCTAACACTAAAATATAATAAATCATGATTAGTAATACCAGACGAGAAATATAATATTTTATTTAAAAAGTGTTCAAATGTGCCCCCCTCTCCCCTAATAAATAGATAATTTCTTCATATTATGTCATCAAAATGTCGACGTAATACATTTGAAATGTTTCTTGGAGTTTCTGGTGACAAATATATTGAGGCAGTCTTTCTAATAGGATCCCCTGAGGCAGACTAAGCCACTAAAAAAATCTCAACATCACTCTACTAAGTAAGCATTTATTTCAACAATTTCACATGACAGCACAACAGTGTAGATACTTGAGGCGCAAAACTATGCTAATTTTACATCACAATATCCACTAGAAACCACACGCAACCGCTCCTCATAAAATCCCGCCAAAAACTCTCCTTTCGTATGATAGTGACGTCAGGGCTATCAACTAAAATTTTTTCTTCCCAACCACAAAGAAGATTGGCAGAAACCCATGCAGTTTCAGTGTCGCATATAGAGTTCGCGTTTGTTAATAAAAATATTTAAAAATATACATCTAAGTAAATATGAAATTAAATGTAATTGCAACATATTTTTCCGAAATGGGGTTTCACTGCAAAACTTGACTAAACAACCATGTGTATACATGTGAAGTATTAAAGTGAATTTAATAATAATATAACATAATATAACATTAAGTAACAAAATGGTTGAATATTATTCAACAATGTATAATTTAATTCAGCTATAAGTATTGTAAATGTACTAAATAAAATAGGGTATCAATCCAATACCTACTTATGACATAACTCACACGTTTAGTCACTGCAGCGTACAACCATATCGCAGTAATGTTAATGTTAACTAACAACCAACTGAACATAGACTAAAAGCGCATTGACACCTTCCAATTTGTTGGAACAACTTTCCTAGCGATGGCGATCTGAGATCGATTAATGGAAGAATCGATCATTGGATCTCGAGCAGTGAATCGATTCAGTGAATAGAGGACAGACACTCAAAAATCGTACGAGGTTTTTTAAATTTTGGATGGGATAGATATAAGTTAGACGACTCCAAAAATTGGTAAATCTGGCTCCGAGAGTGCTAAGGTGACGGCAGTCTTCGATATGTGTATGTATAATTTACTAAAAAATTCCACGATAGCTCATTATTTCATAGTTGCGTTTTTACCAATACAAATATTGGGTCCTTACATATGAAATTAGCATTTTGTCATACTCCTCTTTGGTTTAGAATTCCAAATTTTATAAATTCATTTAGCTGGTACATTTGAGTTTTGAAAACAGTCATTCATTTGTTTTTTTCCTCATTATTTTTTTCTTTGGCGTCGCTTATTACCGCACAATGGAAAACATGAAATATCCGTATATTTACGAGTACGAGTTCTACCGTGGCACCAATGCTGCAGAAACAGCTCTGAGGATTAATGATGTGTACGGCGCTGGTGTCGCAAAAGAAAGCACGGTACGTTTTTGGTTTCAACGTTTTCGTTCTGGAAATTTCGACCTTCAGAACCAACCCCGTGGACGGCCGGAGACCAAAGTGGAAAATGAAGAATTAAAAGCTATTGTGGAAGTGGATCCATCACAAAGCACTTCAGAGATAGCTGCAGGCTTCGGGGTAAGTGACAAAACTATATTAATCCACTTGAAGCAAATCGGGAAAGTAAAAAACTTGAACTCATGAATTGAGTGAATCGAACTTGCAAACACGAGTCGACTGCTGTGTTACTTTGCTCAACCGACACAATAATGAAGGGATTTTAAATCGAATCATTACTTGTGATGAAAAGTGGATTCTGTACGATAATCGGAAGCGCTCATCGCAATGGCTGAACCCTGGAGACCCAGCCAAATCCTGCCCTAAACGAAAATTGACTCAGAAAAAGTTACTTGTGTTTGGTGGACTAGCACCGGTGTCGTTCACTACAGCTTTCTAAAATCTGGCCAAACGATTACGGCAGATATCTATTGTCAGCAACTGCAAACCATGAAGGAAGAACTAGCTGCTAAACAACCGAGATTGGTCAATCGCTCTAGGCCACTGCTGCTTCACGACAACGCAATACCACACACTGCACAACAAACAACCACTAAGTTAGATGAGCTACAATTAGAATGTCTGCGACATCCACCGTACTCCCCGGACCTTGCTCCAACAGATTACCATTTTTTCCGGAATTTGGAGAACTTCTTACAAGGAAAAAAATTCAACTCCGATGCGGCAGTCTAAACCGCCTTCAAAAGTTTATTGATTCTCGCCCCCATGGTTTTTTTAGTAAAGGGATCAATGAATTACCTATGAGATGGCAAAAGTGCACAGATAACAACGGTGCATACTTTGATTAATTAAATATATTTTACAAATAAAAAATTGACTTTATATTCCTCCCGTACACAACGCCAATTTCATATGTAAGGATCCAATATAATGGAAACTCCATTTTTGGATGTCCGCCATCAATTCACTAAATCAATTCTCTACTCGAGATCGATCGATCAATTTTTCCATTAATCGATCTCAGATCGCCATCCCTAGGAAAGTTGTTCCAACAAATTGGAAGGAGTAATAAGCGCTTAACAGAGTACCATGAAGTATCGTAGTCATTACTGTACTCGTATTATTATTTTTAATTCAATGTCATATGTCTTTGTGGTAGACTCGAAAGAAATTACAGTTGAATCACAATTACACATTTAGATACAAATTCCTTCTTTGATCCCTTAGTCATTATCACAGACTAATGTCATTCTAATTGATTGCAATTTGAAATAACAATATAGAACAACAAAACACGGGTGATAGCTGACAGCCAAATGACACATGACAACATGATATTGGGTTATAATGTTGCCAGGACATTCTTGAAAAACGTATAATTATTTATTTTCTATTACGTATTTAATGAAATACATCATTATTTTTAGTAACATAACAATGAGTCAGTATCAATAACGTGACTATGACTTTCCTATTATCTACCTTTGTTTTTAATGTAATAAAACATATTGTTGTTAATATTTGAATAAACAAACCACTATTATAATTGTGTACTAAAATACAGAGTATAGCAACTTCATTAGCTTACATTGGTTTTACGATTTGATATTGCTTCATTTATTGCAGACGTAACATAATCTTTTTGATTATTTTTCTGTTTGTGCGGCTTTATAAAAAAAACAAACCATTGTCTGTGTTTTATAAAATATACATACTTTCTCTTACACACACCATACATAAAACGATACTGTCATACTTCTTTATATACGCCTAAAAATCTCTTAAGAAAATAACTATGTCTAACTTTGAAATTTTTTTATTTCTGTTAATTTATATTATTATTTTTATGCAATTACAAAATATATTCTTATCAGTTATTATAAATTATTACATTTATTTGTTGAATTGTCGTTGACGTATCTTGACGCTGTATCCCTAACGGGGTAGTAGAGGGGACGGAGCGCCAAGTGTCGCGATCCTTCTATACTTCTTTCGCTTCCTCAAATCTCATCATTCTTCTTACGCATTTTTGCTTAGGTATGCGTGTGCTTTAGAGATTTCTGTCAGGTAACACTCTTGCTATTCAATCCTTGTAAATCAGTCTTGGTCTTCTTTGGCTTCTTTTACCACTCGCTTTTGCTCAGTAGATTTTCTTCGTCAGTCTTTTATCCTTCGTTCTTTCTGTGTTATTCCTTTCTTCATTTTGACAAACACTATGGTGCAACTCAGTCATACTGTTTATCTCTTCATTGCTTATCCTGTCCGCAATGGAAACGCCACGCATATCTCTAAGAAATCGAGTTTCTACTGCATATTATATCTTACTTTCATTTGATTTTTCACGTATCCAAACTTCACTACCAAAGTCGGCACCAACATCGCATTGTAGATGGCCATTTCAGCTGAATTGTCATTTTACTAATTAATTTATATTACTACATTATAAAATATTGACAATTTCAAAAAATGGTATCAAGAATTACAATTAAACAAGTAGTTAATATACAATAAGTTTAATTATAATATGTATTAATCGATACTAATTAACTTTTGCAAAGCCGAGTTTTGTAATACATTTAGGTGTCTGATAAAAAAAATTAAGTATTTTTTGTGTCCCTAAAATGGTCCTAAAAATATTAGACCCCATAAAAAATACAACATTTTTTTCTCCCAAATTATGGTGAAACCCCCTAAGTTGTGAACCTTGAATTATGTATCGACTTGTACGTAAACATACAAGACAGTCTATGCGCATACCCACATACACTATAGTAGATATACTAGATTTATCTACAGGTAAGCGAATTTCCACACATATTTAATATTTACCACATTTATGCGTGACAGGTAAAGGCATCCATTATTACCATTATTACGTCTTAGACGATGCATTGGAAATTTTGACGACAGGGATCTCAATTTTTGTGACTACAAGTGACTACAAAATCTATGAAAATGATATTTGGTAACCTGATTCTTGATTATTTTAACAATTGGGAAACACGATTGGTTAACTTTTGTAACACAAAAAAAAATATCAAAGAAACCTCTTTTAAAACAGATTTACATTTTCAGGAGTAACGGGACCAATTTATGTTTCTAAATATTCTGTATAGTTTTAATCTAAACATATTGTTACGGTTGGACCTTATGCGTAAGGAAATACGGTCGATTTTTAATGGATCTCGAAACATAACTTTTAGTGCTTATATCTCGAGACCTAGGCTTTATCGAGTTATGACCTAAAAACGCATTGCTAGGTTTAAGGCCTACTATCGAATGGTATAAGTCAAATTAAGAAAGAAGAACCAAGTTGCACATCGAATATTCCCGAGCGATGACGTGTCATGTACCTATGACTCATGCAAACAGACGGCGTCGAGAACAATGTCGAATTACCGTTAGCGAGCGTAATTCACTAGAAAGCTCCACCCTCATTTTAGCCGACTATAAATAGAGCTCCGTGTCCACCGCCGAGTCAGTCTTTCTCAACTATCGTTCGAAGCGATATATCGAGGCGACATCAAGGCGACATCAAGGCGAATTACGAAGACCACTACGACTACTGCGACGACCTTGGATAGAAGAACTCTGCGATTCGGGAACGTTGTTATTGAGTGAAGCGTGTACCTTCGGTGACTACTACGCGAGTACCTACTTCGAGGGCGACTACGAAGATTAGGAACCGCCGTAATTAAGTTCGCGTGTTCTTGACATCTACTTGTACGAAGAAAAATAAACTCTTTGCACCCTTAACCGGCATCTTATTACCCTCAGCTCGTAACAATATTCTTCAAAATGACAGTTGGATTTTTTTAAATTGTTTATTGTTTTTAAAATTAACGAAAATAACTACTTTTTTGTATTTTTCGTAAGCTGGCTCGCGCACTTTTGCGTAGACCAGATCTATTTTGGATTAAATTATTGTTTCTCCGATTTACATGTGGTTTTTAGGATTCCATAGCCAAAATATCTAAAACTAAACCATAATAGTTTCATCCATTCGTCATGTCTGTCTCTCCATCTGTCTGTACGTATGTCACAGCCGATTTTTTCCGTCACCAATGAACTGAAAGGTACAGAGATAAAAATTGATTGAAAAAAAAATAAGTAACAGATTTTTTGTTTTTTCATTTCATTATTTCCTTTATTTAAAATTAAAACAATTGTTATTAAAATAATTATTGAAAGTAATTATTAATTATATTGCTACGAAAATCTACGGTTTTTATTTTCTTCCTAGGCTTTAATTTTTGGAATGTTTGAATGTTTATTTGATGGAACCGATCCCAAATTTTTTATGTCAGGGGCTGATATTTTTTATTTTAGTTGAACAAAAAATGTAACCGCAATCTTCCCTCGCTTACAGCCATTTTAAAACTTAGCCGAAAATTGGATAATATCCAGACAAGGCATAATAGCCGTAACGCTTGCCGCCGTAGATAAACATTATTTTACTTTGAAAAAAGAAAATTGTCTTCTTCAAACTTGGGATTTTACGACAACAGTGTTACATAATTTTATTTATAAAATAAGACACATTTTACGAGAACATAGTCTTGAATTATTTGTAAAGCTCTTTTCGGCTGACTTTGAGGTTAAACTCTGACAATAAATGTTATAATAACAATTACTGATTTGATTACGATAATTCACAGATTAATTTCTACACTATTTTTGCATGTATTTTTGTAAGTGCACAGCTGATATTAAGGCCTTGTGGCTCTCCTTTTAGGGGAAACATTCGTACGCTAGATGGCGTTTGCTTATCGAACGTGTTCATAGTACCTAATTTCACAGATTTCTCCCACACTCACACACGCGCCATTCCCGTAGGCCACACATGCAAATAAAGTTATAATACTATTGAATGTTTCCTAAGCATTACGTT
Source organism: Zeuzera pyrina (assembly GCA_907165235.1). Lineage (NCBI taxonomy): Eukaryota > Metazoa > Arthropoda > Insecta > Lepidoptera > Cossidae > Zeuzera > Zeuzera pyrina. The sequence continues at coordinate 24,391,698 of OU015627.1, forward strand.
CAGAAATATTTATGAGATGAAATCGTATTGAGTTTAGAAATAAACATATTAGACATAGTTTGAAAAATATTACACATATTCTCATATATTATATTAGGTGTTCATTTGTATATAATAAAATAAAAAATAATGCGTTACACCTACTTATATCGTAAAGATTTTTTGACCTGTTTGCTGTCACGAGACTAGGGCCAGGATCAGATGATGCGCAAGGATATACTTATATTATATTCTATGTACTATACTGTACTTGATGATGTGATTCAGAGATCTGAGTGTGATGCAGTAGATAACGAAACCCAAGTACTCCTAGTCAGACGACTCATAATAAACCCATTGAAATCCAACTCATTCTACTGATTTCGACAAGTTCTTTGGTAATGGATGATAACCAACAGCCTAATGATACCGTGGAGTTAACAATTCGCCGTCTAGTACCTACGGACCATTTCGACTTCGGCTTATTTGGTATTGACATGTAGGTATATTGGTGAATACCAAGGTTTCTATTAGTATGAGTAAGAGTATGGTTTTGGAGTCAGCGGCAATAACAAGAATACCTACCCTGTGGCTTGGGCCAGAGAATTTGGCTACGGTATTCTAAAGACAAGAGGCCGGCCTTTGGGGTCGCGAGCGAACGGTGTGAGGCTTCGGTCATCCATCCATGCAGATCTATGCAAGCTAGCTAGTAATTTAAACTTGAACCAGACGTGCACCAAGGTTGATTTCAACTGTATACACTTGCAGCTAGTTAAAATCAGACTTCCTAGTAAAAAAAGGTCACATACGGTAATTTCTAATTCTGTAATAATTATTCAATTAGTCCAAGATCCGACTGAGGTTGACCTTCCCTAATCGAGTTTCCTAATAAAATAAATATTTTATATATAATGTATAATTAAACTAAACGTGCTAGGGTTGCCACCCCACATCCCTGCATAGCTATTTTGAATTAAAAATTGTTTAATTAATTTTTTTTAATAATTGTTGCTGTGCAGTTTCTAACGAGTAAAAGATGTAAATAAAACGCCAAAGTAGGGTTGCCTACCTTTTTCTAAGCAATAATTAAAGGTTGATAAGTGTAAATAGGTAAGTGTGTATTAGTAATTTACTATCATAGAGTTTCCTTACATATGAAAATTATATGTGAAAATGTAGATAATATTAGGAACACGATGGTATAGGGTTATCTTTGTTTGCAACCCTACTTTGTAGTTTTATTTCCATCTTTTACTCGTTAGAAACTGCATAACAATAATTATTGAAAAAAATTAATTCAATAATTTTTAATTCAAAATGCAGGGATGTGGGGTGGCAACCCTAGCTCGTTTTGTTTATTATACATTATATTGTATAAAATATTTATTTTATTAGGAAACTTGATTAGGGAAGGTCAACCTCAGTCGGATCTATTACTATTAATTTAATTTGAGAAAAAATACTAGATTATAATCGGTTTCTTATACTTTTTAAAATTTAGGTAATAAATACAGGAAAGTATGTATGACAATTGTATGTACAAGTAAAGAGGAAACTGCACTTATATAACGAAATAATATAACGTTTATAACTTAGTTTTTATTTAAAATATTTTGTTAAAACTTAGTACACTTTTGACTAAACTATACATTAATAATAGTAGGGTGTCCATTATTATTTTACTCATTACGGATTCTTCCGTATTTTATTCCAAGTTACTGTTAGTAGCGTTTCGCATCTTGCAGGACCTCTTCACTGTAATCGAAGATAATTCTGCTTCCATTTTTCGTCTCTTCACTCTGTCTATATCAAAAACAATAAACTTAACAAAACAAAATAAAGTATTGATAATATCGAAGAGTTACAAGTTATTTCCACTCCTATTTAGTCTATAATGTATCTGTCCTTTGCAACACACTATACTGTATGAAGGACAAGAAAATCAAAAACATAAAAAGCTCCCGACAAAAATAAACCTTTAAAAAGTAAGAAAATAATATGTACCTCAATGCCCTTTAGGTTTATGATAAGTTTCGATATAAATAGAAGTAGTAATATGTCCAAGCGTCTTCAAGTCTGAGGACTGCTAAGTTTTTACTTTATTTATTTAGTGGTCCCCCGACGCGACAACCCTTGGATATATTACTGCTACTATTTATATCGAAACTTATCACAAATTATAAGGCCCATGAGGTACACATTATTATTTTACTTTTTGGAGTTTCTTTATTGAATCAGGGGTTTTTAAATTTTAAATTTGTTTTATTTCATGATTTTTAAACACTACAATCTACACTATTACTACGATCTACATTCACGCAAATACTTCCCGGGACGATACACGAAATTGCGACATGGGATCGTGCCTCGCCAAAATCTGAATATTCTGACAATAGTTGTGTGATCTATCATCAGACCCTGATCACCATCTATCTATCTATACCCTATTCATAGAGACCATTTCAATGAGCTTAAACATGATATCTCTATTATAAGTGGAGAGGAATTGGGTATCCTGCTGACTTCAGACGATGCTGCAGCATCAGGTCAAGTTTACCATGTCATTGTGACATTATTGAAGTCATAAGATACTAAATTTCGTATCGAACAGACTACTAGAAGATGCTCGCGTCCCTTCAAAAACTAAAAAAGAACTAATATTCTTCAAACGGCTGAACAGATTTTCTTAAATCATAGCCAAGGACACTCGATCACGTCACCTTTCAAACAAAAAAAATTAAATCAAAATCGGTTCATCCGTTTAGGCCCTACGATGCCACAAACAGACACACTTCAAACTTATAACACCCCTCTTTTTGGGTTGGGATTAAAAATATAGGAAACAATAAGAGATGAAGTTGATATATAATACTAACATCGATAAGCATCTTATTATAAAAGTATTTACACAGTTTAACGTTATTAGTCTTGCTAATGACCCGTTCATTACCAAGATTTCATGACCCACCGATTTTCTTTCTCTCTTCTGAAGAGACTAAATACATCACCTCTTCTCCAAAACTGTGTATTAAGAAGATAAAAACAGAGCGAAGGGACATAATATGGTGGAAAAATATAAAGAAAGATTTAAAAATCATTAAAGATAAAAGTTAATACATTATATAATAATAATACCGTTTGCCATTATTCATAAGTATTGATGATATATATAATAACAAGCGTTATTGATGATAATGCTTCATGACCCTCACATCCTCTTCCTCTCCTCTGACTTTAATGTACTCCCTCTTCCCTCTTCTTCTCTTCACTAGTTCCATACTACCTGCTAGTAGAAGATGAAACATAGTATGAAGGGACACAATATACTGGAAAAAATAAAGGAAGATCAAAAATTATAAAAGATAAAAGTTAATATAATATAAAATAAAAAGATGTAATAACGAACATTATAATCCCCTGGCATGAAGGTACTCCTTCTTCCATTTGTCTCTTTACTTGTTCTATACTACATATTACTATGAGATAAAACATAGTATGAAGAGATAATATTCATTTATTTATAACATTTACTCTCTATTAATACAATGTACATATCATTCAAACCACCACCAAATTGTCATCGGGGGAGTCTGGTGTCTGCTATATGCTGGAAATACATGGTATAAAGGAAGATCAGAAAATCATAAAAGTTTATTATAAAATAAAAACCAATACTAATGAACATTATAATCATTTAACGGAATGAACATTGTAGAAATTTTAGGGAAGATAAAAGCAAAAATAAATGATAAAAGTTACGCATTATAAATTACGAATACCTTTTTAATAACAGTACAGCGTTATTGATAGTAACGCTTCATGACACGCAGATCCCATTCCTCCGGCCGGAATTTACGCTGTCTTCTATTTGTCTAATTCCCTTTTCATTGACATTGCCAATTAATTTCGGTGCTCGTACTCAGCTTCCTCACGAGCAGCTTGAGCCATGCTATGTGCAGTTGTCTGTTCCCACCAGGTGAACATGGTGTCATGGTGAGAACGATATAATTTCACAGTGAAAAATGGTATGTCCAAGGTTGCCAGAAAATATCTTAAATGAGAGAAACCACATCCAATAGAAATTATTCACGCTACTGCTTCATGGTTAATAGTCGCTTTTTCTTTTAAATTACGAGACGTCTCCAAATTAAACTCCTTGTTGCACAATTTACAATTAACATAAAATTTTGAGTAAAGACCAAATTTAACTTCTCTATTAATATTTAAATAAGAAAACTTACAGTCATGAAGAGATTCATGATCTGCAATTTCCTGAATTTGTTGAAAAAAATAATCTGTCTACAATTCTTTTTGCCTTTTAGCAAGCATTTGTTTTTGCTTACTGGCAAACTGAAATTAAAAAACAAATATATCTGACTATTCGAAATAACTGTGAGACAAATTGATGCAATATTCAGTATTTTCAAGATAAAAGTTTTGTTATGGATACTAACAGTTAAATACTTATGAAAGATGCGCTCACGTTATTTCATTAATAGACGGATTAATTTAATGGAAACACCAATTCTATTTGTTATTACTATAAAATATATTTCTGAATAAGTTATGGATTCGAAACGGATCATTAAGAAAGAATTTACATTAGTTGTAACAATAAGAAACAAGCTTAGAAATTTTTCCCGTAACTACCATATGGAAAACGACACAAATTAGTATTTATTGCTTTCAGTAATAACATTAGAGAAAGTTTCCATTATTCATCATTGTACGTTGGTCACCCTACATCACTTACTAAATATGGTAATTTTATTTGGAACATTGGAATAGTATAGATAAATCTAGTTGAAATGAGTTTCAATCATAACTTTTTTGTACACAAGAATAAGACTTCATAGTTCAATTGTTACTTTTTAGTCAAGTGTGACTGTGACCGTCATTTAAAATCAAACGTTATATGTTTTTTCCAATTGGAAGAAATAATTATGAAATTTTTTACGGAACGTATCTATAATCTCATATCGAAATTGCAATGCAAATGTTGCCAACTAGCAGTGAATATCATCATTGAAGTGAATGAAATCCGAGATCAATTCATTTGCGAATGTAACATACCACTTTTCATGTCGTTTTTTCCACGGGTACTAGCTACTAAAAGTGTTTAATCCTAAATACTGGCCAGAAAAACTTATTAATTATCTAGTATCATTATCAATTAAATTATAAATATGTTTTATTTAAAATTTCATAAGATTTTGAAATGTTTACTTTACGAATCAGACGTGTTATGTCATTTGCTGGTGATTGACTAAATGAGTTGCTGCCAATTGGCTTCAAACAAGCAAGCAATTTCACATTATTTATTGCTCTTTTATACATACCTACTATATAATATATTTATTCATATTAATTGTATTTACTACAGATAACATGTCTATGTAAACATAATTATTTTTTATTACTTCTTTCACATATCATGTAGTAATAGTAACAGTGGACAATGGTTACCATTACTCATGTAATAGACTGGGTTACATCGTCCTCGAATAGACTACATTTCTTTATATTGCAAACTAATTGCAATATTTTTGTTAAAAAAACCCATTATTGTAATATTAAAAATATTAGGTAAGTATTAGGCAAATACTGTCATATAGGTAAGCATCATATTAGGGTAGGCATAGGTACTAAATTTTCAAAATCCTACACATTACATAAAGTAGTAAGTACTTACTGTAGATACAGTCTCAATCTGTTGCACTCGAAATTATCAATTCCACTTGTTAGATGCTGGTTGATAGAACTGCAATACATAAAATTAATATATGGGCTTTATTACAATTTTCACTTACATAACATAAATTTAACAATTTATTAAAAATTGAATCATTAATAATAATTAACTATTTTTATAATTTAAAACTTTATACTTTATATCCTCTCCGCATACAATATCTTATAAATTCTCACTTAAGTACTTTACAAATTATAAATTAGGAATAGTTAATTTCATTTATAATAAATGTGATTTGTTAATTAAATACCTCCATAGAAATATCTCATAGAACAAGTTTTTCATTATAATTATTTGTTATTGTTACATAAAATTAATATATTTATTACAATTTTCACTTACATAATATAAATTTGTCAATTTTTTAAAAATTGAATTGATTTGATTACTATTTTTTAAATTTAAAACTATACTTTGTGTCCTCTTCGCATACAATTTCTGATAAATTCTCATTTAGGCACCTAGTTTACATATTATATATTAGGGACAGTTAACTTTACTTATGAAGTCATAGATGTGATTTTTAATGAAGTACCTACATAGAAATTTCATAGAACAACAGCTTTACGTTATAATTATTTGTTACTGATACTAGTTTACTACCAGATTCTCGGATGTATTAGTTTTTCTATAAATAGGCCTTATGCGTTTTTTATGGTTCTTAATATAATATACATATACATGAATATAAAGCTGTGTTCATTCCGAGGTCCTAGGATCCGAGTTATTTGATTCCCAGTCTGATCACTTAATTTGTTCTTTCAATGTCCTGCTCAGATTAATTCTGTTCATGAAACGAGTTAAACTGTGAGTCTACTTACTGGAAGAGTATTTAGTAACATCCAGACTACCAGTTACCAGTTTGTAGCCTGAGTGCATCATCATAGTATGAAGTATGCTTATTTTGGGGTCACACAAATGGTATAAGTATAAATCAGTGGTAACATAAGTGGTGATCTGAGACATTTACAAAATCACTAAAATACCATTAATGCATTAGGAACTATTAATTAAAGTTTAAATTGTGACTTATGAGAAATGTCTGAAATGAATTTTAATTAAATATCACTTTGTTATACAAGTAATAATCGATGCTCTCGTTAGTTCAAATAGGCAAGTATACATTATAAACGTTCAATGGGTTCAAACTTACTATAACAGTTTCATACCTAACTAGTAACTAGCATACTATTTTTTCTGTAACATAATAATTACCTACCTTTCTGAATGGTGTTTTCGTGTTGTATTGCGTGTATTTTCTATACAGATTTGTAAATGCAAACGCCTCTTTTTGGTAATTTTGTTAAATTGCCTTACTTTCCCCATCTGAAATATACAAAGTTATTGTTTTTAAACAATCACTTTTACGAATACATATCTTTACAGAAGAATAATTGAACATAAATAAAGAGAGATTTTTTATATGTATAATTAATGATAAATAGCGATTAGTGAAAAAATTATGATAACTATGTATTTGCAGTTGAGAAATTTGCAAAATTGATAGAAAAATTTTGAAAGCGCGGTAAAAATATAAATATTTTTTGTATAATTATGCCTTGAGAGGGAAGGCAAAGGAATCTATGCATATAACAGCCGACGTCTTTAGTATGAAATGAAATATTCTTCTTAAAATATCAAATGTCGACATAATACATTTTAATGTTCATTACATTCTCTGGCGACAAATATATCGAAGCAGTCTTTATAGTAGGATCGACTTTAGCCGACTAAACCACTAAAAAAATTTCAACATCACACTACAGAATAAGCACTTATTTCAACAATTTCGCATAATGCATAACAGCGTAGATACTTGGGACGCAAAACTATATCAATTTTACATCACGATATTTACTAGTAAACAATTTGCAAATAATTAAAATAAACGCCCAACCGCTCCCATAAAATCCCGCCAAAAATTTGGTAAAAATATAAATTATAGATATAATTATAACTAGGTACTTACTGACATAAAATTGGCATATTGCCATTACATTAACTTTAATATACTTTTAGGCATTCGTTTTCTTTCTAAATGACATAATTATGACAATTTACGTTATATTACAGTAAATGAGTTACATTATGTCATACTTAAATTGAATACTAACCGATTATTAAAATTTTGGACACATGAAGTAATATATCGATATTACATTTATTTTTTTCACTGGCAACACTTTTTATGAATAAAATTGGTGTAAACGTCCACTTTCTACAGGGCTCGTAGCCCGACTGAAGCGCCACATCGGTGACATCAACTTTTACATAAAGTATTCGAGTCAATGAATCCTGTTTTTTTTACTTTTCTTATCGAATGTGAAAAACATATATTTTTTTTATGGTTGTTATAACAATAAACTTATTTTTAGTGATAACAGAAAACTTTTCTGTTCTTTCATTATAGCTGGCTTATCCTCCAAAGTTACGAGTAAAATTACCATGACCGGGGGATACTTCTCAGAAAAAAAAAAAATTCGTATGTTCCGCTATGATATTCAATATTTGAAATCCATACGATTGTAGACAAAAGACTGAACAATTTATTTTGACTTACAGATTGAGTGCAATTTGCTTAGTTAGCCCGTAAGTAGTACCCAAAAATCAGCAAATTATCGTACTGTAGCGATTCTTGTCCGAAAAAAAAATAGTTTCATTATGTTCTGCTATGAATTTTAAAATTTCCTACATATCTGGCTATAGACGAAAGAATGATCTATTTACTGTAATTTTTAGTTTGTGTATACTTTGCTTATTAAGCCCGAACATAACACTCAAAAGTTAGTAATTTCTTGTTCTTTGGTGATTCATCTCAGAGAAAAAAATTTATTTCACTATGTTTTTCTATTAATTTTAAAAAAATTTTCTCATCAGATTGTAATCGAAAGAACGAACTATATATTTCAACTTAAATTTTGTGTGTAATTTGATTAAAAAGCCCTTGCGGACTCCTTGAAAATCAATAAATTCGCGTACTGCGTAAATGCGAAAAATCTTCTTTGAGAAAAAAAAAAATTTCAGTTGTTCTACTATGAATTTTAAAAATTTAAATCCATACGATTATAGATGAAAGAATGGCCTACTTATTTCAACTTGCAGTTTTTGTATAATTTACTTAGTTAACCCAAAAACTCTACCCAAAACTCAGCAAAATCCCATATCCTCGTACTTTACCGGTCCAAAGAGCCTTAACGCAAAACTATAACTTTACAGTGCAGCTGCTACTTTCTGGAGCTCGTAAATTTTATTTTTGAAAAGATTCAGCTAAAATCTATATCAGGCGATTAATTTACATAAATCATACTATATGTAGATTAATCTTTTTATCATTGAAAAATAAAAAATGACTATCCTTTACTAATAAACACTCAAGAACAATAATAAATTTATAAATAGGATACAATTACCTATATAACTAAACTGGACAGTTACTAAAGTCGGTGCCAACCCTACCAAGAAGGCTCTGTTATTGCACATTAATTTGGCATCGACTTCAATATATCTTTCAAATTTAATTAAATAAGTATTTATGAAGTTATTAGTGTCCTTGAGTTTTGATTAGTAAAGGACAGTTATTTTGTACTTTTCAGAATTTTCTGTTTTGAAGTCGGTTTAATTTTCTTTCTTAAAAGTTCTTTCTTTCTCCCTTTTGAGGGACCTTGGCCTAAATAAGTATTTAGATTAAGTCTACACTTAACTTATTTTCTAATTCTGGAAGGGAAAGGTGTACAAAAGTACAATTATGGAAATAAAGCTTACAAGCAGTTAGAATTATTGGGTGTTCACTGAAATTTAAATGGGACTATCCTGGAGCTATAGTGAACCCAACGGAAAAGAAATAATTGAAATCGGTTCATAATCAAAGAAGATATGCTCGAACATATATAAAAAAAAGTAAGTATACAGATGAATTCAAAACCTCCTCCTTTTTTGAAATCGGTCGAAAAAGTTAGGTATTCATTAATAATTTTAAGTCGCGCGGAACGACAACTATTCTTCAAAAATATTACCTCACCCCTCTGACATGTGTGCGAAGCGTATAAATCATTGTTCCATTGTGTTACGTTTCGGTAACACGCAAGATTTATATCCCTGGCACGAGCATTGTGTTTTCTCTTTAGAGAGGTGTCTGCTAGTTGCAGGTTCTTAATTTTAGTAACAACTGATCTAGCCTTTAGGACCACGTCAGGTGGTTGGGAGTAGATGTTCGTTCCTGGTCGGATATTGAAGGTGGTCTTGCTTGGTAATAAGGATGTTAGAGCCCTGTTATGTTAGTGTTAGTGCTATCCTAGCAGTCTATCCAGCAAACTTAGTATTTTTGACCCATAGTTATTTTTATAATAGCAATGCTCTCCTCAGTTTGTCTACAGGTCTACAGCCTCCAAACAGAGCTGTTGCTAAAAGACGTAATTAATAATTATTTTATTACTCATGTTACAATAAATTTTAGTTTTTTTCTCTAAATATAATCTTCAAAACCCGCATAACAGAATTGTCTATCCGTCCGTCTGTCTGTCAACGGTTTATCTAAATGATTCTTGGTACTAAAATCCTGCAATTTGGAATGGTTACACACTAACTAATTAATCTGTGGTTAATGGTTATACATATTAATCACGCCTAACAAATTTCGAAATAACATATTGAAATTTTTATTTTATTTTGGAACTTCCTACTTATAAGCGGGGATGATTTTTTTACTCATCTATTCCATTGAGTGGGGTGTTGTTAGATAGGGTTTTTAAAAGTATTTGAGGTTTGTGATGAACAATTTTTTCGATTATTATATTATGCTTCAAAGTGGTCATTTTTGTTAAAGTCATGTGTCCCACCACCAATTCAACAGTTTTTGGATTAGTGAAAAGTATTCACGGTATACCCATAATATGACGCAGTTAAAACAAAAATTATTATAGTTAAGTAGGTTCTACAAGGTAATGAGTTGTAGTCGAACACGTTAGAAATACTCAAAAAGATTTTTTTTAACTGTTTTTAACTGTTCTATGTGGTTTTTTCAGTCGTTATTAGCCGTTAAACTGCGAACTCACTTAATATGTTTACTCATAAAGTACACATATCGTGACGGCCAACTACGGAACCCTACATTGCGCCGGCTGGTTTTTGTAACGATGTTCTTTAACACGGCTTGCGAGGTTTGAGTTGGTAGAAATCGTCACCTAAGGAAAAAGCGTTAAGTAAGGCGAGACCCACGCGTCGCGCGGCGCTAGATTCTTTAGCTCTGTACATAGATTCACAGTGATATTTCTGTCTCTTTCTATTATATACGAGTATACGAGTATATGTGGGTGTACGAGTTCCGAAATTTTTATTCTTTTGTTTTCGTTTTAAATCATACGTGAGTTTTATTGGTCTCATAATTGCCATTAAGTTTTGAGAAATTGAAACTGTAAGTAACTGTATCTAAGGAACTTCGTTCCTAACGGGGGTCCCCCGATCGAACACGTTTTTATTCCTAAACAACGTTTAAATGACATTTATTGTGTTCTCTCTAACATCTTAGTTTAAAGTCTAAGAAGTCTAAAACGCTAATAGTTGCTAGTCCTAAACAAGTACATTAGACGAGCTTAGTTTCATTAAACTTGTGTACATAACTTAAGTTACCAAAGTTAGTTGAGCTCTGCTTTCATACTAAACGTACGGATGTTCAGTACAAGTTAAAGCGACTACTTTCCACAGTTGAATTTAGCCAAGCTTTGTTTCATCCGAAATTGCCACAAAACTCTAACAACTCCACGCTACGTTTAGCAATAATTATTTTGTTCACAGATAATAAATCAGAACCAGATTGTAACTGGTTGCTAAGCTGTCCCGTTTTTTTTTATGTAGAAGAAATCTGCACACAGATTCTGTGTGCAGATTTGGGTATCTGGGTATCTGTGTCACAGATACCCAGCCACCTGGGAGAGAGGCTGGGTTTGGCTGTCGTCTTCGAGAAACCCTGAGATCTCCTACGGAACGCACCGGCGCCTCGCGCTGTGCGGAATTACTACTTCGGGGACGGTGACAGAGCCCCCTTGCATCCTTGCAGTGCCACGACTGCGCGGACCATGGTTCTCTTCGGGGTCGTATTGGTAGACGGCTGGAGTCCCCAATCGGCCGCAACCTTTAAGGTCCTTTGAGTTGCTTCATACGACAAGCGGGGATCACCGAAACCTTATTCTCTGGCAGGTCTACAAGGCTGCCTATTCTGTCCCCTACAGCCCTGTAACGCGCGCAAGAGAATAAATTTACAATGTTTCCGTTGTGTACAATGGTGCGGTTAATCAGATAAACTGACTTACCTGTACATACGACACATTTATTATCAGATAAGCCGATAGACCGCCATTTCATTATAGAACTGCACCCACACATCTACATTTTATTGTAGTTTATTTGCCTTACTTCACTGTACGTTACAAATGCCTGGAATTGTAAAGTCTACACTGTAAGCTATAACTGTTCCTTCCAGCTGCTTACGTAGGATAGTGTCTAAGGATAACGATTGCGACAGACAAACCCTAACTTCATGCCATAAGCATTGCCCTTCTTATATTTTCCTAATAGAACTCTTTTCTTTCTTTCTTTATGGCATGGCGCACAGACTAGCGCATTTGCCAATGTCACGTATCAATAAGTAAAATCCCAAGTAAATTAATTTTTTGTTATCGTGAAACTCCTCTAGTAAAGTGATAGTGTGCTTTACTGAAATTATAAAGGACTTCTTAGAAGAGCGTGAGAACTTCAGTTACACATGTTTATTTAGACTTACTCCATTCTTTTCACTTATACAGAACTTTAAAACACAATATACTATCATTTTGTACTTTAAAACTCCCAAAAATGTAAAAAATAGAAAATCTAAGTAAAATGACAACCTCACTTCTCCCGTTCTTGCCAAAAAGTCCCAATAGAACTCTAAAAGGAATGTATTTATTGGTTAACGTTCCGAACGCAGATAGTGTAAGTTTTTGTGCCTATATGTCAACTGTCAGCGTGATCTGTACGGGGCGTATTCCGCCCGGCGAGGCGTGTCACGACTAGGGTTGCCGACATTTCTTCGGCTGATTATAGTACCTATTTTTCAGAATAAGCTATAAAAAATTTAGTACACTTAAAAAATATAGTATTTTATGGAAAGAGTATGATAGACAGAGATATATTTTTGTTTTATTTTATTTTTATAAAAACTGTAATTTTTTGCACTTCTTGCGTTTTTTAGCAATTTTTTGTGTACAATAAAAATGTCATATATGCTTAATTGAATTCTATTTTTAAAAGTGTGTAAATCAAAACCTCATTTGAAGACAGAAGCGAGTTCGATTACATATGCATCGCATCAATTGAAGCTGGAATGTTAATCTTAAAGCGCTTTGCAATTTGTTTGCTAATAGTTTCAGTGTTGCATAGTAAAAATTTATCCAACTGAAATATAGTATTTTCGCATACATTGTAACAAATTGGATTCGGTGCTGGTTAACTGACCGAGTCTGATCTCTGGAATATCCTTAGGATGCTCGAGAGGCGAAACACGTGTGGATTGGTGGTTTTTGGAGTTTGAGCGGAAAATATCTAAAGGTTTTAGGAATTCATCACATGAAATGGATTTCCGCAAAGTAACACCTGAGTCTATACTAGTATGTAGTATAATAGACCCGAAATATAGTAGAGGTACAATACTATATATTATAGCACAGTTGTTAACCCTAGTCATGAAGTGACAACGGCCGGCGGCATCTGACATGTTGTGACTTGTTCACGAGAGCGTACAGCGCTTTAACGGTTTATCACTTTTTATCCGAGACATATTATATTTATACAGAACCGTAATTGCAAATTAAATACTACTACACTGCTCTCTCTAAAGGCCGGTTTACATTATCTTAGTCATTATGAGAGGACATTAGCAGTACTCGAATGAGATTGTTTTAGTATATTATGCCTTTACAGTAAACGTTTACCCTTAATGTACTGTGCCATTTCATCTCCAGAATGGACAAGCAATGTTAAAAAATATATACGGTTCTACGCAGAATATTGGCAACTGTGATGAAACAAACACGAATAAATTTTATTTGAAACGTAAATACACCAAATCAAACCGTTTAGTTCAATAAATAACACGCAAACGCTTTCTCCACTTATTTTTCTTGTTATTTCTTTCTTTATGGCGTGGCGCACAGATTAGCGCATTTGCCAATCTCACGTATTAATAAGTAGAATCGACATGAAGCACGTTCGAAGTTTTCGTTTTTTCTTTTTATCATAAAACTCCTCCATTGAAGTGATAATAGGCTTTACTGAAGTTATAGAAGACTTATACAAGTTTATTTAGACGTGCTCCATTCTTTTCACCTATAGATAAACTTAAAACACAATATACTTAGGCGCGTGTAGTCGTCAAAGACCTTGAGCATCGCGTCGCAATCGAGCTGAGGGGGCGTGGCCAAATACTTTTCGAAACGAACTCCGCGACGCGACACCACAATACAACAGCGCGTGCATGAATCGCCACCTAACGGCAATTTTTGACATTAACATTTATTGACATTTTTATAAGCCTCATAAAATTACGATTTGTGAAATTTAGTTGTCAAATACAAAAAAATACATTGTTAAATACGAATAAAATAAAACATGTTTATAAACGGATGCAATTATAAATATTATATTATTAGTAACAAAAATGCTATTCATGACTTGGTAAGAACCATTCTAGTTTTAAACCCACGACATATCGTGAGTTCTCCGTATCAAATCATTACAGGGAACCTTACTCATAAAATTAAAACGCAACCGAATTGTATAATATTATGTAGACATTGCATATTGTTGCTCACAGCGCTTTAAATACAAGATTTTGGAGGACATCTTCAATGCGTCGTTGACTCGGTTGATTATCACTCTTTTTTTTTCGACAATCGTTCTTAGGTTGTAAGTTCAAATCTCGACTTGGTCGCTCCACAAATTTTTTTTTCAACTTTGTTTTCAAGACAGTTTTATTACCGGCCGTTGATAATGATCTAAATCCATACTAATATCCATATTCGATACTAATATAATATTATAAATGCTATCTGTCTGTCTGTCTGCTTGGTTTTCACGGCTAAACCGTCGGACAGATTTTGATAAAATTTGGCATGGAGACAGTTTTACTTTATTTTTTAAAAACCTACCCCTAAAGGGGTGAAAAGGGAGATGAAACTTTGTATGGGAAATTAATAACCGCTGAACCGATTATGATATAATTTGGTTCAGAGATACACCTTTTCTATTAAAAAAACATAATTTTCTTTTTTATCAAAAGTCTATCCCTAAAGGGGTGAAAAAGGGGATGAAACTTTATAGGGGAACTTGATACTGCCAAACCCTAACAATATTGGTATCAAATGAAATGGAATACGCAGGGGAAGGTTTCTGGACATGTGATGTCACCATAAATCCAATATAGCGGCTGTTCTATAATAAGAAATAACTTTTTTGTTCGACACCAACAATATGGGTATTTTGGCATTGGTTTTGCGTTTTTATATTGCTTCATTTACTGTAGATGTAACATAATCTTTTTCATTATTTAAAAAAAAATAACTAATCGATTGAAAATAAACTATTGTGTGTGCTTTATAAATTGTTTATACTTTCTCTTACACGCACTCCGTA
This sequence comes from Zeuzera pyrina, assembly GCA_907165235.1. Taxonomy (NCBI): domain Eukaryota; kingdom Metazoa; phylum Arthropoda; class Insecta; order Lepidoptera; family Cossidae; genus Zeuzera; species Zeuzera pyrina. The sequence continues at coordinate 24,407,092 of OU015627.1, forward strand.
ATTAAAACAAAACCAGAGCTGCCATTCTATTCAATGTGTGAAAAGTATTACTTTTAAATATAAAATAGATTTTATTGTAGACTGATTTACTAAATTATATTATTGTTCCTACTATTTTATAGACTCAGGTTTTACTTTGCAGAAATCCATTTCATGTGATGAATTCATAAAATCTTTAGTCATTTTCCGCTCAAACTCCAGAAACTACCAATCGACACGTGTTTCGCCTCTCAACGAAGCATCCTCAGGATATATCAAAGATCGGACTCAGTCAATTAACTAGCACCGAATCAACTTCGTGCTGCGTTGATTCGGTGCTAGTTAGCTGACTGAGTCCGATCTCTTGTATATCCTGAGGATGCTTCGGTGAGAGACTTTTGCATGCTGTTTAAATCGATAAGTTAAAAAAAAAGTTAAAACCGTTAACTATAAAACTTTCATTTTTAGATAGTTTACCATTGTAAATATAATATGTTTTGTAGTAACCATTATTTTTACATTGCATATGATTTAAGAAAGAAATAATGAATTTATAGCTTAAACTATTAACTATAAGTATATTAAATTGTAGTTTGAAATACTCACTCCGTTGCTGATTTTAATATTTCCCGTTCATATTGTTTCAATTTTTCTTCATAGTTTATAATTATTTTAAAGAGTCATTATATTTTTTTGTGTTAGCTAAAGTCTAGCCTCTCTGACCACCCCGTTAGGGATACAGCGTGAGGATACGTATTTATGTGTGTACCTATGTATTGTATTTTATCAAGTTAGTATATGTATAATGAATTGGATATATAGTATTGTAGTGGATTATATTAGGTATACAACGGCAAATAGTATTTTTATCGCTATTTCTACCAATTTGAAAGTGCTTTCAAGTGTACGATAACTTTCGGTATTTACGCAAAATGACTACAACACCACTACAACTAGTCCTTGCAACAAGCGGGACTTCCACCAAAGAACGAAGTTTGTTACGCATTGTTTGAAAAATTCAATTATTATTAAATGATTTCAACATATCTAAAGTCAAAGTCAAAGTCAAATCAATTTATTCAAGTAAACCCAATCACGAGGTATTTTTGAACGTCAAATCTACTTTAGTTCGGTTCAAAGAGAAGAGAAAAGAAAACCTGGACACTGAGAAGAACAGACAAGAAACTCAGTTAGGTATAATTTTTTCAACATCATTTTACAAAAGGTTTATTAAAATACAATATTCAGAGAGCCAGTAAATGGATGTGCAGAGAAAATCATTTCCAGACTATTGTTTTATCTTCAACGAAATCGTTTATTTTATAGTATGATTGTCTAATCAATGTACGTTTTATAACTAATCTAAATATATTTTCTGTTAGTTGAGTAACTTCTTGAGGAATTTTATTATAAAAACGAACGCAGTTACCCAAAAATGAAACATTTGACTTATGTAATTTAAATTTTGGAACAACCAATTTATCACGACCTAAAAACCACCAATCAACACGTATTTCGCCTCTCAACGAAGCACTTCGGTTCGAAACACGTGTTGATTGGTGGTTTTTAGAGTTTGAGCGGAAAATAGAAAAAGATTTTAGGAATTCATCACATGAAATGGATTTCCGCAACCTGAGTCAATACAACAAATTTGTCGAAGTCAAAGTCAAATCAATTTATTGAAGTAAACCCAATTGCAAGGTATATTTGAACGTCAAATCTACTTTAGTTCGGTTTAAAGATAAGAGAAAAGAAAACCTGGACACTGAGAAGAACTGACAAGAAACTCAGCCATATATAATTTTTTCAACATCATTTTACAAAAGGTTTATTAAAATACAGTATTCAGAGAGCCAGTAAATGTCCATGTCCAGAGAAGATCATTTCCAGGCTATTGTTTTATATTCAACGAAATCGTTTATTTTATAGTATGATTGTCTAATCAATGTACGTTTTGTAACTAATCTAAATATATTTTCTGTTAATTGAGTGACTTCTTGAGGAACTTTATTATAAAAACGAATGCAGTTACTCAAAAATGAAACATTTGATTTTGTAATTTAAAGTTTGGAATAACCAATTTATCACGACCTCGGATTTCCATACCACCAATATCGGCTTTCCTTACAAATAGGTCTATATTTTTCCTCGTATACATAATAATTTCAAAGATGTATAAGGACGGCAAGGTCAGTACATCAATGTCTTTAAAACGATCTCTTAGTGATTCTCGTGCATTCATACTGTAAATAGCACGTATCGCTCTTTTTTGTAAAATAAAAATCGAGTTAATATGCGCCGCTGATCCCCACAGCAAAAGGCCATAGGACATTAGGCTATGAAAATATGCGAAGTACACCAACCTAGCCGTATCCGCATCCGTCAATTGCCTAAAGCGTCTAATGGCATATATCGCGGAACCGAGCTTACTAGCCAATGCCCCGACATGATCCGCCCATTGCAATTTACTATCTACTGTTAAATCAAGAAAATTGGCAGACCTAACTAATTCTAACTGTTTTCCACCCAATTCTATTTTATCATGGATTCTGGGTACATTAGAAAGGGAAAATTTAATACATTTGGTTTTTTGTGCATTCAGTAGTAAATTATTAACAGCAAACCACCCCGAGACGTCCGCCAGGATCCCGTTCACCCAGGTAATATCTAAGTTCTTTCTGTCCAGTTTAAATAGCAATGAAGTGTCATCAGCAAATAATACTATTTCGCATAAGTTCCTGAGCATAAATGGGAGATCATTAATGTAGACTAGAAACAGAAAAGGTCCCAAAATTTATCCTTGGGGAACGCCCATTCTTAACCTTGAACCAACAGACAAAACCCCATTGACACTCACTTTTTGCTCCCGGCCAGACAAATACGAGACCACGAGATCGAGAGCGTTACCACGAATTCCATAGTATTTAAGCTTGCAAATTAAAATTTCATGACTAACACAATCAAAAGCCTTGGAAAGATCGCAAAAAACACCAATGGCATCCTGAGATCCCTCCCAAGCCTGAAGTACAGTCTTGATCAAGCTTGCTCCCGCATGAGTTGTTGACCGCCCTCTCGTGAACCCGTACTGTTGACCGTGAAACACCCCGTGAATGTTAAAATGTGCTAGCATTTGATTGAGTATTATTTTCCGAATATTTTACTCAATGCTGGCAATATTGACACCGGGCGATAATTTGTTAGATTCAACATACAACCTGACTTAAATAATGGAATAATTTTACTGTGTTTCATTAAATTGGGAAACACCCCTTGATCGACACATTTATTAAATATCTCTACCAAAATTGGCGATAATAAGGGTATTAAACCAGTCATGACATGAACTGATAGTCCCTATAAATCTTCACTTTTCTTTTTGCTTGAAAATTTTTTCTATCTCAAGTGAAGATGTGTACCTAAATTGAAAATTAGGGAACCATTTTCCAACATTTTTTCTCAAAAACGTCTCTGCTGTTTGCGAAGACGCTGCCAAACCATTCGTTATTTCTATAGGTGTATTCGAAAAATAATTTTCAAAAGCATTAGCAACCTCAATTTTATTAGTAACAACCTTATTACCAATTTGTATTGAAAAATCTTCGTTATTTCTATTTCGTTTACTACCAACTTCGTTATTAATAGTGTTCCATGTAGCCTTTATCGCATTGTCTGACTTTTTAATTTTATTCGCGATATAGATCGCTTTCGCGTGTTTTGATACTTTTTTTAATATTTTCGAATAAGTGCGAACATAGTTATGATAATTTTCATCTGCAGTGTAAGATTTTTCATCGTGTAGCTCATAAAGCCTATCCCTACTTCTTCTTATGCCCTTCGTCGCCCAATCTGCAAAACGTAACTTTTTATTGCCGACTACTTTCTTTTTCCAATCCAAAATCCAAATATCCAAAAAAAGTAATATTCGCCATCTTGGATTTGAAAATTAACGTAATTTTCGTAATCAGCACCCCGAAAAACCTAAAATTTGATACTCATATCGATTTATCCAAAAAAGTCATTTTCGCCATCTTAGATTTGAAAATGAACGTAATTTTCGTAATCAGCACCCCGAAAAACCTAGAATTTGATACCCATATCGATTTATCCAAAAAAAGTAATATTCGCCATCTTGGATTTGAAAATGAACGTCATTTTCGTAATCAGCACCCCGGAAAACCTAGAATTTGATACCCATATGGATTTATCCAAAAAAAGTAATATTCGCCATCTTGGATTTGAAAATGAACGTAATTTTCGTAATCAGCACCCCGAAAAACCTAGAATTTGATACTCATATCGATTTATCCAAAAAATATTCGCCATCTTGGATTTGAAAATGAACGTCATTTTCGTAATCAGCACCCCGAAAAACCTAGAATTTGATACCCATATCGATTTATCCAAAAAAAGTAATATTCGCCATCTTGGATTTTAAAATGAACGTCATTTTCGTAATCAGCACCCCGGAAAACCTAGAATTTGATACCCATATCGATTTATCCAAAAAAAGTAATATTCGCCATCTTGGATTTGAAAATGAACGTCATTTTCGTAATCAGCACCCCGGAAAACCTAGAATTTGATACCCATATGGATTTATCCAAAAAAAGTAATATTCGCCATCTTGGATTTGAAAATGAACGTAATTTTCGTAATCAGCACCCCGAAAAACCTAGAATTTGATACTCATATCGATTTATCCAAAAAATATTCGCCATCTTGGATTTGAAAATGAACGTCATTTTCGTAATCAGCACCCCGAAAAACCTAGAATTTGATACCCATATCGATTTATCCAAAAAAAGTAATATTCGCCATCTTGGATTTTAAAATGAACGTCATTTTCGTAATCAGCACCCCGGAAAACTTAGAATTTGATAATGATAGAATTTTTTTATCAAGAAAATTTACTTTAAATGCCATTTTTTGAATCGGATGGATTATAAATATGATGTAGATTCACATATTTTTTTTTCAATAATTGATTGCGTGGTTATTGCTAAAAATTCAGCGAAATAAGGCCTGTTTGCGGCACTACGGGCCTTAAGGGAAAGGTACTTTTGCATCTTAAAACTTCCAAAATTGTAAAAAAAATAATTTCTAAATATAATGACAACCTCACTTCTCCCGTTCCCGCCAAAAAGTCCCTACTTATTCACTATTACACTTTACTAGAGTTGTTACGAAAGAATAGTATTATTGTTATTAATTTGTTTTTTTACGCTATAACAAGTAACGACATTTTTTAAGACAGCGAGGGGTGGGACGTTGATATTAGTTGAAAGGTTAATAGAATCGAACGAATATAAGTGGTACTGAACACTAAAAGCTATTCTTTACACGTTTCTGCTAATGTACTCTCCTAACGCACTCTCCTAATAACCAAGACTGTGTAAACGGGCCATAATGTGATTTTAGTGAAGAAAGAGCGAGAAAAATACATTTACAAGATTGTTGTGCTTGCTTTTATTTTAAGATAAATGTAACACAGTTTTCAGTTGTTGAAAACAATGGTATCTATATATATATAAAAGACAATGTATGTATGTTCCTTATGGACTCCGAAACGGCTGGACCGATTTCGATGAAATTTTCAGGAAATCATCAGTTTGGCCTAGCGGGTGATTCTGTAAAGTCTAATAGCGATCGGATCAGTAGGATTTATTTTTTGTTTTTTTATTTTTGCAGTATCAAAATAATTATAAAAACTGTTTAATATATTTTAACTTCAACTAACGCCCAGTGAAACGGACCGGGTTTGCTAGTATTATATAAATACATTAATAATTAAGTCAGCTGTGATCTATGTACTAAATATGTATGTCTAGACAGATGAACAGACGGACATGACAAAACGGTTTATAATCGAAGTGTTTTATATGCAATTGTGGTAGAAAAATAAATGGATAACAGTCTTATTTATGATGAAAGTATCTCATTCACATATGTGGGCGTCCAAGCAAAAAGGGTTCAGTAATCGACATTTAGTTTCCGAGATATACAGGTTATGTAAAGTTGAGTGAAAAAATGGCATTTCGCAATTTTAAATGATTATTAATTAATGCTCAATTATCTTTATGTTCATATAGTAAATGACTTTATATGATGCTTCTAAGTAGAAACAAACAAGTAAAAGTGTGTTTCTCCTTCAATCGAACTTTAAAAATGCTTTTTCTCAAAACAAGCTTTTTCAGAGTTTCAACTTTGTTTGATAAAAAAAATATGTTCCAGTTTTTGAATATTTTTTTAATCCTTATTATCAATTAACTGTTCTTAATTCCGAATCTAGTCTTAACTCAATACCCCGCTACTGGACCCTTTTCGCTTGGACACCCACATATTATTCTTGTAACATTTTTCGAGACATAAATTGTATAAATATCTATACAAAATTTATCTGTTCGCGAAGTTCAAGGGGCTAATAATATTGTAATTTGTTCGAGTTGGAACTCCATAACAAGAAATAGAATGGATGGAGCCATAATAATAATATTCAATAATAATAATAATATTCAGACATTTCACACAGCGCCACCTAGTCCCAAAGTAAGCAGCACAGCGCTTGTGTTATGGGTACTAGCACAGTACAAGTTAGCATACAGTATTCTATCTTCATACAATCGCTCCCAAACGATGCGCTCGAAATCTCGGCATTTCTCGGTGTACGACAGTTGCGAGTGCGCCGCGGTTGTCGTCGTACGGTATGAGACGCTTCCACGCATTTACTGACTAAATATTATCTCAATCAAGTTTACGAGCATAATGTTCAGTAGATGGATGTTTGAATACATCTATATCGAAACCGGAAATATTTCTCTGTTGCTAATTTGTAGGAAATATATTATCATAACGATCTAGTTAATTTATTGCTGATTTTTAATTATACTGCACACAAAATGCATTTTTTTTGTCCATTTCCACCATAGTAACTCACAAACTATTGAAACTAGATATAAAATACTAGTAAAATTATATAAATAAAAACGTATTAAATTTGCAATAATATAAAATGAAAAAATAATATAGCAAGTTATTATAGTACTTATTATCAAATACGTAACGCAAGAAAAACATTCAGTCCAAGACGGTAGCCCTATTGCGCGTTTACGTACCAAACGACCGTAGGTAATTATCTCTAGGACACCGCCGAGATAGAATACTGTATGCTTACTTGTACTGTGGTACTAGACAACTGATATTCTGCTTATATACTTTTCTTTTGTAATAATTTTGTAAATACATATTATATATAAACACCCAGACTAGGGGAGGGAATCGAACCCGCAACTCCCGTTTACTTCCGACGCGTTTAGCAGTTGCGCCACGGAGGTCGTCATTTATAATAAATTGTCATTTAATGAATAATATAAATAATAAATTATCACTCTTATCGCCGTGTGTCAAGCATATTTCTGTGTCTCTTTCTGTCTTATTGACCGTAACTGTCACTGTCAGTTACTGTCAGTGACGACACACGAATTACACTGACCGAGCACTTCAGTGTAATTCGTGTCAACTCATGTGTCATCCTTGGAGTATATGTGTTCTGTGCATGAGTCGGTTATAAAATAGTTATTTGCGAAATAATCGTAAATCTAAGTGTTTTCGTTACTAATATTCACAAAAATAATAATACGTCATATTCAGCTGTGTACCGTTGTACTGTATCTTCCCTAGTCACGCACATTAAGAAAAGTCTATAAATTCCCTCAATAAAAAAGGACACTGTAAAGACACGTTCTTAGACCAAATGCTCTATCAATTTTAATTCTTGGGAAGCATTTTTCTTTACTTTAGTGATACCCTAATATATTATTGTGATATATGTATGTAGTAACATAGTAACTAGGGAAAAATAAGCGTTCATTTGTCACGGGAGCGGGCGTCTACAATGTAAGTGCTGATTACACCTGCTGTAACGCCAACTTCTTTTAAGTTATGTGGGTACTCCACATAGGATTGGAGAATAGTTATATCGTGCCATTTCGTCTACGGAACTATAAGGATAACTTCAAATTAGAAGTGACTGTTATTTGCAATGGTTTAATATGAACAGTAGAAATACATTAACGGCAATACAGGCAATGTCGTGAGCGCGTGATAGCGTCGGAAGTCTATAATCGGGTGGTGCTAATAACCGCTTTTAAAATCTACCGTTACGATTTTATCGCTACGATAACGTCATGCCGTGAACATTATATTCGGCAGAAATTTAAAAGCGTCTTACATTTGTCGTACATACATTCGTTGACGGTAAAATCGTCACGATGAAAACGTGCAACGATGGTGAATAATTTGGTTTTCATCGTAGACCCAAACCAGAGAATATGTAAAAAAGTAGGTTGACTTCCGCCTCATGCGTAACGAACTTGGCTACTCTCGGCCGGATACGTAAGGTTGTTGTGTTGGGTGCGAGATGCGGAGAGCATCTCGTTTAGTCATACATTTAGTACACATTAATAAAAAAAAAGTAGTACACATGGATAATTTTTTTATGTTTGTATTATTCAATTTTTTGTAGTTACGTTGAAGAATGATAGCTCTGGATACGAATAACTACAATTATTTATACATCTAAGAACATTACAGTACGATCGTTTATGCGATTTAGACCTTTTTGTATTTGCAACGATGCGAAGAACGAATTAAAGACAAATGGAAGCGGTTGCATGTTCATGCGCATGTTCACGTCGCGTGCGACCCCGCAATAATTATCCATATTCAAATATTGCCATTGTGTGCGTGCCACGGCGCGTGCCATATACTTTGCCCGAACTTTCCCGAGGATTCCCGAATCGCGACGAAACCTTGTATAACTTTCATACAAATAAGTAACGTAAAGGTTAGTTTGGTCTACAAAAGGCATCATCGATTAATTCCAACGTAAAACAGAAAAGTCAGATTGCATTCTTTCAATGCCAGTGGACTTTTATAAAAAGGATGCTGAAACAGACATCCAGATAAAACTCCTACAAAAGAATTTCACTCCTTTGTTCGTCGGAATCCATTGAACGCGCAGATAAGTCGACATCACTTGTGTTCCCGTAGGACGAACTGCCGTGCGATTCTCTAAAGCGAGTTAGTCGAATTCACTTCTGAATCCGCGGTGAGATTGTCAAATGTGGACTGGTATTCTCTAAAGTCGACAGAGATACTAGCGCCGCCTCGATGAGTGCGGCAGCGAGTCATACCATCGTTAATGAATTTTTTGACGTTTTGCTAAATACGACAATCTAATCTAAAAAAAAAACAAGTTTTATTTAACGTAATTATCTCAGAGAAGTTAAAATACACTTAGACGAAATATCGACTGAGATGTTTACTCTTAAAGCCATCCCCGATAAACTCGCATCTAAGATTACTTCACTTCGCTCCTAAAATGTTTGGTTTAGACTCTAAACTTTAGAGAATTCCTTTGAAGGTCAAGTGAGTTCGAATGCGAAGTGGGTTGAATTGTTGAGCGAGTCTCGCTTGGGTGATTCGAGTTTTTACAGAATTGCATGGTTGATTCTTGTTGTATAAATAGTGCCATGTCGCTAGCGACCCACATCAGCATCGCATGAGGATTTAATTACGAAACGTCAAAGTTTCTCTACTTGTTAGATTACGTTGTGAATACACATTATTATAACACAAACTATACTTCGCATATTTTCATAGCTTAATGTCCTATGGCCTTAAAAAGAGCGATATGTGCCATCTACAGTATGAATGCACGAGAATCACTAAGAGATCGTTTTAAAGACATTGGTGTACTCACCTTGCCGTCCTTATACATCTTTGAAATTATTATGTATACAAGGAAAAATATAGACCTATTTATAAGGAAAGGCGATATTGGTGGTATGGAAACCCGAGGTCGTGATAAATTGGTTATTCCAAAATTTAAATTACAAAATCAAATGTTTCATTTTTGAGTAACTGCATTCGTTTTTATAATAAAGTTCCTCAAGAAGTCACTCAATTAACAGAAAATATATTTAGATTAGTTACAAAACGTACATGGATTAGACAATCATACTATAAAATAAACGATTTCGTTGAATATAAAACAATAGTCTGGAAATGATCTTCTCTGGACATGGACATTTACTGGCTCTCTGAATACTGTATTTTAATAAACCTTTTGTAAAATGATGTTGAAAAAATTATATATGGCTGACTTTCTTGTCGGTTCTTCTCAGTGTCCAGGTTTTCTTTTCTCTTATCTTTAAACCGAACTAAAGTAGATTTGACGTTCAAATATACCTTGCAATTGGGTTTACTTCAATAAATTGATTTGACTTTGACTTCGACAAATTTGTTGTATTGACTCTGGTTGCGGAAATCCATTCCATGTGATGAATTCCTAAAATCTTTTTCTATTTTCCGCTCAAACTCCAAAAACCACCAATCGACACGTGTTTCGAACCGAAATGCTTCGTTGAGAGGCGAAATACGTGTCGATTGGTGGTTTTTGGAGTTTGAGCGGCAAATAGAAAAAGATTTTAGGAATTTATCATATAACACAAAGGTCATAATATTAAAACCGTATATATCCTGGATGCAAAATCAATGAACAGGCTTAAAAAGTGATAAAGAGTTTAGAATTAAAAAAAAACACGTAGAATACTACAATAGTGAGTTGGACGTGGAGAAAGGGGTAGCAACTGCAAATAAAATAAACAGTGCTGCGATCGCAATAGTGGACAGAGTGAATATATCAGTCAAAATGATCATATACAATGCGGTGTTGGTGCAAACTTTATTGTACGGTAACGATGCCTGAATATATCTGAAAAAGAGTGAAAGTAAGATAAATGCAGTAGAAATGCAATCTCTCAGAAATATGTTCGGTGTCACTCTTGCGGACAGGGTAAGCAATGAAGAGTTACGCAGTATGACAGGGTTACATAATAGTGTTATTGTAAAAATGAAAAAAGGAAATGCATAGATGGTTCGCGCACATGCAAAGAATGGATGATGAGAGATTGACGAAGAAAATCTGTAGAGCGAAAGTGACTGGTAGCAGAAGCCAAGGAAGACCAAGGCTGACCTACGAATATCAAATAGCCAGAGTTTTAGCTGACAAAAATGTCAAAAGCATCCGCATACCTTAACAAAATTGCTTAAGGAAAACGGTGAAATTCGAAGAAGCGAAAGAAGTATGTAAGGACCGCGAAGCTCGGTGCTCTGTCCTCACTGACTACCCCGTTAGGAATAAAGCGTGAAAATATGTATGTACGTACTGTAACATTTTTTCGCTATTGTACCTTCTTTTTAAGAGCTTAGAGGTTATCAGAGAAAATAATTATAGAACTGGCAAGTTAAAAATTTAAATGTTTTTTTTTGGGAGAATAGAACAGGATTTGAAAAAATGAGAAAAAAAAGAGGAGCGAGGTGTTTTTGAGAGACGGAAGAATAATGGTTGTGATGGAGTAAAAAGGAGATTATTTTTCTCCTCAAAAAAAGAAGATATTTGATTTCTTTGTAAAAGTAAAATCTGTTAAGAATATTAAAGATGTTGGCAAAGTGAAAAAGAAAGAGGCTCGAACCAGAAAACTGATATCGCCCAAACTTCCAAGGCAAATGGACCCCTCGACAAGAATAAGGGGAGCAATGGTTTCAATCGGATAAAGAGCACATTAATCATGGTGACGCACCAGTTTCATACGAGTTTATAGAAGTTATATTTACAATGACGATGCTGATTGCAGAATTTTATAAAGTCGACTTATAATTTTGGAGATAACATTCGAGAGTGGAGTATAGGACAATACAACCTAATTTAAGCCAGTGGTTTGTGTTTTTTTATCATAATGTGTAAATTATAAGGTGAAAGGTATTTATATCTGATTTTTGTAAACTACACCACACCATCACAACCACTTTGATATCTTTCTGTTTCTATTTTATTTACAAAATTTATTCTGGTTTATTTGTTTCAAATTATATTACAATTTTCTTCTCAAAATAGAATTTTATTTAAAAAGAATTCCAATCAATTTCAAAATTTACTTTATCCATTCCCTTTTTGTGGCATCCGGGTGGGAATGGTATAAATTGTATAAGGGGTTCTATTAAAACTTTTAAGGGTTTGAAGGATGAATTCTTTTCTATATTCGATACATCCGATTATGATTTTAAAACAGAAAGAGATTTGCGCAATTTAAAACAAAAACCCGGTCAATCAATGAGAGATTTTATTATAACAATAAAAGATTTAAACAATAAATTAGTAAGACCTATACCTGATAATCAATTATTAGATGTAATAAAATATAATTCGTTGCCATGTTACGCACCATGTTTAGCAACAAATAGAATATTAGATATTACTACGCTTTTAGAGCTTGGAAAAAATTATGAAAACTTTGGTATTCCGAACCAGGAAAATTTTACAGATAAACCTTTTGTTAGAAGAAATAAAATGTTTGGATATAGTCCACAAATACAGAAGAAATCAAATGATTTTTGTGGAGCGGGTAGTTCGCAACAGACTATAGGTAAATCCGGTAATTTGGGGTTTCATAATAGTTCAAGAAGTCAATTTCAGAATAGACAAGGAGTGGAATTTAAATGTCCGAAGTGTAATAAGTTAGGCCATACTTATAGAGAATGTAGAAATTTACCAGGTATGGTATGTTTTCGATGCCATAGGCCAGGTTATATCACCCGTGATTGTCCAACTTGTAATCCAAATTCTTCTAATCAAGATCAAAAAAACTAGATGTACACCGGGGTGACGGAAAAATCCTCTCCCCGGTGATATTTTCAAAAAGTTTAGACAATAGAATGTTTATTGAATTAAACATTAACAATAAGACATTTAAAGCATTATTAGATTCTGGAGCACAGATGTCATTGATAAATAGCAAATTTACAAAGGTTATTAAAAATATGGGTTATACAATTAACAAAACTTATCACAAAGCTGTTACAGTAGATAGAACACCATTGTGTATAACAGGTATTGTTTCATTGCCAATTGTATTCAACAATTTAAAAAAAAAACATGAATTTCTTTTAGTGGCAAATATATCTACGAATATGTTATTAGGGATAGATTTTTGGTATGCTTTTGGTCTTATAAACCATTTCCAGAAATTTTTTGATTTTAATAATTCAGATAAATTATATATTAATGCGACAAAATCAGAATCTTTAAAGACAGAACAGGAAGTTTTTAGAGAGGTCGGTGAATCAAAATTTATTCATTCAAGAAAGGAATTGAATGCCGAACAAGAAATTATTTTACAAAAAGTTATTTCTGAGTTCGAAGAAATTTCATCAGAAAAAAAAGGACTGGGTTTGACAAATTGGGTTTCACATAAAATAAATACGACCGGTGCTCCGGTTCGACAGCGTTATTATCCACTTTCACCAGTTAAATTAAAAATTTTAAACGAAGAGATTGATAAAATGTTGGAGATGGGAGTTATCAGGCCTTCGAAATCCCCATGGGCTAGTCCTGTTGTCATGGTTACTAAACCTGATGGTTCTGTAAGATTCTGCGTGGATTGTAGGAAGTTAAACAGTGTGACAGTTAGGGATTCTTATCCATTACCTAGAATACAGGATATTTTAGATAACTTGAAGGGTGCACGTTACATGACGTCTTTAGATTTCAGGAGCGCATTTTGGCAGATTCCTTTATCAGATGAAGAGAGCTGTCATAAGACTGCTTTTATAGTGCCAAATAGGGGTTTATTTGAATTTATAAGAATGCCGTTTGGTTTGACAAATGCAGCATCGGAGATGCAGCGCTTGACGGATAGGCTGGTGAATTTTGAATTTGACAACCATGTTTTCGGGTATGTTGATGACATTATTTTAATATCGCCGACATTTGAGCATCATATTGATTTGTTAAGGAAAATGTTGTTCAGATTAAAGGAAGCTGGGTTAACTTTAAATATTAATAAATGTGATTTCTGTATGAGGGAGTTGAAATATTTAGGTTTTATTGTAAATTCGGAAGGATTGCAAACAGATCCGGAAAAGTTGAAAAGCATAAAAGAGTTTCCAAAACCAGTCACTGCGAAACAATTGAGAGGATTTATTGGACTTTGTTCTTATTACAGACGGTTTGTTAAACATTTTTCTAGCATAATAGCTCCGTTAACACTTTTGATAGGAAAGAAAAGAGGGCGTGACAAAATAGTTTGGAATGAAAAGGCGGAACAAGCATTTGAAGACTTAAAATGTTCTTTGGTTCAAACTCCAGTAATGGCATGTCCTGATTTTTCTAGGCCTTTTGTTCTTCAGTGTGATGCGTCTTCAGTAGGGTTAGGATCGGTATTAACGCAGACGATAGAGGGGATAGAACATCCCATAGCATTTTATTCGCGTTTGTTTTCCAAAGCTGAAAGGAATTATAGTACGACAGAACGTGAATTATTGGCAGTGTTAGATTCCATTAAGCATTTTCGTTGTTATTTAGATGGAGTAAAGTTTACTGTTATCACGGATCATATAGCTTTAAAGTGGTTGTTGACTTTAAATAATCCAAATGGACGATTGGCTCGTTGGGCTACTTTGATTTCTCAATATACATTTGATATCCAACATAGGAAAGGGAGATTAAATGTAGTTCCAGATGTGGTTTCTCGTATACAAATCGATTTAATTACGTATAATTCAGGTGTTTCAGATACTCAAGACGCTTGGTATAAGAAAATTTATTTGGGTTGTCAGGAAAATTGCCAACAATTTCCATCATATATTATTAGGGATGGTGTTTTATTACGACATATTCCCTCTGATAATCCTATGGCGGAAGATCATTTTTGGAAAATCGTTTTACCATATGAAAAAGTTAAAGAAGTTGTATTAGATATTCACAATTCTTTTGGTTCTATACATCCAGGTGTATTGAAAACTTATTTGAAAGTTAGACAAGATTATTATTGGTTAAACATGTATAAACATATAACAAAAATTTTAGATGACTGTGATGTATGTAAACAATATAAAATTTGTAATAGTAATCCCAGGGGTCATATGACATCACTTCGTTGTGTAGATAGGCCGTTATTTATGTTATCAATCGATTTAATTGGCCCATTACCCGAAGCATATTATGGTTTTAAATATATTGTGTCAGTAGTAGATGTATTTTCAAAATATGTTTGGCTATCGTGTATTAGGAGACCAAATACAGAAGCTATTTGTAAATTTATAGAAAATGAAATATTCTTAATTTTTGGTATACCAGCGGTCATAATATGTGATAATGCAACAGTTTTTAGAGGCTATTATTTTCAGGCGTTTCTTTCATCTTATTCAGTAAGAGATGTCAGATACACTGCATTTTACTCACCTCTGGCGAATCCAGTTGAGAGGTATAATCAAACTATTATAACTTGTTTGGGAATATTAGTTAGAGATAATCAGAGAGCTTGGGCTAGGTGTTTGCCACAGGTAAGGTTATTTTTGAATTCTTCAATAAATTTGGCAACTTCTTTTTCCCCTAATTTCTTAATGTTCGGTCGAGATAATTGATACATCTAGACATGGACGAATTAGTCAATATAATCAGAATTTGTTATCAATGGAAAGTAGGCGAAACTATGCTTCAAAAATTAGACTACTACAAGATGTTTATGCGAACGTCGCGGACAACTTGACGTCTGCTTTTTTTGCAAATGCGAGGCGATATAATAGAAATCGTACTGAAATTATTTTGAATGTGGGAGATGTTGTTTGGAGGAGAAGTTTTACCCGTTCGGTAGGGCAGGACTTTTTTTCATCGAAACTAGCTCCTCGATTCGTAAAGGCCCTCGTTTTAAAGAGAATTTCTAATGTTGTATATGAACTGAAGGATTATGATGGGTCACATATGGGAACTTATCATATAAAAGACATAATGAAATAATGTATTGATATGAGTTTTCAAGTAATTTTATTAGTTATTAGTATACTTAGTATTTTTTCACTCTAATTAAATATTGTTAGCGCTAACTAAATTATATATTTTAATTTATTAGATAGATATTAGGGTTCTTTGTATTTTTAATTATTGATTACAATATTTAGAATATATTAGTAAAGTTAGATGTATATTTATTTATTTACCTAATTAATTCCATCAATGGCACGAAAATATCTAATGACATATGCGTTTGTATCGTTTTTTGATCTTCCGGTAGATCATGAAATCTATATAGGTTCATAGGTCAGGGTTTATTAGACGCTATAATTTATTCGGTTATATATTATTAGGTTAATTCTTTAGCTTAATTTATTTATTATATTAGGATATTTTTAAATAAAGTAACAAAAATATTAAAAATTAAATATTTTTCATTTAAAAAAAAAATTTTTTTTTGTTATTAATTTTATTTTCATGTTTTTAATGAATTCAATAATTTCAATATTGATTTTAATTTGTACGTAAGAGGTGGAAGTTGTGTTATTTTATTAAAAATATATTGAAGGAAAGGAAACAATTTAATTCAAAATTTTAAATTATTATTTATATTCTGAATTTTCTTTATCATTATATATTCAATTTATTCATTTCTATTTCAAAATTTTAATGTAGAACTGTTTATTTTAAATCTTCTTATTTGGAAATTTTAAAATAATATTCTATGGTTGGAAAGCGATTTAGCTAAATTAATGTGGTATATTAGTTTCAAATTTTTTTTTGTAAGAAAGGGGAATATTTGTAACATTTTTTCGCTATTGTACCTTCTTTTTAAGAGCTTAGAGGTTATCAGAGAAAATAATTATAGAACTGGCAAGTTAAAAATTTAAATGTTTTTTTTTGGGAGAATAGAACAGGATTTGAAAAAATGAGAAAAAAAAGAGGAGCGAGGTGTTTTTGAGAGACGGAAGAATAATGGTTGTGATGGAGTAAAAAGGAGATTATTTTTCTCCTCAAAAAAAGAAGATATTTGATTTCTTTGTAAAAGTAAAATCTGTTAAGAATATTAAAGATGTTGGCAAAGTGAAAAAGAAAGAGGCTCCAACCAGAAAACTGATATCGCCCAAACTTCCAAGGCAAATGGACCCCTCGACAAGAATAAGGGGAGCAATGGTTTCAATCGGATAAAGAGCACATTAATCATGGTGACGCACCAGTTTCATACGAGTTTATAGAAGTTATATTTACAATGACGATGCTGATTGCAGAATTTTATAAAGTCGACTTATAATTTTGGAGATAACATTCGAGAGTGGAGTATAGGACAATACAACCTAATTTAAGCCAGTGGTTTGTGTTTTTTTATCATAATGTGTAAATTATAAGGTGAAAGGTATTTATATCTGATTTTTGTAAACTACACCACACCATCACAACCACTTTGATATCTTTCTGTTTCTATTTTATTTACAAAATTTATTCTGGTTTATTTGTTTCAAATTATATTACAATTTTCTTCTCAAAATAGAATTTTATTTAAAAAGAATTCCAATCAATTTCAAAATTTACTTTATCCATTCCCTTTTTGTGGCATCCGGGTGGGAATGGTATAGTACCTACATATGTAAAATAGTAAAAATATCTCTTGGACAAACGAAAGTTCTTTTACTCCTGAACAATCACTGAAGTAGGGAAACAGATCGAAATACTGTTAACAGTTAATTTAATCTACGCAATGTATTAATAATATAAATATTAGCTTTATGATACATACTAGTGATGTAAAAGAAGCCAAAAAAGACCAAGGCTGACTTATGAAAATCAAATAGCCAGTGTTAGCCGACGGAAATGTCAAAAGCACTCGCATACCTAGGCGAAAATGCGTGAGGAGTATGATGAGATTTGAGGACGCGAAAGAAGTACTCTTTGAAGTTCTCTTTGACTACTCCTTTGGGGATGCAGCGTGAAGATATATATGTATGTATGATAAATAGAATATTTATTACATGAATGATTTTTTTTTATGAAAGAGGGAGCAAACGAGCAAGCGAGTCGCCTGATAGGAAGGGAACACCGCCACCCATGGACACCCGCAACGTCCAAGGAATTACAGGTTCGTTTCCGGCCTTTAAAGAAATAGTGAAAGGAGGGAAAGGAGGGGGAGGGGGAGATGGGCCATCGGCACTCTGACTCACCGAACGAAACACAACAGCAGTAGATGCTGTTATTTCAAGCCGATATTCTGTCAGAGGGTGGTATTTCATGGGGCCCAATTCGTACTGCAATGCAGCATGGCTCCACCACACCAAAATATATTTTTTGATTAATTTTTATCAGGAATTCTAATATAGTAGTTATGTAAAAAATACTCGATCGACTCAAATATATACTCAATGTCTAGTTTTATAACATTTATCTGTATTATACCTATCTATAGACAAGAATAAATTTATTATAATGAGAAATACCTTCTTCCAATATACGAATTCTCGTGTGCTAAAAATAAGTATGCTGTACATTTAATTCTTAAAACAGCGGAGGCGTTGTAACGAGTTTGCTCGTGTGTTCCACAAATACTTCGGAATTGTTTTCAGTGGTATTCAACTAAAGTTGAACTTCGTTCGGAATTTCGAGTAGGAATTTTTGGCTTTACGGCGAGAGCGTAATTGCGTTACATGCGATGTAAAAAATGAGAAGGCTATAATTGAAACCTGACCATATTTATACGCTTGCGAGCAAAATAAAATAAGAGACGTTTTGCGGAAGCCTAAATAAATACACATTCCAACTCTAACAATGAATTCAACAACGAAGTCTATGTAGTTACTATTAACATTGAGCATTCGAAACAATCGCTATATTCCTCTCCACTGAGGCTCGGGGACCACGCCTTTTTTTTTAGGTTACGCAGGTGAAAAATAATTTAAATAGTTGTCAAACATTACTTTTATAAATATCATACTCGGCAATTAGAAACAGTGATAGACTAACCCGCGTGTACGATGGTAGTGAGCAGTCCATTCTCTTCGAGTGGGATCCATTCACTGACGAGGTGATGCATTGAAGGAAGTAATGATTGGGTCAGCCCTTGAATTACACAACAGCCGCACACAACTTCCCAACCCCAGCGAAATTGAGAAGTAAGAAGACATATTAGAATTGAATTCGAATATAAATTAAGTGAGGTATATAAAATGAGGTGAACCCGCCCTTTTTTTGGTTATGCAGGAGAAATCTGCACACAGATACCGAACTCCCGAGGTGAGAGACTGCAACGGTGGTGGTCTTCGGCGCTTTGTGGCTCCGGAGTCTCCTACGGGACGCACTGGAGCTCCTCTCGCGCTGTGCCGAAGCACCTCTCGGGGGGGCCTCCCTCGACTGTACAGGGCTGTTGAGGACCACATTTACTTCATTTTTAATTCGACGCTTGTTTAGTGAACAACGTGGCATAATTAACTTTATTTCTAAAAATAACTTGCGTAATCCCATTATTATTATTATCCCCTCTATACACAGTTTACACCGGGACTGTTAAAACGGCACACGGTCTTATAGCAAGTGTTACAGCTACTTCTTCAAACTTCCAATATTTTACGCGGGGTTATTACCTAAAAATTTGCAGACAGCAACAGCCACGCGATCACTGCGCGACCGGTGACTAATTGTAATAAAAAATGAGTATCATGTATGACGATTGCGTATCTATTATTCTATATCCGTAAAATGCACTTTTCGCGGTAGATTTAGCGCCACTATACAAATTACATTTCACAAATTCTTGTTTTGACAGCAGATATCGCGCGATATTGGCTCTCGCTTGATGTCTGCAAGTTACATAATAAGCGTGGGGGTCATACAATTATTGTATGTCGTCATGTATGACGATTGCGTATCTATTAAGATACGCAATTGTCGTACATGATACTAATTTTTTATTACAATTAGTCACCGGTCGCGCAGTGATCGCGTGGCTGTCGCTGTCAGCAAATTTTTAGGTAATAACCCCACCGCTCGGCAGGCGCGTAGGGCACGATTATTGTTTTAAATATAGTTACTATTCTAGTGTACACAAGTATATTATTTCTTTTTGCAATATACAAAAAATACGATATTCAGAAAGCCAGTAATAATGTATTTGTGTAGAAGATAAGTTCCACAATTTAAGAAGAAGAAGTAGTTTTATCTTCGAATAAATCGTTTGTTTTATACATAATACGGTTATCGGTTTTTAACTGGTGTTTACTCGTAAGTCGGTTTTTATCCAATATGAGCCTAAAAGTCTTCGAAATCTTTTTAAATTGAAAGAATACATATTCTCACGCTGTATCCCTAACATTCTAACATACTTCTTTCGCTTCCTAAAATCTCATTATTCTCCTCACACATTTTCGCCTAGGTATGCGAGAGCTTTTGACATTTCCATCTGCTAACACTGGCTATTTGATCTTCATAAGTCAGCCTTGGTCTTCCTTGGCTTCTTTTACCACTCTCTTTCGCTCTTTATATTTTCTTCGTCAGTCTTTCATCACTCATTATTTCTATGTGCCCGAACCATCTAAGCATTCCTTTCTTCATTTTTACAATAACACTGTCGCGCAACCCTGTCATGCGTATCTCTTCATTGCTTATCCTGTCCGCAAGGGTGACACCGCACATCTTTCGAAACACTAATAGTCGTAGAATATTGTACAAGTATATTAGGTACCCCGTTAGGGATACAGCGTGAAGATATGTTATGTTTTATATTAGGTACATTCTTCTCATTACGATATTTGGCAGTCGTCGCCATATGACACTCATATACGGTGGAATGTAATATCAACTGGTCCTACGCATACTAATGTAAGTGAAAAAATACATTTTTATAGATCATTTTAAAGTTCATAAGACTTTTGAAATAAGTTTCTGAGGTGACGTTGCATTTCAATTAGAAAATAAAAGAGCCACATAGCAAATTGTTTTAGTATTTGTTAGTTTAAAAAACAGGTTCATCTGAATTTTACGTTGGGTTTTTTTTTGTATGCTGCTTCTCCTGGCGTGCTCAAAGTCAGGGCCTTTTGTCAGTCAGTATATTTTTTATCTTCTTTCTTATCAACTCTTAGGGTATCATACTCCTTCAATTCCTGTCCTTTATTACTTCTTATTGTTCAAAGGACATGGGGGTTCTCTGAGTACCTACATCGTTTCAAGTGTAAGGAGAGAGAGAGAGAGATGTAAGTCTTGAATGATTGGCCCATCTACAGTAAGGATAGATTAGAAGCGGAAATGGAGATAGATAGTAAAATAAACAAAGAAACAATAAGCGAAATTATGCAAGACAAAAAGAAAAGAGAAAAGTTTTTGGAATACTGCGTTAAAGTCGCTAACAAAGTTATTGCGAGGAATAAAACATAAGGAAGTCAATAAAGTGCGATATAATATAATATTAAAGATTAAAATGGACTGTGATATAAGATTTAAATGTAAATAGTAGCTTAAGATCAATGTATAGTTAAAAATAATGTAATTGTTCAAATGTTTTGAAGAACCCCGCCTTAATAATGAGTGCATACCACAACTTGATTATTTGATGTAAGAAACTTCTTTGAAACAGTAGCGTGTATGGATTTTTCAAAGTACTACATTTTATGCGAAAAATACAAAAAATCAAAATCTTTAATTTGCAGCTTATACCAGAATACGTGGAAGCTGTCATTACCAAGCATAGTGTATTAAGCGTAATAATATTAAACTCAGTATTAAGCTGGGTTTCTGTGCATATTGCAAATATTTGGATAGTAGCCTGCTACACTGATTGCAGTATCTCGCTTCGTACCGCAAACGCTATTACCATTTTGATTATATGCAGACTCTCGGTTTACTTACATTCGTATTGAATATGTACGGATTAAAATAATCCATTTTGTACGAATATCATACACTAAAGGCTACTTTATTTGGTACAGAGATGAATAAGGTTTAGTGTCTCAATTAATAAGACATTAATTTAAGACACATTAAAGCGACGAATTGGAAATTTTTACTGTAGGGATCGAAATATTTTTCCAAGTTATTACAAAACATATGAAAGTAATATTTGGTAATCTAATTCTTCATTCATTGACTTCATTTTGCCAGTTGCGTTACACGATTGGTTAACCATAACAGAAAAAAATATCAAAGAAACCTCTATTAAAACAGAGATTTATATTTTTCGGACTAATTATAATTATTGACATGAAAGTTGTTACGTATGTGCATTTTTTAATGGAGAAGGTTTGTAAGTTCTCCTCTCTGTTGTAAGTTGCCACCTGTTGGAGCTGCAGTACATCGTCTACCAATCCACCGATTGCCATGAAAACTGGTATGCGTATATATTTGAAGACAGAGAATATATTCGCGACATCTAAAGCCTTAAAAGAAACTATAAAATTAAGGAATGTTGAAATTTAATACGAGAACTTCCAAGCCGGAGCCCCAAGTTCGATACCCGGTCAGGACAATTTAATTAAATGTTACTAAATGCTCACTTGATTTGTTGTGCGTTACTCATAATGCAAACCAATTGCTCAGTTTGGGGTCGCTCAAACTATTTTTTCGAATTTTTCATAAACTATATCCCTATATCTTTAAATAACTGAGTAACGGTGAATAACGGTTTTTAAATCAAGCTGCGCTCCACAGTTTTAGCTGCATTAAATTTGATGTTTTTTCGGAATAAAAGTCCTGTCAAAATAGGCTCAGCTGTTTTGAAGATGAACTCGATCAAACATATAGACAGTCATAAAAAAATTAAAAACACAATTTTCGTAACGTGCAAATAACCATATGGGAATAAAAAAAGTAGAAACTTCTACAAGGCAACTAGCCTTGTAGAAGTCTCTGCTTTTTTTTTGCTCTTAAAAGTAGTGTAGTGATCACTATCACGACAGTATGTTCTACAGATTCACTGGCTCACTGATACACCCAGATCCGAGCGCAGGCGCACGACCTATCCGCCCCGCGTCTAACGCCGGATTGCCCGATAGACGGCCATCCCCTCTGTGGTGTACATGAGACAGTGTACTATATCTATTGTATAGATACAAACACTACATCCCTTCCTTTTTATCAAATTTTATTTATTGTAAATGTAATCAATATAATGTGTAAGGACCGCGACTCCTGGCGCTCCGTCCTCTCTGACTACCCCGTTGGGGATACAGCGTGAAGTTATGTTATGTTATATGTAATCAATGTTTCTAATTAATCACACTTAATTATTTTTGATATTTTACTTATACAATCAATAAACTGTGATCATAACATTGAATAATAATTTATATAGTTTTATTTACTTTGATTGTCTGATCCTCGTTTCCCTTGGTCTCGTCTTCTACTGATTTCCAATGGCGTTCCACACGCTTTAGATGAATCACATTCCTTCGTAGTCTTTGTCCAGTTTCTTCATTCCTTATTGTAGTATCCCCTCCAACTGACTGTTCCACTACATTTGGTGTAGGGTTGAAAGTAGTTGCAAGCTTATTCGACTTTACCATTTCTTTTACATACACCTTCTCACCTTCTGTCAGTTCTGGGTTTTCCGCTCTTCTTTTCCGGTCTCCATACTCTTTTCCCTTTTCCTTTTGCAACTTGTCTCGGTCTCTAACTTCAGTGTCATTATCCGTTTCGTTTATATCTTTCAACATGGGAATTTTATCCCTGTTCATTCTTTTGAAAAAAAGTTCTGACGGTGTCTTTCCCGTAACTGAATGAGGAATGGAGTTGTACATCATTAAATATTCATATAGTATGTCTTTCATATCTCGTTTTTCACTAGAGTTTATTTTGAGTCGTTTTACTATGTCTTTGTTTTGACGCTCAACTTCGCCCTTCATTTGTGGCCAATATGGCACTGTATTAAAAAGCTTAATATTGCAACCACGATAAAAATCCTTAAACTCTCCACTAAAGAATTGCCGGCCGTTATCAGCAGTGATCGACTGTGGATAACCTAGTCGACTAAACAGTTCTTTTAGGATTTTAATAATTATCGAGCTCTTTGTAGTTCTGGTAATTTTGATCTCTTTATAGCGACTATAATAATCAATAATGACTAGGATATAGTCGTTATTCGGTAATGGACCTAGTAGGTCCATCGCAATATCAACCCAAGGTTCAGATGGAAGTTCTCGACGTTTCATTGGTGCTGGAGGATTTGGTAAGCTAACCAAGGTGCATCCTTTGCAACTCTTTACCATCAATTCGACGTCCTTATCTATTCTAGGCCACCAAACTTTAGAACGAAGGCGACCTTTCATAGCAACAATTCCTGGGTGGCCTTCATGGGCTGCAAGTAAAACCTGATTTCTGAGATTTTGTGGAATAACTATCCTGTTTCCTCTCAAAAGGATATTCTCATAGAAACACAATTCATCCAAAAATATTTTATATGACTTCACAGACTCATCCCATTGGTGACTATAAATTCCTTTCTTAACATTGGTTATTTCCTGGTCGCTTTCTGATTCCTTTATTATTTGCTGCATTGAAGTTGCACAAGGTCTCGCGAGTTCGGTTATCTGATGAACATAATTCTCTTCCGATGACTGAATTGACCGATCCGAGTATTTACATAGCCGAGAGAGTGAGTCTGCAATATTGGTCTTGCCCGGTTTATATTTTACGTTATAACGATACGCCTGAAGTCGCAAAACCCACCTTTCAACGCGGGCGCATGGTTTTGATTTTGGACTGAACAGAAATACCAATGGCTTTTGATCCATTATCAAATCAAATTCTTTACCAAAAAGAAATGTATTAAATGTTAGATTGCCCATACCAGCGCAAGGGCCTCTTTTTCCGTTTGACTGTATTTTCTTTCACATTGACTAAGTGTCCGTATGCAATAATTTTTGGTCCTTTACTATCAATCTGCACCAAGACTGCTCCTAATCCTACCGAACTTGCGTCTGCTATTACTTGTGTCTTGTCTTTGATATCGTAATATCCCAACGTTTCTATTTTAGATAGCATCTCTTTTAACTTATCAAATGCGTCATTGTGATTGTCCCTCCAGTATTCTTCTATGTTTACTTTTTTTCCTAGTTTCAGTCTTAGTATTTGTTTTAGTGGTTCTGTGGTCGTAGCCAATTCGGGATCCATTTGTTTATGTAATTTACTAAACCTAAAAAGTTTTGTAACTCTTCTATTGTTTTCGGCACTCGAAATTTAGTTATGCTGTTCATTTATTTAGGCAGAGGTTTTACTCCTTCTGGTTTTAGTTCGTGTCCCAAAAAGTGTATTATCCGTACTTTGTAAATACATTTATCTTGATTTAACAAAACATTCTTCTGTTCCAATATCTCCAACGCTTTGGAAAGTCGCACGTCGTGTTCTCTCTCGTTGCTCTCCCAGATTAATATGTCATCGATAAAGTTTGTAGCTCCTTCGCACTTTATTAGCATTTTCTCCATGATTTTTTTAAAAATTTCTGGAGCGCATGTGATTCCAAATACAAGTCTTTTATATCTGTAAAGGCCATTAGATGTTATAAAAGTGGTCAAATATCTTGAATCCGTGTGTAGTTCTACTTGGTAAAACGCGTTTTTTATATCGAGTTTAGAAAAATATTGTGCCTTTTTTATTTTTGGCAACAAGTTTTCCATACAGGGTAATGGGTGGTTTCTCTTAAAATAGCTACATTGGCGTGTCGTATATCAACGCATAGGTGTACATCACCATCATCCTTAAGGATTGGAACTATAGGAGAAACCCATGGTGAAGCTTCATATACCTCCTCTATTATATCTAATTCCAGTAATTCTTTGATTTTCTTATTTATCTTTTCTTCTAATGGTATTGGTATACTCTGGTAGGGTTGCATAACTGGTTTTACTGATGCATCAATAGGAATCTCAATTAAAATATCTTTAAATTTTGGGAAGGGTTTATTTGATTCCCTCTCAACTCGATTTACGTCCACGCCCAACCTCAAAACACCCAATCGCAATGCAGTGTCTTTACCAAGTAGATTTCGTGATCCATCTTCAATAACATAAATAGTAGCACGTTCTATTTTTCCATTTGCTTTTATTACTGCTTCAAAAGAACCTTTGATTTGTAAAAGTGTCTTACTTCCATATGCTAGTAATATTTTATTTGGTTCTTTCACTTGTTTGTGACAAATTATCTTGTTTTTCTTTAAATATTCCCAGGTTTTATGAGATATTAAATTTAATTTACATCCCGAATCAATCAACATTTCTAAATTTACTCCTCCTATCTCGCATTTAATTGTCGCGTCGTCGTTCAAATTAAATATATATTGTACTGTTTCATTTTTCAGAGAATTTACTTTAGTTTCCGTGCGTCGTCGCTTGTTATAGTTTTTTCTTTCTCTTCACTTTGTAATAGTTTACGTTTTTGTTGAAATGATTTAGTTTTACATCTTTGATAATGGCCTAATTTTCCACAGCCGTTACATTTCTTGTCTCTCGTTATGCAGGAAAGACTTTGAGAGAGATGTACAGAATTTTCACATCTAGTACACTTTGGCGTCTTTTTCTCTTCATTAGACTCCCTTTCTTGTTTATTCCGTCTTGAATTATCTTTGTATCTACTTTTTACTGCATTAATCTCATTTGTCTTCTTCTTTTCTTTTTGTTCGTAACTATCCAGTTGGTAGTTCACAATTTCTAAGGTATTGGCTACAGTAATCACTTTGTCTAATGTAATTTCATCACCCATTGTTAAAATTTTTTTTTCTTAACTCTGATGACAAAGATTTTTCTAATATTTGGTCAGTTATGTGGTCGTCAGGTTTTTCGAACTTACATTTCGCTGCTTGATCTCTTAGCTTAATAAGGAATTTTTCAAAACTTTCCCCTTCATCTTGATTAATAAGACGGAAAATGTGTCGTTCAAAGGTCTTGTTTTGTTTGGAGAGAAAGTACTCATCTAATTTACTAATAGCTACTTCAAAAATGTCAACATTCTCCCCAGGTTCCACGCTTGCTCCAGGCAAATTATAAAATATTTCCTGCAGTGCGCCCCCACCTAGGACTAGCAACGTAGCTCTCTTTTTAGCTGGGATCGTGATATCGGCGGCTTCAAGATAGATTCGAAGGGACCGTTTCCATTTTTCCCATCTCAAGCCAACTGATGTACTGTCACCCTAGATATCCAATTTTACAGGTGGCGGTAGTTGATTTGCCATGATTGATCGTATTGGAGTGACCTGAAAATACATCCAATTGAATGGACGTCTAATTAAACACCTTCAATTTAATAAAAGTTACTACGTACCTACGTTAATACGTACAAGGAAGTACCTACGTACAGTACTTCTTATTTAAAAGAAGTGTTCTAAATTCAATTAAATAAACATCTTATTGTCATAACGTACTTCCAATTTAATGGAAATCCCAAAAATGTTCTAAATTCAATTAAATGAACTTCTTATTGTCATAACGTACTTCCAATTTAATGGAAATCCCAAAAATGTTCTAAATTTAATTATATGAACTTCTTATTGTCATAACGTACTTCCAATTTAATGGAAATCCCAAAAATGTTCTAAATACAATTTAATGAACTTCTTATTGTTATAACGTACTTCCAATTTAATGGAAATCCCAAAATAGTTCTAAATTCAATTTAATGAACTTCTTATTGTTATAACGTACTTCCAATTTAATGGAAATCCTAAAATAGTGTTTTTTTTTTCAGTTTAATTAAAATCTAGAATTTTTCTATTTATTGTGGGTATTTCTAATTTAATGGAAATCTAAATTTAAACCTTATTTCGATTAAACGAAAGTCTGGAATTATTAAATATAATAAAAATCTATACTGCACGATAATTTCTAATGAAATGAGGGATCTATGTTATTATGTCCTGTCCAAATTGCTAAAACAGCTGGAGTGGATATCACAATGCAAGACATAGAACACATAACTCGTGTGCGGCCGCGTCAACTTGTTCATGGGCGGCCGCGCGTAGTCGTGGCGAAGCTTAGGAGTCGATTACTTAAGGATAATATAATCGCGGGTATTCGAAAAAAACATGGCATCACTACTTCGGACTTGAATCTACCAGGCGACGCTAACCGTGTTTTTATTAACGAGCACCTATCACCGTTTCATAAGACACTATTTAAGAACACTAAGGAACGTGCTATCCATAAGTCTTACCAATACGTGTGGGTTAAAAATTGTCGAATATGTGTGCGAAAAAACGAGAAATCACCAATGTTTTATATTAATACAGAGGCAGACCTACAAAAAATTATTTAATCATTTACTTGAATTTGTACTTATTACTTTTCTCATGTCTCCTTTTTATCGCTCACGAGCGATCGTCGCAGCTGTGGTCGCGGCTGCAGCATGCGTTCTATCTAAATATTTCTTTAGCCAAGGTGAATATACTTAGTCATTATTGTGACATAACATTAAGTCCTCCATCCAAACAAGAAAATTGTATTGTACCTCTATACTGCACGGGGTGTCATGTTATATTATCTACGTTAAACTTTATATATATAAATAAATGTGTACATCAATATAATGTAATTTTAAGCTGTTCTGCTGTTCACATCTATCAACTTTTTCAATTAATAATGTTAATAAACTCTAGCAGTGGAGGTGCAGAGATACACAATTATATGTATTTTACAATATGGAAATCTAAGAACGTAATATTATGTAATATTACTTTAACTAATATGCAGTTTTCAATCTTAATAAATATTCTTCATGGATGCTGGTTTAAAAAATACTACGTTTACATTGAAAATAATATTGTCGGTATATTTTTCAGGTACCCACCCTACCCGTTCATAGTTGGTGAGATTTATTTACAGTTTTTTGTTGCAAATTTTCTTTTAACTAGACAACAAGTCATTTTAGTATTATTATTTAATCGTTTATTGTATGCGTATTTTTATGAGTACGGATTGAATAAATACCATAGGACTGTAAACATTTTTGACCACATAAGTATTTTTACTCGTTTTGAATTGTATCAAACAAGGAAACAAATTTTCATGATTTCAGCTTTTATTTCATTTTTTATTCTGACATGCCGCTTTTACATAAATGGATTAAACGTATGTGTATTTTTGTGTTTTAAATGTTGGAGTTTGTTATGGACTTCTCATTGTACAATGTTACAAACAGATAGATATATTCTTATGAAATTAATTATTATCAATCCGTTTTCTCTTTCTGTATTCCAGGGATATCTAAATCAAAACTTAATAAAGTATAACTATTACTGTGCAATTGCTTGCGTGTATATTGCTTATGCCCGTGCGGTGTGTGTATGCACTGATGGGCGTGCGTGTCGAATATATTCTTACATGAGTGTGTGTGCCGTGGTTGTATACGTGATTGTGTGCGTTACTTTAACTTAAAAAAAAAAAACTTCTTTTATATCATTTTGTAATTATTTTTAAAGACTTAAGCATAAAATTCCCACACAAACTGAGTATTTACTACCAAAACGTGCGTGGATTACGTACTAAATGTAATGCACTGTACTCTAATATTTTGGCTTGTGACTACGATGTAATAGCTATCACTGAGACCTGGCTGAGTGAAGATATTCATGATGCAGAAATATGTGATCCCCGTTATCAAGTTTTCCGTTTTGATCGTAATAAAAACATTACAGATAAGTCAAGGGGAGGTGGAGTCCTGTTCTGTGTTAGGAGGGAATTATGCGCATTCAACCGAACAGACTGGTCCTGTTCCGCCACGGAACTGCTATGGATTACAATCCCTGCACAGCGCATCGGGGCAGGCGCGGACCTGCATTTGGCCTGTGTATACATACCTGGAAACAATTCTAAACAAATATCCGACATCGAAAACTTTATGACAACATTGGATATTATATACTCAGGTAGCGAAAATAGCTCTGTGATCGTGCTTGGTGATTTCAATCTTCCCTGTATTGAATGGACAGACATTGGTCCTACATATTCGAAGCGCAACACTGTTGATATTCAAAATGCAAGTAAAAATCTAATCGAACAAGCGAGTACTCTTGGATTCACGCTGTATAATCTCTTAAGAAATTCTCATGGTAACACACGATTTGGTTTTTGGCAGCTCTCCTCTGGAAATATCAGTAGCGGAATTTCCTTTGATAGTACCTGAAGACTGTTTTCATCCGTCCTTAATTATAGATGCCACTGACCTGATTGTAAAACCTCTCCATGATAAGCCTATTATGAAATATCAGTTTCAAAAATCTGATTTCAAGCAAATTAATGAATATCTACATCGAGTGGAGTGGACGAAAATTTTGAATAACGGCAATATTGATGATACAGTGCAGGCCTTTTACCATCATTTGAACATATGTATTGATCGTTTTGTCCCCAAACGTATTAAAAATAAAAAACATGTTTACCCAACTTGGTACAATAGCGCTTTAATTAAAATAATACGAGAAAAGCAAAGCACACAAAAGACGGAAAAAATACCATAATAACTTAGACTACATGCAGTTTGCGCTTTTAAGAGGTAGGCAAAAGAAAATCCAACGCGAGTGTTACAAAGTTTATATTTCCAGATCCGAAGACGCTATTAAGGAGAACCCCAAACTCTTTTGGACATTTGTCAAATCGAAGCGAAATACTGTATATTTTCCCAAATATGTTACTCTCCGGGATCGTAGATACGAATCTGGCCAAGATATGTGCAATGCCTTTAGTGAATTTTTTCACAGTGTGTTCGCTTCACCAGCCAAATCGTATTCAGAAATAACGTATCCGTCATCGCCATCTGAGAATTCATCGAACTTACATTGTCTTGTAATAAATGTTGAAGAGATTGAAAAAATTCTTAAAAACTTAGACATAACAAAGAGTTCAGGATCTGACGGAATACATCCTTGCTTTGTTTCTCGTAGCGCATCTACTTTGGCTCTGCTTCTCTGTATCATCTACAATAGGTCTCTCTCAGAAGGGATATTCCCACAGATTTGGAAAAACGCGCATATTGTACCCATACATAAAAAGAATTCTAAAATTAAAGTAGAAAATTACAGGCCCATATCTATCCTTAACGTATTTAGTAAAGTATTCGAACAATTAGTATACGATTCCTTTTATAGCACTGTCGTTAATAGTATCCCACACGAGCAACACGGCTTTATGCGTGGTCGATCCACAACCACTAATTTAACTTGTTTCCTTACATTCTTACATAAGGCGATGGAGAGAGGTCAGCAGGTTGACGTGATTTATACTGATTTTGAAAAAGCGTTCGATCGTGTAGATCACGTCATTCTGCTGCGTAAATTACATCATCTGGGAATACACGGTAGTTTGTTGCACTGGGTTGAATCCTATTTATCGAGGCGGTCTCAGGCGGTGGTCTTGGGGGGTTTTCGCTCTGATTTTGTAACTATTCCTTCTGGTGTCCCTCAGGGCTCTCACTTGGGTCCGCTATTCTACAACGTATATCTACATGACATACATACGTGTTTAATAACGTCTCAGTACCTAATGTATGCAGATGACACAAAAATATTTGTGAATGTGGTAGGAAAGGAGGATTGTCACTATCTTCAAAATGATTTGGACCAATTGTCTGAGTATTATAAGATCAACAGAATCAATTTAAATCTTGATAAGTGTCAACTTATATAATTTTCTAAGAGGAAAAAACTTCTGACATTTCCTTACATTATACAGGGCACGATGGTCAGTAGGTATGAGTTGATACGGGATCTGGGTGTTTACTTTGACAAGAAGCTGATTATGGATCAACACGTCGAAATAATTTCAGATAAAGCATTAAAGAACCTTGGTTTTGTTATGCGTACCTGCAAACCCTTCGCGCACATATCTTCCATAATTAATGTCTACAATGCGTATGTTCGTAGTGTTCTGGAATATGCTAGTTGCATTTGGAGTCCGTGTTATGATGTGCATCAACAACGTATAGAACGAGTGCAAAAATTTTTTATAAAATATATAAATTATAAAACCCGTAATCAATACAATTCGTACGAGGAAAGCTGTGTACAACATAATTTGCTACCGTTATGTGATCGGCGAATGGTTGCGGACATGATGATGCTTTATGACATAATAAATGGACGGTTGGATTGTCTGAGATTGGTAGATCAACTTGCACTTAATGCTCCTGCTCGTCGTACGCGTTCCACTAGGCTTTTTCGCATACCCTTTCATCGCACGAATTACGGTCATAACACAACAATGACTCGATTACCATCAACGTATAATGAGCTCTTCTCTCAAATCGATCCCTTTGCCCGTTCCAAAAAGGCATTTAAAAAGAGTATCGTTCGTCATCTCTGGATGGATTTGGTGAAGTGACCAGCGGTGCAATCTGTGTCACAGTGACTGTGCCGATTACATCTATTATACACGATTAATAGCTGTATTTCATGGTTTCACCGGCGTCTAATACATAAATTATTTATTGGTCATTTGATAGCAGCTCCATCATTTGGATCCTGGCATAACTATGAACCATTTCCTCGCGTCGACAAATCAAATCTTCTGCATTGTGGTAGGCAGTATGATCTCAGTCGGTCGAACCGATTGAAGGCTGCACTGCACAGTGTTTAAACACGATATGAATACGTTAGATGATAATTATTCTGCAAGTGCGTCCATCACATGCACATTTAAGCGGTACACCGCATGCACTTTTTATTTATTATTTTTTTTGTTTTGTTTGTTTTATTTTTAATTTTTTTTCTTTCGCTCGTGGATGCGCTCGCACGTGATCGATAGATTTTCTTATCCAATATGTCTTCTGTTTATGAATCAATTTGTATCTTTTGTACTTTTTATAACTATATGTATATTAATGATGTCTGTATTTATTATTAGTTTTACTTTTTTCATGCATAGACTACCTATAGCTTGTTCCTTTTTTATTTTTATTGCAGAAATCTTTAATTGGCCTGTACATTTATGATACACAGTATTGGAAAATGTTTTTAGTATATATGGCTGTTGATTTCTCCAAATAAATAAATAAATAAATTATTATATTATTCACTGTACCACAATGTTTTTTTCCGTTATCGACGGGGTAATCGACGTATCTGAATATAAGTAAGACACTAGAAAATTTGTAAAAATATCATTCTGCAATCTTGTTGTAGTTTTATTAAGTAAACACTATGATGCAATTGACTAGTTATTTATCTATTATTATCATTATTATTTTTTATATGATGATATTGACAATCGAAAGTAATTCCAGTTTATTTAATTAAATTCTGATAAAAAATAATATGTAATGGTTTTGTTTACATTATTTATTCTCACATCAATCCAACTACTGCTTGGTTTCATAATATAAAAATAGATGACTCATTGAGATTATTTTGCGTAAACAACTTAACCATTTTTTATTATCACCTGCCTTTCTTTTTAAATAAATAAATGTATTTTATTTAATGACCTTAATCCTCGTCGCCACTTGTAGTGATCACTATCACGACAGTATGTTCTACAGATTCACTGGCTCACTAATACACCCAGATCCGAGCGCAGGCGCACGACCTATCCGCCCCGCGTCTAACGCCGGATTGCCCGATAGACGGCCATCCCCTCTGTGGTGTACATGAGACAGTGTACTATATTTATTGTATAGATACAAACACTACAAGTAGTATACAAAGTGTTTTCTTTGTTTCATCTAAAAAAACATATTTTATAGATATACTCTATTAAAATAATTAATAATGTTGTAAAAATAATAAATTGTAAAACATACCTGCTATTGTGAAAAAATTAGTTTAAATTCGTTGATGAAACTGGACTCATTAGGTTTAAACTTTTGCAGTGGGTTAGAGTGAGATAATATAGAGGGAGATGGCGTTATAGAACTGTGCTTCACAAACTAGCAATGTGTGTTCGAGTTAAGGCAAACAACTCTTACATTTTTATTGTATTTCGGATATTTTCCCGCAGATTTGTTTATGCCTTTTAACTCTATATTTTACTTACAATATACTATTACATAGGTTACACCAACCGCACGCTTATTACCAAAGTTGCAGACGGTATGCTACAGTCAAATATCGCGCGATATCTGCTGTCAAAATGAGGATTTTTGTAATATAATTTGTATAGTGGCGCTAAATCTACCGCGAAAAGTGCATTTTACGGTCATGGCGCAATAGACACGCATTTGTCCTGCATGATACCAATTTTTTAGTACAATTAGTTATCGGTCGCGCAATGATCGCGTGGCTGTCGCTATCTACAAATTTTTAGGTAATAACCCCGCCGTTTAACATCTGGCGGGCTTTATACTTGTTTGCTAGCTTCGTGGTAAAAAAAAATTTGATTATTGAGAATTAACTATTTAGCCTGTTTTAGTTACGAGTATTCGTATAGATAATCTCGCAAATAATAATATAGATATTTGAATCGATGAACACAACTGTGAAAAGTTATTTGGATTTCATTGGAAGACAAAAGTTATAAGTAATTTAACTGAGGTACGTAGAGGAGACTATAGTAGGATGACGTCATCGAACTTTGGCGTAGTTAGTCAAAAGTAATAAACACCGTACCTATACAAACTTTTAGTGTCACTGCCCCATGTTACAAGTGACAGAAAGAGAGCATAATTATCTTAAGAGTATGTAGACTTTGGTTTGTTTTGTGATATATATATATATGGATATCAAAGAAGACTGAGAGTTAGATATTTAGAAATTTAAAAA
Source organism: Zeuzera pyrina (assembly GCA_907165235.1). Taxonomy (NCBI): domain Eukaryota; kingdom Metazoa; phylum Arthropoda; class Insecta; order Lepidoptera; family Cossidae; genus Zeuzera; species Zeuzera pyrina. The sequence goes on from OU015627.1 coordinate 24,441,609, forward strand.
ATAAATTTTATTTATTTTCTAAAATTTTGTGTTGTTATAGATAACTAAACTAATTTGTCCGTAATTGCTACAGAGTCCTAAGTGAATGTGTGTCTGATACGCTCATAGCCGTTTTCTTTGGTTGATATTAACTGAATCTTTTTAATTTTTGAAGTCTACTTCAAAAGGCCTGCCTTATTTCGAAATATTAAAAATTCTCATATCTTTTGTTTGAGTAATCCTGTTCAGTTGAAACAAAGACGAAATATTACTCCAATGTAAGCCCTACATTATTCTGAAAACTATATCCAAATAGGTTTCGTAATTTTCATGTGCTTACTCAACAACAACTCAATATACAACTCAATTCTTTATTTTAAAATCATTGAACATGGAAACAAGATTGGAAAAAAAATGTGGATGAAAAAAATCCAGAAAAACCCTGTTTTGCACAAAGATTCAGTTACATCTCCGAAATTCTACAGAATTCGTAAATGATGTTTACTAAAATGGATAGATAGTTATAACAACTCAAATCTCTAAAAGCAGTTTTTTAATATTGGTAATATAGTTATCTTGCAAATTACAATTACGTGCAAAAACAAAGATTTCTCCGCGCTAAAATATCATCAAACCGCAATCGTGAAACTCAACTTTATTGTTATCGCCATAGTGCGCAGGGGTAATGAACAAATTCGGTCGCGCAGGGCTGCATAGGCGGTCTCTTAAGACGACGCATTGATAAACAATAAGTTAATCCAAAATGGACCTTCTGGTCTATGCAAAACTGCACATGCTAGCTTACAAAAATACGAAAAAGTAGTCATTTTCGTTTATTTTAAACATCATAATTAGTTTTAAAAACTCCAACTGACATTTTACATAGGACAACTGACATAGGTTTAGATTAAAACTGTACTGAAAATTTAGAAACCCAAATCGGTCCCGTTACTCCTAAAAATGTAAATCTCTGTTTTAAAAGAGGCTTCTTTGATAATTTTTTTTGTGTTGCAAAAATTAACCAATCGTGTATCGCAACTGTCAAAATAAAGTAAATAAAATGAAGAATCAGGTTACCAAATATCATTTTCATGTGTCCTATAGTCACTTAGAAAAATTGAGATCCCTGCCGTCAAAATTTCCAATGCGTTCAGGATATTTTCAGTGTTCGCCAAATATTTTTTCATGATCGTGTTCGTAGCTTCATATGTCTAATGAGCGTCCCAAATTTGAAAATTTGTTGTTATAAAAGTGACACCAATTGATTGAATTAAAGCGATTGTTTATGAAGTGAATAATATTTCAAGGTAATAAGCGTGGACCACACGCGTTGTTGTCTTCCTTTGATGATTGGAGTCTTCACTCCGATAGATCACGTCTTCGTAGTTCCACCATTAGTCCCCTGGTATGAATAGTGAGATACGGTGGCCTTCTGCTACCCGGCTTGGAGTACTGAACGACAGGGCTGGAATATGTCTTGTTTTAATGGATAAATTCGTAGACGGATCCAATCTTTCTCAAATAAGTAACTGTTTCCCGTGGATTTACAAAAAAGTAGTTCCTTACTAAGATTTCAAGGTATTTCCTTACCTAAATTTAATCCAAATCAGTTCAGAGATTTTGCCGTAAAAACGTTACAAACAAACAGACACACTTTTGCTTTTAAAATTTATTAGGAATATTAAGGATTCAATTGTCCAGGGGGATCAATAACTCCAAATTAACGGCATAACTTTATCATAATAATAGACTTCGCTTCCTCTCCCCATTAAATTGTTGAACAATTAACAATAGTCTGTTCTTGTCAGGAAACGAGGTCGTTAGCACTTCTAAAGCACTAGTTCGATGTTTTCTCACAAACAAATTTAATTATGATATTCAGTTGAATATATTTTCACGAGTTTAAATTTTAATTAAAAACTTAAGCTGGAGTAACAGTTACGATAAATACGTCTGGTTGACATATCAGTACTTATTCTTATTGTTATACTTTGTACAATATTAAAAAGAGGTATATTTTGTTTGTTTGTTTGTAATGGACAGACTCAAAAACTACTCAATGGATTTAATAAATTCTTTTACCTATAGAAAACTGCATTATCAGCGAGTCATATGGGCTATATTTCATCATTAATATCATTAATTAGATGTATATCATTAATCAGATGACTATTTTAGAAAAAAATTCTACCCCTAAGAAGCCAGAGCGGATCGCTAGTATATACGAGTATAATCACAATCACAATATCATTCTTCTTTTTATTTTTCTCTTCAAAATTCTATTCCATTCTTCCGAAAAATTATTTTTAAATTTGTAACTTGCCAGTTCTACATTTTTCTGACTAAACCTTTAAGATCATAAAAAAGGTAGAATAGGAAAAAAATTGTACAACATATAACAAAGAAGTAGCAACCGTGTGTCAGTCCTTTGAACAAATTTATCGAAAAATTTGTGTGGGCGATAATAAAAGTAGCATTTTTTTTTTATTTTTCTGTCTATCTGTATGTACACGATGATCTCCGAAACTACTGAACGAATTTTCTTGCTGTTTCTTTAAGTAGAACAAGCTTAGCTTGGAGCAACGTTAAAGCTTTGTTTCATTGTAATCGGATGATAGTGGTTATCGTCTTCCACGCAGACGAAATCGCGGGCACCAGCTTGCTCTAAGTGTATATTTTGCATACTGAGAAACTAAATACCCCAGAAACATAGTCTATATATTTATTACGGGAGTAAAAGAATAGAGTTACTTATAGCGATTAAGGGGGTCTTCAAGGTTTTATACGAGTAGTGGATCGGAATTGCGACTTTAATCATCTACTTTAGGTGACACTAGGACGGCAGTTCGTGTGTTCCGCGCTGTCCTAGCTCTGCAAGAGTGCTCTTAGATCTGCCCGAGTCGTGCTTCAGCACAGCGCTAGAGAGACTCCGGTGTGTTCTGCAGGAGATTCCACAGCCACTTGACATTCGCCGACGATGGCGACCGCAGTTTTTGTCGTGGGTTTTTTTTAAAAAAAGGGGGCAAACAAACAAGCGAATTATCTGGTGGAAAATGATTACCGCTGCCCATGGACACCCGCAACGTCCGGGGAATCACGGGTGCGTTGCTGGCCTTTAAGGAAAGGAGGGAAAGGGGGGAGATAGGCCGCCGGCACTCTCACTCACGAAACACGAGAGTAATAAATGCTGTTGTTTTACGCCGATATTCCGTGAGAGAGTGGTATTTCACCGGGCGAGCCGGCCCAATTCGTGCTGCTATGCAGCATGGCTTTACTACCTTAACCTTTCGCTTACATAATTTTTCAATGTGTTCATTGTAAATCCTTCTAAGCAACGACGGCCGTCATAATAGTTTTGATTAGACTACCTTCATCTGACCGTTTGTAGCACCTACAAGAGCTGAACCCTCTACATGGCCTCAATAACACGGAGGAAAACGATTTCATATCCACTTTTGCAAAATCTATAATCGAATAACTTCTACAAGAATCTTGTTACAAGATTTGTCATCATTTAAAAAAAGAGTTATTTAGAAATTGTTCAATAAATATTTTCAGTGCATGTGATATTATATACAATAAAAAAATCTTTACCAAATAACTTTCCTAAAAATTTTACTAACAGTAAAAACACAGAACGTAATGCATAACTCAAGATAGCATCACGGTTCAACACAAAATTTAACAGAAACTTAATATTAGCGGAAAGTGTTACAAAACTCAGCGTGGAGGGTCCTTGGTTGCGTGCATCACGCGAATGCGACGCCCTAATTGAATTTCTTGTTCCTGGTACAATTCTTAATTCCTATTTAATTGTTATAAAAACGGGAGTTTTTATAACAATTAAAATAAGGGGCCCCTAGTCTCGGTGTTTATGTATAATATGTATTTATTTACAAAAGAAAAGTATATAAGTATCAGATGTCTAGTACTCATAACACAAGCACTGTGCTGCTTACTTTGGGAATAGATGGCGCTGTGTGAAATGTCCGAGTTTATTATTATTATTATTCATTACGGGCCAGTGCTAACTGAATTTAAAATAAATTTTATATACTTACTAGCTGTTGGCTGCGACTTCGTTCGCATGGTCTTCAATTTACTAAATAAAGTATCCCAGAAACCTTCGCGGGTATACGCAGAGCAACTTGGCGAAGTTTAATCGCAGTCAGATGAACGGGTTAGGAACGCATGGAGGACAAACATACAAACAAACATTCTGTAGCAACGACAGGCTGCTAAATAATAGACAGATTCCAATCGTAACCTTATTTCCTTCGTGGTTCTTCTCACAGAATAATATGCCGCGGAGAAACCGTTCCGAGCCTCCTGTTGGTGGTTATCGGTCGCCTCGCACTGCCGTGCGAGGGTCAGTTGGATAACTGTTAATGGCGGTTGGTGGTATCAACTTAGAGTTGGAATTGTTAAAATTGTATTTCTTTGGTTTATTAGTTTTGCGTTGAGCTTCGTGAGCTGGAATCATTTTGGAACTGGAATCAATGGTTACTGTCAGCTTACTAAGTCTCGCGGGTATGCCCTGCGCGAAATCGGTTTTTCGAGTCGTAAGGTTATCCCCTTGATGAGGGGGAAGTCTGAACTATCGGCCCGGTAGAACTTATTGCGCGCTACGTGCCCGGAGAACTCCTCTATGGTCTCTATTCTGAGACCCCTACGGGTCGCTTCGTTCTCCATGAATCTTGGAGTATGCACCGCTGCCCTCAGGGTCAGCTTCTGTAGCGCCTCGATCCTAGAGCGCTGTCTCCGGGAGGTAAGCACATATCAAGCTGGGGCCGCAAAGTGAGTTACGTTTTGTAGATCTCCAGCTTGGCTCGCAAAGGGACTCGACGTGAGAATGCCGTCCAGTTTTTTTAACTTTTTTTCACCAATGCCGCTTTCTACATGCCTCATGACACTTAAGCACTTAGCTGGTGTTGAGGGAATACCAACTTGATACAAAATTTGGACACTTATATTAAAAATAATACTTTGCGACTATCGTAGTACAGTATAAATAAAAAGTGGCTTCCTCTCGCTTAGTCACTTTGCGCGCTACAGCGCGAATATAAATATGAAGCGGCTTCCACTGGCTAGGGGATGTAGGTTCTCGACAGCACATTTTCCCGGAAACAACCTGAGCCGAGGTCTCGTCTTCGATCCCGGGTACTGAGGGGTCCTCAGGCTTTGTCGACATTCCGGGTGGAACGCCTCCTGCTGTTCTTCCCTATGCGTCCGGCTCGCTGCAACGGCCTGTAGAGTCAAGTGGCGAGAAAAGGGTTTTTTAGGGGTAGGTTTGAGCCCGACACTACCAGGGTAGTCCTCTACTGTGCCGTGTGGAGCGGTTGGGTGTTTGTTTGGATTTTTTTTCCTTCTCAGAAACATTAAAAAAACTGCTTAGGTCATTTCGTCGGCAGTCGTCGCTGTATCCGATACTGCAGCTATAATCGTTTTTATATATAAGATTTACTATTGACGCTATTTATTTAAGTTCCAAATTTATCGATCAACATGTGTTTTGTTTCTCAACGATGCATCACCATAAAATCCCATAGTTTGACTTCATCGACTACTCAGCACACAGAATATGCCTCTTTTTTATTACAAAGGAAACATACAACATATTTAAATTTAAAAAAAACAGTTGTACTAAAATGAAAATAATAATTGTATGCGAGGGTTGTGCTGATGAATGTTATTTATATAGATGTATGTAATAAAATAGATCGATAGAAATCCTGCATAAAACTATCTAACTAGCTTTGAAACTATAATGAACATATAATTGAAAAAGACACTTTATCAACTGGCTTATGCTAGATGTTACTGTTTCATATACACGAATTTCATTTGTGAATGATATCTGCACATTTAGGCAAGTTTCTCGTAGTCCTTTACTTGTTACATAAAATACTTTGAATTGGACTGTCAGACGTGTCCAGGTGAGGTGGCATAATAAATAATTAATAACCTTTTGTTAATTATTGAATAATCTGCTGTTTATTTACGTATCCATATAAGGCTATGAACCAGGCTTCATTATTAAATTCATCCGTTATTGTTAACTATTTCAAAACTCCTTTTACATTGACGACCTCCGTGGCGCAACGGTTTAGCGCGTCGGAAAGTAAACGGGGGTTGCGGGTTCGATTCCCGTCCCGAGTCTGGGTGTTTATGTATAATATGTATTTATTTACAAAAGAAAAAGTATATAAGTTGTATATCAGTTGTCTAGTACCCATAACACAAGCGCTGTGCTGCTTACTTTGGGACTAGATGACGCTGTGTGAAATGTCTGAGTATATTATTATTATTATTATACATTACATTGCTCTTCTTGGACTTGGTAGGTATAAATTCTAGTATTCTTCAAAATATTTCTCTTCCCATCTAAAAAATGAACTCGTCCTCTCACCATCACACCATCCTCTCTATTCTTTTCTATTTTTCCTTTCTCAAAAATTTTGTTTTAATGTTCCAAAAAAAATATTTTTAAATTTCCAACTTAGTCTCTATAAGTCAGAGAAATTAAATATAGAACTGCTTATAAAAAAAGTAGAATAGGAAAAAAATGGTACAATAGGCAACCTATTTTATCGCCATTGTTGTCATTAAAATGTTACAAAAGCATCACAGACGATTAATAGACGTGACTAAAGTAGTTTTGAACCTGAATCCATTTTATAAACATCGTACGGAACCTTCTGCGTTCAAATCAAATTCAAACTTGATACATTTATTTCCAGAGTTGTGTAATGATCTTATTGATTAATCGCTATCAGATCAATGTTTGTTTGTAACTCGCAATCAAAATGAGTCGATATATCCACTAATAGGCAATTTTCTTCTGCAATAATAGGATAAATAGACGTCATGTTCGCGTTCTCGCAATGTTGTGCAACTTTAAGCGTAGATAACAGGAATCTCAGCATTCAGTTCATATCTTAGTTTCCAATCTCTAAACACCTCAGCATAATAAAAGTTAACGACTGCCTTTAACCGTGAAGGCAGTTCCAAGGCGTTTTTGGGTAATAAAGGATCATGATCACGTACTTAACAGCTTTGGGTGACATTAGAACTGTTTCAGAAGCACACGTTTCTGATCGCTGTTTTGATTTTTAGAGATCTTACGTGATGGGTAGTATTCTTTCCCTTTTATTATGGTTCCTTACTTTAAGGCTAGGTTTTTCAAGCGCATTTCTTTCATTTCTTCGAGCATATTTAGTGTTACCTCTCCCTTCGCTGTGCATGACAGAGAGCGCAGCGCAGACGCGCGATTCAGTAAACGAGCTCGCGTCACAATACAAATTTTGTATAACTTAAATTAATATTCACAGTTTAATAAGTAATGCGAGATCCGACAACGATATTTACAAACTGAGTTTTTAATATATTGTTTTTATATTATTATATAGTTGACCTCCGTGGTGCAACGGCTTAGCGCGTCGGAAAGTAAACGGGGGTTGCGGGTTCGATTCCCGTCCCGAGTCTGGGTGTTTATGTATAATATATATATATATTTACAAAAGAAAAGTATATAAGTAGTATATCAGTTGTCTAGTACCTATAACACAAGCGCTATGCAGCTTACTTTGGGACTAGATGGCGCTGTGTGAAATGTCTGAGTATATTATATTATATTATTATGTACGACTACAACAAATATCGGATCGATTTACAACAAATATCGGATACACCGATCTCTTTGCGGGGAATCAAAGACAAAGGTTCTATCTTTCGAATGTTTAGCGGGCTACTGCAGCAAAGCGCGCTGCTGCTTTGGTATTGAATATCGTGTTTGATAAACATAAACATTTATTTTGCGAGAAAGAAACCATTATTTTAATTTTCATGAGTGAGTTTCAGTTCCAGTTCCATGACTGAGCCATATTTATGTGAAAAAGGTACCAAAACATCAGTCCAGGTGTATCAAGATACGATTATTGAGAAGATCTTAACAACGCCATTTTCCATAACCAAGAATGGTCCTTTCAGTAAGACTCAGCATCGGGTCATAAAGCTCGATCCACACAAACGTGGCTGGAAAGGAACATTTCTGACTTCATCAGAGCTGAAGACAAGCCGTCATGTAGTCACGATCTTATTCCAATTAATTACAATTTATGGTCTCTTTTAGAGAGTATGGTATGCTCTAAACGCCATGATAATTTGGAGTCCCTAAATTGTTCCACAATCCTGGCAGTGGCGAATTTTTCCATGGAGAAAGTGTGCGTTTCAATCGATAACTGGCCACGACGTTTAAAGGACTGCATTAAGGCCAATCGAGATAATTTTGAATGAGATTTATATTCTTGAAATGCTATTTTAATTATATAAACTAACGCACACTGCAGTAATAAACCTTTTATGTAACAGAAAAAAAAACATGTTTTCCTTGTCACAATATTTGTGGCAAGACTATAGGTATGATCAAGTGAAGTTGTAGGTATCGTATCTCGAACCATAAGATAATCAAAAACTACAAATATTTCTCTGTTATTGGAGCTTCGACTTCAGAGATACATTACTATTATTATTTATTCTTTTGTAAAGATTATTTTGTTCCAGAATTAGAAAAGCAGTTAGTTGTAGACCTACCCCAAAATATTGATTTAGGCCAAGGTCACTCAAAAGAGAAAAAAAAAACAACTTCAAAAAAATACTGTAAATACAAAATGTATTTACAGTATTATAATAATTACAATACTAACCTTTGTAATCATAATTCAAGTACAAAAATAACTATAAATACGATATAAGCACCTATGTAATTAAATTTGACAGCTATTGAAGTCTAATCGCTATTGAAGCCACCAAGGCTTGACACCGATTTCAGTAACTGTCAAACTTAATTATAAAGGTATTTTTATATATCATATTTATGAATTTATTTTTGTACATGAGTTTTGATTGGTAAAAAACTGTTATTTTGTACTTTTCGGTATTTTTTTTTCTTATTGACAGTAACATACATTCTCAAACAGTGTTGGGCAAAATGTAATTGAAAAAACAATTACAATTGAACATTGTAATTGTAAAATGTAATTGTAAACACATTTTGTTAGGCAAACAATTACAATTACGAAAAGTAATTGTAATTGCTTTTACAATTACTTTTGCCCAACACTGTTCTCAAAGATTTATGTACAGTGACAGAAATAACAATAATGGATCATAGTTAGTCGCAGTGATATAGGTCTAGTGTAACCTGCGTAGCCTCTTACAACAAACAAAAAAAAAACTTTGTGGCTTAGTTCTAAGTTGGATAAAATAAAATGCAGAGTGCATAATAAAATCCATAGAGCTAAGAATGAAGGAATCTCCGTTGAATCGCAGTGATTTTCTTCCCCGATGCTTTCCGACATCGCTAAAAGCTTTTCCGGCTGTAGCACTACCCTCTAAAATTAGGCCGTTCAGCCATTAGGCTCCATTTCTTGGCCGAAACGTTGGTACCGTAAGGGAGGATTAGTGATTCCGTAACGATTCTTTAAAAGGTCAAAAGTGTTCGGATACTCCCGTGAACCCTCTGTATTATAATTCAGCAATTAACCTGCATTTTTACTTTTCCATTTCTTTTTTTGAAGGAATTTACTTCTATGCCACTTGCGCGATTAAGGGTCGGAGTCCATTTTTTTTGTCTACACAATTTTATCAAAATCGAAGTCAAAATCAAATCGAATTATTCGTGTAAACCCAATTGCAAAATATTTTATGTAATGTCAAATCTAATTTTATTCGGTTCGAAAAGAAAACATGCACGCAGAAGAACCGACAAGAAACTCAGTCGGGTATCATTTTTTAAACATCATTCTGCAATAGTTATTTTTAAATACAATATTCATATTCATAAAGCCATTTAGGGATTTTCTTAGTGTTCATTTTGTCTTCTATTATTGTAAATCCAAATAAATACATTACATGTCAGTGTTTAAGTTTATATTTCCTCTAATACAATTCAACAATTACAAAGTAGCATGGCAGGGCGATGGTATGGAAGCAACTGGCCGCGCGTTCAAATTGTTTTATATTCTACTAAAACGCGATCTAGTACTTTTAGCATCGCCAGGTCGCTACAGCAAGATGCATCTGCAGAGAAAATTATTCCCATACCATTATTATAATTTGTCTTCAATGGAATCTCTAATTTGGAATATAACAAAACTGTATATAAATAAAATCATCACAAGTAAAGAGTGGGATATCATAAATGTGTCAAATTAATTTCTAGATATTGTTACGAGCTGAGGGTAATAAGATAACGGTTAACGGTTAAGATGTCAAGAACACGCGAACTTAATTACGGCAGTTCCTAGTCTTCGTAGTCGCCCTCGAAGTAGGTACTCGCGTAGTAGTCACCGAAGGTACACGCTTCACTCAACAACAACGTTCCCGAATCGCAGTTCTTCTATCCAAGGTCGTCGCAGTAGTCGTCGTAGGTCTTCGTAATTCGCATTGATGTCGCCTCGAGATATCACTTCGATCGATAGTTGAGAAACACTGACTTGGCGGCGGACGCGGAGCTCTATTTATAGACGGATAAAATGAGGGTGGAAACTTCTAGTTAATTACGTTCGCTAACAATAATTCGACATTGTTCTCGACGCCGCCTGTTTGCATGAGTCATAGGTATCTGACACGTCATCGCTCGGGAATATTCGAGGTATAACTTTGTTCTTCTTTCGTACTTTGACTTATACCATTCGATTGTAGACCTTTAGCCTAGCAATGCGTTTTTAGGTCATAACTCTGCAAAGCCTAGGTCTCGAGATATAACCACTAAAAGTTACGTTTCTAGTTCCATTAAAAATCGATATTTTTCCTTACGCATAAGGTCCAAGCGTAACGATATCTTTAAGACCTCTTGATTTGTCAAATATTCTCAAAGTTTAGGAAAGGAAATAGTCAAATCTATTATTATCCTTATCTCAAAGGAAAATTTTAACTCTGATTAGATCACTCATGCGTGCGTTCGTCTGAATGACGGTTCATCTACCACAGTCGATATTATCAAAAACTGTGTAATATTTGAACTTGATATTTGGCTCAGTGGAAAATCTCATACATTTATTACCACGCACAAAGATTTTATGGAACCAGCTTACAGCGGCAGTATTCCCTGACCGTTACGACTCAGTAACCTTCAAGAAACGAGTCTATCTTTAAGATATTGTATAGACTCAGGTATTACTTTGCGGAAATCCATTTCCTGTGATAAATTCCTAAAATCTTTAGCAATTTTCCGCTCAAATTCCAAAAACCACCAATCGATACGTGTTTGATTCGGTGCTGGTTAGCTGACCGAATCCTATCTGTAGTATATCCTGAGGATGCTTCGTTGAGAAGCGAAACACGTGTCGATTGGTGTTTTTTGGAATTTGAGCGGAAAATAGCTAAAGATTTTAGGAATTTATCACATGAGTCTATCTTTCTTAAAGGTCGGCAATGCACCCGTAATTCCCTGGACGTTGCGGGTATACACGGGTGGTGGTGATCACTTTTCATCAGGTGACTTACTTGCTCGTTTGCCCCTCCGTCATAAAAAAAATCTGATTTACGATATCTATGTAAGTACGAGATTGAGTGTTCAAAACAATCGCTGTGTTCCACTCAACTGAGGCTCGGGGACCACACCTAGCTCACTTTCAATTCGACGCTTGTGCAGTGAACAACGTAGCGTATCTTACTTCATTTCATATTTAAAGCATTTATGTAATGCTTTTACAATAAATAATTAAGAAATGGAGGCTCAGGTTATTATAAGACTGTAAAATATACACGTAAAATGGATTTTCAATGAATTAAACTTGTTTCATTATACGCAAAATTAAAAAGTGAGCAGGTCTTGCCCATTCCGAGCGACAACAGGATATCACTGTCTCACTCTTACAAACGGCGCAGCGGCAGTTCCCGCGCCTCGCTCCACCAGCGCGTAGGAACACGAATATTGTTTTCGTGTGCTATTCTAGTGTAACATATAGTTCAATGGTTTAATGATCTTATACAAGTTTACATATTAATATATTCATTAGAGAACAAAGAACGGGCTAATTGGGTGCTGTAACTCAAAATCATATTTTTACTCATAGCTAGTGCACCTAAACTTTAAGGCATTCAAGAAATGCAAAAGCCTTACCTAAAATTTACAAGTAAAATGTAATGGAAGTTCATAGACGTAAATAACTCTAGAGGTGAAACAAATCGGATATGCTGACTCATCTATAGGTACATATTATGATGACGCACAATTATTATCAGGTAACTGATCGGCCGTCGTTTCATTATAAAACAGCACCCCACACATATAAATTTTATTTCATCTTATTTGCCTCACTTCGTAGTACGGGGACAGCCTGTTTATAGTTATAAAAGCTATGTGAAAATTCTGAAATCTATGTCTTATATAAAAATCAAATGCCGTATGTTAGTCTCCCAAATACTCGAAAATGGCTTGACCGATTTGAATATTTTTTTTCTGTTTCGTTCGCCTCAATACTGGGTTGGTTTAGGTGAAAAGAAAATTAGGAACAAAGGAACAGCCGAAAAATCGAACAAATCGAAATTGGTAATTTTGTATGGAAATTGCCACTAGAAAGGCATGGAAAAATTTTCCGCGTGGAGGAAGTCGCGGGTACGGTTTGTTTACAATAAAAATGTAACGTAAGTTAAGTGTCACAAAGTTTTACAAATCCAACTTAGTTTAACAGTTTTATAAATAATCAAATCGATTTATTCAAGTAAACCCAATTACAAGGTATTTTTAACCGCCTTCAAAAAAAGGAGGTTCTCAATTCGTCTGTATGTTGTTTTTGAACGTCAAATCCACTTTAGTTCGGTTCAAAGAGAAGAGAAAAGAAAACCTGTACACTGAGAAGAACCGACAAAAAACTCAGCCTGGTATAATTTTTTCAACATCATTTTACAAAAGGTTTATTAAAATACAATATTCAGAGAGCCAGTAAATGCATGTGCAGAGAAGATCATTTCCAGACTATTGTTTTATCAAATATCTAAAAACACGGGAAATTAACGCGATTACCTTTTATTTTCTCTTGACGTTTCGGCCGAGTTTCATCGGCCGTGGTCTCAAGTAAACTGTCGCAGCAAGCTTCACTCCGTGTCAGAGGCAGATTTTATTTGATCTACCCCCGATATTTGTAAATAATTATTAGGGTTCCTACACACAACACTCACGGTGTCCACACACTAAACCGGATGTGAAAAACGAGGTTTTGTCTTTTGAATCACAGGATTCCACGCTGTTGATAAATTGTATCCGCTTTCCCGATTGAAATTTTTGTGTCTCTTGATTTCAATTGCTTCACGCACGACTCTTGGATAAAAGTGGCGATCAGTGGAAAGGACTTGTGGGCGATAAAATTCTATCCAATGATTCGTATCCGATTGGAGATGTTCCGCTATCGCTGATTTGGTAGTTTGCTGGTTTTTTATAATTTTATAATGCAGCGCGAAAGTTTAAAAGTTTATATTATTTTATCTTCAACGAAATTGTTTATTTTATAGTATGATTGTCGAATCAATGTACGTTTTATAACCAATTTAAATCTATTTTCTGTTAATTGAGTGACTTCTTGTGGAACTTTATTATAAAAACGAATGCAGTTACCCATAATGTATGGAATTCTCTGTGCTCGAATCGATCTCGCAATTGACCGATTTTCTGATCCTTTTCATTTATAGCAACCGATCTGCTTACCTTAGAAGCACTTATTTAAAACTTAAAACGCCTTTTCCGATGTCTGTATCTCATACACAAATCCAGCGTATTTTTAAGGAGAGACTAAAATATAACAAATATTCCTTCTCCTAATTGCAATTCGCAATGCATTCCGTGGGGCAAAACTAATTTAATGTGCGCCCATCATACTTCAAAAAGTGTAATCTAATTACGATACGAGAACACGTTGGCTCTGGTATAATGAAACCTTCATAAAATCTTAAACACGATGTGTGCAAAGTAATTTGTTCGCTGTAACGACTCAATCCTGTTACCTCACGTATACCGAAAAATAACTTCTTAACAAATCCAATTCGACTCACTCGACCCCTCATTGGCTGTGCGGGGCCATAAAAAAACGGAAAAAAACATTATACTTTTCAATATTAGCAATCGCCATTTAACATTCTTACCATTCTTTCATAACAGATTGGTTGTCTTCGAGGTCAGAGGCCTAATTACATAATTTCTATTGGCTGAAATTTAGAAATTTAACTTTTTACACTTTTTTAGACTTTAATAAGAACGCCAAAATAATTAAAAATTGTTCCGATTCCAAGTAAAAGCGCTATTTGATTCCAAGTGGAGAACAAGGAGCCATGACTGAGTTATTGATGCATTAGTATTCGGTGTAGTCTGTTTCACCGATGTCAACCGAAGATGCCCAAAGACATGCGGCAGCTATTTATAACTGAAAATTAATAAATTCTGCTACTTTAAATTACATGACTACAAATTCTACAATATTTGATTTTTTTATGCTCTTTTAAACGTTATAAATTGATAGAATTTTTTGTACAGATTTTCTTTACTAACATATCGCAATGTTTTTTAAGTATAAACACAAATCTAAATAATGGGAGTAAACAAATTTAGACTGGTAGAAATTTTTGTCATTTGTATTAATTTATTTTGATGTTTACAGGTCAAACATATAAGAATAATATTTGACCGCCAAGATATATATACTTAATTTCATTCGCGGTTTTCGTGGCCTCCAAGCACCTGCAGAGTGCGGCGTCCAACCAAATACTCACGAAATAACGACCATGCTACTTCTTACTCACAACTTTTCTTACTCAGTAACGGTAGTTCTAGAAATGCATGTTAAATGTTAGAACTATGTTGTTGACAGTCAACAAAATTATAGGAAAACTTTCTGCTGTTTTATTAAAATTACGTAATCAATTTGAGTACATTTGCTAGTTATTTTCCGCCCAAAATCTGAAACTTGTTGATAAACACGTGTTTTGTTTTTCAACAAAGTAACTACAGGAAGTTCCAAATATTACAGTGCTTCGTACCCTAGTGAAAGTCACGACCACATGTTCAGCGATCTTCCACTTATTATCCGGTAGATAACTATAAAATATTTAGCTCACTGAAAATAATATGTAACACTTGAGTCTACACAATTTTTAGATATTAACATGTCTCGTATTTACAGACGAGTTTTTTTAGTTACTTGTAGAAATACTTGATGCGGTGTGACAATTTTATTGTCTCTTACATTACCTTCCAAAGAATAAAGTACAAATGCCAATAGACCATTATTCTGTGAGAAATAAAATGTCAGCTATCGTTTTACTGTTCACTTTTATGTTGTATTATGCCTACATAATGAGAGCTGTGTTACCTTGACTTTGTTCTGTCTGAAAAAATATATCTATAACATTTTCAGACATGAACTTTACTGTTCCTCAATCCTGATGATTGAATCAAACATCGAAACACCATTACGCTACTAAGATCTCTTTTCTATTAATTCATTCTAAATTTAGCAATCAGAATATATAAGGATATTTTAGTACGAAGATAGGTATATTAAAGGTTTATAAATCCAATTTCACACGTGGGATATAATTAATATTAAAACAGAAGGCGCACCGCACCCCCATTGAACCCACACCGCCGTTCTCGTTCAGAGCTCAGTTAAATCGTCAACCGAGTTCATTTATAGTGTTAATAAAAGTTATTCTGACGGTTATTCGCAATATTAAGGTTTGGTGTAAGTAACTAGCGCATATGTCTTTAATTTTTTTTACAAGCTTTTTATTCAATTCAACTTATATAAGTGTGGGTCAAGTATAACTGAATTTTAAACCAGTTCAACTTGACCAATTGAGCTAAAACTTTGCACATATTTTCATAGCTAGTGACACTAGTAAACAGAACATGTAAAGTCGTATTAGTCTCTGGCTGTAGATAGAATATAATTATTTATCGTTTTTCAAGACAGTCAAGGTGTGTCGAATTTTTAATTCTTACGTCACATAATTTTCGAGAACAATTATTATCACAAACGGACCCATGAGGCATGAGTGACTTTAAAATGGTTCGTTTTTCCCAAAAAATATATAAACACTGCCATTAAACAGTTTATAATCGACCTTGATGAATACTATTGATCGATGTTGATCTCATAGTATTTTTAATAAATATTCTTGGTATTGCATTAAATATTTCGTTGCCTATGACTTATACACTGTAAACAGTTACACCCTCTTGCTAATTGCAAACCGAAGTTAGTTGATAAAACTTAATTTTATTCCAGTTAACATCTCACTAACGCAATTAGCTGACAAGATAAATTGTTTCGCATATTATACAATGGATTCATTAGATTTTAGAAGGATCAGTTGTAATGACGGCTAAGTGTTACGATCAGGCATTTAAAGGCTAAATACTTTAATGAATTGGTAAATGGTGAGGCTGCAGACAATACGGCAGTTAAAAATAATGAAGGCAGTTGGTAATATAGTAGAATGATAGAATTACGAATGGGTAGAATGTTAGTAAAGATTAACTGCTATAATACTATTTAATCTGTAATATTTAAGATAATGCAGTAAATGTTATAATAATGTAGCAATTAAACTATAATATTTAATAGTGTTAAAGTGGTCATAGATTATATCTCTATATATAGGCCATAATAAGATCATACAATAACTATCTCTGTAACTTCAAATTACGAAAAACATTACGAAAAATAATTTTAGTTAAATATGTGATGAAAGGAAAGAAATGTAGAAAAGCCTATATGATGCTACATTGGAAAGTAATTGAATTTTTCAAAAGTAACATGTAAATAAGGAGTATGAGTAGGAGGCGATAGGTAATAAAAATTTTTCTCTTTATTTTTTTTTTTTGGAGTTAAGAAACAGCCGCATACACTGCAAAATTTTCTCCCTAACATTTAAATGAAAAAAAAAAAAAAACACTGAAAAGTACAAAATAACTTTACTAATCGAAACTCAAGTACAATTAAAATAACTTTATAAATACAATACACATATCTACATAATTAAATTTGACAGTTATCGAAGTCAGTGCCAAGCCTACCAAACTAATAGATTTTCTGTTGTTGCACATTTGTTTGGCACCGACTTCAATAACTATCAAATTTAATTTTATAGGTATATGTATCGTATTTATAAAGTTACTTTAATTGTACTTGAGTTTCGATTAGTAGAGAATAGTTATTTTGTACTTTTCAGTGTTTTTTTTTGGAGGCGGTTTAATTTATTTTTATAAAAAAAATTTATTTCGCCCATTTTAGTGATCTTGACCTAAATAAATATCTAGGGCAGGTCTGGCAGGGCAGGACATACAAGAGAATCGTCAATATAAATAAAGGTTATAACCAGGTCGATTATTTGGTGTATCTTCGAAGTCCTAGCTCCAATACTGGTGAAATTTAAACCTTTGTAACAAAAGGTTGGTAACTAAATCAAAAAAGAATTTTCAAAATCGGTTTATAAATGACGGAGTTATGAGATAACAAATATACAAAAACAAAAAAAAACATACAGTTGAATTGAGAATCTCCTTCTTTTTTTGAAGTCGATTAAAAAGTGAGAGCTATCTATGTTGACAGTCAATGATATCTAGAGTGGTGCTAGATTGAATGTTTGAAAGTATCACTATATTTCACTCAACTGAGGTTCGAGAACCACACCTAGCTCGCATGCACTTCGACGTTTATGCAGTAAATAACGTAGCTTATTTCACTTAACTCACAACGAATGATTTTACACTTCGATGTACATACTAATATCACAGATTAATTATTTACTAACTAATATTATAAAGAGGTAAACTTTAAAAGAAATGCCGTTTGAATGTTGACTGTATATATGTAAAAATATTGAATTATTGTGATATTAAAAAGAGGTAAAGTTTGTTTGTTTGTATGTAATGGATAAAATCAAAAACTACTCAACAGACTTTAAAAATTCTTTCACCTGTAGAAAGCTATCTTATGAGCACGTAACATGGGCCGTACTTTACTTTCAAAAAATTTCTACCCATGCCAAGCCGGGGCCGGCCGCTAGTGTATGGTAAGTCATTAAGAAAATATTTTATTTAATATTAGATTGCTACTAGCGATTAGTAGTAGTGTTTTTGTAATCTGATTAATAGCAAAGACATCAAATATACTGAAGAATTATATTAAAAAACCTTCCTAGGTGAAGCAAAGGTATACAGAAGTGAAATAATTAATGCTAGGGGCTTAGAAAGGCCACCGAAATAACAATTTGAAAGCAGAGTCGTTCGCAAAGGTTAACTAGCTCGTTCTGTCATTCCTAATCCCAGTTAATGCTCTTTATCTCTGTCGTGGGAAAATAAGAAAGTAAACCGGCAGAAAAAGTCATTCGGCATTAAGTCCCTAAGTCGCAACTTACTTAAACGCAAAAGAGAGATCGGACTGCCAGATACTTTTGAGTTCCGACTTTCGACCCTCAAGTTGGAGAAACATCGCCAGTTTGCCTCCGTCGGTTGTAACTCTAGTTAAAACAGTTTCAGAAGTACCAATTTGACATCTTTACGCAAATTGGTCTACTGTTAAGTTTCCTATAATGGAGATTACAGGAAACCGAATTGAACTGAGGAATAGGGTATTTAATTTCAAAATTACTGTGAATAGATTTAAAAATAAAGAACAAGTATCTTTTGATCAAGCATAGTTAATGTTAGCTCTCATTGCTATCCAGGCAATTCAGAACCTATTCCGTAAACATTTAGGTAATAAAAAGTACACTGTTTTTAGAACTTCTACTTGCACAAGCATTTCTCTATTGTATTTTTGCTGCTATACTTTAATCGCATCGAGCGATGAGTTGTTCTCACCCTGATTCAAGGTGTCATTTTGTGTGACTCCGAGATGGACGACGCCACGTGTGCACTGTCAAACCACTACGAGTGTGCAGGGGGGTCTTTGTAGCTGTCTCCCTCATGAAGCGATGTGTGCTTCGGCACAGCGCGAGAGATGGTCTGTTTGCATTCCGAACGAAATCTCGGAGTCCCTCGACAATGGCGATAGAACCCCGATGGCGACTACCGTCAGGTTACAGTGGATGGACTTTAAAATATATAAAAAGCAATAATTGTAAGAACACTAAACTATAGAGCTAATATATGTAATAGTAACAAGCAATCACAAGGACAAATTGTGGAAAATAAATAGTCAATAAAGATAAATGATAATTGTGTAGAGGAAATAAAGATAGGAAATAAGAAATTTTTGGCAAAGTACGAAAGGTATGGTGAATGAGAGGGAAAGTCGAAATGAATGATTTATCAGAGAAAGGAGTGGAATGAGGAAAAGCTACATAAAATCTTTGACAATTGTAAGTTAGGGGGTGGACAAATGAAAAAAGTGGGTGTTCTTAGTCTAGAAGAGGAGTCACATAGAACCTCCCCGCCGGCCCCCGAATGGGTCGGGGATGTATAATTATTTCCAGACTTTAAAATAAAGAGGTGTCCTTTTGTGTGTGTTGGCGATCTAAATATTTAAGGTAATTGTTTATAATAATTATTATTATATTGATATATAATTCGAAACCATTTAGAATGAAAAAAATAGAAGAAAAAAAATAACATAAATATCTCTGTTTCCAAGTCTTTAATGGATATTGTAAAAAAAAATTGCTTTTTTCGGCATAAATATCATAGTTATTGTTTAAACAATATAAATAATTCCGTCCCCACTCCAAAAGGTTTCTGATTTTAAATAATGTAAAAAAAACAAAAATTAAAAAAAAAACATCAAAATCGAAGCTGTTCTTGAGGACTTCCGAAGATTGCCTGTTTTATGTATTCATTGACGCGACTAGTACAACAGTTATTAATTTCTTCATGCGCCGACGTATTTATGTGAATATAGTTTTGTTATATAATAGTACGCATCGGAAAAAACTGTTATTATTTTACATATATGAATATACCGCCGTAATAAATACCCCGTGACGTAATAAGCGGCCACCGGACGGGCCGTGGACGTCAATAAATCACGACTAGTCACGACTCGGCCATCTGTCATCATTAATGTCTGTGTGATCAAATGGTATAGGTCATTTTATCCTTTCAGATGACTGGCGAGTCCGGCTTTGAATGAACTTGCTCTGAAACTTGAATCTTAATTTTAATTTCAGATTGTCATATTTAAAGTTAAATTATAGCAAAACTTATTGGGTTACGTTTATTATTTATAATATTAGCTGTATCCACGACTTCGTCCGAGTGGAAAGTTTTTCCGTAACTTCTCCGGATTACCCAGGTTACCCGGGAAACCTATATAGTTGGAAGTCTTGAAAAAATTACTTCCTATCACGGAGCATCCGCTATATTGGATTTATGTTGACGTTACATATACAGAAACCTTCCCCTGTGTATTCCATTTCATTTGATACCCGTATTGTTGGTGTTATTGGTGTTAAACTAAAAAGTTATTTCCTATTACGGAACATCCGCCATATTGGATTTATAACGACATTCTATGGAGGTCTTAATTTTTTTTTTTATCGCGGAGCATCCGCCATATTTGATTGACGTCACATATATAAAAACCAAATGGCATTTTTTGAAAAAAAAAGTAGCCTTCATTTTCATTCGGGCACATATCATCTCTGTACTAAAATGCATCATAATTGGGTTAGCGGATTAGCATTTCCCTTATAAAGTTTCATCCCCATTTTAATTCCTGTGTAGGTTATTAGGTGTAGTTTTTTTATAAAAGAATAGCCTATGTTTTTTTATTGCAAAAAAGTCTGCCTTGGTACCATTAGTACCTTTTAACCGACTTCAAAAAAAGACTAAGGTTCTCAATTCGGTTGTATGTTTTTTTTTATGTTTGTTACGTCATAACTTCGTCATTTATGAACCTTTGAAAAATTCTTTTTTTTTATTTGAAACGATACATTTTCAGATTGGTCCCATTTAAATTTCACTGGTAATGTAGCTTAGGTTTCGAAGATACACCAAATAACGCGAACAGGTTATAACCTTTATTTATTTATATTAATAAATCTCTTGTATGCCATTGCGTTCCAGAATTAGAAAAGAAGTTAATTGCAAACCTGCCCTGACATTTATTTAGACCAAGGTCACTCAAAAGTGAGAAATAAAAATAGTTAATAAACAAATTAAACCGACTTCAAAAAAAACACTAAAAAGTGCGAAATGACTATCGTTTACTAATCAAAACTTAAGTGGAAAAATAACTTTATAAATACGATACAAATACCCATATAATTAAATTTATTGAAGTCGATGCCAAATCAATGTGCAACAACAGAAAGTCTATTAGTTTAGTAGGGTTTGCACCGATTTCAGTAACTGTCAAATTTAATTATATGGGTATTTGTATCGTATTTATAAAGTTATTTTTCTATTTAAGTTTTTATTAGTAAAGAATAGTTATTTCGTACTTTTCCGCGTTTTGTAATATATATATATATATATATATATATATATCTATGCCTGCAACGAAATTTCTCATTATTTTTTAATGAACAATATTTGCATTCAATTTCACAGCCGTATTCCGTTCCATATAAAAGTTTCATATAAACTTTCAACGGAACGGAATCCTTCAAACTTAACGTTTTAACGATGAAATATTATGGAATTTTGATTAATACGTCTTCTATGTGCTGTCAAAATACAGGTTGATGCAATATGTCCGTGTCACGCGAGAAATTCTGAGTTTGAAAGAAAGTTGAAGGGATGATGTACGATGGTGCAGCTCAGGTGCGTTGGGAGTAAAGACAGAGTTCATTTTTTTCAATATTTCATTTATATTTTATATCTAAGCCTCTTTACAAAGATTCTTTTCTTTTAGTAGCGATAAAGAAACATCAATGGAGAAATAAGGAAATAAAGAACAAAGTTGAAAACATCTATGCATAAATTAGTACGTAACTCGCAGTCAAAAATCCAGAAATGTCTTGAACAAAATAATAATTGCATGGTATTATCTAATAATTTCATTTAATCTTAAATTTATTTTTATAAATTATTTCAAAATACATATAATTACAGTTAACGAAATTTAACTACTTATAACTAATACGAGTATAAACCTGAATTCTAGTGTCTATTGTGCACTTAGAATGTGTAATGTCTAAATGTCTAAATTTTATTTTACTTTTGATCTTTCGACGACTCTTGCAACATCGCTTGTACTTCTACGTCATCTGCAGGAGTGCTTTCATCTTCAGGTAGATCATTCCATGGAGCTTTCTCGGATGTTCCCATTATCACATACAATAAATTAGTTAAGAAATACAAACCTGATGCTACGAAGAAAACTTTTCTCCAGAGAAATTCGTCAGTCTGCAGAAAATTTGAAAAAATTAAATTCAAAGCTTTTGTAACTAATTCTACAATCTTTGTCAAGGATGTTCTAGTTCAAACATATTATACTGATGATAATAATATGATCGTGCCAAAACCTAACTGCGTAACTTGCGTTGTTTAAAAATAAACATGAGTTTGAGTTTGTACACTCGTTAACGGACATATATCAGTTATGAAACACATTCTTTAAATAAAAATGTCTTATTCATCGTATTTAAATTTACAGTCAGTAGCACATAAATAGTTTGATTTTCTTCATCTTCTTTTATATCTTCTCGCTGTACCCCTAATAGGGTAGGGCAACATGGATAGAGCGCCAGGCATCGGGGTTCTTAATTATTTCTTTCGCCTCCTCAAATCTCATCACACATTTTCGTTTCGGTATGCGAGTGTCCATCAGCTAACACTCTGGCTCCTTGATCTTCATAATTCAGTCATGGTCCTTTTTCGCTTTTGCTATCACTCACTCTCGCCCTGTAGACTGAGTCGTCAGTCTTTCGTCACTCATTGTTTCTATGTGTTCGAACCATTTAAGCATTCCTTTCTACATTTTTGCGATAACACTGTCATCCAACTCTGTCATACTGCATATCTTTTCATTGCTCATCTTATCTGCAAAGATGACATTGCACATGTTTCCAAGATATTGCATTTCTACTGTATTCATCTCATTTTTATTAAAAATGAATATAAATATTGCATTTTAGACTCACTGAACAATATTTCTCCGCGACTCCTGGCGCTCCGTCCTCTCTGACTACCCCGTTGGGGATACAGCGTGAAGTTGTGTTATGTTATGTTATGTTGAACAATATTTCTTCACATTGAAGATATATTTCTTATCTACATATATTAGGGTGTCCCTTAATTTCGAGTTAATTTTTTTTTACGCATACCTTCTAAAAACTTTCGTAATAACCCAATATAGTCTAGAAAAAAATATTACCCCTTTTATGAACGATAACCCGTGCCGACTTGCGATTTAAACTTGTTCGTACAAGTTGCGCAGCTACCGCACTGCGAGATACGTGTTAGATTATTAGTACGCCGTTGTTTATTGTGTAAAGATGCCGGTTGAACTACAGAGTGATAAACAAATTATTTTCTTTATTGGACTGTCTAGCCATCAAATAAATGGTGCTAATGGTGGTGTAATAAGTGGTGGAATTCCCACAAAGGCATTTCCTAACTGCGTAAAAAAACTTGTCGATTTATATCATAAATGGAGAGAGCTGCAAAAAAATTGTAAAAAATCTCAGGATGCTTTTAAGAAACGTGAAAATAATTTTGAAAAAGACCTTGACAACTTATTTGATATAGCACATGCTGATCCCTTTGAAAGGATGAAAATAGAGGAAAATAAAGTATTTTTGAAGAAACAGAGAGAGCCAGGTCGACCGGGATGCTTATCCGGTGTAGACAAAAAGCTGGCGGACAATGAAGAAAGAGTTAGACAAAGACGATTAGACGAAAAGGAAAGAAAACTAAGACAAATAGAATTATTGGCTGTTGCATCTACTTCTACCATACAAAACTTGGAATATTCCGAAGATTCGGATGGCGAACAGATTCCGTATTCTGAAATCAGCTTCCCAGTGGTTCTCGGCTTTGAAACAAGTTCGAAAAGAGGTGGAAAGAATCTGGTAACACCTAAACTTGTCGCAGCTTTAGACATTCTTCTTGCGGTTGTAGAAGCGCTTGATCTGAGCAGTGATGATTTTCTAATTAATAAATGCTCGATTCAGCGAATTCGTACTCAGGTGAGAAAATCTAGGGCAGAAGCAATAAAAACTGATTTTCAGAGCAATGTACCTAACGTAGTCACAGTCTATTGGGATGGGGAAAACTATTACCAGGACTGAATGTACGAGATTCAAAAGAAGAACGCTTGCCAATTATAGTTTCATTTGACGACAAAGAACAGCTTTTTGCAGTACCAAAACTAGAGAGTTCTTCTGGTAAGCATCAAGCAAAAGCCGTTTCAACTGCCCTTTTTGACTGGGATTTTAATGACAAGATACAAATAATGTGCTGCGACACCATATCTTCGAATACAGGTCGTTACAATGGAGCTTGCGCTCTTTTAGAACACGCTTTAGAAAGAGAATTGTTTCTGTTCGCTTGTCGTCATCATGTTTATGAGTTGGTCCTAAAAACTGTCTTCGAAACCAAGATAAAGCACATTACTAACAGCCCAGATATTCCGGTCTTCAAGAAGTTCAGAGACAATTGGAAAAACATCGATTCAAATAAAATTGGACTATGCCTTGATTTCGTAAAAGAACATGTTGCTGAGACAAATATTACATCTTTGATAATGTTTTATAAAGCAGAACTGGAAAAATCTTTTATAAGAGACGATTATCATGATTTAGTTGAACTTTGCGTAGTGTTTCTGGGAGGAGATACAAAGAAGAAAATAAAAATCAGGCCCCCTGGAGCTATGCATCAGGCACGGTGGACGGCAAGAGCGATTTACTCTTTAAAAATATGTTTGCTCCAATCTCAAGTCAGAATGATTGTGAAAGACAAAAAGGCCCTACAAGATGTTTGCCTATTTATCGTTATATTGTATGTAAAGCCTTGGCTTGAATGCTCAGTAGCGGTTAAAGCACCTAACCAAGATTTGTACTTCTTGAAGGCTTTAAAAGAGTACGAAAAAGTTGATGTAATAGTTTCTAAAGCTAGTTTAGCCTTTACCTATGGTACTTGTGTGAAGAGACAGTCATTTTATAACTTTTTGATAATGAGGTTGATAACTAAACCAACATGAAAATGATTAAAAACTTAAACAGGGACAAAAGGTCAGATGTTGGCAAACGCTATATCCCATCAAAGGAAGAAATGTCCCAAATGTTGTTTGGTAAGCTAAACATATTTTTTGTGTGTTTTTTTTTTATATTTTACGTTATTTTATTTTTGTTAATTAACCCATTTTTTGTTTCAGATAAAACGCTGGATGATTTTGTACCGGAGAAGTGCAAACAATTTCTAACTCGACTGCAGATTGACGACAGTTTTCTTCAGGAAGATATGTCTTCTTGAGATGACAATGCTGCTTTTTTGGAAGCTAAAAGAAGGATAAGTCGATTGAAGGTTGTAAATGACACTGCCGAGAGGGCTGTCAAATTAATTCAAGATTTTCAGGGATTTATCACGGCTGAAGAACAACAAAAACAATACCTGTTGCGCTGTGTCAATGAACACAGAAAGTTGTATCCGGACTGTAAAAAAACCACACTAAAGAAAAGTTATCCTGCCTGATTTTTATTATTTTGTGTTTAAATAAAGATAATTATTATAATATTTTATAAATAATTTCATTTTGCCTTATATTCACTGCATTTATTTCATTTTTATTAATTGTATAGAAGATTGAAACAATAGGACAAAACACAATTTTTGATAACATTTGAAGCTCGGTCGGCACGGGTTGCAATCATGCTAGAAAGATCAAATTTCATATTTGAGTATGGTTTTACATTTATAAAAGATACAGAGGGTATGCATTTCAAAATGGAAAAAAAAAATTGTTTGTGATGTAAGGGACTCCCCAACATATATAATATATAATATTATGTAAGTATATTGTAAGTGCTGTAGTCACTTATATTAAAGCATGATATATTAAAATGAGTACACACATGCATACATAAATATATATTTTAAACATGCCTTTATCTAAATGTTGTTTGGAAGAAATAGACGAGGTCATCGAAAATCTTTATAGTTTTTATTTCTAATTTATAATGTATTTTTTATGTGTAATAAAGATCTTATTGTACTGCATTGCATACATTGTATTCTGTTGTATATTTCTACATTGTTAGAATGAATGAAGTATTATGTCAATTCACTCTAAATCTAAATGAATGTTACGTAATTAGGCCTCAAGAGACGTCATTGAGAGACACAGAAAAGTTTATGTGAAGCTTGGATATGAAGATAATTGTGGCATATCATTGTAATTTTGCACGGTAACTGACTTATTATAATAAAGTATCAAATTGTAAAAAAATATGCTAATGGTTTAAAAAAGTGTGATCGTAAAATTCCTTTTTTTTATATATATCATTCCATTCGACTTCACTTGGCTATTCATGTTTGTCTTCCGACACGAAAATGAATAGAAATGTGAAGTGTCACCTGAAAATGAAACATTTATTCCTTACATCATCTGTCAGTATCAGTCCAGCAACCATAGGCGCTGTACATCCAATGAGATTCGATACAAAGTTGCTGATGCTCATCATTGTGCCAGCGAAGTTTGGCGAGATGTCGATGTGGTTAACCTGTATGGCATTTAAAACATATTATAACAAATACACTTATTACATTGATAGTAGCCTACAAGTCTAGAGTCCGCGTTTGGACAAACATAGTCTAAGGTGATCTCCAGTGACACGGAGCGAAAATGTGAATAGTTGGAGGTTATATATTTAAGCGAAGGTTAGACTCTATGGTATGGTGAGTCTATGGTGTATTGAAAGAGGCCTTCTTGATACTCAATCCACTTAGACTATAAGTGGTTGGTGACAGTAGGTGATGTATGTGTAGTGTGACATTCACTGCCAATGATGCCAATGATGGCCTTTGTAAGAGTTTTTAATTTAGCGCGATCGCCTGTTGGATAAGATATCTAGTAGTTTTTATTTTGGTACTATATTACTACTTTTGGTTATTAATTTATATCTCTATGCATAAATTGGCTGTGACATGTAGTTAGTCAGATATGACTTTTTTTGCCATTTTGCCAATTTTGCTATTTTGGCTACGAAGCCTTGAAATACCAGCACTGGAACTTAAATATCATACTGTTATTAGATTATGACGATTCAACGTACCTGGAAGCCCGAATGAGCAGAAACCTTGAAACCACATATGAGTACCAATACAGTTTCCACAGCGTAAATATTCTTTGGGACGTACGCAAGTGCAAGAAGGCCTATACTAGATGGAATACACCCTGTAAAACACGTATACGAAATATTATTGTAACTAACGATTAAAATTTTATTGAAAATATGACTGTTATAGCAATAAGACCTGGGATCTAATTACATAACTTCCATTGTCTGAAAATGATGATCATTTCATATTTCAGATTCTTAGATTTCAATTCATGGAAATTGCTTAATTAGAGCATGTGTTAATAAAAGAACATTGATGGATAATCTAACATTCGTTGAGAGATTAGCAACAGACATATTATTTATCTAATTAGATCAAACAATTCATTTTATATTAAGTATTAAGTATTTAATCACTAGACCCACTAGTGTACATACATACACACCATTTTCTGTTCAAGATGGAAATAGCATTACGATACAGCTAACCAATTACATCTTCAACATTCTATGAAACATTATTTAGGCTTGCCAGAATAGTGACAGTTTAGCATTAAACGAGTTCCTAAATAAATTAACTACTGTCCCTTGGCCAATTTCTATGACGTGCACGAGAAGCAGCTGGCACAAGTCTTTTTTTCTCTCAGAGCAGCATAAAAGCATCTGGTATATATACCTTCACGGTGTACCTGTGAATGGAGCACAAAGTGACACGGACCTTTCTTCTTTTGCTTCCTCAAATCTTTTATTCTTACACAGTCACGCCGAGGTATACTAGTGCTTTTGAGATTTTTGGCAGATTAACACTATAATAATAATAATAATAATACTCAGACATTTCACACAGCGCCATCTAGTCCCAAAGTAAGCTGCATAGCGCTTGTGTTATGGGTACTAGACAATTGATATACTACTTATATACTTTTCTTTTGTAAATATATACATATTATACATAAACACCCAGACTCGGGACGGGAATCGAACCCGCAACCCCCGTTTTACTTTCCGACGCGCTAAACCGTTGCGCCACGGAGGTCGTCAAATTTCGTCGTCAACACTGGCTATTTGATCTCTATAAGACAGTCTTTCTCGTCCTAGCTTTTTACTATAACTGTCATTTTCGGGACAGTGGAAGAGTGCGGAAGCGTACCCGCTGCCCCGACACTATGGCGTAACACCATCAGATTTTAGTGGCTAGACTTGATTCTCGAGGAGTCCCACGTAGCCTTCCCGCCGCACCCGAGTGGGACAAAGATGCATAAAGCATTGCCTGACGTTAAAAATTTTTTTACTAACACTCACTTTCACTGCAGATTTTCTTTGTCAGTCGTTTGTTACTCATTGTGTCTAAATGCTCGAACCATTTTACTATTTCGTTTTTCATTTTCACAATAGCATTGTTATCAAAACTTACCGATTTCATAAGCATATGGTATTTAAGTCAAATTTTAAAAAACAATTCGAACATTCACCTAGGCTATTGACAAATTTTCTTGTATGCGTAACACTAAGTACTTTCTTCACTATCAGCATGTCTGTCAACCAACTGAAGAAGAAGTTTGTGAACCACATGACTAAAAATGGAAGAGCTGTCAGCATGCCATTCTGTGGGTTTACGAAATGACATATGTTTGTTACATATATTTCATTTAAATGAATATAATATGGTTTCTTTCGGTGCTGAGTGATGCTGAGAGATCGAGCCCGCGCTCTAGAATTTTTGAGGATTCTGTATAGAGAACTGAAACCTGTATAGATCAATAAAATTTAAACTTTGAGCGATAATTATATAAAATGACCTAATATGAAGTCAATTACTACAAGATTATTTCAATATTAAGCTTCTAATTAATATTTCGTTAAAGTTGGTGCTTATTAACACCAGTGATTACATGCTCATGCAAGCGTCATTCAAAATGAATAATAAGAATAATATGCTCAGACATTTCACACAGCGCCATCTAGTCCCAAAGTTAGCAGCACAGCGCTTGTGTTATGGGTACTAGACAACTGATATACTACTTATATACTTTTCTTTTGTAAATAAATACATATTATACATAAACACCCCGACTCGAGACGGGAATCGAACCCGCAACCTCCGTTTACTTTCCGACGCGCTAAGCCATTGTGCCACGGAGGTCGTCAATAACAACCGTATAATGGTTAGTTAAATTATGTTATTATATAAAATTACATTACTAGTACATTACGCTCAACCAACACGTTAAAGATCACCAACCCGGCATAGAACCAGCACCGCACGGGTTTGTTACATGGACATACTCGTATAATATACGTTTACATAACAACTCTGTATATGGACTTTCGTATGTCCGTATATGTACTTTCAAACATATACGCTCACATAACAACTCCATATCGGCACCGGCACGCTTATTACGTTACTCGCAGACAGCATGCGATAGCCAATATCGCGCGATATCTGCTGTCAAAACGAGAATTTGTGTAATGTAATTTGTATAGTAGCGCTAAATCAACTGCGAAAAGTGCATTTTACGGTCATAGAATAATAGATACGCAATCGTCATACATGATACCAAGTTTTTATTACAATTAGTCACCAGTTGCATAGTGATCGCGTCGCTGTCGCTATCTGCAAATTTTTAGGTAATAACCCCGCGGAATGCCTCGCTCGTAAGTTGTCCGTATGCGGACAGCAAGTGAACAACTTGGTTCAATGCGGCATTTACTCGCCAACCACGCGGCGTCCACTCGTTGATTGCGAAAGATTAATTGGCCGTCGTTTGGTCGACGACCCATTGAGAACGAGGAAACGCCGAGCAGCGAAGTGCTGATAGGTCCCGCACCTAGTTCTTTTGGTTGGACTGTGGTTTAACTGACAATAGCTCAAGATATGACGACTAGATAAGAAGAATATGACACTGTTATCACATGACCGTAAAATACTCACGAAGAGCATACTATATCTAAGATTTAAGGTTAAATTACTTAACCTTAATCATAAAACTTGATCTGGGGATAATAATAAGATTACTATGAAGAATTTTTATGTCATGCTCCTGTTACGCAGTATATCAAGCGTCTAAAATAAAAGATTCGTTGCTTATTAAATTCAAATTTTTCATAGCATACGTTAAGGTTACATGAAATCTAAAACAACTAAATATTTTTATGTTATAAAAAGAAGAGGAATTAGAGTTAGGTAAATAGTATTTACCTAATTTTCGGCGGTTCATAAATTTTTTTTGGTACTAGAGACACATTAAAAAGTATCTCAAATTACCAAAGCTTGGAAATATTGGCAAAGGATAATACGGCTTATTGGAGTAGTCAAATTAACGAAAGTTTTATCGTGGACACTTACCGCTTTAATATTCACTCCCATCACAGAATTCATGAAAGCTGGCACCTCTGAGTAAAGAGTGAGTTGACCCCAGGTTTGACCAATATGCGCAAATATTATCGCATACATACCACGACTGCGCAGAATATGCATCCACGGAACTGACTTTGGTTTCTAAAAATAAGGATTGAAGATCAGAAAACTAGCGTCTTTGAGTGGCCTCGGAACACTGCAAATTATAGGATGTCATAACAATTCAGGTCGTCTACGGACTCGGACTTTCTTGAGAATGCTTCCTTGAAAAGCGACATTTGACCAGATATTTTTATACACTTTTTTCATATAAGAAGGAAATTACACAATTAAAATTGTAGTGCGATGGATCACAACTTACGCTAATTGCGCAAATACGATTTGCACACTGTTTAAGGGCAACTAAACTATTTGATTATATTTTCATTTTACAGAACCTTTGAGCTATTGCACTTCTGTCCGATACCTTCTTCTATATATCGTCTCTCGGCCACAGTTATCTTTGGATGCTGTGCTGGACTGTCAGCTCCGAACCACCACAATATTCCGCCAAAAATGCCCGACAGCATACCGTAGAAGTAAAATATGCCCGGCCAACTAAAAGAGGATGAGGCTATGAACGCTGTGATGGGCAAACCTACTACTGGTCCTAAAGCTTGTCCTGAAAAATTCAACGTTTATGTAATAATAATCTGAGGATTAGTAGTTGCTCTCAAGTATGAAGAATTCCTTAGAATTCTCAATTAAGAACCTAAATACATAAAATCCATCGATTGAGAATGATTATCAGTTTGATAATTTGGACTCATTAATGAACATTAGCCATATATATTTTCACAAATCGAGCTCTGGAATGAATGAACTGTTATGTACATTTTCAGATACTGGGTTCTGAGTTTGTTTGTAATTAGGCCCAAGGTTAAATTAAAAAACAGACTTTAATTGTTTTGGAGTGAACTAATTATGACTATTTTTGGAAACTGCGCACGGAGAGTGTAGAGTGATTTCCAGTCAAACTTATAGATCTCAAGAAAGTTGTAACTAGTGGTTAAAGAAGATATCTATTTAGAATGTTTTTATTTACCCTTCTATCAAATCACGTTAAAAAAGACAAATTTATAATTATATTTTATTTTTAATCGAATGAATTTCTATTTAACACCATACCTCCATAAGTCCACGAAGCCATCCTGCTCCTCTCTTGTAGCGGGGCCCATTTTCCGAGATGATTATGCATTCCTGGCATAATACACGCTTGACTGAGACCTTGTAAAAGTCGACATACCGAGGCACATATCCACCCTCCCTGGTAAAAAAATACTTAATTGTTTATAAAGTTTAAATAATTTTAAATTATTCTAAGTCTAAGTATTTTTCCAAACCTTTGGGGATAGTTCTACTTGCTGGAGTCTGGTTGAGTGCCAACCCAGTAAACAAACCAATCTCTCTGTGTTCTATATATTATGCATATCCTTTGAAAAGATGTAAAAATTAGATGTTATTTACACACGAAACTATCTATGCTGACGAAAAGTTGATAAAATAGAAAAAAAGAACAACATTATTTGTGTATCAATAACAAAAGGAACATCTGTATCACGAATACATATGGAATTTGCGGCACTGAGAAAGGTAAGTGACTCAGTTTTGATACTTTCTGATTCTGAGGGCATGACGCTGGTTTTCTAGTGCTGGCTTTAAAGTACATATTAAAACAAAGATAATAGTTAACATTTAGAAAACAAATAAATGGATAGTTCAAATAATAAATGATTAATAAGTTGAACTAACCGTCGTATCAGGAGTCGGGTGTAATGCCGGAAACATCATCAATGCAAAATATATAAACAATGAATTTAAAATGGACGATAGATGAAATTACTTACGTAAGAAGCAGCCAACGGTAAGCATATGGAGACGACACAGTTGATCATCAGAGCACTGGTAAGTAAAAGACGCGCGCCAAATCTGTGCGCGAGTTGACCACCCGGAATTTGAAGCATCATATAACCTACAACAAAGGACGATTGAATCGCGTCTTGCACCTTCTTGGTCCAACTGAATTTTGGGTACTGGAACGAAAATATTAGAAAATAAAATGAAAACATTGAATAGTACTTTTCAAGTTATTTATTTCTACCTACCGCCACTTTAGTGAAAATGTGTACTGAGATCAACTAAAAAAAGAGAAAAATTTCGATCACCCTTCTTATCTCTCATTAATTATAAGTAAAATTAATTGAGAGAAAGATAAATACGAAAAAAAATTAAACCGCCTTCAAAAAAAACACTGAAAAGTATAAAATAACTATCCTTTACTAATCAAAACTCAAGTACAATTAAAATAATTTTATAAATACGATACACATACCTATATAATTAAATTTGACAGTTACTGAAGTCTGTGCCAAGCCTACCAAACTAAAGACATTCTGTTGTTGCACATTGATTTCGAGAGACAAGAGAATCGTCAATATAAATTAAGGTTATAACCAGGTCGCGTTATTTAGTGTTTCTTCGAAATTCAAGCTCCAATATCGGTGAAATTTAAATGAGACCACCTCTGAAGTATTACCTACCAAACGAAAAAAGAATTTTCGAAATCGGTTCATAAACGACGGAGTTATGAGTTAACAAACATACAAAAAAAAACAAAAAAAAACAACATACAGACGAATTGAAAACCTCCTTTTTTTGAAGTCGGTTATAAATACCGAATCATTGTTATTATACCTACATATTATTTCTACCTCGACTTGCTAATAC
Source organism: Zeuzera pyrina (assembly GCA_907165235.1). Taxonomy (NCBI): domain Eukaryota; kingdom Metazoa; phylum Arthropoda; class Insecta; order Lepidoptera; family Cossidae; genus Zeuzera; species Zeuzera pyrina. The sequence goes on from OU015627.1 coordinate 24,474,937, forward strand.
ATTACTTTCCGATAATTAGGTGACGCCTTGAAATAAATTATAATTAAGCTTGCAGTTACCTACTAAAGATTTGCTTAGTGAATCCTGTTAAAATTAATAACTGATTTACTCTGACCTTAAATTTCCATAATGTTTGAGTCTTCTTTCTATAAAACGCACTTATAAGAATATTTTATTACGTGGTAATACGCTGATATATGCATAAGTTGACTTAATTCATTAATGAAATTTACTTACAGGAGGCTTAAATAAGAGAGCGTTAAGAACTCCTTCTGGTTTAAACTCATAATCTCCATGGTCACTAGGATTAGTAACGTTTATATTCACTTCACTGACATTGTGTCCAAACTCAACAGCTTCTGTGGTAACATTTTGTATCATTTTGTCTACAGTTCGTTCTGTCATAGCTACTAAAGCCATACCCATACACGCTCTCAAACTGTAAGCTACTGTGAGTCCACAAAAAAGTATAAGACATTGTTGATGGCGGTAGCCCCATCCTGAAACATAATTATTTACACCTACAATAATGACATTTAAAAACGGAAAATTAACGTGATTACCTTTTATTTTCGCCCGACATTTCAGCCGAGTTGCAACAGCCGTGGTCTCAAGTAAACTGTTAAACAACGTTAATTTCCCGTGTTTTTAGATATTTTATATTGCAACGCGAAAGTTTAAAAGTTAATAATGACATTTCTTTTGTAGAAAAATTTATTTCAAATACAAATCAATCTTAGCTTAGAGAAGATTCACAAAAATATTACGTAAATAAAACTGTACAAATATTGTATCAGGAAACAATAAAATATAAATCTGAATTGATTCAATAATTGGTAATTAAATAATAAACACGGTATATTACGTAATAACTTAAAACGGAAGACTAATTCGGTATAAGAAAAACGTCGGATATTAAGATCATTCTCCTAATAAATTTCTGAAACAACGTACTCTTATCGGTAATATTATAGTTATGCAATCCTAATAACTAATCTCTCTGAAGAAATGTTTTTTCACTATTTTCTTTTTCCAGATAGGAATTTCATAAACTAAATAGATTTATTCTCAAATATGTCTCTTTATCATATTGTATACATCCAGAAGTTACTTTGCGTATTCCATTTTATCAAGTGAAGAATTCTTATAATTTTTAGCTTTCTCCTCCCCAAAATGTCAAACTTCTTATTCGACACGCGTTTCGCCTCTCAATGAAGCATCCACAGGGTATACCCAAGATCCAGACTCAGACCAGACCCAGCAAACCAGCACCAAATCGATAGGGTTCGACATTCGGTGCTAAGCACGTGTCGATTGACATCATTCACATATTTACTTAGTAACCAAAAATTAAAAGCATTCGTCACATATTTCTGTATCCTTTTTGTTCCTAAAGTGATTCCTTATTTAACCTATATTATTGATATCAATTGTAATATGAAACTAGGAAATAAAGCAAAACTCACCTTTCATTTCACTATTCTCAACAATCCCGTTCCTGTTATTTTCATTTTCTTTGAAGTCACTCATACTACCATTTAAATAAAGTTAATTAAAAATTTTGACGCAGTACCTACTCGGTTTGTTCACAGCCAAATTGTTACAGAGTTTTAAGTCACATGTATATATGTATTTAATGATTAATCATAAATAATATTTTATCAGAATGTAAATATTGGGTGTGCGTGTCTGATTTACATAATTTCCGTTGTCTATTTTCAAATACTTTAAGTTGTTGAAATTGTGATAATGTCGTGACATGAGTGGCTACCGTGACTCAAATTTCGTAATATTTGGACATCATCATCATTACTCTTAAGTGGTCACAAAAGAGAATAATAATATATTGGAACAAAAAATTTAAAAACACCCGACTAAAATCAGATGCATTTTTATAATAACGCTGAATCAAATGAAACATTATGGCATTTTCAACCGACTTCCAAAAAAGGAGGAGGTTCTCAATTCGGTTATATGTTTTTTTTTGTTTGTTACCTCATAACTCCGTCATTTATGAACCGATTTGAAAAATTCTTTTTTTGTTTGAAAGGATATACTTCCAGATTGGTCCCATTGAAATTTCACTAGTATTGACGCTTTGGTTTCGAAGATACACCCAATAACGCGACCTGGTTATAACCTTTGTTCATTTATATTGACGATTCTCTTGTATGTCATTTGTTAACTAACGTTGTCCCCACATGGTATAATGGTAGTAGGGAGAAGATATAAATTGGCTGTGATATAATAAATTCAGTCAGTAGAGTCAATCTTGTGGCGGACAGAGAATACGGCTGGTGGCTGTCGTCTTCGGATTGTAAGAATACTGCTAGGGTGTAATTATGATGTGACCTTTCCACTGTTCTTTTATAACTGATTGATGTGATATTATATTGATAATATTGATAATGGCCATAATGGGCTATAATATCCCATGTTCGATCTGATTGCATCTTTTATTGTGAAAGCCCACGGTTTGTGCTCCTCAATAGAATGGAAGTTAACACATTGCGCTCCAGAATTAGACAATAAACTAATTGTAGACCAGCCCTAAATATTTATTTAGGCCAAGGTCACTCAAAAGGGAGAAATAAATTATTTTTTATGTAAAAATTATCTAGTCAATGGTAGTGTGCAGAGACCGAATTATGTAACTGCCACTTGCGTAGATATAAATGGAATTTATTTTACACTTCTGTAATGTATACATAATATGCAGAAATATCAAGAATTTTTATCTTGCATCTACACACTAAGATTATGATGATGTTACCTATGTTGTATGAACAACTGATTCGTGTATAGCGTATTCATGTTCTGAGAAAAAATGTAACCGTTAGTTGAATTCTAAGTAAAAATAATCTTCTAAACGTTTTCAGAAATAGTCATTTTTGTCCGATTAAATAAAATAATTTAAAAAAAATGAAGAGCCCTCGCCACATAAAATAAATTGGAACTTGCGAGCTAAAAATTTTCTTCAGAAATGCAACTTTGAAACAAAAACCGCTCGTTAATCGGTTCACCCGTTCACGAACTACGATACCACTATAATGTGCAAGACCGCAGAGATCTGTTGAAACAAATGGAAATCAACACATAACTTACATGAAAGCAGCGAAAGATATGATGTGGAGACCAGAGAGCTGCATGATGTCATAAATAAATTAAAAGATAACAATTCAGATATCATTAATAAGGACATCCTAGCTCAAAAATAATGTAATGAACTTAGGCTCATATCAAAACAAATAGAGAGTGAAATATTAGTATGTAAAAGTACTTGTATAAATACAAAAATATCATCTGAACTTTGTAGGTTGAATAGTTCATACTCGCAAGTTATTAATGAGAGATTTGATGACTCCAGACCTGAAATTAAAGGAAAACATACGGACTGTAGTAATATGAAAAATAATATTGCAATATTTTCTGACAGACTAGAATTAGGTTTGGGTAGTTTAATTAACAACAGTGTCAGTCAGACAGTCACTAATTATTGTTTTCTAGAGGCATATGTTTCTCAAATATTGAAACTAATTCAAAATAAAAAGTTTGATGTAAATACCATCTTAGTACTTATATTGGGAAATTCGACAATGAAGTATGAATTAGCTGAAACTTTAAATTATTTGGCTAGAATAAAAAATTGAACAAAATTATATTTTGTGTGTTCTCCTATTCGTCATAGTTGCCAAAGAATTGTAACAATTATAATCAAAATTTAAATAATATTATAATGAGTAGGGTAACACTTTGTGATAGTGACAAATACATATTTTTTTGACACTAATAACAACACATTCTTTACAAATTTAAACTGACAAAATGTACTTCGTACTTGTCTAAAAGGCAAAACATAAACTCGCTACATTATTAGCCAAATGCATTAACTCGGTTATAAGGTATATAACTCAAAACGTAATAAGGGACGAAGCAAGTTTTAGTAGTAATACTAATATGAATGCTGAAAAGAATTATTTAAATTAAACAATCAGACAACGGAGAAACTTCACAATAATACGTGTGTACATCAAAATATCAATTTTTTCTGTGGCGAAATATTTGATGCTGAATTGTGATGACATCTTGTGCCTCACCGAGACGTGGTTAAAGGCAGACAAAATGTCTTTTAATATAAATAATTTTAATGAGTCCATGATTTTGTGTAAAAATTTTCTTAATTTAAAAAACAGCAAAGACATTCGCTCTGTTGAACGTGTATGTGAAATGTCGTGTGCAGAGAGAGATCAGCACATATTCCTATGTGTTTACAGACTTCCTTCGTCTGGTTTTAGTCAATTTTTAATTTCTTTAGAGGAGAGTCTCACAAGACTTAGGAAATGTAAGAAGTGAATAATAGCGTGTGGTGACTTCAATGTAAATATATTGGAATAGTTGGAAGGAAAGAGATGTGCTCATTTCACTCTTTCTCTCATTTAATTTGGTCCATATTTTTGATGAACCGACCAGGGTCACATATCATTCTGCGACGTTCCTACATAGATAACATATTTATGAATAAGTGTGAAATTATAGAACATACTATTCTTAATGGTATCCATTCTGATCAGAAAGCTCAGTCAAAATAGAGGATATGAAACATAAATGAGAACAAATATTTGAATTTAGGCCATTGGGAGAGAGTAGGCTAAAAATTTCACTCATTATGTAGCCAAATTTTCAAACACTGCTCTTTTGGTTGATGATCCAAACATCATGTATGAATCATTAGTCAAAAACCTATCCAAAATATTTAGTAAGAATTTTCCAAAAGAAAAGAAAATGGTTGATAATAACAAGTTACGTTAGGGATAGGCTTGTTATATAAGGCCGAGTTATATAATGAAAAATCTTACACTGCAGTGTAAGATTCATCTGCAGATGAAAATTTTCATAACTTTGTTCGCACTTATTCGTACATATTTAAAAAAGTATCAAATCACGCGGAAGCGATCTATATCACGAATGAAATTAGAAAGTCAGACAATACGCTAAAGCCTACATGGAACACTATTAACAACGAAGTTGGTAGTAAACAAAATAGAAATAACAAAGGTTTTTCCATACAATTTGCATTGAAAAATCTTCGTTAATTATTTGTATTGAAAAATCTTCGGTAATAAAATTGTTACTAATAAAGTTGAGGTTGCCAATTCTTTTGAAAATTATTTTTCGAATACATCTATAGAAATAACTAATGGCTTAGGATCGTCTTCGCATACAGCAGAGACGTTTTTGAGCGAAAATGTTGAAAAATGGTTCCCTAATTTTCAATTGTCAATTTGAGATGGATAATGGATAAAAAATTTTCAAGCTATTAAATGAAAAGAAAAGTTAAGATTTACGGGAATTATCAGTTCATATCAGTGGCGTGCATTCAATAGAGACAAATAGACACTGTCTACCCGATTGACGATTTGCTAAATAAACAAAGTAAAAAAAATACATTGCAACCAAAAATATGGTTTCAATATTCCCGCGCTCGCCTTATGTTAATCCAAACGCAACAAAAAAGCGTCATGGCAACCGTTAGTTCGTTCGAGAAACAAATTCAAATCGCGGCTCGATTTACACACAATGAAAACTTTTCTATGACTGTTTCGTTTAATTACACGCGTGTGTTAGAATTTAAGTACACTAAAGCAAAAAAATAAAACCCTCGACCACCGAGAGTGTGCTAATTATTAATTAAATAAAAGATTCCCCATTTTCTAAGATGTACCCACATTTATCATGAAAACGGAATGTAATTATAGTAAATAATAAACCAATTCTCTTATGCATCCAGTTTAATTACGTAGTACATAATTTATAGTTTATTAAACTAAATCACTGTTAACATCTAATATCTATCATATACAAACGATACAGCTTAATTGTCGTTATGACCCAAACACAAAGTTGTATTGACATATCTAAATACGGTACCAATACCATTCTAATCGTTCTACACAGTATTTATGAAATCAACATTGCGAACTATCTAAATTACTAGTCAATAAGTGATTTCTAGCAATTTAAGCACAAGCCAAATACATAATAAGATTATAATAAAAATACAACAATATTAACATTAAAAATAATAACTGATATATATTAAAATAAATTACTTAGCTCGTTTGTGGTGTTGCCGCGGCCACTGGTGTACCAAGAGTGACTCTGCAGTCCTCTCATACCCATATCGTGATCTTTTCACCGCCATTATGTTTTATTTTACCCTCAATGATCAAATCTCCACACAATTTAATGTTACCGGAAGTTACGAATTTTAATACAAGTTTCTTATTTTTAAATTTATTCTACACGTATATATCTAAGTGTACATTACAAATTCATGTTTCTAATTATTATAATTTAATTTTGTTATATACGGAATGCATTTTATGTTTTCAGTATTTTTTTGAGTTGTATTATATATTACACGTGCATATGTAGTGGTTGTGAATGTTCACTTAACTCAAAACACGCACACAAGTTAATAAAAAGACGGAGTCTTTAGCCAACAGCACCGGAAAATGTAATTGTCAACGATTTGAATCTTTATTAGTTATAGATAATTTAACGTATTAGAAAAAAAAACATGTTAACTTCATAAAAAATATTAACATGTTCGTTAAATGTTATAACTTTTTTGAATTAATAATACGAACGATCTTATTTCTTATTACATTTTTTTCTTATTTTACCGCCCTCTTACCGTTTTTTTAGTTTTTTTCCTTATTAATTTTTTAACAGATACGTATAAAACAATAGATCTCACTTATCGGCATTCAATTTTGAACAGAATTGTATTTAATTTTTCTTTGTTGTTGTAGCTTTATAAGATAGCAAGTAGCAATTATGCTAGTGTTGAAATGTTTTTCAAAGTAGTTCCAATGCATAAATAATGTAAAATTAAATGTAAAGTTAAAATTAAAGTACAGGAAGCAAAGAATATAAACAAAATGACATTCAAGTAACATCAACTTTATTTAAAATTATCTAAAAGTATATCTAAAATGCAAAAGTACATTCGTTATTTTTTATTACTAATTAATCAACTAACAATGCCACAAATAAAAAGTGACAATTAACTACAAATACCTTTTGAAATTAGAACCTGAGTTCGTCTTCTTTCCAAACTGTTGAGAAATTTTTTTTCCAAATTACCTATTTATAAGCTTTGTTTGTGCAAAAACAAATTAAACTTAAGCTAAGAAAATCTAGCTATTATTCGGAAGAAAAGTTCAGGCTAACTTAGCATATTAAAACTTTCAAATATATAAAGGATTAAGATTAGGTAGCTCGCTGTTGTTAATTAATTTTTAGCCAAGTAATTTAGTATTTAGTTAATTAGGTTTGTCAAAAATAATCAATTAAAAAACAGATACAATTAAAAACTATATAGACATGCATTGCAGCACTGAGAAATTGCTTACTTATTGAAACCAATTGTCAGTAAGTAAGACACATTTAATGTTGCGAAATAAACGCTTGAATATTTAAATTAAATCTTAAAATAATACATATTTATTGTTGAACTTCTGTTTAAAGTTACGTTTCGAGTAACTAATTTATTTACTACTTTATAACTAGTATGTATACTTAACACAAAATAAAAATAGGCACAGCCGCCAGCCATTTTGTAGTAAAGCCTTCTCACTTACTCTTTAGTACACACTGTAGTATTCTCGCTTTTCTGCTTCCCGCACTAACTGCGACTGCGGTCTGTGTTGTGACAAAGTTTTTATTTGCAATTACTTGTCTATTTAATCTAAATCTCTGGATCCAATTATTACTTATATATTAAACACAATACATAAAATGCGTTGGTAAATGTATACCATGATATTGATTGTTTGTTTGTTCGTAATGCAAAATTTTACTATCTCTTTGCTTGCTTATCATAAGTCAAAAACGGTGACGAATTGCAGTGTACATCCACATATTATTAATTAGTGAATGACATGATAAAATGTGCTTTTATTGTTCACACATAATCAATTGTTCATTTTATTATACGTGTTTGTCGTTCCAACTGAAATACATAATTAAATACTTTGTACTAAGCAGACCCTATATTAAATTTGCCATTATCTCCTAGTCTACAAGCATGTTACATGTGCAATTTATGATTATGTCTTATATTGTGCATTTATTGTTCTGATTATCATAATGTAATAATAAGCAATTGTCCATTTCATAATTCACTACTATTTGTCGTTCCAAATGAAATACAATAAATAAATAATTTGTAGTAGGCAAACCATGTATTAAATTTGCCACCATCTCCCTGTCTGCGAATATGTTCCATACGCAATTTACTTTTCGCTCAGTCCATCTTTGGCTTCTTTTTCCGTATCATATTTCTTATCTTCTTCCCCTGTGAAAATTACATGAAACATTTTAACTTTAATGTCTGCAACACATAATGAAAACAATTTGACTAAATTATAGTCTTGGCTTCAAATAATCTACACAAATGCGGTGAATTACAATTTTTCGACTTCTAATAAAGAAATGACTTGTTTTTTTATTTTCGATGAGCATATATTTAGTTTGATGTGAATGATGAGATTTGAGGAAGCGAAAGAAGTACGTAAGGGCCGCAACGCTTGGTGCTCCGTCTTCTCTGACTACCCCGTTAGGGATACAGTGAGAAGATATGTATGTATGTATGTATAGATTTAGTTTCTGTGCTGAAGTGCCATTGCGTAATTTCGATTCACTGGAAATGATACAATAGTTCATTAATTTCTATTAACACTGCTATTGTACAAATATTAAATCTAAATGACTTTCATCACCGAGTATAAATTATATCATTCATTTTTAGAAAAATTATACCGCCTTCAAAAAAAAATACTGAAAAGAACAAAACAACTATTCTTTACTAATCAAAACTCAAGTACAATAAAAATAACTCTATAAATATGATACACATACCTATATAAATTTGTCAGTTACTGAAATCGGTGCCAAGCCTACCAAACTAATGAACATTCTGTTGTTGCACATTGATTTGGCACCGGTAATTATAAAAGAATGTGTATCGTATTTGTAAAGTTATTTTTATTGTACTTGAGTTTTGATTAGTAATGATAGTTATTTTGTACTTATTAGTGTTTTTTTTTGCGGGCGGATAAATTTTTTTGCTATTTTTTTTTATTTCACCCTTTTAGTGACCTTGGCCTAAATAAATATCTAGGGCAGGTCTACAATTAACTTCTTTCTAATTCTGGAGCGCATCGATATACAAGAGAATCATCTATATAAATAAAGGTTACAACCAGGCTGCGTTATTAGCTGTTATTTGATGTATCTTCGAAGTCGAAGCTTCGAAGATAAGCTTCGAATTCGAACAAGTGACGAATCGGTAACCATACGCAAAAAAAAATTCATATAGACAAACATAGAACCTCCTCCTTTTTTTGAATTCGGTTAAAAAAATACTGCAAATGATAAAAATATTGGATGTAGGATTATTTTGCTTACCTCGTATCTACCTCTAATATTTATCGGCAGCTGCGACGGATTGTTGTCAATTGTAGTAAAATATATAAAAGTAAAATATATAAACATAACATAACATAACATATCTTCACGCTGTATCCCCAACGGGGTAGTCAGAGTGGACGGAGCGCCAGGAGTCGCGGTCCTTACACACCTCTTTCGCTTCCTCAAATCTTAAGTAAAATATATGTGCAAACAAAATATTGCCAACGACTACTAAGCAAAATTAAATGCCGGTAATTGCAACATTAGTTTTTTTTAATAATATTCTATCAAAAATTTAGGCGTAAGGTTAAGGCGAGGGTTCCCGAGAATACCTTTGATAGAGGATATTGTTAAGAATGTTATATTTGTAAATCATACCGATTTAAAATCTGTGAAAAATAATAATAGTAAAAATGTTATTTAACAAACTTTCTTATAGTTATTCTTATAGTTTTTCCTGCATCAAAAAAAATCTCGAACAGTCCTAATTTCTAATGTAAATATGTAATCATTTTAGTTATACTTGGTTGCAGATATTAAAAATAAACCAAAGTAATTGTCATTGAATGGGACAAACATTTTGATTTTTACCAATGAACCTTAAATTGCTTCTTAGATAAAATATACATACATACATACATCCTTACGCCGTATCCCTAACGGTGTAGTCAGAGAGGACGGAGCGCCAAGCGTCGCGGTCCTTACTTCTTTCGCTTCCTCAAATCTCATCATTCTCCTCATACATTTTCGCCTAGGTATGCAAGTGCTTTTGACATTTCCGTTGGCTAACACTAACTTGATCTTCATAAGCCATTAATTCATAATCATCAACATTTTGATAATTGATAATACATTCCTTCAGTTCTATAATATCTACCGTGGACGCTCGAGCAGCCTACGTTCTACGCTGGGTAACCCTCGCCTTAAGATTAAATACGAATGTGTAGAGTATTATTTTATTGTACCTATAACAGTATTTACTACAATAGAAGTTCTCAAATTAGGCACTGAAAAGTACAAAATTATTATCCTTTAACATAATAAGTCGATTTAAAATAAATTACTTCATATTTGACTCATTGACATAATCAACTTGTAAACACATACATCCCATTCCGTATCTCTCTTTTTCTTAAATGAAAGAAATACATAGACAGACCTTCCCAAAACGAGTGAAGATATCAAATCCGGAAGAGGTAGCAACGCTTTCGCATTCTAACTAAATTTAGTTACAAAATAATGCGGAAATGTGTATTTTATTGAGGGTAACCTTTATAAATATTAAAGAAAAGCTAAATAATATCCAGCGCAAATCACATTGAAATCCTAAACTGTGTGTAAAACGACTGGTATCCCTAAAATCAAAGTAGGAGTATTATAATACCAATTAACAGAAATAAGGTATAATTTGACTAGATTATTTGTTATTAAATATTTGTTTTAAATTTAAAAAAAAGTTCTTTATTCCAAGTATTATTTTTTTATGAGGTGAATACATATCCGATAGCTTCCTCACTAGACAAGGCCTGTATCGAGGAAGCCAACAACTAAAAAAAGGTCTCACAGCTGCGATCCTCTGGCGATAGTGAAGTTTAACAAACATCACTACGCTTGTAGCAATACACAACGAATCAGAAAAATGTTAAATATTATAAAACCATTAGAAAAACAAAATACAATATCTGAGAAATATTTCGCATCAGCATGTCACCCCCAATAAGTCTTCTGTTTCATTATCATTTTGTTGATGAAGCAAACTGTTTATGTATTACAGCTTTCTCTTCCATCACAGTATTATCACAGATTAATTAGTTACTAACGTAAAGTCTTATCTTTAATATTACATATTTTGACAACTTTCTTATAAATGAATGCTCTAACGAAACAACCAAAACTAAAATTAATTTTTGGTTGTTTCCTTAGAACATTTAAGAACATTGCGCGCACACAGGAATTACACAGGATTTAGCATAATTTTAAGTTCATACTGGCAATGTTAAAGTCTGTCAATGTCAAACTTATAATAATTTGTGATCATAATGTATATGTAACCTCCTTGGATCGAACCTCAAGCAAACAGTCATTGGGTCAGTCAGTCAGAATCAAACAGTCGCACAAAAGTGGAGATTGTCGCCAAAGATTTTATATTATAAGTGTATGTGTTATTTATTAACAAAAAGTACATACATATGTTAATATTTACAAACTTAAAACTACACATTATCTTAAATAATAAACTTCCTCAAAGTTGCCGCTTAGAAAGCTGTCATTGCTCAAGGTACCTAGCAGACTGGCAGCATTGCCTCTTTGAATAGCCAAACTGATTCGTTGGCGGAAGAAGCTGCCAGCCCGGCGGTCTCCCGAAGCCTCGACCAGTCTCTTACAAATATCAGAAACCAGTCGATGGGCTTCGGGGCCCCAGGGACCCAAAGTTTCGACTGCAAAGGGCGTAAATATGAAACTCTCAGAGAGAGTCGCATACTTACGCCGCTTCAAGTTCTCGGCAGTGCTGGCCGCGGCACCTGCTGACTTGGAAGTCGCCGGCACATGGGAAACAGCAAGTGTATCGACACAAGTGGCATCCCACACCAGCGATCTTCCAAGTTTCCAAGGAATGAGCGTCAAACCATCCGGTCTCCTGCCGTCGCTGCGCACAATACCTACAGGCTCTAAGACTGCAGGAACGCCAGCGGCGACAAGAGCCCGCCGAATGACGTCATTCAAGGCAGCATGTCGTGACATGCGGCCCGCACTACGTAAACAGGATAAACCGTGGTGACCTAGTACATCGACGAGATCACCACAGCGGCAACGGTGAAGAAGGTTAGTCCTGGCCCCCAGACGAAGGGATACTATGAGAGAAAGCGTGGTATTGTCGATTAAGGTTCCTAAGTTTTTTGAAGGTATTACCTTCAACCAGTGTCCTGACTCCTTCTCAGAAACAGCTAGGAGGCGAGACCGATCTTTTTCGGTACTACACGAATCTAAAAGTTGTAAATGAACATTTTTGCATAGAGGCTCATCCCAGTGTTTTTGAGAAAAGGTCGAGGTAGGCAGGTTAGTACTCGGACAAACACTTAACCAAGCATTTCGAGCATCAGTCAAGCACGGCACCTCAACCGATCCTAAGGAAGGGCGAATAACAGATAGGAAAAGGTTTTCCGTGCTGTAGGCTGACGAAAGAAAAGCTGGCAGTGACACACTCGAGATTTTGCGTATGCCCAGGCCTCCATAACAGATGGGAAGCGAGGCTTGATTCCAGACCCTGTCATCAACAAAGGAGCAATTTAATATTTTAGATAATGTATTTTTTAGAATATTGTCTACAGATTTTAAAAGCGTTTGAAATTTAAAAAGCTGAGAACAGCGAAGAGCATATGTAAATTTTTGAACAAAAAGGCAAAAGCGGACAATGAGGAGAGCCATGTGGGAATTAATTTTGAAAAGTTTGTCTGAAGACTGGCTAAATTTTTGTATTTGATCATTGATAAAGCAGGGTATGGAGTCATCTAAGACGGGAGCACCTAGGAGGTACAGCGATCCTTTTGACAAGACTTTAATACCTGGTGCCAGATTGTTAAATTTATTAATTATTTCATTTTTTGTAATAGTTGGAACAGAATCGGAAACAAAGAGTTCACATTTAGAAAAATTTAATTCTAAGCCAATATCTTTAAACCTTTGAATGAGGGTTTTAAGGTCTTCTAAAACAGTAATTGCTTTACCTCCTATTGTTCCGTCGTCAAGGTACCAAATATTAAATTTGGAATTTAAATTACAAATCGCAGGATGGATAGCCAGACTAAAAATAGCTGGTCCGAGAGGATCACCTTGTTGACAGCCAACTTCGGAATGTAATAAATTATCTTTATATATTATTTTGAAGGACTGCTGTAAGATTGCCAGAGGTAGGGATATATGTCCGGAACATGCTGTTTTATCTGTGTCAACAAGGTGGATCTATCAACAGAATTAAATGCATTTTTTATGTCTACTTTGAGGAGTACCTCACCTCCATCATGTGTCAAGAAAGCACGCGCCGCATGCACTGCCGCTTCACATCCTCTCTTTGAGCCAAAACCTACTTGTGTAGGACAAAAATAGTTTGATACGGTAGAGAGAATGTGACGGCAACAAATTTTGGAGGCAATGCGGCGTATAGTTGCACCTACGGCAATTGGCCTAACGCCACCGTCTTTTTTTTTCAGGGCACATAAATTGGCACCATACAGGATGTCGGTTATCTCCGGGGGCACCTTACCAGCCAGCATAATGTTTATTAGAGCTGTTAAACTAGATAAGAGTGTCTTACCGGTATCACCGACAGAGCCTGTAATCAGATCTTTATAATGTTGTGGCGTTAAGCCACCGAGACCTGCCGCGGAACCGCTTTTAAAAGAATTTATGTATGTGTTTATATTTACAGCTCTACAAATGTTTAGTCGGTATTTTATTGGCGGGTATAAAAATCTTATAAGAATATGGACAGTGCCCAAATTTTGCTTTTTTATACTACGAGTATTATCCACCAGTTGGATTTTGAGCTTTTTTGTTTCTTTAAGAAATACAATATAAAATCTTTAATAAGTATGTTATTTTATACATAAGAATAAAATAAAACTTACTAACGATACTAATAATCTAGTCTTTCTAAATATACTAGCTTCTTTACTACGTTTATTAAGTATGATCAAATGGTGAAGAAAAGTTTGTTTATTTGGAAAACTTTGAAACGCTGTTCGGAAAACAGGAAAATGTGAACATATTTTTTATTTTTTTATTCAATTATTTTATGTACATACACAACCATGTTTAAGAAATTTATGTACAAAGGTACTGCTTATTTCATCATGAAATTTCTTCCAGCAGACCTGTGTTTTGATTTTGTGTTTTAATTTAAATAGAATTTACTTTTCAGTATCATATTACACATATTATAACATGAGATACCAATTAGACGATGAAGAGTCGACATCTCTACTACAGCTATAAATTCTTAAAAAACATGTAGAAAAAACATACGGAAAGGAAAATTACTCAATTAAATACTTTTTCAAATGCAATTTACGAAACGACCAATTTAGATCGAATGGTTTATGATATTTGTAGTCGACTGGTCAAGGCTTCGGGAGACCGCCGGGCTGGCAGCTCCTTCCGCCAACGAATCAGTTTGGTTATTCAAAGAGGCAATGCTGCCAGTCTGCTGGGCATCTTAAACAATGACAGCTTTCATTTGCAGCAACTTTGAGGAAGTCCATTATTTAAAATAATGCGTAGTTTTAAGTTTGTATATATTAAAGTATGTATGTACTTTTTGTTGTTAATAAATTTACGAAAATAAATTCAGTAATTTTCACGTGATTTTTTAATCACGTGAAAATTACTGAACGTATCGGTATGGGATTACGGCGACCATTTGACGCGAAATTGTTTATCAATTGTTTTGGGTGACTTTTTGACGGCAACTGGAGAAGTTGACATTTTATTTAGATTTTTTATATTTTAGGTTTTTGGGAGTTTTAAGGTACAAAAGTGATAGCATATTGTGCGTTAAAGTTCTGTGCAAGTTAAGAATTGGAAAGTTTAAATCAATATGTACAATTGAAGTTTTCGCGTTCTTTCAAGAAGTCTTTTTAACTCCAGTAAAGCTCACTATCTTAATAATAAGAAGACAGCCATTTTACATAAAAGATACACTCCTTTTTCACTTAAGAACGGCAGAAATGTTTTTGATAAATACGAAACGAAATGCCAGTACATAAAAGAGAAGAAAAATGGTTTTGGGTTATTTATTTTTTAATTCCATAGACTTCACCATTTTTCATTGAGTACAAAATTTTCATTTACGCACAAAGAAACTTGCGTGTAACGGCTTGTATACATACATAATATTTAAAAGCCCTACAATAAGATGGTGGACAGAAACTAATCGTGAGCTTTGATTTGACTGAATTTGTGTTGGTCTCAAGATAGATTGAACCATGGAAAAGGACATAGGGCAATTTTTTCAGATCCACGCGAAAGAAGTTGTGGGTAACGCTTAGTTTTACAAATATGAACAGAGCCCATTGTGAATAAGCTGAATTCACACTGAACGAATTTTTTTACTGAAAATAAGCTATTGTAATTAAGAGACATGGTTAGGTAAGTTCACCCTAAGAAATCCTGGAGCTCTTCTAAACAACGAGGATGATCGCGTCAGAAGTATATTGTGGGGGTCCCACATAACAGAACATATCGTTTGAAGTCTTCTTTGACTGCATCTAAAATAAATATAGATCTGTACCTACCGATAAACACAGACCTGATTTTTCGTACTCGCAATCGTCCCAAGGCTGCTTCTCGGCAGACATTAGCAGGACGAATATAGTGTTGCATCCTAACGTCAATGTCGCCATCAGGAACAACATTATGCGCCATTGAAACTGATTTGTCTGTAAATATAACCATCGTGGATATAATCAAATAATACATGTTATGAAAACACTGTAAAAGTATTTTTTGTGATGGATTGATGATGATGATTGATAGACTCGGTCGGCTAACCAGCACCGAATCTGGCAATTTTTTGTATTGGTTAGCTGGTCGAGTCTGATCTCCGGTAAATCCTGAGGATGCTTCGTTGAGAGGCAAAACTCGTGTCGATTGGTGCTTTTTGGAGTTCGAGCGGAAAATAGCTAAAGATTTCAGGAATTAATCGCATGAAATAGATTTCCACAAAAACCTGAGTTTATACAATATCTGTAAAAATTTTGTTTTGCTGTGAAACCAACCAAACCAAATAGATTTGTATTGAGTTTTCAGAAAAATTTAAAGCTTGAATTACATCAGTTACATTTAGGCCGTAATCAAAAATTATACGCTCATTAAATTCAAGAAACTGACATAAGTAGCGAAACTATTTAACAGTTTTAGTTAAAAGTGATATAATAACATAAATAGTATAATAGAATAATCATAAATTCCAAAAGTTTAGTTTTGACTTTAAGGTTGAGACTTGGGAGCTTTAGTAAAAACTTGAAATTTATTTTTCGTGGTAATCATTTACAGTAACATACGAGAGCTCTTTCAATCAATTATTGAAAAATTTCCTTCTCTATAAAAGCATCGCTCAGTAAAATATGAATAAATGAACACTGTCAGAAATGTGTACATTGAAGACAGATTATTGGATTGCAGGTGTCCATGGTCGGCGGTGGTCACTATCCTTCATCCGTGACCATCATGCTCGTTTCTCCGCCATTAAGAAAAATTCATTTATGTTGTTACTTTAATACAGGACATGGATTTCGCATGTGCTTTGTTTTTATTGTAAGTAAATATGTAGGTGGTTATCGCGCCCGTGGATCTTCGCACTGTTATTATCGGCTATCCTTTGAAGCAAATCTATATTTTTCCTCAGATTCATTACACAAATACTGTTTGGGTTTTATATAAACGAAAACATTAAAAAATATTACTCTTGAATTTATACGCAAATAATTCAAAAGAGCGAGTCATTTTAATCATTTTAATGTATCCTTTTCAATTTTTCGTATGAAGAGTCTGCTTTTGTGCCTTTTCGCTTTAAAAATTAGATAAGCATATAAAGGAATATCATTTTTCTTACAAAGTGACTATTTTCGTATATATTATGTAGGTAAGAGCCGAAATCAGTTTTTGTGATATAAAATTGATTTAACATTTTTTCAATTTATTTTACAAAGCTATGCAAAAATAATTAAAAAGTATAAAAATTGGCTGAGACAGATTTTTGAATACTCGTATTTTATAAGCTGAGATAAATACCGTTGCAAAATTTCGTTTCACTGTTCGGGTGTTTCTTATTTCGGGATACATTCAAAATCGAAAAATTTTCTTTATATTAAATTAAACAATGCAACTCAATAGGCAGGGTAACCTTTTTTACCCGACTGCGAAGGAGGGCTATGTTTTTGCGTATGTGAGTATGTATGTCTTTTTTTTAGCACGTTCTGTAGTCTAAACGGTTTGACGGATTTTAATATATGAGATGTCATTGGATTTGTCTTAAATATTGGAGTGATATATGGTTTAAAATTTTAATATGGCGTCCGAGAAAAAGAAATTCGTGAGGGGAAAGTATAACAATATGGGCGGTAAATGAAACTAATAAAAATTGTAAAATGCAGTCGGGTTTTTTTTTTTTTAAATAATTTAGTCTTGTTTCTGCTTACGCAGGAGAAATCTGCTCACTGATACCTAGCGGATGAGACTAGGTTATGTTGGGGCTTTTCGCCATCAAGTCTCCTGCGGTACTCGCCCTCGGCGCGTTGTCGAGAGGATCCGGAATCTCCTAATAAACGCGCCGGAGCCCCTCTCGCGCTGTGCCGAAGCACTTCTCAAGGGGAAGTTAGAGAGACCCCCGACACCCTCGCTGTGCTACAACGCGGACCATACGCGCTGTCGTACTCCTCGGGCTCACGTGGAAGGACGATCGGAGGTGCATCTTTTTTTTTTAAATTTATTTATTTGGAACAATTAACAGTTGTACATAAGTATTACAAAATTGTTATATAACATTAAAATTAGTACATGCACAACCCACGACATTGTCCACAGATTATTAATAGGTGCAATGTGTGTGCTCGCCTATAGAAAAATTGTTAATTTTATAATCGAAAGCGAAACCATATTAACTTCAACTTTGGAGGAGCTCAATGACACCCCTCCTAAAACTTAACTTTTTTAATCTAAAAATATCCAAGTCTGAGAAGTGACTATTATAAATCAATTGAAGGCGGCGCATGGGTACGCGCGCATCGGCGTTCGTACGGTATGAACCTGTAGCAAACAAACGCTGCCCGCGCCCCCGTCTACAATGCGTATTTCTAGGTACTGCGAAATTTAATTTACAACAAAGATCTATACTATTTAATTCATTATGAATGATGCCGTGTAAGAGCATCATCTGATGGAGGATACGTCTCGAAGTTAAAGCCAACATCTTATATCTAAAAAGTAATTCAGAATTAGGGCTAGATCTATGGCACCTATAATGCACAGTTCTGAAAAATTTACGTTGTACGTTTTCAATGTTATGCTTATACTTATCATAATATGGATCCCAAATGGCACAACCGTATTCTAATTGTGGACGTATTAAGGAGGTATATAGATAGCGGTATGTAGGTGGTTGATTAAAATCTGTAGTCGATCTCATGACAAAACCATACATTTGAAAAGCCTTACCAACAATACTTTCAATATGCAGATCCGAATGAAGTTTACAATCTAATATAATTCCGAGGTCTGACACAGAAGTCACTTTAATTAAATTCTGGTTGCACAAAGTATAAACACAGTTTACTGTATTCTTATTTTTAGTGAAAGTAATATAATTACATTTTGGGATAGTTAATTGTTATTATATTGTTATATATTGTTGTTTGTAAGTTTATTTCTAATACAGTAATTATCAAAACGATATAAATCTTGTAGGAGCTGGAAACAATCTGCTAAAGAAGTAATTTGTTTATAAATTTTTAGATCATCCGCGTATAAGAGAAAATTAGAATTTTGAAAACATGTATTTATATCATTTATAAACAGTACAAATAGTAGCGGTCCAAGTATAGATCCTTGTGGAATACCTGAAGTGACGTTAATAAATTTGGATTGGTAACCATTAACAATAATTTTTTGACTTCTATTAGTTATATATGAAGAGAACCAGCGCAGAAGATTGCCCCGAATGCCATTGAAAGCTATCTTACCAAGTAGCAGCTCATGATCTACCCTGTCAAAGGCCTTTCGAAAATCGGTATAAACTGCGTCCACCTGCACATGTTTATCCATATTTTCAAATAAATATCCAGTGAATATCAATAGGTTCGTGATAGTGGATCTACGCTTAACAAAACCATGCTGTTCAGATATGATATTGTTATGCAGAATAGGATATACTTCATCCTGAACTAGCCGTTCAAAAACCTTGGACAGAGCACACAGAATGGATATGGGACGATAATTTTCAACATTATGCTTTGAGCCTTTCTTATGAACAGGTACAACATTGTCAAGTTTCCATATCTTAGGAAATATACCCTCCTCCAAACATTTATTAAAAACCATAGAGAGTGGTAGGCAGATGTGTTCAGCCGTATTTTTAAGAACAACAGCAGGAAGCCCATCATGACCTGGTCTTTTAGCTGTATCTAACGATTTTAATGCTTGTAAGATCTTCTGAGGACTAAAATGTAAACTGTCTATTAAGATGCAATTGTTTGAGCAATCATCCGGAGGTATCCACTGATCTAGATTTAGTGTAGAATTTTCATAAACCGAATGAAAGAAATTAGCAAACATATCACAAATGTCTTCTGGTACACTTGATGTTATATCTTAGGCTAACTATAGTTAAAAACATGACGAAACTATGGCTTTTAAACTTTCACAACGTCAGCAAATTTTACAAGCATAAATAATGGCGTCGGTGTCGTGTAGTGTAGACCCAATTATTTGTAATTATAAGAAACTGTAAAGATGTAAACTAAAAACTAACCATATCAGTAACGATATTAGATACAAGTAGTGGCAATGCTAGCACGAAGAAATTGGTGATGGTGTTTCCTGTTGCCATCAAGGTGCCGCTGCAGTTTGGTGAAAGGTCGATGTAGTTGATCTGAACAGAGAAGAAATTGTTAGTAAATTAACGTCTATACTCTATAGATTAAACACCCTGACGGAAAATAATTATCAATGAAATTATATATTTAATTATATTCTCGACAAACGTTACCAAAGTTACAAAGCATTTTTTAAAATAAATGAATTATTTCAGGAAAATGAAAATGACTCGTATACTGTTTTCAGTGGCGATAACTTAACCTATACCTGTTTCTATATTATTAAACTGTCGCCCGCGACTTCGTCTGAGTGGATTTCACGAGTGCGTCACTGTCGTCTGTCTTCACGTGTCCAAAATACAAAAAAAAAATTGGTCCGAAAATTAAACAAAAATGTGATGCTCGTCAACAGCACTACCTATCGGCTTCAATTATAGCTAAGAGCCACCCAGGTGACCCCATAAGTACAAAAACAAAATTTCATCAAAATCGGTCAAGCCATTTAGCAGAAGAAGAATTATGAACACACTCACACCGGAATTTTATGTATTATGATTATAAACTCGCAGTAACTCTACTTGCCCGTCTGTCTGTTGTCTTTTCACAGCTAAATCAGTGAACCGCTTTTACTAAAATTAAGAAGAAATGCATAGGCTTCTTTTCTCTACACGGACGAAGTCGCAGGGAAAAGCTAATAATATTTGTGCTTAAATCAAAGTATTGTAATTACCATCCATCCTGTATGAATACCAGCATGCATGCCCAGAGACAACACAAAAAGTCCCACAGCCACGGCCGTACTCCTCGTAAATGAGACAGCCATCAGACATATTGCGGGTCCAATTTGACCTGACAGTAAATGTTATTACTTTATGAAATTGAATAATATCATCCGTGAAAATAAACTCATAGGAAAGGAAGCCACGTGTGTGTCGGACCACGCACTGTGAAGGATTCCATATTCGGGATGAAATTCCACGGTTCATCTTACCCATCATTCATCAGTTTCATTCATGGAATCTAGCAGTAAAATATATATTTAGGCATGTATAATATTAATTTTATAAACAATATTAGTTTACTTTAAGTTATTTTTGTACTTAAGTTTTGATTAGTAAAGGATAGTTATTTCATTTTCAGTGTTCTTTTTTGA
Organism: Zeuzera pyrina; assembly: GCA_907165235.1. NCBI lineage: Eukaryota > Metazoa > Arthropoda > Insecta > Lepidoptera > Cossidae > Zeuzera > Zeuzera pyrina. The sequence goes on from OU015627.1 coordinate 24,496,153, forward strand.
AGTCGGTTTAATTTTTTTATAAAAAATTTTTTGTATAATTCGTTCCGTATTATCTTTCTCATTCATAGTGGCAACTTAGGTATACGCTTAGAAGTAAGTATATACGTGTCTATAGCGGAACAAATCTTTTTACTTAAAATGTCAGTGCTTCCACCTCATAATTAGAAAATTTTAGCGACTTCAGAAATACATGTCTTTTCAACTTTCGGCTTAGAAAGTCATAACCTTGAATCCTGTCTGTAGATACTCCCCATACACTATTATCCACTGAATTTCCATTTGATACCTCAGTTGTACATAATAGAGTATGAAGTGACAATATTATAGCAAAAATTACGAGCAAAACGCAAGACTTACCTATACTGTTACAGATGATCCGCGCGTGTTTCAAACTGAGTATTTTTTTATTGGTGCAGTAGTCAGACAATAATCCAAAACCGATACATGTTCCAAAACTTACGACGTATGGCAAAGAGGACAGCATACCGCTCTGTAATGATACAAATTCAAATTTATTATATATAATACGTAATTTTCAATTACTGAAAATGAATGTTTTTTTTATGGCAGAGAGGATAAACGAACAAGCGAGTCACCCAATAGAAAGTCACCCATGGACGCCCGCAACGTCCGGGGAATCACGCGTGCGTTGCCGGTCTTTGAGGAAAGACTAGGCTCGTTTCTTGAAGGTATCCAAATCGCAACGGTCCGAGAATACCGCCGCTATAAACTGGTTCCATAAAATTGCCGTACGTGGTAGGAAATATCGTAAAAAATGCACTCTCATAGACCGTCATCCACGGACACATAACACTATGTCAAATAGAATGGACTTCCAATCATTGCGTCGCCTCTAGTCTCTTTGGCTATTCTCACCTCCTCAAATCTCTCTTTGCACTTTCGACTAAGCATTACGCATTAATAGGGTTTTTGACATTCCCGTCTGCTAACATATTATACTATTTGATCTTCATATATGTCAGTCTTGGTTTTCTTTGTATTTTACTCGCTTTAGCTCTATAGATTTTCTTCGTCAATTTACCACTCGTTCTTACTATTTACCCGAACCATTTAAACATACCTTTCTTCATTTTTACTAACAATCTTATCTTACTATGTATTTCTTCCTTGTTTATCTTGCTCGTGAGCTCTTCCACTTCATTTATCTTACCAATATCTCATTATGGACGGCCGTTTTGATAAATCGAAATATATCACATTTAGTTTAGATACCTTTGCTATTTACCGTTATATCACATTTAGTATGTACATTTTCTCCTTGAAACACCAGAACTATAGATTTGTTGTATTGTTCAATGTCTGCAATTTTTCTCCTGATGGGCTACAAGCATTGCAGGGTCAGCGTATAAAAGACCGTTTGCCACTGTTGCATTACATATCAAATCAATAATTTATAAAAACCAATCGTACTACATTTCAGTGCATGGAGGCAACTGTCTGAATACAGCAGCAATAGCCCGGCAGATATCACGCAGGCCTGTCTAACGCCTGAACAGACTTCGAGCGACATTCGAGCGACATGTCACCGTCTATCCTTACACAACCATCACACATCACACCGTTCATGAGAGGCGGATCTCAATGTATGTAAGACAAACATCACGCGGTACTATCTAATGCCGGAGTAAATTTCGAATCAGGGCGACATCTCACTATCTGTCTTTGCACAGGCTCTATGGCAACAAATGACCGGACAGCCCACAGCAAGCGATTTTTCACGCCATATTTAAGCAGAAAACCACAATTTTCTCCGCACTGTGTTATCAACTGCTTTTTCTAGATCCACAAAAGCGTAAAAATTCTTTGACTGATCAACTTAACCCTTATCGTTCTTAAAGCCACCTTACGCTTCCTACGATCCTTCCTATCTTGACCGTCTATAACGGATACATTTTTAAATATATGCGTAATATTCAACATAACATTCATTCCGACGTTCATGTGGACGTTGGAGTAACCGAACTGTTATGCCTATTTCCAGTCAATGGAATTAACCTCTGGATATCAACCTTAATTTGACATTTCGTGCTCATTTATCAGGGTCGCTAATTAAAACCCATTGTCATTACAATAAATGCCGGATTTAATGAACTTAGTTTCTATTTTTAGTTTATTGGCAGTTATGTATTAGATAAAATTAGTAACTAGATAAGCAATTACACTGAAGTTTGTTTTCGGCAAATATTAATACGTGTTATCGTTGTCGTAACTAATATAAATAGAGTAAATAAACAGATTTCTAAAAATGACAGCATGACTTTTTCAAGTATTTGACACAAAGATCTGAATCCCATATTAAAACGAAAAGATACAGTGAGAAATTCTAATTAATTCTAGTTTTAGTTTCTATTCATGTTTAGGTATTAATATAGCAGGTGTTACTTTGCGGAAATCCATTTCATGTGATAAATTCCTAAAATTTGTAGCTATTTTTCGCTCGAACTCCAAAAACTACCAATCGACATGTGTTTCGTCTATTAACGAAGAATCGTCAGGATATTTCAGAGATCAGACTCGGTCAGATAATTCGCTGATTCGGTGCTGGTTAGCTGACTGAGTCTGATCTCTGTAATATCCTGAGGATGCTTCGTTGAGAGGTGAAACACATGTCGATTGGTGGTTTTTGGAGTTTGAACGGAAAATAGCTAATGATTTTAGGAATTCATCACATGTCTACTAATTTCGTTACATTTCATAATAACTCTGATATATCTATTTAGAATAGATTATGGTCTATGTACAATAAAAATTAATCATACCTTACTACACTATCAAATTTTGGAAAGCTTACTTCTTAACAGCTTTGCTAGCACATCCCCAGGTTGAGCAGCTTGTAAATTAGTAAGCGTTGTGGTTTTTCTCAATTTTTTAAGGACATAGATATATCTAATAATTTTATTATAGACCTTATCAATATGAGCTTTCCAGGTACAATGATTATCTAATATTGTTCGTAAAAATGTTGTTTGTTCTACTTCTTGTTTACCTTTGTAATTAATATTATTTTTTTCCTTTAGGGATCTTTTAGTAGAAAACTGTATAATCTTTATTTGTTTTATATTCACTTGTAAGTTATTATTTTTGAACCATTCAATGATTGTTTCAATTGTAATATTATTATTATTTATATTTTAGTAAATATAGTCATTATTATTAAACGCTATGACTACGGATAAGTCATCAGCAAATAATGTACACGGATGTAAAGTTATGTCAGGCAAGTCATTAATATACAACAAGAACAACAACGGCCTAAGTACACTTCTTTGTGATACTCCATAATTGTTACATTAACACAATATACGATATCTATTAGTTAAATTTTTTTCATCGGTACCTGTTATTTCTACACATTACGTTTGATTCTCTAAGTAAAAAGTTAACCATAGCAGCGTCAGTCCACGGATACCATATTTCTCCAATTTGAATAATAAATGCCTATGACACAAAGTCAAAGGCTTTAGACATATCAAAGAATATTCCTACTGTGGGCTTATTATTGACTATGTTATTAACAATCTCAGTTATATTTACTAACGGATGTATGTCGCGTTTATACATTAAGGCTAATTACCTATTTTATCCCGACTCCCGCTTCCGAATCCCGACAATTAAATATTGTAAGATGTGTACAAGTCGTGAAAGTTTAAAAACATTAATCTCAGTTATAACTTTGTAACAAGTATCAATCGTTGATTTATCTTTCAGAAATCCGTATTGCTCATCCTTCAAAATAATTTGCTTTGTAATAAAGTCTAAAATACGTTTGTGTGAGGTTACTTCCAAAATTTTTGATATAATTGAGATTAAAGTTATCAGTCTGTAATTACTAAAGTTGGTTTTATCTCCCTTTTTATGTAGCGGTTTTACTATGGAAAATTTAAGTAAGTTAGGGAAGCATCCGCTTATAAATGATTGATTGACTAAATATATCAACACCGGAGCAAATTCATGTGAACAGATTTTTAAAATTTTAGGCGTAAGTTCGTCGAATCCAACCGCTTTAGTATTTTTTAGGGACATAATTATTCTCTGAATTTCATCAACAGTACATGGTATAAGATAGGTACTACTACGCAGTATTTGTCATACGTATATTTGGTGTTGTTTATTTTGTTGGTCGAATTTATTCAATAATTGTTAAATGCATTTGCTATATCGTGCGGGGTATTCAGGGACTTATCATTAAATTTTATTTCTTTAATAAATTCCGTGGTTGCATTACTTTTTTATTAACATTAATGCAATGCATATACACAATTATTACATTATAACAATTTTTTTAACTCATTCCTATGAACCCCGTGTTACAGTACGCATAATAAAGTAGTGGAGTTTATTCAAGAGCAGACTTCCAAGTATATAATTTGACTTACGTTCTTCACATCGACGCCAAGGATGTGATGCAAGTACGTAGGTACTTGAGTGAAGAAGAACACGAAGGAAACTCCACAGCCAATGTGAGTGGCCATTGTACCCCACACGTGTCTCGAAGTGAAGATCTCTTTCCAAGGCATTTGGTGTCTCTACATAAAACAATCGTGCTAAGGTCACAGATTTGTATTAATTGGAAATAAGGGACTATGAAGAAAATACATAGGCAACACGCATTTTTACTCTGAGACAGCGCCTTTTTGTTTAACTGTTAGGTGTCGTTTATCCATTATTTAAAGGAAAATATTGTAACGATTCATGAGTTATTAAAACTACATATTATACTATACATATAAATTTCAATATTTTATGAACGTCTCTCCTTATGTTTTGAAATTAAGGATGAAAAGGGTCTCAATTTTGTAAATTTATTGGAACGGAAAGGTTAGATAATTTCTTGTGCAGACAAAAAAAAATTTCTGCAATGAGTCTGAAATGCCAAATTGATGTACAATAGACGTTGCGCAATTAGGCTCCTAATTACACACTTTCCATTAGTTGGAAATGAAATCAATTCAATCATGACGACGTCACCGTTGGAAAAATATATCTGATGAAATTCGTCAATTAAAGTAAAATGCAATGAAATTGCAGAATTTTTTGCAATAAAAGTGACAAAATTTAGCCCCAGAAACCCAATCACGTAAATTTTCTAGTATAATGACTGGAAATGGACAATAAAGAGTTAGGGTCTAAATGATGAGATTTTAGCGCGTGCTTTATAAATAAAATATGAAAGGGTATTCCTGTGTTTCAAACAATTGTATTCAACCTTTAACCATCCTCATCGTTTTTTGTCACGCCGTCACTGACGTTCGTCAGAGAGACCGCTTTGATTGTACGTTTGAAATAATGGCCAAAACTAATAAACAATGGGGTTTACTTTTACATATACAATATGATTTATTAGGATGTGACAATTAAATGAAATACGCGTTATAATAATTCAACAGTTATTAATGTTTATAGTAATATAAATTGTTTTTACTGATTCGTAAATTCAGTGAATTACCAGAGATCATTTGCACGTATTTTAAATTTTAATCCTTTATAAAATAAGAACAACATTTTTTCTCTTAAATTATGAACTGATAAATACAAAAAAATTAAGCAAGGAAGGAGCCTCATCAAAAAAAGCATAAATTTTGCACACAATCTGAACAGATTTTGGTTCAACTTTGGTTGAATTCTTTCATCAGAAAATGTATCACTGTATCAAATCTCATTGGTGCTGTCATTATCCTTTGCTGTGGAATAAAATTTTCTCCTAAAGTCTCTCATTCACCCTCATCTTTTTAAATTATACCACCACTTTAGCTAAATTTTTGTAGGCTACAGCCTGTTTTAAAGTACTATGTGAAAAAGAGGAAGAAGTCTCTTTTTTTGGTGCTTGATAACCCGGTCTTTGGTATTTTACAAAAATTCTGCATTATAGAAAAGCGTAATTATAAAATTGCAATTTAAAATAACACGTAGTCACCGACGTACGGTGTTACAGACCGCACCTGAATTTTGAAACAAAATTACTCAGAAATGTGATTCCATTCAACTGAGATTCGCTACGGTTCCAGTGCAATTGAACTTGAAGCTACTGAGAAGCAATGGTCAGGGATGAAAGAAGAACAGTACAATTCAAAATTTTATAAGAACCACGCGGTTTGTGAGACCGTACGTCGGCTGCTAAAGGTTAAAGTACACATATTGCGAAAGGAAAACTTACTCTGACGACTCCATCATCTATTCTTCCTAAAATAAAATTCTTTTCTTCTGCTGATATGAACTTGTGCTGAGCTGGTGTCGCTGCTCCAAATACAGTTAGCAGAGCGAAAACGATCAAACACAGCACGCCAGTTGCCCAAAATGTGGCGGGCCAACCCCATGAGCTGTCTGCCAAGAAACCGCTTAGTTGGAAAGCTACTACAGTTCCAAACGTCGTACCTGCGTACAAAATTTTCAGCGTCGGTTTTTCAAAATTCATATACGGTGATAGCCTTACAGTTTAATTAACACAAGATTTTGTAAATGATGATTTGATCTTTGCCCCACGATCTATTTAGACGTTACAGCTAATTGAAGATATACAACTGGATCTAGAGGTAATGGACACAATTATATTTGATTCATTTCAGCGTTCTCGTTATAAGCACAGTACAAGTAAGCAAACAGTATTCTATCTTTATACAAACGCTACCAAACGAAGCCCCTCGAAATCTCGGCATTTCTCGGCATACAACAGTCGCGAGTGCGCCGTGGTTGTCGTCGGACGGTGTGAGACGCTCCCGTGCATTTACTGACGAAATAATGTAGCATCAAGTTTTCGAGCATATTGTTCAGTGTATGGATGTTTGAATACATCTATATCGAAACCAGAAATATTTCTCTGTTGCTCAGTTATAGGAAATATATGACCATAATGGTTTAGTTACTTTGTTGCTGATTTTTAATTATACTGCACATAAAAAAACACAAAATGCATATTTTTTGTCCATTTCCATCATACTAACTCACAAACTTTTGAAACTAGAAATAAAATGCTAGTAGAATTATATAAATAAAAACTTACAAAATTTGCAATAATATAAAATTAAAAGATAATATGACAATTTAATATAGTACCTATTATCAAATACGTAACCCAAAAAAACCGTCAGTCCCAGTCGGCGGCCCTAATGCGTGTTTACGTACCGAGCGACCGTAGGTAATTATCTCAAGTACACTGCCGAGATATAATACTGCTTGCTTACTTGTACTGTGTTATAAAAAACGTCGTCTATGTATGATTCCAAAATGTTAAATTGAATCCATTTTCAAGCAATGAAAGTTACAAAGTTATGCTCAAAGAGCCTAACTGCACAACTTTTATTGTCTGACAATAGTTACAATATTTCTTAACTATGTTTCCATATAATAACGAATTTAATTGACGTTTATCAGACAGTTCAAAATGTCAAATCGGTATTCATTTTCGAAGAAAGTTACGCAAATTGGTCCATGTCGAGGTAAATCAATTCACCAAAACAATTTCATTTACCTAATCTAAATGCGTAGGTATTCTCTACTGGTGTAAATGTAGAGTTTGGAAGTTTTAAGTGCGCGAAAAATGGAGAAAACGATTTTTCCTAGAATTGATTTGAAATCGCTAGAGCCGTTTTCGAGAAAGCAATATATATATATACGTATATATGCTCGTTTCATATAATTACATTACCAAGTAAACTCCCCATGCTTGCTAGGATGTTTAAATTTCAACAACAGACATATTACACGTAATCCCAAGACTTTCACTGTGTAGGTATTTAAAAATAATGTTTCGTACCATAATCCGATAATACGCATGTGTCGCCTCTATAATGAAGTTGCCATTAAATATGATTGTCTGGACATATTCGATCCCAGACACGTTGTATTTAGGAATATAATAAAAAAAAGAGTTCAATTATGTTAAGCCTCCATACTGTTTTTGTTTCCAATTTCTCATAATATTTATCTATTTTCTGTTTTGTACCACTTATATTTTTTATGTCTATTGTGATAACATATTATTATTGTTTTGTTACCCATTATTTTAGATTTATCTATCTGAGTGTACATGTTTTGGATTGCATTCTTGGTCTAAACTTTTTAAGCATTTTTTTCTTTAAATTTTATATGATTGTTGTCTGTTGTGTATACCTATTGAATAAAAAAAAAATGGATTTAGAAAATGTTGTGAGTTGACCTTTGAGTCATTATGTTTGAGTTATCATGAACTCTTGGACATTTCATATTATTTGACGTTATTACAACCATATCTACATTTATATTTATTTACCAATGACAGATGACAACGTGAAACTGCGACTTCAGTTTATAGTACCGTTACACCATCGCCTGTCTTTTAATGTTTTACTATGACGAGTGTACGTTCGAATTGGACTATTTAATCTATCATCTATCTCCTTTCAATCACCGAACAACTAGACATAAGGAGAGACTCCATTTTTATGTTGTTGACACCCCATTTACATGCAAGAAGCGATTTCTTACTTCTTCATTTAATAATGCGTACTGTTAAGGTATGGAGCACGCTTTTTAATTGACTTTGCGTACGGGGTCGTTTTTAATGAAATTCAGGAAATATTTATCAAAATTGTAATAATATTAGTTTTACCAGTATGCACATAACTGCCTAATCTGCCTCGCTCACTTAAAGGCACCCATTTGGCTACTAAAGTTGTGATTGATGGGTAGAATCCAGCTTGGGATAGACCCTGTGCCACGCGACAGAAACACACAGCCTTCCAGCCACCCTAGAATTCAGCAGAGGTTCAATATTAACAGAATATCAATCAACTGATTCAACTGGGTCAACTGGGGGGTCAACTGAGGAAGCGTGCTCGTCGCGACCCCTGCCAGCCCTTTTCAGGGCTGCAATTCCTCTTCTGTGCATACCATGCGGGACAACGGCAATTATAATGTTAGGGCGTCCCCCGGAAGCGACGTACACCGGTCTGTCCCCGCTGGTGTGTGCAGAGTGCAGTTCGGCGTTGGGGACCGCCACCCAACACGCTGTGCACCTAGCGGCGGGAAGTGGAGGGAGGAGTGCAGAGTAGCTGCGTGGAATGTGAGAGGTGGGATTGAGGAGAAGATGAATGAAGTGATTGATATTATGGAAGAGAAAAGATTGGATGTGCTATGTTTGAGTGAAACCAAGCGAGGAGGTAGTGAACTTGCCGACTTGCCCGGAGGAGGCATCGCTTTGTGGTCAGGGGTACCACAAGGAGATAGGGGATGCCAAGGGGTAGGCGTTTTACTGTCCTCTCGTATGGTTAATTGTATGACTGAGTATGAATGTATAAATCCCAGACTGCTCTGGGTACGCCTCAAGATGGGGTTGACAAGAATTTTTGTTTTGGCAGTATATGCCCCAGTGTCCTCTGTCGGTTTGGCTGAACTAGAGCAGTTCTGGGAAAATGTTAGAGAAGTTCTAGCGACGGTTGAAGAGAACGAAAGAATTGTTGTGTGTGGAGACATGAATGGATGGGTCGGGACAGCTCGAACAGGATTTGAGTCTGTCCTAGGCAAATATGGAGATAAGAGAGTAAATGATGCTGGTAAGATTGTGCTAGGACTGTGTATGGAAAAGGATCTTTTTGTGGCTAATACCATGTTTGGGCACAAAAGGATCCATCAGTACACGTGGGAAAGAAAGGGTGCGAGAAGTATGATTGATTTATTCCTGGTGGATAGCAGACTTAAAAAGCAGGTAATGGACACAAGAGCGTATAGAGGAGCCGATCTCGGGACGGACCACTTTCTGGTGATAACCAGAATAAGGGGTCTGTTCGCAGCATGGCGACATCGCGTAGTGTCCAAACCTGCAGCGGTTAGCCGCATTAAAAGCTGGAAACTGCAGGATGCGACCACCAGGAATGAATATGAAAGGGTATTATCCAGTAAGCTTGATGATAGATTGATAGTGTTGAGCGAGGATGTTGAAGAATGCTGGCAGAACCTTAGAGATAGTATGGTTGAGGCTGCGAAAGAAGTGTGTGGAATGAATAAGATTGGGAATGGCAAAAAGCGTGATGTGTGGTGGGATGATGAGGTGAAAGTGGCTGTGTATAAGAAAAAGAAAGCATGGCGAGACTACCTTGCTACTAATGACTGTGGTATGAAAAATTTGATGAAAGACAGGTATAAGCTGCAGAAAGCAGAAACGAAGGCACTAGTGAAAGAGAAGCGTGAAAGAAAGCGTAGGGTGTTAGATGAAAACAAGATGTCGGACAACTTCGAGGAAAATTCCAAATTATTTTGGAAAGAAGTACGTAAGATCCGAAGTGGTCCGGCACCTTGCAGAATGAATAAAGTGCGTTCGAAAGAAAACAACCTGCTTACAAATAAAAAGGATGTTCTGCAGCGATGGAGTGAATACTATGGAGAACTGTATGAGAGTGGCGACTCCGTCTCTGATACTGAGAGCGATTCTAATGAATTGCCACACTCGGGCCAGGGACTGGAGGATGCCATTAGTATGAAAGAGATTGAGAAAGTGATAAGAAGTTTGAAATGTGGAAAGGCTGCGGGAATTGATGAGGTGACTGCTGAGATGATCAAGTATGGTGGTCCTAGGGTCTGGGATGCCTTCTGTGCACTCTGCAACCTTTGTTGGCAGAAGGGGGAGGTTCCAGAGGACAGGCGCACGGCAGTCATAGTACCTCTATATAAAGGGAAAGGTTCCTACCTAGACTGTGCGTGCTATAGGGCCATCAGCTTGGTCAGCTTAGCGAGTAAAGTCTATACTAAAGTATTGACTGAACGTATGAAAGGTGTTTCAGAAAGATATTTGTGGGAGGCGCAAGGTGGATTCAGGAACGGTAGGGGTTGTATGGATCAGATTTTCTCGCTTCGCGTTATCGTGGGAAGGTTTCTGGCTTTAGGTCAGAAAGTTTTCTGCGCTTTCGTGGATCTAGAGAAAGCATTCGATAGAGTAGTGCGGAAGAAATTGTGGAGTCTTCTGCCTGAATATGGCGTGGAGGGCTCCTTACTGCAGGCTGTGAGGTCATTATATCGAGACCACAGAGCCTGTGTAAGGATAGACGGTGACATGTCGCCCTGGTTTGAAGTCTGTTCTGGTGTCAGACAGGGCTGCGTGATGTCTGCCTGGCTATTCGTGCTGTATTTGGACAGTTGCCTCCAGAGATTGAAAGGTAATATGAGTGGTATGGGATGTGGTGACACAGTGGTAAACTGCCTATTGTACGCTGACGATGCTGTGCTAATAGCACCATCAGAAGCAGAGTTGCAGACACTAGTCACGTGCATGAAAGAAGATTGTGAAGTAAAAGGATTGAAAATGAATGTGAACAAAACTAAGGTTCTGGTGTTTGAAAGAGAAGCGGAACAAACGAAATGTGTGATTAGTGTAAATGGAAAATGTCTAGAACAGGTGAATGAAATTGTGTACCTGGGGAGTGCGTTTTCGAGGGATGGAAGATGTGAGTTGGATGTGGAGAGACGGGTAGCAGCTGGCAATAAAGTGAACGGTGCTCTGTCCGCATTAGTGGGTAGTGAGAATATATCTAACACTGCTAAAATGGCCATCCACAATGCGGTGTTGGTGCCAACTTTGTTGTACGGCAGTGAGGCCTGGATATGCCCGAAATCGAGTGAAAGTATGATAAATGCTGTGGAGATGCGATCTCTCAGAAATATGTGCGGTGTCACGCTTGCGGACAGGATAAGCAATGACGAGATACGCAGTATGACAGGGTTGCACAACAGTGTTATTGTAAAAATGAAGAAAGGAATGCTTAGATGGTTCGGGCACATGGAAAGAATGAGTGATGAAAGACTGACGAAGAAAATATACAGAGCGAAAGTGAGTGGTAAAAGAAGCCAAGGAAGACCAAGGCTGACTTATGAAGATCAAATAGCCAGAGTGTTAGCAGACGGAAATGTCAAAAGCACTCGCATACCTAGGCGAAAATGTGTGAGGAGAATGATGAGATTTGAGGAAGCGAAAGAGGTGTGTAAGGACCGCGACTCCTGGCGCTCCGTCCTCTCTGACTACCCCGTTGGGGATACAGCGTGAAGTTATGTTATGTTATGTTATGTTATCAATCAATTTTTGTCACCTAATTGCTTTAAGGTACATGTATGTACCAATTATTTAAATGGAATATAAAAAAAACTAGATTTCGAAGTTTTAGATTCAAGTTCTACAAAAAAACTCAAAAAATATCAACATTACGTTTTCAAATTGTTCAAATGCAACTGTTTACTTAAATGAAAAAAAATTAATTGTTCTTGTTAAACAACATGCCCATTGTTTGCAATAAAGTTATTAACATAACATAACATAACTTCACGCTGTATCCCCAACGGGGTAGTCAGAGAGGACGGAGCGCCAGGAGTCGCGGTCCTTACACACCTCTTTCGCTTCCTCAAATCTCATCATTCTCCTCACACATTTTCGCCTAGGTATGCGAGTGCTTTTGACATTTCCGTCTGCTAACACTCTGGCTATTTGATCTTCATAAGTCAACCTTGGTCTTCCTTGGCTTCTTTTACCACTCACTTTCGCTCTGTATATTTTCTTCGTCAGTCTTTCATCACTCATTCTTTCCATGTGCCCGAACCATCTAAGCATTCCTTTCTTCATTTTTACAATAACACTGTTGTGCAACCCTGTCATACTGCGTATCTCATCATTGCTTATCCTGTCAGCAAGCGTGACACCGCACATATTTCTGAGAGACCGCATCTCCACAGCATTTAACATACTTTCACTCGATTTTGGGCATATCCAGGCCTCACTACCGTACAACAAAGTTACCGTACAACCATTTTAGCAGTGTTAGATATATTCACACTACCCACTAATGCGGACAGAGCACCGTTCACTTTATTGCCAGCTGCTACCCGTCTCTCCACATCCAACTCACATCTTCCATCCCTCGAAAACGCACTCCCCAGGTACACAATTTCATTCACCTGTTCTAGACATTTTCCATTTACACAAATCACACATTTCGTTTGTACCGCTTCTCTTTCAAACACCAGAACCTTAGTTTTGTTCACATTCATTTTCAATCCTTTTACTTCACAATCTTTTTTCATGCACGTGACTAGTGTCTGCAACTCCGCTTCTGATGGTGCTATTAGCACAGCATCGTCAGCGTACAATAGGCAGTTTGCCACTGTGTCATCACATCCCATACCACTCATATTATCTTTCAATCTCTGGAGGCAACTGTCCAAATACAGCACGAATAGCCAGGCAGACATCACGCAGCCCTGTCTGACACCAGAACAGACTTCAAACCAGGGCGACAGGTCACCATCTATCCTTACACAGGCTCTGTGGTCTCGATATAATGACCTCACAGCCTGCAGTAAGGAGCCCTCCACGCCATATTCAGGCAGAAGACTCCACAATTTCTTCCGCACTACTCTATCGAATGCTTTCTCTAGATCCACGAAAGCGCAGAAAACTTTCCGACAACCGCCACCATTCCTGAAACCACCTTGCGCCTCCCACAAATATATTTCTGAAACGTCTTTCATACGTTCAGTCAATACTTTAGTATAGACTTTACTCGCTAAGCTGACCAAGCTGATGGCCCTATAGCACGCAGTCTAGGTAGGAACCTTTCCCTTTATATAGAGGTACTATGACTGCCGTGCGCCAGTCCTCTGGAACCTCCCCCTTCTGCCAACAAAGGTTGCAGAGTGCACAGAAGGCATCCCAGACTCTAGGACCACCATACTTGATCATCTCAGCAGTCACCTTATCAATTCCCGCAGCCTTTCCACATTTCAAACTTCTTATCACTTTCTCAATCTCTTTCATACTAATGGCATCCTCCAGTCCCTGGCCCGAGTGTGGTAATTCATTAGAATCGCTCTCAGTATCAGAGACGGAGTCGCCACTCTCTTACAGTTCTCCATAGTATTCACTCCATCGCTGCAGAACATCCTTTATATTTGTAAGCAGGTTGTTGTCTTTCGAACGCACCTTATTCATTCTGCAAGGTGCCGGACCACTTCGGTACTTACGTACTTCTCGTAACCATACGAGAGGACAGAAAAAGGCCTACCCCTTGGCATCCCCTATCTCCTTGTGGTACCCCTGACCACAAAGCGATGCCTCCTCCGTACAAGTCGGCAAGTTCACTGCCGCCTCGCTTGGTTTCACTCAAACATAGCACATCCAATCTTTTCTCTTCCATAATATCAATCACTTCATTCATCTTCTTCTCAATCCCACCTCTCACATTCCACGCAGCTACTCTGCACTCCTCCCTCCACTTCCCGCCGCTAGGTGCACAGCTTGTTGAGTGGCGGTCCCCAACGCCGAACTGCACTCTGCACACACCAGCGGGGACAGACCGGTGTCCGTCGCTTTCGGGGGACGCCCTAACATTATTATTGCCGTTGTCCCGCATGGTATGCACAGAAGAGGAATTGCAGCCCTGAAAAGGGCTGGCAGGGGTCGCGACGAGCACGCTTCCTCAGTTGACCCCCTAAAGTTATTACTTCCTGTAATTTTTCTTTGTACCGACATTATCTCCGCATTAGTAATAAAAAATAGTATCTGCAACTCGTGCGGTGTTGTCGATTGCCTCCTCGAGCGAATGAGCGCACTCGCTTCACTCGTGCGCTAAACTTCGTTCGGGTGGGCAATCGGCAGCTTACTGCACTTGTTGCACAATATGCTTTAAATAATGAAGTAAATAGCTTGCAAGTTACTTATAATTGTATAAAGAATTAGCTGAAATACATGTTTTTATAATAACAATAAAAATATTTACCCAAACTGCCAGCCATGGAGTCAAAATTGACACAATCCCATTAATACTTAGAGCAATTTGCAATGGTATTTTGCCCCCCCATCTCTGACATATAATGCCAGATGGAAACATCATTATGCAGTATCCTAAAAAGAACGATCCCAGTACCATTTCCTGCTTTGATTTCGGCCAAGTGTATGTCTAAAAAATGGAACAAAATCAACAAAAGTAATTTTAATTTTAGTTTATTCTAATCTGTTGATAGAAACTACGTAATACAACCCAGGAACTTTTCGCGCAATTTCAATTGATTGATTCAGACTGAATAAATCATTAATTCTAGCGTTCTATTATAAGAAATTCGGAATAGGTAAATCAATTGACATTCATCAGTATGTAAAAAAATGACAAATGTCTTGGATGATGGAGTTACGGAATTGGACTTAGCCCAGGTTCAAATATAATCATAATTGGTTACTTTCTAGATTACTGACAAATTATAAATGGTTGAAAAGCAAGTGTTTTCTATTAACAGATCGTTAGAAAAAAGTTTATGGTTAATGCTTCTGTTCATTGCTTGTGACATGTTTCCTTTTGGAACTTAATTATTATCATAATATTGTACGAGTATAGAAATCAAACATCAATGCGCGTAACTGTTTATGAACTAGTTTAACTCTAGAACTCTATTAAAATCAATTCGTCAATTCTCTACTTCCTAAATTTAACAACACTATTAAAAAGATGATAGCGTAATGATAAACTTTTAACTGAAGTAGGTAAATTCGTACCTACTCTTTACAACAGAGATGACTGTAAAGATACATTCAATATAGAATCGCCGATTTGTTATGGATCTCTTAGCACTAAAAAATGTATACTTAGTTAAAAGTTCACGTTTCAAGAACTATTTCAGACACGGGTCGTGTACATTGTTGGTAAAAGAAAGCTAAAAAAACATATTTGAAAATACAGTAAAGTTAAATATGGAAAATAATATATTTAATCAAAAGTAGAGATAGAAATTCCCTATTAGAAAATTTGTTATAATTAAACATCGCTGCAAGTTTCAATCGCATTAATAAAAGAAAGTTTAGAAAACGTACATGAGAACACAGTAAAGTTATATAGAACATGAAACATTTAATTGAAATACAAATAGAAATTCTGTTGTAATTAAAACATAGCAGCAAGTTTCAATTTCAACTAAGTCCTGTTCAAGTATTTTAAACAATTTCATATTTTTGAATTATTGCGTGATATACATCAAAGTTAAGTGAAAGTCACAACCTAGACAGACATGGAGGCATAAATAAATAGATTAATGAACAGCGTGACGTCAAACAGTTGTAACTAAAATAACTGCGACCGTTATTTTATAGTTAACGTAACCTAATACTCACCCTGTAAACATTCCATGAACTCTCTGAATTATTTGACATAGACGATCCATTAACAAATATTAGGTTTCTCTTATATACATGTTCATTTGATTCATATTGTGTTAGTTCAGTTTCATTATCAATATTATCAAAAAGCTTTGTTTCGTTATTTTTACTTTCTAATGTATCCTTTGATTTTATGACAGCTTCTAATACATTTTCTTTATTTGGTTCTTGTGTCATCGCTACTATAGTAACACTTAGATGCCCTCTAGCTATGAACGCTATACTTAGACATATGAAAAAAAGTAAGCATTGTATATGTCGAACGCCATACCCATAGGATTCTGGTATTTCCGCTTTTTCTGAAACAAAATTTCGTACTGTGTGCAATATCATTAATATATAATAAAAACTAGAAAAGGATTGGAAAAATAATCACTTTCAACTGTTTACAACTTTATGTTTTGGAATCGTTTTTCTTCTAAAAGTGGCAATTTCAGTTGTTTCTTTCTTTCACATATTTACAGTAATGAAATAAAAAATGAAAATACATTGTTAGAAGCAACTATATCGAACGGAATTCAAAAATTAAAATTATAATAAAGTACCAAATATTTTTGTTAGATTTCTGGAGACAAATTCATTGACATCAATATTCTAAGTGTTATGAGAGTAGTCTAGTATAATATGAAAGTGACGTATTAAAAAGGCTGAAAGATTCGGATGATTTTGTTAATGATCCTTCCATTAACAAAATCAGCTAAAAAATTTAGAAATTTGTTCTAATTTAAAAGGGAATTACGCCATGATATGTTTCTATTTTCGTTATTTCCCTTTGTTGAAACTAACAGTTGACGAAAAGCAATTTTAACCGCTAACTTTCATGAAGACAATGTTCAACTAATGAAATTCGTTGCAGAATTTTTTCGAAGTGTAAACTTCTAATTTTTAACACGTGGATGCTTATTGAAATGGTTTATAATGTGTCGCACTCACCTGGCTCATGAATTATTTCTCTCGTCGGCACTTTTTCGTACTGAGTATTTTCAGAATTTGTCATTTTTTAATTTTCAACCAATTCTATTCACAAACTGACTTTCAACGTGTTCATTCCAAGAATAACATAAAAATGTAACTCCTCCATTAATAAATTGAAATTATGGAATACTTAGGAAGTATCTACTTTATCAAAGACTAAAACTAAAAAAGAATAAAACCACGCAAATCGAAATGTTTATTCCATAACGAGGTGGAAAAACTATAGTAATGCAGCATATTTGGAGTTAAATTTCAGCAATTTCTCAGCCCTCAGTGACTTTCAACAAACCATTAGGTATAATTTTATCCTTAAAATCATATAGAAAGATCAAGGCTATAATTTGAAACTGACACTGATAGAAATAGATTTTGAAGTTTCAGTGCGAATCTTACGCATGATAATAAGATATAAATTGAAACTGCAGACAGATTGAAAACAGTGAATGTTACTGAAAATTAAAGTTACACAGGGACCTAATCGCATAACTTCTGTTGAATGAAAATGAATTCCAATTTGATATTTTATAGTCAATGATAAAAGATAATGAGACACATTATAATATAATGCATAATCACATCTATTTACATATTCGCATATTTAGGCGAAAATATATGAGAAGAATGATGAGGTAAGAGAAGCCGAAAGAAATATGCAAGGATTGCGACGCTTGGCGCTCCGTCATCTTTGATTACCCCGTTAGGGATATAGCGTGAAGATATGTACATTAATTTGCAGTCAATGGATTTAATCATAAATAAGGCTTGAATGTAATTGTTTGTGATGTTAACTGTCTCATAAACTACATCTTTTCCATTTGTAATCAAAAAGTGAAAGAAGAATCACGAAATATAATCATTTGTGGACATTCTGCCGACAATTTAGTCTAAGAAACAGTGTGGTTATCTCAGTAAAATTATATTATCAGTTTATTTAGATATTAGTAGCTGCTTGTTCAAATATAATTTACACCGTCCCAAAAAGATTAAACTTATAATTAGTTACAGGTTGTCAGAACACACTAATTAGTCTTTATTCAATGTTTGTTATTATTAGACATCGGTGCTACCAGATTACATTAACTATACTAGCTGACAAACTCACGGAACATATATGGAGTGTATTTTTGACATTTTACTTCAGAGGATTTGTGACGTTTGTGCCAAAGCATCTGTTTCCAAGCAAGAGTTTTGAGTTCGATCCTCAGTCGGGTCTATTGAACTTTTTTATATTGGCATGGAGTCTGGGTGTTGCTGAGAACTCTCTCAGTTCATTGTGTGGTATCCATTGGACAAGTCTAATGCTCAGTTTTGGGTCACACGATTGTGTGACCCCAAACTGAGCTGTATAATTGTTTGGAGTATAAAGAAAAATCATTCCGAATCCTGCGATTAGTATACGTTACCTTTGATAACACATTTTCAGTATTAAAAATTTATTTTATTAATAGAAAATAGATTTTTCATTTCATCTAATCGAAAAACGAGATTGGTTCTTCAATAAGTGTGACCAAAATATGTCGTTTATCTTAAAGATTTTTGCAGAAATGACTTTGAATAAGGAATACGAATTGAATCTTAATATTCTACGAGCATAGAAGTCAAATGAAAATATCGTAATAATTAACGTGTCTCGTTTATTTTGCTCATAGATGTAAATGAAAAGTAGAGTGTATCACTCGGCAGCATAATTAATTTTTTACCTCAGACGCCGTACATCCTTCGTCGCGCTCAGAGTTATATTTTAGAATCCCTGCTTTCGGGATTCTACAGTAGAATCCTTCGCTTCACTCTAGACTCAAATAGCGCCTCGCCGTTAAAACATAATTTTATTCCCATGTTATGTAATCTACTATAGATTTGTTACAAAACGTACATTGATTAAACAGTCATACTATAAAATGAACGATTTTTTTGAAGACAAAACAGTCTGGAAGTAAACTTCTCTACACATGCATTTACTGGCTTTCTGAATATTGTATTTTAATAGACCTATTGTAAAACGATGTTGAAAAAATGATACCTGTCTGAGTTTCTTGTCGGTTCTTCTCAGTGTCCAGGTTTTTTCTTTAAACCGAACTAAAGTAGATTTGACGTTCAAAATATCTTGTAATTGGATTTACTTGAACAAATTGATTTTATTTTGACTTTGAAAAAGATGGAAGTTCAATCCGGTCAGCTTACCAGCATCGAATAAGTAAGCTGACCGAGTCCGATCTCTGGTATATCCTGAGGATGCTTCGTTGAGATGCGAAACACGTGATGATTGGTGGTTTTTGGAGTTTGAGCGGAAAATAGCTAAAGATTTAGTACTTCATCAGATGAAATGGATTTCTGCAAAGTAACACCTGAGTCTATACAATACCATGTAATTTATGTTCGTGACATTTAAATGGAAATGCCTTCTGGAATGTGTGAGCGGGGAAAAACAAGCTCTAGTTCTGACTTGAAGTTGTTCAAGAGCGCGGCGTTCGTAGATTTAAATTTAAAAAAAAAATGGCGTTTTTATGCAGTGGTGATCTGTCAGACCCTAGTATAAAATAACTGTAAACAAATAGATATTCGGCGAAATGTAGATAAAGATTTGAATATAATAAACATTACTTAAGACGGTTTCCGTCAAAATTATACCTAAGTCATTTTTTTCCTCGCAGTGATACAGGTCTGGCGTAACCTACACAGCCATTTAGGTTCATCATGGAAAAACCTTTAAATGTTCATTTTCTGTTTTGCACGCTATTAGTATCAGTATTATTTTAACTGCTAATGAGATTTTTGTCTTTTTTGCAGACAGCTAAAATTGTAAAGGTACTTCTGAAGAGAAACTAAGTACAAAACTTTTGCTACAGTTATTCTGGGCGAATGATGTGAGAGACTCTGGATTTGTTATAGAACGCGTCAGTACCCATCTAACAATATGTCGAAACACGTCTCGAGGAGGACTGAGCGGTCGTTTCCAAAGTCCTCATAGTACCATACCATACTGAATGCCAGCAAGTGAGAGATATCGTAGTTTTGTTCTCCTACTCTTGGACTATACAATTCCACACTATACAGTTCCACAATAGCCAGGATCAAAGCATGGAGACGCTCAATATAAATGCCATTACATCATCCATCCAGTGGCAGTAATTTTAGTGACTTCGGTCATGACGACTATTGGTAACTCTTCAATCCGTAATCCTAAATCTCCCGAGTTCAGGCTCTTATCCCCATCTAAACTGAGACCCTTGTTCACCTAAATGAAATCCTTCCATTCCGAATCTTGACTTAACTGACTTATTCTCTCACGCACCCTCCAAGCTTCATTTCTACCAACCTTCCTAGTTCTCTTTCTATTTATTACTCTATGTACTAAGCAGTATTGTAAATGGAAAGTGTTGACATATCTGTATATGTTACTGCAGATGCTGAAAAGTTTTCGAATTTTTAAATCCAATGCTATAAAGCTCGAGGGAAATTAAACACATGTTAACAGGGCTGGATAAAAATAACAGAAATTTTTAGACATGTTTTAATATTTTTCCGTCAACGTTGCATTAAAGTTTTTATAATTTAAAACGATTGTGTCGACTGTAAATTTATTTTAATTCCAACATTTTTTAATTTCTCTAAAATAAATTATTGCTAAAAGTTCCAAGAGAATCTCAAAATCATACGTAACAAAAAAAATGGACAGAGTTCATTGAAAGGAATACTTTTTATAATACGTTTTGAACCAACAAAAGTCAAATCAATTTATTCAAGTAAACCCACAAGTTACAAGGTATTTTTAAATGTCAAATCTACTTTAGTTCGGTACAAAGAGAAAACCTGTACACTGAGAATAACCGACAAGAAAGTCAGTCAGGTATAATTTTTTCGTGATTCCATTGTGTCATCCGTATGTCTAAATAAATATTTACACGGAAATGGCATTAAAGATGCGATTCTATTGCGCAAACTGACAAGAAACTTAGGCAGGTGTCATTTTTTCCTGATTCTATTGTGTCATCTGTAAGTCCAAATACATACACGGAAATGGCATTAAAGATGCGATTCTATTGCGCAAACTGACAAGAAACTTAGGCAGGTGTCATTTTTTCCTGATTCTATTGTGTCATCTGTAAGTCCAAATACATACACGGAAATGGCATTAAAGATGCGATTCTATTGCGCAAACTGACAAGAAACTTAGGCAGGTGTCATTTTTTCCTGATTCTATTGTGTCATCTGTAAGTCCAAATACATACACGGAAATGGCATTAAAGATGCGATTCTATTGCGCAAACTGACAAGAAACTTAGGCAGGTGTCATTTTTTCCTGATTCTATTGTGTCATCTGTAAGTCCAAATACATACACGGAAATGGCATTAAAGATGCGATTCTATTGCGCAAACTGACAAGAAACTTAGGCAGGTGTCATTTTTTCCTGATTCTATTGTGTCATCTGTAAGTCCAAATACATACACGGAAATGGCATTAAAGATGCGATTCTATTGCGCAAACTTTTCCTTTTTAATTAGAAAAGACTACAATTTTTAATTATCATTGGTTACAATTGTAATTGTAATTAGGTTTACTTGAATAACTTAATCTGACTTTGACTATCTCCTAAGGTTTCTGGTTTCTCTACTTTTTTCCATTTCTCGAGGCACTGAAATTTTCTACCACGATTTCTCGAGTATCTCGAGAAATTTTGAAATTTTAAATAAAACACGATGTTATTTTCAAATTTTTGCTTTATTACAAATTAGACTGATATATGAGATCAATTAAATCAAATGGTAAATTATTAGTTACCATAAATTGCACTTATTGATTAAAACCTTCTCAAACGTGAATTAACCACGCGTTGACAACCAATTGATTTAAAATCATTTGTTGATCGTGAACTACAACTGATAAAACCTATGTAGGTAGTTAATAATAGTAATAATAATTACTTTCACTATGACGACGCAATATACAAGTGACAGTACACAATGACAACTAACACTGAGACGGAGCGACGCGCGTGTTAGATAACGATGTATTATATAATTATATATTATTACATAGATATAATATATTACATATGGATCACATATACCTAGTATGGATATATTTGTAAAGTACAAAAGAAATATAACTTAAGTTATGATTAAAGTGGTGGGGAAGGTAGTTCCCAAAAGTGATTGTAACTACAGAACAACACATTGCTGTCGGGACACTAGAGCTAAGGAGATAAGTATCCAAATAGAATATTAAGTTATTCAATTTGTTGTATAATATGATGTTATAGTGTGTACCTAGTATTGTGATATTTGCAATTATGTGTGATATGATATTAGAATATAATGTTTTAGAGAGACAATCATTGTAATAAAAACTAGTGAAGTGTGATTGCTTATATGTCAATACTTTATTAAACAATATTACCTGACTGAGTTTCTTGCCGGTTCTGCCCAGTGCAGATTCATTCTGAACCGTGGTTGATTTTGCTTGAATAAAATTGATTGGATTCGAGCTTAATGATGTGTTTCCTTTTATTTACCCATTATTATTAAAAATTATATTCCTATTATTATTTAATTCTTTTGAGTAATTGCTTATTTTATATTATTTTATAACAATATATGCCCTCTATTTACTAATGCTTAGATGGTTCGGGCACATGGAAAGAATGAGTGATGAAAGACTGACGAAGAAAATATACAGAGCGAAGGTGAGTGGTAAAAGAAGCCAAGGAAGACCAAGGCTGACTTATGAAGATCAAATAGCCAGAGTGTTAGCAGACGGAAATGTCAAAAGCACTCGCATACCTAGGCGAAAATGTGTGAGGAGAATGATGAGATTTGAGGAAGCGAAAGAGGTGTGTAAGGACCGCGACTCCTGGCGCTCCGTCCTCTCTGACTACCCCGTTGGGGATACAGCGTGAAGTTATGTTATGTTATGTTATGTTATTTACTAACACGCGCATGACTAACGAAGCACGCGCGGGCGGCGGGGTGACAGCGATGCGATACTCTAGACTCGTCACGTGTTATATGCGTGTTTCTTTTTAGTTACCTACCACGGAATACCACGAAATTGATTTCTCGAGTATTCAAGGCGTTGAGGTTTTTTTCCCCGTCTCGACTAAAAACAAATTTCTCGAAAATTCTCGCCTCGAGAATTCTCGAGCAGAAACCCTACTATCTATAGTAACAAATATCAATGCGCATAATAAAACCACAAACAGTTACCATTTTTAGCTTAGGTTTAGTCATGGTTATTTTCTTTTCTTATTTTATTAGCTAACTTTAGCAAAAACTTTTAGTCAGTGCTTGGTAGCTAATAGGTGTTATAAAATGCAGCTAATTAATTAAAACTTAATATAAATATTGCTCTATTTTATACCGCCTATTAAAATTGTCCAATATGTGGAATCCTGCGATATGATTAGAAATAATGAGGCCGTCATGTGTTAAAAAACGCGACGACATTGTGAATGCATATTGTTCAGGTGACTATTGCGTGAGTTTCAGTAGTCATGGTGGCAATGAAAGTCACGAACCAGAAAGAGAGTAGAGTGAAATGTTTGCTCTCTAATATTCACCCACAGTATCGCCAAATAAACCCGTGGTAATGGTGCAAGGAATATCATTAAAATATCAGGAAACTCGAACGTAATATTGCAGTAAGAACTAGTTCATTTCTATGTCCTCACGCTGTATCTTTAACGGGGTAGTCAGAGAGGACGGAGCGCCAAGTATCACGATCCTTACATACTCCTAACGCCTCCTCAAATCTCATCATTCTCTTTGCAAATTTTCGTCTTGGTTTACGAGTGCTTTTTTTCTATCCCCTAACACTTATACGAATATTAAATATAAAGTTATTGCAACATGTATTCGTGGTTAGTAATTTATCTCAAAAACAATTTCTGCCTTTTAATGTCTTATATAAATTCTAAAATTATTTTAATGAAGCACTAAATCTTGTTTTACCTTTTTGATAACTTGGATGGAAACGGATTTCTCCGTTAACTTCTACGTTACTTTTGTTAGCAACACCGACAACTAAACATAAAGGGAAACACTGGTGCCTTCTAGAAGAGCGCGACGGTGTTCGTGACGTCATAGAAAAGAACGACTACCAGCTAGTTCCCCACTACCGCTCGAGATTATATAAGTCAAATCTCGAGCGCTTCACACAGTACAAGTAAGCATACAGTATGCTATCTCGGCAGTGTCTTAGAGATAATTACCTACGGTCGCTCGGTACGTAAACACGCAATAGGGCTACCGACTTGGACTGAATGTTTTTCTTGGGTTACGTATTTGATAATAGGTACTATATTAAATTGTCATATTATCTTTTCATTTTATATTATTGCAAATTTAATACGTTTTTATTTATGTCATTTTACTAGTATTTTATATCTAGTTTCAAAATTTTTATTTATGTAATTCTACTAGTATTTTATTTCTAGTTTCAAAAGTTTGTGAGTTAGTATGATGGAAATAGACAAAAAAAATGCATTTTGTGTGCAGTATAATTAAAAATCAGCAATAAATTAACTAGATCATTATGATAATATATTTCCTACAAATTAGCAACAGAGAAATATTTCCGGTTTCGATATAGATGTATTCAAACATCCATACACTGAACATTATGCTCGTAAACTTGATTGACATAACATTTCGTCAGTAAATGCGCGGGAGCGTCTTACGCGACGACAACCGCGGCTCACTCGCGACTGTTGTATGGCGAGAAATGTCGAGATTTCGAGCGCGTCGTTTGGGAGCGTTTGTATGAAGATAGAATACTGTATGCTTACTTGTACTGTGGCTTCACGGCTCTCTATTGCTTTTTACCTTTACGACTGCAGCACGAAGTGTTTGAATACAAATTAATTAATTATTAATCGATAATTTAAGTAAAATTTGGAGTGTTCCATTGCTATAAGTATCTAACTTACTATTTCATTTTATCGCAGCTAACACTTTATAATTTAGTATTTCGAAATATTATCTAGTGCAGTGCATATGAGTTGATAAATATCACTGCACCTAATCGATTTTCTCATATAACGTGTAACATAATTCATGAGAAAACTGATTGCTACAGACAGACACATAATCCATCATAATTTTATTAAAACGAGCGATATTTGTGTATATATATTTGATATCTCTTTCTCAACGTCTTTAGCGATTTTGGTGAAATTTACAATATAGGAGCGAAAAATCCATATAGTTATGTTTTGATTCTCGGAAAAATCTTTTTCTCCATCTTTCACACATTTAAAACTTCTAAACTTTAAACTTTTTAAATTTTGCAGCAGAATTTACCTTCTCAATAGCACTATGACTAAAGCGTAGGTCTAGCACGCCGAAATGCGCATGTTTGAATCTTGCAATGTGGTCAGACCTTTCTTTGTTTTTTTTAAACTCAAAATAATATGTCTAAGTTCAGTTTGCGACAAATATCTATTAAAAACACATATCGCTTTAATAACGTACTTATAATATGGACATAAAATAAAAAATAAAGATAAAAGCAAAGATTTCATAACTTCAGACGGCCTGTCCTGTACTACGAAGGTAGGCATATAACATTAGATAAAATATAGATGTGTGGGTGTTGTTTTCTAACAAAATGGCGACTGATCAGCTTGTCTGATATTAAATGTGTATCGTATGTACAGGTGAGTCAAGTCATCTAATGTAGGTCACCGTTGTTGCTCGGACACGGCGTCTGGCTTTGGAGTTACTTATAAGATCTGTGGCTAAAAGTCATAGAGAAAAATCTATTATTTATTTTCCCGAACAATTAATTTAATGTTAAATTTCATGAACTTCCTTTATTCTAAGATACTATGTTATTTAAAAAAGTAGTATTATACAAACAATGTTTACATACGTACATACATACGTATCTTCACACTTTATCCCTAACGGGGATAAAAGGAAATATCCCTAACGGGGGAAAAAGAAAGAAGCCAAGGATCTTCATAAGTCAGCCTTGGTGACTTATGAAGATCAAATAGCCAGAGTGTTAACCGACAAAAATGTAAAAGGCACTCTCATACCTAGGCGAAAATGCGTGAGGAGAATGATGACATTTGAGGACGTGAAACAAGTATATAAGGACCGCGACACTCGGCGCTCCGTCCTCTTTGACTACCCCGTTTGGTATACAGTGCGAAGATTTGCATGTATGTAATGTTCTTTAAATTAATAAAAACGTTTTAATAAAACATTATTCATCATCCAAATGTTGAAGGCTCACATTTTGCTTCACAAATTTCAACGTTATTTCTTCACCTCTGCCTCACCCTCTCACCCTCTCAACTCGTTCATTACCTCAAAACCTGCAGTGCGATTCTCTAATTAGTCGAATTCACTCCTAAATCCGCGGTGAGATTGTTCATTGTGAACTGGAGCTTTACCATGAGTTTACGCCGTCGATACTCGATAGCAACCGCGTCAAAGTTTTGTATAACGATTCTTAGTTCACTGAAGTAACCGCTAGGGGTGCTGCCCAATTCTTCATACAAAGTTTTACGTTGTCGATAGCGAGTATCGACGTCGCTAATTCATGGTAGAGGCAATGGTCTGTCTCTAAAGTCCACAGAGATACTAGCGTCGCCTCGATGAGTGCGGTGGCGAGTCGTACTATCGTCGTAAATGAATTTTTAACGTTTCGCTTATTATGACAATCTAATCTAAATAAGACTAGTTTCATTTAACGTAATTATCTCAGAAGAAGTTAAAATACACTAAGGAGAAATGTCGACTTTACTCTTAAAGCAATCCTCGACAAACTGGCATCCAAGATCTATGACGACCTAGATGGCGCAGTGGTTTAGACGTTAACCCAACCGCGGAAGATTCCAGGTTCGTTTCCCGGTCGGGGCAACTTAGAAAATAAACTTTTCTAGATTGTCTCGGGTCTGGGTGTGCTGGGAGACGCCCTCAGTAATCGTCGTCTGGTTCTTATAGCACAGGGAATACCCTAGTTTGAGATCAGATGATTGGTGTGTATCGTCTGGGGCATTGTTAAGATCACTTAATTTCGCTTGTAATATGTTCGGTTTATAAAATTCCATTTGAAGGCCAAGTGAGTTTGAATGCGAACCGAGGTGAATTGTCGAGCGAGTCTCGCTTGGGCGTTCGAGTTTTACAGAATTGCGTGGTCATAACTTTTTGTAGACAAGTGCGTGCTACTACTACGCTGAGTTGTGTTACAATTAATTCTTTTCATATTTCCATATTACACAGCACTGGTATATTAGCTCATATGCTGCTTCGTAGTCTACTTGTAAATTATACTGTATGTGACTTGTTTAACTTTTAATTTGTCACGATGGAAAAATAACGCGGAGATAATTTTAGTAGTACCAATATATATGTTTACCTATTTGTTTTATAAATTATAACTTAATATAATTACTAATAACAGAAAAGTACATACATATGCTAATATTTACACAACTTAAACCTACACATTGTCCTAAATAATAGACTTCCTCAAGGTTGCCGATTAGAAAGCTGTTTACTGTTTGTTTTTAATTGTAATCAGAAAGGCAAAATCAAATATTTGGCGGCATAAAAAAAAAACAAACCAAGTCCTAGCTGGATTCGCGCGCACAAGAGTTCCGTACCACCATACAATGTATTTGTATATACTTGTATTTACCAAAAAAATACAAATTGGTTTTAAAAACAAAATTAACTTTGCATACGAAAAACACGTTTTCCAATACTTTTTGACCCCCGACGCAAAAGAAGGGGTGTTATAGGTTTGACATGTCTGTGTGTCTATCTGTGGCTTCATAGCGAATGGACCGATTATGATGGGCTTTTTTTCTTCGAAAGCAGGTATTTTAGCGGTGGTTCTTAGATATGTTTTAACAAAATCGATTCAGCCGTTTGAAGAATATCAGATCTTTTTTAGTTTTTAAAGGGACGCGAGCAACTTCTATTAGTCTAATCGATGGGAAATTTAATACACTGTGACTTCAATAATGTCATAAAAACATAGTAACCTTGACCAGATGCAGCAGCATCATCTGAAATCAAGTCAAAGTCAAAGTCAAATCAATTTATTCAAGTAAACCCAATCGGAAGGTATTTTTGAACGGCAAATCTACTTCAGTTCGGTTCGAAAAGAAAACCTGAACACTGAGAAGAATCGACAAGAAACTCAGTCAGGTAAAAGTCAGCAGGATATCCAACTCCTCGCCACTTACAGTAAAGGGTATTATTTTTAGGCGCATTGAAATGGTCTTTATGAATAGGGTATAGATAGATAGATGGTGATCAGGGTCTGATGATGGATCAGACAACTATTGTCAGAATACTCAGATTTCTTAACTTAGCGGTCCCCCGACGTGACGACGCTTGGATATATTATTACTACTATTTATATTGAAACTTATCACAAATTTAAAGGGCTATGAGGTACATTTTATGTTATTACTTTTTGTAGGTTTTTTTGAGTCGAAGGTTTTTTAAATTTTAAATTTAAGTTTTTTTAACTGTAAACTTAAGTTTGTATGTTATGAAAAAAACGTGTTTGACTTGCTTCTAGCTAAATTTCATGATTTTAAGTGAATAAGAAGAATCCTGTAGATTTTCGTTTGAGTACATAGACGACTGAATGTTTTCGACGCGTTGACTTAGTTCGCATAAATTTTTTACACTTCTAAAGAACCAGAGACCTCAGTGTTTGATATGAACTTCTATTTGATACCTCTATCTGTTCTCGAGATAAAAAGTCTTGAGTTTACACTGGACGGACACACGGATTTCGAAGCGATCCTATGGGGGTTACTTTTACTCTTGATGAGATATGAAAACCTGAAAATATAAACGATAAATAATAATGATGCTTTGCGACATCGAGAGAATGACTGAGAGAGTTATGCATCTTCCATAGATAATGATGCCATTTGTACTTGTAATCATCGTGAGTTTCGATCAGAATCAAAATACTGTATCCACAAATTACGTAGGAATTGAGGGATTGCACCGTCATTCTGATACGTATCAAGGTTGCGCGTCACCGTAAACAAATTGCCAACGAATATTATACAAACTAAAGGATATAAATGGCTTTTACATTATTTTCCGATGTAACAATTTCATACTCTTGTGCAATTGTTTATATATGCTGTAAATGTAATAAAAATATAAACGAATGATAGTATTTAAGAAAAAAAAACGCGTGTGGTCAGTAGACTCCCGTTCAGGAACAAAGCTCCTTAGCTACAGTTTCAATTTTTTAACACTTAATTGCAATAATCTACTACTCTGTCAAGAAAGTACCGGGAAAAGGTCAATAATACACGAAATGTTAGTTATTCATCCAAATTTATTTTGTCACCTTCAAAGTACGCTCCTTCAGAAACGATGCACTTACGCCAACGAATAATCTAATCATCAAAACACTTTTTAAACGCTTTTTCCGGAATTGAGTTCAGTGCTCACCACGAATTCTTCTTCATATCTTCTACCGAATGAAAACGGGTGCCACGAAGTGGTAATTTGAGTTTAGGAAAAAGAAAGAAGTCGGCTGGAGCCATATCTGGTGAATAAGGTTGTTGCTCGATGGTTATTGTTGAGTTTTTGGTCAAAAATTCGTTCACAATGATGGCCTTGTGCGAAGGCGCATTATCATGGTGCAAAATCCAAGAATTTTCCTTTCACAAATCTGGCCATTTTCGTCGAATTTGCTCTCTTAAACGCCGCATAACGCCCAAATAATATTCTTTATTTACCGTTTGACCTTCCGGCAAGGATTCCGAGTCCATAACATCGCGATAGTTAAAGAAAACAGTCAACATGACTTTGACTTTTGATCGACTTTGGCATGGTTTTTTCGATTTCGGTTCAGTTGGAAGGCGCCACTCCGAAGCTTGTTGACTAGTTTGCACGTCAAACTCGTAAACCCACGTCTCATCACCAGTAACAATGCGTTTCATGAATGTTGGATCGGAATTGACTCGTTCTATCATGTCCTCAGCGACTCTTATGCGATTGAGTTTTTGGAGAAAATTCAGGTTTTTTGGGACTAGTCGAGCGGCAACATGTTTCATACCCAAGTGATTATTTAAAATGGTACGCATCGACTAGTGAGACACAGAAAGTTCGGCGGCTATCTCTCTCAAACTTGAATGAGGATTTTCAGTCATATTTCCTTCACTTTTGCGATGTTAATTTCAGTTGCAGACGTTGATGGCCTACCAGAGCGAGGCAAATCTTCTATCACATCTCGACCGATTTTGAACGTGTTTTTGATATAGTCAATTCACCGTAAGCCTTCTGTAACATTTTCAGTGACTCCGAACACGAAATTCTTTTGGCGATGCAAAATTTAAGACAAACTCTTTGTTCGATGTTTTTGTCCATTATGAAATTCGCAATATACACTAGAAAGATATAACTAAAAACAGCACTGTATTTAATCTAAATAACAGATGCAACTCAAACTCCGCGCCAAAATGGAAAACAGTTGTGTCAATCTAACAACAACAAAAAAAAAACAAAAAATTGAATTTTAAACCATAAACAAATTATCCATTCCCGATACTTTCTTGACTGAATGTATATATATATATATATATATATATATATATAATGAAGTTATGTTTTCTTTGTGCGTCAATCACGTTAAAACTACTGAACGGATCGACATGGGACCACGACCATTCGATGCAGAATCGTTTGTAGATGGTTTAAGTCTATTCATTTTTTGAACTTTTTTTTTTTGCCCAGCGTAGCGGGCGTGAAACGGCTTGTGAGACAATAAAACTCACGTATGATTTAAAACAAAAAACAAATAATTCTTATCAAAATTTCCTCGTTTAAAGTAATGAGGTTATACAGCCAGCTGGCACGCAGCTCGTCTGCTCAAATCTCGATAATCGCATGCACACACACTCATATCTAACAGAAAGAGACAGAAAGATCATTGTGAATCTATATATAGAGCTAATGAACCTAGCACGTTTGCTCAATTAACTAGCGCGTGTTAGGAAGGGACAGGGAGAGAGAACCGCTGAGGGTCTTCAAATGGAGGGAGCATAACGCTTTTTCATTACGTGACTATTTCCACCACCTGTCCCGCAAGCCGCGTAAGCAAACTTCGTTCTAAAAATTACATGTCATGATTTTCTCTAAACTCTGTCTATGAGTATTGAATACTTTAACCAGGAAAGAATAAAAAAAAGCCTGTAAAGCCGGTTCGTTGTAATGGTTTTTGGAACAAAGTTTTTTAACGCGGCTTACGGGAGGTTTAAGTTGGTAGAAATCGTCACGTAAGGGAAATTCGTTACGTGAAGTGGGACCCGCGCGTCCCACGGCGCTAGTTTCCGTTAGCCTGTCAGTCCGTTTGTCTCTCCGTCTATCTCATTACACCTCTTTTTTTATGAAAGATGGGGCAAACGAGCAAGCGGGTCACCTGATGAAAAGTGACCACTGTCGCCTATGGACCCCTGCAACGACCTGAGAGTCACGGGTCGGCCTTTAGCGAAAGGAGGGAAAGGAAGGGGAGGGGGGAGATGGACTACCAGCACTCTCGCTCACCGAACAAAACACAACAGCAATAGATGAGGTTATTTCACGCCGATATTCTGTGAGAGGGTGGTATTTCACCGGACGAGCCGGCCCAATTCGTGCTGCAATGGAGCATGGCTCTACCACTCACATAACTTCTCGGGGTTAAAAACTATAAAACTGATAAAGACACATTTTAAGGGAAATTATTAGTTGCAACCTACAGTAAAATTAAAATAGAATGAAAGTGAAGCAGCTAGGTTATTACGTAATATACTCTTAGTTCCCCAGAGTCTCATTAGTTGCAAGGTGAACTTTTTTAATCATCTACTACAGTCAGGGCTGGCAGCCTTCGGAAATTGTAATCATAAAATGAAAATCGACTTTTCTTCAACGATTATTATTTTTATTACTTGTTTATTTTTTTACTTAGCGAAAATTCAGGTAAGGCAAATCATTTTTAAAACAAATCTTTCCTTTTATATTCACACCAAGAGGGAAGTTCAAAAAAAAGTTATTTGCTCATCTAACGGTCGGTATCATGAGGATAATTTACATAACTACACAAATTCCGTTGAAGTAACATCCTTTTGATTTTACTGTATTGAAGTAATCTTTGCTGTAGTAATGTGCTTGTACTTAACATGTGCTTTAAGAAGTCAACATTACTTATGTATGTTTGTAATAATTAACTTAACAACCAACTAATTTCTAAAGCTAAGATTAAACTAACTTAACAACCAGCTAAGGGCGTCTTTGACATGCATTTTAGCTGTTTTGTAGCAACTCCGATAAACTAAAAGCAACATTAAAAAAATCGATTCAAAACATCAATGAAAACGAAAATTTAAATTTTTGTTTTTATTTCACATTTCGGGTTACCGATATCTGCCTGTTTACCAGATTTGACCACTATACTCTATGACATACAGACAGATAAACAAACAAACATAACAAGGTGCTTTTTGGCACTTTAGCTATCCTAAAAATAATGGATTTTCAAAACCTCTACTTTGAAAGTGTTTCAGTATATTTGACACAAATTATAAATTAACCTTATTAAATTCTCCAGAAATAAAATTATTAATTTGATCCTGTAATTCATTATTAATCTATTCAGATACGACAGGCGATAATTACGTAACTTTTATAGCAGAAAAAGATATCTGTTCGACATTTTAGAGAGATGAATGTCAATAAGATTAACGCTTATTTTTGTACAATGGGAACACCAATTTGAATGAATTATTACATTCATTTTCAGACAAAGGAAGTTATGAAGTTAAGGGCCTTACGTACTAATTCATTAATTCCACGTTCATGAAATTATTGATGTTCATCAATGAGTATGAAATATAAAATTTTCGAATGATATTTTAAAAGAACTTTTTCAATTATATAAAATTAATATTAAATTTGTATTTCGACAGATAAGATTTTCGAAGTTAAAAAAATATTTTGTAGAGTAAATCTTTAAATCTTAAATGCTATTACAAATATGTAATAGAAGGCACTTTTTAACACGCTGCTAAGACGTAGATAATCTAAATGTTCGAGATAACTTATGTTAGACGTACGATGTTAACGCACAGCCCGGATATGCATTGTTCAAATTTTTTGCGGGTCGAATCCGAAACGTTGGCAACCCTACCACACCGCAACGCTGCACTGTATACAGACTACTTACAACATGAAAGTGAAATAAAAGCATTATGTAGAACCTACAATTAAAAGTGTAGTATATTTAGGTTTTGTTTTGTAGCGTCAGGGAGATAAGCTTTAAAAAGTCTCATTTTTTTTTTAATTATTATTTTAAGAGGTTAAAGAAACCCATTACGTTTTTCCATCAATACTGGATTTGGATTTTATTTCAGTGACGTCAATCGCTAGATAGATAGAGAGATATATTTTTAACAGATCAACCATTGGTTAAAAACGCTGATTTTTCTAAAAATTCAAATCAACGTGCTTTGCACTCCTTAGTAGATTCAGATATTAGACTGAAGGTAATGTTTCCACCGTTCTGATAATCCAAAATGTGTTCTAGTTCTAATGTCACGATTGTATAATGTTTGCGAGAACGCCTTATCAGTTCAGTCTTCTTGTGATCACCATCGGTGGAATCCGGTCAAAGCGTCAGGATAAAAGATATTATTAGCTTTAAATTACGATTAACATGGTAGAAGACCCAGTTATTTATTATTGTAACACACATACGGTCACGTGGCGTCAAGCATATAACACCCCCTTTCCTGCCGCGGATTACAAAATATAACGTTGATAAACTGTCTCAAATATTAGCAAGAATAAATCTTTTATTATTGTCAGAAGCGTAAATAAATTTGAATGAATGATCGGATAAACTGAGGGTAAGATGTTATATACCCAGAGCTATCCAGTTACTTGGAATCAAAATAACTTTTAATACGAAGTCAATATTATGGTTCTGTCAATATGGGCTTTATTTTTAGTGTTCCGCAATAAAATAACTTGATACGAAACCACCTTGGTCCTTTTAGAACAAGCATTTTTAGGGCTACGTAGCCAAAATGGTAGAAATGAAAACCTCATAGTTACGTCATGTTCGTCGATCTACTAAACTATTACTTTAAATTCGATAGAGCAATTTGCCGTTTTCAACGTAACCAGGGGGCTTAGACATGTGGCTCAATTGTCGTAAACGCCAATAGAATAGAATGCCAAATTCCGCGTGTTCTAACGTAACGAATTTTGTATTGGTAGTCAACGATATTAACATTCTATTAAATCAAAAGAAAAGTAAAGTCGCGTGAAAACCGCCGTATAAAACGTAGCCAAATGTCACTTTTTAACCGACTTCAAAAAAAGGAGGAGGTTCTCAATTCGTCTGTATGTTGTTGTTTTCTTTTTGTATGTTTGTTACCTCATAACTCCGTTATTTATAAACCGATTTCGAAAATTCATTTTTCGTTTGGTGGGTAATACTTCAGAGATGGTCCCATTTAAATTTCACCGATATAGGAGCTTGGACTTCGAATATACACTAGATAACGCGACCTGGTAATAACCTTTATTTATATTGACAATTCTTTCGTATATCGTTACGCTCCAGAATTAGAATGAAGATATTTGCAGAGCTGCCCTAGATATTTATTTAGGTCAAGATCACAGAAAAGGGAGAAATCAATTTTTTTTATTAAAATAAATTAAACCGCCTTCAAAAAAAACACTGAAAAGTATAAAATAATCATCCTTTACTAATCAAAACTCAAGTACAATCAAAATAACTTTATAAATACGATACACATATATAATAAAATATAATAAAATATATAAATATAATAAAATTTGACAGTTATTGAAGTCGGCACCAAATCAATGTGCAACAACAGAAAGTCTTTTAGTTTGGTGGGCTTGGCACCGACTTCAGTAACTGTCAAATTTAATTATATGGGTATGTGTATCGTATTTATAAAGTTATTTCAATTGTATTTGAGTTTTGATTAGTAAAGGATAGTCATTTTATATTTTTCAGTGTTTTTTTGAAGGCGGTTTAATTTTTTTGACGGGCAATGATGCCACCAAGCGTTTCGATTTTACGAAACGTTTGCCACTTTTGTACCCGCTCAGTTCTTGCAATTATTTTAATAGTGACATCCCATCTTGACTTTATTTTCATTTCATCGTCATTCGTATGAAATCTCGTTTTCGAGTTATTCCTCTCGTAATAAAGGGGTAGCGTTGAAAATATACGAATATTTGTAGCAATGAGGAAAGTGGGTAAAATATTAAAGAAAGATAAAATAAAATATGTTCATTCGTTCGAATAATTTAATACATGATGTAATGGCGACGTTACAGGGCCATGTTAACACCAAATTAAATGAATAAAATGTTAGACTAGTCTACCGATTTAGTTGAATCAATATCGACTCATTTCGGATCAAGAATAATTATGGACGGAGTTATAATAAGTTGTCGCTCTTACCCCCACGTGTCAAACGAATTTACATTTCTCTTTCTTTCTCATTAAGCGTAGCTACAAGTAAAAGAATTAGCTATCAAATATGACAATTGTCAGTGTATTTCGTGTCAGCTTATAAGGCAAGCTAGGGTGCAATTCTGAGAAAATTCGTTTTCTCTATTGTTAGCAACACCGACGAAAAAACATAAAGTGGAACACTGACGCCCTCTAGCAGAGCGCGACGGTGTTCTCGACGTCATAGAAAAGAAAGATTGGCTTGTTCCCCACTACCGCTCGAGATTATATAAGTCAAAACTCGAGCACTTCACGTATCTCTATTGTTTTTACCTATACGACTGCAGCACGAAGTGTTCGAATACAAATTAATTAATAATTGATTGATTTTAAATATTAATATAATCGGTAATCGATTTATCGATAATTTAAATAAAGTTTGGGGTGTTCCATTGCTATAAGTATCTACCTTACTATTTAATTTTATCGTAGCTAACACTATGTTTTCACACACTTAAAACTTCTAAACCCTAAACTCTTCTGATTTCACAACAAAATTTACTTTTTTAGTAATACAGTAGCTAGAGCGTAGATCTACCCAGCTGAAATACGCGGGTTCGAATCCTGCAATATGGTCTGACATTTTTTTGTTATTTTTTTATTGTAATCACCAAGTAAAGCTCTTTCGCCCAGGTACTGCTTATTAAAAAGAGGTACACAGGTTTTACTCTTCACGTATTAATATACAGATATCTGTAATTTGCACATACATTTCTAACCAAGGCATTTAGCGACAATTTTTCTTTATTCAGCGATAGCCTTTCTGGAAAGTATTGAAACTGATATTACATCCCGAAAAGTAAAATAGTTTAAAGTTTTCTAATTAAAAAAATTGAGAGTTAGTTTAACTAGAAATTAATTCACACTGGAATAGCACAGAACAATGTAACACATTTGCTCGCATGGCTACGAGTAGAGCGCCCTATATTTGCCTCACATGGGCTGTACGTCGATTTGAAGTCATAAACAATGCACCACGGAAAACGACAACGAGGCATAGCGTACGTCGGTAATTATTATCAATTGTTTACTGGATATTCACGACCCATTTTCAATCCAGCGAGTCCCCCACTACCGTGAATGTCGTGCCTATAGACAATGAATAGCCCGGACCTCAGACCAAGAAATATACTGTACAGAGCCATTATAATTTGCCGCTCTTATCACCGTATGTCAAACAAATTTTCATGTCTCACAGGAAGACCAAGGCTGACTTATGAAGATCAAATAGCCAGAGTGTTAGCCGACGGAAATGTCAAAAGTACTCCTCAGTTATCACCTACTGCATCACAGTGTGGAGCAGCGCGGCGAAGACGACTATGTTGGAAATCGAAAGAGCGCAACGGTCCGGGTTGAAAGTGATGTTAAAAAAACATTTCGATTTCCAACAGGAGCCCTATATGTTGATGCGAAAGCTTTATCTGTTCGCAAATTATTTTTGTTTAAAATTGTTTTAGTAACCCATAAATCATTAAATATCATGACTGACTATAACTCTTTACGAAATAAACGCATTTTCAATTTACCGGTTCCAAGAACACTTTCTGCTTTTGACAAACGATTCCGGAATCACTTAAGGGCATCGACTTATAACGCCATTCTGAAACACTGTAACCTTAAACATTGTACTATAAATGAAACAAACAAATTAATTTTTAAATTTTCTCTCTCTTTAAACTACGCTGAGACAGAGAATATCTAAACTAAATATATATATTTATAGTATATAGATGACAAGTAGTATATACATAATATATATATGGTATATATATGTATATTGTATATATATACAAGTATGGATGTATGTATTGTCTTGTTTTTGAGTTTCATTTGTATAAAGTTTTGTTCAGGTTTCTTTTGTTCTATTTTGTTTTTGTACTATTAAGTGTATCTTACTCTCTTTATTGTATTGTACCTACGTCGTACCCACGTACCTACGTACCTACTTTGTAAATTCTGCTATGTAATTTTTAACTGGATCATCGCGATACAGGCGAACCCTAGTGCGGGGACCCCTGGTAATTCTGTTACAAATTGTGATACCAAATAAACTATTATCTTATCTTATTTTAATGTGTGAAGAGAATGATGAGATTTGAGGAAGCGAAAGAAGTATGTAAGGACCGCGACGTTCGGCGCTCCGTTCTCTCTAAATACCCCGTTAGAGATACAGCGTGAAGGTATGTTTGTATGTTACAATTCCAAATAACCGGATCTATGTCGTGTTAACACTTAAAGGCTTTACCTCAGATCTAGAAATATGATGGACGA
Organism: Zeuzera pyrina; assembly: GCA_907165235.1. NCBI lineage: Eukaryota > Metazoa > Arthropoda > Insecta > Lepidoptera > Cossidae > Zeuzera > Zeuzera pyrina. Next base: position 24,534,102 of record OU015627.1, read on the forward strand.
AGGTATAATAAGTTTCCCCTCTTATCGCCATGTGTCGAATAAATGTTCGTGTCTCTTTCTATCTTGTTTAGCGTAATCACGAGTAAAAAGGTTAGCTTTAGTAAATATGGCAATCCCGCACTGTCAATGTAATTCGTGTCAGCTTATATGAGTTGGTCATGAATTAATTATTTGCAAAATACTCGTAAATCTTAAGTGCTTTGGCTACTGGTATTCACAAAAATAAATATATGTCATGTTCAGCTGTGTATCTTTGTACTGTGACCTTCCCTAGTCACGCACATTAGTAAAAATCTAGAAACTCGTTCAACAAAAAAGGTCATTTTAAGGACACTCTCTGAGAGTAAATGTTCATTGTGATAGTCCGAGGTCCGGACATACGTTAGAGTGGTCACGTATCGTGCATGCTAGATAGTGTGTATACTGTACAGCAAATTCATCTGATTTTTTGGCAAAACAGGTAGCAATTTATAAGGAAAAACACGTGTAATCACTGATAATGTTCTGTTTAATCTAGCAGGTTTTTTTAATATAAAAGAGGGGGAAATAAGCAAGCGAGTCGCCTTATGAAAAGTGATCATCGCTGCCAATGGACACCCGCAACATCCGGGGAATCAAGGGTGCGTTGCCGGCCTTTAAGAAGGAGGGAGGACATCGGCCACCTGCACTCTCACTCACTGAACGAAACACAGCCATAGATGCTGTTATTTCACGCTAACATTCTGTGAGAGAGTGGTATTTCACCGGGCGAGCCGACCCAATTCGTGTTGCAATGCAGCATGGCTCTACCACACAGGTTTGGTTAGGTGCACACACGACGGTGTATAAACTACATGCAGAACTGCGTCATTGAACGGATGTACAGCAAGATAGATTGTGAATAACGCGCATAATTTAGCTAGAAATTAATCGTTCCTGTTTCTCCTGTCATCAATATTTCGAACTCACCTTAAAACCCATAAACAAAACAACAGTACCGTGATAAATCAAGGGATTAATGCGTCCTTTGTGAAAATCAACCATAAATCGAAAAATCTGGCATCAACGACGCCAAAAAATTTAACCAACGCAAGATATTTATGGGCATATAAATTGAAATACCTTGCTTTATTTAAACGATGAGCAAAATTCGAAGGGGATTTGAAGCGTTTATTAGTTTAGTCATCGAGTAATTAAACCTAAATATAGGGCATTTATTTGTTCCGCTCATAAATTCATTCATTATATTTTACTGTTTTACTGGGAATTATATCTAGACATATGGCAGTGGGCGATAATTTTGCGAAAAAGGGCAATACACGCTTTAACTTCATCATATCTGTCTGTCTGTCAGAACAAAATTTCTTTTCAATTGATATAAAACATTTTTTTTGTAAGCTAACAGGTCGGAGCATTCAATAAAAGAAGAGTTTTGATTGTCACTCATATTTCCATTATATTTCCAATAATTACAATTGTCACAGACGTCTGGGCGGTGGATGGTAGGTAAATGCTCGTTGCCGAGAGCGAGTGAGACATATATATGAATGCGTGCGCCACTGGAATGAGTCATTTAGTGGGCCAATCGACATGAACAGAAAGGATAAGTGTTCTCAATTAAATTTCACTGATATTGGAACTTGGAGTTCGAAGATACACCGTAATCCTTCCTATAAGCTTTATATTGATGACTCCTTTGTAAATCATTCCATCTCACAAATATTTAGAAAAGAAGTTAGTTGTAGACCCCTTATTTAGGTCAAGGTCACTTAAATGGGAGAAACAAAAAACTTAAATCGACTTCAAACAGAAACACTGTAAAGTACAAAATAACTACCCTCTACTACTTTATACATACGATATAAATACCTACATAATTAAATTTAACAGTTATTAAAGTCGGTGCCAAATCAATATGAAACAACAGAAAGTTTACTAGTTTGGTAGACTTGGTACCGACTTCAGTAACTGTCAAATTTAATTATATAAGTATTTGTATCGTATGTATAATGTAAAATTTTGTACTTGACTTTTGATTAGCAAAAAAAAACACTGAAAGCGCAAAATAACTATTTATTTTGCACTTTCAGTGTTTTTTTTTTAAGTCTGTTTTATTTTTACTTTGTTCGAAATTACTATGGAAAACCAGGTTAAAGCATTGACCTTAAACTTACATTCAACCTCTCATAACTCGTTAGCTGTCAATAGATAACTAATCCGCAAGAGCGGTGGCAGAGCATCTGCCTTTCAAGCCGTAGTCTCGGATCGATCTCCGGCTTGGTCAATTTAGAAAACGAACCTTACTGAATTAGCTTGTCGTTTGGGTGTTATTGGGAGCTCCCCCAATCCGTTGTAGGTACCCATAGTAGGTACCCTAGATCTGTTTAGGCTCACACAATTTGTGTAACCGTCTCGAGTATTACTACGTTATCTATACCAATATTATAGAGATATTATTCATAACATAGATTTATAATGCATACATACGTGTTTTTATGTGTATCTCTAACGGAGTAGTCAGAGAGGACGGAGTGCCAAGCGTCGCAGTCTTTACATACTACTTTTGCTTCCCCAAATCTCACATTTTCGTCTAAGTATGCGATCACTTTCGAAATTTCCGTCTGCTAATAACTGCTCTGACTATTTGATTTTCATATCAGCCTTGGTCTTCTTTGGCTTCTTTTAGCACTCACTTTCGCTCTGTAGATTTTCTTCGTCAGTTTTTCATCACTCATTCTTTCTATGTACCCGAACCATCCCAACATTCCTTTCTTCATTTTTACAATAACACTAACTGTAACCATAACTAATAATAACAATAACTATATCCATGCTACATCATAATCAGTTCAGCGGTTTAACGTTATCCGTATAAAGTTTCGTACCCCTCCCTCCCGTCCCCATTTTCAAAGATTTTTGATAAAAATAGTAGCCTATGTATTTTTGATGAAAAAAAATTCTTATCACCACACCTCTCGCTACCAAGATTTAGCGTCTATCTCTGTGCCAAATTTCATCATAATCGGTTTAGCGGTTTACCATTTCCTATACAAAGTTTCATCCTCTTTTTCACCCCTTCAAGGGTAGATTTTCTAAAAAATAAGTAGCCTTTCATGAGCACAATCATATTTTTTTACTATGTACCGATTTTCATGACGATCGGTCAAGCCGTTCTTCAGTTATAAAAGGATATACAGACAGACAGACAAAAATTTTAAAATTGGTAGAATCAAGGTTAGTGAGTTAAAATTGAATATTTATCACAAAATTTGAGAGTAAAGTTATAATTATTAATTACAGACAGACGCTAGAGATTTATGTAGAAGTATAGATGATAAATGCTGTGGAGATGCGGTCTCTCAGAAATATGTGCGGTGTCATGCTTGCGGACAGGATAAGCAATGATGAGATACGCAGTATGACAGGGTTGCACAACAGTGTTATTGTAAAAATGAAGAAAGGAATGCTTAGATGGTTCGGGCACTTGAAAAGAATGAGTGATGAAAGACTGACGAAGAAAATCTACAGAGCGAAAGTCAGTGGTAAAAGAAGCCAAGGAAGACCAAGGCTGACTTATGAAGATCAAATAGCCAGAGTGTTAGCAGACGGAAATGTCAAAAGCACTCGCATACCTAGGCGAAAATGTGTGAAGAGAATGATGAGTTGTGAGGAAGCGAAAGAGGTGTGTAAGGACCGCGACTCCTGGCGCTCCGTCCTCCCTGACTACCCCGTTGGGGATACAGCGTGAAGATATGTTATGTTGTTTTGTTTTTATAGATGAAGAAAAGAACACTGAGAAAATCCCTAAATTAGTGACTCCGACGAAAGGAAACCTCAACATTGGTGATTCCGAATGTGGACTCAGTGATTATAGGACTTCTAAATTCATTTTGTAAGGACGTGGTTGGATAGCGCGCATAAATGAGGTCGAGTAGCATAATATGCGGAAAATAGCAACCGCGTCCATAGTTTCTCAATCTACGGTACTGTAAACAAATGGTAGCTCATAAATCAGAGCCGGGTCAGGCGGTACCCAAAATAAGAAGAGTCAATGTCCAAATGGGATCTGGAGTCTGTAGGACGGTACATCTTGGGCCAGTATCTAGCATGCTGTGTATATGAAGGATGGGCAGATCCTATGACGACTATTGTGTAATTAATGAATCACGAACACCGACAGGTACCCGATTCCGCAGCAGCAAGATCTTACCTATGGATTGGCAGACAAGAAGAAAAGCTGAACTGGAACACTTTCTATTGGTGCATTTTTGACAGACACGAGTTCCATAAACTTACAGGAAACGTAACAGCAGACGATATCAGTTAAGAATGCCGACAAATATTATTTGACGACATTACGAAATACCTAATGGAATTGTGAAATTCGATGACATTATGAATAACATTGTAAACACGATACGGCGTCTTATGTTGTTGACTTTAAAAAACATTTTTTAACATACATATAATATATGTTAAAAATGTTTGTGAAAATATTTTAGAAACAGGGGGGTGTAATGTAGCAATCTGGCGATGGTAAAAGTTCTTAATTGCATTTTAGTAGAATATAAAGCAATTTGAATGCGTGGCTCGCCAGTCGCTTACATACCATTGCCCTGCCATGCGACTTGTATTTGATATAATTGTGTAAGAAAAAATAAAAATATATTGACACCGACATGTGATTGATTTATTGAAGAAAATGAACACTAAGAGATTCGAATTCCAAATTTCATCACTGAATCTCTTACAATTTTTGAATTAATAGCGTCCGAAAATCACCATTTTTATTGTTTTTTTAATAAAATTATTAGTTGTATTTCAAGGGTTCCTTACGTGCGTTCTTTAAAAAGGAACGAAATCTTTATAAGGTGATCTATGCATCTGTCCGTCTGTCCGTCCGCTATGATCAATTTTCACAGAACGTATACAACATACAATACTTGGAATGCATAGAGTCACATTAACATTTTAAAATATTAACAAAAGATTTAAAGAAGGAGCAAAATATACACTTTATCTCGACTTGACAGTTCTTCCATTATTTTCGCAATTACTGAATTTATTTAAAAGATTTTGAGGAATATAACCTTATCTATATTTTGGAAGAATAAAATAATGATGAGTTCAGGTTTTGTATTTAGAATTGGTGTGATAAATACTTAAAATTATTGGCTATCTTCTGTCCGAAATCTCAAAATTAATAATCTACGTGTCGTGTCACGTCTTCTAATGGAACATCCTCGGGATATTTCAGAGTTCCGACTCGGTGGCTAACCATCGCCGTATCACAGCTGACCAAATCTGATTTCTGGAATATCCTGAGGACGCTCCGAGCGTATTTCTTAAAGTAACATTTAAATCTGTACAACACAGAGTACATTTTGATTATAGTTTCAGGGCTCCGTTTCATAAAACTGAGTTGGTCAGAACTGTGAAAGCAAAACACGTATCGATTGATATCTTTGAAATATAGGAATTAATCGCGATCATGAAATGAATTTCCGCAAAAAACTAGAGTCTACACAACTACAGCCATTAAATTTTCAATTTTATGGATATCGCAATTATCATATAACCATAGTGTTAGCCGACGGAAATGTCAAAAGCACTCGCATACCTAGGCAAAAATGGGTGAGGAGAATATTGAAATTTGAGGAAGCGAAAGAAGTATGTAAGGACCACGCCGCAATGGCGCTTCATCCTCTCAGACTACCCCGTTAGTTGTGTGTATATGAATATCGCAAGGAAACCGTAAGTAAGTAGATTTTGCACTTGAGTGAATTGTACTCTTGAAACTGTAAATTTCCGATAAATAAATATTTGATGAAGGACCAGATTATAAAAATTCGGCTTAAACAAAGTTGTCTCCAGCGGAATCTTGCACTAAAAAGCTTATGTTGCAGAGATTGTTGACGTATTATCAGTACTTTCAAAGACACCAAGCCGCCTCTGTATCACGGGACAAAATCCCTTTATCCAAAAGGCGGATCACTTTAAATCATTCCGGCGAAAATATCGTTCCAGTAATCCAAGTGAAAGTTTCCCATGGTGATATTTGTCATTCGCTCCGGGAACATTAGTCACTTGGAAATTGGCTTAATCGGAAGCCCCCAAGTTCTCTCTAAATGGCTGCTAATGTGTTACGCTTCCTTTATATTTATTACTTACATTTTTTTGTGTTTTAGAACTTTTTTAACCCTTGATGGAAAACGGGTGTTATAAGTTTGACGCATTTATTTGTTGTCTGTTTGCGATAGATCGGATTGACCGACGTCAGTTGGATTTAATAATTTGATTACGTTGGTATTTGTATCATATTATTAGTGCTGTGCTGCTTACTTTGAATATTAAAAATATGTGCTTACTTTGGGTCTAGATAGTGCTGTATGAGATATCTGAGTATATTATTATTATTATTAGTTATTTTTGTACTTGAGTTTTGATTAGTAAAGGATAATCTGTATTATATATAACTATACTTTCTGTGTCAATCTTTTGAAGTCGGTTTAATTTTTAAGTTTTTTTATTTCTCTTGCGAGTGACTTTAGTCTTAATAAATATCCAGGGTAGGTCTGCAACTAACTTCTTTTCCAATTCTGGAACGGAATGATGTACAAAAAAATCATCAAAATAATATTTTGCTTCAAGTGACCTTGTAACCCTGAGTCTAGCCGGCATGTTGTGTTGTTTTTTTTATTAAACCCCATTGATTGTTTAGTTACAATTTAAGTTTACTTACCAATTTAAATGTATTTGTGAACTCAGGAAAATATGAGAATTGCAAACTGATAACGATTTGATTTTCATTAAACTACAAAAGAATATTCTCGGGCAGGTAACCCCAATACCATAAATACCATATATATATGCCATTTATTCACACCCACCCCGTAACAATATATTGTGCATATTCTGAAATTTGGGGTATTCTCGGTTACACGTCTTTTCGCAGTGTTATTGAATAACACTTTGAAATACAAACTTATCTTCGGTGCTAATTAAATGAATATTGTGCATCTACTACTACGAAACTCTACGAAACTCTTTCGACACGCACTTTGGAGTTTTTTTTAAGTTACTCCTTATTATATCCAATTGCTTATATTAATTGCATATGGTACTGCTTATTCTATCTAATTGCATAGTTTTTGTTAATAAATATGGTTACATCATAAGTAATTAATAGTTTTGTTGATTTAAAAATACTTTCTTCTGCATATGATATGGAGTGAAATGACTTTCCAATATATCGATCGCCATCAAAAACTTACGAAAGTAGTTTTTGTCACTGTCGTAGTTACGGCGTCTTTGTACCCGATAACAAAACTAATATTTTCGGACTCTACATAGAGGCGATCGTAAGGATCTTTAGGGAATAAGTGAGTCCTTTACAATTAAACAACTTACTATTAACTTAACATCGAAATACTGTTAAAGTTGCTAAAATCGAGTACTTTACGCAGTAGTAACCAGCTGAATCTAAGTAATAAATATCTCAAGTGGACAGAGCCAGTCGAGCGTGACGAAGTGCCTGTTTCGCTTTAGCTTTAAGTTATGAAAGAGAAATCTATTCGAATTAACAAATATCTTAATATATGCAAAATATTATGTACGATATCTACGTATTTTTACAAGCCAAAAGTGATAGTTTGAGAAGAATTTGTAATGGATAATTAAAAAAAAACGCAAAAAAACATAGATATATATATATGTAATGAAAATTATATAAATATATATATATATACATGTCGGAAACTACGGGGCAATCCGTGCTTTTGCAACTCAGCCATGAGAAATAGGTACCTAATCTTACAAGAGGCGAACTACTCCATAAAATACAACGCTAAAACAAAGAATTCGACATTCCAGAATGACACCACTCAGTCTGCGTAATCATGGCTGCAGTAGATCACGGTGAAAATTATGTTTAACTATCAAAGTTAAGTCTACATGCAAAGTTTCGTATCTCTATTACTAATCGTCGAGGAGTACTCTCATGAGGAGATAATCCTGGCTGCAGCATAAGTTTATGGTGTATAACATGTTTAGCTATCAAAATTAAATTTACATGCAAAGTTTCGTATTTTTACCACTAGTCCTTGAGGAGTACTTTGATGAGGAGACAATCCTGGCTGCAGCATCAGTTTATGGTGAAAATTATGTTTGCTATCAAAATTAAAACTATATGCAAAGTTGTATATCCTTATTACTAATCGTCGAAGAGTACCCTCACGAGGAGATAATCCTGGCTGTAGCATCAGGTCATGGTAAAAATCATGTTAAGCTATCAAAATTAAATCTTAGTGCATAGTTTTGTCTCTACTACTGAACGTCGAGGCGTTCCCTCGTGAGGAGACAGTTCTAGCTGCAGTATCAGGTACCTAATATCTATCATTTTAGTGTATTCTCATCGGAACCGAACAAGCCTGCAAAATTTCAGTCTTAAGTTACTTGAAGTGGTTCAAATTTGACTCGCAAGATTTGAACTAAACATACAAACATACATGTGAAGTTAAATAAAAGCTTGTAAAAATAGAGACATTCCGCAGTGGCAGAACAAGAGCTCAGTAAAATGTTATTTAATTCATCTGTGCCGCCTTTGACTTGTACCGTACCATAACACACTGTTGCTTTCTACTGCACTTTGAGTCTCTATTACTTTGTAAGGTGTTATGTCAAGCTGCAGTGTAACGTGCACAATGCTCACGGGATGGAGCTACGTTTCAAAACTTAGACGAATAAGTTACTGTATTATTTTGTTTTTTTCGAAGGGGCTTATGATCAAGTAAGCGATCAGATAAAGGTATGTCATAAAATTATGAGGTGAATAAAACTGCAGAATTTTACGTTAACGTTTGTTTATTTTTTTAATCAATTCGTAATATCGTGTTAATATTTTAATGTTATAAAACCCTTTTTGAAAATATAATAAATAAGTGTTGGTAGTCACTAGAAACCGCACACAGCAGTGACGACGCTTATCCTCGTCAGTCTGCCCAGGGGGTGACAACTTTGTATGGAGCTATTGCAGACTTTATATGGAAACAAAATAAAAATGACAAGAGATGTAGAAATATAGAATATAGAAATTACTAGGGATATCATTACAAAATATAATTTATTAATACTATTTATCAGTGTACTGATATCGATTATTGATACTGAAATTTCATTTAGTCCGTTAATTTATTATAATTATTTGAGTACTACATATAAAAATGACAATAATCAAATAGTTTACTTCATTAAACAAAGATATTTATAAATAATTTGAACAAAATAACAGATTTTATTATCGATATTAATAATCGAATAAACTATTAATTGAATTTAATAATATAGCAACCCTGTTTGATGAAATGTCAAAAACTTTACAAATCGATTTTCTTCATAACCGTCGACTATTTTTTCTATTTGTTTTTAGCTTTTCTGTTTCGCTCGAGCTATTCTCCCCCTGATCGCTTGAGGAAACTCGTATCGGTACGGTTGAGACTTGTGGATCAAGCAGTGAATTTTGAAAGGACACGAAAAGTAGACTTTTGTTCTCTATAATAAATAATTAGAAATTGTTGTTATTATATCCACATTCAATTGTTTCAGAACTCGTGATTTAAAATTAAAAAAATTATCACAAGTTCTGTTTGTTTTATTAACTTTCCTAGTTGCATTACCTTGTTATCCGCGGAACTAAATAAAAATAAGCGAAAACTTTATAGTTGAAACATTAAATTTATCAAGTAAAGAAAGTTTTCGCTAATTTTTATTTATATAAATTTATATAAATTTTTTATTCAATACAAAGGTTACATTAATAACATTTTGAGATTTCGTACAAAGGCGAGGTTATCTCTATAAAAGATTTCTTTCAGCTAACCCCACAAAGCGGTGCAAATATTGTAGAGGGTAAAAAACTGAACTTTAACATAAAAAAAACATACTTTATATAAAAAAAAATACATAAATGAATGACAGTTATGTAAGCATTTATACATAATACATACGTAATACTTGATATGTTTACTTAATAATTACGAAATAATAATATTAAATACATATATAAAAAAAAACAATATATACAGAAATATAAATACATAAATGACGGCAATATTTAATGAATTGATAAGTAGTGGTCTTTTAAACGTTTATTGAAAAAAGTTACCGAAAGACTACTACGAATTTTGAAAGGTAAATTATTCCATAATTTAGTTGCTCGTGCAGTGAAGGAATTGTAGAAGAAATTAGAGTTGGATAGAGGATACTTCAAAGTTTTAGTGACACAAGAACGTCTAAGTCGAGAAGAAGTAGGTAAGAGGTGAAAGTGGGAACGAAGATATACAGGAGCAGACGGATTATTTAGAATTTTATATAGAAAGAAAGTATATGCATATCTTGTCGAAGACGCACAGGAAGCCATTTTAGCTGAGAGCGGAAGATTGAAATGTGATCATGTTTGCGAAGTCCGAAAATAAAGCGAATAGCCAAATTCTGCAACCGCTCCAATTTATTCAACAATTTCTCTTTTGCGTCCAGATAGCATATATCTGCATAGTCGAGGATAGGAAGAAGAAGAGATTGAGAAAGCAAAATTTTGGTTTTAAAAGGCAAGAAATTCTGGAGTCGTTTGAGAGAATGAAATGTATAGTGCATACGTTTGATATGAGCAGTCCAATTTAAATTCGAATCTATTATTAAACCTAAGTTTTTCACTTTATCTGTGTAGGGAATGCTAACACCATCATAATACACCGGTAGTAATTTCATTGAACCTAGTTTACTCCTAAGCCGATTACTCCCCACTATAATCACTTGTGATTTTGATGGGTTGACAAGTAATCCGAGAGATTTGGCCCAGGTATTAATTGCTACAAGATCAGTATTAACAGCACTGATAGCTTCATCCAAAGTGAAGTGTCTGTATAATTGCAGGTCATCAGCATAAAGATGAAAAGGGGAAGAGATAACCTTAGTTATTTCATTAATAAAAATGGAAAAAGTAAAGGCGATAACACGCCACCTTGGGGCACGCCTAAAGATAAGTCAGTCCATTTAGACGAAACTGTATTGGTAGTTGTGCATTGTTTCCGACCACGAAGGTATGAATTAAACCAAGTAATTACAGAAGGAGACAAATTAATAGAGTGAAGAATACCTAAAAGAATATCAAAATCGATAGAATTGAAAGCATTACTGAAGTCGAGAAGGGTGATTATGGTCAGTTTTTTGTTATCCATAGCATACCTGATATCATCTGTGACATTCAATAATGCGCTGACTGTACTGTGGAAGGGACAAAAACCGGATTGAAATTGATTGAGAAGACTATTATCGTTAATGAAAGAGTAAAATTGCTGATGAACCGCAATTTCTAACACTTTGGAAAGAATTCGAAGTATTGAAATTGGGATAAATTGTGAGAAAGAAGACGGTTTGTTTACTTTAGTCAAAGGGATAACATGTGCCATTTTCCAAGCTGTGGGAAAAGTGTAAGTAGACAGCGAAAAGTTTAAAATATTTGTGATAATAGGCGCAATATTATCCAAAATGAGAAGTAACATTTCTCGACTAAAATTGTCACTACCTACAGCTTTAGATTGAGGTAAGAATTTTTTTAACTTCGTTCTCTGTAAGTTCCCGAAACTTGAAAGGGGTTGCGTTGTGTAATTTAGGAGAAGAAACTAGAAGAGAAAGAGATGAAGTTTTACTCGAGGAGTCGAGAGTTACAGGTGGGGTAGAGAAATAATCATTTAATCTATCTAAGTCTAAGAGGCCATCAATGCTGTCATTCAACTTACCTACACCAAGAGATCTAAGGAATGACCAGATTTGAGCGGAATCAGCATTGGCAAGAGAAGTGTGAATATAACGTCGCTTAGCGTCCCTACACATTCTGTTGCAAGTATTGCGCAATTTCTTGTAGATGCAAAAATTTTCCTCAGTCTTATTCCTTTTGTACTTTATTTTAGCTCTGTCCCTCTTAGACATCATTTGTTTAATATTGGCTGTTAGGCATGGTGCAGGAGTGTGTTTTACTCTGAGAGAATTTAGGGGAGCATGAGTATCAAATAGATTGATGACGAAGGAAGTAAATGTAATTTTTCATCAATAGACTCTGTTTTATAAATCGAGGACCTGTCAATTTTGCTTACGTCTTCTCTCAAACGATCCATGTTAATGCTTCTCAAACTGCGACGCAAAATGACTTTACCTTTTCGCTTTGGTGGACGCAACAGATAGGATAGGAAAAGTAGGTCACGATATGAAAAAGGTGCAGTCATTTGTCCGTGAGAAACAACAGAATCAGGCTTAGAAACGATAATAAGATCAATAAGAGAAGGTCTGGAATTAGGAAAATGGTGTGTACTAGTGAGAGGAAGTAAACTTAAATTGGTAGAAGAGATAATGTCATTTAATTTATGAGATCTATAATCATTTTTCAAAAGGCACGTGTTGAGATCTCCCATGATAATTATGTGGTCGTAGATACATCTATGATCCTCCAATAAAGACTCGAGGGAAGTGAAATAATTTACTTTATCGTTCGGACTATACATTACACCCAATAGAACTTTCGAGTGATGACGATTAATTTCCAAAAGAAGATACTCAAGAGAGCCGGAATATTCATTAAGCGACTGACTTAACATTTTAAATGGAATATGATCTTGAAGATAAATACATACACCACCGGAACCAGCCCCCACCCGATCATTGCGAATGAGTCTGAAACCGGGAAGATAGCATAACACCGAAGGAAGGGATGGTTTTAACCAAGATTCAGAAACCAAAATTCCATCTAACAACTTATCATCAAAAGACGCGAGAAGGTCAGAATAGTGGGCAATTAAACTTTGTGCATTAGTATGTACGAGATTTTTAAAAAAAGGGTTTCGAGAAAATACAGAATCAAGCTTCACTGAAAGAGGAGAACAATCCGTAAATATAGAAGTATCACCGGTTGAGATTTCATCTTCATTACTAGAGCTCCATAATAAGTCCTCGTTACATTCGAGATCACTAAACATAATATTCAAATAAATAAAATGTAATCAAAATATGTATAATATAAATATACTTACTTGTTACGACACTATTACGACACACTAATATTACACTATAAGAAAGAAAAATAAATAAACCAATAAAAAAACCTATATTAAAATTTAAAATATAAAAGAAAATACCTTACGCGTATTCACCGCACTTCGCTGGCCAGACAAAATAATAAACATTGAATGTTCAAGAACTTAATGACAATATAACAAAAAAAAAATAGTATACAATAATTCCATGTATACGTTGCAAAGTAAAATTCATGTGCACTTTGATGATCTGCATATTGTACATATCGGAACGCAACGCAGTAGGCCGAATTAATTTTAATGAATTAAAATATCATAAAGACAAATGACAGTATTACAAATAGAAAGACATTGTAACGACATTGACATTATCAAAAGAAACAATTTTTATGTAGGTAATCAGAGAAAAGTGTATCAAATTAAATAATTTTAAAAATAATCAAAATAAATTGTTACTTTGACGCCTTATAATTCGTGCCAGAACGTTGGGATAATTTCGTCTCCTGAGCTGTGTCTGTACTATACGAAGGGAACTGAGATTGAAACAGCTTAAATTTGTACATAGATGATATCTTCATACGACTTTTATCAGGCTTAAGTATAATAATGGCACCTTCTGATGTCCAGCAACGTTTCATACCAAAATGCTTTCTAGCGGCTGCATAAACTTCTTGGCGGCATTTAGTAAGAAACTCAGATACCGAAATATTGCTACCCTTTAACATGATTTTGTTATTCCACACCAAAGATCGAAATCGCAAAGCCGCAAAGCGAACCAATGTAGGTCTGGGTCTATCCGTTTTGATGTTACCCAAACGATGACATACTTCAATAGATAATAGACAAGTCAACGTCAGACAGCTGCATTTGGTCACATAAGACAGTGATTATCTTTGCTTTGAGATCTTCCTTTGCATCCTCCGGGAGGCCATGAAAAAGAAGTACCTTTCGACGAAGATGACACTCTTGACGGTCAAAACCTGATCTTGTCAAGTCAAGTCTGAAAGTCTTGATATAGCTTTCCATACAAATGTTTTGAAACAATTGTAATCTGCAGATAACGATTTGATGGTTTGAGGTGTTGTTGACGACGAATTACTTGTTTGTTGTTGCAGATTCTTCTCAAAATCATCCATTCGAGAATTAAAAAGTACCATCAAGTCTTCCATGTTCTTGCTAATTTATGACGCCGGTCCCATTGTGTGAGACTTTGGTATCAAAGTTAGAGAAAAAAATGTGAATTACTATGCCAACGGGTGCAGATGAATTATTTAACACATTTAATATACGATATTATATTGATATAACAATAAAATTAATATAAACAAGAATTATTAAACAAAGATATGTACACTCAACACAACTACCCTCATATATTTAGTTCAGTCATCTAAGAAAATATGCTCAGAGTACAATTTAATTCCCCGCCATTTTAGTTTATGAAAGCATTACCAGATGGCGCATAGTCTACACTTTTTTTGTATGGAGTTGTAATTCTTCTCCTTGGAGTATTTATGTTCTGTGAGTCTGCCCGTGACCGCGATCAGATCAATTCGGTTGAAACGTCGGGATAAAGAAAGGTATGGACGAATCATTTGCTTTAAGAGCATATCCTTACGGTGGCCGTTTTTTGTTGAACGAGTTTCTAGATTTTTACTAATGTGCTTGATTAGGGAAGGTCACAGTACAACGATACACAGCTTAACATGATAATGTTTATTTTTTTGAATACTAGTAGCGAAAACACTTAAGATTTACAAGTATTTTGCAAGTTTCATGACCGACTCATAAGCTGACATGATTTACGCTGCCAGTGGGATGTTGGCATATTTACTATAGCTAATTGTTTTACTCGTGATTACGCTAAACAAAACAGAAAGAGACACGAAAATTTGACACATGGCGATAAGAGAGGCTACTTATTATGGCTCCGTCTATTATTTTTCTGGCTCCGAGGTAAATCCTTTAAGTGTTAACACGAGAAAGACTCGGTTAGTTGGAATCGTAACAAACATGCGTATCTTCACGCGGTATCCCTAACGGGGTAGTTAGAGCAGGCGGAGCGCCAAGCATCGCGGTCCTTACATACTTCTTTCACTTCTTTAAATCTCATTAGTCTCTTCTTGGTATGCGAGTGCTTTTGACATTTCCGTCTGCCAACAGTCTGGCTATTCAATCTTCATATGTCAGCCTTGATCTTCCTGTGCTTTTTTACCACTCGCTTTCGCTGTGTAGATTTTCTTCGTCAGTCTTTCATCACTCATTCTTTCTATGTGGCATAATAATCATTCATAGTAATTTTACAATTGTGTACCATAACTAACATCATTTGACGCTCGTCCTGCATTTGTGGCGCTGTTGTCGCTATCTGCAGATTAAAGCAATAGGTAAATACTCGAATTAATGCTGCATGTCGGCTGGCCCGTTAGTGTGGTGACCGAGCTTTTAATTTCCAAGCCGGCGTCGCGATATCGTTCTCCGGTCATGTCAATTTGGAAAACAAACTTTCCTAAATTGGATTGATATTTGGTTGTAAATGCAAGCTCCTCCAGTTCATTGTGTGGTCTCCACACAACTTATATATAGAAGGGGTAAACAAGCAAGCGGGTCACCTGGTGGAAAATGATCACCGCTGCCCATGGACACACGTAACGTCCGGGGAGTCATGGGTGCGTTACCCGCATTTAGGAATTTAGGAATTTAGGAAAGAGGAAAAGGAGGGAAAGGAAGAGAAAGAGGGGTGGGCTACCGGTACTCTCACTCACCAAACCAAACACAACAGCAGTAGATGCTGTTATTTCACGTCGATATTATGTGAGAAATACCACCCGTATTACACTGAGCGAGCCTGCCCAATTTGTGCTGCAGTGCAGCATGGCTCAACCACATTTAACAAACGATCACACCGTTTCTGTAACTGCGCGTGTATTTTTAATAAATAAATGCGCGAGACAATATACACTAATCATCTGGCTTCAAACTAGGACTTTTTCTGTGCTATGAGAACCAAACGACCACTACTACGGAAGTTTTTTACAACACCTAGACCAGAGACATACTAGAAAAATTCGTTTCCTTAACTGACTAGGAATTGAAACCTTCCGCGCTTAGATGAAAAACCTAAACCATTGCGCCATCGAGGTCATTATTATATTATTACGAATGTATACAAATATAAATATAATATGTACAAATATACAAGTACCGCTAATATTTGTATTTCAAATTTAAATTTATTTTAAAAATTGATTATTTAATCAGATTTCTTTTAAGAGAGTTTAGAACGCAGTTACTCACAAATAACCCGCTTGATTTTATGTGCAACAAGTATGCTGGCTCCATGCGTGTTGTTTCATTTTCAAAACGCGATGTGGCATATTATTCATTCATTGTCTGTGGCAAATCCACTCGGCTTACCGCAATTAAGTGTTTTTATATTTTGTGATTATCCACACAAATAAGTTCGATAGTAAAATTAAATTCTAAGAGATTTTTATTAATCATGTTTCTGGTTTAAGAACAAGCCCATGCACATTTCAAGCAAATTTGCACTGAACATATAAAGTTCCGGAAATTGCTTCAATTTAGAATAATCCTGTCTTCAAAGGCTACATGGTACGAATTATTCGCGCCTTTAGAGGAAATGTGGATTGGTTATTGGATATGAACTCGATACCATATTCATGAGCCCCTGTTCAAATTGATTACCATTTTCTGGTTTCCTTAGTCGCAGTAGGAATAACAAAGATAATATTAATAATAATAATAATACAGACATACGTGTATATCTTCACGCTGTATCCCTAACGGGGTAGTCAGAGAGGACGGTGTGCCAAGTTTCGCGGTACTTACACACTTTTTATTGCCTCCTCAAATCTCATCATTCTCCTCACACGTTTTCGCCTAGGTATGCGAGTGCTTTTGACATTCACGTCAGCTAACACTCTGACCATTTGATCTTCGTATGTCAGCCTTGATCATGTTTTTGCTATAACTCACTTTCACTGTGTAGATTTACATAATAATTATAATGTTTTTATTTGCTATAATGCGTATATTTAAATAAATCCTCATATTGACACAAATAAATTTACTTTTACACATTCTACTATGACAAAGCATGCAGATATTTAGCGCCCAAACTAGTGCATGTTATAGTATCTTACAAAGAAAAAATAATAGAAACAAAAATACGCAGAAACCGACTAAAGAATACTAAGAATGTAAAGTTAATAGTGTCTATTATGTCCGCCTTTCACAGCTAATTTATCCCTTTATCGCTTTCTACAGAACCCTAAGTTAATACATGTTCACGCTCCTGACCAGCTTTTACATAAGGATTACAAGTGTAATGTATAAGCACTTATGTACTAAATACCAACCTATATAATAATCTAATTATTAATTAAAGACAGTATTCATTTGGCATCCGTTCGTTTTACTTGTCTCCACCTAGGCGCAACCTTTATATGGCAATCCTGCCAAAGACGGCGCCGCGCGGCTCGCGTCGTCGCCGGTAATAAGACTCCGTCCCATACCAATACCATATAAGTTTAGTACTTTTTAGTGACAGTGAAGATGTTTTTATTAATAACTTTACTCTGTGAGCCGAACACCGTATACCTACCGTGTGTCGCGCATATTTTTAAAATATGGGTGGACAACAGTCAAATGAAAAAAATGAAGTAGTAATTGCCCAAAATGCGGCGAGTGGCGCTTCTAACTCGGCGAATACAGAACAATTGAAATACTGTATCAGCACAACGAATTGTATCCTGATAGGTATATCGCTCATGTTGACTGTGGGAATGCTGATTATAATATACAGAGCATACAAAAAATGTCACCAAAAATTAATACAACGACAGTTTAATGAAATAAAGTTGAGGAGATACTCGAGCATTTTTCGAAAGCGGAATATGGCAGACAATGGAGACGACATGGTATAATTCGGCGAAATTATTATTAAAAGTGCGGAATAGTTTTGGAGCGTAGACAATGCAAGGTTGTGTTGGTGCGTATAAAGTGCGTGTGTTATGTGCGGTAAGCATTATAAAGGCTAACTAGGACACTGGTAAGAACTTTAAGATATATTTAGCTTACTTTCGTGTTATCGTTTAATCATTGTAATTGTATTTTAGTATATTTATATGTATTGGTCATTATAAAAAAAAAAAATAATAATAAACACATTTTAATAAGTAATATAAATGTAGACAAAATATGTAATAGCAAAGGATTAGTCATAATTTTAAATGAAATTAAATCGTTAAGAACAAAACTTATCAAATTAGAACCTAGTCTCAGAACAGGTCAAACTATAGAGAATAAGAAATTAGAGGCAACAACAATTTTATCGAAATATAACAAAATTATACAAGTTTATGACGATAACATCCAGTTAGGTACCTACTCTAGCAGTGAAGTTTTATTAATTACTAAAATATGCAAGGAGTTTGATAGCATATATAAAGAAATAATAGAGTTATGTACTGACACTTCAGTAAAGAGTGAGTCTTCATCTTCTTTATTCAAATCAAATCAAATTTATTCAATATGGCAGTAGATACATTTGATTTAAAAATTGCATTGAGTATTTTACCTGTAATGACCAATACAGATGATAACACGAAGCAACTTATAGAAGGAATTGAATATTCCCTGTGAAGCCCTGTGTTAACAAAACCTGAATGTCATACAAAATTAATTCAATTTGTACTGAAAAGTAGGTTATCACAGCAAGCAAAATTAAGACTATCTGTTAAATACGACTCTGTCAATGAGCTATTAAAGGACGTGAAAAAATTACTTTTGCCACAAAAAAGTCACGCAGCTCTGCATAGTAAATTGCAGCAGTGTAGACAAAATAATAGGACTATTACAGATTATGGCAAAGAAATCACTGAATTATTTGTGGACTTGACCATTTCGCAGGCCGACGGAGATTCTGATAAATATAATTTATTACGACCTTTAAATGAAAAGTTGGCTATAAAAAGATTTGCGGACGGTTTGCTTGCGGTTATTGTTTCTGCGCGTAATTTCGTCACTTTGTCCGATGCTATCCAGGTTGCTCAGGATGAAGAGACATCATCACCAGCCACGTCAACAGGTGTTATGGGTATGTAAAAACAAAATTATTACAATAAATCATCAAGGAGACCTCAACGAGGCCATTTCAGAGGACAGCGTGGCAACCGTCGATTTTTCAACCCTACAAGGGGGCCCTGGGGGTACGTTTCAAACTAACGAAACCGGGTACCGCATCCTCAAAATAATTATCGAGGAAATAATTTCCGTCCTAGGGGTACGTACTCAGGTAGGCGCGGACGTGTTAGTAACGCACATAGTAACATAAATTCTATGACAACAACAGCTACGGATCGTGGTGCTGCGTCAGATGAGACAAAACAGGAATCACTGACTCATTTTTTTCGAGGATAACTTTATTTACTCTTGTAATAACTTAAACAAGGTGTCATTACAGATAGGTAACTATAATCATGATTGGCTTGTCGACACCGGGGCTTCAATTTCTGCAATCAAATATGATACTCTGTTACGATTACGAATACCATTCCATATAGATAAAACTAGTGTAACTGGTATTGGAGGGAATGTTATTACGGAAGGTAAAGTTTTTCTGACATTGCATCATAATAATAAATATTTTCCTCACACATTTTTTGTTTTCAAAAACTTGCCTTGTAAAACAAATGGTATTGTGGGCCATGATTTTCTAGAAAAATATAGAGCTAAATTAAATTTTGAGTTGAATACATTACAGTTAATTGCGGAAAACAGTTGCGTAGTAAAATTAAATTTTGAATATACTAGTATGTCACACACTTCTAACTTATATCTGAATATACCGGCTAGGTGTTGTAACGTTGTTGTTTTTTTCGAGTAATGTTCGTATGGATTGGGCTGTCGGTGTTGTTTTCCTTAGTCACAGATTGACGCGAGAAAAACGAACAAAGTGACATTTGGCTTGCGAGATTTATCAATTTTACATGATTGATTTGCTGTTTGCCTTAATTTGATAGTAGTACTATCACGAAAAGTAAAAAAGGTCCGTGCACTATTCGTTTCAAACTATCAACAGGTAAAAATAATGTTTTTATTATGGACATTTAACAAACTCAAAATTGTTCGCAAACACTTCTAAAACGTTTATTATATACATTTTATATACGTCTTAGATCGGGCATTACATGTTTATTGTGATTGATATATTTTCTTTCTGATTCTGATACCCATAGTATAACTTATTGAACTAAATTGTGAACCAAGTCAGAACACATTTATAAATTCTCTTTAAAACCATTTAAATTGTTGAATATTCTCCGTAATATTATTTGGACAGAGTGTAGATAGTAATTACCTATAAATCTGAGTTAAGTTATTTCAGAGAATTTGGATATTTTCATAAAAATTTTGTATTTTCATATGAAGGTCTCGGTTTAACCGATGTTAGGTTAGGTTTTCCTTTTAAACAGTTAAATTCAGTTTATTTTTGGTTAATTAAGTAATACTTCAGCTTACGTCGTACCCATTTAATGATTTTAGATAGATATTTCCTAGAAACAATATTTTTAATAATTATTTTTATCGTTCTCTCTCGCAGAATAAAAGTTTACAATTTTGTTATTGTCTTTCATTATTTTGTTGATTTAGTATCACAACCACAATCTATTAATGTGGCATAAAGTATTTAGACTTATTTGTTTGTCCATAAGGAATAGAAATTAAAATTAACTTTTTAAATAAAGATTTCAATAGAGTGTTTCGGTTCCAGGTTATCACCTGAAGTACGCCCCGTGTTATTTTTGGTCTGCTTTTTTCTTTACCTTACTTCTTATATATATCATCGTTACCTGTCTCAATTGCACAGGTTGGCATCTACGGCTCATTGCGTTAAGTTTTCTGGACCTGAACTACGGCTTAGGTTCATATAAATTGCGGCAAATTAAGGTACCTGATTCTCCCTAATTGTATCTTACTACCAACCATGCGGTAACCGTCGTCAGAAGCCATCCCCGTAGGACTTGAACAGGTGCTGGGGTCACTTAGACCTCAACGACGCCAAGTGGACAAGCTTCATAGAACCGGCACCGGTGTTAAGGTCACTCCGACCTCAACGAAGCCAAGAAGCTTGTGTTAAAGCGTAACCTTAATTTTTTTTGTGGGTTGTATACATCATGGTGTTTGTTCTTCCCTATACTTCACATGTATTATGTTTATACTTAAATTTCACATAGTATGTCTTAAACATTTTCTTTTGTGGTGGTGTGGCAGGCCACCCGTCCCCTTATAGAAAAGAAAGTAACAGTGTAATTAGTTACATTAAGTTAGATATACCGTCACAAACCTGTAATTTAGAGATTTAGTAATAAATTGAATACAGCCCTAGTTTGTTTTTTTTGGCAATTATTAAATAGGACCAAATTTTCTTTTTCTCTTTCCAACCGAGGGGCAACCAACGGTTGCACCCGGAGGAAATAATTGTTACAGTGTGAATTTGTTTATCATATTAATAGTATGATAAAGGATGACTGCGTGATTGCTTCTCAAGAGTTATGTGAAGGAGTTTATTTGGCTAATACAACATCTAGGCCTATAAATGGAAAAATGCCAATACGTATTTTGAACACAAGAGATACGGAAGTTAAGTTGAGTTATTTTAGTGTAAACACTTGTTGCTTAAATGACAATTTTATGTCAATTTATTAAGACTCCAATAAATTCGGATAGAGTAAAAACATTATTTACTGAATTAAATTTAAGAGGTTTAAATGACGAAGAACAAAATTCTATTGAAAATATTTGTGCCAAATACCCGGACATTTTCTATTTACCAGACGATAAGTTGTTTACGACCTCAGTATACGAGCAGACTATTGACCTCAAACCTCACAGTACTCCTGTCTATACGAAGTCATATAGGCTTCCACATGTTCAGAAAGCTGAAATAGACAATCAGATCAAAAATATGTTAAATGACGGCATAATAGAAGAGTCTAGGAGTCCATGGTCTAGTCTCCTGTTACTAGTACCCAAAAAAGTAGACAATACAGGCTTAAAAAAGTGGAGAATAGTGATAGATTAGCGTAAATTAAATAACCAAATTCAAGACGATAAATTTCCCCTACCAAATATTACAGACGTTTTAGATTCCTTATCTGGAGCAATGTATTTTACGCATTTAGATTTATATCAAGGCTTTTTTCAAATTTCGTTAAACAAAGAAAGCAGACCATAAACGTCATTTACAACAAACAAAAATCAATATCAAATGACGAGAATGCCAATGGGCCTTAAATCAAGTTCAAATAGCTTTAGTAGAATGATGACTATAGATAGCTATGTCCGGTCTGAATTATGTTAAATGCTTGGTATATCAAGATGACCTTGTCGTATACGGCCGAAATTTAAATTCTCATAATCAAAATTTAATGGATGTTTTCAGTAGACTATGTAGCGTTAATTTGAAACTAAATGCGGCAAAATGTCAATTTTTGCAAAAACAAATATGATATTTAGGTCACACTGTTTCCGGAGATTCTACCCGATAAAGAAAAAATTAAGGTTTTACAAAACTATCCAAAACCGACTAATAATGATGAAGTTAAAAGATTTGTTGCTTTTGCAAATTATTATAGAAAATTTATCCCAAATTTTGCACAAATAGCTTTACTGATTAATAAATTATGTTCTAAGTATGTGAAATTTTTGTGGAATGAAGAATGTGAAAAATCATTTCAATTTCTAAGATCATCACTTATGAATCCTCCAGTTCTTCAGTACCCTGATTTTTCCGAAGGCGAAGTTTGTACTGCAAACGGACGCGTCGGGAAAAGCAATCAGATCCGTATTATGCAATAAGGATGGCCGTCCTGTAGCTTACGCAAGTAGAAGCTAAATTATTTTAATATATAAAATTTATATTTGCGTGAGTTTGTGTGTATGTATAATAATTAATATTGTTGTAATATAAATAGCTACATAAAATATAAATAAAGTGTAAGTATATAATATGTATGTAGTGTAGTGTGGTAAGTATGTGTCCTACAATTTAAAAAGCAAAGGTTTACTACATAAAATCTATAAATGCTTTACGTACATACAGAGTAAGTCAATTATTTATATGAACACCTCTCGATCATCATGTTCGCGAGACGTATTTGTGAGGGATTTGTTAATTTTTTGTAATGAATTAAAAATAAATGAACTATGCATATTAAGAAATGAATGCAATGCGAACTTAATCGCGGAACTTACTCAAATAATAAATAAATATGATATATGAACCGGTCCGCGTATATGTATATTAAATAATGTCCAGAGAATAGATAATATCGATAATAGACGTGTAATTTTGAACGACTTTTGGTACCTACGAGTGGCCACGCGGGTATCAAAAGAATGACGAACAATATTAAGAGATATTATTTTTGGCCGAGTATGGAGAAAGATACCATGGAGTATATTTCGAAGTGTGACTTATGTAAAAAGCAGAAATATTAAAATAAAGCAGCCTATGAGAATCACAAGTACAGCCAATTCAGCACTTGAAAAAAATTTATTTGGATATAGTAGGACCACTTCCTACGGATAGCAATAGGTATAATTACATACTTACCTTGCAGTGTGAGCTGTCTAAGTATACTTATCCTATGCAGTCTAAAAATACGATAACAGTAGCCAGAACTTTTGTGAATAATTTTATTTTAAGATTTTAAGATTCCCCGAGAAATCGTGACAGATCGAGGTACGGAATTTCTTTCTAGTACAATGAAGTACATATATTGTACATACTACTACACATAAATCAGCTGTCTTCAACGGCGTATCACGTTATAATAAAGGTGATTATTTGTTAATAAGAAACTTTTCAAACAATAAAATGGATCAAATATATTTAGGACCATATTTAGTTGTAGAAGATTTGGAATATAATGTTAAGATTTTGGATAAAAATAAAGAAAAAATTGTCCACAAAAATCGCACTAAACCCTATATTAAATAACGTTACTTATGAGTATGTAATCGTTTACTATTATTTTCATATTAAGTTAAACTTTCTTTTCTTAGTAATTAAAAATATTGTATCTTGTAACCAAACAATACTTATTTAACGTAACATGTTTTTATTCTATTTCACATACCTTTGTATTTAATATTATAAAAAAAAAGGAAATAAGTACGTAAACTATTTCGTTTTTTTTTTTAGGTTGGTAGGTGTAATATATAAGCACCTATGTACTAAGTACCAACCTCTATACTAATCTAATTATTAATTAAAGACAGTATTCATTTGGCATCCGTTCGTTTTATTTGTCTCCACCTAGGCGCAACCTTTATACAAGTAATATCTCCTATGTCCAATAATACGTTAATTAACTAATTAAATAATTAACAAAATATGCAATATAATCACATTGATTGCGTATATATACATATGTATTGGGTCCTTACATATGAAATTGGCGTTGTGTACGGGAGAAATATAAAGTCAATTTTTTTTTTGTAAAATATATTTAATTAATCAAAGTATGCACCGTTGTTATCTATGCACTTTTGCCATCTCATAGGTAGTTCATTGATCCCTTTACTAAAAAAACTATGGGGGCGAGAATCAATAAACTCTTTGAAGGCTGTTTGGACTGCCGCATCGGAGTTGAATTTTTTTCCTTGTAAGAAGTTGTCCAAATTTCTGAAAAAATGGTAATCTGTTGGAGCAAGGTCCGGGGAGTACGGTGGATGTCGCAGACATTCCAATTGTAGCTCATCTAACTTAGTGGTTGTTTGTTGTGCAGTGTGTGGTCTTGCGTTGTCGTGAAGCAGCAGTGGCCTAGAGCGATTGACCAATCTCGGTTGTTTAGCAGCTAGTTCTTCCTTCATGGTTTGCAGTTGCTGACAATAGATATCTGCCGTAATCGTTTGGCCAGATTTTAGAAACCTGTAGTGAACGACACCGGCGCTAGTCCACCAAATACTCACAAGTAACTTTTTCTGAGTCAATTTTCGTTTAGGGCAGGATTTGGCTGGGTCTCCAGGGCCAGCCATTGCGACGAGCGCTTCCGATTATCGTACAGTATTCACTTTTCATCACAAGTAATGATTCGATTTAAAATCCCTTCATTATTCTGTCGGTTGAGCAAAGTAACACATCAGTCGACGCGTGTTTGCAAGTTCGATTCACTCAATTCATGAGGTACCCATCGTTCAAGTTTTTTTACTTTCCCGATTTGCTTCAAGTGGATTAATACAGTTTTGTCACTTACCCCGAAGCCTGCTGCTATCTCTGAAGTGCTTTGTGATGGATCCGCTTTCACAATAGCCTTTAATTCTTCATTTTCCACTTTGGTCTCCGGCCGTCCACGGGGTTGGTTCTGAAGGTCGAAATTTCCAGAACGAAAACGTTGAAACCAAAAACGTACCGTGCTTTCTTTTGCGACACCAGCGTCGTACACATCATTAATCCTTCGAGCTGTTTCTGCAGCACTGGTGCCACGGTAGAACTCGTACTCGTAAATATACCGATATTTCATGTTTTCCATTGTGCGGTAATAAGCGACGCCAAAGAAAAAAATAATGAGGAAAAAAACAAATGAATGACTGTTTTCAAAACTCAAATGTACCAGCTAAATGAATTTATAAATTTGAATTTGGAATTCTTAACCAAAGAGGAGATATTTCAGATCAAAGTGGTCAGTACGACAAAACACTAATTTCATATGTAAGGACCCAATATTTAGCTGAATTAAATTTAGTACTTTTTGCGTGATTTATAAGTAGCCTTGACTCTGACTTGATGCTCTGAGAAGTCTTATAGAGAGATTAGCCCGGACATACAAACAGACAGACATATATACAGATAAAAATAACAAAACGCGTGTTTGAGGTTTCAGAAATGCAAATAACCCTATCGACTTCAAAAAAAGCCTTCATTTCAAAATTATAGACACTTCAATTTTCTTTTTCGAAATTTGCAGTTATGTATAAAACCTGGATTTCCAACTTAAAATTTTTTTGCAAAGGAAGTATAGAAGGAAGTTCAACACCAATTATATACCTAAATTATAAAAGATTTTTAAATTAATTAACTCTTATATAGTTTTATTAGTTTATGGTAGTTTATTAATAACAAGCCGTTTCCCCCCGCTTCGCTGGGCAAAAAAAAAAAAATCAAAAAATAAGTAGCCTAAAACCATCTACAAACGATTCCGCATCGAATGGTCGTGGTCCCATGTCGATCCGTTCAGTAGTTTTAACGTGATTGACGCACAAAGAAAACATAACTTCATTATATATAGATAGATAAATGACACCACAGTAAGTTTTCCAAAATCTTATTATGGATACGCTACAGTTCAGCAAAAATCATGTCTGAACCGAACTTGAGCATATCCACAACATTTATCCAGTTGAATGCAAACGCTCCATACCGTTTGACTTCAAGTGGGATCTATGGAATCCTATATAACCGACTGGACTGAGAGCCAAAACTCTCGAAACTTCCTCAAAAATATTTCACTTTTAATCAACCGTTGACTCGTAAATCATTAGAGACGAAAAGTTTATCAAAGACAATCTCGATTTAAATTAAAAAAGTTTTAGTCCAATTTTCTGAAACACTGTTAACGAGCAAGACAAATGATTTTCCAGCGAAAAATGTGATGTCAGAGAAGTATAGAAAACAATAAATTTAAACGGACGCAGGAATTTCATTAGTAGGGTCCGAAGGTTTTTCAAAAGCGCCACCTTCGGTGCTGAACAAAGTGGATATTTAATCTCTTTGGAGTCTCGATAAAGAATGTAACCTCATACAGTGTTTGCTCGACCACTCGTAAAAGAAAGAAACAAAGTTGAGCGAAGTTGTCATTTCCTTAAAAGTAGTGCTTTTGGTAAATACGGGTTGAAATGTGAGTTACACTTAGTCAAGTTTACTCCAGAAGGGAAATAAACAGGAACTCTTTTTATACATAAAAGATAAAATATATTGATTAAAAAATTCTAATCCATCTATTAAAATATAAATACTGTTCATTGGCAAGCGGATCACTTGAGAACGGCGAAGCGATTTGGGTATTTTTTTTCAAATATTTGTAATAGTCCGTATATGGTTATTGAAGAAAGAAAAATGATTAATGGCTATGACGTTGACCAGGCAAAATATATTTGCCTGCATATCGGTCATTTTTTTCTGCTTTATGACATTTGGAGTGTCTATTGCATTCTATTATAAGTTACTCTAGAATAGTAAATCAAAAGAATAATCGTGTCCCGATAATCGTAAACGCGCTGGCAGAGCGGGCGCGGGAACTGCCACTTCGCCGTAAGTAAGAGCGAGACAGTGCTATGGTGTCGTCGCTCCGAATGAGCAAGAACTGCTCACTGTTTTAATATTACTTTTAATAAAATAAGCTTAATTCATTAAAAATCCATTACGAATGTATATTTTGCAGTCTTATAATAATCTGAGCATTAACTTTTTAATTATTTATTGCAATTGCATTACGTAAGTGCATTAAATATAAAATGAATACGCTACGTCGAATTGAAAGTGAGTTAGGTGTAGTCGCCGGAGCCTCACTTGAGTGGAACATAGCGATTGTTTCGAATACTCATAGACTAGATATCGTTGCTCTATAAATTTTCTACCACCTTATTTGCCACAGGTCATTTTTAGATTCTCACTATCTCCGAAACCACAGAACCAAGAAATGTATACATTTTGGTTAATATAAACCGATACTCGTAATTTACTAGAAGAAGATACCGAAAGTTCTAGCTTTCATGGATCTCCAACAGCTTCGAAATTTATAACCTCATAAAATAAATATCAGTAAACATCAAAAGTGCCCGCATACCTCCTAGGTCAGTGTGTGAGTAGAGTGATTATATTTGAGGAAGCGAAAAAAGTATATAAGGGCCACGTTATTTGGCGCTTCATCCTTTCAGACTAAGACTACCCCTTTAAAGATACAGCTTGAGGATATGTATGTATGTATAAATATCTTATAAAACCGTCTGTGTGTAGGTTGAAATCGCCTTGATACTTTTTTTTTGTTTTTAGGTCCTGTTGATTGAATCAGTAGACCAAGTAACATCGATTTTGTATTAAGTTGTCTAAAACTAAGCATAAACTTGATATTTCCCTAATATAGACTTTCTAACAGGGTCTCAGGACATCCGTCTAGTTAATGAGGAACCCTATGACCGGGATCCTGAGGCAATTAAGTTTTTGCTCGTTATTTGAGCTGAGTTTATTGAATAAAATTTCCTCAGACTTTTTGCTATCCAGTGAATGTTATGTAATAGAAGCTAATATAAATAAATAATTAATACCTGGGCGACAGATCCTTGCTTGTTGTTTGTATTTCAAAAAAAGAGTCTGATCACATTCCAAGATTCGAACTCACGCACTTCAGCGTGGTAGACTTACGCTCTAGGCACTGTGCTATTGAGAAGGCAAACTTTTTTGCGAACTTACTAATCACATTTCACGGACAAGTTTTCAAGTTTCGAGTGAGTGAAAACACGAAGAAAATGAATTTTCTCGGAACTAAGACGTAGCTAGATCGATCTTTTGCCCCCGTAAACTCCTACATTGTAAATATCATCGAAATTATTATAGCCCTTTTCTAAAACGCAGATAACATATAAATGTTTCTCCTACAATATTATAGGATTTATTTACCTTTCCTTTTTTTATATTTAGGTATCCTCTGCCACTATAACTAAAACAAAAACCTCATGGTGTCATCACGTCTGTTTGTCTGTCGTCCGTTTGTACGCCTGCCTGTTCTTCTGTGTATCCGTCCGTCTATAAGCTGCAAGCGGTCCGTATGCGGTGAGCGAAACACTCAGCGATATTCCGCTGTCCACTCGCTTGCAAGGCGCCCTCAACAAGTGGACCGCGCGCTGCCTAAACTCCAGTTAGAGCTTGTAACTTCAGTCTTTCTTATTGTGTAAAACATTTGTGATATTGGAAAAATTAATTTATAGTGTTTGACGACCTCCGTGGAGCAACGGCTAAGCGCGCCGGAAAGTAAACGAGGGTTGCGGGTTCGATTCTCGCCCCGAGTCCGGGTGTTTATGTATAATATGTATTTATTTACAAAATAAAAGTATATAAGTAGTATATCAGTTGTCTAGTACCCATAACACAAGCGCTGCGCTGCTTACTTTGGGACTAGATGGCGCTGTGTGAAATGTCTGAGTATATTAGTGTATTATTATTATTAATTTAGTGAAGTTCGGTTGGTTTTACGTTATAAAGAATAACTCTTGGAATCCAAATAAACAATTTTTTCAATAGATCACAAATGACCCTAAAATATACATCGATAATAATCTGAGCGACACCGAAGCATGTTGCTAGTGTAGTACGTAGTTATCTACATACGTTCGATAATGTCTGACATAACATTTTGCTCGCCATTGTAATCTGAACGATAATCTTATCAGAGTCACTAGTTATTGTTTACTAGTAGATAATATTCAAGTAGTATTCTTTATACTGAAAGATTTAGAATAGTATTGTCGATAAATAATTCAATTTCTACGATTATACCAGTATTCACGCATTCGCAAGTCTGTTCATCTACCGTTAAGTGAGAAACTTAAAATTTGACATAATAATACATCTTGTTAATTTATATTGCACCTATGACAAACTAACAAAATTAGCATCTTAATATATATATGAAGCTGTTGCTGACGACTTTGTTTGCATTGGAAATGTAATAATATACAGCCTTAAACCTAATAATAATATACAGCTTAGCCTAAACTTTTCGTGATCCAAATACCCACACAACTCTGTTGTCTCTGAAATGCCTCTATGAAGATAAATCCTGGGTTATTCGTGATCTGAAGCCTATTACGGAATTACTATTGAAAAAAAAATTAATAAAAAAGTTTAAACAGACCAAAAAAAAACACTGAAAGGTACGAAATAACTAGCTTTTACTAATCAAATCTCAAATACAAAAATAACTTTGTAAATACGATACCTATATAATTAAATTTGTCAGTTACTGAAGTCAACGCCAAGCCTACTAAACTAATAGACTTCATGTTGTTGCACATTGATTTGGCACCAACTTCAATAACTGCCAAATTTAATTATACAGGTATTTGTATCGTTTTTATAAAGTAATTTTTGTACTTGAGTTTTGATTAGTAAAGGTAATTATCAGTGTTTTTTTTTTGAAGTCAGTTTAACTTATTTATTAATTTTTTTTTATTTCTCGCTCTTGAGTGACCTTGGCATAAATAAATATCTGGGGCAGGTCTACAAATAACTTCTTTTCTAATTCTGGAGCGCAATGACATACAAGATAATCATCTATATAAATGAATTTATAAGCACTTCGCATTATTTGGTGTATTTTCGAAGTCGAAGCACCAATACAAGTGAAATACTTTATTTGACCTTCGAATGGAAGTATATCCTTTCAAATAAAAATTTTCTGAATCGGTTTGTAAATGACGGTGTTATGAAGTTACGAACATAAAAAAAAGAAAAAAACGCAACCGAATTTAGAACCTCTTCCTCTTTTTGAAGTTGGTTAAAAATGAACATAATTGACAAAAAAACTCCAGTGTTTTCTTTATAAAAATTGTCCAATTTTAATTGTCTCTAAAAACTGATAATAATTGGAAAAAACTTAGCCAGTTGAATGCTTTTATTATGATTATAGATTATCACGTACTTTCCTATAAATCAAGCTATTTTGACAGATTATTATCAAATAACATTTTATTTTTTTTGAATTTAATCTGCCCCCCGATAAATATCATGTCAATCAACAGCCATGTGATAACGTCCGTGTCAGAATTGTCGAAACAACGATAGAGCTTCTACAGATAGTTTATCATTTTACAAAAAGAAATATTATAAGAATATCTCTCTGTAATAACGTAACAGTAATATCTCAGTAAAATTTTCTTTAACCTTGGCGTACCTTTCTTTTGTTACGTAGGAGAAATCTAGACACAGATAGCCAGACTCCTGGGAGAGAGATTCGGTTACGAGGGACTTTTACACACAAAAACTGCGGTGGACGTCCTCGACGTGATGGCAAGGGTCTCCGGGAGCTCCTACGGGACGCACCCAAGTTCCTCTCGCAAGTACTTGGGAGTTACTGAGCCCCCTTGCATCGTCGTAACGCAACGACAACGCGGACCACACGCTCTATCATCCTCCTCTGGGTCACACGGATGGACGAACAGAATCCCCACTCTTATTGGCTGCGTCGCCAAGGGCCCCTTTAGTCGCATCGCCTCTAACGACAGGCGAGGAAGACTCTAGTCTTATTCTCTGGCTCAGCCTACCGGGTTAACCGGGGTTTTACGGGGTTAAAAAAACACATATGTGCGTGGGGTGGGTCTAAATGATCTGTAATCAAATATCACGATTATGTGCTATGTTATAAACTAGGACTTTGTATATTCATATTTTTTGTTCAATTTAAGTTACATTTATGTAATAATATTATATAAAATTATGCCAAAAACAAATTAAATGTCTCTGAATATTTGATCGAAATGCCTCGCCTTTTGCCACCTTTTTTTCGCGCTTCTTACCCAGCAGTTAAAATACTCTACTGTAATAATAAAAAGTGATAAAAAAATTAAAATACTCCTACTCAAACACATCATCTTTTACTTAACGTTTTCATTCTCGTTCTCGTCTCTGACCTCGTTCCATTTTGGTAATTTTTGGCTTTGGATCCGTAAAAATTTGTTAACAATAACATTTTTATGTTTCTGGTTCAATCTGGTTCCTAACTGGTTATTTCTAACCCACACATAGTTTCCGCTAATGGCATTAGAACAAGAACACATTCTGAATTGAGATTATAATTGTCTAAGACCTGAAGCAGCTTAAGAGCGCGTAGATTTTTTTTTAAATGAGCATTGTAAGCAAGCGGTCTGTTAGAACCTGCCAGGTATGCCAAGGTTTACTCATAAGGTATCCTAGTGAAAGTATAAATCAGCAAATGCAGTATTGCCCTGTCTATACTATTGTTGTATAGACTCAGGTGTTAATTTTAATATACAGTTTCGCCTGTACAGTTTCACAGTAACAGGCGGACCCGTCTATACTGTTCATCCGTCTGACGCTATTGGAGGGAATAAAAAAGATTTGTAAGCGATTCATTCTTTCATTAGGTGCTAGGAAAATGACTGAGCCTGAGCTCTGTTATCTTCTGAGCAGCTTTGTTGAGAGGTGAAACACGTGTCAGTCAATTTCGAAATATTGCCTTAAACGTTATATAAAGGTTTGTTTATTTGTTATGTCCTACGGAAACCAGAATGAATAATGTCGTTATGCACATACGGACTTATGTAATATGCGCAAAATAATATTATATATTATTTAACCTTGAATGAAAATGTTGCAGAAACCTAAAAATTATTAACAAAAACTAATAAATCATATAATCAAAGTTCTATTGTAAAATGACGAAAAAACGAAACACGACTGACTTTCATGTCGATATATTACAGGTTTTTAGGAACAGTTGACAGATTTTGCTTTCAGAAATCCTTTTAATAGTTTCAAATTATCTTGAAACTGAAAGTTGTATTGTAATTTTTGAACATTATTGTAATAAATCAAAATTATTTTAGTGTCCGTTTCAAAGCACGAAACAAGGAACACTTTGGTTATCATATGTATACGACATGGTCTGAACTGTTTTTTTAGTGGTATTATTATATCTGAAATTTATATTATTAACAATGTGAATATATGAACTTTATTAACAATGTGAATATATGAACGCTAAGTTATCGCATAGTTCTGAAACATTCTGTAGATTTTTTTTTCGATTAGATATTACCGAGATATTAACTCTACATAATTATTATAGATATAAATTAATATAATTAGGACAAACTTCACATTGATTTAATTTTAAAGACTAATACCATTCGGTCTATTGAGTTCTTTATGAGGTATGTTCGACACATCTATATTCATAATATCATAAATGCGAAAGTCTGGCTGTCTGTCTGTTTGGTTTTTACATCTAAACCACTGGACTGATTTTAATGAAATTTGGCATGGAGATAGTTTGACACCAGGGAACAGACATAGGTTCATTTTTTTTTCAAAAATCTACCCCAAAAGGGGTGAAAAGGGGTATGAAACTTTCTTTCATAAAGATTAAAAAGGAATAGGCTAAATCTGCAACTATTATGAAAATTGTATTAAGATATTAAGTTACGCAAGAGTATTATTTTTTCAATATCGATTTAAATATGTCCTTAACAACTCTTTGGAAATGCAATTAATTAACAATACATTATTAAATTACTCACAATCAATTACAGGTGTTGCTTAGATAAAAATGAGATCTGTTACTGCTCCAGTAAACCGTGACATCGTAAACAATCGTGTCGTCAATGTCAAATACAAAAGACAGTAATATTGATCGATCTATCGATCAGTCAGTAAACGCCGCGCCGAGAGCGTGCGCGTTAAATATTAGAACCACGTTTTAAATTTTAAAAAAAGCTGGGTTTCCCCAGTATTACTAGTGATAATATATTTAGTAAATTATACTCTGTGCCAACTTACAATATATTTTAAAAATATTTATAAAATAAAATCATATAATTTAAATTAATTTGTAATAGCATATGTATTAGATTCTATTCAAAGTATTTTAAGTATTCATAATGGGTGTAATATCTGAGGCTACAGTAAGTGACGTCACACGTCCAAGTAAGTAATTATATTTTCTTAACACCATTTTATTATTAGTAATGTCATAATAAGTACCTATCGTTGTTATTATTATTACTTTCGTATTAACTATAAAATTCCCTAAACACCTTCCAATTTGTTGGAACAACTTTCCTAGGGATGGCTATCTGACATCGATTAATAGAAGAATCGATCATACGATCTCGAGCAGTGAATCGATCCAGTGAATAGACGACAGACACTCAAAAATCGTTCTATGGGTTTTTTTAAATTTTGCATGAGATAGATAAAGGTTAGACGACTCAAAAAGGCGCTAAATCTGGCTCCGAGAGCGCTAAGGTAACGGCAGTGTTCGATATGTGTATGTATAATTTATTAAAAAGTTCCTCGCTAGCTTATTATTTTATAGTTGCGGTCTTCCCTTTTACATTTATGAAAACATAATGTACACTAGAAAAAATATAGATCTATTTCAAAGGAAAGGTGTTATTAATGTTATGGAAATTCGTGGTCGTGATCAGCTAGTTACTGCTAAATTTAAATGACAAAAGTCGAGTGGGTCATTTTTGGGCAACTGTTCGTTTTTATAATAAAATTCCTCAAGAAATTATTCGATTAACGGAAAAGCAATTTAAACTTGTTATTAAACACACACTGATCGGAAAAGCATACTACAAAGTTAGGGATTTCATGAAGAAAAAACAATAGTCTGTAAATAATCTTCTCTGAAGGTGTGTACGGCATTTATTTCTTAAAACCTATTTCATAATGATTACAAAGGAATAGGCTAAATGACAAGAACCTAATTAAAAAATTGGTTAAGTAATCTAACTAGTAATTAGTGATAAATGAAACTGAAAAAATATTCGAAATCCAATGAGAAACATAAGAGTTATTCGCTCTTACACTTTAGTAGTGGGAGCAGAGCGGGTATAAGTTTCGTCTCTGTCACTCCTTGCGCTGCGCAATGTCATTGCGATTTTGTGACGTCACAGCTATGTAGCGCTATCTCCCTCTAGCTCATCCCCACTGTTCCCACTGTTGAAATGTAAAACCCAATAACTCAGTTTCGGTCAATGAATGTCAATTACTTCTTTTGCCATCGAAATCAAAATGTTAAATTATTTTAATACAATGTATGAAATATACCAGAATTAAGAGCAGTTATCTAGCCTATTGTAAGGCCTGGATTTATGAAGCAAATGCGGGGGAAATGCGATCTCTCGGAAGAATATGCGGTTGTCGATAGAGTACATAATGTAGGGATACCTAATATTGCATGATTGCTAAATCTGTTAAAATTAAAATTTAAACAATGAACACAATTCAGACCGATTTGCAATATACTGCTAAGAATTCAACCGATAACTATAAAAAAAATTATTCCAAATTAATTCATCTACTTAAAAGCTAAAATGTCACAGATGCAAAGAAAGAAGTTTATATAACGTCACTCTTTTCACTCACTCCTTCAAAGAAGAGTCAGTCCTTCCTTTCAAAGAAGTAATTTTGAAAAATAAAAGAAAATCGAGTGTCAAAAGTATAACAGAAATAAAATTACATGTAGGCATTATCTATTATGCAGGTAAACTGGTAAGCAGAACCTAGTACTGATTAAAATTGAGTAAATGTTATTTTGATTAATATTATTTCGCTTCATTACAAATAAATGACTAATAAATTGCATAAACAATTTTTTTTTATCGCTCATTCATTATGTAGCTAAATAATATACACGTGTATTATAATAAAAACCGTGTAAAAACAAGGTTAATCGTAGTTCAACTCAATTCGTAAAGTTACAAACTTTGTATAGATCTTTAAGACCCAAAACTTTCATCACATTCTTGGAAGATATTTTTCCTGTGAACTTCAGATATAAGGGCGCTTTCAATTTAGGCGGTTGAGTTGGACCGCTACCACACGTTTATCGTGCAGCTATAACGGTCCTACAGCAGGACGGTTGCGGGACGGCACCAGTCCTACACCAACCGTCTAAATTGAAAGCGTACAAGGTTGCCATTGTGATCGTATTTTAGTGATGTCCATCAATATCTGACATCAGTTGAACCATGGATTCGGACGAAGAAGCGTTACCGTTAGAGCTTTTGTTGGAAACACATAAATTAAAACGACGCCGCCCGAGAGCATTACCTACACTTACTTTATCATATAAAGCAGGCGATTTTCACAAGCTTTACCCAAGTTTAAAAGAAAATTCAAACAAGCGGGACGTAATTCTATTTCATTTATAAACTCTTCTATGTTTATATCATCCATAATCTATGCGAGATTGTTACATATTTACAAGCCGTAAAATAAATACGATCATTCACCGCACTAGTAAACAGGCAACTGAACACGTGGCATTTGCACCGTTGCCGTCCTGCTACCGTACGTGAGTCGTACGGACGTCGCACTGCTTTCTCGTCGCATCAATTGTATGTAAAAAATAACCGCACGTGCGTAGTACGACTTCGGTTCTGCTCAGGTCCGGCGGCAGTCCGGCACCAGCCGTCTAATTTGAAAGCGCCCTTAGGCTTCGTATACCCTACATTTTTAAAATAATCCTGTAATTCCGGAAAGAGGGGGAAAGAAGGATTGTCAAATAAAGTTCTAACATTCAATTAGCCCTTTTTTCTATTATTAGATAATATGTATATAAGACAATTCTTTGAATTGACCAGGAACTGGCAAAATTTCAACGAACAATATTGTGTTGCTCTGAAAACAAAGTTTTATTTTAGTCCAGTACATACTTTTTACACTTTAATTATATTATTTACCTTAAATTATACTATCCTACCTGAAAACAAAGAAACGACATTTAAAGTTCATTAATTCCCGTTCCTTTTTACAATTTTTCACTAATCTTTTCAATATTTTTCTTTCACAACTCGCAATAATAATGACATCTACCAACTACCCAAAACTACTATGTTAAAATAATAACGGTCGCTACTTTACCGACTGTGTTTGATACCATTGCTAGCAGCGCCATCTTTTATGTAAGCGGTGACTGTTTTACCGACATTCAGGAAAACGCGGCACAATATAAATATTCCAATACAGAAATGAAGAAATGTAATTTCTTTACATGTATATTAAAATACTATTAAAATAATACTATTAAAATAATACTACTACAAAAAAGAAGCCAAGACCAAGGCTGACTTATGAAAACCAAATAGCCAGAGTGTTAGCAGACAGAAATGTCAAAAGCTCTCGCATACCTAAATGAAAATGTATGAGGACAATGATGACATTTCAGGAAGCGAAAGAGATATGTAAGGACCGCGATGCTTGGCGCTCCGTCCTCTCTGAATGCTCCGCTGGGGATACAGCGTGAAGATATGTTGTGTGTATTTATTAAGTATAACATAATATCTTACAATATACCATTTCAAAGGATATAAAAAAATCCAGCTGTCAATTCACCCCACAATTTTAATGAAAATAGACGTGAATGGTTTCTATAACTATACTTTTCAAGTCAATATTGATAGTTAATCTGGGGAATGTGTTTTGAGGAATGGAAGATGTGAGCTGGATATGCAAAAACGGGTAGTATTGCGTGTGGAAGAGTCATGCGGCATTGCAGCACGAATTGGGCCGACTCGTCCAGTGAAATGTCACCCTCTCACAGAATATCGGTGTGAAATAACAGCATCTATTGCTGTTGTTATCCATTTGGTGAGTGAGAGTGAAGGTGATCCATCTCCCCCCTCTTCCTCCTTTCCTTAAAGGCCGGCAACGCACCCGTGATTCCCCGGACCTTACAGATGTCCTGTGATTACCCGGACCTTACAGATCTCCATGGGCGGCGGTGATCACTTTCTATCAGGTGACTCACTTGCTCGTTAGGCCCCTCTTTTATGTAAATAAAAAAGCTGGCAGGAAAGTGAACGGTGGTCTGTTAGCATTAGGTATAATAGTGTGGATATGTCTAAATAGGCAAAGTCGCCATTTATAACGTGGTGCTTACACCAACTTTAATGTACACTAGATATTAGGCCTAGGGCCTAGATAGGCCCGAAATTGAGTGAAAGTAAGACTAACGCAGTGGACCATCTCTCAGAATTATGTATGATGTCACTCTCACGTACAAAATAAGCAATTAAGAGATACCTGTATAACAGGTTTAGCAAATAGTGTTACTATAAAAATGCAGAAAGGATTGTATTAAATGGTTCGGACACGAGAACAATGACTAACGATCGAAGAAAATCTACAATGTAAAACTGATTGATAGCCGAAGTCAGGGAATAAGACTGACTATGATTATCAAATTGCTAGCTGATTGAATGTCAAAAGCCCTTGCGTATCTCGGCGAGTTTTTAAGAGGAATTATGAGATCGGAGGAGACGAAAGAAGTATGTGTAAGGACCACTGTGATTGGTGCACAATCATTTCTGACTACAGCGTCTTAAAGGTATGTAATAACATTACTGAGAAAACTTTAAAAAAAATTAAAAAACTCAAACACATGACAAATCCCCACACTGTATCCCTAACCGGGTAGTAGAGAAGATGGAGCGAAGAAGCAAAGACCTTGAGTCCAATAAACCCATTATTTAATAATTTTTCCTCATTTGTGGTTCACGTTTCAAATTTACGTCTCTATACAAAATTCCAGTTAATTATATGTACACATACATACATACACATGCATACACACACACATGCATAATTGCATACATAATCTTGTGCTGTATCCCTAATGGAGGAATGAGATATCGCTAGACGTAAAGATGATAAAATAAATCAACAATGACTTGCGGTCTGACAAACGGACAAATGCACAGACAGACAAGACAAAACTAGCAACATTTCGTTTTAGTTAGTTTGACTATGGAACTCCATAAAAGGTCTTGACGTCGAACTTTTAACGTGTTCTTGCTGGAAGTATCATATTCCGAGTTCTCCATTTAGTTAACAAGTATGTAAGTAGTGTGCATAGCTGTGTTGTTTGGAGTAGGGCAAAAACAGCAGTCAATGACCGTTACACGTAGCGAAATCTCATTTATCGACACGAGATTGGAGTGCCTGCAATAATAGATTTCCTGTTATGTCAAAAGAACCATCTGTCACCTCGATTTCACTGGTTTCCGTGTACTTCACGTGACCTTGAAGTTAGTTAAGTTATAACGTTTTATGTAACCGTTTCTTGTTACAGTGTCTGAACAAAATCTTCTTCCTGTTATAATATGTAATCTATGCATCTATATACATATCTATAAAATGTTTTTAAATTCTGCTCATGGTTTCATTAAAACGCAATTATCGTGTGAGTAATTTTGTTATTATCACTTTATTGACACAATATTTAATTAGTTTTAACGTAATTATACAATAATGGGCTCTCGTTGAAGACATAGCTCCAACCAAAGACTTCTATATAAACTGAGCCAGACACACCTACGCACCAATGCGTGCGATAGGCTGTTACCGTTGTGCGTCACCCATTCTGATAAAATGTGTTGTTTAAAATTAGAAAAAGCTATTACTTTCTCTTTTACTGTTAATAACATATACTTAAATATTGCTTGTTTGTCAATATCAATGTTTTAGATCCAGGATTCATTAAAAAATTTTGTTACTTGGACTAGAGCGGGTCTACCTCAGTTTATATAAGAACCTTTGGTTCCAGCACATTAACAGAAAGGAGAACGTGAAGATAGCGCCAATAGCAGCATCAATTGCAACCGTTTAATGTTATGCCTATTCAGATCAGGATTTGGCAAAGCATTTATCTTGTGGTGAAAGTGAGTGGTAAAAAAGCCAAGGAAGACCATGGGTGACTTTTAAAAATCAACAAGCCAAACTGTTAGCAGACGGAAATGTCAAAGGCAATTACATTCCTAGGCGAAAATGTGTGAGGAGAATGATGAGATATGAGGAAGCGAAAAAAGTATGTAAGGACCTCCACGCTTGGCGCTCCGTCCTCTCTGACTACCCCATTAGGGATACGACGTGAATATATGTATTTCTCTTGTAATAACAAAATTGCCCTCATTAATCCACCTGACTTTTATTCGACGATGGGTCGTTTCATGAAATGGTGGCATATCATGAAAATATCTAGCCACGTCGTGATACACAATTTTTTACTATTAGTATAAGTATTTACCCAACTCCTAAGTGTACAAACCATTATCCGCTACATTATGAGCAACATAAAAGGCATACAAACAATAAAATCGACTGAGTGTTTTGTGATAGAAGAAACAATGACATCATCCTTTAGAAATTCTAGGCTATTGTTCAGTCTTGCACGCAAAGAGATATGTGTACATTACTCTCGTGCTTAATGGGCGTTACTTATGTTTTTAAACAATTTATTGGTTTAAAAACAGACTTATTACGTTACGCATATTTCCCTCCCTTCATCTATGAAACGGTCAATATTTTCAGTAACTATACAACATACTTGAAAGGCAGGGTGATACGACTTTTATCCTACATGTTTTGCAGTAATTAACATTTGAAAATAATCAAAATAAAAGATTAAAGAACCTAAGAGTGAGGACTATACCCCTCGGCTTTGAAATTCCTGGAGCTATTTTAAACATTTCAGGCAATATTAACCTTTACTTACTGCTGCAGGAAAATATAACAAAACTCTCTAGAATATACCCTTTATTATAATAATTAGAAAGCTGTAGGTACATGTCCAAACGTTGATATTTACGAATTTAAAAATTAAGTATTATCTTGAATAATGGACTTTTCCAAAGTCACCATTTGAAAAGTTGTCAACGCTTAGGGTTCCCAACAGACTGATAGCAAGATTAATAGGCTAGACTAGACATTTTAGACTCTTTGACGGACTTCGATTAGTTGTATTTTTATTTTTACAACGGAAGCGGCGATGAGAATAAACTATGATGGTAATTTTTAATTAAAAGCATCTATACATCTATATACATGTAAATAAAATGAAAGTGCCTGTCTGTGATTTAGAAATAAAGGCTTTTACTTAAGCTCATATGATTTTCTGCACGTAATCAAGACCCAAACACACGCTTTTTCAATTTTTGTCTGTCTGTCTGTTTGTTTGTCTGGGCTAATCTTCGAAATGGCTAAACCGATTTCGGCGAGATTGTTACTGGAAGATAGAGGATTTTCCAAAAAATAATCTAAATTACTTTTGATTCAGGAAGTGTTTAGGATTTCTGCGTAAATTGAAAATCTAGAACTTAGGGTAAATTTAAAAATGTACATATAAAAATGTATAAGTATATAAAATGGTTTTCACAGTTGCGTCTCTTTAAATCAGATTTCCACTTTAAAGTATGTTATATCGTGATCTGCTCTCTGGAAGCTGAGATCTGAAATGAGCTCTCTTTAGTTGATCGGCTTTTGTAAAGTGGGTTTAACTTATAGTGTTTAACCGCTGACCTACATTTAATAACAGAAACATACATAGCACAGACATCTTGCCCTGATAATTTAAAACAGCAATGAAATTGTGTTTTGTACATTGGAAAAAATAAAATTTGAATGAATTAGATATTTTAGGCTTTTCCGATTCCAAAATAAATATTTATAGAAATTATCTGTGCGTTCGTATGTTTATTCTTTGGAAATCTATACATCTATACATCTACGCATGTATATAGAGGTACATACATAATAATAAATAAAATTGAATGGTTTGTGTAATTAATTTGGATTCGGTGTAATTTCGGAAAAAGGCTTTATCTTAAGCTTATTAGATTTTTGGCACGTAACATAGACCAGGACAACCATTTTTTAAATTTTGTCTGTATGTTTGTCCGGGTTCAACTTCGAAGCCAATGAACCTATTTCGACAAAACTTTCAATGAACGGTAGAGAATTAAAAAAAAAAATGTTATTTTTCATCCG
The DNA here is from genome assembly GCA_907165235.1 of Zeuzera pyrina. Lineage (NCBI taxonomy): Eukaryota > Metazoa > Arthropoda > Insecta > Lepidoptera > Cossidae > Zeuzera > Zeuzera pyrina. Next base: position 24,575,763 of record OU015627.1, read on the forward strand.
AGAAGTATGTAGGTGCCTGCGTGAAAGCTAAATAATTCTAGAAATTAGGGGTAAATGAATCAATAAACGTTCACACAAATGTACAAATATGAAAAGCAGTTTTTGCAGTTGCATCTCTTAAAGTCAAAATTGCTGAAAAGCTGAATGGATCTGTAGTGGGTTTAATATATAATTTAATAACATACACACCAGAGACGTCTATCCACAATATTTTACAATAGCAGCAAAGCCGAATCTGTAGATTGTAGATATTTTTGAAAAGGTGAATAATTTGATATTTTATGCTTTTCCGATTCCAAAATAAATATTTCTAGAAATGTCTGTGTTTGTATATTTACTTTTTGGAATTAAGTAACTGCTAACAAGTTCATGTGCTAATTTGATTCTTTGAAAGACAAGACTCTCAATTACTTAATAATGTGTGTACATAATTACGCTTTATTTACGTAATCTCTTACATAAACTTTATTAATAACAAAAAAGTACATACATACGTTAATATTTACAAACTTAAAACTAAACATTATGTTAAATAATAGACTTCCTCAGAGTTGCCGCTTAGAAAGCTGTCATTGCTTAAAGTGCTCAGGAGACTGGCAGCATTACCTCTTTGAATAGCCAAACTGATTCGTTGGCGGAAGAAGCTGCCAGCCCGGCGGTCTCCCGAAGCCTTGACCAGTCTCTTACAAATATCAGAAACCAGTCGATGGGCTTCTGTGCCCCAGGGACCCAAAGTTTCGACTGCAAAGAGCGTAAATATGAAACTCTCAGAGAGAGTCGCATACTTACGCCGCATCAAGTTTTCGGTCTGATCTTTTTCGACCGATCTTTTTCGGTACTACAAGAATCAATCAATAACGTAATCTTTATTAATTATCTCTATTAATAGGACATTGTGTACAAGAAGTGTGTCTAAAAGCAGTCTTTTCGTGAAAAATTCTATTGCCTTCAGGGTAAACGTTCACACGATATCCGTCGATCTGTCCTTGATTTCCTGTGCTTTTCTCCCCGTAGCCTATACAATAGACCGTTCTTGATAGCATTCTGAACTGTCACAGAATTGTTAAATATATTCACATAAGTAATGGATATGCTTATTTATTAGTGAAATCTCGCAGTATTCGCAAATCATATTACATTAATTTGAATTTCATTTATTTTAAAAGATTCACAAATTTTCACAACATGAAGTACTGAGTTGTACAATGCTTTAATTTATTATTAATAGTATTAAAGCATTTTTGGAGCTCCGTAACCAAAATAGCAAAATCGATACCCTTATTTATTGCAAGTGCTTATTTAGGTCACGCCAAACCTGTATCACTGCGACCAACATTGATCTATTGCGTTCAAAACGATACCCTTATTATAACCTTATTTCGCCATGCTCTCTGTTTGCTTCACCCTACGTCAAAGCTGCTTTATTGTTATATCACAGTAAGGTCAAGATTAGTAGCTGAAAGAGACAGAGACATAAACTGCTAATCGAAACTAGAAATGAGAAAATGTGTGAGGAGAATGATGAGATTTGAGGAAGCGAAAGAAGTATAAGAACCGCGATGCTTGGTGCTCCGTCCTCTCTGACTACCCAGTTACAAGTTTACGTTTGAAGAGTTTTATACAAATAAAATACTTATTTTATATTATGAGATACTTTTACTGCAGTTGACTACAAAGTTGTAAGACTTAACTAAGACTGTGTCCCACGCAGGGAACAGTGGTCTTATATCTAATGCTAGAACAAAGAATTGTAATAATATTTGGTGTTTACCAGTCATTAGATCTAATAGCTATTACAATAGATAATTAATACTAGATATTATGAGAACAAAGACACTTAATGATTATTAATATAATTATTATAGAATAATTAACACTTACCATAATGACAATAATATTATAACACGTAATTGTGTGTGTGTGGTTCATACAGTATATACAGTACAGTCGCAATTTATGCAAGATGTGATGATGTCAGGCCCGGTGGAACTGGGCGTGATCCTATCTTTTTGTGAATTGGGGTGTTAGGGACCAGTTGACTCTCCTCCTTTGGAAGTGCTGCTTGGGGTCTTCTACAGTCCTCAAGTAGTCCTCAAGTATACTCGACATTGTTTCCAAACTATAGTTGCTATGGCAGTGATGCACATTATAGTAAGTATATTTGTTTCTGAAAAAAGTTCCAGCCGTGTTGTTATATCTCGGAATCCGTTTGAAGCGTATCCAGTCGTGCTTGCAACAGTTTAGGGTTTTCTTCAAATTTGATCGGCTCCAAAATAAGTGGTGCTTTCTCTTGCAGTTGTATTTCTAATGTTTCGGTGTTTGTGGGTGTATATTTTCGCGTATCTATAATAATAGATCCTCGTACTTTAGTTTGGATATCACTATATTCTGTCTTCATTAGTGTTTCTGCTTGTAAATAGTAGTACGTTGTGTATTTGTCTATTTTGATTGAGTATTCTGTTGAACAATGTACCGTGGTTATGTTACATTGCAACGCCGATGATACTAGAGTTTGTGCTAGACAACTCTGCGTTAGTTTCTTGGTACAAACTTTGTCTTGACAGTCTTGCGCTTCGAAGACTTCTTTTCCTTTTCTCAGGAATTTTCTTTGTGTTTCTATGAGGTATGTGCATAAATCTCTCCTAGGAACTAGGATAGGAGTTACTATGGTTAGGTCATAACTCTCAGGTTCAATCAGTGGTATTGCTATTAAAAATACTAAGGTATTTGTTCTCTATACGTATATGGAATCATTTGAGATATTAATTCGCATCATTTGTTCTTTTGATATGGGGGTAATAACATCTTGTAAATGTAGCTTATTAATTAAAAAATGATGTAGTATATTATGTTTAGCTAGAGTGTATGCAGTTGAAAATTCTTTACATAATTCTGACAGAGAGTCGCTAGAGTTACTACTCTAGCGACTCTAGCGAAATTTCTGCTCTATATTGTTGTTTATCTAAAGTAGCAGATATATTTACCATTGCTCTTTGTAGTTTGTTATTTACTTCAGTGAGTTTCTTTAAATGGTCATCATAACTTTTCAAGATGGATGCTGTGGTGCTAAATTTAGAATTTATTTTCTTTAAGTCTTGGTTGTCTAGATTTCCAGAGTTTTGTTTTATTATGGATCCTAACCCATTTATTAAGCCCCTCTTACTTCTATACTCGATTAGGTGAGAAATACACTCTTTAGTTTGATGTATGCGATAGGCGCTTTGTAATATTTCCGGTTGTTTATTAGAATCAGTTTTTATTATTTGATTAATTATGTACTCTATTTTGTTTATTTCGTCGTTTAAGGATTTTAGTTTTAGTTTCTTAATTATTATCCATTGTCCGTCTCTAACGTTTACGGGTCCTTTTGGGGTTATTATTATTTGTTCATTGGGTTTTATGGTTCGTAATTCGGGTTTTGAGTATCGGACGAGGATGACGAGGATGGTTCTGAAAAGAGTTTACATTCGTGTTTGTGAATGAGGTAACTTTTATCTTTAATCTTATAATGAAGTACTACTACTTCATATGGGCCTCTAAATGGAAATGCGTGTTTTCCTCGATTATTTTCGTGATTTTTGATCATAATTTTACTTCCTACCGTAATTTCAGGGGGTTCTTTCCTATGGGATCTTAAAATAGTTCGCGTGATTATGTCCGCTTTTCTTTGTAAGGTTTGTTGTGTAATGCTTTCGTACTCGTATAAAGTTGATAATTGTTGTTGTAATTTATTCAAGTAGTCGTCGAGGTTTTCGTTTGATATGTTCAGTTTTATTTCCCTCCCAAAATGTAAGTTGTTAGGCGTGAGACTTGTTGTGCTGTGTATAGAGTTGTTATACGCATTGATACGTCTGGGTGTATTAATTGCACGTGTTGATTATTGCGCATCTGTGCTTTGTGATTTAAGGCGTTCTGTTGCCCATGGTGTCTCATGAGTGATCTGTCTGTCGGTGGGTATATATGTCTTGCATTATTGGGTTGTTGTGTTGGATTAGGATATTGTGAATTCCTAACGAGGTATTGCGGAGGTCTTTGATTAACAAAGGGAGTTTGTGTCAGATAATTATATTGTATTGGTTTCTGCTTATATAGTTCAGGTTTTTTATAAAATTGATTTTTATTTTTCACTAATTCGCCGTACGTTTCCATTTCTTTAAGTTTAAGGACTAACTCGTCATAAGTTTGGTTTCTTACTAAAGGTCGCATTGTATCGGGAAAAACATTTAATAACGCTTGTTTGCCGGAGTTGAAAAGAAAACGATTTATTTCATCTACGTGATAGTTTAATTCTTTTGCTTTTTCCCTTGCTTCTAGATAAAGTTGTTGGATTTTGATATCCATATTTACAATGGTTGTTTCAAATTTTATGTTTCTAATTTCTTCAGTGATTTGTTCTATGGTTTTGGGGTTACTGAAGGTTCGTAAAAGAATCGATTTTATGGATGACCATCTAAAGTCATGTTCGTGGCTCCATATAACGTCTATGGCTCTATCCGCTAATCGCGTTAATAATAAAGAATTTGCTTGTTGATCAGATAAACCGCAAAGTGTGATAAATACTTCTGCTGCTTTAATAAAAGGTCTTAATTTACGAGCTTCTCCGTCAAACACGGGAACTATTTTTACGAGAGTCTCTCCAGAGTACGCCATATTCCTAGTTATTCCTGTAGTGCTATTTGCTGAATTAAGTCCGACAGTTAGGTTACCTATGGAGGTTTGAGTATTAGCTATTTGTTCAGTAATACCACCTTCTGAATCGGGTAATATTATTTTAGCAGGAGCGAGGATAGGATGCTGGGACATTAGGAGAGATTTAAAACACTTACAGTAAAAAGGATGTCTTCATTTTCTCCTTCGTTGTAACGAATTTGTTTTTTGGTTCAGCTTTCTTGAATAAAGTCTTGAAAGACAACCGCTTGGCACGCTGTGTTGGGATAGCTTCTGATGCTTTGCAAACTGGAACAGGTGTCGATGGTTTCAAGGCTTCACGTACAGGGCGCCAGTTACAAGTTTACGTTTGAAGATTTTAAAATAAAATATTTATTTTATATTATGAGACACTTTTACTGCAGTTGACTACAAGTTGTAAGACTTGACTAAGAATGTGTCCCACGCAGGGAACAGTGGTCTTATATCTAATGCTAGAACAAACAATTGTAATGAATATTTGGTGTTTACCAGTCATTAGAGCTAATATCTATTAGAATAGATAATTAATACTAGATATTATGAGAACAAAGACACTTAATGATTATTAATATAATTAATATAGATTTATTAACACTTATCATAATGAAATAATATTATAAGACGTAATCTGTGGTTAACACATGAATGTCGCAATTTATGCAAGATGTGAAGATGTCAGCCCCGGTGGAACTGGGCGTGATCCTATCTTCTTCTGAATCGGGGTGTTTGGGACCGGTTGACTACCCCATTAGAGATGCGGCGTGAAGATATGTATGTATTTATAATACTGTGAATAGATGTCTCTGCTGAGCTGTGTTTTTTTCTGTTGTTATATTATATACATATTTATGATAAATTCAGTTTTCAGGCGCTACTCAACTAAAGAGAGCTCATTTCAGATCTCAGCTTCAGGACGGTGGATCGCGATAGAACATACTTTAATGTACAAATCTGTCTTAAAGAGATACAACTGCTACATTATCTCTAATTCTATATATTGCTCTAGAGTTTTTTAGCTTTCATGCAGGAACCTAAATACTTCTCAGATAAAAGGAAACCTAAATTTTTTTTTAAATATTCTACATTTCCTTGGAAATCTTTCGATGAGAAGTCGGTTCCGTGGCTTTGAAACAGACAATATTTTTAATACGCGTTTGGATCTAGGTTCCGTGCTAAAAATCATTTAAGCTTAAGAAAAAGCCTCTATTCCGAAATCACAGACGGACACTTCAATTTTGTTTACTATGTCCATATGTATGTACATGTATAGGTGTACAGATTTCCAAAAAATAAACGAACGCACAGACAACTTCTATAAATATTTATTTACTTAATTCAATTTTTTTTTTAAATATCTTGCAATGTACAAATACAATTTCGTTACTGTTCAAATAGTCACGGATAGTTGTCTCTGCTATATCTGTTTCTGTTATTAAATGTAGGTCAACGAATAAATCAATGTAAGTTAAACCCACTTTACAGACGCCGCTCATTTAGATCTCAGCTTCCAGACGGCGGATCACGATAGATCGTACTGTAATGAGGAAGTCTAACTTAAAGAAATTCAACCGTGAAATCCATTTTTTATGCTTATAGATTTTTGTATGTATATTTATAGATTTATCTATATAATATATAATAATATATAAGTTCTAGAGTTTTTTAATTTACGTAGGAACCCTAAAAACTTCCTGGATAAATGGTAGTCTAGATTATTCTTCGGAAAATCCTCTATCTTCCAGTGAAAATCTCGCTGAAATCGGTTTTGCCGTTTCGAAGATTAGCCCGTACAAAGAAACAGGCAGACAGACAGACAAACATTTTTAAAACGCTTGTTTGGGTCTTGGTTACGTGCAGAAAATCATATGAGCTTAAAAAAGTCTTTATTTCGAAATCACAGACAGACAATAAATTTTGTTTATATGTGTAGATGTATAGATGTGAATCTCAGGTATAAAATGGTATTATGATAAATAATTTCTGTGGTCCACTGTGGTCCACCCCTAAGGCTGTGCATAGGTCATAATTACATTTAATAATAAATTATATTATCAAGACATGGAAAGAATGAGTGATGAAAGACTGACAAAGAAAGTCTATAGAGCAAAAGTGAGTGGTAAAAGAAGTCAAGGAAGACCAAGGCTGACTTATGAAGATCAAATAGCTAGAGTGTTAGCCAATGGAAATGTCAAAAGCACTCGCATACCTAGGCGAAAATGTGTGAGGAGAATGATGAGATTTGAGGAAGCGAAAGAAGTATGTAAAGACCGCGACGCTTGGCGCTCCGTCCTCTCTGACTACCCCGTTAGGGATACGGGATGCGGCGTGAAGATACGTTTGTATGTATATTATCAAGAAAGAATAGTGTTCTATGAAATCATTTTATTCATGGACATTTTTTATAAATTATTGTCGTTTAGAAACTCATTAATTGCGTAATATGCTTTGTCTATTAATATTCGTTTCATATTATTTTTAAAAGAATATGCTTTATTATTGGTTTTTATTGCCTTTGGTATTTTATTGTATATTTTTTGAGCTTGATAAAATATTCTATCATGCTTAGAAACGAAACCGCCGAGTGAACATTCTTCTTTACGTCTACCCTCTATATGACTTGGAAACATATCGATAGTTGATTTTACAAATACTAGTGACTTACTTACATATTACATACCATACAGGACAGGCAGAGTTAATATTTTCAGACTTTTAAAATAAGGTTTACATGAAATAGATTTACATATAACAGACCTCCAACTCCAAATGTAATTAATTCAAGTAACTTCATATCGGTTACCAGTTTTTATTAAATACGTGGACGGGTTTATCTTAATAACTTCTGTTTTTATTTAAATTATGAAATATGACACAGCGGAGGATATGTATTTCATACGAGAAATATTGCATGTTTTTACTGCCCTCATTTTTTCTATATTATTTAATGGAAATGGCATCCACAAGTTCTTTCTCAGCAGATGGAGGCAATTATGGATCCAAGTAAATCGATTCGGTTTAGCGCTCTTAATCGCTTTCTAAGCGTTATTATATTGTAACATATTATATTATTACAACAAGACTCAATTAGATGGTTATCTTTTCTCAGCTATCAACATGCTATCAACTCTGTTCGTTGTGAATAAAGATTGAATAATGTCAAACCATATATGTCTGTCTGTCGAGCATTAGTTTCGTAGCTTTTTTTATTACCTGTGGTTGTTGCTGTGCTATAGCGAGAAAGATTAGCAGCTTAACTGCAAGGTCGTCTGTATTCTAAATTCATTTAGACGAGTATGTAAAAGGCTTTAGAGTGACACATGCGTGCCATTTGTAGCAGTTAAACCGTAGGATTTCAATGAAACTTTATGTGAGGGAATTTTTCATATACCTATCTAGCATTTAATTTCTTTTCACTGTCCGTTAAGCTACGAAACACAAACGCATTATTAAAATTAATTAGCCTATTAGTGTAAATATTTATGTGTTATGTTTTTGATTATAGGGACTTATAAAAAACAGGCTGTTACCCGCGACTTCGTCTGTGGGTAATTAAAATGAGCAATTAAAAATAAGTAATCTAATGTCCTTCTATAGAGCTTAATCTTTCTTCATTCTAAATTTCATCAAAATCGGTCCAGAGGTTTAGCTGTAACATACAAACAGACAGAGGGTCTTTCGCATTTGTAATGTAACTGTTACCCGCGACTTCACTGGAGATCGATGATGCTGTGAATTATATGCCGTATATATAAAGTTATTGTGAAAGGGGGTGTAAATCCGCCGGATTTCAACGTGTCAATGTTGGCTGTTATATTGCAGATATATTCACAAAAAGAAGAAAAACGCGTACGCGTAATGAGTTAAAACAGTTGTCCTTGTGTATGTTATTGTTTTTATTGTACTAATATATAATTTGATAGATAGTTTGTTCTAAAAGTGTGTGAAGTGCTACGACCAGCAATATAAAACGTTATGTAGTGTATTTAGCGAAGATTAAAAAATAATAAACACAAAATATACTGGAATACGAACTTAGTACTACCCTACACCTGCATATATTTATATTATTTACAACATTTGTAAATATTATTTGCAAATGTTGATATTATTTACTATAAAATTTCTAATAAAAATATTAGTGTTATACCTATAAGCTGTGCTTACACTTACTTCTTGAGTGTCGTGTTCTTAACTGGAAATTAACACAAATATATCCGGTCAGTGTTATTATTCAAGGCAAAGATGCCTACAAAGTGTTTTGCGTGTGGCAAATATTTGTCATCTCGCAGCGATAGTGCGTCGTGTGGGAGGTGTTCATATCAGTACCACCGCTCCTGTGTCGGGGTGCCTGTCGGCGGCACTGTGCCTATCGACTGGAGTTGTCCTGAGTGCAAACGTTCACTGCCTCGAGACAACAGGGCGGAAACTCCGGTGAAAGGCAGCACAGTGTCTACTGTGCTGCCAGTGTCCACTGATGGGCGCGTTGCTGCAGTCAGCGAGGATACCGCCAGCCTGCTCAGGGAGTTGAGGCTCTTCAGAGAGGACCTTACAGCCATGAGGGGCGATTTGCGGGATTTTCGTGCGGAGTTCAATGATCTGAGAGCAGCAATGGTCACTGTCAATGAGCGTATTGGCCAGCTGGAGCGGAAAATGGACGCCATGGAGAAGCGGGTGGCAGACGGAGCCGTTTCACCTGGCGCAAAGTTTCTGGAGGATGCCATTGCAGACTTGCAGCTTCAGGTTCATGATCGGGACCAGGATATGCTCGCCAACGACGTGCAAATCTCTAACGTGCCGGAGGAGCCGGGCGAGAACGCAACACACGTGGTGAAGCTCATTAGCTCAAAGCTGGGCGTAAAGTTGGACGAGCGCGATGTGGTGTGTGCGGTGCGGGTGGGCGCGGAGGCCGCGGGGCGGGGCGGGCGGCCGCGACCCCTGGCCGTGCGGCTGGCGAGGCGTGCCGCCCGCGACGAGCTGCTGCGTGCAGCCCGCGTACGCCGCGGGGCCACCACGGCGGACATGCGACTCACCGGTGAGCCACGCAGGTTCTATGTGAACGAAAGGCTCACACGCCTCAACAGACAGTTGTTTGCTAAGGCTCGAGAACGATCTCGGGAAGCCGGCTGGAAGTATGTCTGGACACGAGAAGGAAGAGTACTAGTTCGTCAAATCGATGGAGCACCTGTGCATAGAATACGAGTTGAATCTGATGTATCCCGTATTTTTGGATCAACCACGGTTAGCGCGTAGTGGAAAACTAAAATTAAAAATTATAATTAAGTTTAAAATTCATATTTATATGTTAGTAGCTTACTTGTGTTTCTTAAAATATCTTAAATGTTTAATCTTCATATATATTCCTAATTCGCCGTTATTCGTCACCGTAAGGACAAATATCATATTATTATTAGTTTTAGTCCCAGTGTCATCACTTCTGTTCAAAACGGCTCACTGTAATATAACTATAGTAATAATATATATTTATTTACATTTATGTATTCTATTATTTTTAATCTTGTTGAAGTACCTGATATTTTGTTTTAAACACATTTTGTTACTCTGTACTATATTTTATAACTTATTTATTGTTTTTTTCATAAATAATATATTTGTATATATAAATTTATTAAAACAAATTGGTAGTGTAATGTTTTTCTGTTTATCTAATATAAAATTATTTACCAATGTCTATATATGTTTATTGATACTATGTATTAGTTATTTCTTGAAACGTAACCTTAAAGTAGTATACTATTGTTTATACATACTTACATACATGTTTTCACACTGTATTCCCAGCGTGGTAGACATTAAGGATTGTATATATAAAGGTATAAGGATATATTGTGTTCGTACGTGTTTTTCTAAATTAGATAATTATAATTTCCATAGGTTGGACGTTGGGGTGGTGTATTTCTGTCTGTGTGAAGAAATGTTAAGGTTATACTGTGTTTTGATTACATGCTTTATTTCCTTGTATTGTCATAGTGTCATGGAATATCTCCACATGTGTATGTGTATTCGTAATTACTTGTATTATAAATTACTCTATGACTTGTACGAGAAGTTATTGTACTTTATTATTTTGTTACTGTTGTTCATGGGGTTATGTAATGGAAGGAAATTTTTGTCTGTGAAACATCAGTGTGTTGCAGTAGTAATAGTGATGAATAATTTACTTATAGTGTGTAGCAAAGTTGCTCACCATGCAAAAATATACATATTATTGTCACATATGTCCCAGATTAATCTGCACACTTCTTGCATGCCTGAACATACATACATACATATTATCACGATATGTCCTTGGTGGGGTAGACGGAAGAAACGTAGTGCTAAACATCTCACTGATATTCACAAATATTATATTATTAATTTCACTCCAACCAATACTTAATTATTTTATCAAACTGTTAATAGGTAAACATTACTTACTATATTCGCGAGCATACTGTGCTATTAGTCATTTTCTATCTTCCTGCTATGTATTTTATCTGTTGAATCATGCACCCTAAAACTCAATTTCTTAAGTTAGCTTTATATAATGCAGGCTCACTGGGAACTGGACATGACGATTTTCTTGTGGCTATGAATCGTTTCGATGCGGACATAGTGGCAATAAATGAAACGTGGTTGCGTGAGGGGCAGGAGGGACGTGCACCCCACGCGCCTGGCTATCGGTTTCGCAATGCTCCTCGCCCGCGCTGTGTGCGAAATGGACGGGGGGGAGGGGTTGGGTTTTACATCAAGCAAGGTATACGCGCGCGTTATCACACTTACCCTACTGTTCAAGTTGAGCAAATGTGGTTTTCGATGACAGTTAATGGCCGTAGTTTCATTATAGGAACAGCGTATCGACCAAATTGGATCAGTGTGGATATTTTTCTGGACACTCTTACAGAATCTATTGCTCATTTTTCTAATTTTGATCATGTCATTTTGCTCGGGGACTTCAACATTAATATGTTGGACATCCGTAATGAGAAAACGCGAAAACTAAGTGACTTCTTGCACTATATGGGATTGGAACAAGTCGTAAAGGAACCAACTCACTATTCCAGTAGTAATGATACACTTATTGATGTAGTGTGTACTAATGCCCCTGTTCGCAGTGTTTCTGTTACTAACATCACCGGTTCTCTGGGGCACGCCATGATTAATGTGAACTTGTCCATTAAGAGACTAAAAATCCCACTAAAAAAAAATTACATTTAGACCAATAAAGGACATAAACATGGATGCCTTTAACCTCGATCTGGAGTCTATGGACTGGGAGTCGGTAAAAAGGATGGGTTCGGTGGAGGATATGGTTGATGCTTTTAATCATCTGTTGTTGTCTCTTTTCGATAAGCATGCGCCCCTAAAGTCTATTAGCGTCAAACCCCAAAATTGCCTGCCATGGATCACCAACACGATTAAGACTATGATTAGTATGCGTAATAAGGCCTATAATAAGTATCGTCAGTCAAGGTCGGAGTGTTGTAAGAAATATTACAAGGATCTTAAAAAGCTAGTTGTTAATAGTATTTTTTATGAAAAACGTGCTTATTATAATCATCACATTAATTCTGTTCAGAAAGATCCTAAATTGCTTTGGAAAAATTTAAAAAGGACATTAACAGTGGCTCCTAGAGGGCCTGTCAACCTTCCGGATCATTTTAATGATGCTAATATTATTAATGATGGCTTTCTTGATGTACCTGGCAGCAACACGGTTACTTTGTCTGAGGTGACCTTTTTTGAATTTCATAGATTCGGTGATATGTCTTTTGCTCTGCAGCCGGTCTGCGAAAATCATATTGCAAAATATATTTTATCTATTGCTTCCAATGCTGTTGGCATTGATGGTTGTAGTAGGGATATGATACTACTCACACTTCCACGAACGTTATCTGTAATTACTGCTATTATTAACAGATCTATTATAACGGGAAAGGTACCTGGAGTGTGGAAATCAGCCGTAGTCACACCATTACCTAAAGTAGACAATCCAATGGAAGCCAAGGATCTCAGACCAATAAGTGTCTTACCTTTTTTATCGAAGGTACTGGAGAAAGCGGTGTATATGCAATTAAGTAGTTTTGTTGAGGCAAACGATATATTACCGCCTTTTCAGTCTGGTTTTCGTAAAGACATGGGTACAGTGACTGCATTGATAGATGTTGTGGATAATATACTTTATGAGCAGGACTCTGGCAATGGTACCTGTCTGACTTTACTAGATTTTTCTCGCGCTTTTGATAGCATCAATATTACATTACTTATTTCCAAATTGTCATATTACGGTGTAGATCATAAATCATTAGCTTGGTTTAATAATTATCTCAAAGATCGCTCTCAGTTAGTGAAGATAGTGAAGGAAGACGGTACATTGCTATTTTCTCAATTACGACCTGTAAATCGTGGCGTCCCTCAGGGTTCTATACTTGGTCCGTTGCTGTTTATAATTTATAGTGCCGACATAACAAAAGTAATCAGTAATAACTGTAAATATCACTTGTATGCAGATGATGTTCAAATGTACATGTCAGCTCAACCTCGTAATTTTAAGGAAGTGATCTGTGAAATGAACAAAGACCTCAGTAATATTGCTGCCTGGGCAAGTAGAAACTGTCTTGTGCTCAATCCCAATAAATCAAAGTTCATGATTCTTGGTTCAAAGCACCAAGTGGCAAAAATTTCAGGTAGTGATCCAAAAATCAATATTTGTGGCCAAAATGTAGAACGTGTGGAAGAGGCCAAGAACCTTGGTATCGTCATGGACAGCCGTCTGCGTTTCGAGAATCACGTGGCGAATTTGGTTAAATCTTGTTTTTATCGCCTAAAATTATTATATCAAATACGTAATCTTCTCACCGAAAGAATGCGTATTCTACTCTGTGAGTCTTTGGTTCTATCGAAGCTTAATTATGGTGACTTGGTTTATGGGCCGCGACTGCAGTCCGCGACTCGTCGTCTTGTTCAGCGTGTCCAGAATGCGTGTTGTCGGTTTTGTTTTGATATCCCACCTAGATATCACATCACACCTTACTTAAATAACGCTTCAATGCTAAACATGTCATCACGTAGGCATCTACACCTTGCAGGCTTATTATTTGATGTCATGAAGTATAAAAAACCTATATACCTTTATTCAAAGCTGAAAACATCCTCCTTCCATAATAGATATGGCTGCCGAACTTCTCGATGTGTTCTGGAAAGCCACCCTCACCGAACCGTGGCATTCACTGGTAGTTTCCGCTACCTTGCTACCAAATGTTGGAATAACATTCCTCCACCGTTGATATTTTTTAAGTCCAAATGCTCTTTTAAAAAACATTTTAAGATTTTTCTTTTAGTCAAGCAAACTGCTGGTATACCACATGGTTGCTCGTTGGCGGATTTTGCTGTGTAGGAAGGTACTTACCTTGCTGGATTTACTTTTTCCTTTTGTCATATCACGTATATACTTCTTACAATATCACGTAGGTACATAACTCTTGCAAGATACTTAATTTTTGACATAACCTCATTTCGCTCTAACAACTTAATTGTTTGCCTGTTCTTTGATCGCGCTCTTATAGTAACATGTGAATAACACGTGATCTTAAATGTGTGTAACATTATGTTAAACTGTGTAGTTCTCAGTTTGAATCGTATGTATATATATAATATTTTTTTTTATATAATTTATCTATTTATCTTATTTTATTTTATTGTTTTAAATTATATCTGTAGTATGTTATCTTTGCTTATAATTGCTTATCGTTTTCTAGGTTGTGGCAGAATATCAGAGTTTTGCTCCTATGGGCAAGGATATACTCTGAGCCATCACCTTTTCGTACAGCTGCAACACACACATGATGTCTATTTCGCTGTAAATAGTTTTAAGTTTGTGTTTTATTTTATTTTGTCTTATTTCATACTATACTTAATTACGGTAGTACCTAATTAATCTGTATTATAGCTATATGTAAGATTGTAAAGTCATGTGTGTGACCAAGTGTGACTGTATGAATAAACGTTTTATCTATCTATCTATCTATCTATATTAATTACGGAATACATTTATTTTGTTATACATAAAAAAAAATATAATAGAAAAAGATGTACATTCCAAATGTTTGATAGCGACGTAAAAACGCTGATATTCGGTGTTGTCTCACCTTTATTTTTTTAAACATTGAGGTGTTACACTAGAACTGTTGTCTTTTGGCAAAATTGTAGAATACAAATTTTCGGTTGTTATGTGTATTTCAATACCCTTTCGCACTTACACATCCTTTGGAAATAACCTTGTAACGTGTCAGTTTCGCTACACAACATTGATAATATGTGGACATCACCAAAATCAATGTCTGCGTTATTGCAAAGAGATTACAGTAATATCACGTAGACATTCGAAAGTAGTGACAGATATGAGATATAACCGACAGCGCTATGACGTTAACATGCCGAATCAGTGTCAATGTACTATCTACCAAACATCTGCAGTGTTATTTCACCATCATGAAGCCTCAGAAAAAATACTGCAACATATTTGTTATTCTAAATTTATAAACTTTCACGAAATATTGCACACAAAATTCAATCCCTCCTCTGAATTAAACAAACTATCATTAAATCAAATTTAATGGTTCTCGTATTACCAGGTTTTGAGATTTCGTGAAAAAGCTGTCAGTGAGGCAGTGATTAGCCTTTTAGGCACTATTTTGGTTATTAAAAGAAACAAGTAACCTTATATTTTGATATTAATCTGTTCTACAATAATTTAAGTCAATTTTAATGTACAATTTGCGCTACTGCTAGCGTGGTTTCATGACTATTACATCAGATGGCACGACGCGCGCAACCGCTATTTCTCGAGTTGGGATCATAAAAACAAATACCATTTTAATATTTCCAACAGGCAGTGAGTAAGTGGTATTTCGCTTTTATATATTTACATAGACAATTATATAAAACATAATATCAGTTTTTAAATTATTAATTAGCCAAAGACCTGTCTCGGCGTCATACCTCCATTTCATTTATTCGCTAAGGTGAGATCTCATGTGGCGCACATAATTTTTGATCTTGAGTATTAGTTCTTTGCTAACTTGTGTTATTTCTACTGTCTAGAAATGGACTTAATAGCTAATTTATTCTGGCGTTCTCATCGTAAAAATGTATCTGATAGACATTCATCAAATTTAGAATCTCTAATTGATACTCATCTCAAGCTAATGGAAATGATGTAATCAGGACCCAAACCTCTAAACAAGCAACCCATGACATAACACACTTTTATAAATGCAGATATAATAACATATACGAAAAGGTAAATAACTAGGCTCTCCATCTTTCCCTTAGTCAAGTCTATATTCAATGCATTAAACAATTTTAAATATTGCTTGAACAGATGAAGAATCGGCAAAAATTCCAAAAAATATTGGATCTCCTTCAGAGAAGCTTTTCGAATAGATCGAAATCTTTCAATCTGGTCCATTGCTACATAGTTTAATAGAATAAAAATGTAGCAAAGCCAAGGAAAGGTCTTGGATTTGTTTCTAAGCCTGATCAATTCAGAAAACGAATTACTCTTTATTTTTTTGTAGTCTGGATGTTAATGGATGCTCCTTCGGTTCGTTACGTGGAACCAATTGAATAAGACTAGTTTGAGGTTACGTGATAGGTGTTATTGTCTCGAGTATTATTTACACACTTATCAGTAGCGATCCGCTTTGATCGCTTGGGGACTTTTTTTATAAACGAGCAAGCTGTTAACTTGAAGGAAAGTGATTACCGCCGTCCATGGACATTCGCAACGTCTGTGGAATCACGGGTGCGTTGCTGGCCTTTAAGGAAAGGAGGGGGAGGGAGGAGATGGGCCACCGGCACTCACTCACCGAACGAAACACAACAGCAATAGATGCAGTTATTTCACGCCGATATTCTGTTAGAGGGTGGTAATTCACCAGGCGAGCCGGCCCTATTCGTGATGCAATTTACAATAACTTGGTTATGGAATATCAATATCTCTCCATTTCTATAGATTAAATGGACAGTAGTATGTTTATGCCCATTAAAGTTTCAATCGAGATTTTCTTAATAAGAGACTACAGCGTTGTAGTGTAGTATGTATGTAGTAGTAGTGTAGTATGTACAATGATCTATACTTATAACAAATGTAATCCAATGATAGTCAGTAATAAAAGGTAATCGATCGAGAACAGTTGTTTTTAATAAAACAATATCCCCTCATAGCGACCCTGCCAGGGTTCTTAAAAAGGGAATGAAATAAAGGTTTCCGCAGGGTCGGCAACGCGCAAGTGATACACCCAGGCGTCCTTAGGCTACGATAACCGCTTCATAACAGGGGGGCTGTTTGCTTGTTTACCACCTTTGTGATATAAAATCAAACTTTTTGTTAAATGTTCTAAATGATGGTGACAATTACTGTTTTGAAATTTACTTAGGAGTTTAGAAACTATAAGTGCATAAAGAGACAAACGTACATTACAACTCTGTTTTCTACAATTGAATTACAATAAAATACAATTTAATTTACTTCCTTGTGAAGTTTTCAATGTACAGATAGCTTTGTTTCTGTTACGTAATACATTTTTTAGTAGGTATAATCAGCATCAAAAGTGTTTCATCAAAACCAACAAAAAACACGGTGACATGACTGTGGTACATAAGCGGCTGATATATTTTATGTTTGCATATGCGTGTTTAAGAAGAATCTGACTGACTATCGTAGCAATTCCTTGTTCAAATTATCGCGTCTGGAAACTTAAAATTTTCAACATAGGTTCCCTATTAAATGTAAGCGAACGTCAAAAATTTATTTTTCGTAATTCGGCCCCTAAGGAATTGAAAATGGGTGTAGTATGAGAAAAATTAAACTAATTTCTTACAACATAAAACTTTCTTTAATTATTTTATGAAGTATGTAATCAAACATGTATTGGACCGATTTGAATGGATCAAATCCAATAAAAATGTTAAGTGTTGAACACAGTATGATAATTAATTTAATTTCACGTAGACGAAAACGTGGGAAACAGTATATCTTTTAATAAATGAAATAAACTCAAATTTTATTGTCGTAATATGTTTAGAAAAATATGTATGACAGACACTTGGAAAGCATTATTCATGTCACCCCAAGAATTTATTTTGATGGTAACTGTACGCAGAAGTATGACGAGAAAGAGGTTTGTGGTATTATAATAACATTAGACTAATTAGACTTAAATTCCTTAGCACTCAGGCTTTGTGTTGTTGATTTGAATTGCAAATGAAAGGAGAATTGATAAATTATGATTAGATTGTAGAATTGTTACTTTCAAAATTAACAGCAGTATTAATTAAAAATGGCGCTTTCGTTTACAACAAAATTTCTGGTGCTGAAATTCATAACGCTAGATGCATTGAAATCAGCTTTCCGGATGGTTTTTACAGCATGCTCAGTTGCATAAACGTATTGACATACTTCTTCTCAAGAACGTGTTCGGCCAATTTTGATTCCATTTGAACGTTTCACTTCACTTCAATTATTCAGTGCTCGGTATATGAACAACTGTCAAGGCTTCTATACGATTACAAGGGCACCATTTCTGACCAAGGGCACTACTATCTACAAGGGCACCATTTCTGACCAAGGGCACTACTATCTACAACAGCACCATTTCTGACCAAGGGCACTACTATCTACAAGGGCACCATTTCTGACCAAAGGCACTAATATCTGCAAGGGCACGATTTCTGACCAATAGAGTGAATCGAATGGCGTGAGCGTACTGAATTTTTTTGAACAACAGCCAATGAGCCACCGTAATGGGCTTGCTTTTCGAGCGTAATCTGCTTATTGTGAGCGCACTCACGTCGATTGACATTGTCAATAAAGCCGTTCTTAAGCGACTCAGATCTAATATACAAGCACGCTCTAATGGAAAATAAACTTATATTGCCAACATAGGGCTCGTGACAGAGAAAAAATATTAAGATCACATTTGAATAGATAGAAATGGGTATAGTGTTTTAACCCGGAATTTGAAGCTTAAGTTACATTAACAATACTATTTAAAACTAAACCGATCAAGTGGTTTCGTTATTACAAAACAAAATTGTAAATTTGGCATCAGATCACTTATTCGTTGAAGGTGCAATCACCTACGTGTAAATTAATTACCAATAAAAAAAATTTTATGCTGCTCTGGAAGACATGAGAGCTGTTTTTCTGCTTTGTCTTTGTTCTATCATAATCTTAATCACTTCAGCCTCAAAAACGATGAGTTCCCCTTCAAAGTATCTTTGTTCGTTATTTAAATTAAAAAAATAGTTCAGGATTATTGTCGACGCAGTCTTCTGCTTGATTTTAATATGTCAATAACTTATAACTTTCTGCTTATTTTGTGGTAGTAAGGTAATTATATAAAGACCCTGTTTTTCTTGTTACAGAATCTCTGCTGGGCGTGAGGCATATTCAAGCACTATTGTTGTTCTTTGCAATGGTGTTTTCTTTCGCTATGAGAGTGAACATGAGCATGGCAATAGTCGCCATGACTGATAGCAGCAAGGAGAATGTAAGTTCAAACATGTGAGGTTGTAGAAATATTTTTAGAGTGGTAATGTCTGATATCACCACTCGAGCAGAAATTACCAGCTACTAAAGTATATTAAAAAGATGGACTCCACTATACCACACGTGGTCTCCCATGTGTTCGTATACGCGGGATTCGATGAAAGGATTACCGATAATTTTAAAATAACTAATATTTAAGTTTGATAGATGTACTTATAACCTCCATTGACTGAAAATGAACATAAATTTAACATTTTAAACGTACTTAATTATGAGTCAGTTAAAAAAATAATGTAAAATGAATATCTAAAAAAAAACACAATCGATTTAGTAATACCCATTGACATCATTAAAGATTAGGAAAATCTTGATTTCGAAGTTTTAGATTAATATAATAGTAAATAATAATAAAATTATTAGTTGCTATAATTTTTCTTTGTACCGAAACTATCTCCGCATTATCTGCAACTCGTGCGGTAATTCGTTCTTTCGTTCAACTTCGAGTGGGCAATTGACAACTTACCGCACTTGGTGCACAATATACTATTTCGCAACGGGAAAGCCGACATAAATGAAACTTTAAGTTCGTTTCCAGACTATACTAATGCGTAGTTAAATTTTTACCTGAATTGTTTCTCTACTCCTAGTGTGTTTTGGCCACGAAAAACATAAAAATATTTTTTTCACAGTCTTTCGACTGGAGCATGCAGACACAGAGTGTGATATTGTCGTCGTTCTTCTGGGGCTACGTGATCCTTCAGATTCCTGGTGGAGAGCTCGCTTCTAGATTTGGAGGAATGCTGCTCATGATTATATGTGTGTCTGTCAATTCCATTGCGTCACTAATGCTACCTATAGTCTCCTTTTATGTAAGAGATTTCATTATCTTTTTTATTATATTAGTAGCTATTCAAACTGTAACAGACCTGAATCATTACGACCAATCCTGATCTATTGTGATCGGTTCTATGTTACAAAGTATTCAGATTAGGGCCTAATGAAACCGAGAATTCAGTTTTAAATTTTATTTCTAACACCTACATTTTACAAAATAAAACTTCTCGACATTTTTTTACCACAGACTACTAAGAGAATGTAACAATCTGCCATAACAATGATTCAGCAACACAGATTAGACAGACCCATGAAACCATCACAGAGTACACTCGGAAAAATAACAACCTTATTTAAAATTTCAATTTAATACTCCCACCAAATTTTTAAAAACATGACCACTCACACAAGATTTCATTAAATCTCTCTATTACACCCTCATAGCCTCCAAATCATAAATACTACACACAATTAAAATCATACAGTATAACTTAAAAATTTATCTCTAAGATGTTTAAATTTTTGACAGGGCAATGCTTTTGTGAAAATATCTGCTAACTGGTCATTACTTTGTACATATTTAAACCGGACCACACCATGCTCCACCTTTTCTCGAATAAAATTAAATTTCACATCAACATGTTTAGTTCGTCTGTGATAAACAGGATTATGGAGCAGCTTAATTGCACTCTGATTATCTACACATAACATAAAACAATCATGAAATTCTTTTATATCTAACAAAAATTGTTTTATCCATAAAACCTCTTTTGTAGCCTCGCAAGCAGCAACAAATTCTGCCTCTGTTGTTGAGAGAGCAGTAGTTTTTTGTTTTTGACTAGACCATGTCACAGGCCCTCCATTCATAAGAAAGATATACCCAGATGTAGACTTTCTACTATCCAAATCACCTGCAAAATCTGAATCTGAATACCCAATTAAACCACTGCTACCTCCATATTTTATGCATAAATCTTTACTACTAATTAAATATCTAATTATGCGTTTTAAAGCATTTACATGCAGCTTACCAGGATTATTAATGTATCTACTTAATACATTTACAGCAAATGAAATATCTGGTCGCGAAACAGAACATAAGAACAATAAAGAACCTATAGCTTCCCTGAAAGGAAAATTTACTTCATCATTGTCAACATTTTTTTTAATAGCTACATTTACATCAGTTGGAGTACTTACAGGATTTGCATTGCACATATTAAACCTCTTAATAATATATTCAATATAATTTTTCTGATGTATACAAATGCAATCATCCATTTTATTTATTTCCATACCCACAAAACATGACAATTTTATTTGCTTTATTTTAAAACTCTGTTTCAAATAACCAATTATCTCTGATATGACAATTTTACTTAATGATAGTATCAGTGCATCGTCTACATAAATAGTCTACATAATTGCGATTGAACAAAATCATATTTCTTTAAAAAATCTGTAAATTTCTTATTCCAGCACCTAGTTGCTTGCTTTAAACCATACAATGACTTGTTTAATTTCAAAATTTTATTTTTACATAATTTTATTCCTTCAGGAATCTCTAGATAAATATCTTCATTAAGGTCACCATTTAAGAAAGCTAAATTACATCAAACTGTTCTATTTCCAAATTATATTTAGCGGCAATACTAAGAAGAATTCTAATAGAATCATACCTTGTTGTAGGAGAGAAGGTTTCCTGGTAGTCTATCCCTTGTAATTGAGTAAATCCACGAGCACACAGTCGAGCTTTGTATCGTGTAATTCTGCCATTTACATCTCTTTTTATAGCAAAGACCCACTTGGAAGTAATTGTTCTTTGACCACATCGTTCAACAGTGGTCCAAGTATGATTTTCTTCAAGAGCAGCCAACTCCTCTGCTATAGCCATTGACCATTCTTCCCTTTCTGAACTTTTCATTGCTTCCTCGTAAGTCGAAGGTACTGCTAACTCTACAAGATTTGCCTCAAATTTTTTATTTTTACGTGGTCTGAGATTCATAACATAATTCTCTACATTATCCACTTCCTGAGACGGTTCATTAGAATCATTACTTTTGCAGCTTAATAAACTATCGTTATTGCAGCTACTTTCCACTGATACATTTCCTTCAGTGCATGGTATTTCAGTGACTTCGTTTTCATGTTTTTCTTCATCTATATATATTTTAGCTATATTCCTTCATATTTCTGGAATTTTATTTTCATCAAAGATAACATTTCTTGAAATTTTTATTTGTTTTGTTTTAGAATTGTACATTCTATAATTAATATCTTCATAGCCAACTAATAGCATTTTCTCACTTTTCTTATCTAGTTTACTTCTCAACTGATCTGGGATATGTACATAACCTTCACTACCAAACACCTTTATATGTCGTAAGTCAGGTTTAATGCCAGTCCATATTTCAAATGGTGTTTTGTTAGGAGTTTGAGTTGATGAAGTTCTATTCATTATATATACTGCACAATTGATGGCTTCAGCCCATAAATTCAGAGGTATATCTCGAGCATACAACATTGAACGAGCACTTTCAACTATTGTTCGAATTTCTCTCTCTGCACGTCCATTCTGCTCTGGGGTATATGGTGCAGTGCACTCATGTGTTATTCCTTTGCATCCCAGAAAATCTTTAAATGCTGTGTTCACATATTCTCTCCCATTATCAGTATGTATAATCCGTATATTGTGCATATACTTATTTTTAATAATAGCATTATATTTCTTAAAATATTCAAAAACATCGCTCTTGTTCTTTATAAAGTATACATGTCGGTAACTAGATGCTGCATCCTTAAATAACACAAAATATCTCACATGTCCTAGTCTCTCATGCCACTTTTTGAGATCACTTTGAACCAAATTGCAAGTTTCAGGAATCACTGTTCTAATATTAAGTTCATACAAGTTATTCTCATTCAAATTGGCATTCATTACCACTACATTATCTTTATAAATAAAAGCATTTGAGTCTTTCTTCATAACTGTGTAACCCTTTCTCATGACTACACCTTCAGAAAACAAATTCCTTTGTAATTTTGGCACATACAGTACATCATTCAATACACTAGTCTCCCACTGCCCATTAATACACCTTTCTATTAGTATGCTGCCTTTCCCAAGTACCTCAAGTGTTTGCTTATTTCCCAAACTCAATGACTTCTCAATGACACACTCTTGAAATTCCTTGAAAAATTGTCTCTCAAAAGTCATATGTGCCGATGCACCGCTGTCCATAATCCAGGTGTCCTCTTTAATGTTGGCACAAAGATTATCTACAACATTAAATGCCAACATTGTACCCACTTGATAAGATTTCTTATTATTTTTCTTAGGAAAACGGCATTCGCTTGCAAAGTGGCCAGGTTTTCCACAATTGTAACATATAAACCGATGCTGATTAGGTTTATTCTGGCTATGGCTGGCACCATGGCTACTGACTTCTTTATGTTTTGGTTTATTCTTAATCCTCTGATTAGTGACCAACAGAGCTGTCTGATTTTCTTCCTCGCAAGTAATACTAGCTTCTTCATCCAATAAACGAGCAGTTAAATTAGTGATAGTTTGCTGTTTAGGGTCTAATGACATCGACGCTTGTCGAAGCGATCTGTACTTCGGAGGTAATATTCCTAATATTTTAGTTATTATACCCGTTTCGCTAATACTTTCACCGCTCTCCTTCAACTGCTTTGCTAGATTTTCAACCTTAGATATATGTTGAGCAATATTCTCAGTGGGTGACATTTTGTACTGGTAAAATCTCTCGTGAATCATCATTTTAGTCAACTCACTTTTCTGTTCATATACAGATTCAAGTTTAGACATAATTTCATGAGCGCTTTCACAGTTTTCAATTAACGTAATTTGTTTGAGATCCATTGCAGATGTTATTATATAAATATTGCCATGCCGTCCTTTTTTAGCCACTCGTCATCTTCTTTGGTTGGTTTTGGAGATGAAATAGTAATTCCCTTAGCTTTCAACGCACATTTGATCTGAAATTTCCATTGCCGGAAATTATTTCTGTCAAACTTTTCTACGCTCATTGACCTCGTGTCCATCTTGAAGTTAAAATGTCGCGTGCCACCAAAATACAATTACTGCCTTGTTAGTGTTTTCTAATGCTCTTCGGTTTTCAGAGTAGCCTGGGCCCATAACCTATTCAGATTAGGGCCTAATGAAACCGAGAATTCAGTTTTAAATTTTATTTCTAACACCTACACTTTACAAAATAAAACTTCTCGACATTTTTTTACCACAGACTACTGCCATAACAATGATTCAGCAACACAGATTAGAGAGACCCATGAAACCAGCACAGTGTACACTCGGAAAAATAAAAACCTTATTTAAAATTTCAATTTAATACAAAGCACTACCAAATCCCATTGCAGCCAGAAACCGCAGGATATAAATTGGAGTGAATTGCTAAATCTCTTCTGGTCACAGACAATAATGGCAGAAATGAATGAGAGAATGCCTCAGTGGTCCACAATCATATAGAAAGTGCAAAAAGTGTCTCTTTCTTCTCTTGGCAGTACCGCCACAGTCTTATGTCGGAAAGCTTCAAACTGGACATACTAATTATGTTTATTTTAGCAGAGATGTCCAGTAAGTACATATTTCGTGATTTTGGTTACTAACTGACTGACTGACTAACTGTAGCGATGATGAACGCATTTACGTTCCAAGTTATGAGTTCCATATTTGATTACTAATCACACATAGCTTCAATGAACTGAAAATAACTATAAATTTTTCGTTTTAGACTCATCGATGAACGATCATCTAATTTATGTTCATCATGTTCATCGATGACTTCGATCGATGAGATCATGATCTCTCAAGACCTACCGTTATTATATTAGGCAAATTCTGTATGGCGAAAATTAATACTTCGTATTTTCATATGGATAAGACTAATAATGATCTATGCACACTGAATGTCCAAAATCCTTACGACTTTTTGCGTAGTTGAATAAAGCTAATCACATAATTGAAATATTAAGACTGGCGCATAAAGAATTCCCTTTATTTTGAAATCACGCTGTATCTCCAACGGGGTAGTCAGGGAACATGGAGTGCCAAGCATCGCGGTCTTTACGTGCTTCTTTCGCCTCCTCAAATCTCATCATATCCCTCGCACACTTTTGCGAAGGTATGCGAGTGTCTTTGACATTTGGAATGATACTTTTTTTTAATTAATTACTAGAAATATAAATAAGTCCTGGGAATTTCGCTCCTTTTTTCATGTAAGCTTCGAGCAATGCTTTCTAATTCCTGTTATTAATTTTTAGGTTCAGTTTCAGGCATAAGGATGAGGAATGAGGCATCAAGTATATAGTTGTTTTATTCTAACTACCCCCTATTAATTTGATCTGTACATGAATAAAACGATGGAAAGAAAGTTGTTGCGTCCATTTCCATTAATTAGGATTGATACGATAAGAAATATGCGCAGACGTGTGCCTATCGTACCGCGTCCACTGTCTCTCAGCTCTACCGCGTGAGCACAGCTCCTTAGAAGCACACAGCACCTAACCGCTTTCGCGCTCCATAAAAACTTATACGATACTAACTGCTTTTGCGTATTTCCTCTATCTACCTAACGAGTAAATTGGATCTGAAAATATAAGCATCGACGTGAGCTGTCAGATTTTTAGACCAACCACTTATGGTCACGTAAAAGATGGAATGTTATTGTACAATTTTAATTACAGGGTGGATGGCAGCTGGTGTGTGCTTGTCGTGTTCTTCAAGGCTTATCGCAAGGATTCCTCTTTCCTTCCATTCATAACCTCATCGGAAAGTGGGTGCCGTTAGAAGAAAAGAGCAGATTTGGAACTATCATTTATGCTGGTGAGTCAGTATGTATAAATCCTCTTCTCACAAGCTAAAAGAGATGAGATATAAATACACCATACACGTTTCTTGCATCTTTTTGGAGATGGGAGGTGGGTTGGGAGGATCTTAGATTTATTTCCATGTGCATTATTGTCTGAATTTGCCTTATCCATGACGGTCTTACGAGAGATCAAAGAGATATTGATCTCTCAAGACCTACCGTTATATATTAGGCAAATTCTATTTGGCAAAAAATAAGACTTCGTATTTTGAAATGGATAAGACTAATAACATAGATCTATGCGTTCTGAATGACCAAAATCCTTACGACTTTTTGCGTAGTTGAATAAAGCTAATCATACAATTTAAGTATTAAAACTGGTGCGTAAAGAATTTTCTTTGTTTTGAAATCACGCTGTATCTCCAACGGGGTAGTCAGGGAACATGGAGTGCCAAGCATCGCGGTCTTTACATGTTTCTTTCGTCTCCTCAAATCTCATCATACTCCTCACACACTTTCGCGAAGGTATGCGAGTGTCTTTGTCATTTCCATCAGCTAGCTCTGGCTACTTGTAACTACGAAATTATAAATTTTTAAAATTAATTATTAAAAATCTAAATAAGTCCTGGGAATTTCACTTTTTTTCCTGTAAACTTCCAGCAATGCTTGCTAATTCCTGTTTTTAATTTTTAAGTTCAGTTTACTTTATTTTTAAGTTTTAGTTTAGACATAAAAATGTGATTATTTTATTCTAACTGCCCCTTATTAATTCGATCTATACACGAGTGTTAACTAATACTAAATATGTGAGATAATGCAATGTATTGTATTTCAAGTTTACACATCACAATTTCTGACAAAATTTACCGTCAGACAGACTAACAGAAATGATGAGGTTTGAAGAGACGAAATCGCTGTGTAAGAAGTATGATACGTAGTCCTTTGTCCTCTTTGTCTACTCAATTCGAAATAGATATAGCCAGTAAAATGATACCTTATTTTCAAAATAGGTTTAGGTTGCAAGACGGAACAAGTATTAGATACACATATACCAGATATAAATACTTAAAAACGTTACATTTTTACTTTGCGCGAACGCTAAAAGAAATCCTCCTTACGAAGAAGTGGAAATAAATGGAACGATATTTTAGAAGTATCGTTCACAAAATGCCACTTTAATAAACAAGCCGAGCGACGAACATCGATCAACTGTGTGTTCGGACGCAGAGCCCTCATCCATAACAGAACGAGAACGTATCGCTCATTGAGTCAGACCCAGATATTGGTCACGCAACATCACTCGATTACTTATTAATCGAGCATGACCTTTGAAAAGCAATAATAAAAAAAACCAAGGCGTTAAGTATCATATCCCAAATTCAAAACAAAACAAATTTTCAATTTTCATTAACTACTACCGACCCACCCCGGCTTTGCCTGTATAACTCTTCGTCCCATTTAAATTGATATAAATTAAACCTTTAGCAATGCGCCCCTCTAGAAAGAAATCCCATTAGGTCCAGATTCGATTAACGTTTTAACAGGCCCCTGCCTCCCACCATGGTCTTTGACCTTCTTGAATAGGTATAGCGCCTATGCAGACTTTGGTGTATTTGGTGACTTAGATCTCGATATCTAAGAAGACTGAGAGTTAGATATTTGGAAATATGTAACTTCAACTCTTTATCTTGAAATTCTTAAAAGTGGAAACACTATTAGAGAAAAAAATCTCAATAAAAAATTCCCTGTTTTGCACAAAAACTCAGTTGCATCTCTGAAATTCTACAGAATTTTAAAATGATTTTTATTAAAATGGATAGGTAATTATAATATCTCAAATCCCTAAAACCAGTTTGTAATTGTTAACGCTGTTTTCCGGCAAATTATAATTATGCGCAAAAACAAATGCTGAGATTTCTCCGCGCTAAAATATGATCAAACCGCAACTGCCAAAATCAACTTAATTGTTATTATCATAAGACGCGGGGGTACTTGACTTATTCGGTTGCACTGGGCTGCACAGGCGGACTCTTAATTTGTTATTATTATAAAAAAACTACCCTAGTTTTTTGTCTTTTGACCATAATTTTTTATCTGAATATATTTTTCCTTATAAACTTGTTTTGGCAATTTATTTGTTTATGATACAAGTTTTGATATGTTTTGCAACTTATTTTTGGCATCTCGCGTATTGTTGTTGTTCAAAGTTTTGTTCTTAAAATATTAACACATATGAACCCCAGCTCAATTGTTTGTAGGGTTCCGCAATCATCAAGAAATATTCATAGCTTTAGTATCTTCGATATA
The DNA here is from genome assembly GCA_907165235.1 of Zeuzera pyrina. Taxonomy (NCBI): domain Eukaryota; kingdom Metazoa; phylum Arthropoda; class Insecta; order Lepidoptera; family Cossidae; genus Zeuzera; species Zeuzera pyrina. The sequence goes on from OU015627.1 coordinate 24,603,993, forward strand.
TTCTTGAAAAACTTGAAAACTTCGTACCCCCTTTTTAGCAAATTGCACGCACGGGGTGAGATTTGGCGTAGTTAAAATTTTTTGTATGAAAGAGTGGGCAAACGAGCAAGCGAGCTCCTAATCGAAAGTGATCACCGCCGCCTATGGACACCCGCAACGTCCGGGGAATCACGGGTACGTTGCCGGCCTTTAGGGAGGGGAGGTAAAGGAGGTGGAGGGAGAAGATGGGCCACCGGCACTCTCACTCACCGAACGAAACAAAACAGCAATAGAATGCTGTTATTTAACGCCTATATTATGTGAGAGGGTGGTATTTCACCGGGCGAGCCAGACCAATTCGCGCTGCAATGCAGCATGGCTCTATCACAAGTTTATCCGGAGGAGTACAGAAAGATAAAATTTATATATGATATGTATTACAAATACTTTACATTGAATAAAGTAAAATATCCATTGTTTACGTTCAACTGCCAATGTCAAACACGTAGTAGTTTGTGATCGAATTTAATATCCGTACAGAGTAGTGATTGTTGCCAAAGAATTGTAAAATATTGCCAGAAAATCATTCCCAACAGAGGCTGAATGAGTTTCTATATGTGAATTTTGTGTGATTTATGAATCTGTGGAGTGTATAACAAGGAAAAAAGAAGTATTCTACATTTACTGACAAATTTCTACCACTTGGCGACCAGTAGTGAACACTAATCGAAACATATCATCACAGCTATCAGTATGTGTATATAACACTGATCTGGACAAAATAAAACAATAATATAGGTTTTCGGTGTGTCTGATTTTTTTACAATACTCTTTCACGGGTCTATGTCGCGGTTATATTATAAATACCTCTTTATTCCGAAGTTTCGAGCGGATTGCACTGATCGTGGTCTAGGAGAATCTGATGAGGATGCTTTGGGTCAGAAAACCGGACATCCCCAGTATGTAGATGTCGTTAGTGTAGTGTGTCGAAGTACCGACAGTGATAATTATAACAAGTAAAAATATGTGATGAATGAGTGCAGCTAGTTGCCAGAAACCGCATACTACGAAAACGACATTTATCCTAATCAGTCTGCCCGTGACCACGATCGGTGTAATCCGGTCGAAATTCCGAGATAAAGAGGTATTTAGCCTTAAAGTATAAGCGCGAAATAGACGCGTGAAAGACTATTGTAAGATGTGTACAAGTCGTGAAAGTTTAAAAATATTAAGGTCTGATTTTACAAAACAGCTCTTATTTTACATAATGCATGTAGGTCTAAGAAATGGAGAGAATATTAGCGAGTGACTGAAGAACCCTATTATATGGGTATCCACCACATTCTTGCCAGTTTTTCTTTTGATGAAGTACACATGCCGCGGAAGACAGTTTCCTTGTAGATTTCCCAAAAGACTGCTTGAACTTTCAATGATGTCTTCAAACGGATCTCGGATTATTCAATGATTATTTCATATTAATTTGCTAGTGAAACTGTCTGTTACAATACACGACTGTGCTAAAAAGAAGCTTTTATGAAGGACCTTTTGTGGATTAACCTCGTCGTCTGTTTTTTGTAAGGTTACAATCATTTGTAAGGTTCCATAGTCAAATGACAAAAACGGAGCCCTTATAATTTCGACTTGCGCGTGTATGTGTCTGTTATTCTGGCTTTCTACCTGTCCGTACATCGCAACCATTTTATTCGGAGATTAATGACACTATATTAGATTAAATCTAAAGGTAGGATATTCTATGAACGACTGTGCCATACCGTACCGTACCACTAAAATAGAATTAGTGGTGGCACTCCACACACTTAACTTAAGAGATGAAAAAAATCCTGTGCAATCAGCATGATATATACTTAGATTTATTTATGTCAATAAATAGTTGATGATATACACGCTTCTAAAGTTATGAAAAATAAATCTAACTTTTCAAGTAAAGCGTGGAAAATTTTGAATAAATAGTTCACAATTTTTTTTTAAATAGGTAATGAAATTTAAAACGCACTTTTTAAAACAAACACGGTGTTAATAAGGCACGTATAGTTTTTGAGATATGCGGTATTTTTTATTTTTATTTACACGTTCTGTGGTTTTAAAAAATAAGTTTATTTTTCATTGGAAAAATTCGTAATCATAATGTCACAGTACTGATATTTTGTCTACCAACTTAACATGGGTAAAAAAATGTACTATCTTGATGAAATACAGATACACTGTAAAGTAGTTGTAATCTTTAAAAAAACGAAATAATATAAGATTATAATTTATGCTATAGAAATACAACGCCATATATAATTTTTTCCAACATTTCTGTTTTTATCGTAGAAAATACGTTCGCCCGTGGTTTATTTTAGTTCCCAATAGTTTAAGGTTAAAAACAATAATTTTATTGAGGATTCCATTAATTTTAAACTGCAGATGATTGAACTCAGTAATGGTTTCATAGTGGAAAGTATTAATTTTAAATTCTTTTCTTTTGCTTATTAAAGCGGACCGTTGCTCAACAATGACTATTGTTACTCACGTTCCCTAGCAAATATAACCAAGATTTTATGGTGAACAACATTATAACAATGTTACCTACATAGATCACTTATGGATTCGCGGAAACAACCGAGGAGAGACACAATTATTTACGTAACGGGTGGAAAATATATTTCACGTTGGTAGGTTCACGACGCTCCGTGAATTGTAAGTACTTATATGTAAATTGGTGCATTTAACTTAAGTTTTAGGCTACAAAATGCTACCGTATTATTACATACTAGCGACCCGCCCTGGCTTGGCATGGGCAGAAATTTTTTTGAAAATAAAATACAGTCCATGTTACTCGCTAATAATGTAGCTCTCTATAACTGAAAGAATTTTCAAAATTGGATCAGTACTAGGCATGCCTTTTAAGTTCTGTCGTTTCCATATTTCCCGGCAATTTTGAATTTGGAACTGTTCTATATTCGAATGTGTTTAAATTTTGAATCTCAAAACAGTTGAAAGTATTAGGATTAATGCTATTGTTTAGTCACAGCGTCGATTGGAATCTGTCAGGTTACGTACGAAAATGAATCTTTCTAAGGAAAATGTTCGTGCAATAATTTTCTACAACTTTAGAAGAGGCCTGACACGGCTTCAGTGTTTTGAAGAGCTAACATCTGTGTTCAGTGATGAAGCCCCATGTCTGCGGACTGTCGAACGCTGGTATTTAGAATTCCAGCGTGGACATACTAGTGTTAGTGACAAATCTCGCGAAGGACGCCCAAAATCCGCCTTCACTGAAGATAACATCATTGCTGTGAGACAACTACTTCCCGAAGATCGTCATGTGACGTATCGAGAGATAGAGGCTTTATTAGGCATCTCAGGGACAACCATTCAGAAGATCTTGCATGAAGCGCTTGGTATGAGAAAGCTAGTTTGCTGTTGGATACCGCATCTGCTTTCCGACGATCACAAGGCGGCCCGCGTCAGATGGTGTAAGAAAACTCTGCAAAGGTTCAACCGAGGAGAGTCAAATCACGTCTACGACATCATCAGTGGTGACGAATCTTGGATCTATGCCTACGATCCGGATTCCAAACAACAATCTACAACCTGGGTCTTTCAAGACGAGCCAAAGCCGACTAAAGTTGTTCGTTCTCGAAGCACTTCAAAGAAGGTAGTGGCCACGTTCGTTGGAAAAACCGGCCATGTTGCGACTATTGCACTTGAAGATCGTAGAACGGTTAACGCAGAGTGGTATACCACAGTTTGTTTACCACAAGTCATCGCCCAACTTTGAAAATCTAACTCAAAGCGACGCATCATCCTGCACCACGACAACGCAAGCTCACACAGCGCTCGTCAAACGATTGAGTATTTGAAGCAGGAAAAAGTAGAAATTCTTGACCTCTTCTTGATCCTCCCTACAGTCCTGACCTAAGCCCTAACGATTTCTTTACATTTCCTAAAATTAAGAAAAGTCTTCGTGGTCAAAGGTTCCAGTCCGGTGAAGAAGCAGTCGACGCTTTCAAGTCAGCCATTTTGAACACCCCCACTTTAGAGTGGAATAAATGTTATAATAACTGGTTTGAGCGAATGGAAAAGTGTGTTAAGCTACGTGGTGAATACTTTGAAAAACTATAAAAAGTATTATAAGGTTCTAGTTGTGTTTTTTTCTTCAAACGACAAAACTTAAAAGGCATGCCTCGTAGTACCGGAGATTACCCGGAACATCCAAACTAACAAAATTTACTTCTTTATAATATTAAGATATAAATTATAGATAGATAGATAGATAAGATAAAGATAGACGATATCGCTGATAGTTATGTGGAAAGTCGAAGATTAACAAAGCAATTTTCATTTTACATCATAAAAGCATTTTAAGCAATGAAATGTAACATTACCACATTAAAAGAATCATAATAATTTAACTCAGGTACTCGATTTTTTGATGTCTACGTTGAATTCTTGAAGCATGAAACAACAAAAAATTAATGAAAAAGTATAATCAGACAGCGCCATCGCTTACAAAACTTGATTGGTGACAGCTCACAGAACGTAAAATGTATAGAATGTAAATAATGTGTTGCACCTTGAACATTATGTTTAATTTGTATTTCTACGCGTTCAATAGCTTTTTCTATTTCTAGGCGCTCAATTCGGCACAGCTATTCAACTGATGGTATCAGGATTCCTAGCAGAGTATTGGGGCTGGCCAGCGATATTCTACGTGAACGGCTCCCTGGGAGCTATATGGACAGCGTTCTACGTTTTCCTAGGCGCTGACTCTCCTCAAAATTCAAGGATGATCAGCGCAGAGGAGCGATTGTACATACAGAGTTCTTTGGGGCACATTGGTGGACATAAGGTTAGAAAATATACTGATTTCAATGCCTTACTTTTTTGGCATTTATTTAAATCTTCGCTGATAAAGTTTCAAGTGGATATTGATTCTTACGCTTGCATTCCTCGTATTGTCGTTAGTTTTAAATAATAACTTTACGAGAAAAATAAATTAATTCTTTATACATCTATATCCATTTATACGTATAAGTAAAGCATCTGTCTGTGTTTTCGCAAAAAAAGGTAATTCTCATCTGTTTGTCCGGGCTAATCTCCAAAATAATTGGACCAATTTTGACGGGGTTACAATTCGCTAGTAGAAGACCTTTTAGAAAGTAATCTAGGGTACTTTTATCACAGAAAAATATCAAATTTGATGCAGCTAAAACCGCGAGTTTCAGGTAATAATAAAAACGTCCCGTCAAAAAAGTACTGTTTTAATAAGCACTCTTTTTTTAGAAACTGAAGACACCGTGGAAGTCAATATGGACGTCTCTTCCATTCATATCTCTCATAGTAGTCCATTGTGGTCAGAATTGGGGCTTCTGGACACTTATGACTGAAATTCCTTCGTATATGAGCCAAGTACTCGGTGTAGACATCAAAGCGGTAAGCAATTATGTAGAATTTATTAACGATCCACTTCGTTTTCGCACTGCTGATGTGTAGGTCCAACCTTTTAAAGGACACGAGTTCAAAAGGATACGGGTTCGGATGTGCTTAAAAGTGCTGTGTCCGTAGACTTTTTTTTTTATAAAAGAGGGGGCAAACGAGCACGAGGGTCACCTGATGGAGAGTGATCACCGCCGCTCATGGACACCCACAACTTCTGGAGAATCACGGGCGCGTTGCCGGCCTTTAGGGAAATAGGGAAAGGAGAGGGAGGAGGTGATGGGCCACCGGCACTCTCACTCACCGAATGAAACACAAGAGCAATAGATGCTGTTATTTTACGCCGTTATTCTGTGAGAGGGTGGAATTTCACCGGGCGAGCCGGCCCTATTCGTGCTGCAATGCAGCATGACTCTACCATATTTATTGGGTTATTGTTTTTGGTTGTAAGATTCTAATGAGATAGATTTAAACTTGATTACGACGCCTCAATATTTCTCCATATGTATAGCCTAAATGTTAATGTAATACATAATAATAATAATGTTTTTTCTCATTAAATGTTTTAAATTATCATGAAAATTGCATTGAAATCTACTATAAATTCAGAAGTTATAAGAGAACATACAAACAAAGGAAAATTACGGTTTCATTTACATAATTTAAAGACAAGACAGTTACGTCGGAATGGGTTCAAACAACTGTGATTTCTGTTTTTTCCTTAAAGTAGATAATTAAAAATATATACTTTAAACTTTATAAATTAATAATTAACACTATCACCGGAAAATATTTCGAGATTCTGTAAATCTCAATTTTTAGACAACAAATCTTTTAATTAACTCAACTTATCCAAATAATTAAACTAAAAAACATGTATTAATAATTTACGTATTGTTTTAAAAAGTCTTCTAAGATGAAAATAATAAGATTAATCATGAATAAAAAAACTAGATAGCTAATTAAATTAAACAAGAATATAATTATTTCACTTAGATTCTAAAACAAATTTATTAGTAAATATTTTTCAAAAATAATTATTTTCTACATTATATACGTCTTCCATTTCGTCATCATGTATAAGTAGATAAGTATTCGTCGACGAAAAATGGGGCAATTTATATGACGTGAAAGTATTTACAAAATGTAGTATTTTAAATAGATTTTTCAAATCAAGGCAAGAGCGAATATATTTTTTCTGGATCGCCTGAATCGTCTTCAGTCACAGTATCGCTTAGCATCAGGCAAATTTGTGTCCAAACGTAGATCTAATTTCTGTTAAAAAATGTTCTACCCAAAATGAATAAAATGCAACCCTCTACATAATAGCTTCGGCATGTCTCTCTATCCGTCTGTTTGGCTGTATATTCGAGTTTATTCCGTCTCCTTTGCACCTACTGAGCTGAAATTTACCACAGAGAGGTAAATTGGTAATTTAAAATGATATGCATTTAAACTATCTTCAAAATCGGTGAGTGTAGACAAAATTGCTATTAATTGCTATATAAAAATATAACGTCATACAATTAAATGTTACCTCTTCATTAAAAATATATCATCTTTAAAACAAGTTTAGACGCCGTAAAATAATCTTAGCCTCCGTAAAAAAAAAAAGAAATCATTTAAAATATTAGATTACGGTATAAAAAATAAAATTCCCTATAAAATTATTGAACAAACTTAACAAGCTGTCATCCTGATAGTGACGTCTGCTAAGAAGTTATAAACGTCTTGCGACAGTTTGCACTTGGCTGCCGCTAAGAATCTTTGCTGCTGGAAGAATCTAACTGGATACCGTACACCGAAGAGATAGTTGAAGACAAATTATATAACCTTGAGTAACGTTTGATTACTAAGGTTTCATTTTAATATTTTTCTAACTCTTGGAAATAACTACGAAATATAGCTACTAGTATGTATAATATTGTTATATGTAGATATACCAACAGCAAAAAATGAAAAGAGATGGAGGGGAATAGAGATGTTCAAGATTAAATTTCTCGACTCGAACTACTTCCTCCGAGCGCGGCCTCCTATTTAAATACCGCTCCATGTATGAAGCGGATTCTGATCTGGTGCTTTGCCGGCCGCTGCCGTGGCACGCTCGCTCGATCTTTCGACTCGCGCGTTGTGGTAAAAATACCTAACACAATCTAACCTAAAAGAGGGTTCATATAGAAATTATAAAATATCGTGAAAAACTTTAATTTAACATAAGTGACACTTTAAATTTTGAAAACTTATATCGAATGTCTTGTGTTATAAATATACCACCATGTTGTATAATTTAAAGAAAAGAATTTTGTCAAATTTTACCCAACGTGAAGCAATCTAAACTTTAGCCTGTGTTTGTCTTCACAAATACCTCCCGATCATTTATTATTACCATTACACTACATTAAAGTTTCAATTATTAAAGTTGTAAACAAAATTTTATAACGAAACTGATAATTTAGTAATTTACCTTATTTAATAGATAAAAATAGTAAATTTATTGCGGAGACCATTAATTTAAAGTACATGTCATTAATGTGAAGAGTAGAAAATTGGTACAGAAAACCATTAATTTTAAAGATTGTGAGTCGTAGATAGAATTACTGATTCTATAGTTTCACTATATACATCCCATTTAGAACCAGTCTATACTTTTTAAAAGATGCTTCGTTGAGAAGAAAAATACGTGTCGATTTAAAGTTTGAAATTTTTGCGAAATTTAGCTAAAAAATACAATTAAATTAAATTTAAATTAAATTAAAATACAGAATTAACGTACTGTAGTTATTAACTTTTACGCCGTAACAAGCCAACTGCAATACTTTGTTATAACTCATCTGAATTAATTAGACCTAATTTATAATTCTGACGAGACCCTCTCGTGTGTGGCGGCCGTAAAGCTACGCGTCGTCGAGAAAATTGTTTCAAATTAATTAATGTGTTATCATTGGTACAGAATTATTAATTACTGTTTCTTACAGGTCCTAAAATTTTGAATGTGTCTTCACAACCATTGTCGATATAAAGTTTAAAAGGGAAACTGTGTAAATAACCCACAAAATTGAAAAATCATGCTATAACTTATTACTACATTACTAGGTTTTGCCCGCGACTTCCTTCGCGTGAAGCTTAAAAACACACAATATCTTTATAAATTATAGGCTATGTTTTATTCTGATGTATGAGCTATATTATTGTAAAGTTTCATTAAAATTCAATGAATAGTTTTTGCGTGAAAGAGTAACAAACATCCATACATACATCCTCACAAACTTTCACATTTATAATATTAGTAGGATTACTCGGGTTAAGCTGTACAATAACCATCCAACTCAAGTATTCGAGTGATCAATTTGTATATTTCTTAGCTTTCTTGGCTATCTTCCGTCCGATGCTTAAATTCATTAACCGACGCGTGCTTCGCCTCTTAATAAAGCATCCTCAGAAAATTCTAGAGATCAGACTTAATATTATATAAAACTAGCTTTTGCCCGCGACTTTATTCATGTATAAATTATAGCCTATCTGTTATTCTGATATATTAGCTATATGATTGTAAAGTTTCATCAAAATCCGTTCAGTACTTTTTACATGGAGCAGTAAGAAACATCTATACAGCCATCCTAACAAACTTTCGCTTTTATCATATTAGTAGCAAGTAGGATTACTTGTGCTAAGCTTTACAATAACGACAGCTTCTCGTTTTGCACTTGACAACAGATATTGTTAACTAGTTATTGGGAGCCAAAACTATGCCTTTATAGCTGGTGTATTAGTCCAGGCCTCAGGTATATTTTAATTACAAGTTCACCTACCTCACTGAATTTTTGCATGCTGTTTAGGGCCCCCTGGAAACACTTAATCCACATATTTCTATATTTTTGTGTTTCGGGGTGAAGCAAACAGATGCAAATCTTGTATCGCCTATATCTCAGCCGTTTTTCATTGTACGACGATAAAAAGATAAGAGGGTAGAGGGTGCTTCAAGCGCTACAACTTTATCCCTGACGACTTTTGTGCTGTCGTTAACCCTTACCACCCAGGGGGCGGGCGAAATGTTTTCAAAGCGCAAATTTTTTTTTCATCTAAATTGACTTCTTGCTGTGCATTATTAAACGTTTCATACATATACACATAATTATCAATACATGTATATACAGTAGAAAAAAAAAATTGCGCTCCGAAAATATTTCGCCTGCCCTCTCAGTGATAAGGATTGACGATAGCGCAAAAGTAGTCAGAAGCAAAGTTGTAGCGCTTGAAGAGTCCTCTACGCTCGTATCCAGGGGACCCTAAAACAGCATGCAAAAGTTCAGCGGGGTTGGTGAACTTGTAATTAAAATAGGTAAATACTCCATGATGACTGAACTACATACGTATTATTCAAATTTCAAAAACAAAGATTCGCGTCACGATCTCTTTTTTACACAAAAACGACTTCTGGCGGTTAGGTTAGAAGATTTCGATGTTAAGTTTTTTTTAACTACTCGAAAGTCTTATATGAAAATAAATCTCTATAACTGACACCTTAACCAATACACCTACAAGTATAAAAAAGTAAGCCGTAGTTATTGTAACGTGCTGCCATTACTTGTTTTCGCAATGGAACTGTTTCTGATTAAAGTCGAAGTAAATTTAATATTTAATATTCAATCATTTTGAAAAAAATAAAAATTTTACATCTTTTTATACTTACTTCATATAAACCATGAGTAGATATTTTGTCGAGATTACAGCAAAAATTATGTACCAATATTGGGAAACATTATACAAAAATGTGATTAAACTGTTCCATCTTTAAACACCGTAGATATAATAAAAAGGCAATACAAAACCCCTAAAATTATCAAGTGTGTGTGTATGTTTGTGTGTGTTCTCGTTCATGCACAGACAGACAGACGAACACCTAGGTATTCCACATTCTTTTCCTTTTTGTCCTATAGGTGGACTCGGTGTCCCTTAGTTCAAAAGTGAAGCAATACCACTGACCCGGCTCTTTGCCATTTGCATACAATGTGTGTCTTTTTTTTTATATCAGAGGGGGCAAACGAGCAAGTGTGTCACCTGATGGAAAGTGATCACCGCCCCCCATTTATACCTGCAACGTCCAGGGAATCACGGGTGCGTTGCCGGCCTTTAGGGAAAGAGGCTCGTTTCTTGAAGGTCCCCAAGTCGTAATTGTGTAATTAGATTACAAAATTTAAAAAAATCTATATTTTCAGAACGGTGTGATGTCGGCGCTTCCTTATTTGGCTATGTACTTAATGAGCTTCCCTCTCGGATTCCTCTCTGACTACATCTTGAAAAAGAAGTGGCTGAGCATCACGGCTTCGAGAAAATTGTCCAATTCTATCGGTAAGAATATACAGGTGTCCTGAATGGAATAGATCTTCGTGCTAGGATTAATGACAGGTGCTATTTCAAGCATAATTGTTATAAAAATATTATCAAATATCTAAAACGGGAAATTAACGCAATTACCTCTTATTTTGTCTTGACGTTTCAACCGAGTTGCATCGGCTGTTGTCGCAAGCAAACTGTCGCAGCAAAAATATTATCGTTAGATTTATATGGTTTATAAAACCGGCTTTTGCCCGCGACTTCATCCACTTGGAATTCCAAACCCTTCTTATTGAGAATCTGTGTCATAAAAGAAAGCTACTGTACAAATTTCATGTTCCTAAAGCCTTGCAAACACGATGAAATGATTGCAATTCCTCGAATTCACTGCCGTATTCAGATGACTATTATTATAATTTCCTTTGCTAAAGGCCTCCGAAACCGACAATCAAGATTTACAGTTAGTTCCTCTTATTCCCAAGTTTTTATTAATAACGTAATTTTTATTTATTTTTTTTAATGTAAAAGATATTGCTCTACATATCATATTTTTAGCTAGTGTTTTGTTATTTTTGAAACGGCCTTCACTAAATCTTGATTTTGATAGCTTTCTCAATGGTCCGATGGAATTTGTTTAACCTTTGACTTTGCGTCATACTACGGAAGCCATATTGAATCTTTCTAAAAACAACCTGGCAGAATTCACACGCCTAATTGAGACGAATTCCTCCTACGTTGAAATCTATTCTAGAAGTGAACAGACGAATATCAGACGAATATGTCACTGACAGACAAATCAATGAATAACTAAAATCTCTGGGTGTTGAAACCTGTGGCGCAGAGGTCAAGATACGTAGGCCATTTTATAAATATTAAAAACTTACAGTATAGAATCAACGAAATAAATAATTTCATTAAATATTTGCTTGGTTAATTCAAACAAATAATTTCCAGGATGCCAAAGTTAGTATAAAGAAAATTGATATTATTGTAAATTGATTCTCTTTGTTTTGGTTGATTGTATGTGCAAGTAATATATTTTCATGTTTTACTATTTCTATTATTATTGGATAGGAAACGTACACGCTTTTTTCTTCACACGTTCACACACAAGCTTAAACACGTCTTTTCGCGCCCGAATAACACAACGAACAAAAGCGTTGTACAATTTAGTAATAGCTTATTTTACTTATTTTTTTGATTTGACGCTGCTGTCAATAAACATTATGAACATAGTCGTCCAAAACATTATTTCAGTAATACAACATAAAATATTGTTATATCACCCTTTGCAAGAAATAGCTTGTGTTCTGTAATGAAACCTTTCTCCGCAGGCCACTTCGGTCCGGCATTGGCGTTAATAGGCCTGTCATACGCACCGGCTGGGAATGTTACAATCGCTGTTACATTATTGACAATCGTTGTTGGACTTAACGCCGGGCATTACACAGGATATTTGGTATGATTTGACTCTTTTTTTAACTCTCGAGGAAGAGTGTTGCTAAAATTTTGTCGCTATTGTCTGGTCTCTCTTTATCTATGTTTTTTTTTCTGTCTGTTTTTGTGCTTGTGTGCGGTATCGTAGTTCATGTACAGATAAACCGAAGTACATAGGTCTACATAGGTACCTTTTTTTTGCTTGGGAGCCGTAGTTTCTTGCATCATTTTCCGTCATGTTCACAATTTTATTTTCACGTAGTCTGTTATTGATACTGTAATTTATTAAAACTGATAATTGTTGTCTACAGCTGGTGCATATCGACATGGCCCCCAACTTTGCTGGCACCTTGATGGGCATTACCAACTGCATCGCAAACATCGTCTCCATCATTGCGCCGCTCGCCGCTGGTCTCATACTTGACGATGAGGTCAGATATATTACAATAAACATCTATAATAATTTAATCTACGTTATCTTAAGATTTGCTTCGGGCTTATTTGAACACTCAAATTTAATATTGGAACTTATTGATCTCCACAAGAACATAAATGAAACAAACATTACGATCGATGCCAATACTTGATCGAAATCAAAATTTGTCATTGTTATTGACACCTTTTTTCAAATACCCTGAGAAGTTATGGGCAAAAATCTACTAGGTAAAAAAAACTTCGAGAAGAAAGCCGATTGTGGATTCAATTAGGCTAAGTAGTATTTGAAAAACTCCGACAGATCTTCTCATTCCACTCATTGATTTACCGTTTAATTAAGGGAGCGGTTTCGAATAAACCGAAATAATTTCGGTTACTGGTTAGTGACGAAAACGAAACTCAAACCGATACTAAAACCTAAATTAACCGGTTTTACTCAGACGCACGTTGCCTGCCTAGATTGATCAAAGTCGAGCGCAACGCACTTTCTTTTCTTTTTCTATATGCGCTAGCTATGGTTCATACTTCTCATTTTTACACACTTATTTGTATTTGTTGTAAATCAACCACCACGTGGAAGATGACCCGGGCAGAAGCTAGTATGAATTCTAGTATACATGAGACAACTCAAAGAACCGGTTAATTTTGGTTAACAGAACCAGAACATGTAAAAGACCAGTTTCTCAATTTACAGGTTAAAATACCTGTAACCATAACTCAAACCGCAATCAATTCCGGTTCAGGGCCAATGATCTAATCCGGTTTGGAAAATTAACCGGTTTCCAAGCCCTGCATAAAACAATAAAATGTTTAGCACGCCATAATAAGTATAATGCTGACCAATTAATGGCACTAATTATAATGTGTTACTGGTAAAATTCCAGTTTGATAATGAACAGATATAGTCGCAATTGTAATACGTACCACTCCAGTTAAATCTAGTAAAATAATTTGTTTGATAACATAAAGACAACTTGATAAGAATGTTGCATAAATACAGTGTTATCAACTGCGATTTGAGTGAAGTCTTTATAGAAACGCTTATTGTGTGCGAACGTATTATTCGATCTAAGTAAAAGAAGTTAAAAGCAAGCGATGTAGTTTCTTGATGATACTTCGGTGAGAAGCGAAACCACACGTAGAGTAATAAGCTTCCAAGTAGATATATATGTGTGAGCGTGTGTATATAAGTATGTATATACGGGTAGATGAGTATGTATGTATGTAATTGTCTATGTGTAATATGTTTATGGATATAGTATAATATAATATAATTACGTATATTCAATTTTTATAATTTGTAATCCATCGCCTTCCGTATCAATTTTCAATGCTACTATGCACCCTATGGTTGTTTGGAAGAGATCGCTCTAAGCGATAAGACCGCCTATTGTTACACTTATATTTTTATAAACGTTAATGTTGATTTTATTTCTACCCTGATGTGTTGGCAATAAAGAGTTATCTATCTAGCTATCCATCTAAGCTTCAAATTTTATTAGAATAGGTATATCTAAAATATATTCATTGTAAATGATATGAAATAATGTTCTTTTGATATTTTAAGTTATCACGCTGTATCTCTAACAGGGTAGTCAGAGAGGACGGAGTGCACAGTATCGCGGTCCTTAAATATTTCTTTCTCCTCCTCAATCTTTCATCACTCATTTTTTTTACGTGCCAACCATCTAAGCATTTCTTTCTTTGATTCAATTGCTATAAATATCACCCTATCCTAATATCCGATTTTAGGATAATGAAATTACTGTGATTAGGAGAACTGTCTTCAACTAATATAATTTTATAGACTATGGAATGTTTAATTTTTTTATTTATATATTTCAGACGGATCCAAATGAATGGCGAGTAGTGTTCTACGTTTCTTCTGCTATTTATATTGCCTTTAATTCTTTCTACGTCGTATTTGGTTCGAGCGAGAAGCAGAAATGGAATGAGCCAATCACCGATAACGATTCGGGTAAGAACCAATAAACGCATTATACATATAGTTCGCTAAAATATATTCGAAATTAAAAAATGTAATTAATAAAGAATTACAGTATCATATTCAAAGTTACTACTTAATAAAAAGTTAAGTGGCTGAGTCTAATATTTCCTGGACATGCTCCACTGAAAAGCAAAATACTTGTCGACTAATCGATCAATTTCTAAGTATTTCTCTTCATCCCAATGAATTGGGAATTGCACTGAAGTGCAAAAGTTCTAAATTAATTTACGAGCACATACATTTCATATTCTATTTGAATAACACAAAATTAGAACAATGTCACGACTCAAGAGACTGAAAGAGTACCTACAACAGCGAAGCTTTTACAAAGCGCCTGTTTCATCTACATGTCTCTTATCTTAGCTAACTATATTCTGTGAGTTGTAGGCTTTCGTAATCAAGTAGCATTTGATTGGGGATCTACCGCAAATCCTTTGATTAGCAAGCATTAAGTGAAATAAGGTGTGGTCCCACTTACGGCGACTTTCTGAGAAAGTCTGAATTTTTGTCTTGTCGATTCTTCTGAGTTCCTTGTAGGTTCTTTGCAGCGCAAGTTTTTCCTAACCGATGCTAGACTTGACGTTCAGAAATACCTTGTAACTGAGTTTACCTGAGTAAAATTGATTTGACTTTGACGACTAAAATGAACTCAATAACTTTATTTTTTCATTAATACGTAATCTAATTGTTCGAGAACAAAGATGCTAATTTTGTCTCGGATTAAAATCAAAGACAGAAATATTTTTCCTCAATTATTTCAAGTGTAGTCATGTATCGGTGGCAGCTGACTTGCTGCATTATGAAATGAAAACATTTTTTTTCAATATCTTATCTACTTCCTTCTTGTTCTTTTGCTTCTGAATTTACTGCGTTTGTTTTAAAAATTAAAAATTTCTGCACCTTTTGCTGTTTAAATTAAATCAGAAACTTTTTGTACAACTTAAAGTTTTTGTGTTTGGCAGCCTACAGCTACACTTTTATTTATCTATTTCACCAAAGTGTTCCTCAAAGGAAAAATATATTCTAAACATGGTTTTAAAATACTGCACGTAATTACTCCAGATATGTATCCATAAACTAAGCACTAGGTTCTCACTATGAGTATCTAGGAGTATCTATGAGTGTCATACAACAAAATGGGAGAACGCTCAATAATATTTATCCTTCCACCCAATTTAATGGAAAAGGATACTGTAAACGTTTGTTTGCTAAATTCATCATTGTTTTATACCATGAGAAAAACAAATGACCAAACAGTCCACCTCATGATAAGTGGATTAAAGCCCATGAATATTTCCAGTGTCGAGATTAAAAAAGTATTTAAGATTGCAAATGCGTTGGAGACTCTAAGGACTAAGACGTTGTGCTTCTTGTGCCAGTCTAAAATCATCTAATTCACACTAATCAATTCTAAATTCACCCTAAATGCATCTAACCGGAAATTGAACTCGGAACTTCTGCTTGGAAGATACACTCTCTATCTCGGTGCCAAGGAGCCCGACTGCATGTAATATTTACCTATCTTTTGATATTTACCTTCCTTTTATTAAAAATAATTTCTTTATGTGCTTTTATCAACTTAATCTTTTTTTTTCAATTTAGTCTCAATTCACAGAAAAAATATTGAAAATTGTTATTAAACGCACAATGATTGGAAAAGCATACTACAAAATGGGCAATTTCGTTGAAGACAAAACAATACTCTTGGAATAATCCTCTTTGCCAATGAGTTTACTGGCTTTATGAATATTGTATTATTTTAATTAACTACTATAGAATGATGTTAAGAAAATGATCTTGTCGGTTCTTCTCAGTGTTCTGTTGGTTGGTTCTTCTCAGTGGTTTTCTTTTCAAACCGAACTAAAGTAGATTTGACATTCAAAAGTACCTCGCAGTTGGGTTCACTTGAATAAATTGATTTGACTTTAATTTTGTGTGGAAAATCGGAAGCGAATTCTTATCATTTTAATACTAGTAATATAATAACAGAAACTATTTTTATAATCAAACCTAACTAAGCTAATGCATTAGCTTGTACTTTTAGCGATACCAACTCTAGAAGTATCCAGTACTCGTAACATTTTGTTCTCAGCGTGTTTTAAAATCAATTTCTCGCTGGCAATGTGACCGCACCTTAACGCGACTGATTATACTCTTTACAATGATATCCTCATGCGAATGTCAGTTTGTACTAATCAGCTTAAATTATTAGAGACATTACAAGTAATTCATTAAATACATATTATTTTAACTAATTGATTGAATATTTGCATAATAGGTGATTAACTGAACGTAGTTTAACGGGTATTTTAGTTAGCCAATTATGCTGAGATCACGAGTAGACACGAACAATAGTGTTATATATTTACAGTACCGTAATAACTTTTATATATCAGTTCAGTGGTTTAAATACATCCTCCCAGCGTCTTTTGGGTTTTCCTTTATTTCTTTCTTTCTTTTCCCGTCACTCTGTTCCATTCGTTTTCCATTCTACACACATGTCCTGCCTTTTTCTATTTGAAATTGACTGGGGGAGGCCTACGCTGAAGAGGCGACTACTTAACAAAAGAAGACGAAGAACGGAAAAAAAATGCTACATATATATGCAATGTAATCAATATATAAACATTTTTACATGTGTATAATAAATATGTGTTAAATACATACATATAGATGTATATATATATATTGCATATACACATAAATGCGTAATGTAGACATGTATAAAGTAATGTGTAGTAGGCCAAATAAAGGCTATTCTATTTTATTTATTTTATTATCGGTTCAGTGGTATTTTGTGGAAATCTATTTTATATTATTTCATTATCATTTTATATTATAGCGACGCGAATGTTAAATATTGAATACTTGCGACACACAAAATTTTTTTAGTTGAGATTTTCATATAAAAATATCATCCAAATTGCGTTTTCCAAAAATTTTCTTTATACAAACCTTGTCCTGATAATTACAAATACAAAACAAAAAAAATTAGCCAAACCTGTAGAGCCGTTCAACTGAACGGGGGGGGAGGCGGCGTGGCGGGAGCCCCGGTGCGCTTGCACTGTACTATTGGAATAAGTACACAGAGTAATTACGTTACAGACAGTACAACAAAACTTAACAAATATTTTTTGAGGAACGTATTAAGTTTCGAGAAAAATCGTAGAACAAAAGTTATTACATATGATGACAGGAATTTTCCACTAAGATAACTTAACATTTTTAAATTAACTTTTCACTTTTTTTAAATTAACTTCCACTTAACATTTTTAAATTAACCCTATATAGATTTTATATACTTTTAACTATTTCCGACATACTGTATTATAAATAACTAGCTTTTTCTCGCGACTTTTTCCGCGTAGAATGAAAAAACAGTTTCCCCTGGGCTTAATCTATCTCCATTCTAAATTTCATCAAAATCACTCCAGCAGTTTAGCCACTCCGCTCCACTCTTTCGCATTTGTAATATTAGTATGGATAGTATGAGTTTGATAAAAACCACATAAGGACGTGGATACTCACGGTGTGTCTAACACAAGGTAGCAATTTTGAACAAAGTAGGAATCATTTGAATTACCCACAATATATTTTCTGTCTTTACCAAGTTTGGGTACCATGATTCAGTATTTTGAAAAGCACGTTTTTATATCAAAAGCTCAGTAGGTGTAAAATTGATAGAATAAATCGATTGTGACGTATGAAGAACCATACATAGACAATTGTAGTACAATGCGATTAATGAGATAGATTTTAATATATTAGATTTTAGTACAACCAAAACTTCACTTAAATTAATAATTTATTAATTTGTGCTTAAACACTTCGTGTTGCAATCGTAAGGGGAAATAGCAAAAAACGAGAGACGCGATCCGTTCGAGTTGTGATTTATATAATCTCGCAACGGTAGTGGGAAGCGAGCCGTTGCTTGGTCTTGATTCTTGATGACATCACGAACACCGTCGCGCTCTGCTAGAGGGCGCCAGTGTGCTTACTTTTTAACCATCGATGTTGCAACACATAGTGGCCCAGACACGTTAATTACAGAAGGCGAAGTTTCACTTTTGGTGCTTGGTCTCAAAAGCTCAAACAAAATGCCTCTGCCTACCTATGTCTAGGACTAAGATTCGTAGCTTCGCCCTATTGTCGCTTGCCATATGATTGATTAACATCGTATCGCGGGATATTGATGTAATTCACTACAGTTTGCCGAAATGGATAGAAATAACAAGAAAGCCTCTTAAAAATGACAATTATATTTATTAACCAATATAATTATATCAAATATTGTTACTCGGAGCATCGAATTGGTGTCTTCACTGTTATGATGTTATGTATATATCTTTAAATAAATAAAAAAAAATAAAAAAAAATTAAAAAAAAATTAAAAAAATTTTTAACAAACTGAAAAATCTTTAACGCGTTACTTTGTGTTACTTTCTGTATTACAGTTTCTTGAAAATACACATCAAGATTGCTGTTCTCCCACCTATCTCTACACATAGAAAAATATGAATTAAATCTTGAAAATTGAGACTTTTTACATTCACATAAAAAAGCCCTTACGCAATTGACAATTTCTAATAAGTAAGTTGAACTTAACTAAATTTTTATATTATAATCTTCTTTTGTTTCAGAAGACACAGAGGCAGAGAAGAAAGTTGAAAAAGTTATATAGCTAATAATTCGTATTGTTCTTGAGTATATTCCTTTTCAGTACCTGATAAAAATTGTTAATAATAATATAATTGTTGATTATAAAAAATTGCTTATTATTTTTATTTCCTAGCAAAAATACGAACTGGGTTCATATCGAAAAATTTTAAAGTGTACGTGGAGAAAATGAACAAACACTGTGCCAGATATTACTCTGACACAGCAAATCGTGACCTTGTGCGCGATCTACAAATTAAATATCCGCATCGCTGCAAGGGAACTTGTCACGTACATCTCCAATATAAATAGTGATAAGAATTAGAAATAAGTATGAGATGGAAACGACAGCTCTATGGCGGTACCGCCATGGCGGTAATTATATATTACATAATTACCAAATTTCGCAGTATTACTTAGCATCATGAAGCCCGAGAAGAAATATCAAATTTATCAAGCACCACGCATAATTTCAATTTGTATTTACACATATATTATATCAGTCTCACACAATTTAAATGTACATTGCGTCATTGTTTTTCTGCAAGTGCAAAAATAAATACACAAATCTAAAAAGTCTAAGCAAATGTACGATTTTGAACTTTTGAACGATTTTTACTATTGTAATATATTTATATTTCTTTTATAAATAATGACTAAGCATTTTTTGACGCATTAGTGACTAAAGCAACAAAATCCTTCATTCTATTGTTCATTTAATCACAGTAATTAACAACATGTGTACCGTAACATACGTAGTATAAAATAAAGTTAAAACGAAATTAAACTTATTCTGTCTTACTATAAAACATATTTTAAACATTAGTCTAATACGTGTTTAGGTAAACACAGTTTTAGAGATAGAGAAAAACATGTAAAAAATGACGTTAGCAAAGGCTAGTGTCAATATATTACAGCGTTTCAGTGCTTTTAGTCACACGTTAAACTAGCTCCAGCTTGTGTTTACATATAAACATAGTCTACGCCGTGTCTATCTTTTTTGTAGTAAGACGGTTCATGTTTTACAAAATTAAATAACGACATCTTTTTAATTATTTGGTAATTCAATACAGAGCGTGACCGCCTCTGTTGTTTAAAACTTGTCGGCGGCAATTTTTCATCGAATTTATAAGACTGTTTATCTGACCCTGCGGTAATCGGTCCCAATGGAATTTTAACAAGTCTTTTAGTTGTTGGGTTGTCGACACTCCATCCAGGTTCTCTAGAACACGTCTCTGGAGCATGTCTCATGTGTGCTCGATGGGACTGAGGTCTGGCGATTGTGCAGGCTACGGCAATACCCGAATGTTTTCCATTGCTAAGTACTCTCTGGTCCACCGAGCTGTGTGCAAACGAGCATTGACATGCATCAGCGTGAAATCTGAGCCAAGACTGTGCAAATGGGTGAACATAAGGCCCAAGGACATCTTCAAAGTAACTTTCAGCGTTCATATTGCCATCTACAAAAACGAGCTCAGTTCGTCTATTCTTCATAATACCCGCCCATACCATCACTGTGGAGCCACTGTAAGGGTGCACTTCCTAGACGAATCTCAGCTGTTCACCATTTCCGGGACGACGATACACTCTTACTCTTCTCGTATCAGGCCTAAATCCAAACCGGCACTCATTACAAAATATCCCATTGCTCCTGCGAACATGTCAAGTGTTCCCTACACCATTCGTTTCGACGGGCGCGATTCGGGATGGGCCCATGGTGTATTAGGTGGGCACCTAATTGGGCGTCGTGCTCGTAGGCCGTATTCATGCAGCCTATTTCTCACGGTTTGGTGGCTAAGAACAACACCGCTTGAGAATTGTAGCTTTAAACGTATCTCCCGGGCGGTTAACATCAGCTGACGTCTTGCAGTCAGTTGTATGTATCGGTCCTGTTGAGCAGTTGTACTCCTTCCACGTCCTGGGTGCTGCTCAGCAGGATCCCCTGTATTAACGTAACGCTGCCAAAGACGATAAATTACGCTTCTATTGACACCAAAATGCCGAGACACCTGGGATTGATTTCTTTCCGCTTGTAGCATTCCTACAGCTCGCTTCATTTCATCAGCAGTCAATGGCGTCGCTCCATAACATAAAAAATGACTCACCACTAAATTTTTCAAAAACTGTGTATCTCAAAATGATAAAAATGCGATAAATACCAAATTTATCAAACAACGATAACACATGAAATCGGAAAAAAATAATTAGCTTTTATTTTAATGAAAACAAAACACAACCGAAAAGGTTCTATTTTTAAAATCAGCCAGTATATGTTTCCGAGAACAAAAAAGATTGTATACCAATGTACTTTTCTAAGAAAAAAATAAAGTATCAATTAATAAAACATGCAGTTTCTGTAAATGATGCGTGTTGCTTAGACTTTTTTGATGTGTGTAGTATAAAAAAATAACAAAACGAAATGCAACGAACGGTGACGTAAGGACGCAATAGAATGAAGTTCATACTCAATGTATATTGTTTCCTTGATATTTCAATCCAGGCGAATGCAATCATTGTTTTAATTTTAAGTTTTAATTTTCTCTGATTACGTTATATAGCGATAACGGGTTAATTTTCATTGTATAAGCTGTATCTTCCTTTAATTTAATCACTTGCCTAATATTTTTTTTTTAGTTTAAATCGTTTATAAATACTTCGTATGTAAAATTAGTTGGATGACCTATTAAAAATAAATAAATGAATAAATTATTAAACCGTTAGTTAAAGGATAACATAAAATAATAATACGGGGAGCTTTACTGAGTCCTAAATCACTGATTTATAAATCGCAATTTCAATTAGGTAAATAAATTACAAAACGATACTATACAGTACACGCCGCCCGTAATACATACATACATACATTCATATAATCTTCACGATGTTATACCTAACGGAGTAGTCAGAGAGGACGGAGCGCCAAGGATCGTGGTCCTTAGATACTTGTTTCGTGTCTTCAAATGTCATCATTCTCCTCACACATTTTTGTCTAGGTATGCGAGTGTTTTTGACATTTCCATCAGGTAACACTAAATAAATAATAAATAAATACGCTAGACAATGCACAATGATCATCTGAACTCAAACCAGGGCATTCGCATTACTACGAGAACCAGACGACAACAACTGGGGGCTTCTCCCAGTACACCCAGACCCGAGATAATCTCGGCGGAAATCGAACTCGGAACCTGTAAACTCACTTAAAAACTGAAAAGTTAAGTGAAAACTTAGACACAATGCCTTAACCACTACGCCACAGAGGTCATCGTTGCAATGAGTGACTTATATAGGCCTGTTATCTATTGCCACCATTCAGCTAGAGAGTAACAGAAGCGTAGCTAACAGTATAGGTATATATTTTCTACTCTAGATGGACAGTGTAAATTATTCATACCAGTTCGTTTAGCTTATTGTACGGTAGTGCGACCTGGATATACCCGAAATCTAGTGAAAGTAAGATAAATGCAGTAGAAATGCGATCTATTAGAAATATGTGCGGTGTCACCCTTGCGGACAAAATAAGCAATGAAGAGATACGCAGTATGACAGGGTTGCACGACAGCGTTATTGTAAAAATGAAGAAAGGAATACTTAGATGGTTCGGGGACATGGATAGAATGCGTGATGAAAGACTGACCAAGAAAATTTACAGAGCGAAAGCGAGTGGTAAAAGTAGCCAAGGAAGACCAAGGCTGACTGAAGATCAAATAGTCAGTGTTAGCCGACGGAAATGTCAAAATCACTGGCATATCTAGACAAAAATGTCTAAGATGAATGACGAGATTTGTAAAACCGAAAGAAATATGTAAGGACCGCGACGCGTGGCGCTCCGCCTTCTCTGACTACCCCGTTAGGGACACAGTGTGAAGGTATGTATGTAGCTCGGACATTAAATACTTCAAATTCCAGATGGCATAACACGATCAGGCAGCAATCTCTTAGCTCATCATCTAAGCCATTTCATATAACAGTCGCAGCAATAAGCGAGAAATAATGAAGAATAATAACATACTTATACGCATACACGAATAGGTAAAAACATATATATGCACGAGAACACATGCTCATTCACGTTCACACCTACACAAAAACGCGCACACGCATACATTCACATCTATGCACGTAAACTCATACACACATCCACACGTCCACATACATTTAGGTATCTAAACTTTGAAACTGGTGTATGTTTTTAATTTTCTGTGCCGGATCCGAAAACAGACCCGTGTAAAATGTAATTTATAATTGTTATGACAATGTTTAAAATAGTAAAGTCAATGGCAAAGTTCAGTACCACGCACAAACGTCCATACAGTCGTGAAAGCGTTATGCCGTAAGAAATAGGGTCCAATACAGTCAATACTTACGACTGAATCTTCGGCGTCGCAGGTTTCAGCAATTTATAACGTTTCGCGACCCTTCATAATGTATTGATAACCTTTCATGCCGATATTAAATTTATCAAGGCATTCCGTTTTGGAACAGAGAACTCTATGGAGATTTTTAGTGTTAGATATATTTCAAAATTATAAGAACGCATCACTACTGGAATCATCTTAGTGTTTTTCCGTTTCGTGTGATAAATTCCTGAAATCTTTTGCTATTTTCCACTCAAACTCCAAAAACCACCAATCGACACGTGTTTCGCTTCTCAACGAAGCATCAACGAGAATATTTTTACGTAAACACCTAAATTTTTAACAGTTTTTTCAACAAACTGATGTAGATTTGTTGGTTAGCTTTGGGGATTCAAATAGATTTTTTTCGGATTATCATAATTTTTTTTTCAGTGAATAGAAACTTCGTGACAAATTTTGTTTTGTTAAGAGAAAGTTCCATGACAAATGTTTTGCTATTAAGTTGGACTATAAAGAACATCAATTACGCAAAAATGACTTCTATTTAGTTACAAGCAAATTCTATAAAATAAATATGATATTTATCTACGTTGCACTGTATTACTTTCAAACGTAATATTCCTGGTACCAAATTATTATTCGAAGTCGTAAGTCGTGAGTATAGCTAATAAAATGACATATCAATTATTTTTAAAGAACTTTACAGATCTTTTTTTTTTGCGTCAGAAAATGCTTTATGCATCCCATCCTGCCGTAGGGGGGTGGCAGGGGGGTATGTGGGACTCCTCGACATTAGGGTGCTAGGCCGAGTCTACCCAATAAAACCTGACGGTGTTCCTCGAGAGCCTTGATGCCGGGGCAACGGGAGCGCGTTGGCATTCTGCCGCGACCCCGGCGGCCATGCCCAGCCTGAGCCGGGCCCTCCTCCGTTTGCGGGCAGTTTTAACTGCCCGCTCTCCTGGGAGGCGCGCGGGAACACCGCGCGCACCATCCCGAGGCCATTGGTGAGGCGCCTTCCCCCGAAGGACACCCCAGGCCTCCGAAGTGGCGGCTTCCGCACCCCGCCTACACCACGGCAGGGGCGTCCGCACGCCCACCTGATTTTTACGTGTTTATTCACGGGTTTTTACAAGTTTTCCTTCTTCCCACCACTGATTTTAACGTGTTGTCTCACGGGTTTCGTTTCGAGTTTTCCTTCTCTCCACCTCTGATTTTAACGTGTTTTCTCACGGGTTTCATTTCGAGTTTTCCTTTTCTCCACCTCAGATTTTTACGTGTTTCCTGACAGGTTTTTATAAGTTTTCCTTCTTTCCACCTTCGGGGCCACAATACCCTTCCTGAAAGAGGGGCAAGTGACCCCGACATCTGACCCCCACCCTCACGCAGAGGACGGGGAACACAACTTGTCCCCATTAATGGGGACTCCCCCCCCCCCTTTCGGCACTGCAGCCTCATCGGCCTTGACCCGATACTGAAGGCGCCGCCGAAGCACCACCCTCAGGAGTGTTTATCGACTCTCCAGTCTAGATCCGCAGTGTTCAGTGGAAACAGGGTCACCTCGAGAAGGGTGTAGACATGAAGTCTACGCACTGCGGTCTTGGGGTGGCAGTCTAAGGCTCCACTTAATGGGAGCTATAAGCGCCTGTTGGTCCACCCCCTGTGGCGGGTCACCCACACCACTCGGCCCCAGCTTATTCTGATCTAATTTATTGTAGTTAATCTTCAGTAACTATATACAGAATGTAACAAAATTAACTAGAAAGCTCGCATCACTTCGGCATTTTTTTTTATTTTTGTAAGTATGTTTTAAGAGCTTTGTCTTACTTATTTTGTAAATCATTAATCCCATTTACACAAGACATTTGTAGACACTCACACATAGCTTGTTAACACAATAATCTGTCAACAATATTTCATTAAGTACGCTTGCGTAATAGTCTATTGCAGCCATTCCCAAAGTGGGCGATAACGCCCCCTTGTGGGCGCTGCAGGCCTAAAGCGGGGCGGTAGGAGACCCAAAAAAAAAATGGGGGCGTTGTGTAGAGACTTGGGGGGTGATTTGTAATTTCATTTAGCTAGGAGGCATCTTAGACAACGACTGCATGAGCTCTCGACTCAGTTGACAAAACGAGTTTGGGAACCAGGGGTCTATTGGAAGAAAAATGTGCTTAGCGAACAGCGTAAGTTTTATTATTTTTTGTACCAGCTTATGTGATCACGATTAAATTTAAATTCAATAGAATTATTAAAAAATTATACGTATATTAAACTCCACGGTTTTATTGCTTTTAAAGTGTAATCCCAGTGTGAAATATCGATGTATTAACACTCAAGTGGACAGTACGGTGGCGCGAGTCCAGATGCGGTGACATGAGACTATCGATAGCTCAAGTTGTATCGATAAAAGTAAAACTTTAGCAGAAGTAGCAGACATGAGAGTCGCTGAAGCCGATAAAGCTGAAAATGTGAGGCCGAGTAAGTATTAACATTTATTTTGTCTATACAATATCTGAGAGGCAAAGGGAAAAACGACTACGACAAAATAAAAGTCGATTTGAAAAAAAGGATCTGAAATGCGTTCTAATTAATTTTTTCCTACCCATTTTTTAATTGCCTGTCCTATTGGCGTCTCTGTAACAAATTTCGGTTCAGTAGTTTTAAACGTGAAGACAGACAGATAAGACTTTTAACTTGAAACAGTATGGGTTTCACTTTTGTCATTTTGACTACGAAACTCTTAAAAAGTAGCACTTACCCCTCACTTACACACTACATATCACTTACACATCACATTAAAATCAATATTATACTTTCACAAAGACTACGCTTACTCCTCCCGCCTTATAATAAAATTAACGTAACCATATCTTCTATCTATACGTATTATAAAACTCATCGTTTCTCTGTTTGTATGTTTATCTTTTTTTACTCAACAACCACTTATCCTTACATTTCGTTTTCATAGCTATGTTATGTTAGCAAAATATATCCTATAACCTGACCAAGGTTATAGGATATATTTTGTTTCATAAAGTAACGTACCAAAATAAGCTGTGACGATAATGGTAAATCAAGTCGGAGAAAAGACGCTTTCGGAGTACTAAAGTGGTTTACACTGAGTAAACCATAACGGATATACCAAATTAATGCACTACATCACTGTAGATCTTGAAAACTTACAAAAAAGTCTATATCTTCCAAGGATCACCAAAAATGCGCATATTTGACTCAATAATAATCGCTCAGGCGATCACTGTGAGTGACGGAAGCGGGGGTAGCACGATTCGCGCATGTGCTTGACTGACGGCATATAGTTGGTTTGTTAAAAACCTAAACAATAACGGCAGTTAAACGACGCAAAACTTTCTTGCAGCTGCCGCATGGCGGCCATGCGTCGCCATTTTCACGTATTTATAATGGCGAATGTAAACTCTATTCCCTAGTCAATAACATTTAAATTTCTGGAAACTACCTAATCCGACATTTTCGTCAGACTAAATTCTGGTTATTTGATCTTCGTAAGTCAGTCTTGGTCTTTCTTGATTTCTAATACCACTCGCATTCGTTCTGTAGTTTTTCTTCGATCATTCGTCACTCATGTTCATGCCCGAACCACTTAAGCATTCCTTTCTTCAATTTTACAATAACACTGTCATACAACTTTGCCATACTACGTCTCTTAATTGCTTTTTGGTCAATATACAAATATTTACCCTAATACGTAACCGTGACCTTTGTGTTTTAAACAATGCAATTAGAATCGAAATTCGTTCAATAATCAATTATTACCTACTATTCAGTCGACAAATACCCAAACAAATACTCATACAAATACACATAAACATATTCACATATATATATTCATGCCATGTTCCTTACGCAAACAAAGACAGTACAGCACCGATCCTCTGTCTTTCCATATCCCTTTATTTCCTTCACAAAATTCTCTCTAAACATTTCGTCGAAGTGTACGGAGTGCTTTATTTCGCCAGTTAGCACAGGAAATATTTGACTGCATTTCCCATTCATAAATATTCTTACATGATAACTTATAAAATGTAAAATGCGGGTGGTAGTTCTTGTCCGTTATCCGGCGGTGTTATTACCTAAAATGTTGCAGGCAGCGACAGCCACGCGATCATTGTGCGACCGGTGACTAATTATAATAAAAAATTGTTATCATGTATGACGATTGCGAGTCCATTGCACCTTGACCGTAAAATGCAATTTTCGCGGTAGATATAACGCCACTGTACAAATTAGATTATACGAATTCTCGTTTTGAAAGCAGATATCACGCGATATTTGGCTGTTGCATGCTGACTGCAAGTTAGGTAATAAGCATGCGGCTCTGCCATCAAAATCGCTATGACCAACTTACTCATGAATCCTGCCGCTATACAGCAGCGCTTGCAGTGTTGTATTCCAGTGTGGAGGGTGAGACAGCCAGTGAAATTTCTTCACCACATTAAGTCCTCAGGGTTGTCAATGCATTTGCAAACTTTTCTTTTTTTTTATGGCGGAGGAGGCAAATGAGGAAGCGAATCGCCCGATGGAAAGTCGTCACCGCCACCCATGAATAACCGCAACGTCTGGAGAATCACGGTGCGTTGCCTGCCTTTAAGGAAAGAGTAGGCTCGTTTCTTGAACGCCTCTATGTCCGGAAATATCTAGAGTTCTTCCTTAGCCTTGACATAGTAAATGTCCATGAGCCACTCAGTCCACTTATCTTGAGGTAGACCGTTTCCTCATCTGTCTATCCAGTAGTAAAAAAAAAATATAGATAGTCAACTGCGCGATTAGACATTCATTTTCATAACATAAAAATAGTGTAACAAAATTTGTTGTGTTTAGGATTTTGTACTTCAAACAGAAAACAGGAACTTTGTAATTTTACTCATGCATTTGTGCATGAATCATCAATCAATACATCAGTTAGTCCATCTTTCACAGTCGACTTTCTCATAAACTATGTACATAACTTACAAACTAAAAATGTTGATTGTGATTGTTAACCTGCTTTTTTGACTGTAATTGACATTTTAAAACATTCATATGAAGGAGTTAATTTTATGACGTGCCTTCCACGACTTCACCTGCCAGCATAGCTGCTATTATTGCTGGCAAGAACAGATCTTGCCTGATCTGGCGGATTAAGACTCGGCGCTCAGAACTCCACGCAGAGAACTCCTCCAGCGTATGCCGAACGCTGTCCTGATCCTTTCTTTAATAATAGCTCTGTGCCGTCTCTTAGTAATTGATACGATGCAGGTACTGATCAGAACATCCGTGTCCAGTCAGCACTTTCATCAGTCGGTACACAACGTGCCCTTGTTTCCGAAGCCATCGTGCCATCGCGCTCACGGCGCTGATGTCTTAATGCGAGCTGTACGACTCTTGATACACTTGTGCCATTTCAGCTCTGCTTGTCGGCGTTCCAGCCCACGGACTCCTTTCATCATATGCGGTTTTCTATTCTAACAGCGGAAATAGATGTACACTCTAACTTACCCTAAGCAAATCCAACGTTCAATCCACCAACTCAGTTTGTCATTTTTTTAATAGAGGTCTAATCACATATTTTGTTTTCCCACATCAAATGTATAATAATATCTGAGCTCTAACTGCGTAACTTCCATTGACTGATATTATTATCAATTAAGTATTCAGTTCATTGAATAATATCATTAAGTGACATTTGTATTATTAAACGGCGTCCCCATTGTGATAAAGTTTTTGAACGACGTTTATCAGTGAGTCTAAAATGTGAAACTGATATTAATTTTCAAACAATGGAAGTTCTTCTCTTAAGTCGCCTATACAATCAACATGCAAATCATACTGAAGCCCTATTCTTGTAATCTTGTGCCACTAGGGTGAATCTATCTTAATTAAACTCAATCCTTCCTAACCGATAAGCAAATCTAATTTTATGTGATGAGAAATTTCATTGAAATATAGCAATCACTTCATAACACGACCACTTAACGATAACAGACCGATATTCTAAAGACAAACATAATTTTGAAGTTCTTCTCAGTGCAGATTGTTTCAAATGGGTTGCAGATTCCTCGTTAAAAAGTGTCTTATACCTAGGTTTGATTAATAAATAACATGTAATATGAAATGAATCGTGTACTCTTACAGATGGCTTTCGCGTACGGCACTGGCAAACACTGTTGATGTTTTTGGCCATGCTTATCGCCTTCACCATGCGAGTCAACATGAGCTTGGCGATCGTCGACATGACTGATGAAAATAGAGAAGGGGTAAGTCATATTTTTTAACAACTGGGATTGACAGACTCGGTATATATAATTATAATAATCCAGGAGAATAAATGCATATATTCATAACCGCCTGTGCTGCCACCATCTGAATTTAATGTTTAGACTCGTTTATAAACATAGATTAGATACATTTTTATAATGGTAACGAATTATCGTTACCATTATAAAAATTCGTATTCATTTATATTTCATATTAATGACAGAACCAATAATACGTCTATTTCTGGTTTACGCAAGTTATGGAATAACTTCACAGAATTCGATTACTCCCACATTTGTCTCGTTCTGCTCAGAACCACTGTAAACTGCTAACTTTTTGACCTATGTCGGTATGAAGAACTGTCTTAGGTTTAATACACTTAATTTAACAATTTGGTGTTTTGGACCAAACTGATATTCATTTTAAGTCGCTTTGAAAAGTATCAATCGGATGTATTTTATGGCGAGAGCGCTGGAGTGAATAAAATTTCATGTCCATTTCTTTTCTCGAGACAATGAAAGATGCATGCCAACAGGTATCTATTGCTATTTGTTTCTCTGAGCGACATCGACTCTAAGTCTTCTCGCAGCTTTCATGCTGTTATGTTCATTTTGAAAAAAATAATTCTGCTGTACAAAGATCAAAGTTTCGTAGGATTAAATGATGATGATTCAGTTAGAACGACGATGATACAGTTAGAAAGATTATAATTCAGTTAGAACGATGGTGATGATTGATGATGACAATTCAGTTAGATTCTAATTTGAAAGAGTGGGAGTGTTATTCAGTTTTAATAACTTTACTTAATTCAAGTAAACTTTGAAAGTTCGGTGGAAGTTATTTTGAGTTTAAAACGACTGCACCTCTGTGACTACGAAATTAGTTTTATTCTTTGAGTCACTGATTTAATTGTTTTGACCATTTTAACTAAGAAGTTATCATTCAGATTATTTTTATAACTTATTTGTTATCTATTTATAAAAATACTTCTTTATCTTTTGTTTCATTTATATGTAGATACATAAAACAAATTATAAATGGAGGTCAAATTATCGTTCCACCAAGCTGATGATAAAGAAACGATAAAAATTATCAGGTTTTTTAATTGGCAGACGCAGATAAGTTAAATAAAATTTAAGAAAAATAACGTAGGAAAATCAATTAGGTGTGATCTAGAGGTTTAATTCCGCAACTTTCTATTATACTGAGACGAATTTGTCATTCCATGAATTTACCGTGCGGACGCTGGATCCATTGCGTTGCTGAGAGAGGAAACCGGAGCAGTGCGTAGACTTGCGACTCAGGAGTAGCGTTGCGTTCTTTAGTCACAGTTTCATTTTTCCTATTAATGTAAACATAGTTCATTAAAACTTCATTTGTTTTCTAAAGTTTTATTACTAAATGGATTGGTCACGATATATTTTTCTGTTTGCGAGAGGTCGTTGGCGCCTTCGTCGTACATTCGTTCTTTCGTCGTTCATTGTTCTTTACGTACGTTACGAAGCGCACATTCTTTTTAATACACAAGTATGAAAAGACCTGTCAGACGGATTGTTCGGTTCGACAATTGGTTGGTTTAACAGTGTCTAGAACCCAAGAAGTATGTGGTAAATACTACCAGCGACCCAGATTGGGGCCCCCCAGGGAATGAGAAGCGACAACTCCGGTGAATGGCCTATATACATTTCTATACAGTCTCCAAATTACAACACAGTAGGATTAATGGGCCCCTTTACGATACGCATCAACACTCACCTTCACTGTTCTGACCCATCTGCCTGCTTAATCAGATTTGGTAGGGCCCGACAATGCCGCTTTGGATGTTCTTTCTAATAATGAAAGTTCTTGACAGGCCAATGTCGTTAAGTAAGTTATAGAGAGATTCAGCTGTACACTTGTCACACCCACTTCTAAATTAACCACATAACCGTTTTTGGTCAATGCATTTGTTATGTCATAATTGTTTGTTTTTAAGTGTAGTAATGTGTGTGTTTAAGTGTTTTTAACTTATTTTTAAACTGAATTAGTAGTATAACCGTCTTAGATCTATATTTCGTACGCGAGACTTCGAGACTGCTTTTTTATTTTGTAATAAATTAATACCACTTAATACCATAAGAACTGTTTTTATGAACACTGGAAACATCGTGACACTTAAAAATGATCCCAATTCATTTTTCTAACATCTAGTTGCAAAGTTAATGGCTCATTAAAAGTAATTCTGTCTTTGTTGATCTTATTTATCCTACTGAAGGATAAGAAGGAAGGAATGCTTAAGAAGTAATGCTTGAAGAAAGGAATGTTTAGATGGATCGGGCACTTGGAAAGAATGAGTGATGAAAGACTGATGAAGAAAATCTATAGAGCGAAAGTGAGTGGTAAAAGAAGCCAAGGAAGACCAAGGCTGACTTATGAAGATCAAATAGCTAGAGTGTTAGCAGACGGGAATGTCAAAAGCACTCGCATACCTAGGCGAAAATGTGTGAAGAGAATGATGAGATTTGAGGAAACGAAAGTGGTGTGTAAGGACCGCGATTCCTGGCGCTCCGTCCTCTCTGACTACCCCGTTGGGGATACAGCGTGAAGTTATGTTATGTTCATTTACAGTATCAAAGCTAAGAAAGCAGTTCAGATTGTTAATGCGTTGGAAACCCTGAGAAGTACGATATTGTACCTCTTGTGCCAGTAATTTCACCGGATGTCTCACCCTCCACACTGGAACATAAGAGAGCAAGCACTACTGTTTACCGACAGGATTAGTAAGAAAGAGGGTGGTAGCGATCTGGACGGATTTCGCACTAGGTCCTACTGCCAGCCATTATATTGTCGATAGCGTGATCTTTAGTTAAGCATTGACTTTAATGGACTTCCTAACAACTGGACGTATGTTTTTCATCGAACAATATTATTACTTGAAAAATATTGGTGTCTTATGTTATTTAAGACTCGAAAACCTCGAATTCATCAAGAACTTCGAAATTGTGCCAAATCTCGAGGTCCTAGAACTCGAAACAGTATCGAGTTGACCACTTGTTTTGACCACCGACTATATGCGCCATGTCCTTCGTCACTACTGTTGACATGCCGTTACTGACGTATCCAATATAAGTATTTCTTTTTCTGATTGATGAGCTCGCTGATAGGTTCATCCGATGTTTAACGTGTGTCGTATGATTAAGTGTCCGCCTATGCAGCCCAGTTCAACCGAATTCGTTCATAACCCCTACGCCCTGTGACGATAACGATAACATTGATTTTCGCATATGCGGTTTGCTCATATTCCAACGCGGAGAAAACATTTGTTTTTACACATAATTGTAATTTACAAGAAAACTACATTATCAATTAAATAACTAGTTTTAGAGATTTTAGATATTATAATTACCTATGCATTTTAATAAAAATAATTTTAAAATTCAATTTAGAGTTGCAACAATTTAGAGTAGTTAGATCTTTGTGCTGAACAGGTTTTTCTCTAGATTCTTTTTATAGTTTTTTTTCTCCAACCATGTTTCTACTTTTAAGGATTTCAAGACAAAGAGTTGAAGCTGTATGTATCCAAATATCTAATTCAATCTTCTTACATATCGAGATCCAAGTCACCAAACACACTAAACTCTGCGTAGGCGGACTTTTAATGGCTTATTTGATTCCCGTCGCTGCGATAGGTACTTGCAATTCTGAGGATGCTAGTGCATCTTGGGATCTGTCCGGATCGTAATCAATGTATTTGCTAATTCCGCTGCGCAACAGCAGTACTTGTGTTAAGTTGCGCTGTGAAAGATAAGATGGCAGATGCCTGACACAAGTAGTATAACATTTTAGTACTCAGGGTTGCTAACGTATTTGCAATCTAAAGTGCTTTCTGGCCTTGATAACACAAACGTCAATGAGTGTTAGTCTACTTACCATTTAAACCAGATTCATCCTCACCAAACCGAACGTGACGGTTCTGTTTCGTTCAGCGAGGCCTAGGCAAGTGGATCAGTTGTCGTAAAAGCTAGTAGAGTGGAATGACAAATACCACGTAGTCGAACGAATTTCAAATTAGTAGTCAAACGTTATTCATTCTCTTACATATATCAAACTAAACGAAAAGTCGCGTGAAAATTGTCGTAAATACGTAGCCGAGTGACACTTTTGACGAACAATAACGCCCGCGAACGTTTTGATTGTGCGAAGCGTCTTGGTTGTGCGAAGCGTTTGCCGCTTGTCTGACCGCTCTGTTCAGAAAGAGCGCAAGATGCGCCTAAATAAGTTTTCACTTCAAAAACCCTTGGAGTATGAGACACGGAGGCCGTTTACGTCTTTGAACTGGCTCTTACAACAATCTTAGAAGTAATAAATAAAACCAGAGGTCGCCCGGTGGTATGTACTTCCATTCGTTAACTATTACGTCTTCGTATTCACTTTATAACTCCAGTGCTGTTTTCGAAGGATAGGCGGCTGATCATCTTATCTGACAATATGTGTACAGGCGAGTCAGGTTATCTAACTTTCCTCATCGTTGCTGTTGAAATACGGTGTCTGGAATTATTTATAAAATTTG
Source organism: Zeuzera pyrina (assembly GCA_907165235.1). NCBI lineage: Eukaryota > Metazoa > Arthropoda > Insecta > Lepidoptera > Cossidae > Zeuzera > Zeuzera pyrina. The sequence goes on from OU015627.1 coordinate 24,638,461, forward strand.
TGGGTTTTCTGTAAGCTTTTTTAAATTAGTTTAAATCGCTAATTACGTATTTTGTCTCAATCATCCAGAAATATGGACAGTGGGTGTGTACGGGCAATGTCCTCTCCTCTAAATAAATGGAAATTTTGCGTTTATAGATGAATATTATTTATATTTACACACGATCTGGTGACCCCATTGTACTCAAGATAACACAGATTGATTCAGCTTATGCGATCATCACTAGAGGGTATTCGTCAACCGTAAACATTGTGATAGGAAACTACGCTGCTAGCTCTGCCCTAATGTTTGTACAATTTACATGTATACTCACATAATGTTATCTTAGTTTATGTTATTTACATTGTATAATCTATTGCATGTGTTAGAAATAGGGAATATACAGAGTTATAAAATAATATAAAAGATAGGCAATTACTCAAAAGAATTAAATAATAATAAGAGTAGAAATATTAATAATAATGGGTAAATGGAAGGAAACACATCATTCAGCTTGAATCCAATCATTTTTATTCAAGCAAAATCAACCACGGTTCAGAATGAATCTGCACTGAGAAGAACCGGCAAGAAACTCAGTCAGGTATTATTGTTTAATAAAGTATTGAAATATAAGCAATTACACTTCACTAGTGTTTATTACAATGATTGTCTCTCTAAATCATTATATTCTAATATCATATTACACATAATTGCAAATATCACAATACTAGGTACACACTATAACATCATATTATACAACAAATTGAATAACTTAATATTCTATTTGGATACTTATCTGCTTAGCTCTAGTGTCCCGACTGCAATGTGTCATTCTGTAGTTACAATCACTCTTAGAAACTACCTTCCCCACCACTTTAATCATAACTCGTATCAGTATAAGTTATATTTCTTTTGTACTTTACAAATATATCCATACTTGGTATATGTGATCCATAATGAATAGCTATTTATTAATATATAAATATAACTTATACTGATTATCATAGGCAACACATAGTTTCAAAGAGTTACGAAAATAGGGAGCTGTTATGACTTTCAATGATCACAATGACCCTTTATTGTTTCATAAATAATTATTCGAATATTAAATCGATATATCAAGGTAAGAATATTAAAATAACAATTTATAGTTCACTATTATCAATCAAATATACATTTCAATGAAGTAATACATTATATCTATGTAATAATATATATCTATATAATACATCATTATCTAACACATGCAACGATATTTACGTAGTACAAGACTCAATGTTTTAAAAGCACACTAATCAATACGTATATTTAATGCACTATAAAACTCATTAATTACTCATTAAAACACTATGTATAAAACTCACTGAACATTAATTTTGGAAATATTTTAACAAAGACGGTTCGCGGATACAGCTAAAGATATACTAACACTGATTGCACTAGACTACTTCTATTTAACAGCGTATGGCGAAGGGTATATTTAAATTATTTCTGACCACCTCCATTCAAATAAACTGTATGCGATCGCTTGTTGCTACTTGATAACTACTACACAAAGACTAACGCCAGATTCTTTTATACATACATATCTTGACGCTGTATCCCTGACGGTCATTTAGTCAGAAAGGACGGAGCGCCAGGAGTCGCGGTTCTTACACATGTGACACATATTTCTGAGAGATCGCATCTCCATTGCATTTAATATACTTTCACTCGATTTCGGGCAGATCCAGGCCTCGCTACCGTACAATAGAGTTGGCACCAACACCGCATTGTGGATGACCATTTTAGCAGTGTTAGATATATTTACACGGCCTACTAATGCGGACATAGCGCCGTTCACTTTATTGCCGGCTGCTACCCGTCTCTCCACATCCAACATTCTTTTATAAAGCCTCATTAATACGTAGGCAAAGTATTTTGACCCCACTTTTGCTTTCCAAACGTCACAAGTTGTCATAGATGAATAATTGACGTGATTAGAATGTAGTGAAGCTAACAGTTTGAAAGCATTATTATGTTCCACTAGACTGCGGTTCGATAAACCACACCTAGCTCACATGCACATTGACGCGTAGGCATGCGTACGCGAAGAACTTAGCGTATTTCGCTTAGTTTCATACTTCCAACGATTAATCAATAAACATTGAATTATTGCATACATGTGTAATATTTTTATTGCAAGTAATAAAGAAAATTACTACTCAAATTAATCCTTACTCTTTTATTCAAACCTCTGCTCCTAAAGGGGTGAAAAGGGGGATGAAACTTTGTATGGGAAATACTAAAAACCGTTGTACCAATTAACATGAAATTTGGTATAGAGAAGACTTCTTTTTATCAAAAATCTATCTCTAAACGGGTAAGAGGGATGAAACTTTATAAGAGAAATGGTAAACCGCTGAACCGACTATGATGGAATTTCGAAGAGAGTAATGTGCCCGAAAACAAATGTAGGCTACCATGTTTTTCAAAAAAATTACATGGGGGTTTTTTAAACATGTGACGTCGCCATTAATCCGATAAGGTGGATATTCCATAATAGGAATAACTTCTTTGTTCAACACCAACAGATAGGTATCAAATGAAATGGAATACGCAAGGAAAGGTTTCTGTATATGTAACGTCGTCATAAATCCAATATGGTGGATGCTCCGGGATAGGAAGTAACTTTTTCAAGTCCTCCAACAATATGGGTATAAAATGAAATGGGATACACAGGAGAAGATTTCTGTATATGTGACAACATCATTAATCCAATATGGCGGATGTTCCATTGTAGGCGACTCAACTTATATTTAGTATATGGTAGATGGTGCATTTTATTTATTTCAATATTTATTATTATACATCTATTTGTGATTGTACGTCTCGTTATTTATTACTTTATACATGCTTCTTTATTTACTAATTTATATTATGTATTGAAATTATTGCTTTTAGCTGCTGAACGTTATTTAGAATAAATTCGTACAAGGCTGGTTGCGGGTGCTAATAAAATTTTAATATTATGTTAAAATATTGTTATTTATTTGTTATTTGACGGTACTTCATTTTAGGCAGTAAGTCTATTATAACGGTTTGACACACACGCTACCGGTCCTATCTCCTCGTAAAATTTCGATGTTTTATTCCCTAATAAGTAAAAAAAAATTTTAAGTGACACGGTTTCATTGAAAAGAAATTTAATAATGATGTAGATTATGTACTAAAGGCTAAAAAATAAAAAATAATTAGGAAGGTCCTAGGTACCAGTCATCACTCCACTCTCCAAATTTTCCACGCGGACGAAGTCGCGGGTACAGCTACCCTACTCTATATTAAATAGTATAATAGTATTGTACATATAAATAGGTAAAGACAAACAGACAAAACAAACAGTACCTTCGTTTTCTCCAAACGATGTTACTGTTTACTCCAATCAATACGACACTAAGTTTAATAACTTACCGGGTCCTCTCCTTACGGTGGCGACCGTGTACAAGAAAGGAAACCAGGGAAGGGTATACACAGGATCGGGACGATAAAACACTGGACAACGAGCACTCAAACTACACCAAAACACCCGAGAGAAGACCGACGCGTGTTAACGAGCGCAATAGTTTTTTTCCACAGGTATCTTTTAGTTATTCCGTCCAATGTTCGAAATATCAGTATTGAATTCGGTGCTGGGTAGCTGACCAAATTCGATTTCGGGTCCTCTCCTTACGGTGGCGACCGTGTACAAGAAAGGAAACCAGGGAAGGGTATACACAGGATCGGGAGGATAAAATACTGAGCAAGGAAAATATGGACAACGAGCACTCAAACTACACCGAAACACCCGAGAGAAGACCGACGCGTATTAACGAGCGCAATAGTTTTTTTCCACTGTTTTTTAAAAACAACTCGCGAGCCGCGTCATGCGATGTCATACGAACTTTATTATTTAACATCTCCTCTGTTTGTAATTTTTTTTTCTTTTGATTGATTGATTTGATTCTTTTGAGCTATTGACGAGCTTTAGTATTATCGATAAATAAAATTTTAGAAACGGTTATATTAATACGCGAGGCGAAAATATCAGATCCCTTTTTAAGAATATTCCGCGCACGGAGAAGGAGGAGATTTTGCATGGTTTTACTTTCAACGTTCATACTGCCAATGTCAAAAAGACTGTCAATGTGAAACCCGTAATCGTTTGTGATCATCTCAGAGTGATCATATATAAATAACCTCCTTGGATCAAACAATTGTACAGAGTAGTGATTATCGCCAAAGAGTTTCTATTCTAAGTTTATATTTAAACTAACACCGGACGACTCTAGTATTATTTATGAGTTATAAATAGAATAACTATCCTTATATTCACAAATGTTTGAATATTTCTAAATGCTTTGTTATAACATATTTATATTTCAAACAAATAAATCTTTGTGTTTATTCCTTAGTACATAGATTATTATCTATACATACGTAATTATCTTTATAACGAACCTGTTACCTGAGAATCAACATGAACATTTCCTTGTTGGTTTAGTTGTGTATAATAATCTGTAATAGTTACAAATTTCACGTCTTCATTAAAATAATAATGTACAGGATATGCTGAAGATCGGTTTCCAAACATTTATTGTATCAGTAGATCTCTACGATATAATAATGAACGTTAAGCCTACTATCGCTTCGGAAACCACAAGTTCAACAGTTCATATGAAATTTTCCCACTGACAAAATTCACACTGAAAATGGACATAATTACATAATAATAATTCATTATTATTATGTAATTATGACTATTTTCTTTTAAAATTATCTTTTTCCGTGTTTCCTTTTAAAAATACTGTCCAAGTGGGAGTCGAGCTCCCACGAGGTTTGTGTCTGTACCACGAAAATAATATACGTCGAATACAAAATTAAACCTTACTTTGCAGTTGAAAGACACGTTCTCCCATACTCTCCAACTGCAAATGTATGTTTTGAATGGCAAAAAACTGTAATACAATTATAAATTCGCGTTTTTTGGTTTATTCCTTTTATTTATTAGTGTTATTGTAAAAATGAAGAAAGGAATGCTTAGATGGTTCGGGCACATAGAAAGAATGAGTGATGAAAGACTGACGAAGAAAATATATAGAGCGAAAGTGAGTGGTAAATAAAAGAAGCCAAGGAAGACCAAGGCTGACTTATGAAGATCAAATACCCAGTGTTAGCGGATGGAAATATCAAAAGCTCTCGCATACCTAGGCGAAAATGTGTGAGGAGAATGATGAGATTTGAGGAAGCGAAAGAAGTATGTAAGAACCGCGACGTTTGGCGCTCCGTCTTCTCTGACTACCCCGTTAGGAATACAGCGTGAGGATATGTATGTATTGCTTTTATTGTGCTGTGAGATCTTAATTCTTGCCAAATTTCGTGATTCTAGGTCAATGATAAGCACTTTATAGGTTTTTCTTTGAGTACATTAATAGCCGTGTCATTCGATTGCGTTGACTTAAATGTTTGATATTTCCAACTTGATAGCTTTGCCCGTTCTTGAGATATAAGCTCTTGATTGCGCGGACACGCGGACAACGAAGAAATCCTATAAGGGTTTCGTTATCTCATTTTGAAGGACGGAACCGGAAAAAAACAGTGTTCCATACTGTTTTGGGATAGACAATAGGCAACAAATAACAAACGACACGAACTGTCGCTTGTTATTTATTACCAGTCGAAAATTGCATAACAAATTTCCTTTTCGAGCTTTTTTATGTTTAATGGTTCTAATAGTTTTTTTAGAATGCTTTTCTCAGTGTACGTCTTCGTAGCGATAATTTTGAAGACTACGTAAGGAACAGGGAATTTCAGACTTTTTTCCGTAAAAGTATTAAAAAGCGATTTTAGTTTATAACATAAAGTATACATTTTCGAATTCATGGTGTAATGCATGTTTGGAATGTATATACAAATAGAAGGCTACTTATTGATTCTCAAAATTAATGTTCATATTATGTCTTCTATGTTATTAAGACAATAAATAAATGAAAATAAATGACTAAGTGACCGGTGCAAAGAATAATTGGTCTCTACCTACCAAACTCTTCTCTCGTCACGATCATTACATTCAGTAATAATACAACCGCGCTATGCTCCTACAATGGTTAAAAGATCTTTATTCGATACCTCACACGACCCATAAAAAAATTCAAACATATCATTTAAGCCCACAAAATTAACACCTAAAAATTGGAACTCAATATTTGCATTGAATATCTGTGTTTAGATATACATATGTATGTCACGTATATTGAATATTGAAGTAAGTCATTGCTTACTGTAACTATTCCTCAGCCGTTTACTTTAATGGGTTTCTAATATGTGCTGTATAAGGCGACGCATTGATGAACAATAATTTAATTCAAAATAGACCTTCTGCTCTATGCAATCGTGCCCGTACTAGCTTACGAAAAATACAAAAAAACAGTTATTTTATATTTTCGTTTACTTTAAAAACTATACTTCATTCTTAAAAATCCAACTGGAATTTTGAAGAATACGTTGAGATTAAACTATACATAAAATTTTGAAACACGAATCGGTCCCGTTATTCCGAAAAATGTAAATCTCTGTTTTAAAAGAGGTTTCCATGATGTTTTTTTTGTGTTACAAAAGTCAACTAATCCTGTATCGCAACTGGCAAAATAAAATCAATGAAATAGAGAATCAAGTTACTAAATATCACTTTCATACATTCTGTAGTCACTTGTGATCCTTGCCGTCAAAATTTTCAATGCGTCGCTAGTTACAGTAAATAATGACTTAATGTAACTATTCTTCAGCCGTTTACTTTGAAGAGTCTGTAAGAAAAATGCATGGTGCCAGACTGAAAATTTGCGACGTATTGTATAGACATGGGTGTTACTTTGGGGAAGTCCAAAAATAGTCAATTTGTATATATTTTTAACTTCCTTCTACCAAAAGTTTCGAATCTGTTAATCGACATGTGCTTCGATTCTCAACGAAGCATTCTCAGAAAATTCCAGGGCCCTGACTCATTCAGTTACTCTTCCGAATCACTGAGTTGAGAAATACCGACGTGGTTCCGCAAGTGTTGTGTTTTTTTCTCAATTTTAGAACGAAATATTAAGAAATATAATATCTGATTCATCTTCATCACTGAGGCAAATTAATATGCATTTCTGTTCAATAGAAGTTACGCTATTATGTCTCAAGGCAAATCTAACGAATGACTGAAACTTTAAGTAATTTGTTAGATTCGCCTTGAGACATAACATCGTAACTTTTATTGAACGACAACCATTTTGTATTCTTTAAGTCAGACGGATGGCCACCTTCCTTAATACGCAATGTGCCTGACTGTCTGCATAGTACGGTATGAATTATCTCCTTGTGAGAATCTTCACTTATCCATACGAGTCCCTAGTGAATTGAAATCACGCAATCATGCCTCGTGCCTCTGATGAACTCGTAAAAAAATATGTTTTTATATTCCGATATGTCTATATTGTTTGGTAAATGCTTTAAGTTATTTATGCGTTAGTAAATGATTATGCTCTCTAAGTATGCATATCTTTGATAACATGTTTTTAGTAACAAAGTAATGAAAACAATCCATCTCAATTACATCATCTTTTGTGTGACGTGATGAAACTACGCTATATAACCATTTTTTTCAACGTCAGACCTCTAAAATAACTTACCGATAAAATAATTATGTCGTAGACCGCATACACTTTATGCTTTGCAATCGAACGGAAATATAGTCTGGATTACAAGAGTATGAAAAAATTACGTTTTAGTGTAAGACCTGGTGTTACTCAAGAGAACAGCGGATGTAGATTTAATGAAATAAAGATTATCACTGTTTTTAACAAGTTTTGAGAACTTACTAGGGTTTCCAAGTGTTGTCGTGTTATGAGATGAGGTCTGTGTCGAGCAAGACTGGACCGCGACCCATCTAATCAAATATCCAAATTCAGGATCCATAAGTCGCTGGTTCAAATCCGGCTTGAAGGACCAAAAAATGTGGGGCCTGTTTCACTCACATTTTTTGTTTGTTTGTAATATTCGTAATTGTTAGTATGTTCCGGAAGTCACATTGAAACACCCGCAGCCAATGAGCGTCTTTATTATACTAAAATTATATTTAAATCGCATGTTAATTGCGGCGTGAACTATGACTATGTAACATAAGTATGTACGTATATTTCATGTATATAGAATGTCTGTACGGTAGCTCGAACATACATCATGGATTTCATGAAGAAGAAAAAACATTACTATATGAATGAAGGACTTCAAATAAAAAAAATTTGGTTGCATTCTTAAATTTTAATAATTAATTCAATGCACGAGGAGTGTTCATTTCAATGAGAAGAATGCATTTGTTTTTTATTTTTTATCATAACAGCTTTACCCTTGATTGAAATTTTAGTTATTATTCATAACAATCATTATTATTAGTCTATTCAAGGCCCATCGAATATTCGCGACCAATAGTTTTGGGTGATGTTGGTATAGAATGTTGTTGTACGTATGCACATCTATCTTATACAGAGGGTGAAAATATTTCAGGGTATTACGTTTAACGGCTGGCATTTTACCCCCATAAATTTGTCGCCACATCTACCATAAAAAATAACGATCTAGCAAATATAAAGGAAATGACGCTCTCGACAATTGAATCCGATGGCCAAATAACTTTAGTTAAATATCTTCTTGACAAAAAAAGGCACTTAGACCTTTAGTTTTCTACTGCGAGAAAGTTTTTGCAGTTACTTAGGTATAGATATATTTTATATTTGCACGTGTGTATTACTATACTATATATATACAGTATATATATATATATATATATATATACTGTATAGTCCTCTAGGCATAATTAATGATTGATATAAATGGAAAATTGAAAACTTGTCACTAATTAAGAAAATAATTGTCTAAATATAAGTTAATATTCTCATGTACATATTATATTATATACATCTACATACAAGGCTGACTTATAAAGATCAAATAGCTAGAGTGTTAGCGGATGGCAATTTCAAAAGCTCCCGCATACGTAGGCGAAAATGTTTGAGGAAAATGATGAGGTTGGAGGAAGCAAAATAAGTATGTAAGAACCGCGACGCTTGGCGCTCCGTCCTCTCTGACTACCCCGCTAGAGATACAGCGTGAGGATATGTATGTATGTATATACATATACATACATACATACATATGTATGTATGTATATGTATATATACATACATACATATGTATGTATGTATATATACATATATGTATATATACATATATACATATATGTGTATGTAAGAGCGCCAAGCGTCGCGGTTCTTACATACTTATTTTGCTTCCTCCAACCTCATCATTCTCCTCAAACATTTTCGCCTACGTATGCGGGAGCTTTTGAAATTGCCATCCGCTAACACTCTAGCTATTTGATCTTTATAAGTCAGCCTTGTATGTAGATGTATATAATATAATATGTATATGCCACTCACGTATGTATGTATATGCCAGAGGGTGTTTCGAACTGCGACATCTCTTATTGTTCTATTGGCATATTTCATTAGAATTTAATCCATACTAATATTATAAATGCCAAAGTCTGTCTGTCTGATCTTCCACGCCCAAACCGCTACACCGATTTTGATGAGAATAAAGATAATGAAACCTTGTACCTTTTTTTAATTCTACGTGGATGAAGTCGAGGCCGATAGACTGTTCATAAGACTATTATATTCCATTGATTATATTATGGACACTGTCGAAACACAGGACAATTTTTCAATACACAGCTACCACGGGGACTCATCCCAATATTGAATCCCTTTGTTCCCCAATTCTCCTTGCGAAGTCCCACCAAGACTATCAAAAGGGCACTTGACAGCTATCACTTGCGTTTTCAATTACACACAGTGATGAGGGATGACCATTCTGAGACACAATCATGCGTACACTTATTATAACCATGAATGTTTACAATATTAGGGCTACGAAGGACTTCAGATTGAAAATGCGTTGGCGACTCTGAAAATTAATTTGTGCATATAGTACCACTTTCACAAATGTAAAATAGCTGAATAAATTTCCGCAAAGTAACTCTAAGTCTATACGAGTCCAAACACTTCTAAGAGTGCTTTGTTGAGAAAGGAAATACGTGTTATTTAACATTTTTTTAGATATAATTTATTATATTAATCAGTACACATATATCCTAACGTTAATATTTACAAACTTAAAACTTAACATTATCTTAACAGTTTAAATATGAGCTAAATACAGCGAACAGATATATATCGATGAAAATGCTCGTAACGGACATTCATTACAAAAAAATAACGTAATTCCTAATTTTGTTTCAGCATTTCCCGTGGAGCCACAGTACTCAATCAGTGATTCTGTCCTCGTTTTTTTGGGGTTATTTGGTACTACAGGTATGTAGTTATTGGATGTTTTAAATAACTGTATATGTATCTATTTTATTTATTTGCTTAAATTAACAAATCATATTTTTTTTATCTGTTATATTTATACAGTTTAATATTTATATTTACCTTATATCCGAAGACAACGTTTGAAAATCAGCGCCTCGCTCTCTAGAGCTGAGGCATTATGCTAAGCCATTTGTCTTTTAACCGACTCAAAAAAAATAGGACTTTGTTATGTGTGATCCGACATAACTTTTTTGTTTATGAACCGATTTCAATGATTTTATTTCCAATGGGTTCGGAATATTGGGTTCAAGGTGGTTCCTTCACTGATATTAATTTCCACGGATATTAAAACTTAAACTTCGAAGATACACCACCTAACTTCTTATAAGCTTTATTTTAGATTGATGATTCTTCTGTATATCATTCCGTTCCAGAATTAGAAAAAAGAAGTCAGTTGTAGAGCTACATAAGACATTTATTTTCACCAAGGTCACTCAAAAGGGAGAAATAAAAAAATTTTTAAGAAAAAAGCAAACCAACTTCGAAAAAAAAACACCGAAAAGTACAAAATTACTTTACTGTGACCAACCAATAATACGATCTGCACATTTAAATCTGACAGTTATGAAATCGGTGATAGGATTATAAAATTAATAGATTTTCTTGTTGTTGCACATTGATTTGGCACTGACTTTGATAACTGTCAAATTTAAATATATAAGGAGAGTAGGTAGTTATTTTGTATTTTCAGCGATTTTGTTGGTCGGTTTAATTTTTTTTCAAGTTTTTTTCACTGTCACAGACTATGGAATTTATTATGGAAATTAGACCATGAACTATTTAGACTATGTGTTTTATACTGTGCAGTGGAATAAGTTGTTCTTTCTTTTCTCTTTCTCTCAGGTCCCTGCTGGCGAACTAGCGAGACGGTTCGGTGGGAAGAAACTCATCACCATCTCTGTATCCGTCAATTCGCTAGTGTCGCTGGTGCTGCCACTTGTCGCTGTTTATGTAAGTTGCTATAGAAATATTTGATACAAATGCTACTTTCGATTGTAACTAAAAATCATAATACATACGTACACACATATCTTCACGCTGTATCCCTAACAGGGAAGTCACAGAGGACGGAGCGCAAAGCGTCACTGTCCTTACATACATAATATTTTATTCATGTCGATATAGATAAATAGAAATAGGAGTTATTTAGCACCAATGCACTTAGAAACAAGAGGAACTTCTTTCACGTGATGTTAACATTATTTTCAGCGGCCTTTATGGCTTTTTTTTTGCTCTTGTTGTATTCTTATTTAAATTGTTCCATAATTACACTAACGTAAATATTGTTTGTTTGTATGTATAGTATTGTCAATCTTTCAATTCGAGTTCACTTCGCTTTTTCTTCTTTTTCATGGCATGGCGCCCAGACTAGCGCATTTTCCAATGTCACGTAATAATAAGTAGAATCGCTGATGAGTTAAACAGTTAGGCAATGCAATGCACACGTCACAGTATTGTTATAATTCATGACGAACTTATGAAGCGCGTTCGAATCAAATTTGTTTTTCCTTCTTGTCGTAAAACTCCTCCAGTAAAGTGATAGACTTTACTGAAGTTATAATGGCCTTCTTGGAAAAGCGCGAAAAAGTTCTCGCGCTTTTTGTGTACACATGTGTAGCTGTAGTCAGCTCTACATGTTTATTTAGACCTACTGCATTCTTTTCACTTACACAGAACTTTAAAACATAACATCCATCTACCGAACTAAAGTAGATTAGACGTTCAAAAATACCTTGTAATTGGGTTTACTTGAATAAATTGTTTTGACTTTGACTTTAACATACTATCACTTTTGTACTTTAAAACTCCAAAGAATGTAAAAAATAGAAAATCTAAATAAAATGACAACCTCACTTATCCCGTTCTCGCCAAAAAATCCCACCTCAGTTTATATAGAAGTCTTTGCATGTATGATAACTCTAAAATATCTTCTGACTTCTAAATTTCGCCAGGGTTGGGAAGTTGTGTGCGGCTGTCGTGTTCTTCAAGGGCTGACTCAATCGTTACTATATCCTTCAATGCATCACCTCGTCAGTCAGTGGATCCCACTCGAAGAGAAAGGACTGCTCACTACCATCGTATACGCTGGTAAGTCTATCACCGTTTCTAAATTGCTAATACAGAATTTATGAAAGTAATATGTTTTAGAAATATTTAAACTATTTTTGAATAATGAGAATCAAGGAGTTATATTTTTAAAATGCCAGATGATAATACCAATTTTGCTTATTAAGGCGGTTCAGACTATTTTTTTTTTTTTTATTCGTTGAGACGAAATACGTATCGTGTAAATACAGCTTAAACATTTTTTCATATCATAATATTATTTAAACTATTGATGTTTATTTAGGAATGGTCTTAGTCTTTCGTTTTCTGCAAGACGATTTCAGAGATACTATGGACTTTTGTTAAAAAGAAAACCAAGATCTTTACGATAATATCACTCAAGCACAAAAAACCAATTGTGTTAAGTTTTCCCTATCCAATGTACCCAAAATCCATGGACTGGAACTGGATGGGAAACAATTAGAATTAATGAAATCAGCTACTTTCTTGGTTTAACAGTAGACAATAAGTTACAGTGGGCGGACCATATCGGGACTTTATCTAATAAGCTCAGTTCGGCAATATATGCTATTAGGCGCATTAGACAGTTGACAGATGTAGCTACGGCTAGGCTGATGTATTTCGCATATTTCCATAGCCTTATGTCTTATGGTCTGCTACTGTGGGGATCAGCGGCGCATATGAAATCTATCTTTATTTTACAAAAGAGGGCAATACGTACCATCTACAGTATGAACGCACGAGAGTCGCTGAGAGATCATTTTAAAGACATTGATGTACTCACCTTACCCTCGTTATACATCTATGAAAACATAATGTACACTAGAAAAAATTTAGATCTATTTCAAAAGAAAGGCGTTGTTAATGGTATGGAAACTCGTGGTCGTGGTCAGCGAGTTATTCCTAAATTTAAATTATAAAAGTCAAGTGGTTCATTTTTGGGTAACTGTGTTCGTTTTTATAATAAAATTCCTCAAGAAATTACTCAACTAACGGAAAAGAGATTTAAACTTGTCATTAAACGCACACTGATTGGAAAAGCATACTACAAAATTAGCGATTTCATTAAAGACACAACAATAGACTGGAAGTGATCCTCTCTGCATATGCATTTACTGGCTTTATAAATATTGTATTTTTAAATAACTGTTGTAGAATGATGTTGAAAAATTGATACCTGACTGAGTTTCTTGTCGGTTCTTCTCAGTATTCAGGTTTCCTTTTTGAACCGAACTAAAGTAAATTTGACGTTCAAAAATACCTTGCATTTGGGTTTACTTGAATAAATTGATTTGACTTTGACTTTGACTTTGAAGCGTCTGTCCATATTACACAATCGATTTTTCAGAAATAACGTGACGTGAAAACTTGAAATGTAAAATGAAATAATAATACATCTTCTTAACCTAATTACTTAAGCTAATTAATTGTTGCTAATTAACGTTTTAAAAAAAACATAGGAGGTTTAATAACGTGCAAATTGTGAATAAATCAGAAAAAATAAGACCTTATAGTTAACAAGGAAAACATAAGGATAGCTCTAGAACTCTATTTTCCTCTCTTCTTTTTTATCTTCCATGGAACTGTTAATCTTATGACTCTACTTGAACAAAACTAGAAATAAAATGTGGACTTTGCTCATATCTTTACATGTAACTTAATTTTGGCGCGTAACACTTGCGCAACAAATATTAAAGTAAATACGATGACCTCCGTGGCGCAACGGTTTAGCGCGTCGGAAAGTAAAACGGGGGTTGCGGGTTCGATTCCCGTCCCGAGTCTGGGTGTTTATGTATATTATTTACAAAAAAAAAGTATATAAGTAGTATATCAGTTGTCTAGTACCCATAACACAAGCGCTATGCAGCTTACTTTGGGACTAGATGGCGCTGTGTGTGAAATGTCTGAGTATTATTATTATTGTTATAAATATATAGATAAATAGTCTGGAAATTTTATTTAGTTTACAATTTTGTAAAACTATGCGAAACCCTCTGTGCTTGATCGATCTCGCATTTGATCAGTTGTTAATTTAGACATATTCCATTTTATTTCATCAGGAGGACAACTCGGCATAGCACTCCAGCTAATAATATCAGGTTTCCTAGCTACGGCATGGGGTTGGCAAGCAATTTTTTACACGAATGGCATACTTGGTGCAATATGGACAGTCGCGTACTTGATTTTTGGGTCTGACTCACCTGAGCGTTCTAAATTAATCACAGAAAGTGAGCTGAAATATATACAGAAGTCTTTAGGAAGAGTTGGAGAGCAGCAGGTAAGAAAAGAAACTTTGGGAACGAAGCAGGTTACATATTATTTCTCGTACTGCAATATTTACGAGTATTGTAAAAACACTAGAGGTTTCATGGCCCATTAAAATTCAGCCATTTGTATCAAACCACACCTTTAGGACAAAGCGCTATATTACTTCTTGAAACTTCATTATTCTCCTCACAATTTATACTAAACCTATATGGCAAAAGGTGAGCAAGATCAAGGATACAAACGATCAGATATTCCGAACATAATCTGATGGGAACCATGTTAGTATTTCACATTCATGTTAGTATTTCACATTTTTTCGTAAACGTAAGATCATGATAAGTTTTGAGGATACACTTGGAACATCATGATGTTTGGCGCCTTGCCCATTGTTTTCGTTATGTAAGCGATGTTTCTTCACTCTAAGAAATTATTGTCGACGCTAGAATTCCAGTTTAATAATATTTTAGTATAATATAAAACTATTTCTGTTGTAAAAGCTTAATAGATTTCAAGTAGTTATATTTATTGTTGGCTTTATTTCGTCAAAACAAGTACCAAATGCGTTTTAATTAATTAAGCTTAAATTGTCTTTAAATTGCTTCGTTGAGAAGAGAAACAAGCGTCGTTATATGTATTTGAGTTTTAGTAAAATATAGATAAAAATATATATGCAGTATCTAAAATAGATTACATGTTCCAGCACTACCGTACCCCTTGGCTGAAGATTCTCACGTCTCTACCCTTCTGGGCGGTGATCGTGGCCCACTGCGGGCAGAACTGGGGCTTCTTCACTCTTATGACGGAGATGCCAACTTATATGGCCAAAGTCTTGAATGTGAAGTTAACTAATGTAAGTTTATGGTAATCAAAATAATCACATCATCTCATCGATAGACAATGCCATCGCTGTATTCACTGTGCATCGTGCGCAGTGAATTAGTGTGTTCGCGCCGCGCCCGCGCTCCCTGTAGCGCCGTGTCTCTACCGGTCTTCCGCGTCGCAGCCGCGCTGCCTCCCGTTCGACATGCCAACTCGGCGTGCAATTTTCATTACGCACTGAGTGTTTCTATGAAATACACGACATCAATTAGAAAACCACGACTTTAGTGGTCGGCCGAGGATACCCAGCGGTGTTAACGAATCGGTCGGGGCTTCGACCCGGTAATCCGGCGGTTCCCCTTCAGGGAAACGCAAACACCCGGAAGGAGCCGGCGATCCCTGTGTGGTTAGGAGAGTAAGTAGTGGGTTCCCCCGCTTTCCCATGCCGGCCGCACGTGCTTCTAGCTGTAAGTTAGTTAAGTTTATGTAAGACCTAGGGTTAGGTGCACATCTCTGCACAATAAGACCTGCAGATTACGACTACAGCTACGCATTAGGCACTCTCTCCCTCTCCAGCCTATCCCAGCCAGGAAGGTCTCCTCACTCACCTTTTCGGCAATACCAGCGCCATGGGAAAACTTACTGACGTAGAAGAATTCCGCACTATCGTGATCTCTCAACTTGAGACATCATACACCCACGTAAAGCGTATGGGACCACTAGGTCCTCAGCGCCAACAGCGCATTGGATACGCTACACTACATGTATGTAGACATAAATCCTTCTTTAAAGCTTAAGGATTAGACTTCGATCAGGCATTCTGCACTAAGTGCATAACTTCTAGAGTCGCCTTGGTGTTATGTGTTTGTTCCTCAGGATCATCGAATGAACACAAATCAACGACATGAAATTCCAGACCAAGCACCAATTTCTGAGGATGCTTCGTTAAGAGTAACACGTATCGATTAATAAGTTTAAAATTCTGGGCTAAAGATAGCTGAATATATATACTTATACTTTTCATTGTAGTTTAATATTTTTTCGTAGTTTTGTACGTGGTTGCTAGACCTATCTTCTAATTAGGTTGTCAAGGAAAAGTCATCTAGCCTATTGTTGGGTAGGTAACGGGAAATTTAATAATGGCAAACGATCCATCAGAAATGTCGTCGTCGTATTCTAATAGACTGCCAGCACTGGCTCCGACGTTCCGTTAGCGCGCATGCCTTCCAAACCGGAAGTCGCGCTTTGCCTTAATATAGTCAAATAAGTTTCTTTTATTCTTTCCACCGACATAATATGTATAACTCCAGCCTCCATACTATATGCAAACTAACGACGTGTTTCTATTGAAGTTATACTTCTTTTGGTGCGTTAGGTGAAAAAGGTCAGAGTTTAATGTCAGCGAGCAGACACAGCGACACAGAAGCTAGCAATGAAAGTTGCGCGCGTTGATCTAACTCAACGTGAAGTTAGCAGCAAAGAGATAGTTATTGCTCTGTGATTTGACCAATTTTTATTTTTATTTCATTCATTTCAAGCGGCCAGTTTAATTTTTTTTTGTATGTGTAGTGTGTTTTGTTTTTTTTTATTTTTATTCTCGTCAAAAAAGTATAAATTAGGACTTTTTGGCGGGAATGGGAGAAGTGAGGTTGTCATTTTATTTAGATTTTCTATTTTTTACATTTTTGGGCGTTTTTAAGTACAAAAGTGATAGTATATTGTGTTTTATAGTTCTGTGTAAGTGCAAAAAATAGAGTAAGTCTAAATAAACATGTGTAGCTGAAGTTCTCGCACTCTTCCAAGAAGTCCTATAAAACTCCAGTAAAGTCTACTATCACTTTACTGGAGGTGTTTTACGATAACGATTCTTCTTATACTATTGCAATACGTGACACTGGCAGATGCACTAATCTGTGCGCTATACCACGAAGAAAGAAAAAAAGGTATAAATTATTACGTTACACACATGAGTACACACATTCTTTTTCAATACATTTTTTTGAAAACTCTTTATATACGCTGTCTTACTACTAGAGTATAATATCTTCAAACTTACTTGACCTAGAATTTTAAAAATTTCAGAGACTAGCTAAAGCTAGGTAAACCTAAACTAGGAAAAATGTAAAGGAAGGTCTAGGTCTTATATATTTTCTGAAATCAAGTTTTTAAAGCCATTTTAAAAAAAAACTATCAGTGAGTTCAATTCGCACTTCACTAATTTTTCAAAATCCTTTTTCAACAACAGATTCGAAGCCTACGTTAGGCTCCAAAAATAATTGTTAGTCACGTGCAAATCTGCTTATAACATAGTATGCTTAACGTTAATATTGAACTTAGAAACTCCATTGGGTGTGTTTACTTCATTCAGAGCCGGCTTTTGTTTTCCTTCAGGACTCAGCTTCAAGTAACCTTAATTACTTTGATGTAATTAACCCCAAATTAATGAGGCACATAGACTTTAAACATGCTAATGAATTTTTCGTAGGAATTTTTATATTTACCCGCTCATTTTCCGGTTACTAAACTAGGTGTTGGCCGCGCTTTCGTTTGTCCGTTAACTTTGACACCTATTTTTACCGTCTTACGAGTCGATCTTATAAAATGTGCTAGATATGTGTTTATTAATGTCGTTTAGGTTTGATTTTATATAAAATAATAGGTCTGACCAAATTGGAGGATTTGAACAAGTGCAATTCGGCGTGGTAGTCCAACACTGTGACCACTGTGTAATTGAAAAGGTAACTCTGTTGCGAAACATGTTTTTTCTTCATATGAACTTAAGCGTCCGATCATAGAGTCGAATAACGTCGTCAGAAACTATATGGGCCACATACCTACTAAATCAAGTCGGAGATCTTCTTTTTTTCACAAAAATCCAATAATCATGATAAATCAAATAATAAATAACAAAAAATCATAAAATGGAGCAAAACGGTGGTAAACCGTAGGGCTATAATAGTTTGTGAGACACCAAACAAACAGAAAGACAGGCAAATAGACAGACATTTAGACAATAACGTAGGAATTCTCTAAAAAGTTTAAAATAAAAAGCAAAGCTTAAAAATTTCATAATAACTAACGACCTGTGCAAATGTTCTCATCGCAAAAGGATTTAATAATTTTTTCGAAAAACCCGCGACCTAAAGGAAGTACGTAAATAAAATAAAATAAAAAGGAAGTAGTAACGAAAGATAATAAAAAAATCCAAACCTAAGAAATTCTGTCGGGGTCTGCTTTTGCCATCTCTGTTCCCAATTTCAATTAAAATAAAGTAGTATAGAAAATTTATTGGGTCACGTAGAGATGCAGCGATTTTTATCAATTAAAAATTAGCTTTATTTACATACCCGACGCAATTTCAATTAGTCACAAACTCTTAACATTGCAGAAATTTGATTCATTTCCGGGCAGGGTATTCCCTGCCCGGAAATGAACTTAAATTATATCCGTTTTTCGAAAGAACATTATATTCAAATTTCAATTTTTACGTCGAATTCCAGAGCACTTGAGATTGTAATGTTTATTTTGATGCGTTACCTACATACATAATAATTATCTCGTATTAATGGAAGTGCCAGAATAAAAAGCATAGGTTTTGTGACAGTATAAATCTATCAATCTGTATTTTGTCAAAATGTATTTTAAATAAAACGACTTTATATTATAGAATGGTGTATTATCATCGCTACCGTATTTGGCTATGTACGTACTGAGCTTCCCCATGGGAGCACTCACCGATCTCATTGTACGACGCCAATGGCTCAGCGTCTCTAACACCAGGAAATTGTTCAACTCCATAGGTAAGTTTTTATTTTCATAGTTATCTTACACACACGTTATATACTATAACCAATTTCACTTTATTCAACTCGTCAGTTAATACTTGGGCTATTTGTATTCATAAGTCAGCTTTAGTCTTCCTTGACTTCCGCTACATCTCACTTTCGCTTTCTTCGTCAGTCTTTCATCGCTCATTCTTTCTGTATGCCTGAATCATACAAGCGTTCCTTTCCTCATTTTTACATTGTCACTGTCGTCCGACCTTGTTATATTACGTATCTTTTCATTGCTTATCTTACCCGCATGTCTACTGCATTTACTTTACTTTTACTCGATTTCGAGTATATGCAGGCCTCACTATCATATAAATGCACAATGCGACGTTGGCGTCGACTGGCGTCAGCCATTTTTCTTTATCATCGAGTTAATATTAACACGACATGAACCTTGTTATTTGTAATTGCAAACTGTCTACAAATCATTAAAAAGTAAAAAAATGTATATTTAATTTGGCCAGGTCATTGGGGTCCGGCGTTAGCCCTGATTGGGTTGTCGTACTCACCGAAAGGCAACATGCTCCTTGCCGTTATAATGCTAACCGTCACAGTTGGTATGAATGCTGGTCAATATACTGGTTATATGGTGAGTATTAACAGAAAGAACAGTGAAGAGGCTAATTATTTACCACCAACAATGTTATGAAAAGAGTCTTATATATATTTATATTGAGGTGGTCATCTTCGGAATCGAACTGAATTGAATTGATTGTAAAAACAGTTTTGCTAACAGAGAGTCTATGCTATGTAATCTGTACTATTCCCGAGTAATATATAATACGTTATGTTTTATTTTGATATAATGTTAGGTAAAATGGAGTTTTGAATTCGAAATCTCAAAATTCGTGAATCGACTTATAATAAAAAGCGCTGCTTAGCTGCTTTATAAGCGCTCTGACCAAATGGTTACGTGAAATACGTGAAAATAATGTAATGTAAAAAATATCAGTGATCAATAGATCTAAAAGAATGTCAACGACACTGTGACGACCTCGATGGCGCAGTGGTTTAGATGTTGAAGCCAAGCGCGGAAGGTTCCAGGTTCGATTCCCGGTCGGGTCAATTTAGGAAACGAACGTTTCTAGATTGTCTTGGGTCTGGGTGTACTGGGAGACGCCCCCACTCGTGTTGTGGTTCTCATAGCACAGGGAATAGTTTAAGATCAAATTATTGGAGTGTATTGTCTGGCGCATTATTATTATTACTGTATAATTTTATATTTAAGCCACAATAAAGTTAAAAAAAATTAATTATAGTAATCTTTAAATGCTTATTAATAGTATGTCCACACTGTCTGACATGTCACTACTGATTTGTTTCATCATCTTCGCATCTTCTGAGCTGTATGCTAGGCAGACGTACACTGGTAACGAGAAACCAGAATTGAGAAAAAAGAAAGTAGACTTTGGACATACTTTTTTATTTTTTGAGGTTCGTGACTAAATTTCGTCCTACCTGTCTGTTCTATTCCGCTGTCTTTGCAACTACTGAGTTGAAAGTTATAGAGACGTAAATTGATGTCTATTGTAAACAATAAAAATCATAAAATTAAATATAGGTGCTTCATTTTGTACCCAAATTTAAATTTTCTTTTTTTAACTTCTTACTACTTTAAAATCGCTATGAAATCTTAAATCATTGCGTTTTACTAGCGTTTAACTGTTTTTTTATCTAACTAATTGGAATTGAAAAAATAAATCATTATTTTATTAAATTTTAATTTATCCCAAGTCAAGTATGTAGTTCTACATACGTTTTGACGACCTCCGTGATGTAACGGCTAAGCGCGTCGTAAAGTAAACGGGGGTTGCGGGTTCGATTCCCGCCCCGAGTCTGGGTGTTTATGTATAATATGTATTTATTTACAAAAGAAAATTATATAAGTAGTATATCAGTTGTCTGGTACCCATAATACAACCACTGTGCTGTTTACTTTGGGACTAGATGGCGCTGTGTGAAATTTCTGAGAGTATATTATTATTATTATTATTATTACATACAAAAGTTTTTAGTGAATATAAAAAAAAAGATTAAAGAAACAGGAATTGAACATTGAAATTTATTTTCAACATCGATATTGTGACAATTTAAAACACGTTCTTACAGTTGGTCCACATCGACATGGCGCCTAACTTCAGTGCCTCCTTGATGGGCATCACGAACTTCTTAGCTAATATTATCTCGATTATTGCGCCACTTGCGTGCGGATTCATACTACAAGACGAGGTAAATAAAAGAGTCCTCCCCATTAATACTAAAACAAATGTTATAGGAATGCAGTACCGTATGGGCAAAAACTCGCCAGAACTCACCAAGGACGTATCACATGGTGACAGTTCATCATGTGATACCTCCGTGATTAGTTGAAGTTCGCTAACGTGTCACCCAACGACAGCCAGTCAATCAATAAACTTAATCGAACCTGTAAAAAGATTCCAACTAAGTTACTCGAATTACTCGTCGGAGTTAAAAGCATCCATATGGCTATGTATATACACAGTGTTACAGCATGCCATATGTACGATGCTAGCAGTACACGTCCAAATACCAATCGGATCGCATGTGCACATAACCATTTAAACCTTACCATTTTAGATTAAGTGAGTTCATCAATAAACCATATTATTGTGCTCATCTTTATCTATTATTATTTAGGAACCATCCCTAAATATATCTCTGTACGGAACCAACACATCGTACATCGTGGTCCTGGCGTAAGAAATGGTTAAATTGCCGCGTGTCAGCATAAACGCTGACAACGCACAACGTGATGTACGCTGCTAGCATCGTACACTATATTTACCTTCTTGTTAATATCAATGTTCATGCTCATTTTCACCAACTAACATTGTCATAAATTGTCACTTTTAGAGACCCTAAGGCTACGTTCACACGAGCGTGAATTTTTTCGGTGCGACATCGCGAACGCGTCGTGCACGCGCTGCTCTCTCCTCAGAGACTGTAGTTCATGCTCTGTGCCTCTTGTCATAATGTGCATATTCTAAATGATCAAGAACGTCGCGCACGCTCAGCGGCTGAATAGCAACCGCGACGCACATGTGTCGCTATCGCTCAGCGTCCGCGCCCCCTTCAAGTCCCTACTTGTTTGTTACAATGCATACTATAGATAACAAACAATCATTAATACTCATTAAAAATTCCTTTTCATCCTTTCAGACGTCGTTGTACAACAAAGTATAAAATTCACCACAATCTTCTCTTCAAAGCAAAATAGGATAAATCCAATGTTTTCTGTTTCGCTATTAATTTTCTTTTTGATATTTTAGGTAGAAGTGATAAGCCATGATTACTTTCTTTTTTTATTCAATGTAGACATAGGCATTATATGCATTTGTACGTCACGGGATAAATTTACAATTATTGGATTTTTTGATCATTCGACGGAGCGGCTGTTGATTCTGAGTTGATGCGACGCGTGCACGTTTCCGCGGATCAAAGGCCGCTCGAATGCGATCAGCGCGCGTTATAATGACAAGATATGAACGCGCCTTTAGTTAGAAAGCAACCCTTAAATACATGTTTTACGTAATTGCTTTTCTATAGTTAAGGTATCCCCTAAACGTAACTATAAACTTAATGCTAATTTTCACTTAATCTGCTGGTAAAATGAACATTAATTTATGAATATTCAGTGCTTACCTGTAAAGCGACCGTTTTTCTTACTAACCAATTTAAATTTCGATATATTTGTTAACATAACATAACATAACATAACTTCACGCTGTATCCCCAACGGGGTAGCCAGAGAAGACGGAGCGCCAAGAGTCGCGGTCCTTACACACCTCTTTCGCTTCCTCAAATCTCATCATTCTCCTCACACATTTTCGCCTAGGTATGCGAGTGCTTTTGACATTTCCGTCTGCTAACACTCTGGCTATTTGATCTTCATAAGTCAGCCTTGGTCTTCCTTGGCTTCTTTTACCACTCACTTTCGCTCTGTATATTTTCTTCGTCAGTCTTTCATCACTCATTCTTTCCATGTGCCCGAACCATCTAAGCATTCCTTTCTTCATTTTTACAATAACACTGTTGTGCAACCCTGTCATACTGCGTATCTCGTCATTGCTTATCCTGTCCGCAAGCGTGACACCGCACATATTTCTGAGAGACCGCATCTCCACAGCATTTATCATACTTTCACTCGATTTCGGGCATATCCAGGCCTCACTGCCGTACAACAAAGTTGGCACCAACACCGCATTGTGGATGGCCATTTTAGCAGTGTTAGATATATTCACACTACCCACTAATGCGGACAGAGCACCGTTCACTTTATTGCCAGCTGCTACCCGTCTCTCCACATCCAACTCACATCTTCCATCCCTCGAAAACGCACTCCCCAGGTACACAATTTCATTCACCTGTTCTAGACATTTTCCATTTACACTAATCACACATTTCGTTTGTACCGCTTCTCTTTCAAACACCAGAACCTTAGTTTTGTTCACATTCATTTTCAATCCTTTTACTTCACAATCTTCTTTCATACACGTGACTAGTGTCTGCAACTTTGCTTCTGATGGTGCTATTAGCTCAGCATCGTCAGCGTACAATAGGCAGTTTACCATTGTGTCACCACATCCCATACCACTCATATTACCTTTCAATCTCTGGAGGCAACTGTCCAAATACAGCACGAATAGCCAGGCAGACATCACGCAGCCCTGTCTGACACCAGAACAGACTTCAAACCAGGGCGACATGTCACCGTCTATCCTTACACAGGCTCTGTGGTCTCGATATAATGACCTCACAGCCTGCAGTAAGGAGCCCTCCACGCCATATTTAGGCAGAAGACTCCACAATTTCTTCCGCACTACTCTATCGAATGCTTTCTCTAGATCCACGAAAGCGCAGAAAACTTTCTGACCTAAAACCAGAAACCTTCCCACGATAACGCGAAGCGAGAAAATCTGATCCATACAACCCCTACCGTTCCTGAATCCACCTTGCGCCTCCCACAAATATCTTTCTGAAACGCCTTTCATACGTTCAGTCAATACTTTAGTATAGACTTTACTCGCTAAGCTGACCAAGCTGATGGCCCTATAGCACGCACAGTCTAGGTAGGAACCTTTCCCTTTATATAGAGGTACTATGACTACCGTGCGCCAGTCCTCTGGAACCTCCGCCTTCTGCCAACAAAGGTTACAGAGTGCACAGAAGGCATCCCAGACCCTAGGACCACCATACTTGATCATCTCAGCAGTCACCTCATCAATTCCCGCAGCCTTTCCACATTTCAAACTTCTTATCAGTTTCTCAATCTCTTTCATACTAATGGCATCCTCCAGTCCCTGGCCTGAGTGTGGCAATTCATTAGAATCGCTCTCAGTATCAGAGACGGAGTCGCCACTCTCATACAGTTCTCCATAGTATTCACTCCATCGCTGCAGAACATCCTTTTTATTTGTAAGCAGGTTGTTTTCTTTCGAACGCACTTTATTCATTCTGCAAGGTGCCGGACCACTTCGGATTTTACGTACTTCTTTCCAAAATAATTTGGAATTTTCCTCGAAGTTGTCCGACATCTTGTTTTCATCTAACACCCTACACCTTTCACGCTTCTCTTTCACTAGTGCCTTCGTTTCTGCTTTCTGCAGCTTATACTTGTCTTTCATCAAATTTTTCATACCACAGTCATTAATAGCAAGGTAGTCTCGCCATGCTTTCTTTTTCTTATACACAGCCACTTTCACCTCATCATCCCACCACACATCACGCTTTTTGCCGTTCCCAATCTTATTCATTCCACACACTTCTTTCGCAGCCTCAACCATACTATCTCTAAGGTTCTGCCAGCATTCTTCAACATCCTCGCTCAACACTTTCAATCTATCATCAAGCTTACTGGATAATACCCTTTCATATTCATTCCTGGCGGTCGCATCCTGCAGTTTCCAGCTTTTAATGCGGCTAACCGCTGCAGGTTTGGACACTACGCGATGTCGCCATGCTGCGAACAGACCCCTTATTCTGGTTATCACCAGAAAGTGGTCTGTCCCGAGATCGGCTCCTCTATACGCTCTTGTGTCCATTACCTGCTTCTTAAGTCTGCTATCCACCAGGAATAAATCAATCATACTTCTCGCACCCTTTCTTTCCCACGTGTACTGATGGATCCTTTTGTGCCCAAACATGGTATTAGCCACAAAAAGATCCTTTTCCATACACAGTCCTAGCACAATCTTACCAGCATCATTTACTCTCTTATCTCCATATTTGCCTAGGACAGACTCAAATTTTGTTCGAGCTGTCCCGACCCATCCATTCATGTCTCCACACACAACAATTCTTTCGTTCTCTTCAACCGTCGGTAGAACTTCTCTAACATTTTCCCAGAACTGCTCTAGTTCAGCCAAACCGACAGAGGACACTGGGGCATATACTGCCAAAACAAAAATTCTTGTCAACCCAATCTTGAGGCGTACCCAGAGCAGTCTGGGATTTATACATTCATACTCAGTCATACAATTAACCATACGAGAGGACAGTAAAACGCCTACCCCTTGACATCCCCTATCTCCTTGTGGTACCCCTGACCACAAAGCGATGCCTCCTCCGGGCAAGTCGGCAAGTTCACTGCCGCCTCGCTTGGTTTCACTCAAACATAGCACGTCCAATCTTTTCTCTTCCATAATATCAATCACTTCATTCATCTTCTCCTCAATCCCACCTCTCACATTCCACGCAGCTACTCTGCACTCCTCCCTCCACTTCCCGCCGCTAGGTGCACAGCGTGTTGGGTGGCGGTCCCCAACGCCGAACTGCACTCTGCACACACCAGCGGGGACAGACCGGTGTACGTCGCTTCCGGGGGACGCCCTAACATTATAATTGCCGTTGTCCCGCATGGTATGCACAGAAGAGGAATTGCAGCCCTGAAAAGGGCTGGCAGGGGTCGCGACGAGCACGCTTCCTCAGTTGAATATATTTGTTTGATATATTTGTTTTAATTCGAATTCCAAAACCAAAGAAAATACGTACATCTAATAGTTACTTTCACCCATTGTCCGGATAATAAAAGAAATTCGCGCAGTAATACAATTATTATAACATATTATGTATTTAATAGATATAGTGATATTTATTAAATATAATAGGCATTGACTACGCCGTTGGGAATACAGTGTGAAGATATGTATATATGTATGTGCTTATGTATAACAGGCAATGTAAAAGCATCATATTTAATATTAGATGTGTAGTTTATAAGTTATCGTATTCCACCCATGTAACTCATAAGTTTTGATTTTTCTTCATTGGTGTTGTAAGCCAGGTATCTAAGGCCTAAATGCGTAATTCCATTTACCGAACGGAAGTAATAATTCATTAATTTCGGCATTCCCATTGTTAAAAAGAATCTTATTGGCGTTAATTTATGAGTCTAAAATGCCAACTTGATATTCATTTTCATTCAATGGAAGGTACACAATTATGTTTCATTTCACAGTAGTTCCGGAACGCGCTGTTTCTAAAATTCTTAGCATGGACACAGCCCATAATGAGATAGAAATGGCGGACGAATTGAATAGAATATGTGTTAATTAAGGTTATCTTGCAGGGTCGATAGGTATTCGTTATTCATAGAATTTTGTTTCGTTGGTCTGAAATATCCATTCAGCAACTTCTGCTTTGTTAAAGGAGAATCTTTTAAATATGCCAAATCATTAAAGATTTCTACGTATTCAGGACGTGAATGTTAAGGCTAAATCCAACTCGAATCATAATTTCTTCCAAAATTATTGTTATATTTGACAAAGTAAAAAGCTTCCTAGAAAACATACGTAAACAAAATTGAACATATATCTCATTCTTTGTGATAAGCATATGTATATATAAGGGGTAAAACATACTGTCGTACAAAGCAATAACTCATTGTATTGCTATATCTAATGTCTCAATATATTTAAATACTATAACAGTCTGTTTTACATACATATCCCCAACGGGGTAGTCAGAGAGGACTTACATACATACATACTTGTTTCGCTTCCTCAAATCTCATCATTCTTCTCAAACATTTTCGTCTAAGTATGCTAGTACTTTTGACATTTCCGTCGGCTAACACTCTGGCTATTTGATCTTCATAAGTCAGCCTTGGCTTCTTTTACCACTCACTTTCGCTCTGTAGATTTTTTTAGGCTTTCATCATTCATTTATTCTGTGCCTGAAACATCTAAACATTCCTTTGGTCATTTTAACGATGACAATATCGTGCAACCCTGACATACTGCGTATCTCTTTACGGTCTCTTTACGACTTCAGTTTTACTTAATTTTACTCGTTTTACACCATTTCCCTTTGGAAATAGACAAAACTCGTTAATTTCGACACTCCCATTGTATATAATAATTGGTGTTAATTAGAGTTAAAAATGTGGAGTTGTTGATTCATTTTTAAATTAATAGAAGTACATAGTGACCATGGATTGAACCAACGTTCACATTAACTGGCTAATCAAATTAAATTATTTTTTTTCTGTAAATTTATTATTAGTTTTGTAGTGTGTTTTCGCCTTTAGATTTATGTTGACTTAGGTACAGTTTATTCGGAATGAAATTAATGTTACAAAACGTACATACAATGTTACAAGGTACAGTGATCTCTGTATTACAGTAATATAATATAATAATAATCATTTTGACCCTTAAGCGCCAATTGGGACTAGGCGGAAAACTGTTCAATTGATAATTAAATATCGTCTTTATACAATTCCAATAAAGTTGCAAATAGTATGCGAGAAATAATTCTAGCGGGCAGTAGTGGCGTCCTCCGTGCTATCGCGTTCGAACATGCTTCACAACGATATTCGCTCGGTCGAGCATGCTTGAGAATTCGCGAGCGATTTTCCCTCTAGGCTAAGTTAAGCATGATTTACGTTACACCGTGTCGGAGCCTGGCCGTGCCCCGGCCGTGGCACGGACTCGGCCCGGTCGAACATGAATTACTTCATATAAAAGTATGTTATAGATTATCTAATACGGGAAATTGAACGCGATTACCTTTATTTCGGCTTGACGTTTCGACCGAGATGCATTGGCCGTGGTCTCAAGAAAACTGTCGCCGATTCAACTCGTTCGGAATGTCAAGCCAAAATAAAAGGTAATCGCGTTAAATTTCCCGTTTTAGATATTTTATAATGCAATGCGAAATTTTAAAAGTTGATGTGTTATCGATGGTTCACCGTGCCGCGTCCGTAGCACGGCCCGGCCCCGACACGGTGTAATAGAGTAAGATCCCAGAGCGATAAGACACAACTTATTTTCTAAAGCATAGAACTTTCGGTTCCAAATAGTCTTTCGTATACTTTTAATACCTGCATGCTTGTGGAGTTCGCTCGGTGACACCTGGGCAGCTATCAGGTAAGAAAGGTAACTAAGTATCAGAAGCACTTAACTTACATTTGTATGACTGATTTTTATATATATTTTGTGGAATATTACTCTGAAGTAATCTCAAAAGTGTCAGACGCTTTCCATGGGCCAGAACTTTTGTCAGACGCTTTAAAGCTCTATAGAAAATAAATGAACTTTACTCATTTTTATATGTCTGATTTTTAAATATGTTATTAAGATAACTATTACAAAGTTATATTTAATCAGTCAGACAAATTGTAATGACCAAACATCCCCTAAACACAAAAATTATTCAACCACGAGTATGAGCGCGAGAGCTTTACTATGAATCATTTAATTTATTTTATACACATACGTTTCAGAGTTAAAATAAGATGTAATTTTTAATAATTAAGATAATAATTAATCATTTTTAAAATAAATTCGAGAACAACGTCGAATTATTGTTAGCGAGCGTAAATTAACTGAAAGTTCCACTATCTTTATTTCTATGAGTTATTATTACTAGTATTCGGGTTTGCTCTAGAAGTTTCCACCCTCATTTGTATCAGACTATAAATAGAGCTCCGTGTCTGCCACTGAGTGAGTTTCTCAACTATCGATCGAAGCGATATATCGAGGCGACATCAAGGCGAATTACGAAGAGCACTAAGACGACTACTGCGATGGCCTCGAATAGAAGAACTCTGCGATTAGGGAACGTTGTTATTGAGTGAAGCGTGTACCTTAGGTGACTTTTATTCGAGTACCTACGTCGAGGGACGACTACGAAGACTAGGGACCGCCGTAATTAAGTTCGCGTGTACTTGATATCTGTCCGAACAAAAATATACCCTTCGAACTCTTAACCGGCATCTGATTACCCACAGCTCGTAACAATATTTATAACACATATCATACCTACATAAATTTTAGTTTTTTTCATTTCTTCTCCATATACTTTAACTACGTCAAATCTCATACTTTATCGAGTGCGCTGTATGCATAAAAAGAGATATACAAAGTTTTCTTTACAAATTTTTCTCTTCACTATATTCCACTTCACAATATTTCGACTATTTTTCTTAACAACAGTGAAGACGCAATTTGTCACTTCAAAGATTAAACTATCGAATTCTGCTTCCGTGATTTATTTTGAGTAGTGTCATCTCTTGCGTAAATGAACGCATGTAACCGGTAACAATATTGTTAGATGTCACTGGAATATTTGTAATTTTGATTCATATCCGTTTTCCGCAAGTGTAATGAAATAAAAGAAAAATCGAATGCATTAATAACTAAATTTAAATTTCAGAAAGACCCGGACGAGTGGAGGATAGTGTTTTTCGTGGCTTCAGGGGTGTACTTTTTCTGCAATCTCTTTTTCATGTTGTTTAGTACATCAAATAAACAACCCTGGAATGAGCCTGATGAAGAAAAAAACGATGTCGGTAAGTGAAGATGCATTCATTTAAATACATGTAAAAATCCAAAGCATAATGTCCCCGAGATCACAAAATTATTTAAATATAATATCGATAAATCGATAAAATGTTTTATCGATTTATCGAATGAGGGCCAAGAAGTTTTAACTCTGATAATATGTAAAAGCTCATGTTAGATGTTAGATTCATTTGTGCAAAACAGAACGTCGAGCTGTGAAATTTCAAAACGCGACACCATCGAGCTTTTGTGTTCTTTAGATTCTATGCCTTTGCTTTCAAACGTACTGTGTTATTTCGGAATTAAGTTTATTTTTGTGACCTTTGCATTGTTTTATAGACTGTGTTATCTACCGTTCGTGACGCCGACCTTGTGCTTGTGCTTTTGTGCCTTGTGCTTTTGACCCACCTTAACAATATTTTTGGTGATATCTTAAAATTGTGGCCGCAAAGAAAAAAAGAATTACGTAATAACTTTTACTATGCTTAGACCCAAGCAAACGCACCATAAACGATTCTAAGACGTCGACATTGAAAGTCAGGTCCACACTAGTATGGAGCTTGACTGATGTTCTTTATTTATAAAAACAAACAACATTCTAAAATAGATTTAAAATAAAATTTATTGTTTTCTTCTGCTACAACAATGTTCGCTATTTAAAAATATAACTTCTTAAATTTGAACAGTTAAATGATTTGCACAAAATAGATAACTTAGGATAAATTGAAGCTCAAGATTTGATTTGGCTAGTTTTTACCAGCAAACCAAATTTTTAGAAGAGCAAGATATGTTGACCATATAATATAAAAACAGTAACTTGCGTATAACATAAAGAAGATAAGTTAATTAGCCAAATATAAGATAATTTGCATGTGGAAACTAACCCAGTCAAATCTTGAGCTTGAATTTATCCTAAGTTATCTGCTTTGTGTAAATAATTCGACTTTTCAAATATAGCAAACATTGTTGTAGCAGAAAAATACAAGAAATTACGTCTTAAATTTATTTTAGAATGTTGTATGCTCTTATAAATACATTTCAAATCATCTACAGGACATCTACTCGGTGCCACCATTTCGCTCTCTAACTACCCCCTTGATGAATACAGCGCGAAGATATGTATCTATTATGTAAATATATCATTTTATAGTTGATACTAATTATATTTCGTTTTATTTTCGCAGAGATGAAAACAATAGGAAAGGCGGGCAGCGCTCAAATATGAGGAACATTACTGATTTTTTAAATTTGTACCTGATATTTTAATATAAGTTATTTAATACAATATGTTTCATATATTTCTTTAATCTTTGTTTACTGGAATATTAGCGTTTTACGTTTCTATGCCAAAAGGACTCGAACAATACCTAGTGTCATAGTTTCGTCCATGCCTGTGCGTCTGTCGTCCGCGTAATTATCATCTACGTATATTAAAATCTTGACAGAGACATAATGAGTTTCTGCTTTATCGCCGTGCGTGAAACAAATTTTCGTGTCTCTTTCTAATTCATTGATCGTACCACGAGTAAAAGAGCTAGCTATGTAATTATGGAAACCACGAACTGTCGGTGTAATTCATGTCAGCTCATGACTGAAATAATTGTTTGCAAAATACACGTAGATCTTGAGTGTTTTTTTTTTAATGCGCCAGACAATACACACCAATCATCTGATTTCAAACTAGGGTATTCCCTGTGCTATGAGAACCAGACGACGACTACTGCGGGCGTCTCCCAGTACACTCAGACCCGAGACAATCTAGAAAAAATCATTTTCTAATTTGACCCGACCATTTGGCTACTAGTATTGAAAAAAAAATGTCAGGCTCAGCTCTGTATTGTTGTACTGTGACCCTTTCCTACTCACGCACATTTGTAAAAGTCTAAGAACTGGGTAAATAAAAAAAGGACATGCTCTTAGAGTAGATGCACTGTCCATTTTAATTTTTGGTCAGAGGTTGAAACTAACATTGAAACGTATTTTGTAGTAGACAATTATTTTGGAGCTTATGTACTTTTAATACGTTAGGACATTACACGGAAAATAACACACCACCTGCATGGCACTAGGGACATTCTAAATATTTGAGAGAGCCGTGAAGCGAGTACGTATCTAACTACGTCCCTTCCTGGCTTATGAAAGTTTAAAATGCATTCAAAAGGAAACCGCAGGGAGGCAGCGGGTTCAGAAAACAGATAAGCATGAATCGGAATAGAGGGAGCGATTCCGTTGGTGTCAATCTTTACTTTCATTACTCAATTATGGTGAAATAAACAGGAGGATAATGACTTTTTTTATTACTCATGCGGGATAAACAGTATCTCACACAGTACACACATTTTTGCCGTTGGTAAGTAGCTAATTTCTCATTTTACAATTCGAGTGCGACAAGTTTACTTGTCAAATTCGCGATTTAAAAAAGAATGTAAAATGAATATCTAAAAAAAAACACAATAGATTTTAGTTATTACTATCTATAAATTTCTTTTGTACCGAAATTATCACCGCATTAATAATATAAAATAGTATCTCCAACTCGTGCGGTGTTGTCGATTACCGCAATCGACAACTTACCGCACTTGTTGCACAATATACTATTATAACATCATGACATTTCCCAAAACCTTAACCCCGCTTTTATCGATTAGTGTTACACAAAATGCAATATGTAACCAGAGGCAAAAGTATAATTTTAAAGAATACTGCTCCTGTCAACGTGTGGTAGCAAGATCGTGTTCACTGCACATAACAAAAGAATCAGCCAATCACAGAAAAGTTGCATAATTACTTCCACTATGATATCAATTAGTATTCTCATTATCGTTTATATATCGCTTGTGATGACTTACATTTTGTTAAATTGAAATTGTACATGAAACCTTGATATATATGTCAAACAGCACAATATGCATTCAAATTCAACACTAAATTGGTACTTCAATAAATACTAAATGTCTAATAAATTACCAGAACAAATGAATGCCATCGCATTTTTGTTAATACCTAATATGTTATTGGGAAAAAATAAACTTAAGAAATATGCACAAATTCAACAAAAGATCCATACATAAAAAGATATATAGATACATTCATAAAAAATGTTGTTTAATACCACCTAGCGGATCAGTTTCTAACGAAAACCGCCAGTGTCAGAAATGTATAGACATTTCTTACAAGTAGTTGACCAGTTCGGTACACTTCCACGACATAGGGGTATAATTAAAAGACGTGGTCTCACTAAAAATTACAATTCTCGACTGACTCATTTTAAAAAACTAACACACCCAGGTGAGCCAGAAAAAAATTGATGTTGAAAATATCATCACGTCGGGGTCACCACTTATGGGAATGTTAATAACTTAAAAGCAAGTAAATATCCCAATAAAATTTAATTTGCTACGATCACAAGTGTTCACATGAAGTACTTAGCTCGACTAAAAATATTAATGCCCGACATGCGCGGTGTATGAAAAGTGTGGTTTGGTGTGAAATAAATTATCTATATAAAATGTTTGCCTGTACATAAATTATTATTTATTTTAATATGTGAATTTAAGCTTTTTATTTATTTATTTATTTAATTTATTTAATATGTGAATCACAGGTATTAATGGTGTTATAAATTATAACACATATTCTGTTCACTGTGTTCCACCCCTAAGGGCATACATAGGTCATCATTATATTGGGTCCTTACATATGAAATTGGCGTTTTGTACGGGAAAAATATAAAGTCAATTTTTTTTTTGTAAAATATATTCGATTAATCAAAGTATGCACCGTTGTTATCTATGTACTTTTGCCATCTCATAGGTAGTTCATTGATCCCTTTACTAAAAAAACCATGGGGGCGAGAATCAATAAACTCTTTGAAGGCGGTTTGGACTGCCGCATCGGAGTTGAATTTTTTCCCTTGTAAGAAGTTGTCCAAATTCCGGGAAAAATGGTAATCTGTTGGAGCAAGGTCCGGGGAGTACGGTAGATGTCGCGGATATTCCAATTGTAGCTCATCTAACTTAGTGGTTGTTTGTTGCGCAGTGTGTGGTCTTGCGTTGTCGTGAAGCAGCAGTGGCCTAGAGCGATTGACCAATCTCGGTTGTTTAGCAGCTAGTTCTTCCTTCATGGTTTGCAGTTGCTGACAATAGATATCTGCCGTAATCGTTTGGCCAGATTTTAGAAAGCTGTAGTGAACGACACCGGCGCTAGTCCACCAAACACAAGTAACTTTTTCTGAGTCAATTTTCGTTTAGGGCAGGATTTGGCTGGGTCTCCAGGGTTCAGCCATTGCGACGAGCGCTTCCGATTATCGTACAGTATCCACTTTTCATCACAAGTAATGATTCGATTTAAAATCCCTTCATTATTGTGTCGGTTGAGCAAAATAACACAGCAGTCGACGCGTGTTTGCAAGTTCGATTCACTCAATTCATGAGGTACCCATCGTTCAAGTTTTTTTAATTTCCCGATTTGCTTCAAGTCGATTAATACGGTTTTGTCACTTACCCCGAAGCCTGCAGCTATCTCTGAAGTGCTTTGTGATCGATCCGCTTCCACAATAGCCTTTAATTCTTCATTTTCTACTTTGGTCTCCGGCCGTCCACGGGGTTGGTTCTGAAGGTCGAAATTTCCAGAATGAAAACGTTGAAACCAAAAACGTACCGTGCTTTCTTTTGTGACACCAGCGCCGCACACATCATTAATCCTTCGAGCTGCTTCTGCAGCACTGGTGCCACGGTGGAACTCGTACTCGTAAATATACCGATATTTCATGTTTTCCATTGTGCGGTAATAAGCGACGCCAAAGAAAAAAATAATGAGGAAAAAAACAAATGAATGACTGTTTTCAAAACTCAAAGGTACCAGCTAAATGAATTTATAAATTTGAATTTGGAATTCTTAACCAAAGAGGAGATATCTCAGATCAAAGTGGTCAGTACGACAAAACGCTAATTTCATATGTAAGGACCCAATATTTAAAATTATATTATAAAGAAAAGAAAAGCAAAGAAAGTAAAGTGTTACATCAAATCATCAAATACATTGACATATTTTATAAATTACCGTCGTCTAGAAACTCATTAAGTGTATAATATGCCTTATCTATTAATATTTTTTTCACATTTTTTTTAAAAGAATATATATTATTATTGTTTCTTATTGCCTTTGGTATCTTATTTTTTGAGCCTGACAAAATATACTATCATGTTTTAATTTTTTTTTTCGAAATCGCTAAGTATTATTAGTAATATTAGCTTGTGTGTTTATGTGTGTGTGTTTTATGTGTAATGCAATAATGTGATTTATGTTAAATTGCAAATGTGTCAGTATACTTAAAGTTTACACAATAAAAGTGTATACAAAATGATTTTACACAATATAAGGCCTACATCTATAATCGTAATGTTTAATTACGAATACTGACAAAAGCTAATATTCCTATTAAAAATAAGCAAAACAATCTGGAATTTTGTTATTCCTATTAAAAATAACAAAATTCCAGAGTCATTAGTAAACACATGTTTCGTCTCTCAACAAAGCATTCTCAGGATATTTATACATACGTCGATTAATGAATTCGAGAATTTAGGCCTAACATAGTTAAGAATTTGTTATAAGAGTTTTACACGAATAGATACCCACAAACACCTGAATCTATTTACAATATGTAAAATTTATAAATTTTGCGTTTAATATTTTAATTAGTAGAAATTGACGCACATTAGTAGAAAGTAAGTAAAGTTTCCTTCTGATTTAAATTTTTTTCCCCCTTTCAGACATACATTCACATATTTTTGCATCATTATTGTAGATATAACAGAGACTATAAAAAACTTGAACTTGTATAGACAATAAACCAAAGAGCCAAAGTGTTACGGGTTTATTTTGTCTACGGAACCTTATTCAAGCATAGAATATTGATGGAAAGGACCAAAAAGGTTACAGTAGTGACAATGATACAAAGATTTTTAAATAAGTTCTGTTTTAAAAGCTTTTTGCATACAATATGTACCGGTATCAACACGACAACACAGTAAAAGAAAAAGTCGGGTAATTAATTAATGAAATGTATGTAAATTGGCATTGACAAAAATGAAAGAAAAAGTATATGCATACTTATATGCATATACTTTTTCCTATGTTATGTCAACTTCTAATCTATAAATATACTTAAGTTTATATAGATAGATAAATAGATAAATAGATAGGTTATTTATAGCAAAACTACAACACACAAGGTAACCTTTAAAGTAATAAAAGATACACAGACGATCCTTATATACTTTAGGTTACACTTATGTACCTATGTTATTTCTTCTTCCAATATTGCCATGCTGAGACTAATTGAGTCCAGATTTACATACACTTCTTTGATGATTACCTGACTACGACGAAAGAAAATGGAAGGTTATGCTTTAGCATCTACATAGGTATATCTAAAATTTTAATTTCTGTCTTCATCTGTCTCTTCACACAGTCGAAACTAATTAACCGATTTTAGCGTATGACGCATCATTAGATTCGTCTAAATTGACATGACACAGGCTAGACTTTTTTTGGACATCTCAATATGGCGTCTACATTACGACGTTAAGGCGACGCATTGGTAAACAATAATTTAAAGTAAAATAGACCTGTTCTATGCAAACGTGCGCGTGCTAGTGATGAGAATCGGTGAGGGGAGAGGAGGAGAGGAAGGGGAAGGCGAGAGGAGAAGCGATAAAACGAGATGTCGAGACAGCGCGTGCGCATTATTACTTGATAATTGTGTATTAACAAATCTTAAATTACAATAATAAAAAATAATTAACTAGTGATTATATCTGCGGTATTTTATTTCGTCACAAGACCCTTTCGATGTCACACTATATTTATATCCTAACGTTAATATTTACAAACTTAAAACTAAACATTATTTTTTTGTTTGTTTTAGTCATGTATATTTCATGTTATTTGCAAGTATGTATGCATTGGGGAAATAAAAGGCTTTTTTTTTAACTTTTATTTTATTTCATAGAAGATACCTGTGTTTTGTATTTTAATGTACACTAAATTAACCCGGCGTTCGTCGCTAGGCAAGTGCGAACACAAACGGTCGCTACCGGGTAAAAATTACCACATTTATCTTAGCTCCCTATTTAAATACAGGGGTTTTATATTGTTTGTTTAAACTAAGTGATAAATAAAAAGTAACATTTATAATAAATAAGTGTTTATTTAAACTGAAGGCTACACATATTAGACATCTAAAGTTTTAACAATTTTCTAAGTAATCTTAAAAACTTAACAACTGTTGTATATTTTTCTTTGGAAACACGCAAAATAAGATCGAATGATAAAAAAAGGTGAAATGGTCTTACAAATTAGCAAAAATAAATTGTACTTTTGTAATAGAAATTCTAGAAGTAAATCGGCTTCAAAAATCACAACTCGAAAAATTTTCTGTCTTTATATTCTGAGTAAAACTAATGAACCTTACTTTACTTTATGGTAACAACTGTCAGAAATAAGTATTTTATGCTCTTGGTATATTCTTTTGGTACATATTTGACAAGTTGTCTTTGTTTTCTGATCTTTTCTCCAGTTACAATCTTCATAGTGAGACGTATATTATGGATGTGGGTGTAATTGAAGATTTTTGCAAATATTCATCAAAAAAAATAAATTCCAATCTTCTCAAATGGTGAAACAATCTTTCGCTGCTCTTATAGGTCCTGGCAAATGAATAATAAAATTATGAGATCCCGTACGTACATTCAGTGACGGTTGTTGTGTAAGACATTCAGATCGTCTACTTCGGTCAATGAATTCTCTACGCCTGATAAATTTCAGTAGTACATTTTCTAAATAGTCTACCCGTTGCATAGTTAACGTTGGCTCTTGGTCTACTTTATATTGTAAGGCAATATTAGAAACACCATCAGAATCGGTTTCTTGTGCGATATCGCTGTTGTGGTACTGTACTCTTCATGATCCTCGTTTCGGATACGATATCTTCCTCATTATGTTCTTCTTGTAAAATATCTTCTATAATACTGTCTTTCAATTGGAGATCTTAAGTAATGAAGCACTAAAATAAATACAGACACTAAGAGTATAACAAAAAAAAAGTAGTTACACGAATGGTCGCTGCCGGGTATTTTTCACCCATAATTACTTCACATGTCCTATGCAACCGAGTGTGTAGCACCAACAGATAGCCGCGTGGAGAGCACGTCTCTTGTTTCTATACAGAAAGGTACCTAAAGCGGCAAGTTGTTAAATTATGCAGAAAAATAAATATATGTGTTTTTGCTACCACTGTGGTATTTTTTACCCAGTAGCGACGAACGCCGGGTTAAAAAAAATATAACAAAAATACAAATTCAATTGCAATAAGAAAACGAACCTCAGTGAATTTATATATTTATTTTTTCCTGGTTACGAATTAACAACTGTATCAAATATTAATTCGTGTTGTAGGCTTCAAAAATACGGAATAAAGTCCTTGTAAAATTAGGAGAGACAGACAGCCAGCTATATTTTTATCACATTTGCTATGGATGTTTAATAAATACATTAAGACGCTCACGGTTCATGTGATACATAAAAAATATGCCTTGAATGAAAAACAAGGAGACGGACACACTCGTTTGTATTTTACTGAACAATCTCAATCAATGTCAGCGGTTGATCGAGTACGCAAGACTATGACAGAATCCGAATTCCCTGTAGAGAAAGAAACAAATAGGTCTCAACTTACTTAGATATCTTCGTGGGTCCAACGCGTAAACTATACAGGAGGGTGTAATCATCAAGTGTGGTCACATATTTCGTAAATATAAAAGACATTTAAAAACTTAAAACTGATATCGCGATAGCGTTGTACATACATACACATCTTCATACTGTCTCCCCAACAGGGTAGTCAGAGGGGACGGAGCGCCAGGAGTCGCGGTCCTTACATACCTCTTTCGCTTCCTCAAATCTCATCATTCTCTTCACTTATTACTCACAATAATTTGTATTAATTGAAATTAAAATTGGACATTGTTTATTGATGCACATTAATATTCTTAATTTATCCAATATTTCCCATCCTAAGTTGTGACCAGAATGTTCAAAATGTCAAATTTCAAGATACCACTTTTGTCGGGGAGTTTGCCCTATATATGATCATATATACAGATATATATATGTGACCGAGGTGTGACCATTGTGCTATTGGTGCCTAGCTCTAGTAATCCCAAACTCCCGACAAACTGCGAACAATGGTCTTAGTTTAGTTAAGTTTATGATATGAAATAATATACCTTATATTTATCTGCTTCGCTATTGTAGTTTGTGGGTGTTTCTAAGTATGTAGGTATTGCTCGTGATTCATCACTCCTACTGCTGGGACAGCTGTTCTACGTGACTGTATTATCACCACCTGTAGGAGAATTATAATCTGATGTCTACTGCCTGACATCACCAGTACCTTAACCTCTAAGTTCTTATTCTACTATGATTCGAACCATGGTCATGTTCGTGCTAACAACATATTCTGTGTTCTCTCTCTCTCTCTAGATCGTACGACCTAGCCGGCGATGTATTGGATCCAACACCATCTTTCTTGCATTACACGATCTCCGCCATTTGGCAGGGTGTAAGCAAGCATTCTCTCTTTATACTCTTAGAACACATCTAGTCGATTGCCTTACACGCTCCGCCGTTTGGCACGCTGTAAGCATTCTACCTATATGAAGCTTATAGAATTCCTTACGAATACATACATAATATAATATCAATATTAGAGTACCTAGTACTCATCTACTTAAGTCTAGATATTTAGCTTTGGGTACTTAGGTTTAGGTTCTTATGTCTAGGTACTTAGCTTTGATGTCAGGCAACAGGCGTGGATGCACAGAGTTATCACTTATTAACTTATTACTTGAACACGTCTTATCACTACCGCGCACAGGAGAAGAAAGAAAGAAGAACATAGAGTACTACGTCTAGTGTCTACATCACAGACTAGTATACATAAGCATGACGGGCTTACCACATCATAGTGAAGATTGTTTCTCAGTGTTGCTAGTTATATTTACATATGTACAAGCCTTTCGCGACAGACATCGCGACAACTTTGACGACAAAAACAACAACAAGTATAAAAATAACTTTATTTCTACGATAACCAGAATGTTCGAATTATAACTTTGACGACAAAAACATTTTAGGGAAAAAACACGTGCAGACGGGTGACCCGGTCAGGAACAAACTTCCTTAGCTACAGTTTCCATTTCTCAAAAGTTAATTGGAATAATGAGACAACAAAACTCACGTATAATTTAAAACAAAAACTAAAACCTAGCGCCGCGCAACCTGCGGGTCCCGCCCCACATAACGCTTTTTACTTACGTCACGTTTTTTACCAACTCAAACCTCCCGCAAGCCGCGTTAGAGAACTTATTTCTAAAAAATTAAACCGACTTAGAAAAGCACTGAAAAGAACAAGATAACCGTACTTTACTAATCAAAACTCAAGTACAAAAATAACTTTATATTTGACTGTTACTGAAGTCGATTTTTGTAATATGAACTGAATACTATTGAACTAACTGACTATTATGTTAGTAGCAATTAGAATCAGTAATTGGCAAAAGGCACAGAAAAATGTAATTTAGTAAGATATAATATGTAAAATTGCTGTTGATTCTTGTTAATAAATAAATAAAATAAAATAAACAAATTATTTATTGATTCCATTTTTTACTAAGTTTCTCATTTTTTCAGAATCATCAAAAACATTTTACACAATACTTTGCTGTATAAACCTCAAACCCATTTCTTCACCTCTACCTGACTTTCAACACGTTCGTTACCAGGAATATTACCAGGGAATATCTAGTCTTAATTGGCACTTTTGTAACTAACCGTTGCACGTTAAGTTAAGGCTTTTTTTTTATAAAAAGAGGGGGCAAACGAGCAAGCTAGTCACCTAATGGAAAGTGATCACCGCGGCCCATGGACACCCGCAACGTCCGGGGAATCACGGGTGCGTTGCCCTTTTTAGGAAAGGAGGTGAGGGTGGAGATGCCGGCACTCTCACTCACTGAACGAAACAACAGCAACAGAGCTGTGTTATTTCACTACGATATTCTGTGAGAGGGTGGTATTCCACAGGGTGAGTCGGCCCAACGCTGCAACGCAGCGTGGCTACACTAAAGGAAAGCAAACTGCTTTTGCTATTGCGTCTCAAAAAGTCCTTTTTGCCGTTGACGATGACGTCATACCATGGATCTTATTGTCGACGGAAATATAAAAGCGTCTTTATACATACTACATACATTTTTCTTCTCTATAATACCGTGGGCGGTAAAATAGTGGCGATAAAATCGTTCAACTGTAAATTGTAAAGTGGCTAACGACCTCAGATCAGGAAACAAAATGGACGGAGCCATAACAAGTGGCCGCCCTTACCGCCGTATGTCAAACAAATTTTGGTATCTCTTTCTATCTCACTAAGCATAACCACGAGCGAAACAGCTATAGTTAGTATAGCAACCTCGCACTGTCGGTATATTTCGTGTCAGCTTACGAGTATAAGTAGATCATGCTGAAATAATTATTTGCAAAATACTCGTAAATCTTAAGTGTTTTGTCTAAAATCTAGAAACTCGGTTAAAAAATAGAACAAATTAAGGGCATGCTTTTAAAGGAAATTCTCCATCCATTGTAATACTTGATTCAAGCTCCTGTTTGGTTATTTTTTCTTCAAAAACAAATTTACAAAATGTGATGAATTCCTATAATCTTTAGCTATTTTCCGCTCAAATTCCAAAAACCACCAATCGACACGGTTTCGCTTTTCAACGAAGCATCCTCAGGATATACCAGAGATATGACTCGGTCAGCTAACTAGCACCGAATATAGCTGACCGAATATAGCCGAATAGCTGAACGAGTCCTATCTCTGGTATATCCTGAGGATGCTTCGTTGTGAGGCGAATCACGCGAAGAGGTTTATGGAGTTTGAGGGGAAAATAGCTAAAGATTTTAGGAATTCATCACATGAATTGGATTTCCTCAAAGTAACACCTGAGTCTATAAAAATTGACAAAAGGTAGTGGCCAATTAAAGATACGAAACTTTTAATTTAGAATTTGAAGTTATGTTCAAATTCATATCAAGACGCAATAAAATGAATAGTTCAGTTAGAATACGTCTAGCCGTTTAAGTAGACATATTACAAATTAGTATGGATTATGTAGCATTTTGCTTATCTCTAAAATCTTAGGCGTTCCTTCGTCATTTCGTCTTAAGACACCTTACGTGAGATGTATTATTTCTAGAGCTTATCTTACACATATATCAAATGGAATTACCGTTGTGCTCGTAAGTCTAGAATTCACGTATTCAGCTTCCAACTTTTGGAAAATTATTTCTAATTACTAAGCAAGATTCATTTTTACGGTTCTACAAAGAATAATGCTTAATTTGTCACATCTGTCTAACCGTTTGTTCGTGCCACAGAGAATACAGATTCTTGGTACAAAACTTCATTTATTTTTGGATTTATGATTGGATCATCAGATCAGATCAGATGTAATCAGCCCATACCAACATAATTTCAGTTTGCACCTTGGAACACCTTTTTTCTCTCATTTCCGCAGTTCATTATTGATCACATATTAGGCAATTTTCCACCTATATATCTGGTCGAGAACTACTAAATTATTCATTTAAACTTTCTACCGCTTCTGTTTTCTTTATTCGATATTTATAAGCGGTGTTTGAAATAATGAAATTAAAAAAGAATTAAGATTTTGTAATAGGTAAAAGTTTCGCGCAGGCACGAAACTCAAAAAGTCGTATGTCGAGTCTGATACAAGTGTACCTGACTACATACGACTTTTTCCACGGTTGCTACAGCGAGCGGTGACATTGAACCACAGTCTTAAACCACATCTGCAACTCAGTGTCTCGACAGTGTCTCAAATCACACTACCACACTCTTAGAGTGTATAGTGTCAAAAAATATGTAGTGTTAGCTTCACATTAATTTTAATCCCATCAATTGGCCACGTGTAATATTTTGTATAATTTTAGTAACAGGAGTGAGGGTAAACTGGGTTTCCTGCGTGTAGTGGGGCTGTATTAAAGACCAATTTCAGTCTTGTAAGAGTTCAGTTGTCGAGCAGCCGTCGAATAGTCAAGTACATAATAGTTGTGATTGATAGTGTCTTCATAGCGATCAGTGCTCCTGTTACATTTCATATTTAACAGTAGAAAAGCAGGCTACCCGCTACTCGTGAGTACGTGTAATGGAATTGCCTACGCTCGGGCGGATATGTAGGGCTATTGCGCTGGGTGTGAGATGCGGAGAACATCTCGTATAGTTATACACTTAATACATAATAATAAAGAACTATGCACACGGATAAGTTTTACGTATAAGGATAAGTTTGTTTAATTTAATCTCTTGTAGTTATGTTGAAGAGTGATAATCTTGCATTCGAATGACTTAAGTTATTTAAGCATCTAAGGACATTGTAATAAGTTTGTTAATTAGATTTAGATATTTTCGTATTTGCGACGATGTGAAGAATGAATTAAAGACGAACGGAAACGATCGCATGTTTACGTCACGTGCGATCCCGACTGGCGCTGCAATAATCACCCATATTCGCCCGTAATTTGCCGTTGTGTGCGTGCCAGGGCACGTGCATATCAGCGCGCACACATGCAAACCACGTACACTAGCTTTCTATGAAAACATCCTACTATTATGTCTTTACTGTGGTAGTGTAGTTGTGTAATCTTTAAATTATTATCATTTTCGCTTTATCATTCTGTAACTTTAAAGACTCAATAGATTGTATCGTCAAGGTATAACTTTATTAAGCAAATCTAAGTATTTGTCATTGCGCATCTCTTTAGTGCTTACTCGTATTTAAAAGTTATTGTAAAAATATAGAAAGGGACGCTTATGTGTATGTTTCGAGGACATGAAGTGAGTAATGAACGATAGTCATAAAGGATCTACAGAGCAAAAGCCAATGGTAGCAGAAGCCAAGGAAGACTAAGACTTATTTATGAAGATCAAATGATCAGAGTTGTACCTGACGGAAGAGTTTGAGATGGACAATAAGATTTGAGTAAATGAAGAAACTTGCTTGACGATCAGTTCTCTCTGAATACGCTGTTAGGGATACAGCACGAGAATAAAAAAGTACACAGTAAGTTTTAGTCCATCTCAAATAGAAGATAGCATGAGGGTAATTATTATCAGCTTCTGTCGCATTTTTCCAATTCTCTCGCATGTCATATACAGTAGTAATGACTACGAGCATCGGACCCGTTATCAAGTATTCAATACGCGTTCAGTA
Organism: Zeuzera pyrina; assembly: GCA_907165235.1. NCBI lineage: Eukaryota > Metazoa > Arthropoda > Insecta > Lepidoptera > Cossidae > Zeuzera > Zeuzera pyrina. The sequence goes on from OU015627.1 coordinate 24,683,067, forward strand.
TTACACCCGCCCATCCGTTTGGGCTGCCACACACGTACTGGGCGGACAGACTCCACTAATGTACATTACAATTTAACCCTAACGCAACTTAGAAAAGTTTGAGACATTGTAAATTTATAGTTTGGGAATAAGCCTAGAGAATCGCAGTGATTTACATATAGCAAGATTCTTCGACGAATAGTGTTTAAGTCAATCGTTACCAACTGCCAGAGGACAAACAGTTTTTCTTTTTGTGTAAATAATATACAGTAAATGGTTCTGTAATTGTAATGCATGTACAGCAATATTAAATTGACACCAAAAATACGTTTGTATTTCGTAGCGTTTCTCAGTGACACTGTGACAAACAAAGTTATTTTGAGGTCGCTGATAGTGTAAATGAAAATACCCTATGTCTCAAAAACTACACAAGATATCTTATTTAAACCATTACAAGTGCTTTTTAAGTTCTATTATCTTGAACTTTTTCAGAATGTTCCACCCCATAGTTATAAATTTAGAAGGTGGACGCTTTTAACGATTTTATTAGCGTATATGACTACCCCGTTAGAGATACAGCGTGACGATATGTATGTATGTATTAGCGTATATCTCAACAACTATTGACTTAGATAAAACGATCACTTTGAAAGAACTATAATTTTAACACTCATCATTCTCCTCACACACTTACGCCAAGGTAAGCGACAGTTTACATTTTCGCCAGCTAACATTATTGCTATTTGATCCTCATATCAGTCTTGGCCTTCCTTGGTTTTTGGTATCACACACTTTCGCTATAGAGATTGTCTTCGTTATTCGTTAATCTCTACTTGTTTCTGTGTCTGAACCAGAGAAGCATTCCTTTCTGCATTTTGACGATAAAGCTACAATCCGACCTCGTCATTTTTACAATAACACTGTCATTCAATCCAGTCGTACTGGGTATCTTTGAAAGACCATTACTATAGCTGTTCTTTTCAGTTTACTTTAAATAGTCTCAGAGAAAAACGTCTGTGAAAGACAAACAGAGAAGACATTGAGGTGATTCCGTAGGTATTCATCTATACTACTACATAAATCTCTTGCGTCTGTCTGTAATTTCAATTTTTTGACAAATTTTTTGATAAATACGAGTAATACCATGTGATTGGTAATACCATGCTACCATAATAGTAAGACCATGTGATTGCGCTCATGATAGGCTACTTAATTTTTAGAAAATCTGCCCTTAAGAGGGTGAAAAGGGGGATGAATTTTTGTATGGGAAATGAAAAACCGCTGAACCAATTATGATAAAATTTGGTAGAAAGATAGTTTGACATCAGAGAACGGACATGGGTTACTTTTTTATCAAAAATCTACCCCTAAGAGGGTGAAAAGGGGGATGAAACTTTATATGGGGAATGCTAATTGTAATTTCAATTTTTTTGTCAAATTTTGTTATAAATAGTCGTTTTGTGACTCGCTGACTTCGATTCTACCATGTTTAACATTTTTGTCTGTCTGTCTGTATGTCCTTTTATAACTGAAGAACGGCTTGACTTTATCTTGACAAAAGTCGGTACGTAGTAAGACTATGTGATTGCGCTCATGACAGGTTACTTAATTTTTAGAAAATCTACCCCTAAGAGGGCGAAAAGGGGAATAAAACTTTGTATGGGAAATGGTAAACCGCTGAACCAATTATGATGACATTTGGCAGGGAGATAGTTTGACATCAGAGAACGGACACGGGTTACTTTTTTTATCAAAAATCTACCCCTAAGAGGGTGAAAAGGGGGATGAAACTTTGTGTGGGAAACGCTAAATCTAGGTAATGATAAAATTTGGAGTGGTGGTAAGACATTATTTATCAAAATTACATAGACTATTTTTTTATCAACAATCTGTGAAAAGGGCGACGGGATGGAGGGGTACGAAACTTTGTACGGGAAATCCTAAACCACTGAACTGATTATGATACAGGATGGATATAGTTTGACACCTGGGAACGGACATTGGCTACTTTTTATCAAAAACCTACCGCTAAGGGGGTGAAAAGGTGGATGAAACTTTGAATGGGAAATGTTGAACCGCCCAAGGAATTATGACGTTTGGTACCTACAGACATAGTATGTTCCCGGAGACAAACAATGGCTAGACGTAGACTTTTTTTCAGAAACAAAATTTGAACATACTATGCACATACATATAATCTAACCTAATTCGGAGAAGTCACAAAAAAAATTCGGCGAGACGAAGTCGCGGGTACAGCTAGCACTAATATAAATCTTTAGTGTCTGTCTGTAATTATGATTTTACTATCAAATTTTGTAATAGATAGTCATTTTATGACTCATTAAGTTAGATTCTACCATTTTTAAAATTTTTGTCTGTTTGTCTGTATTTACTTTTATAACTGAAGAACGGCTTGACCGATCTTGATGAAAATTGGTACGTAGTAAGAATATGTTATTGCGCTCATGTAGGTTACTTATTTTTTTGGAAAATATACCCCTAAATGGGTGATAAGGGGGATGAAACTGTGTGGAGAAAATAAATGGTAAACCGCCCAACCGTTTTTGATGAAATTTGGCAATAAGATACTTTGACATCAGAGACGGACATAGGTTATTTTTTATGAAAAATCTACTACTAACATGGTGAAAAGGGGGATGAAACTTTGTATGGGAAACGCAAAAACGACATAATTTAGTGCAGTGATAAGCCTTTTTTTATCAAAAATACATAGGCATTTTTTATCAAAAATCTGTGAAAAGGGGAACGGGAGGGAGAGGAACGAAACATTGTACGGAAAATGCTAAGCCGCCGAACTGATTATGATGTAGTATGGATATAGTAGGACACCTGGGAACAAGTGGGTGAAAAGAGGTATGAAACTTTGAAATGCTGAACTACAATGAGGGAAACGCTGAACCGCCGAACCAATTAAGATGTTTAGTACAGAGATATTATGTGCCCGGGACAGACGTACTTTTTTCAAAAATCTTTAAACATGTTATGTATATGAACATATAATCTAACCCAAATTTTTTCGCGCAGACGAAGTCGCGGGTACAGCTAGTGTAATATATAAAAATCACTGTATGTTTGTTCATATTTTATGAGCTGTCATACCGTTTATTCGATTGCGCTGAAATTTGGTATGGAAAAAGTTTGACACCGGGGGACAGACTAGGTCACTTTTTTTTTCAAAAATTTACCCTTAAAAAGGTGAAAAGGGGGAAGAAACTTTGTATAAGAAATGCTAAACCGCTGAATCGATTATGATGAAATTAGGTACAGAGATAGACTTTTTTTATGAAAAACATAAGCTACTTTTTTGTGAAAAGTCTACTCGTATGAAGGTGGAAAGAAGAATGACACTTTATATTATTATATGTATGTATGTATATATTTGAAATTATTTAAATTTATTGATATATTGATTGTATGCGTTTTTTGTTATTGTATTTTTTATTCATTTGATGAATTCCTAAAATCTTTAGCTATTTTCCGCTCCAACTCCAAAAACCACCAATCGACATCTATTTCGCTTCTCAACGAAGCATCCTCAGGATATTTCAGAGATCAGACTCGGTCAGCTAACCAACTCCGAATTGAAATCGGATTTGGTGCTGGTTACGTTAGGTTAGGTTAGACGACTTCGGGGTCAGGCAACCTCCACGTGGTGCACCCTGGGCGCCGACCGGTAACTGCTCATTGTTTAATGGGTTGTTACTGGGCGGCGGCTAATAGCCCGACCAACAGGGGTTAAGGGGTGTCATCCTTCAGGATACACGCTGATGGGCTTTTTAGTTCCAGGTTGGGACCGAGTACGCGATGCCGAAAGGACCTGGCCCGGACCGGGGGGTGGGAAATGGCCCCATTTATGGGGACAAGTTGTGTACCCCGTCCTCTGCGTTAGGCCGGGGGTCAGATGTCGGGGTCACTTGCCCTCTTACAGGAAGGGTATTATGGCCCCGGAGGTGGAAAGAAGGAAAACTTATAAAAACCTGTCAGGAAACACGTAAAAATCTGAGGTGGAGAAAAGGAAAACTCGAAATGAAACCCGTGAGAAAACACGTTAAAATCAGAGGTGGAGAGAAGGAAAACTCGAAATGAAACCCGTGAGACAACACGTTAAAATCAGAGGTAGGAAGAAGGAAAACTTGTAAAAACCCGTGAGTAAACATGTAAAAATCAGGTGGGCGTGCTGACGCCCCTACCGTGATGTAGGCGGGGTGCGGAAGCCGCCACTTTGTAGATCTGGGGTGTCCTTTAGGGGAAGGCGCCTAACCCAATGGCCTCGGGACGGTGCGCGCGGTGTTCCCGCGCGCCTCCTAGGAGAGCGGGCAGGTTAAACTGCCCGCACACGGAGGAGGGCCCAGCTTAGGCTGGGCTTGGCCGTCGGGGCCGCGGCAGAATGCAAACGCGCACCCGTTGCCCCGGCACTATGGTCCCGAGAAGGAACACCGTCAGGTTTTAGTGGGTAGACTCGGCCTAGCACTCTAATATCGAGGAGTCCCACATACCCCCCTGCCTTCCCCTAGACGGGACGGGATGCGTAACGCATTTCCTGACGTAAAAAAAAAGGTTAGACGACTTTGATGGCAAAGTGGTTTAGACGTAGTAGTAATCGCGGAAGATTCCGGGTTTGATTCCCGATCGAGTCAATTTAGAAAAGCAACTTTTCTAGATTGTTTTGGGTCGAGGTGTACTGGGAGACGCCCCCGGTAGTCGTCGTCTGGGTCTCATAGCACAGAGAATACCCTAGTTTAAGATCGGATGATTGGAGTGTATCGTCTGGCGCATTATTGTATAATAATTTATTGTAATACACACAGTGTCTACCTCTTTCTTTTGTTATAAAATGTCTCTCTCGTGGGTCCGCTAAGAGAAATTGCTTATACTAATAAGCGGTATCTTTTGCTCTTTTTTCTGTTTGTTTCTTTTTTCGCATATTCGAATTTTTATATATATTTCGCATATATAAAAATTCACATATTATAAGAAATTGTTAAATAAATAAAACAAATAAATCGATTTTATTTTTTCTACACCACGAGAAAGCTTGACTACGAGTGGATGAAGCTGACAACAACATGAACATTTAGAATGCCAAAGTTCAAAAGCACTTATGATAATAAATGTATGTAATCTAATTTCTCCAGAAATTGGGTTATAATACAAATATTTATGCCAATTCAATGTGCAACGACAGAAGCTTATTAGTTTGGTAGACTTGGCACCGAGTTCAGTAACTGATAAATTTAGTTATATAGGTATGTGTATCGTACTTATGAAGTTATTTTTATTGTACATGAGTTTTGATTAGTAAAGGATAGTTATTTTGTACGTTTCAGTGTTTTTTTCTGAAGGTTTTTTTTATTTCCGCCTTTTGAGTGACCTTGGTATAAATAAATATCTAGGGCAGGTCTGCAATTAACTTCTTTCTAATTCTGGAGCGCAACGATATACAAGAGGATCATCAATATAAATAAAGATTACAACCAGGAGTGCTATTCACAACTTCATTTCATCGGATGAAACATCAGATGAACGCATCGTTGACAACATCGATGAAAAATTACATCGGTTGTTCGCAAGGATTTTCCTACGATGTAACAGCCAAGGAGTTGGCAGAAAAAACATTTTACAACCTACACATATGGTAAAAATGAAATTCAATAGTATAATATAAAAAACAAATTTGTTTTTAAAATTGTTCTGATCATTCCGATGATGTTTAAATACAAAGCTTATTTAAAATGTAAAAATACACGTATAAATATTTTAATGTATGTAATGTTAGAATTATATGAATCAAACTAAATACCAACTCTCGGTCCATTCATTTTATTACATACGGAGACGTTATTCGTCAACTTGTCAGTTGTCAATAAGTTTTCAAAATAGTGTCGTGATGCCCGCTCAATATCGTTACTCACGTCACTTACCTTTATACTATTTAAGCAACGGTGTTGTACAGTGATCTCATATTCGTGAAATAAATGGTGCTAAGGATTTCTCAAGGAATTAATGTGACTAAAACTGCAGTTCATGGACATTTATGGTGATTTTGGTGATCGAAGACGCCTACAAATCCTACAAAAGCCTACAAACTAGCCGTTTGTTTCTGTTAAAAAAACATAAATAAATGTGATACTTAAGAGTTAATGCCATTTATAAGTAAGTATTGTGGAAGTTAGGACAAAAATGTGTTTTATATTTTGCTGTAATAGCCAACTAAACATTAAACAAAAAGTGCTGGAAACTGCATTCTTTGTAATTTGTCATGTTTTTGTAAAACTACAGCTTAAAGGTGTTTATTTTAATATTTCAGTGCGAATGGGTTTGAATAGAGAGGCAGTGTCAAGTTCTCATACAAAGAAATAACCAATATCCACATCATTTTATGTATTATAAGGCAAAATCATGATGTAAAAAATAGAGATGATTACAAAGAGAAATGTTGATGCAGTGAATTGTTAAAATGTATTTTGGAAGTGTAAACCTTGAACAAAAGAAAAAGAAATGATAAAGTACTTGCCTACCATGTGCCTGTGAATTACAAACTACCTATGAATTACAAAAATGTTATAATGACCGGTATAGGTTATATTTATTTATATATATAATAGGTTTCTAAAACTTTGTGCTATTTTTGAAATACTATAGAAGTCATGTTACAAACAATTATTATCAATCTTATTTAATATAAATGTAATAAGTAGCTATTAAACTTTGCTTTATGAAATAAATACACTAATGATATCTACTGATCTACTTATTTTGTACCTGCATACTTTTATTATAATTGAGGTTCATAAGGTAAAATTTATAAACGAGGTACATTTTTTTTATTCTTTTAGTTCTCCAAATTATATCTCCATAAAATTATATAGCTGGGTACTACTATACTTTCTGTAGGTAAATAAGTATTAATAATTCTAAAAATATTAGTAGTTACTCCTATCAATCATTCTTATCGTCAGTGCCATAAAATAAATTACTTATAAATTATATCAGGAATGAAATTAAAAGACAATAGGTATGTACATACTCTTGCTTTTAATAAATCTTTAATTATTATTTAACAACCAATACAAAATTGTCTGTGACTAGAAAAGTTGTGGAATCTTGTACAAAGCTGTGTTGAATGCTATGATTTCTCAGTTCTTACTTCTCAACAACAATGATAAAATTGTAATCAGTAGCTGTATCCATATGTATCTGTAAGAAAAAAAGTTGCATAAAATTCATTACCTAAATAAAATTAATGTGCAGCTATTGAAAAAGTAACTGTTTCTAATAGTCAATCAATTCAACTGAATTTTAATTCATTGCTGGTCAATATTTAAAAGAAAAAAGACCATTAATTTGTTATCCTTCTGAGTTATACCACTAATACAATTCAGAAAATGTACATACATATCAACATTTTATTAGAAGTATACATACTTATTATACTACATACAGATACAGCTCTATTAATATCATTAATGTTAATACTAACTTCCTTAAAAAGGTTCCTGTCTGTACATCATAAATAAACAATACTGTTGTGATTTCATTCACCTACTTAAATACTTACAAAGGTGTGTAGTTCTAAAACTTCATGGTTATGAGTTCTTATTTGGTTTTAGAATATGTACATATTACAATAAAAGTATCCATACTCACATTTCGTGGACATTGTATTTACTGGATATATCCATATTATAAGTCTGTATGCTGTATGTCTGCTGGTGCATGACATAAGTGATGATATACTGCATACAGCATCCATTGTAACCTTATGATTCGAAATATGTTGTTTACAATTCCTGAGGTTTTTGAAATATATTATCTACCTATCACACACGACATAGAAACGTTTCAAATACTTAATTCTTACGAGAGATTTCGATTTATTACATCAAAGAAGATATGAGTATTTACAAAAATCAGGCAAAAATCATAAATTGTTTTTTTTACGATTTTGTTTTTGAGAAGGAAGGCAAAGGGATCTACGCCCACAAAGCCGATGTCTTTAGTAAGAAATAAAATGACAATACATACAAAATACCTTTCTGCAATAAAATAACTAGCAACCAATTTCATAAAATAATAATACTGTATTACTAGGTGTCTCTCTTTATAGCAAGGATTAATCTTTTAATGAGAATGAGATAAATAATAAATATAACAGAATAAATGAGATAAGTTATGAGACCAAATAAGGTCTCATAATCTATGGTAAATAGTGATGGGTAGGTATTTATGTATTTCTCGTTCATACGTACTTACTTATACGATAGACGATAGTTTCACGTTGTATTGCTGACGGAGTTGCCAAGCAAAGCGGTCATTGAATACTTCTTCCACCTTATCAAATCTCATTACCCGTCTATGCATTATTCCTCTCACACACTCGCCTAAGTTATGCAAGTGCTCTTAATATTGCTGTTATTTGTAATAATAATAACGGGTATTTACTATTTGAAAGAACGGATGTTATAAGTAGTATTTTTGTTAGAGCGTTTTTTCATTGGCTGACACGATAACGATATATCGTCGCAGATGCAGACTCATTGATATCGGGCCATAGAAATCTATGGAGCGACGCTTTTTCACTGAACGACGCGACTCCGATTTATCGTCGCCGGCGATCGGCGACGACATGTCAGTACTACGTCCGCTCCCCATAGAATCGTCCCGATAAAATCAAGGATGTATGACATAATTACACAATGGTGCATGTGTGGGTTCAACGTCACCACTTCCCACCTCCCCGCTAATCTGTCGTTCGCTCTACTCCATTGTACTGAACAGTTTAGTTTGATATGTTAGACGTAAGTAAAGCAGATATACTAAATAACTAAATATAATTTGTCGTCTGCCATATGAATAAGTATAGTTTTATAGTTAACGCATTGATCTCGAAGGTGTAATGTTTGTCATTGAGACATGAAAGTTCTGTTTTTGTTTTGTCACCATCGATATTGGTACCGTGTCGTTGAATCAAAAAGTTTCAAGATAATAAAATATCTATGTGTGACGGCTACGATATCGTTATCGTGTCGGCCAATGAAAAAGCGCCCTTACGTTAAATTGTATGATTTACCGCTAGAAATAAGGACTTATTTAAAACCGGCGGCAAGTGAAATTTTAATAATTTATCACATACCTACAATTTATTGTATAATAGTTTGTAATGTGTAATTAGATTAGACTTATTTTAAAATCAAATTATAGAAATTAGGTTTATATGCCTACTTTCTAAGTGTTTGGAAACTATTTAAAATTAAAATATCGATTTTCAGTTTAATGCATACTTAGGTATATTCATGATGTAAGTTGGCAGGCTAACAGCTTATCCCTTCATGCTATATGTACCTACTTATCTTCCATGCGATAGAAATATTTTATGTACTTACTATACTTATGTAGTTTAAATGTATTGCTCATGTGTTGCTATGATTTTGCTTTAGTCTTTTTAGTCTTAATTTATGTATGAACATTAAACTATTCCGACCATTGTTCCTTAACCTTAATGTTTTCTACATCCCTTTTGAATTTCCCGCCACGATGGGTTGTATTTTGTAATGCCATGCGCGCCATCGACAGTGACTCTGAGCGCGTGGTAATGGCTGCCGAACTGAATTAACGTACGTGTGTGTAATAATATTTGTTTAAAATTAAAAGTGAAACTAATATCCTGTAAGAAGGTATCTGACTGTTTATGTTCTCAATTGTGTTAATTTAAGAAAAGATCAGGGACAGAACCCATCTTGTAGTGCAGATATAGTGATAGCTAGCCGGCCGGCACGCTGCTGCCCCGTCGTTGGTGATTCCCGTCTATCCTGCCTATCCAGGTTGGTGTTTGTGCTTTCTTTTCATTTGCGAGACATAAGGAGTTGAGAGCATATCAACGGATAAATGCAGAACTTCTCCTGCAAGGATCTAACATTGAGATTTTTGGTGCCTCCTGTGAGGACGCGACCTCACTAAATAACGTAAAATATTGAAATCTATCGTTTTATAGTAGAATAAAAATTTGTATTTCATTATTAAATACATTATTTCAAGTATATTTAAAGTAATTTGATATCTAAATAGCATAAAAGCCACGTAAATGTGTCGCTTTTGTTTTATAAAATATTAAAAATAAGTAGGTAGTAAAGCAACCGTGCTGTTATACAATACGAAATCGCCGCTCAGCGCAGGCAGCGCTGCACAGCGACCGATTCCTTTAACGTACAGTATAGTGGTAGTCTATTTACAATGTCTATTTTTATAATCAAAAATAATTTCGTAACTGCATTTATCTGGTGAAATTGGGGGAGTTCGTGGTGCATAGCTGTGCTCGAGAGTTTGCTGTAATTGTTATTTATCTACCTACATGGTTGAATTTGTTTAATGGTTATTTAACATAAATATACTTGTCGAGTTGATTTGTATCGTAAAATAGACGAGTCGTTCGTAACTTTATGCTTACATCTTTGTTTGTTAAGTATTTCGTAAAATATATTCCAGTTGGTTCCCAAGGATGACGGAAATTGAGTTGCAGTCGTATATTAAAAAACGCGAGTATGAGTTTAAAAATATGCAAATTATTTACGATTTATCGAAATCTGTTAAAGAGAATAAGACTAAGATATCGTCATTTAAAGCTAGATATAAGTCTATTGAAAAAATACGAAATAGCTATGTTGAACTGTGTGAAGAAATAAATAAAATACAACTGAAATTGAATCCTAAATTCATTATAGATTATCAAGCATTGTTATCATTTGACGAAATGTACTATGCTGCTGTCGAGTTCGCAGATTCTTTCGATAAACAAAGCGCTCAGTTAGAACCTTGTCAAATTCACTCGTTTATTACTCCGGTGAAATTACCCAAATTACAAATTCCGAAGTTTGATGGTTGCATCGAAAACTGGCAAACATTTAAAGATAGTTACTTGCCACTAATTCATAACAATGTTTCACTGTCTGACATAGAAAAGTTTTATTATTTGCTTTCCTGTTTGTCCGGCAGTGCGTTGTCACTCGCAAAGGGCGTCCCTGTCACTACGTCAAATTATGCTGTGGTGTATAGTGCGTTACTAGAGAGATATGATAATAAACGTATTCTTGCTACAACTTACTTAGAAAAGATATTTAACTTGACACCGATACAAAAGCCGTCTTTGGTGAATTTATCGGATTTAACTAATGTTTTATATGAAAGTGTTAATGCATTACGAGCGTTGAATATTGATGATTTAAGTGAGTTTATTTTGTTTTATATTGCGTCTCGACCTCTTGACCTGGAAACCAGACGTAGGTTCGAATTACAAAATACAGATGAAATTCCTAGATTCAATAATTTAGTGTCATATTTACAAGGTTATATAAAGGTTTTGGAAGTCAGTCAGCCGGCTTCGACTGCTCCATCAAAGAAAATCAATAAACAATTTCGTACAAATAAAGTTGATAATAATTTTCGTCACCAGAGACCGTCGTTAATCACATCTACTAAAGCATCTTCAAATAATAATAATAAAATTAATCAGATTAGTTGCCCTTGCTGTAATGATAGTCATTCGATCTATCGATGCAATAAAATACATTCCATGTCCCTTGAACAGCGTCAAAATTTAGTAAAAGATTTACAGTTGTGTAACAATTGTTTACGGCCTGGTCACGATTCTGGGAACTGTAAATCTAAATCGAATTGTTTTATATGTAATGCGAAGCATAATACTTTGTTACATGTCGATAAAAAAAAAGTATTAACTAATACGGGCAGTTCAAACTTGGTTGAAGGTTCGAGCACTAGTACAACACTTACTTCTACCATTAAAGCAGAAGCATTTAATCACAGCTCAAGTACTAAAATCCTAGGTACCGCAGTCGTACGCCTGAGTCTCGCGGATGGTTCACTACACTTTGCTCGCGCACTTATTGATAGCGGCTCGATGGATTCTTTTGTTACAACCGAATGTGCTCGTCGCTTAGGTTTACATGTAAAGAAGTGTAACCTGAACGTGACAGGTCTAGGTCAAAACTTAATTTGTAACATCAAAGGTTATACGGTATGCTCGATAATACCGCGACAAAGTGAATCGCCTCAATTTAATTTGTCATTAGTAGTTATACCGAAAATTACTTCAATGATGCCTTCGTCTTCGTTACCGATGCACGTCAAGGAGAATTTTATAAATATGGATCTCGCCGACTGTGAATTTTATAAATCCGGTCCGATCGATCTTTTGTTAGGAGTCGAGTGTTTTGATCAGATATATACTGGCTTACGTTGCTCTCCCGGTCCCGGGTTACCCTGCGCTTTATCCAGTGTATTCGGCTGGGTTATAACTGGTCAGTTTCTTCATGACGCGAAGGCTCAAACTCCGAATGAACCCGTTACGTCACTCATCGCGTCCTCGTGTGCGCTCGATGATATCGTTCAACGGTTTTGGGAGTCCGAAGAACCGCCTAAAGCGATACTTACCAGTCCAAACGACGAAATTTGTGAACAAAATTATAAATCGGGTACATATCGCACTCCCGACGGTCGATATGTAGTACCATTAATGTTAAAGGCTGAGGTTAATCCTTTGGGTGATTCATATGGTAAGGCTCTTAATCGCTTTCTTAACTTAGAAAAACGACTTATGAATCAACCTCAGTTGGAAACGGAATATAAAGAATTTATGAAACAGTATGAAGACCTAGGACATATGCAACCTGCAGAATCTTCATCGACTGATCGTTACCTTATTCCACATCATTGCGTCGTGCGTCCAGATAGTTCTACGACACGACTCCGAGTGGTTTTCGATGCCAGTAGTCGGACTATTGATAATCGTTCTTTAAATGATGTAGTTCATGTTGGACCCAAACTTCAAATTGATATCATCGATTTAATTACTAAGTTTCGACTTCATAAAATCGTCTTTACAGCGGACATTTGTAAAATGTACCGACAAATATTAATAAGACCTGAAGAAAGAAAGTATCAACACATCTTATGGTGTAACAATCCTACTGAAGCCATTGTTGAATACGAGCTCAATACGGTGACCTATGGAGTACGCAGCTCCCCGTATTTAGCAATTCGCACTCTGCGTCAACTTGCCATGGATCATGGTTCGGAATTCCCGAGTCGCGCGGCGCAGGTCTTGACCGAGGAGACATTCATGGATGATGTTACTACCGGATCTTCGTCTCTGAGCGAAGCTAAGCAGCTCAAATCTGATCTTACAGCTTTATTAGCAAAAGGTCACTTTGAACTTCGAAAATGGAGTACGAATACTCCCAGTCTTTTGTCGGATGTTCCTCTGGATCATTGTCAAACTTCCAAATCTTTTGATGAATCGGGACATGAGTTTGTCAAAATATTGGGTATTCGGTGGAATCCATCAAATGATAATTTTTCCTATTCATTTTCAAACTCTTTCGATATTCTGTTTACGAAGAGATCTATATTGTCGGTAGTGGCTTGTATTTACGATCCTCTGGGCTGGATTTGCCCAGTTATTTTCTCTGCAAAATCGCTGCTTCAAGACATGTGGCGCTTAAAATTATCCTGGGATGAAACTATTCCAAAAAATTTGGCGAAACAATGGCATTTAATAGCTGCAAATTTATCGGATTTACAGTATGTATCTTTACCGCGGCTAATAATATCTCCGAATCCTGTTGAAATTCATTTAGTAGGTTTTTGTGATGGTTCTTTAAAAGGTTATGGTTGTTGTGTCTATCTATGCGTGGTAACAAACATTACTACTAACACCCACTTGCTGATAGGAAAGTCTAGAGTGGCACCTTTAAAACCCACCACTGTTAATAGACTCGAGCTAAGCGCAGCTGTGCTTCTAGCGCGAGTGCTATCTCACATGTATAATTTACTAAAAGAAAAAATTAAAATAAACTCGGTTCGAGCTTATTCGGACAGTAGTACTACTCTATCATGGTTAAATACTCCGCTTCATCTACTTAAAATGTACGTTGCGAACCGTGTAGTGCAAGCCACAGACTTAATTAGTTCAAAAAACTGGTTTCACGTTTCCACTAATGATAATCCGGCTGACTGTTGTAGCCGTGGTGTATCCTGTCTGGAGCTTATCAACCACCCACTTTGGTGGAACGGTCCTCCATGGTTAAAAGCATTGCCTAGTAATTGGCCTTGTAAACAAATGTTACTTCGCAGAGAGGAACTGCCTGAATTGAAACCTATTGTAACAGAGAATTTGCACTCTGTTCAGGTAGAAGATGTTATTTTTTATTTGATTTCAAGACATTCAAATTCGACTAAACTTCAAAGAACTTTAGCGTGGTGGTATCGTATCATTTCAAATTTCAAATATACAAGGTCAAAATGGGATTGTTCATCGCTTACTAGTGCTGAACTTAATAATTCCATGAAGGTGCTAGTAAAATTTACTCAAAATTATTATATGGGATCACAAATAAGTCAAGTGCAAAATAAACAACAATGCTCTAAATCCATTCAGAAGTTGTCTCCCTTCATAGATGAAGAGGGTTTGTTGCGAGTGGGGGGACGTATTGATGAAGCTAACTTGTCTTTAACCAAGTTACATCCTTTTTTGTTGCCAAAATCTTGTCCTTTGTCTCGGCTTATAGTTGAGCATCTTCATTTAAAATATTTACATTGTGGTCCGCGGACTTTACAATCTTTAATACAAAGACAATTTTGGATAATAGGATTGAGACTTCTTATTCGGTCTGTTCTTTCAAAATGCATACGATGTTTTAAGGTTAAACCGGTTTCAAACCAACCTAACATGGGCAAACTGCCTGCTGTTCGTCTTCAACCGTCTCGATGCTTTCAAACCACGGGAATTGATTTTGGTGGTCCATTCACTATTAAAGAAAGTCGTCGTCGTGGCGCTAAAACTTATAAGGCTTACTTATGTCTATTTGTGTGCCTAAGTACAAAGGCTGTACATTTAGAACCAGTAACGGATTTAAGTTCGGAAGCTTTTCTTGCGGCGTTAGATAGATTCGTTTCCCGCCGTGGTATATGCCATACAATTATTAGCGATTGCGGAACAAATTTTATAGGCGCAAGTAAACGACTTAATGAATTTGTAGACGAACTTATGAAACATTATCCTGATTTACCAGATAGCTTAGCCAATCGTCAAATTAAATGGAAATTTAACCCTCCAGGTGCACCACACTTTGGAGGAATATTCGAAAGCGGTATAAAATCTACAAAATACCACCTTAAACGTGTTGTGGGTACTCAAGTTTTGACTCTCGAGGAATTTTCTACGATTCTGTCAAAAATAGAAGCCGTATTAAACTCTCGCCCGCTCTGTACGCTATCCACAGATCCTCAAGAGTCAGATGTGTTAACTCCCGGACACTTCCTCGTGGGAGGTCCTTTACTTTCTTTACCGGAGGAACCTATTAGAGAAAACATTTGTCCTCGGACTCGTTGGCAAATGGTAAAAAAAATGACTCAGTGCTTTTGGCGGATTTGGCAGCGTGATTATCTTCACACACTTCCACAAAAACAGAAATGGTTTAAAAATCAGCCAAATTTAAAAGTTAATGACCTAGTAGTCGTTAATGATCCAAATCTTCCGACTTTGCTTTGGAAATTGGCTAGAATAGAACAAATACATCCGGGTTCCGATGATGTAGTCAGGGTAGTTACCCTACGTACTCCTAACGGTAAGACTTTACGTAGACCCGTTGTCAAGGTCTGCCCTTTACCGATAGATTGATTAAATTATGTAGTTATTAAGCGATGCGATATTCTATAATATCCTATTGTTCAAATTTAATTAGATTAAGTATTACATTTAGTTGTATTAACGTTTCGAGCGCAGCTGTGATTTATGAACTCCTTTTCTCGTGAAACCCTTGTGGCTTTCAAGTGGGGGGAAATGTATGAACATTAAACTATTCCGACCATTGTTCCTTAACCTTAATGTTTTCTACATCCCTTTTGAATTTCCCGCCACGATGGGTTGTATTTTGTAATGCCATGCGCGCCATCGACAGTGACTCTGAGCGCGTGGTAATGGCTGCCGAACTGAATTAACGTACGTGTGTGTAATAATATTTGTTTAAAATTAAAAGTGAAACTAATATCCTGTAAGAAGGTATCTGACTGTTTATGTTCTCAATTGTGTTAATTTAAGAAAAGATCAGGGACAGAACCCATCTTGTAGTGCAGATATAGTGATAGCTAGCCGGCCGGCACGCTGCTGCCCCGTCGTTGGTGATTCCCGTCTATCCTGCCTATCCAGGTTGGTGTTTGTGCTTTCTTTTCATTTGCGAGACATAAGGAGTTGAGAGCATATCAACGGATAAATGCAGAACTTCTCCTGCAAGGATCTAACAATTTATAATGCAATGATGGTGTTAAAGAGGCCAATCACAAACAGAAAACAATAAATTTATAATAAATACCTACTGTGATATTAAGACCATATACTTCATTTTAATGATATTGCATAATATTACCCAGTAATTAGAGTTAGGAGTACCTACCTATTATTACATTGAATGTTTTACTAATTTTTCGGTATTATGACTTGTGAGGTTGTGAATATATTAATATTGAATAAAATTACTGCTTAGGTATTATCTACTAGAAAGTTAGTTATGTGAAAGGGGATGAAAATGAAAGTTAAAAGTGAACTTTAAACTTCAATAAACATTGAAAACAATAAAGGATACACCTTTAAAGAAAGCATTCTTTCCTACAATTCCTGGCCTCGATCTGGAAGTTTCCAATTATTATCTGTGAACTATATAATATACCTATTTCAGTAATCTAATTATCCAGATTCATATTATATTTATCAATTATCACACTACAGCTAATTCATGTAATTAAAACTCCTATTGTATTTCATGTTTTATCTTTATTAAGTACTCATGTTTACTTTGCTAAATAATATCTCTAAAATATTTTTAACTTATTCAATACATTATATACATTTTGGAAGATTTCTTACAAACCTTAGACATGATGTTTTTTAGGTAGGTTAGTTAGCCGAGTTACCTGTAATACAATAATATTAAAAGTATTAACTAGATTACATAGAGATATAATGTTTATAACTCAAAACAAGATTAGTGAAGTTGTTGGAGGATTATGCATGTAAATTTGAGTCAGTTTTAAGTTTTGGTTATTTAAGTCAGTATCAGTTTGCTCATATAGCAATGTGAAAACAGCAGTCAATTTCAGTAGGTACCTATAGGTTGTATATCAACTTAAATCTTACATCTTTGATTTCACATTACTAACTAAATACTAATAGACTAGTGTTGCTTTATTATTAATATAGTGTCACCGGGTAACTAAAAAATCACTTCACTTTAACACAAATATAATCCAGACAAGATTTGTATTTTGTACTCAAGAGCAAAATAAATACCTACATATATAAAATGTTAACTACATGGCAAAACCTCGTTTTTGTTCATAACTTTGTTTACATATGAATATTGAGATATTTTATTGTGGCCTGGGTGTGCTTCAATCCAAAACTAGGACGACAAAATAAAACCACAATTTTTCATCGCTAGACTTAAATTTTACTTAAAATAACTTTATATCATATACGCAATCGCACCTACAGTTACATGTACTTACTAATTTTATGAAATTAATCATTTATAACATTAATTATAATTTAGTAATAAAATTCAATCCAAGAAAACAATTGCAATATTCATGGTAACCTCACCTTCGTCTGCAAACACTAACAGCAAAATGAACATTTTGCGTAAAGAAAAAATATTGAAAATCGCTAAATTTATTCGCTCCTTTTCTACTATAAGTCTACCATCTTGATGTGAATTTCCATACTAAGCGTCTTCCTTCACAAAATTAGTTTTTTTGTTCAATAAAATTGCACGTAACTTTATGACACATGTATCACACGTTGAAAATAGAGTATATTTTAGTATTTTAAGAAAAACTTCCAAAGCTTTAACTGTTCACCGAGAAAATAGCTTAACATCGTAGAACTCGTCTAATAGAAAGTAGCTTTTAGCTCGTGGATGTTGTCATACAATTTGACAGATCACGAGCGCGAGGATGTACGCAACGTTGCACGCGACGAAGTGTCACAATTACATTTTGACAGCTAAAGTCGAGGTTGAGAACGAGAGGTTATCGGACTTCTCTTTCTCACAATTTTACATCCGGTGAAGTTGTGAATGCCAATTTCATAAATTAGTATGGAAAATTCGTACATCGGATGTAATCATCGGATGCAAGCAACCTTGGCTCATTACAATTTAAAGCTCACGGATGTTTCATCCTATGCAAGGATGTTTACGTGTTGTGAATAGCACTCCAGGTCGCGTTATTTGGTGTTATTTGGTATATCTTCGAAGACCAAGTTCCAAAACCGGTGAAATTTAAATCGACTACCTCGAAAGTATACCCTTTCAAACATAAAAAAATATTTCAAAATCGGTACACAGTTGACGAAGTTATCGGTGAACATACCTAAAAAAACGTACGTACAAGCGAACATAGAACCTCCTCCTTCTTTTGAAGTCAGTTTGAAAATTACAGATTATAACTAAAGGTAGGTGTATCCCAGAGTTACATTAATATTATATCAAAAGGCAGGTAATTAGACTCGAAATTGTAATTCTAAATGTTGTGAAACCTAACGGTTTGTGCACGTACTTATAGTTTATTTTGTTTTGCTTCCATTAACTACATATAACAAACGATAACCACTACAAAAAATTAAAGTAATGGTACTGTTCTCGCTCGCCAATATTGCTGTATTAGTAAGTATATTATTCAAATTATTGTTTTTTGTACCCAACCTGACGATGCATATATCTAAAAATACCTGAGTTGATTTCGGTTTAAATTAAAATAAAATATTCAAAACGGAATATATACCTTTTATTTTGGCTTGACGTTTCGCCCGAGTTGCATCGGCCGACACTAGGAGTCTATGAAATAGATTGTAGCTGCAGTAGTTCTTACATTGGCAAACGAAACGGACTATTGCTGAAAGGTTTAAAGAACATATTACAGCGGTGATAAACCGACAAACAACAAACAGCGATAGCGGAAGATCACCACCACTTTTATCCAAGAGTAGTGTGTGAAGCGATTGAAATTAAGAGACATCAAAATTTTAATCATAAAAACGAATACAATTTATCGACGATGTGAAATCCTGTGGTTCAAGGAACAAATCCTCGTGTTTAGCATTCGGTTAAACGTGCGGACACTGAGTGTTGTGTGTAGGTATTCTGAAAACTATTTACAAATATCGGGGGTAGATGATAGAACTTTTACCTCGGACACGAAATAAAACTTGCTGCAACAGTTTACTTACATGAATGAATGAATGAATGAATTTATGAATTGAATTACATTTATGAATTACAATACGATCAACATACAATATTAGGGAAAAAAACAAGTTTATTCATTCAAAAATTAAAGGTGTGATGCCGAACAGGACTTCCAACTGAATAACTGGAGGCTGTGCAAGTCAAATTAATATAATATTATAAACTTTATATATATATACACATATACATACATACACATACACACATATATATACGTACAGACACATACATACATACACACACACACACACATACATATATGTATATATACATACAAGGACGCGGGCTATATAAATGTTCTAAAATTCAATACATACACCAAACAAACATAATAATGCAATTGATAAAAAAATAATAATAATATTAATATTTATAGGTAGGCGTTAGCTGCCGTGCGTATCTGAAAGTAGCCAGACTGATGGAGTCCCTAAGAGGAGGTGGTAGATTATTCCAACATTTTGTAGCCGCATAACGGAAACTACCACGAAACGCCGCTATTTTTCCAGTGTAGTAAACGAGCATTGGGACCACAGTACGAGTCGAGCGAGCATCTCGTCCACCACGCCATTTTAACCTTTCGTATAGATACTCCGGTCTTTCAAATTTAACAAGACCAAACAGAAGTGTGGACAAATGGAGCTCTCTTCGAAAAGTCATTCTCAAAATGCCGGCTTCATTTAGATACGGTGTCACATGGGTGCGTGGTGGTATCCGAAAACAGAAACGCGCGCAAGCATTCTGCACTCTTTGTGCGACGCGTTCTGTTCGAGCCAGGAGTCGAGGACCATACAAGCTATCTGCATAGTCCAGGCGAGATAGTATTAGGGAATCACATAATCTGACACGAAGGTCTACACTCAGAAAATCACGCATTCGATATAAAATTTTAAGTCTATAAAAGCAGTTTCTCACAATTTCAAATACGTGGTTCTCAAAGTGCAGCTCCCGTTCATCAGAACACCAAGATTACGCGCCTCTAAAACTCGCTGTACTTGATCGCCTCCAACATTAATATTTACCCCATCCACCGCGGCGACTTGCTGCCTAGAGCCCAACAGTATGTACTTGGTCTTGCTGGGGTTAAGAACTAGGCCATTCTTTTCCGACCACGCCACTATGTGCTGCAGATCCTCATTTATTTTGCTAGATGCCACTGCCCCCCCACGGGGATCGAACGACAGATAGATCTGAATGTCATCAGCATATATATGGTATTTACTATGTTTAATAACCTCGTAGACGTCCGCAGAGTAGAGTACAAATAATAACGGGCCTAATATTGACCCCTGCGGTACACCTCTTGTAACAGGATGTGGATCTGATGAGATAGAACATCCTTTTGTATTTGTAACTTGTACTAACTGCGAGCGTCCACTAAGGTAACTGTAAAACCATTTAACGGTGTGTTTGTCAAAACCATAGTACACCATTTTTGACAGTAACAAAGAGGTATTTATCGTATCGAACGCCCGCGAAAAGTCCAGTAGCACCAGAATGGAAGCCTCACTAGAGTCACGCGCGGTCAGCACATTATCAACCACATCGATTAAGGCCGTCGTAGTGCTCCGGTGCCTTCTAAAACCTGACTGAAGCGAAGGCAGAATATTATTTCCCTCTAAATATGCAATCAACTGTATACTAATTGCTCTCTCCAGTATTTTGGACAGACAGGGTAGTATACTAATTGGACGAAGATCCCGAAGCTCAGAAACGTTCTTTTTTTTGGGAAGTGGTATGACTTTTGCTACTTTCCAGTTATCCGGGTATGTACTTGTGGAAATAGACTTGTTTACTATTGCACTGATAACAGGTAATGAGTGGGGAAGCGTCAGTATTAGTATATCGAGTGAAATGCCATCAATGCCCACAGCATTAGACTTCAGAGATTTTATAATGTTTAAAATAACATCATCCCCGATGGTTTTGAGCTCGAACACTGAATCACCATATCTATGAGATTCGTAGTGGATAATATCTGGCAACGATGCGGATCCATTGTCAGGGATATTGATAAAATGTGCATTAATCGCGTTTCGATCTGTAAAATGATCTGGCAGCTCAAGATTACGATTTTTTCCAGTGACGTCCACGGTACGTTTGATACTTTTCCATAGTGCACGAGGGTTTGTTGCATTATTATTAATATTCTGCACAAAATATGACTGCTTTTCGCTGTATAGTGCAGAATTTACAGAACCTTTGAGCTCCTTGTAATATGTTTTATGCTGGTTATTACCGGTAGAACGATACCTACGATACGCCTTGTCTCGTAATTTAATCATAGCACGCACAGTTGAGGTAATCCAAGGACAGGGCTGGTCTTTAGCTAATATATGTTTATATGGAGCATAAAAATCAAAAATTGATAAAACAGTTTGTGTAAATGCCCGACGATGTCATCAACATTAGGTGCCGATGCCATCTCGATCCAATCAATGCAACCCATTGTTTCATTAAACATGGCGGTGTTTATATTTTTTACCGAACGAAAAGTAATCCAGCGAGGAACAGGCTTTCTTTTTTTTTATTATTAACTCACAGCTAAGGAAGGCATGGCGGCTAAGAGTAGGTATCAAATCAATCTTGCTATTTCTGACAACAATATCCGTGCATATTACATCTATTAGAGTTTCACTATGGTCAGTGAAGTGAGTAGGTTCAGTTATTATTTGTTTTAGATTTGTGTATGTTAAAAACTGACTGAGCTTGTTGGAGTAAACATCAGTAACTAATAAATTGATATTAAAGTCGCCCATAAGGATAATGTGGTCATACTCAGAAAAAGAAGTAATGGTGTCAGTCAGTGCGTCGATGAAAATATCGACATCCAGCCATGGCGGACGATAAGCTGTACCAACAGCAAGTTTCACGCCGCCAGCCATCGTAAGGGAGAGCCACATTTGTTCAACAGGCGGAGCGGAAGGGTGCGGCAACGCACGCACAGTAAGTCCGCGCCGCAGGTACAAACCGACCCCACCGCCGTGCCCGCGCACCTCCAATGGTCGCGGCGTATGCCGCAATCGATAGTTGGGTACGACTGGTGCACGATTTTCCTCATCGTACCTGAGCCATGTTTCATTAATGGCCATAATATCTACAGTATGCCGTTCCATAGTTACAATAAATTCTTCATGACCCGTCCCTAGTGATCCTGGGTTAAGGAAACCAATTTTCAAGTAAGATGTTTTAACCATTAGACAGTAAAACCTATAAATATGCATGGATAAACAGCGAACCAGCTTAAATAACACATGTAATAGATACACAGAATAAATACAGAATAAATAAGAGCAAGGATAAGCATAGCGAATAAATACGCCACGCCATCGCCACCACGATATTTCACTGCATACATTTTTCTATAGTAATTATTATACCAATAATATTTAATCGCTAAATAAAATAAATAATTATGTAAAATAGTTATAACTACAAATATAATATTTTTTATATCTATGAGCGCTTGGAGTATAAGATTTTGTATAATAAATGATTTATAATAATAGTTATGTGATTTTCGCACGCACACATAAGTCATATTTAATTTAATAACTGAATAAATAATCAAAACACTACACCAAGACATTACGTAAATAGGCATAAACCATAAAGAGTACACATACAAAGCACAAAAAGAAGCGCTATACAAGCTGCAACCAATGCTAACAGCAAAAAAAACGTGAAAGCTAATTCGCACAAACAGGAGAAACTCCAAAAATCTCAGTAATGTCAGCCTCCACCCGCACACGTCGTCCCTCGCTATCTTGTCGCCGTCTCGTATAAATACGGCCGTCCTTGGTCCAGACGTATTTCCAGTCGTGCCGGGAGGCTGCCTGTCGTGTAGCGTAAAAAAGCTGACGGTTCACACGAGTCAAGCGTTCGTTAACATAGAAACGGACCGGTGGGTCCGGTAGCTGCATGCCGGCAGTGTCAGCGCCGCGGCGCACGCGCGCATTCTTCAGCAGCTGGTCCCGTAACGCGCGGCGCGCTAGTCTCACAACAAGCGGACGCGGCCGCGTCCTCTCACCGTCCACAGCGCCACCACACCGCAACCCAGCACGTCCAGCATAGATTATATCTCGTTCGCCCATCTCCACGCCCAGCTTCTCCGCTACTAACATAGTCAGATGTAATGGATTCTCCGTAGAAGATTCCGGTATACCAGTGATTTCCACCTCAGTAAGCAACAGCTCCTGATCGCGATCGTTAATGTCTGACTTAAGGCGCTCGATAGGTTCTTTTAGTGAATCATGATTGCATTTACTGGGACCCGTGTTCTCAAGCGCAGTAACTCTACTCTCTATGTGATCGATGCGGGTATTTATCGATTCTGACAAGTCTATCAACCTTTGAGCTCAGCTTCGACATATCATCTCGCATCTCGAGCATCAAAGAGCGCAACTCACAACCGAGCAAGTCACTATCCGACACTGGTTTTTCAATTGGTGTGTGGACCTGGGCACTAGCAGGTGACTTTTCTAACATACCTTTATTGTCGTCTCGCGGGGTTCTGGGCTGCTTGACAGAACACTCCGGGCAGATCCAGTCAGGTGGCACCTTTGTTGTTCTCGACATTTTAAGGCAGAGACGATCATAAACGCCACCGTAACGGCAGCATTTAATGCTGTCAGATGCAGTGACAAAGCGTCCGCAGGCTAAACACTTACTCATTTTTTCTACAATACAAACAGGCTCACACAATCTAACTGGCCGGTGACCCGCAATCGCACGCAGCCGACATGCAGCACAGTATAGCACGCGCAATGCGTAGTCGCAGTAGCGATGTTTTGCACGATGACCCACACCTCCCGGTAGCCCGGGCGCAGCACCGCCTACCGCGTCGTTTGTTCCGCCTCGGTACGGCGCGTATTGGGTCCTCGGTTCGCTACCCACAAGGTGCGCACGATTAAAATCAGGACAGACTTTGCACTTCACGATTTGTCTCTTTCTGCTACCTCCTGGTGGGTGAAGCCAGGTCATAAACAGTCCATAAGAGTAATAAAGAAATTCAAAATTCACTTAATAATCAATCACAGATTTTTAAAACTAATTTTTAGAGCCAAAGTTACACAAGGTTTGACACACATCCGTTCGCTCCGCAAGCGCAAGCGCACCCCAGTTTACATAGTAAACTACTTATATAGTGGCAGTGCCATGCTGCATTGCACCACGAATTATATCGGCTTGTCCGGTAAAATGCCACCCTCTCACTGAATATCGGCGTAAAATAACAGCATCTATTGCTGTTGTGTTTTGTTCGATGAGCGAGAGTGCCGGTGGCCCATCACCCCCACCCCCTCCTTTCCCATGAGCCATTGTGTGTCCATGAGCGGCGGTGGTCACTCTCCATCAGGTGACCCGCTTGCTCGTTGGCTTCCTCTTTTATGAAAAAAAAAAACTTGAG
Source organism: Zeuzera pyrina (assembly GCA_907165235.1). Classification (NCBI taxonomy): domain Eukaryota; kingdom Metazoa; phylum Arthropoda; class Insecta; order Lepidoptera; family Cossidae; genus Zeuzera; species Zeuzera pyrina. Next base: position 24,707,784 of record OU015627.1, read on the forward strand.
ACGAGTCGAAATGTCAAGCCATAATAAAAGGTAATCGCTTTAAATTTCCCGTTTATTTTATAATGCAACGTGAAAGCTTAAAAGTTTATATTAAAAGAAAACAATTTTAAAAGACGCTTCCATACTTTATCCCGTAACTATACTGATTTGACTATAAGATGTAAATTATAGAAATCCATTTCTCTATAATGTCTTGGAGTCTAACTAACGGATGCTTCCCCAGTTCGTTTTTTGGTACACATAATATATGACTTCTAGAGGATCTTGACCGCAGTGACCATTTTCGATTATTTTGGGGTAAATTGTTCAACCCTCTCATATAGTCCCATACAAATGTGGCTACAATAGCCAATTTTGTTATATATCCACTACATACAGCAGCTCTGTTACAGATTTACAATAATATAGAAAATATTACGTCAAAACCAAGTTTTCGATAACTACTGACCCTACTCACAGAGTGACACACCAGGAATCAGCAGTCACTGTCTCACATGATCTTATTACTACGGGTATAACCCGATTTGCCCTCAGTTCCACATTCACTCGAATCACCGTCGGGTTGGCAGACCCTTACTTTATTCCGTGACCCGCATCTTCTCTGACGCCTTTAAGACGAGGGGTTGTAGTTACGCTATTTAGCGGATTCAGCGTGTAAAAAGCCGTTGAACACATTAATATATTTTTCTGAGTGTAGAATGAAAACTAAGGCAGGCGTCGCTCCACCGTATCGCCTAAACAGACTAGCAGTCTCTCCAGCCATGCAAACCCAACTATCAAATTCCAGCCTCATCAGCCAAGCAAGGCTAGTCAGCCTCGCCAGCCAATCCACCCTAACTGACATATCTGTCTCCAAACCTTAAAAAGAAAGGATGTCATTAAAGCCTAGCTCTGTCACTTCTAGCACCAAAAAGACAACAAATTCGTAACATATGATACCGCAGAATTATTACCTGTACTATTGTATGCAATAACAGCATTTTTTCTAGGGTATCCTATTGCTAATCAAATTTAAATATTTTTGCAATTGTATTCACAAATCTTATTTAGTTTTTAAACTAGTGCCGCATCCTGTCCTCGTCCGGGTTAAATACATTATATATAGCTCATGTCCATTTGGAATAATGTACCTTTCAAATGGTGAAACAATTACTTAAACAGGTGCAGTATTTCCTGAGATTACCCTCCACAGGAACAAACTTACAAAATCCATTCTCACTCCTTATGATATTAGTAAAGATTTTAATCACCAGCGAAACGCTCCGGCTTCGTACAGGTAGAATTTTTTTTAACAATAAAATACAACCCATGTTACTAACTGATAAGTTAGCTTTCCATAACTGAAAGAATTTTTTAAAATGGATTGAGTAGTTTGTAAGTTTATCCATTACTTACATACAAACAAAGTTTACCTCTCATAATATTGGTATAGATGGATAACAGTCAACTAGATACTTTGACATCGCTACCGCTCGTCAGCATATCGCATACATTTCGTGTTCGCTCCTTTGTGGTTTCACGTTGAAATATAGGCGAATATTTACAATGAAAACATTTCTAAAAGGCGCCACCGAATCATTCCTCCCCTCCGGCTTTACAACACTTTCATTTTTTATATTTTTTTCAGTGTAATGGAGCGTAATGTAGACGTATTGAGCGTCTCTAGACTCCTACGTCACATTTTTTATATAATCATACTGATATTTAGAAGGATCTTTATGTGAAAGACGTTATTCTGTATACTGAAATTTTAAAAACTCTTTCACAATATTAATAAACAGACACGTTCAAAAAGAGTTTAAGGATGGATCAACTATTTTTTGTTTTATTTATTTGTCATACATTTTATTGTCATACATGGTACTCAACCTATAGAGCCGAAATATCGGACCATCTCGTCACTGTTAAGTTTATTGAAACTAACAAATATCAACTCTCACTCGCATTAAAACAGTACATAACCAATATTCAACCTAATGTATGTATACATCTCCATATATTCCAAAAGATATTTAAATACTTACATAACGGCTTCCTCTTCTATTCGGTGGTGTAGCAAAAACAGCAGAAAAACAAACAAGCCGGTTGCGCACACTGCTCGTTTTTTTTTATTTTATTTTTTTATGTCAGATGGGATATACGGGCAAGTAACCTGATGGAAAGTGATCACCGCCGCCCATGGACACCCGCAACCCGCTCGACTGCTCGAATCTTGATACTTGCACGCACGCACGTACAAAGTCTCACAGCACAATAAAGGTGAAAAATTAAATAATAATAATAATGCGATAGACAATACAAACTACTCATCTGATCTCCAACTATTGTATTCCCTGTGCTATGAGAATTATACGATTACCGGGGCATCTCCCAGTACACCCAGTTCATTTTCTAAATTGACCCGACCGGAAATCGAGCCCGGAACCTTCCGCGCTTGGTTACAACGTCTACACCACGGCGCCATTTGGGTCGTCTAGGTCTAGGTAATTAAATCGCACTTTTTTGCCATTACAAACGCATTAGCGGTTGGTGTATGAGAATGTGTCTTTCACCTGTGAAGTTAAATTTTTGAATTCGATTTATATTTTTTGGTAGACACATAAATACAATGTTTGCTAGACATATAAATACTTGACCGGTTTATTCTATAATGACAGCACTCTTGAGCGTCAGAACGTTGATCTATTACTTGTATTTCCAGTTAATTACAGTTTCCCCATTGAGTTTCTGGGTCCACAAATTATGGTTGGTTTATTATTTTTATTATTACTGAACATTTAGTTTTCATTTTTAGAATGAGTGATGAGACTGACGAAGAAAATCTACAGAGCGAAAGCGAGAGTTAAAAGAAGCCACAGAAGACCAAGCTGACTTATGAAGATCAAATAGTCAGAGTGTTAACAGACGGAAATGTCAAAAGCACTCGCATACCTAGGCGAAAATGTGTAAGGAAAGCGATGAGATTTGAGGAAGCGAAAGAGGTATGTAAGGACTGCGACGCTTGGCGCTCCGTCCTCTCTGACTACCCCGTTGGGGATACAGCGTGAAGATGTGTATGTATGTATGTATTTCGTTCTCATATCGGTCTAGGAGAGAAAGAAGAGGTATTTATTGTATGATACTCCGGAACTATTTTGAAAATTCATCTGAGTAACACGTGTTTCTCGCTTCGACGAAGCACCACTGAGGAAAGTTCAGCGCTAAATGCAGTCAGCATATGTAACACATAAGAGTTTGTACAAAGTACAAACCCTGAAAATTATTACAAAATTAAACTTTTACTGCGTCGTAAAATTAAAAAATATTAAATAAATCTTTAATTATCGTAATTAGAGATTTTTTTCAATTATCCCTATAATTTAGATACGGTTTCAAGTTTCGGTATTCAGTGAAATTATGTTTTTTTTTTCCGCCTTTTCTTTTATATTAACTTTTAGGGATTATCATTACATTTTAATAAAAAAAAGTAAAAACAAACTCATCAAAAATTAATATTCTTGGAAGCTACTTCAACGAGTTGTTCACAAGAATATTTACTTTTACTTGTAATATTATTAGAAGGGAAAACATTGAACTGTTCTTGAAGTTGAGAAATATTGAATTTATAATCCTTAAATAGTATAAAACGCTCGCAATCCACGTTTGTCTGTGTATTCGCATATAACTTCTAAACTAAATTTCAATGCAATTTTCAATATCATTTAGATCGTCTAATGAAGGTTTACATGTACAACACGTTCAGTTCATAGACGTAAAAAAATATTGACGACTCGTAATCAAGTCTCTATGCGAAGCCGGAGCGAGTCGTTAACATTATAATAATATTATTATCGATAAATTATAATAAATGGGTAAAATATCATTTATTACTAATAATTTTTCATATTTTTTTCAAGGCTGACTTATGAAGATTAAATGGCTAGTATTAGCCGAAAATGTTAAAAGGACTCACATACCTAGGCGAAAACGTGTTAGGAGAATGATGAGATTAGTATCCCGTTAGGGATACAGCGTGAAGATATGTCTGTATGTATGTCTGTGATTTCGGAATAGAGGTTCCGAACCAAAACTAAATCTCAAACAAACTTTGTTGTTTTCCGTGCTAATCTCCAAAACAGCTAAACCGATTTTGATGGAATTTCCATTTCCAGATCGACGACTTTTAGAGAGTAATCTAGTCTACTTTTTATACTGAAAAAGTACCAAATTTAATGCGAATGAAACCGCGAGGCACGGCTAATACATAATATATTATTAAGATACATTTAATAGTTCGAAATTGTTAAAGCTAACGACAAAAATTGTATTTACCTGTTTAAAAAAATACAATCCCCTATAATATAGTTTACCACTTCATTAAAATAATTAAGTTCAAAAAATATAACGCCACTATGAAATGAATGTATCTTTGTTTGTTTGATGAAACTTTGGCGAGTTGTACGCACGCCTGCAAAGGTTCCTGAATTAATTTATTTAATTTACGAGACGCGAATTCTCGGACAACAGCTTGTATACTTATATTCGGCGATTGTATGTCTTATGGTGTGCAAGCCCCAGGTCGGCCGGTGAGTAATTAATCTCAGGTCACAATTAACAATTTTAATTTACTGCATTAGGATTTTTACATAATTAGCAACCGCAACGCAAGCGAGTTGTAACTGACCTACCGCACCATCTATAACAAATATATAGTTATAAATATTTGGACATACCGCCCGCCAAGGACATATTGCAGAATGTCCTTAAATAATATACAAAACTAAAATAAAATTAAAGAATAAACAAAGTAATGAAAAAAAATACAATACAAAGTAAAATAAATGTTATTGGTACGTAATACAATAACTCAAAAAATATAAATACTAACTAAAAACTGGAGTAAAACATTAACAATCTTAAATCTAATATCAATTATCCTTCCGGCAAGAGTACACACACTTTTGAGATAGGTCGTGTTATTACTGAATTTTTTGTACGAATAGACCTGGATGTTTTTTCTCAACTTTACCTAACAACCACTTGCCAGGAGGCAGATCGTCTTCTTTTATTAACACCATACTCCCAATGTCTGGTTATGGATTTAGATAAGACCATTTATGACGCTGCAGGAACTGATGTAAGTAATCCTGCGACCAGCGTCGCCAGAAGTCCTGCAGCATCCTCTGTGACAATTGCCATCGTGTCAGAGAGCTAATGTTTGATGTTTCGAAATTGGAATCTGGTGCTAAGACGAGAGGCTCTCCGACCAAAAAATGTCCAGATACTATAATATAGTATCTTGTTCTTAAATATGTAATCATAGCTTGTGGACCTCCATGCATGGTTTTAGAATCAGCAACTAAAAGGTTTGTGAGGAACGAACACTTTGATAAAAGTATTGGGTGCTTCTGATCATAATCTAACAGTGATCTTTCCAATCTTCCTCCCACTCTAACGATTCCCTTTGAATCCAAAAATAAGTTTAAAGGCTTTAAATGCTTTTTCTTTGTGTCCAATCTTTCCTTCTTTCTTAGGTCATCTATTTCTTCCAAAAAGTCTTCTAGCTGTGCTCGTTTTATACAATTATTCAACGCTTCTTCAATTTCTTCGGCTGATAAGCAGTGCAGTGTCTATTAGTAATCTTGCTCCTGAAATTCAAAAATCTCCTGCAATAGGCTACTATTCGAATCAATTTATGAAGTGATGAATATTTTTTCCAGAATGGATCATTTTGGACACAGGTAAGTGTTTTTACTTCTTCCAATTTTGTAAGAAGGTGTTCAGGCCTTTTAAATTCAATTGTTGTTTGTCTCAAAAATTCTGGACCCTCAAACCAAATACCAGTAGTAGCAAGTTCCATTGGAAGCACACCGCGTGAAGCGCAGTCTGCGAGGTTTTGGTTGGATGTAACATGATACCAATGATGTGTATCCAATGTAGTCAAAATTTCAGATACCCTATTAGCTACGAATGTCTTCCACCGACTAAGATGGCCGTTCAACCAAGCAAGTCGGTTTAGCTTCGAGATCCCAAAACTTCTTGAGAAGATCATCATTTTGTATACTGGCATGCATAACTGTAATACGAGAGGACGACTTTGTGCCCGGTAGAGACTCCACGTCGACAACACCAGACAGTACCCATCCAAACGCTGTGTTCTGCGCTAAGGAAAGCCCACTAGTACTGCGTTTGATGCCTGCTCTCATAATCTGACTACAGACCTCAGCACCTAGTAAAATGTCGATTTTATTAGGTCTGTAATATTCAGGATCGGCCAAATTATCTGTACTGATGCTTACTAATTCGATACGACTTGTTTTAACAGCTGGAAGAAGAGACTTAATAGTCTTCAAGACGTATGCATTGCTTTGAAGGTAAAAACTTGGATCTTATCTTGATTGTATATTTATAGTAACCGTAGATTTAGATAATAAATTATTGTCCTCCTACACCTGTCACAGTGTGGTGAGATGAAGTTTTCTTTAACCCCAGATATTGAATCATTGCCTCTGTTATAAATGAACCTTGCGATCCTTGATCTACTAAAGCACTAATAACTCGACACATGCCATCTTTTGACTTAGCTTTCACTAATGCAGTAGTTAACAGAACTGTTTCATTATAGTTCCCTGTCGAAAAGCACGAAATCACTGGGTTGTCCCCCTCCACCTCTAAGGTGGTCTTATCATTCACTGCTGAGTTCTCTCTCACCGACTCAGAATTTCCACTTGGATGTAGTAACGTATGGTGACGTCGCTTACAAATTTGGCATTTGAAGTTACTTCTGCATACCTTGGCAGAGTGGTTTCCGTTTAAACAAATAAAACATAACCCTTTGGTCTGAGCAAATTCACGACGAGTTGCATTAGGTACTTTGGAAAACTTATTACAAACAGAAATTCTATGATTAGAAGAGCAATAAGCACAAGATATAATTATTTCCTTTCTCTTCTTTTGAATATAGAAGGATTGAGAACTTCTTGGGCTTGTATTGGATCTAGTATCTAAATTTTCTAAGCCTCGGAATCGACCTGTCAGGAAGTCAGTAAATTGAACAAATTTTGATAACTCGTCAGTTGAATCTGATGACGCGTTCAGTTCCCAAGCCTTCCTAGTTTCCTTATCTAATTTTGCACTAATTAAATGTATAATTAAAATATCCCATGATGACACATCAACACCTTAGTTTTTTATAGATTCTAAACAATCAGATGTTGTACTAACTAATCTTTTAATTTCATTTGCCGATTCGGATGTTAAACTCCTTTGATTCAATAACCGTTTTAAAATACCGTTTGCTAAAAATGTTTTGTTATCATACATTGCCTTTAATTTTTCCCAACTACTTTTATAATTTTCAGGAGTTACATTAATATGTCTCAAAAGTTGTTCGGGATCCCCAGTTAAATGTCCCTTAATGTAATATAATTTTTGCGCATCGTCTATAGCTTTATTATTATGAACGAGCCCTAAAAACAAGTCTCTACAGGTTTGCCACTCAACATATTTGCCTGAAAATATTGGTATTTTTATTTCTGGTAATTTTACACTACTAACTTGAGAAGTTGGTACTGTATCAATCGATAATTTTAATTTAGATATATTCTCCTTTAACTCGGACTTATATTGTATGTACAATTCTTCCACTTCATCATATTATTTTTGTGATAATTGGAACTATGCAAATCTGATTTTTTAATTTCACTAATTATTTTTACATGAGTTTTATTAAACATCTCCCATTGTTGTTCTACAGTTTCCAATCGAGTTTCTACATAAGACAAAGTCAAACGCTCTTTAGGAGTCTTTTTAAAATTAATTCTTGCCTTTAACATTTTTGACTTAACGTCCTCCTGAAGATCGCTTAGTGACTCCATCTTTACTTTTAATAAACACAGTAACTAACAAATTAGAATAAAAAATTGAACAAACATACAATGATATTATACTTATAAACAACAAACTTAAATTAATTTTCTATAAAATTACAAGTCCAAATCTTGATAATATACTTAAAAGTCCACAATAGTAAATTCACAAGTTATTATTTTACAAGTCCACGATAAATCTTGAAAAAACTTTAAGTGTTTTTATACTTTATAACTTTGTTAAAAATTGGGCATAGGTTCCCCGCTTCAACCACTTTTTGCTTAAAACTATTACAAGTCCCTAATCTAACTCTTCCAATATATACATTTATCTCTTCTCTGACTGTACCAAAATCGAAAATGTACTCACAGTTTCACCACACACTCACTATCTGCGTCGACACTAGTTGTCCACACAGCGCCTTTTGCTGGCACCATTCCGCAGCTCGTCGTCCCGACAGCGCCTTTTGCTGCCACCGTTCCGCAGCTCGTTGTCCAAATAATGCCTTCTGCTGGCACTCCGCAGCTCCAATTTCTGCCAAGTTCCTCCGGTCACTTCCTGAACCGGCTTCCACCACCTTGACGCCACCGTTGACGCCACCGTTGACGTCGCTGTAGGGATGCTCTGAGCAGCGATCCACTGCCCAGTAAACGTGTCGGGTGGTAATCTACCACTACTGTAGACCACCAACAAAAAACCAGCTTCAAATTAATCCGACTCGATAGACCATGTGCAAACCCCAGGTCGGCCGGTGAGTAATTAAAACTCAGGTCATAATTAACAATTTTAATTTACTGCATTAGGATTTTTACATAATTAGCAACCGCAACGCAATCGAGTTGTAACTGACCTACCGCACCATCTATAACAAATATATAGTTATAAATATTTGGACATATGGGAATAGAGATTCTTTAACCCTAACAATAAATACTATGTTCACATATCACGAAGAGGGAAGAGGGAAGTGTGTGTCGTAATTTAACTTCTTTATTATTTTATTATCACCGCCGCTTCCATAAATGTCTCGTAAAATCAGTCTTCCTAGTCTACTCGACGCGTTGCGTGACCTTATTGCAAAGGTCAATAGTACGAGGAATGCTCTTTTGAAAAATAGTCAATAAAATACTTATTTTTATGATAGCAACCTCTGCGCGTTTGCTAGCCAGTTAGTGTGAAGTCAGATCTGCCAAACCCAGAGTCTAGATTAAATCTCCTGGTATGTTCATTCTCGGCGCCTTGTCGGGGCTTTTCGGGATCTTCCGGAACCGCATTCCTTTGCACCATATCATTCATGTTCTTTAGGGGCGCAATGCCATCCCCTCGATCGCTCTTGCAGTATAACAACAGTGCCAGCACAAGGAAATGGATGGCCATGGCGCTGAAGGATCACTCTAAGTTGCCTTCCACAATAAGTAGCAGATGCCGTAGTCTTATTTTGATTCTAGATTACCTATGCAGTTGCTGTTCCTATGGGTAATCGTTGTCACATCGAATAGTTGCATCAGTAGGTATCTTCCAATCAGGTTCAAAGTTCCATCAATTTATCTAACTAAGCCAATTATAAGGCACTTTTGAATGTCAATCCATCCGTTTGGAAAAGAGACGCACTAAGGAGAATCAATAAGAACTGTCATATACAGGGTTAATTTTAAAATACTAATAACCTCTTAGTGCAAAATTTCTGTCAAAATTACATATTTCCTCACGGCCTCAGCGCCGCGCTGTGCGTGTGCCGCTTTAGCGACTGGGTAGAGTAGGCGCCACTTTCAAAAATATTTAATGTATTTTATTTTTGTATTAAAGAAAAACTCATGAATTTTTGAAAGTCGTAAAAGTTATTGAGGATAATGTTTAGTACAAAATACTAAGAGGTTATTAGTATTTTAAAAATAACCCTGTATAAGTCATTTTACTATTGATAGATACATAAAATACGATATTCTGAAAGCCAATAAATACGAACGCAGAGGTGATTTTCAGGTTTTGATTGAGTCAATGTTTCAAGAAATCGTTTAATTACCTGACTACAGTGAAATAAAAAGGAGGGTTATTATTGCATATGTATGAATGTATTCGCATGTATGTGTGTATAGATGTATTTTCAGCTATCTCTTCACAGAGTTTGAAGCATGTTACGGCTTTCAACGTATGGTTATCATTGGATTTGTCTCGATTACATGCAAAACATAGTCAAGTATGTTTTTCTGAAACTCAATATGGCGTCTGTAGAATGACACAAAATCAAAAACAAAAAAAGTCATTGTAACTCAAGATGATGGGTATAAAATGCAAGTGCTTTTAAAGGCCATTTCATGTATACATATATATGCAAAACATAGAGAAAATGTGATTTAGACCAATATTTTTTATATTTATCAAATTCTTTGACTCATCTTTTTATAAATATAAACAGAACGGAAGTCTCGAATATTTGGCGAAAGTGAGTTGTATTAACAACCCTGTATAAATTAACAACCTGTATAAGACAAAATACTTCTTGCTAGGAGTAGTGACAAGATGCGATTTGTTGCTTTTTGATGCTCAATTGTCTAACCGTCGGTACTCTCTGAGTACCCGTTAGGGATACAGTGAAGACATGCATATAATAAAATTTAAATAAAAGTGATATTTATGTACTTAAATAAAACCTGACTATATAATATATTTAATAAAAACTTGCAAACAGGATTAATTGGACAGAGAAGGCCATTAGCAAATAAAACCTATTTTTACCGTTACCAGTTTCGTTTCTATTAACAATTTAAAAGAAAGCATCTTGTCGGTTATGTGCGATTACCAGAAAACTTTAAAAAGTGTCACATACAGAGTTCTGTTTGAGGGCAGACCGTATAGAGCCATTGTCACGTCGTGTGGAGTCATTACATTTTACTTTAGTAACGCGTTGTTTACCAGACACGTGCAAAACTCAATAACCGGTTTTATCATCATTGAAGTTATTCGAGTTTGCATAATACTATCATAAACAACATGGTGTAATAGTGTCGTAAACAGAACTTGATATGATCGCTGAGATTATGAGTGTAGAGTCCGTAATATCGGCTTTGCGTTTATCGGTAATGCAGGGTATAGCTCAACACGGGTACCTGTGTGAGCCTGTAGTTGTGGCTGGCAAAATTTTGTGCAAGAGTTCATCAGGCTATCTCACGTTATCACGTTATCAAGTTGACTGCGTAAAAAAAATCAGTGACTTTCATATGGTGCGGCGGCAGTCCAAAAATGCAACCTTCAGACTTTCTTATTGTGCGTCACAGCCCCTTTCGATTTAATACCTCTAGATGGTATTAAAGGCCTATTATCTTTAAGAAGGCGTATTGTATATTATAAATTATTATATTATTGAAATCCCCATGAATCACTTATCTATACATTGACCTTGCTCCTAGATTCTCCAAACAGAAAGTTAGCAATTAGCAATCGAAAATGTCAGGTCGATAAGGTCTGATACTGAACTAAAAAGTAATTTGTATAGTGATGGGATAGGTAAAGAAAAGAAAATATCGAGATAGTTACATTGTTTAATTATAATAGGTAATAATAATAACACAGGATAATAATGATATGAAACGCGAAAAACTTATATTTAAATATGAATTTTTGAATTCAGAACATACAGTTTTGTTCCACTGGGGCTAATGTAAATGTCATTGCCAAGACTCATTTTTTTTCGCTTGGAAAAAATTTCTTTATCAAAAAAGTTTAATTCTTTATAAAAAAAGCTTTTGTGTGTATTTGCCGAGCGGATTTTTTTTTCCAAAACTGTAAGTAAAAATGAAAGGTCATGAATCTGTTAGCAAGAATGCTTTCAATCATAGATAAAATGCCTAATGCACGAGGGAAAATCTATCGTCTTGTAATGCGTATATTACATTTCTTTAATTGAATCCCAGTATGCTCTCTAATTTAAATTAAAATACTCAAAGAGGATAACAATTTCCGTTATAGGTTACAGAACTACAATAAATTTTTTTTGAGGACGGATCCCATTCAAAATTATCCATTCTCCTTTGATTCTTGTTCACCTTTTTTGTGACAGGTCAGCTAGAACACATTTTGAAATAAGCAGTATATTGTTTTTCTACATAATGTATGTCCTACTTCATTTTTTCTCTTAAAATAAATGATACATAAAATTTTTTACGTAGTTGTTACGCCTTTATATGGTAGAGACAGGCATATACGGTAAAGACAGGGTGAATAGAGTAATAACGCGGTACTAACGCTTTAGCTCTAAGCACCATTTCAGGGCCAAGGTGAAATCTGTTGAGAAACGCTCAGTAAAGTTTATGGAACAAAACATTTGCATGTTTTAAACAATATAAGGTCAAAAAAAATCCTCTGAAAAAACTGGTCAAGTACGAGTCAGAGTCACGAGCTCCGTTGGGTTTCATACATTGGAAGGAAACGTATAGAGTAGAGAGAATATTCCAACGATGATCAATTCGAAAGAATGTTTCAACTTTGAAAGACTCAATGCGAATGTATACGAAATGTTGAGCAGTGCTTGAATGCAATTCCAAAAATATGTAAATTTGCTTGTCCACATTTTTGCTAATTTCTAAAAATTGTGCTGGTTAAAGACGTCATTTCACTTTTCCTGTAACACTTACACAAACATCAATTCAAATTATTTCAGATTTTTAAACTCAACAAGATATAAAGGACACCGTTTGACGTTAGTTAAAATCTATGAGGCATAAAAAATGAAAATGCGTTTTATAATGTGCAAATCAAAAATCCAAAACTTTACTCCTTTACCTGTTGTCGTCCCCTTTCACAGCATTCATAAATAAAAATAATATTTATTGTTTCTTTTGCAATAAGATGAGCAAGCTGCAAAATTTTTGTTGTTACATACCATATTTTATCGTGGGACAGTAAGGAATGTTCCGCCACCTTCACACATCTCTAAATGTTGGTCCTATTTTCGAAGGCGGTTAAATTTTATGCGTCTTGTGACTGGGATAGGCTGATAAAATTTTGCAATGAATAAAAAACATAAAACGAGGCGATGATTTCAAAAACCGGACTAGATCTTGTAGGACATGCATTTAACTTAGTATTTCGTAGAAACTTTGGATAAGTAGAAGTTTAATACGTTGATTAAATAATGATACAAGGTAGCTGAGACAATTTTATTTCAATGACATATTAAGTTTACTACCATCTCATTTTTGTTCATTTGTAACTTACTTCAAAAAAGAAGGAACTCCTCAGTGAAACTCGATATATACTCCTCTGAGATTTAATAAACTCCTCTGCGATCACATTAAGCGTAACTTTTATTTAATGCGTTCATTCCATGCCATGATTCGCTATAATATGATGCTACAAAGTGTAGACGATAATTATGTAGGCACCTGTGAAAGCTTATAGCTTTGTACTCCACTCCGCTCTCAAGTATTCGACATCTGATCTCGATTTGGCCAATCGACACCGTCAAATAATAAACCTACCAGGGCCTATTCTGCATTGCCTCTATCTGGCATCACTACCGCTGGTGCTAAAGGGAAGGACAGCGACGACCAAGGCGAAAGAATAATCAGACAAATGATCTATCAGTAGCCTCTGTAGATGTGACATTTGAGATTTGCATAATTTAAAAAATAACTAAATTTTTTGCGTAGTTGATTATGGAGTGAACCCATCCCAGTTACTGCAGACTGCTATTCTGTAACCAACCAGGTACTAACCCGAATTACAGTGGCGCCCAACGTGGGATCACTGTAACTGTGGTTAGTAGTAAGCGACCGGTTACAGTTACAACTCTCGCGCCATTTCTAATTTCACCTAAATATTATACTCGACGTTTCCAGATGAAGAGCATTTAAACGCTCTCTATGAAATCTATATATTAATTATTATAATTTGATGCACATAGAAATTTGGACACATAAAAAGAAAGAGTGATGAAAAGCTGCCGAAGACAATTTACAAAGTGAAAGTGAATGGTAGCAGAAGCCAAGGAAAACTAAGACTGACTTACAAAAATCTAATAGCCAGAGCGTTAGATAAGATTCGAGGAGGCGAAGGAAGTATGTAAGGACCCCGACGCTTGGCGCTCCGTCCTCTCTGACTACCCCGTTAGGGATACAACGTTAGAGATACTAGTGTGGTAAAGCCATACTCCATTGCAACACGAATTGAGCCGGCTCGCCCGGTGAAATACCACCCTCTCACAGAATATCGGCGTGAAATAACAGCATCTATTATTGTTGCGTTTTGTTCGGTGAGTGAGAGTGCCGGTGGCCCATTTCTCCCATACCCCTTCTTTCCCTAAAGGCCGGCAACGCAACAGTGATTTCCCGGACATTGCGGGTGTCCATGGGCGGGGGTAATCACTTTCCATCAGGTGACATGTTTACTAGTTTGCACCGTCTTTCATAAAAAAAAAATTGCGCATGCTTCGAAACAATATATTTTAGTATATTGTGTACATGACAGCAGTCAACTAAATCTTAAAGTTTGATCGAGCCTTATTAATCTTATAGTTAAATCACGAAGACATGCTTCGACCTTGACTCGACCTTGACTTATCAAGGTGGAGTGAATGAACCTACATTATACGTATTTCAAGCAGTTAACAACAGCTGACTGCACCGGTAGATCGAAGGCAACGTTAGTGCACGTGACCATCCTACTGATGGAGTAACCGTGAAAATATTTCGGCGTCTATATATCACAATTCCGGTTTGAGTTTTCAGAAAAAGATGTGATTTTTTTCATTATGATTTTTTTATGTACATTGTAGTCCTGATGAATAGCCACATTTCGACACGGTTGAGGTGTCGAAACGTGGTTATTCTTCAGGGCTTCACGATAGATCCAGAACTTCTAGAGTAATCACCATGTCACACTATTTTTGGAAATGTTTGAATCTCAAATTCAATTTTCAACCACTTCAGTGAAGTCTGATCCTATTAGGACCAGAGCGGCTATACAAGTGGAAAACGTTTCCTAATATCGAAACGCTAACTGGCGTTATCGCTCGTCAAAAGTGCTATTAGATTCCTTTTTATAAGACGATTTTCACTAGACTACTTTTCGGTTGATTTAATAGAAAGTTAGTAGTGTTTGACTATTAATTTAAAATTAATTACGCCAGGTCACGTGATATTTGTTATTCTACTCTACTAACGTTGACGACAATTATGTTACTTATCTAGGGCCCCTGTTATAAAACGTTTTGTTTTTCAAAAACAAAATGATGCGTGACGGATTTCATCTGTGTTTATATTTGGGTTACGTCTCCGTATCTAATTCAGAACAGTAGGTCATCTTCACGATGACGGGATCAATCGTCAATAACACACGGACAGACGGACATGACAAAATTGTAAAGGTTCAATGTTAACCATTTTGGGTACAGAACCATTATAAAAGCGCTTAAATACCAGTCATATTTACGCAATAATATTCCACATTAGCGTTTATTATCAAACTGTAACAGAACATGTCGTGAAGCTTTCCTTGTATGAACCAAAAACTATCTAACTCAATACTATCTCAAAAGTTTTCATGCCGTTTAGACTTTTATGTAAACGTTTGTGACTTCTTTCAGAATCTTTTAATAAACAATTTTGTAGGAAAATTGGATTAACAAAAGTTTTTAAACGACTTCTCTAAAAATTCAAACTTTGAATATAAATTCAAAATTTTACTTTTGATGCATACCATTATTATTTTGGCCGTAACTTGCTACGAATTTATCTTTCAAATGCCATATGCCATAGTATTTGAAGGAAACTTCAAATACTATGGCATATGACCCTGTGACGGATAAACAGACATGAATCTAAGAGATACCTTCCAGCTTTATTGTGGAACACTAACATTAAAAACCGGCCAAGTGAGAGTCAGTCTCGCGTACCGAGTGTTCTATACCACCATATAATATATTTATTCTATGTATACAGAGTATTTTTTTAACTGCGACAGTATGAAGAAATCTGACTCTATAAGAGACACAGGGGAACTCTCTTAGGAAATATTTGGTCTTTTTTGTGATAACAATTTTACTGTTGTATATTTTTTGGTCAAGCGTGAAAGGTACATAAAATTAGTACACAGAAAATCGGTGTGAAACAACAGAGTGACAGTGCCGGTGGCCCATCTCCCCCCCTCCCCCTCCTTTCCCTTCTTTTTCTATTTCTCTAAAGGCCGGCAAAGCACCCGTGATTCCGCGAACATTGTGTATCCATTGCTTGCTTCCTGCCAAATGGTCATGATTTTAGATCAACGGAGTAACCTGTAGGTTTTTATGTGGATACATAAATGGCCGTACCTTTTGATTGCATTGACTTAGATACTTGAGTTTTTTACATCATCAAGGGACTAATATTTCGTAGTGTATAATAGAAACTTCAATTTGATACCTCTATCCGTTCTTGAGATAAAAAGTCTTACCTACGGACTACGAAGAAAACAGAAAATATTTAAGTGAACAACAGTATTTGTAACTTAATCTGACTTACAGTATTTGTAACTTATTTTAATTATAACCATCTAATCAATTCAAAACACGACGATCCAAAGGTATTTTGGAAGAATGTGAAAGAAAAAATCATGCCCAACAGTAAACGGAACTTTTTACTTCCGGCCCAGTTTAGTAACCCAAATGATATTTTTAACCATTTTCTAGATGTACCAGGTTCTACTACAGTATCTAATCACAACTGTCTTACTTCGAACACCATGGACTGAAAGGCTATAAGCTGATACTAAAGCCTGTTGATGAGAGTGACACTAGCAAATATGTTCTGGCTATTACATCCAATGCTTGTGGTGTGGATGGCTTAACACGAGAGATGGTTCTATTAACAATGCCGCCTACTCTTCCAATTATAACAGCTATAATTAACAAATCAATATGTACTGGTGTTGTACCTACGTTGTAGAAAACTGCAGTCGTTTCTCCATTGCCTAAAGTGTAAATAATATAGTAATACAAACTTACAAACAAACACAAAATAATAAATCAGTTGTCTAGTAACACAAGCGCTGTGCTGCTTACTTTGGGACTAGATGGCGCTGTGTGAAATGTCTGAGTATATTATTATTATTATCGTCTGGTTCTCATAGCACAGGGAATACCCTAGTTTGAGACCAGATGAGTAGTGTGTATTGTCTAGCACATTAAAAAAAAATGTATAAAAACGATACACGGGGAAATCACTGCAGGTGGCATTATTAGTATGAAGGTAATAACATTGGAAAAAATTGACTCGTGTACATCCTTATAATTTCTTTTTTGGAACGAAGTTTTTTAAGGCGACGCATTGGAAATTTTGACGGCAGAGATCTCAATTTTTCTAAGTGACTACAAAAGATATGAAAGTGATATTTAATATCCTGATTCTTCATTGAATTGATTTTCTTTTGACAGTTGCAATACACGATGGGTTAACTTTTATAATAAATAAAGTAATAAAATAAAACTTGTTTATTTCGAATAACATTAATCCATAGAAATGTTAGTAATAACTTAACCCATGTTAGTAAAATCTAGCAACGAGGACGATCACAGAAGTGTATTATTACCTTCTCTGATCGTCCTCCGCACCATGCATTTCCATAGTGGCGATGTGTGTTTGTCCGCTATGGTCATCAGGATCCGCAATCTGCGGATAAGGGATGCAGTTTTTTTGCGTACAATGGCCGCAAAACCGTCTGTTTCGTACGCTGCAAACATCCCCGATGCACTACAGAAGCGAGGCAGTCATTATTATACTGAACACGTAGGATGTCTAGCGATCTTTTGGCATGCCTGACCCACAGATTCCCCGTGTATAAACTTTGGCAGTTGAAGAGTGTCACTTTTACTTGCTCACTACAACGGGAGAATCTGCGGGCCAGCATGTTACCTCGAACCGCCAGGGCCCTACGCTCTCTTTCTATATCATCATCATCTTTAAGTTCGTCAGTAATGATAAGCCCCACATATTTAAATTTAGTCACGCGTTTAATGTTCATGCCATTTAGGGTAAGACTAGATGTATTATCGGGACACTTACCGGCGGCCTTAAAGACCATGTATTATGTCTTTTTTACATTGTAAGTGAGACCATGCTCGGCGGCATAGTTCTCACATACTCTTACTAGGTCTTTTCGGCCTCCCATCGTCGGACTGAGCAAGACCATGTTGTCAGCGTAGCTTATATTGTTGATACTAACGCCATCAATTCGACAGCCGACACGTATGTTGTTCAGTCCCATGATAAGGTCATTGACATATATGCTGAAGAGGGTAGGTGATGTTAACCCACCTTGTCTTACTCCACTCTCCAGCCTATATGCTTCTGATAGAGAGTCCGCCCACCTCACAAAATTGGTCTGATTACCATACCAACATTTCAAAATATTTAGCACTTCTGCCGGTACGGGGTGTACCGGCAGAAGTGCTAAATATTTTGAAATGCTCCTCAACTTTCCCCACATGACCTCGTATGATAAAAGGTCAAAGGCCTTGGAGAGGTCAAGGAAGCAGGCATACACCGGCGTCCGGCGGTCCGTATAATATTGGACGGTATGCTTCAAACTTACGATGGCGTTTTCTGTAGATAGTCCAAACCGAAAACCAAACTGTGCGTCATGAATGTCTGAGTACTGCTCCAAGTAAGAAAGGAGCACACTATCCAATACTTTGGCAATAGTCGTTGCCAATGAAATAGGACGATAGTTCCCTCTATCCGAGATGTCCCCCGTTCTATCCTTCACAATGGGCACTACGATTGTTGTTCACTAGGTCAGGTGGTATGTAAGAGTGGCTTATGCAAATTGTGAAGAACAGAGACACTACCTTCGGTAGGTGCACACCCGCATGTCTCAAGTGCTCCACACTGATACCATCATGTCCTGGGGATTTGCCACCGCTCATTTTTCTTAAGGCATTCCTTACCTGCTTAGCAGTAACGTACACCAGCGGCTCTTCCCCCTAACACTCAGGCTCATCACTTATAGCACAATCCGATGGGATCAGTGGGCCGCTTACTTTAAAATGATGCATAAACATATTTGCAATCTGAGACGGCTCACTTTTCCCCCCCACACTCACCGGAAGGCCAGGCTTAACGTCATATTTCCTTGTTGCCTTCCAGAATTTACCAAAATCTTTAGCTGATCTGTGTTTAGCTAGAATATCCATTTTTAGTTGATCTTGATTACATTGACACCACTTCAAGCGACTTTTGTAACACAAAAAAAATATCAAAGAAACCTCTTTTAAAACAGAGATTTACATTTTTAGGAGTAACGGGACAGATTTATGTTTCTAAATTTTTTGTATAGTTTTATTCTAAACATATTCTTCGAAATGAAAGTTTGATTTTTAAAATTTATTATTTATACAAACATATCCTCACGCTGTATCCCTAACGGGGTAGTCAGAGAGGACGGAGCGCCAAGCGTCGCGATCCTTACATACTTCTTTCGCTTCCTCGAATCCCATCTTTCTTCTCACACATATTTTTGCCTAGGTAAGCGAGAGCGTTTGACATTTCCATCCAAATTAATTATAGTTTTTAAATGAAAGGAAAATAACTACTTTTTCGTATTTTCCGTACGCTAGCCGCACGCACTTTTGCATAGAGCAGAAGGTCTATTTTAGATTAAATTATTGTTTATCAATGCGTTGTCTTAACGCGGCTTACGGGAGGTTTGAGTTGGTAAAAATCATCACAGAAGGAAAAGACGTTACGTGGGGCGATACCCGCACATCTGAGTTTTATTGTCTCATTAGCGCAATTAAATTTTGAGAAATTGAAACTGCAGCTTAGGAACTTCGACCCTGACGGGGGTCCCCGACCGCACATGTTTTTATTTATTGTAATTGTCATTCAATTTGTTCAATAGTAACAACTATGTTGTCGTCAACTCACCGGCTAGGTCTGACGAATGCTATGGGTGAGACTATCTTCACCTTGTGATATGGATACTGAGGTTTGAATAGTACCTAACGAGTAAATGTATAAGCACAGTATGGGTATAAAAACCGTACAATTGTATGTCAATAATACAATACAGTATTATTCTCAGACACCTTGGTATGATCAGATTCATTCTGGTACGTTCCTGAGCTACTGTTGTATCTGAGCTATAAAGGGTTAAATCCCCTTAGTGGCCTCCTTCATCCCCTTAATTAGTATTAGTGTGAGCTACTGTCAAATTTCTATATGATAATTTTAGGTCTACCCGAAATAATTTTATCTTGTAATTCTGAGTTATTTATAATTTAAGTAAATATTTCAGGTAATTCGCGATTCAAATTCAAATTCGCGACATAATTATGTTGCTACACTTTTTCAATTCCAAAAATATTTCAAGCACACCACCATACGCGATATCTCGAATGTCACCAACCTTCTGTGTGAAATGCAATATGAATTATTACGATGCCGATAAGAAATACGTATTTGCAATTCATATTTATTTTGAATAAAATACGCATTTGGATATAAGGCAAAATAATTTTCTATCATTGCTCATATTAACCACCTCATTACAGGCTCTCTCATTGTCTATTCAGATATAAACAACTAATATAAAATGGAGGAAGTTCCGTCTCGCGTCGACGCCATCAGAATAGTCAGCCAAGATTTTAGCCAGTATTTTCCTCCTCATTTTTCCTTAAATGTTGTAATTATTGATGCGCTGCCATGAAGGGGAAAATGAGAACATTAGCGGGCAGGTGTGCGGACAGACGCTGGATGTCCTGTATAATAAATGATTTGCCTAGGTCGTTCATCACATGTTACTACTACCAAAACTATGTGGGTAGATCAATTATTTTTGTCTTACTGCTGTCCTTGAATTCCTGACAAAAACTACTCAGAAAATATGGTAACATATTTATTTCATACATAAATATAGCATTTGTTGTAACGACAACGTCTATCTCATCCATGCAGCAGTATTTAAACTGGAGGCCGCACTCGGTAGTTTTAGTCGATAAATTTAACCTTGAAACGTCTCTATAACCCCCTCTCTTTTCATCTTTTACTGTTAGTATATCAATGTTCCGTTCCAGAATTGAAAAAAAGTTAGTTGTAGGCTCACCTTAGGTAATAATTTATTCACTCAAAAGAGAAAACTAAATATTTAAAGAAAATAATTACAACTTCAAAATAAGAATACGAAAATTACAGTATTTCAGTAACTGACAAATGTAGTGCATAAAAAATGTGCAGATAGTACAGACCAATCACCTGGTCTCAAACTCGGGCATTATGCTATGAAAACCACGACGACTACTGAGGGTATCTCCTAGTACATCTGGACCCGAGACAATCTAGGAAAGTTCTTTTCCTAAATTGATCCGCTCAACTGCGCCATTGAGATCTTTTTGAGAGTATTTGTATTGTCGTTTTTAGAAAATTATTTTTGTACTAGAGTTTTGAATAGTAACGGATTACTTATTTTGTACTTTTCACTGTTTTTTCTTTTGAAAACCTATTCACTCCACACGTTTACATGCATTTACATTTTTTTGTCATCCCTCGATTACATGTTTTGTGTGCCACCTCCTACTTTTTTTTTTAATTTTACCGTACTATTGTAAAGTGGTTCACATGGACTTTTTGACGGGAACGGGGGAAGTGAGATTGACATTTTATGACATGATTAGATTTTCTATTTTTAAAATTTTTGGGAGTTTTAAACTACAAAAGTGATCATATATTGTGTTTTAAAATTCTGTGTAAGTGAAAACAATGAAGTAGGTCTAAATAAACATGTGTAGCTGAAGTTTTCCCGCTCTTCCAAGAAGTCCTTTATAACTTCAGTGAAGCCTACTATTACTGGAGGAGTTTTACGATAAGAAAAAACTAATTTGTTTGTGATTCTACTTATTAGTACGTGACATTGGCAAATGCGCTAAACTGTGCGCCATGCCATAAACAAAGAAAGAAATAAAAGAAAATTGGTACAGTTAACTTCAAATTTCATTTAAATAGTGCCTATAGACGGACAGATACGACGAAATTATAAGGGTTCCATTTTAAATCATTTCGCTACGGAACCTTAAAAATACAAGTACCGACTTATGCAATTAATATTCCGTACTGTCAATTGTAACTCTTGTTGCCAACCGCCAACCGATAAATACAGTTCGTAATTGAACTCTTTTTAAATAAAGTACTGCCAACCTTACAACTGAGTTCGTCAATATTTCTATTCAAGTATAAAAATGTATTATTAATGCAATACAATGCAATCTCTTAGAAATGCGGCTATGTAACCCTCATGTATGAAATAAGAAATGAAGAGATACTCAGTATGACAGGGTTGGTCGACAGTGTTATTGTAAAAGTGATGAAATAAATTCTTAGACGGTTCGGGCACATGGAAAGAATGAGTCATGAAAGATTAACGAAGAAAATCTACAAACGAAAGCGAGTGGTAGTAGAAGCCAAGGAAGACCAAAATTGACTTATAAAGATTAAATAACCGGAGTGTTAGCTGATGGAAATTTGAAAAACACTCGCATGCCTAGACGAAAGCGTGCGAGGAGAATGCACTCTGAGAAGGTAGTTGAAGTCTATAAAGTTGAGGAGGCGAAAGAAATATTTGAGGACCGCAATACATAGCGTTCCGTCCTCTACGACAACCCCGTTAACAGTGATCCAATCAGCGTGCAAGGTGCGTTCCCTCGCATGCAAGTATGATGCCAGTTCACAATTTGACGGTTTGATATGGATAGATTATATCGAAAAATAATACGTTATATTCTAATCAGTATGGTACAGTTCACAATTTATCGACGGCTTACAATCCTGCAAGATAGATTATAAACTAACGGATCATCGATTGACGTACTCGATGACATGTATCTATTCATCTCGCTTTCACCGGTGTAACCTCTATTACGTTATCTCAGTCTATTTATACGCACGTTAAAGTCTTGTAATAGTGTGTGTGTAGTCAACCAATCGGAGCGCAGTAACCGCAGCAGTGTTTAGACGTAAATTGATTTAAACAATATATGATAAGTGACATTTCATCTATAGAGGTGAAATGTCACTTATCATATATTGTTATGATATATTATAACCTATAGAGGTTGAGTGTCCGTGACTAAGAATACTTAGGTCTGAGTTCGGCCGAACACTTTCAATACTTCAATACACGAAAGTTACTCACGTCATGTCCTGAAACATCCTTAGTCTTCAACCAAGGTAACCTTTTTCCAACTAACCTAACCGTTTTCTTCATGAATCGGTAATATTATTTCCATTATCACATGATTCTTACCTAGTGTTTTATAGCAAATAAATGTTCTTGTTTTGTATCGTTATCTTTATTGACTCTAGATAGTAAGTGTGAATATCGACACGTGAGAGAGTTGATAACCATAAAAATATACATATCAAGATCTTATAACATAACATTTTATATTACATAAGTATTTATCTCGCACATCTATATATTAATACGTGAAGAGAAAACTGTACCCCTTTATAAGCACATTGTGAGACACAGGAGTGTGAAATTTGGTTCACTTAAAGTTTATATGGAGAACTGGAGAAAGCAAAAATTTTAATGGAATATGTGTTACAAACGAGCACATTAAATTAAATTAAATAAAACGTTCATTGTTTACGTTCATAGTACTAATATTCTCCCTTAGGAGGGAAGGTATAGAGATCTTATCCCATACAACCTATGTCTTCAGTGATAAATAGATAAATTCTTCACACTATATACTCAAAATGGCGACGTAATACATTTATGATATTTCTTGGAATTTCTGGCGATAAATATATTGAGGCAGTCTTTCTAATAGGATTCGCTGTTGCAAACTAAGCCACTAAAAAAATTTCGACATCACTCTACTAAATAAACACTTATATCAACAATTTCACGTAACAGCACATCAGCGTTGATACTTGGGACACAAAACTAAAACTAAAACTATTAAAATAACCCCCAAACGCTCCGCATAAAATTCCGCCAAAAACTCTACTAGTGACTCTTACGTTCATACTGCCAATGTCGAAAAGTCAATGTCAAACTCGTAACAGTTTGTGATCATATATTATGTAACCTCCTTGGATCAAACAGTCGCACAGAGTAGATTGTCGCCAAAGAGTTTTCATTATAAGTTTATATTTATTGTCGGACTTCGACCACAGAGCCACCTCTAGTATACATAAAAATGCTTAAAGAAAACATACATATCTTCACGCCGCATCCCTAACGGGGTAGTCGGAGAGCGTCAAGCGTCACGGTCCTTACATACTTCTTTCGCTTACTCAAATCTCATCATTCTCCTAACATTTTCGCTTAGGTATGCGAGTGCTTTTGAGATTTCCGTCGGTTAACACTCTAGCTGTTTGATCTTCATAAGTCATCCTTAATATTCCTTGGCTTTTTTTACCATTCACTTTTGCTTTATAGATTAATATAATATATACATAACATAATATAGTAAATAATTAATAGCGATAATACACAAATTGTGTGATCTCAAATTAATCACTAGGTTGGTATTATGAATACCACACAGCGAACTGGAGGAGCTCGTAATAACACCTAGACTCCAATTTAATTCAGAAATGTTCATTTCCTAAATTGGTCTGACCTGGAAATGAACCCGGAACCTCGCTTGGAAAGCAGAGGTTATATCACGGCACCAACGGGTCAGTCAAAAATATTACGTAAGCTGCAATTGTGAATTGATGATGGATCATGTGTTGTTATATCCACTACTTCCCGCGAATTTGCTCATGTAGTATTAGCAAAAGTTAACCAGTATTTTATTCAAAAGTATATTCATCTAGTCCATAAGATTTAAAGTTGATTACTTCCGTAATTTTTGCGTAAAAAAATAACGAACAAGCGAATAAGTCCAACAGCTATTAGATCATTAGATCAATTAGACCTCTGTATTCTACAGTTCTACAGAGGCCTAATAGTACAATGTCAAAGAACATGTAGAAAAGAAGGCCAATTCCCGCCTCATGCGTAACTGAATTGCCTGCCCTCGGCCGGATACGTAGGGCTGTTGCGGTGGGTGTGAGTTGCAGAGAGCATCTCGTTTAGTTATACATAATAATAAAAAACAATGCACAGGGATAACTTTTTAGTCTTCGTTAAATTTGATTTCATGTAGTTATGTCGAAGAATGATAACTGCATTTGAATGACTAATATTATTTACGCATCTAAGGACATAATAATATGTTTGTTTATGCGATATAGACATTTTCGTATTTGCGACGATGTGAAGAACAAAAGAAAGTCAAACGGAAGCGGTTGCGTCTTTGCGTCGCGTGTGACCTTACACTGGCGTTACAATAAATAATTACCCATATTCGCCCATGATATTGCCGTTGTGTGCGTGCCACGGTGCGTGCATGCGTACACATACAAACCGCGTACGCTACCTTTCTATGAAGACATCCTACTGTTATGTTTGTATATTGACAATGTACAACTACTTTTTTTGAATGTAAGTAAATTGATACGAAATAGTTCGATCCGTTGTTTTTGTAGTAAAAATGTATTTGATGGACGTTCATCAAAAGTCCAATTTTCTTTATACTACAAAGAAGACAAACGAGCAAACTATAAGTAAACTGAGGCTCAGGGATATTTACAATATTAAAGCACTTTAGATTGCAAATGCGTTATCAACCTTGTCAGCTAAGAAGTTGCGCTTCTTGTAACAGAAATTGCACGGGCCGTCGTCTCACGGGCCGCCTCCACACCGGAGCATAGCAGTGCAAGCACTGTTTCTGAAGATCTGTAAATTTAAATTCTGGAGATCTGTAAATTAACTTCTGGAGATCTGTAAATTAATTTCTGAAGAACCGTAAATCTAGGATTTTCTTTATTTTTTTCCAATAAACGTAGTTAAAGCTACACATGCTATGATTTTTATTTAATTCGGGGTAATACATATCTTCACGCCGTATCTCTAACGGAGTAGTCAGAGAGAACGGAGGTTTATTAATTTCGGAAAAAAGGTTGAGAAAAGAACGGTTGCAGTCGAACGACATAAGGAAGGGAAAATATATCTTTGCCTCACACTCTGGCAACATTTATGACGGCATTATGTAATCTTGTTTGAATTTTTTTATTAACTATGTACATAATATTTAATTTATACTCCTAATTTTACGAGTCGATTAACATTTTTCATCTCTCTATTATCTCAGAATTACTGACAAAAGTTACTCGAAAAATACATATATTTATCAAACGCTGTAACGGGGTAGTCGGAGAGGACAGAGCGCCAAGCGTCGCGGGAATTACTTACTTTTTCGCTTCCTCATATCTTATCATTCTCTTCATATATTTTCGCTTAGATATGCGACTGTTTTATACATTTCCGACTTACAAAGATCAAATAGCCATAGTGTTAACTGACGGAAATGTGAAAATCACCCGCATACCTGGGCGAAAATGCGAGAGGAGAATGATGAGATTCGAAGAGGCGAAAATAGTATGTAAGGACCGCGACAATTGGCGCTCCGTCCACTTTTACTAACCCGTTAGGGGCACTCATACAGCCTAAGGATATGTTATTCTTTATTTCTGTTATTAAGACAATCTGTTTATCTATCTATACTAATATTATAAAGAAAGAAAGCAGATTTTGCAAATTTGTTACACAAAATACACGCACATTGGCAATATTTATGTCAGTGTAATTAGAAAACGATGTTATGTCTATGAAGACAAGAGTAAAAGAGAGAGTAATTATAGCTGTTTCTAATTGTAGACAACACTTTCTGTAATACCAGGGGGCCTAGACAAATGGCTCAGTTGTCATAAACGCTAGTAGAATAGAATGACAAATACCACGTAATCTGGCGTAACGAATTTTAAATCTGTAATCAAACATTGTTAACCTTCTTATATATGAAACGAAACGCAGTCGTGTGAAAGCCGCCGTATAAATCATAGCCAAATGGCATTTTTAAGACGACGCATTGGAAATTTTGATGTCGGGGATTTCAAATTTTCTAAGCAATTACAAAACATATGTAAGTGATATTTGGTAATCATAATCTTCAATTCACTGACTTTATTTTGACAATAGCATTACACGGTTGGTTAACTTTTATAACATAAAAAAAATATTAAAGAAACCTCTTTTAAAACAGAGATTTGCTTTTTACGGACAAATGGGACCGATTAAAGCCTTTAAATTTTTTATGTAGATGATCTAAACACACACTCCAAAATGACAATATGATTTTTCAAAATTAATTATAGTTTGTAATTTAAACGAAAATAACTGTTTTTTCGTATTTTTCGTAAGCTAGCGCGCGCACGTTTGCATAGAACAGAAGGTCTATTTTAGATTAAATTATTGTTCATCAATGCGTCGCCAACGCCAGCAAGTGTTTCTATTTTGCGAACCATTTGCCACTTGTCTAGCCGCTCAGGTGACGTGCGTTTCGCACGCACTGGTGTTATGGCGACGCATTGATAAACAATAATTTAATCCAAAATATACCTTCTGGTCTATTCAAAATAGCGCGCGTTAGCTTACGAAAAATACAAAAACAGTTATTTTCGTTTATTTTAAAACTATAATTAATTTTTAAAAATCAAACTGGCATTTTGAAGAACACGTTTAGATTAAACTATACAAAAAAGTAAGATACATAAATCGGTGCTGTTACTCGGAAAAATTGAAATCTCTCTTTTATAAGAGGTTTCTTTGATATTTTTTTGTTACAATAGTTAACCAATCGTATATCACAACTGCCAAAAAGAAGTCAATGAAATGAAGAATCAGGTTATTAAATATAACTTTCATACATTTTGTAGTCACTAAGAAAAATTGAGATTCCTACCGTCAATATTTCTAATGTGTCGCCTTAACGGTACAGAATTTGGTGCGTAGGACCTTTCGAAGTCTTTGCCCTGAAGTTTCCTCATACACCTCAAGGGACACCTTAACCTAATTCTCTGGCCCGGGCTACAAGACTGATCTTTGTGCTGCTCATGACGTCATATCCTGTATCTACTGAACGGATGAATTGTTTGCGGTTTTTGTTCATTGCAAGATTAGGTTTTCAAAAACGTTTTCGTTATGAGCTATGTTTACTGAAAATTGAATTGACTTCGAGATACGGAAATAAATGTTATAAATTAAATATTATTAGAGTATATTAAGTATTAGTCAACAGCAATGCTATTTATTGTTATGTAAATTGTAAATAAACACGCGGCCATAAACATATTAACTATTTTCAATACGGCAAATGTCACAGGAATCTTCAAGTAAACAGGTCTAATTGAACAGATGTAGGAAAATTTACAACTGAACATACAGCTAATAGGAAAGAATAGTCATAATACTATCAGCGGATTACAATGGTTGTATATCAAACTCGGTATATAAAGAAGGGCAAATGTCCGCGCGGTTGCACTGTTGTCGGCGCGCGCGCCGGTTTCAACGTTCCGCGACCTCCTAACGCATTGGCCACATGCAATCCGACTGATTAGATTTTAATTATAATTTATAACTTATATTCGACTCGCCATATCGAAATAGTTCTTTAAAATATTGTTATAAATATTTACCAAAGAATCGAAATTTGTGTTTAGAATAGTGTTGTGTACCGGAACAATGATTGTAGATGATTCCAAGGATGTACAGACGGCGATGAAGCCGGGTGAGTTTACTGTTATGCTATGTTTCGTTTTCAATTTTGTTTATTATTGTACATTTAGATGTTATTTTGCTGTAAATCTATTTCAGTAATTAATTGTACTTACATATGTACATAATGTAGCTTTTATTAATCTTGTTAAATAACACCTTTTACTTTCCACTGAAGTATCCTCAGGGAAAAGCAAATATAAAAATACATATTACAAATTAATCGCTGCGATTTCATTTGTTGTCAAATAATATATTACACTATGTAATAAATATCACAAAGCAACGCGTTACACGTTTTTGAATCAATGAATTAAAAACCGTTCCTTTGTTACTCCATACCTTACTAAATATTTCAAAAACAACTTTCTTTAAAGCTGCCATCCTGACGTAAAAACACAACTTTTGAATTTAACGTCTATGTTAGGGCCGCAACTTACATACTGTAACTGTTCCAAACAATTTTAACGTCTGTATAATCCATATAATCTAAAACCAAACCTAACATAATTAGGTATAAAATATCAATTACTTACCTACAATTATTACCCACAAATCATTACAGAACTAATTACTCTTATTAATTAATAACACCTTTGTAAAATCGAATAATTCATAAAACAATCACCTATAATTTATTATAATATGTATTTACATGGGTTATTTGATAATAAATAATAAGTCGTAAATTTTCATTGATTTTAAAATCCGTCAACAATACTTCAATTAACAATACTTCAATCAACAATATTTCAATCAACAATACTTCAATCACCAATTCTTCAATCAACAATACTTTGTCCAGATTTCACGTAAACGCAGTCAATGTCCTTTAAAATTTTTAGTTCCAGTAGTTTCGAAGACAGATAAGGTAAGAGAGAACGATCAGGTCAAGTTTGAGTACCTGATTTGCACTCGCTTTAATTCTCCTGTTAATATACTAACGTGTTAATCCGTTAAGACATTTTTGTAAACTTACAGGTTACGTAATTTCTAAAAATCTATTATATTAGAATAACAAATAAAAGCTTTATAATCGCTCTTATAAAAGTACTAGAACCTTATAAATAATTTGAATTTGAATATTTTTAATAGTTATGTATATTGTTATTAAAATATGATTTTGTTGCTTATTTATGCTCATTTCGCCTATTTTTGAAATATGAAATCCTAAATCCTAAGAGTGGTAGAGTCATGCCGCATTGCAGCACGAATAGGGCCGTCTCGCCCGGTGAAATACCACCCTCTCACAGAATATCGGCGTGAAATAACAGCATTTGTTGCTGTTGTGTTTCGTTTGAGTCTCCGTACGTCGCGGGTATCCATGGGCAGCGGTAGTCACTCTCCATCAGGTTAACCCCAGGTGACCCGCTTGCTCGTTTGCCTCCTCTTTTATAAGACTTATATAATAAAAAAAAAGATCAGATTACGGTTGCTTTGGGGGCTTAGTACGAGGCTAATATTTATTTGCATATAGATATGATTTAAAAATCACATAATATACATACGCACACACATATCTTCACACTATATCACTAACGGGGTAGTAAGAGGATGGAGCGCCAAGCGTCGCACTATTTACATACCTACTTCTTTCTCCTGGCATGCGAGTGTTTTTGACATTTTTGTCAACTAACACTTAGGCTATCATGATATCATATTTGTTATCAACTAGACGTGCCCTGCGGTTTCGTTAAATTTAGCATTTTTATGTAATAGCAAGTAGTGTAAACAAGTCTGAAAAATCCTTTACCTGTCAATGAAAA
Organism: Zeuzera pyrina; assembly: GCA_907165235.1. Classification (NCBI taxonomy): domain Eukaryota; kingdom Metazoa; phylum Arthropoda; class Insecta; order Lepidoptera; family Cossidae; genus Zeuzera; species Zeuzera pyrina. Next base: position 24,738,035 of record OU015627.1, read on the forward strand.
TCCCATCAAAATTGTTTGAGCCATTTCATAGATTAGTACAGACTAATCTATGAAATTTTTTTTTAATGTTTGTTTGGACAGACAAACAAACATTAAAAAAAAATTGTTTATTTTTCTATTATTATATTATATTTTTATAACTTTTTTTTTTATTTCTCCCTTTTGAGTGATCTTGACCTAAATGAATATCTAGGGCAGGTCTGCAATTAACTTCATTCTAATTCCGGAGCGCAACGATATACAAGAGAATCATCAATATAAATAAAGGTTATAACCAGGTCGTGTTATCTAGTGTATCTTCGAAGTCCAATGGGACCACCTCTGAAGTATTACCAACCAAACGAAAAAATAACTTTCGAAACCGGTTCATAAATGACGGAGTCATGAGGTAAAAAAAAACAACATACAGACGAATTGAGAACCGCCTCCTTTTTTGAAGTCGGTTAAAAATTGTGTGCCAGCCTTTACGTCAAAATCACAAACAGACACATCAACTCTCGGATCAAGAAATATAATGCACTGAGTCATATTAAGTTGCCACCCTTACCACCGTGTGTCAAACTAATTTTCGTGTCTCTTTCTATCTCATTGACCGTAATTAGTAGCAAGTACGGCAACCTCGCACTGTCAGTGTAGTTCGTGTCAGCTTGAGCCGAGCATGAAATAATTATTTGAAAAATACTCATAAATCTTTCAGTGTTTTGGCTCATAGTATTCATAAAAATATGTCATGTTCAGCTGTGTCTCGTTGTACTGTGCCCTTCCCTAGTCCTGCACATTAGTAAAAGTCTAGAAACTCGGCCAACAAAAAAGGACACCGTAAGGACGCGCCCTTAGGGCGAATGCTCCGTCCAATGTGGTACTTGGTCCGACCATCAACTTTATTTATTCCTATACATATGTGACAAGTAGAAAAGTAAAGTTATAAATATTAATATACCCACATGTGCCGTATATAGTAAATCAGGTCGCATTGTGCTGTGACACTTATGAAATGTAGCTGAGACATACATTCTGACTACTTTATTTTAATATATAATAAACTACGTTGAAGTTACTTTCTAGAAGTGTGTTTCGTGTTCTACTTTAAAATTAGGAAATACAAACTTATGCGCAGACGCTACAGAACCCTCTATTGTGCGTGGTTCGATTCATTTGTCCCGTTATTTTACGTTCCACTAATCTATACCCGAGTGCAAATAACTTCGAAGTCTTTTTTTTAATTAATCAATACGTGATACCCACTGAACGATTGGATCTGCTACTCACGCGTTTTTTTGGTATGACGCGTAAACTCTCCCTTCTTCAAGGACGGGGATATACGCGTACTATTACTTGACGCATAAAAGTGACGCAATCATTGTAAATATCATATTTCATATAGAAACGGCTAGCACATAATTAATGCACATATCAATAAATACATAATATGTAAGCGCCATCGACAGACACTCACCTAGTAATAACATGAAGTAACGTATTACTCACAGTTCTTCTATATAATTTAATATTATCTTAATTCTCTGATTAATAAAAATGTTCAGCTTTCGATGCTCACGTAGGGTCATTCGGACCCAGAAATAATAACACCGAATTCGGTTCATACACATTCGGTACATTTAAAATTTAATTTGACTTGGCCTGTTCAGTCAATTACCGTTAAATTATTTATTCGGTATAGCAATAGCAGTTAAGAGTGTGTGCATTTCAAGAAACATTTTTCTTATCTCCTATAAGCTTAACTTTTTTTAAATATACACAATAGATTCTTAACCGTCGAAATACAAGCCTAGATGTTTCGTTACATTTCTTATTTCTTATATATTTTCTCATTAAGCTTTAAATAATGAGTCAGAAATTTTTCATTTTCTAATACCAGTATTTTAAGAGGTAAGGAAAGAGAAAAAGAAATATATTCACGTAAAATAATAAATTGGTGAAATTAATTTATGAATATCTATACCTAAGGCAAATCTAAGTGAGACTACATTCGTTAACAAGTTTAGAATTCTAGAACACATTGTTTTGGCGATAAGAATGGGGAATAGTCAATTTCGTACACTCAATTTGCTCCAACATAATTTGCCCCTATAGTGCAATCCCTTTCGTGACTGAAACGATGGTGTGTTCAACTTTATAAATTCTCACTTCGCGCCAAATTAACTCGTTCAAACACAAACAGTGTGACACGATCGTGCGATGTCTACGCGTTTAAATAAAAGCGTCATTCGATGATATGTGTGAAGTTGTCAGTTCCCTTTATGTGAGATGACAATCAATGATTTTCGATGACTACGATAATTGATCGATGCGGATCATCGTGACCGAAGTAATTCATTTTATTAATTAAAACATTTTTTAATATTTTCTAAGTTAAACTTCTTGTGGCGCGTTTGGAAAAACAGATCATGTATTTTTTAGCGTGTAACGGAATGGTGCGCGCTGATGTAACACATAATTTATTCTTCGTTTTCAATCATTCCAAGCGCCTAGTTTTATTTTTTTTTATGTTGCCAGTTTTGTTTTTATATATGTGGCCAGTTTTGTTTTTTATTTTTATTCACTTCAAATAAGTATAACTTCTTACATGTGGACTTTTTAGCGGGAACAGGAGAGGTGAGGTTGAGATTTTGTTTAGATTTTCTATTTTTTACATTTTTGGGAATTTTAAATTACAAAAGTGATAGTATATTATGTTTTAAAGTTCTGTGTTAGTGAAAAGAATGGAGTAGGTCTAAATATATCTACGTGTGTTTCTGAAGTTCTCGCGCTCGTCCAAGAAGTCCTTCATAACTTTAGTAAAGCCTACTATCACTTTACTGGAGGAGTTTTACGATAAGAAAAAACTAATTTACTTGTGATCTAACTTGTGATTTTGATTCTACGTAATAATACGTGACATTGGCAAATGCGCTAATCTGTTCGCCATATCATAAAGAAAGAAAGAAATGTTAATCAGAAAAAGGACGGGAAATTTTGTTTCCCTAACTTTCTACTCACATTTACTTAGTCAATGGCTCAATGCAACCTGCGAAGCCAAAAAGAAAAAAAAAATTTTTTCGTGTTTGTATTGAAGGTAGTAGAAACATATACACACACACACACACAAGTCCAAATCATCGTACGCTTGAGTAATATGGAAAGCTATAAATTGTAACCAAGAAGTAGATTTTTGTATAATTTTATCTCATACTTATCTAGTTGGCAAACTAAGAACCCTCGACTAAGAAATAAATATAATGTAAGCCGAAGTTAGTCGATTCGTCTCGCGTCTTATTTTTACCTATTATATTTTTTCAAACCATGAAAATCAATTTTCTTTGAATCCTGATTCTAATTGAGGATTACAATATTCAATTCTATTGTTATTTAATGTGGATACGCTTTACAAGGTAAAATACGTGTTTTTTAGATAACGTCCAAAAAGACAACTACTGTGGTTTTTATATTGGAATTTTTTGCCAGTGATTCCTTTCGCATACATTTAAAATTAGATGTTTACTTTTAAAGATCAATGTCTCTGTTCTATTTTTAAATAAAAGTAGCGTTATGATTATTACCATATTGAATAATTTGGATCTTGGAAGTCGAATCGATTTATTTTGTTAAAATCAGTTGCGATACATTTTCGGATGTTAAATTTACAGTTCGTAAGGGCACTATCACTGAGAAAAACGATAACAAATCAAGTCAGGTATCGATCTCTCCAAAATCATTTTAAAATGTATTAATATTGTTAATATTAAAAATTTTAATATAATACATTGCAAAATGTTAATGCAAATTGTATTTACAATGCATGCGCAGAAAATATTATTTGTGGATTATAGTTTTGTCTTCGACGAAATCGTTCAATTATAGTGATATTATATCATTTAAAGTAACATACATCGTAATCATACTGACGACCTCGATAGCGCAGTGGTTTAGACGTTGCATCGAAGTATGGAAGGTTCCGGGTTTGATTCCCGGTCAGGTCGATGTAGGAACTTCTCTAGATTACATCTGGTCTGGGTGTACTTGAGACGCCTCAAGTAGTTGTCGTCTGGTTCTCATAGCACAGGGAATGCCAAAGTTTGAGATCAGATGATTGGCGTGTTTTGTCTTGCGCTTTATTTTTATTATAATATGATTTTCCAATCAGTGTACGTTTATCAACAAGATAGAATCTCTTATGGCTTCATTGAACGACTTCCTGAGGAACCTTATTATAAAAATCGAACACAGCTGTAAATGTCAATTTTTGGCTACTGCAATTTAAATCTTGGAATAAATTAATCATGACCTTGAGTTTCCATACACTGATATCGCCTTGCTTTTTAAACGAGACATTCCATCGTCATTTAAATTCATTGGCTAATTATATACAAAAATAAATTAAAAAAAAATGGAAACAGATACATGTATATAACAAGATAAAATCTCCTATCGGTTCATTGAACGACTTCCTGAGGAACCTTATTATAAAAAGCGAACACAGCTGTAAATGACAATTTTTGGCTACTGCAATTTAAATCTTGGAATAAATTAATCATGACCTTGAGTTTCCATACAACTGATATCGCCTTGCTTTTTAAACGAGACATTCCATCGTCATTTAAATTCATTGGCTAATTATATACAAAAATTAAAAAAAAATGGAAACAGGTACTGTATACGTATACCTTTCTTCTGTACTAAGGTTCTGCCGTGGTTTCGCGCGGGTAGATATGTTTTTGATAATAAAATACAACCCATGATACTCGCTGATAATGTAGCTTTCGATAGGTGAAAGAAATTTTGGAATCGGTTGAGTAGTTTTTGAATTTGTCCATTACATACAAACAAACAAAGTTCATCTCTTTATAATATTAGTATAGATAGTACAGATTAGGGATGTTACGGAAGTGGTTTTATCGGAATCGAAGTCGTAATCGGAGTTTTTAAATTTGATTTGTCGGAACCGGAACCGGATTCGGAATCGAAGACGGAGGTGGCAGAAGAGAGATGAAAAGCAAGTCTAATAAAATAAAATAATGCGAACATTATTCAGCCACTTTAATTTTAATTCAATAAATAATACACCTGCTTAGGCCTAGGCGTTGAAAATAAAAGAATCAAATTTTCTTAAATCTTAAACAGTACTAGTAGTAAATCAAATCAAATGAAGTGACTCCAAAAGAAACATATTATATTTAATGAAGAAAAGTTTCACAGTTTACACTTTGATGAATTCGCACAAACTTCATTGAAGCAGTTCCAAATAATACTTGTTTTTGGCTACATTATTTAAATATATCATTTAATTAACTTTAAATAAAAAATTCAAATAAATTTGTCACACTTCTAATGAAACACACTAACACTTATCGAAAATTCGGATAAATTTCATTAAAGTGCGAACAGAAAGCATTTAAGGAGAAGGCTTCCTTCAAGAGAAACATTCACTTGTTCATACGCGCTGACCATGGCCGCCGCCGCCGCTGTGCTTCGACCTCCGATTATAACCTCCGATTTAAAATTGTCGATGCCGAAGTCGAAATCGGAACTGTAATTTCAATCGGAAATTCCGACTTTTCGGAATCGGAATCGAACCTCCGTAACATCCCTAGTACAGATATAGATTATGTATTACTAACGGATTAGACAGAAAGCATAGAGTGGCAAGCGCCACGGTTCTTTCATATTCTTCGCTTACCTCTTTCTTTGCCTCACATACATATTTTGGCTGAAATATGCAAACGCTTTAAGTATATCAGATAGCTAACGCTAGAACTATTTGACCTTCATACATCCGCCTCGATCTTCCTTAGCTTTGTTACCGCTCACATCCGCTATGTAGACTTCTATTATCAGTCATTCATCACTTTATAAACCCAAACCATTTAAGCATTCCCTTCTTCATTTTTACAAGAATCTGACCTTACCATACTACATAAATATCTCTTCACAGCATAGCCACTTGCCAATAAATTTGGATTTCATTCGGTTATTTTTCACTATAGCACAGATAAACAGTCAGACAAAACGTTCTAAAAAACGAATAAGATAATTCTAAGCCTTTATTTTCTTGTAATCTGTACTTGTAAGTACAGATCTATGTTTGAACGTACAATATAATAAACAAATAAATGTATATACAGGTAGCTAATTACAACGCAATAATGAGCATAGTGATTGTTATATAACAGTATATTGAACAAAGGAATCGTTTAAAAAAATTGCAATACTACATTCGAACTTTTTTCGGCAGGTGCAGGCATTTGCGGTCGGCCATGAGAAATCACTCATTGTATCTAGATAGCGATAAATACAATCGTTTTATATACATTACTCTGTCATTTAGTGGTTTTCAAGTTGATATTGCCGGTAAGAGCAATGATTTATCAACTATTTGTAATAATATTATGATTGACTATAAATATTCAAAAGACAATCAATGCCTTGCAGTGAGGCGGATATGAATTAATAATATTATCATTAGCGACATAACATAATTATGCATTATACTTATATTTTATCTGTAAATGTATTAATTGTAACAGATCCGTGTATAATGGACATATTTATGAGCTAAGGTGACGTGAAGTGACTATGTTACACTGTCTTTATTTCTAAGACGATCTCCTCGCACAATAACCCACGCGAGACATATAAGATGCTAGTGCTGTGCCTTCCGTGCTTGTAAATTTTTATCGACAGGCAAAACCCAAATATTCGAGTGTTATGAACAATAAATGGTAATTAAATAAAATATAAGTATAACGATAATAAGTAAAACTAGTACCATATATCTTCACGCTGTATCCCTAACGGGGTAGTCAAAGTTATTATATCTGATTCAATATGTTAATCTTAAACCGGCTTGTGAAAAAATAGGCCCTTAATTCAGTCAATATGCATATTTTATATACGTGTCCTCTACATAGATAACGAAGATAACACTTTTAAAGAAATGGTTAAGAGATCTTTTTTCAGTTCCCTGAACGCTAAGCCAATATTTATAATCGACTTAATTAATGAAGGAGGTTCTCAATGCGAACTGTAGATCTATGCTGTGAAAAGATATTTATGTAGCATGGTAAAGTCGGATTATTGTAAAAATGAAGAAGGGAATGCTTATATGGGTTGAGTTTATAAAGTGATGAATGACTGATAATAGAAGTCTACATAGCGGATGTGAGCGGTAATGGCACACTTTTTAATTTAATTTCACTGGTATTGGAGTCGCATGTTTTGTTCTTTTTTTTAATAATTTAGTTTTCACATAAGAAATTGTCACGTAACTTAGCTTATTTGAATAAATAACTTAACATGTATTAAATTTGTGGGCTATTCAGTCGACGTAGCCCTGAAACGCGACGATGCGGAAGCGCACACGACGTTTACATGCGGCAGAGCCCGAATTCATTGTAACGCTACACGATTTGTGGAATCCGTAACTTGTGGAATGGAAATTAATGCTCAATGATTTCGTTTATATTTCGTATTGTCGAATGGTTACTTTGTGACTTTTGCGTTTATATTTCTTAGGATTAATATATTTCTTATCGCAAAAGTGAAAAAAAGAAATGTTTCGATGCATCGGATATAATGTAGAACATTAGACTTGCCTGTGGATTTACTTACAATTGTATATGGCGAATTCATATTTTTATTTTATTGTCGTATTCTAAATATAAACAGACTTACCAGCCACCTATGGATACAGTTACACGAACAATTATGTAAATTCATCATACTTAATGTATGAGATGGATTCCCAAAAAATAGTTACTGAATCAATACAATATATTCTATGTAGGTGACGTTGGTCGAATACTAAAGCACATTATATTATCACCATCAATAAATATTACATCAAAAAATTTTGCAAATGCGAATAAAAATTATGTAACCCCCCGACTTCGCCCAAGTTGAAAACATAATATGTAGCCTCCATCTGAAAAAATGTACCTTTCAAATGATGACATAATTGTTCAAATAGGTGCAGTGAATCCGGAGATTATCCTTCACATATAAACAAACTTGAAATATCTGCTCTCTTTATAATATTAAATTATTATACATACATATGTTTACGCTATATTCTTAACGGAGTACTCAATTTTTATAAATAAATTAATAACTGGAGCTCGTTGAGGAAAATTGGTCTTCCTTTCAAAACCATAACAACAATTTAAAATCATTAATACCTATGTCACAAAGAAAAGAATTTAAACATTTTGAAAATGACACTTTCACACAAATACAGGCTGTATATTTAGAAACAAAAACTTTTATAAAAGAAATGATAATTATGTATAACTCCGATGAAAGAAATGAACTAGACTAAGAATGAACTTAGAACAAAATAATCTTCATATAAAAACAAATTCATGCAAAATAAAATTGCCACCCAATACGATCCCAAAATTTTCGGGCAGCTATTGAATTGGATTCCATTTAAAGATATATATTCATCATTGGTACATAATTCTAAGTTTGACAGACTGAAAAATTTCATTATTTGAAGGCGGCACTAACAGGAGAGGCGGCTCATTTACTATGTAATTTTTCGGTGACGGAAGCTAAATATCAAAAGGCATGGGAAGCAATAACCCAACGATTTGAAAACAAAAGATGTATAGTATTTGGTCCTTACATATGAAATTAGCGTTTTGTTGTACTGACCACTTTGATCTGAAATATCTCCTCTTTGGTTAAGAATTCCAAATTCAAATTTAAATTTATGAATTCATTTAGCTGGTACATTTGAGTTTTCAAAACAGTCATTCATTTGTTTTTTTCCTCATTATTTTTTTCTTTGGCGTCGCTTATTACCGCACAATGGAAAACATGAAATATCGGTATATTTACGAGTACGAGTTCTACCGTGGCACCAGTGCTGCAGAAACAGCTCGCAGGATTAATAATGTGTACGGCGCTGGTGTCGCAAAAGAAAGCACGGTACGTTTTTGGTTTCAACGTTTTCGTTCTGGAAATTTCGACCTTCAGAACCAACCCCGTGGACGGCCGGAGACCAAAGTGGAAAATGAAGAATTAAAGGCTATTGTGGAAGTGGATCCATCACAAAGCACTTCAGAGATAGCTGCAGGCTTCGGGGTAAGTGACAAAACTATATTAATCCACTTGAAGCAAATCGGGAAATTAAAAAAACTTGAACGATGGGTACCTCATGAATTGAGTGAATCGAACTTGCAAACACGCGTCGACTGCTGTGTTATTTTGCTCAACCGACACAATAATGAAGGGATTTTAAATCGAATCATTACTTGTGATGAAAAGTGGATACTGTACGATAATCGGAAGCGCTCGTCGCAATGGCTGAACCCTGGAGACCCAGCCAAATCCTGCCCTAAACGAAAATTTACTCAGAAAAAGTTACTTATGATTGTTTGGTGGACTAGCGCCGGTGTCGTTCACTACAGCTTTCTAAAATCTGGCCAAACGATTACGGTAGATATCTATTGTCAGCAACTGCAAACCATGAAGGAAGAACTAGCTGCTAAACAACCGAGATTGGTCAATCGCTCTAGGCCACTGCTGCTTCACGACAACGCAAGACCACACACTGCGCAACAAACAACCACTAAGTTAGATGAGCTACAATTGGAATGTCCGCGACATCTACCGTACTCCCCGGACCTTGCTCCAACAGATTACCATTTTTCCCGGAATTTGGACAACTTCTTACAAGGGAAAAAATTCAACTCCGATGCGGCAGTCCAAACCGCCTTCAATAAGTTTATTGATTCTCGCCTCCATGGTTTTTTTAGTAAAGGGATCAATGAACTACCTATGAGATGGCAAAAGTGCATAGATAACAACGGTGCATACTTTGATTAATTAAATATATTTTACAAAAAAAACTTTATATTCCTCCCGTACAAAACGCCAATTTCATATGTAAGGACCCAATATATGAGTTGTTCAGTAAGTTCTTATTATTCTTATAAGTTGTTAAATAAATTTATTATAGTAAATTATTATAAATTATAAAATAAAGTTTGTAAGATATCGGTTGCGAAAGACGGACAAATGTATGAGTGATCTTACATATAAGTTCCATTTTTACTTTTGAAATAGGGAACCCTAATAAACAAACGAAATAAAAAATAATGAGTTCCAAAAAACGCTGTCAATCTTTAACATAGTTGCGTAAACAAAGTCAACACTTAATAACCGAATCATCATTGTTAACTTTTTGCGCCATTTAGATATGGATTTGAGCGTTTCCTGTACGAAAAAAATATAACCGTGCAAATAAAATGTTCAACGTATTCGAGACCAATTGAGATGACACTTAAAAAACAACCTGTATTTCTATTTTTGATCGAATGACAACGATGAATAAAACTATTTAGTTAGGTGAGACCACGCGCAAAGATTACGTTAAATATTAAGGAAATTATTCATACATACATACATATCTTCACGCTGTATCCCTAACGGGGTAGTCAGAGAGGATGGAGCGCCAAGTATCGCGGTATTTACATACTTCTTTATTCTCCTCAAATCTCATCATTCTCCTCACACGTTTTCGCCTACGTATGCGAGTGATTTAGACATTTCCGTCAGCTAACACTCTAGCTGTTTAATCTTGGTAAACCTTGGTAATAATGATAATGAAAGACTAGTTTTATATAAATTAGCTTTGTGTACGACAAAATACCTATATTTTCTTACGATGACATATTTCGAGTTAATTCAATTTACATATGGAATAAAATTATTAAAATAAATAATATAAATAAATTTATTATAATTAGATTTTTACGATTCAGTGTCTTAAAAGTAAGAAAAGGCCAAGAGTGTGTCAGGCCAGGCGCAGTGTATACAAGTTATTGTGAAAGGTGGTTTAAATCCGCATGGGAACGTGTCAGTGTTGACTATTATATTGCGCATGTAATAATTACGGGATACGTTTATTTTCTTTCATTAAAAAAAAAACATTTATTTAATTAAAACAAATGTACAACTCTATCAATATGCTCTATATTCTCTATATTGTAAATGTTTGCTAGCGACGGGAAAACGCTGATATTAGAGTTGCCTCGCTCTTTTTTTGTTTAAACTTCGAGGATTTACACTGAACTATAGCTTTTTTTGTTGTAGAACAAAGTTTTCTGTTGTCATGGGTACTTTTGTGCCCTTCCGAATTTACCCACCCTTTCGAAATAATAATAATATACTCAGACATTTCGCACATCGCTATCTAGTCCCAAAGTAAGCAGCACAGCGCTTGTGTTATGGGTACTAGATAACTGATATACTACTTATATACTTTTTTTTTTGTAAATAAATACATATTACACATAAACACCCAGACTCGGGGCGGGAGTCAAACTCTAACCGCTTAGCCGTTGCACCACGGAGATCGTCAATAACCTTGTATATCCATAGTTGCTCGTTACAATATGCGTACTTAAAAGGGAGTTTTTGATACTACGAGTCTATTACAAAATTTTTACTAATCCAAGTAATATACATTTTACTCGTATAAGTTGGCTGACTATTGCTTGTTAATTCCTAAAACCATTTCATAAATATCGCACGGAACCCTTTGTGCCCGAGTCGATCTCGTTCTTGCCAAATTTTATTTAAAGTTTTTCAATGTACAGGTTCTGTTACTGTATTGTAATGTGACATAACGTCATTATAACACGGAAAAGTCCGGTGAAACGCAATTACAGTCATTACATTTTTTATAAAACATACAAACAATGAGCAAATTGGCTCAATAGAGTCGGCAAAAAAATACGTGCAAATTTTTTTCTCGATTCGACGAAGCTATTTAAGAGGGCTATATACTTATAAATATATAGTTCTTGGAGGACATAGAGTCAAGTATCGCAGTCCTTATACACTTCTTTCGCTCATTTAACCTTCGAAAACTATACCGTTAATCGTTTAGCCTTACTTTGCGAATATTATTTCATTTACTTTTGTATGGATTAAACTTACTATCTTAATTCTTCGTGTCAACTCATTCGACAATAAAACGTTGAAAATACGACAGTATGTGGATAAGTGTCGAATGAATAGCCACTACGTAACATTTTGCTTGGTGTTCTATTTTTGTCTTGCATTTATTTTGATTTATTGTGTCACCCCTGCAGACAAAACATGCAATGAAGAGATACGCAGTATGATAGGGTTGCACGACAGTGTTATTGTAACAATGAAAAAAGGAATGCCTTGATGGTTTGGGCACATGGAAAGAATGAGTGATATAAGACTGACGAAGAAATCTATAGAGCAAAGGTGAGTGGTAAAAGAAGCCAAGGAAGACCAAGGCTAACTTATGAAGATCAAATAGCTGGAATGTTAGCCGACGGAAATGTCAAAAGCACTTGCATACCGGAAATGTGTGAGGAGAATGATGAGATTTGAGGAAGCGAAAGAAGTATGTAAGGACCGCGACGCTTGGCGCTCCGTCCTCTCTGACTACCCCGTTAGGGATACAGCGTACGGCGTGAAGATATCTATGTATTTATTTTGAAGAATTTACATAATATAAAGGCTTAAAAGGCTTCCAAATTATCGTAGAATGCTAGACTATGTAGAGATGAGATTACTGAGAGGTGGTTAATTGGGGAAGAGCACAAAAGCTATAAGTGGTCGCATAAAACTAAACATATCATGGTTTTATGTGTGGTAGAGCCATGCTGCATTGCAGCTCGAATTGGGTCAGCTGACCCTGCGAAATACCACCCTCTCACAGAATATCGACGTGAAATAACAGCATCTATTGCTGTTGTCTTTCGTTCGGTGAGTGAGAGTGCTGGTGGTTCATCTCCCCCACCCCCTTCTTTCCTTCCTTTTCCTCTTTTCCTAAAGACCGGCCACGCACCCGTGACTCCTCTGACGTTGTGGGTGTCCATGGGCGGCGGTGATCACTTTCCACCAGGTTTTCTCGTTTTCCCCCTCATTTATAAACAAAAAAAAAAATTTTTTTTATGTTTTTACTCAATAAAAAACTAAAGGACGATAGGATTATTTGCCAAATGTATTCAAATGTCTTATAACCGTAGAACTAATAGATGCTCATGTGTCTATTTATGGAGTATTTATTTATCTGGCATTTGCAACTATGCTACTTGTGTAGGTTATTACTTTTATATAAAATAAAAGACAACGTTTACATTAAAAATAATACCTACAAAAATTGCTTATAATATGTAGGTATATGTAGCTTAATTATATTTTTAGGCAGATGTTAGCATATGCCAAAAAAAATAAAAATAGGAAACAAAAGCATCGCATAAAACATGACGATGTAAAATTACCTTAGAAATATGTGCGAAGAACGTTTTATCGTGATAAATAACTTAATTTTTTATTTTATTGAATACTAGCAATGCGCCCGGCCATAAAATACAGCCCATGTTACTCGCTGATAATGTAGCTTTCTATAGGTGAAAGAATTTTTAAAATCGGTTGAATAGTTCTTGAGTTTATGCATTACATGCGAACAAACAAAATTTACTTCTTTATAATATTAGTATAGAAAAATATTTATAATTTAGTTACAAGAAAAAACGAAAAATGTCTAAGTTTTTATTTTGTTCATTTTTTAAGATAGTACGTTAGTGCTGCGTTAAATGTTAAATAGTTACATTCAATGTTAATTATTATTTATCGATATGGTCGATTTTATCAAGTCAAATTAAAAAATAATAACTAAATCTGGGATTTCTATTAATTTTTCTCTTAATAAAAAGTATATTAGCAATAAAATACAAACATATTATGTATAACATATAATAATTATGAATACATTTAAAGGAGACCGCAACTAATGCCAGTAAGATCTACTAACGGAGTAATGAATAGCGTCCACGTATTTAAATTAAGAATTAAGATAATAAGAGGTTAAAATTTATTTATTCTTCTCACAAATTTTCGTCAAGTTATGACTGCAATAATAAGAATAAAGCACCAGACAATACATATCGATCATCTGATCTTAAACTAGGATATTCCTTGTGCTATGAGAACCATACGACGATTACTAGGGGCTTCTTTCGATACACCCAGACCTGAGTAAATCTAGAAAAGTTCGTTTGCTAAATCAACCCGGAACCTTCCGCGCTTCAATGTAACGTATAAACCACTGCACCATCGACGTTGTCAGTATGATTAATATGTATGTTAAGATGTTATATACTATCACTATGAATAAACGACAAAACTATAGACCAAAAATAATCTTTTCTGCACTTGCTTTGTATTTCAATATAACATATTGCAAAATAATTTTAGAGAGATGATATCTGACTATTAAACAGAACAGAGATCTTTAAAAGTAAAGATTTGATCTCAGAACAGTTCGTTTGCTAAATTGATCTGACCGGGAATCGAACCTGGAACCTTCCGCGCTTAAGCAGCGCCTAAACCACTGTACCATCGATGTCTTCAAATATCCGCCAGATAACAGATAAACTGTTTGATCTTCATAAGTTAGCCTCAGACTGTCTCAACTCACTGGCGGGTAAGATCGCCAGATTTAACCATTCCAGACTTCTTTTTGTGGCGTTTCTTGAAGTCATGAGTCTATGTCAACAAACCTCAGACTCTTGAAGCCTTAAAAGAGAATATCCATCAAGAATGCGAGAACTCATCACCGGAAGTTCTGGCAAGAGCGATGAAAAATGCCATAAAATCGGGTCCGTATGGTCATTAATTCTGATGGTGGCCACTTGGCCGATATCATTTCTCTACTTAATGGAAAAAAAATTAAGACATCAAACAAACACAATCCAAAAGCAGAACCAAAGTTTTCATACATAAAAAAAATTACAACCAGAGAACATCGGGGGACGTCTTCTGCGCCCCTTGTATAACCAAGTCACAGTCGAGTTTTTCCATCATCTCTACACCTACTAAGTTGTTTGGTATCTATAAGTATAAATAAATTTGAAGTGTCTGCCTGTGATTTCGAAATAAGGGCTTTTTCTTATGTTTATGTGATTTCTCGCACGTAACCAAAAATAAAAATAAAAAATTTTTGTCTGTCTGATTGTCGGGGCCAATGTCCAAAGCGGCTAAATCGATTTTAGGGGAATTTTCATTAGCAGATAGAAAATTTTAAAAAAAATAATCTAGGCTACATTTTATACCGGAAAAATACTAAATTTATTGCGGGTAGAACTGTGAAGCACAGCTAGTTAAGATATGAAATAATGCAAGCATAGGCATGAAAAGAAAAATTTTCTTTCTTTTTTCTTTACTTCTGCTTTGTTGGAAATAACTACTTTCATTTACTCTTAGCTGGCCTTTGCTGTGGGGATCAGCGGCGCATATTAACTCGATTTTTATTTTACAAAAAAGAGCGATACGTGCTATTTACAGTATAAATGCACGAGAATCACTAAGAGATCGTTTTAAAGACATTGATGTACTGACCTTGCCGTCCTTATACATCTTTGAAATTATTATGTATACGAGGAAAAATATAGATCGATTTACAAAAAAAGGCGATATTGGTGATAAATTGGTTGTTCCAAAATTTAAATTACATAAGTCAAATGTTTCATTTTTGGGTAACTGCGTTCGTTTTTATAATAAAGTTCCTCAAGAAGTCACTCAATTAACAGAAAATATATTTAGATTAGTTATAAAACGTACATTGATTAGACAATCATACTATAAAATAAACGATTTCGTTGAAGATAAAACAATAGTCTGGAAATGATATTCTCTGCACATACATTTACTGGCTCTCTGGATATTGTATTTTAATAAACCTTTTGTAAAATGATGTTGAAAAAATTATACCTGACTGAGTTTCTTGTCGGTTCTTCTCAGTGTCCATGTTTTCTTTTCTCTTCTCTTTGAACCGAACTAAAGTAGATTTGACGTTCAAAAATACCTTGTGATTGGGTTTACTTGAATAAATTGATTTGACTTTGACTTTGACTTTAGCTTGTTATATTGCAATATTTCGTCTTAGCCTTCCGTTTGTATAGGAATGTCTTAGTACATACATATTATGTATGTACGGTGTATATACGACATTTAGACATACGTCTTTGAAAGTCTATAATTAATATTAAAAAGAGGTAAGCTTTGTTTGTTTGTATGTAATGGGTAAACTCAAAAACCACTCAACCGATTTCAAAAATTTTTTCACTTATAGAAAGCTACATTATCAGCGAGTAACATGGGTTGTATTTTATTTCAAAAAAAATTCTACCCGTGCGAAGCTGGGACGGGTCGTATTTATTTAAGTATTTAAAAAGTTCATAGCGCCTTATTAACATTTCATTTACATTAATTAATTTTATTTTATATGTATAACAAATAAAATAACTGTTTTTAATTATACTATTCTCGGGAATATAAGCACATTAATTATTATGTTAATTTCAGTATTTTCTGTTAAACTTATTGTCAAACATTTTTCGTTAATTTAACATTTATGATAAACTGATAACAGACGCCGAACAATAAATTATATAATTTATTATCGCGTATAAATTGCCGTGTTGTTTTATAAAATTGTAGCTGATACACGCGAATTTGTTCAGGACTTTTCAAAATGTAGCTTATGCACTTTCCCAACATTCAAATTATTTGTATAACAAATATCAAAATTAATTTAGCGGTTTACCCGTGGAAACGTAACGCGTCGCTAACATTAAAGCCGGATCACATTGTGGTAGTGTGACGTGTAGCTCTTTGACAGTATCAGTATGCAAATAATATAACTGCATTCAAATTAGTGTGTTGTGGCGTCTTGTGACGTAGCCCAGACCGCTGACTGCGGTGACTGCTATCGCGCCAGAAGCGGTGGTGAAAGTTATGACGCGTCAAAGTTCTTCATGTCCTTTTCAATCTAGAATAAATCTCTTCAAATTGTGCTTTATTTCATATAAAATATACAGGGTTAATTTAAAAATACTAATAACCTCTTAGTATTTTGTACTAAACATAATCCCCAATAAATTTCGTTCTACGACTTTTAAAAATTCGTGTTTTTCTTTCATACAAAAATAAAAATACGTTAAATGTTTCTGAAAATTACACCTACTCTACCCGGTCGCTAAAGCGAAGCCGAGCTGCGACATGCGCAGCGCGGCGCTGAGGCCCGGTGCGCTTGGACTGTACCATTGGAATACATACGCACATTTAAGACTGTACAACAAAACTGAACAAATTTTTTGACGAACGTATTAAGTTTTGAAAAAAGTCGTAGAATAAAAGATGTCAGGAATTTTGCACTAAGAGGTTATTAGTATTTTTCAATGAACCCTGTATAGATGGAATTGCTCTTCGTCGCTTTCCAACTATTTCACGAGTGTCAATAATAGACCATAATTTTCTCAAAGTTTATTAATAGAATAAACCTAGCGTATTTTTTTTTCAAAGTACTGGCCAACACATGAAATTTAATGTCTCTGTCAAAATCGCTGTTGCTATCAGAGACACACGTAATAACCCACAAGCAAAGACAACAACGATTACAACACAGAAAAAAGACAAGAATATTTGAGTTGCTAACAAATAAATATTACTGCAGCAGATATTATTTATGAATTTATTAAAGAAGCATGGCGCTCCGTTCTCACTGACTACTCCGTTAGGAATACAGCGTCAAGATATTATGTGTGTATGTATGTACTAATTACATAAATTATGTTATTAACAAAGACAAGTGAAAGAATTATGACCGGACGTCTGAGCAGCTAGACAAGCGGCAAACGCTTCATCCAATCAAAACGCTCGCTGGAGTGATTGCTCGTCAGAAATACCATTTGGGTACATTTTATACGGCAATTTTCACACGACTTTACGGCTCGTTGGAGTAAATAGAAAGTTTGACTGTCAATTTAAAATTCATTACGATAGGTCATGTGGTATTTGTCATTCTATTCTATTAGTGTTTACGGCAATTAAACCACTTGTGTAGGCCCCCTGATCCGGTAGAAGTCGGCATGTCTGCGCCTCGGCGTATTCGCTTCACTGCATTAACGAGTTTATTATTTAATTAAAACCTTAAGAGTTATAGCATTTCATTACCGGCTTTTAGTATTTCTCGCTTACAGCCAATCTCAAGGTCGATCGATAATTGTTATCGCGGTTTTAATTTTAATGTTATTTGCAGAATCGAGGCACTATTTAAATTATCGAAATTGAAGAAAAAATAACTGTTACATATTTTTTTACTTGACACTTGTTGAGAAAATAAACAAGGAAGAGCAGGGATCTTGTATGCCAGGATTGCACGACAGTGTTACTGTAAAAACGAAGACAAGAATTCTTACGTGTAGATGGTTCGGGCACATAGGAATGAGTGATGAAAGACTGACGAAGACAATTTACAGAGCGGAGGTGAATGGTAGCAGAAGCAAAAGAAGATTCCGGAGTGTTAGCTGAGAGAAATGTCAAAAGCAAATATCTAGGTAAAATGTGCAAGGAGAAAGATGAGATTTGATGTAGCGAAAGATTGTAAGGAACGCAAAGCTTGGCGTTCCGTCCTTTCTGACTAACCCGTTAGGGACACAGCGTGAAGACATATACATACGTATGTTTTTTACTTAAAAATATTATTGTTTTTCTGTAACCTGTTGGTAGCAACTAAGAGTGCACTGTACTAACCGCCCAAATAAGACTTTTACTTGCATGTTTTTCAATAGAATTTTGAATTAATATACTATAGCGTTCTAGTCTGAGTTTTTCAGTATAAAATGTAGATCTCGCTGATTGAATAGTTCATTACATGTGGACATATCGATAATAATGTCAATGTATGTGCTTCTAATTCAGTTTCATTGTTGTGGATACTGAGAACGTAATAAATTTTTATCATTTTCAAGATGATAAATCACGTAGGTAAGTGACGCACAAAATCTTGACACAATTACATGATTTTCTCAATGTTTTCAATGAGACGTCCTCATTGGAAATATGATAAAGACACTTAAAGCGTTCGTGACATCTTTAAAATCATTGAATTATTGACACTTAAGTTGATTTATTATGATAGCGATGTACGAGTTTCTAACAGTAGGAACGTAAGTAGTTCATGTGTACCTCGTTCAAATATCAGAAGAGAATATGAAACAATGTTATTGTAAAGTTAAGGATCTCTTAAAGATAGAGACTACATTGTGACTCCGTTCTGAGATAAGTTTTCGCTACTTTCTGAGATATCAACGTAGATAGACTAAACGTAGGAAACGATAACGCTTTCTTCCAGTCTCATAATTTTATTCGTTGGAAAATCTCGATAATAAACTGTAGGCAGTCCTAAAAAGAAAATATTAAGATAGTTCCTATTTTTATTTTTTAAGATTTCATACCTTGAGGAGAAACGTAGTAGTTATTATCAATATTCGTAATTAAATATTACAATCATATTCTTTAATGTATGGCAATGCTGTCATTCGACGGTGTTGCTATTTATTGATAATTTATTTATGATTTTGACAGATGATATTTTTAAATGTCAGTTTTATTTCACTCATATGCTTTATAGCGAAAGGCGAAGAATTTTTACTTCAGATCAGTGCAGCGTTATTGGAATCTGAATAATAAATACGGAAAACAAGGCTGTATGGGCATAGTTGTTTGGCTGGCCAAGAATTGGGGAATATTTAAATAAAAAAAAAAAGATCGTCAGTTATTTTAAAACGAGTCAATCGAGAAATTTACGAGCTGGCCAAAGCACGTCTATTCATTATATTTCTATTTATTATACATTTCTACCCACAGCGCTATCCTAAAAGAACAATATCTAGAGATAGATCTACCTTTTTGTACGGACTCTAGATATATTTAGAATCTGCGATTGCATATAAATGGTACTCTTTTGCGTCACTAATTCTACTACTAAGGCCATCTGTTCGTCTGGCTCAGGTCATTTCCTCAGAAATTATATAACGTATGTAGCTATAAACTCATTTGACATAGTTATGCGTCTCGTTAACCACATGTCTACATATTATCTCGCAATAGTCAAAATATAAATTTTCTAACAAAAATTAATAGAAACGAATTGGATAAATATCCAAACTAGATTTTACTCTCCCACCCTCCTCATTATCTTTGTTACTACTGGACCTAGAAAGTTTCAGGGAAAATTTATTAATTAATTACTGGAGTAGATTTCTTCTATAAGTAATGGTTAAGTGTATACAAAAACAATAGCATACGTATGAACCCTCTTGTGAGTATTAGAAGGAGATATTACGCTGGGAATATTCCGAGGCACTTGTAAAAGCATATGATGGTTAGGCCTCTCGTGTAGTAGCAATTAACTGGAGTAGTTTGTGTCTAGTTAAGAGCACTTACTGAACATTGTTAGTGAAGAACCTTTGCACATTCTATGCGATTATGGATTAGTCACTGAACATCTACTTTGACCATATGCAACCCAAAAAGTAACAATAAACTTAATGTAACAAACAGAGATGTCATAGTTTAAAATAAGGATTACATCTTTGTAGTTTGCAAACAGGAATTTATTCCTAAGCTATAGAGATATAGTCATAAAACCACAGGTATTTTCTATATTTTGAAAAGGCCAGTCAAATCACAAGAGTATCATGTTGAGGTGTTTGGCTACCAACATACATGTTTGTTATACATTGTACAGCCTCTTTAATAAAATAAGAAGACGGAGTTGACAGTTTTTTTAGAAAAGAGCAAAGATTCTCGCATATTTCTGTCGGCTCCACAGACCTCCATCATCAACCTCAGACATTTACATAGATGTAGGAGAGAGCTATTGATTTTGCCGTCGACTAGTATTATGGCAATATGGTTTCCATAAATCTAAGTCTAATGGCCGCTTTTATCAATTAACCCTAAATTGCCCCTAAGGTAAAAAGTTCATAATCCAAAGCATCTCTCACGTACATTTGCTTACTACTTAATTGCTTTTTAACACTTTATGTAACAATGACAAATTTATTTAATGATATGTATTTTTTTAAATTATGTTCTGCTCAAAGTTTCAAACTTATTAAATAATCAAAGACTTAAACTCAAGCATTTGGTGGTCAAGGAGGTCCTAGGGTCTGGAATATTCATTCTATAAACTGCAATCTTCGCTGGTGGAAGGAAGAGATTCCAGAGGACTGGCGCACCGCAGTCATAGTGCCTATCTATAAAGGGAAAGGACCATAGGTTGGAAAGTTTTCTGCACTGTCGTTGATCTTAAAAAAGCATTCGATAGAGTATTGTGAAAGAAATAGTAATTGTGGAGTGAGGAGCTGCAAGCTTTGAGGTCATTATATCGACGTCACAGAGTCTGCGTAAGGATAGATGGTGACTTGTCGCCCTGGTTCGAAGTCTGTTTAGGCGCCAGGTTATTTGTGCTGTATTTGGACAGTTGCCTTCAGACTTTCAAAGGTAGTATGAGAGATATGATATGTGATGGTATAGGGGTAAACTGCCCTTTGTACGCTGACAATGCTGTGCTTATAGCACCATCGGAAGCGGGGTTGCAGACACTAGTGACGTGCATGAAAGAAGACTGTGAAGTGAAAGGTTTAAATATGAATGTGAACAAAATAAAGGTTCTGGATTTTGAAAGAGAAGATGTACAGGCAAAGCGTGAAATATGGGTAAATAGAAAATGGGTATGGGTAAATAGAACAAGTTAACGAAATTGTATATCTGGGAAATGCCTTTTAGAGGGATGAAAGATGTGAATTTGATGTGGAGAGACGGGTAGCAGCTGGTAATAAAGTGAATGGTGCTCTGTCCGCATTAGTAGGTAGTGTGATCTTACTCAACCAAAATAACAACACACAATGCGGTCTTGGTTCCAACTTTATTGTACGGTAGTGAGGCCTGGATAAGTCCGAAATCGTGTGAAAGTAAGAGTAATGTAGTAGAAATGCGATCTCTTAGAAAAAATGTGCTGTGTCACCCTTGCGGACAAAATAAGCAATGAAGAGATACGCAGTATGACAGAGTTGCACGACAGTGT
This sequence comes from Zeuzera pyrina, assembly GCA_907165235.1. Classification (NCBI taxonomy): domain Eukaryota; kingdom Metazoa; phylum Arthropoda; class Insecta; order Lepidoptera; family Cossidae; genus Zeuzera; species Zeuzera pyrina. The sequence continues at coordinate 24,759,960 of OU015627.1, forward strand.
TATGTAAAAATAAAGAAAGGAATGCTTAGATAGTTCGAGCACATAGAAGGATTGAGTGATGAAAAACTGACGAAGAAAATCTACAGAGCGAAAGTGAGTGTTAACAAAACCAGGGAAGACCAAAGCTGACTTATGAAGATCAAATTATTTAGGATTAATTTTAATAAACATAACATAACATAACTTCACGCTGTATCCCCAACGGGGTAGCCAGAGAGGACGGAGCGCCAGGAGTCGCGGTCCTTACACACCTCTTACGCTTCCTCAAATCTCATCATTCTCCTCACACATTTTCGCCTAGGTATACGAGTGCTTTTGACATTTCCGTCTGCTAACACTCTGGCTATTTGATCTTCATAAGTCAGCCTTGGTCTTTCTTGGCTTCTTTTACCACTCACTTTCGCTCTGTATATTTTCTTCGTCAGTCTTTCATCACTCATTCTTTCCATGTGCCCGAACCATCTAAGCATTCCTTTCTTCATTTTTACAATAACACTGTTGTGCAACCCTGTCATACTGCGTATCTCGTCATTGCTTATCCTGTCCGCAAGCGTGACACCGCACATATTTCTGAGAGACCGCATCTCCACAGCATTTATCATACTTTCACTCGATTTCGGGCATATCCAGGCCTCACTGCCGTACAACAAAGTTGGCACCAACACCGCATTGTGGATGGCCATTTTAGCAGTGTTAGATATATTCACAATTAATTTTTAATGTACCTTCAAATATTCTTGTTTTAGAATAAATACAGATTGTGTTACGGTGATGTAAATAATTTAATTTAACTACGCTTTCGGTGTATAATTAATTTTGCTTTATGTTTATATTTATAAATTTCTCATTTAAGTGAAATGTAAAATTTTCTTATGAGAAATAAAGATTCTTTAAACCTAAATAGACAGTGTTAGCTGACGAAAATGTCAAAGGCACTCGCATATCTAGACGACAATAAGGACCGCGACGCTTAGAGCTCCGTCCACTCTGACTACCCCATTAGGGATACAGCGTGAAGATATGTGTATGTATCTATATATAATGAAAATGGTTTTCTTTATTACGCAATCACATGAAAACTACTGAACATATCGGATATGGACTATGACCCTTCTACGCGGAATCGTTTATAAGATGTTTTAGGTTATTTATTTTTTGGGTCCCATAGACCCTTCACTATTTTTTAAACAAAAATCTACTACAGGTACGAAATTCTCATTTATTACGCCCAGCGAAACAGGCGGTTACGGCTTGTAATAGTACATAATAACATGTATTTAAATTACGTCTTTCTAATATGGCTTTCTTTCGATAATGAGCAAGTTTCATATTATACCGTAATATTATCAGGTATGATTATATCTTATTTATTATTTACTAATAATATTAGAAATTCGTTTGCATTTTTATTTCAATACACGTACCAATACAACCATGAGTAATATACTCATGGTTGTATTCATGTCATTTACGTTATCTCTTATGTAATATCATGATTGTGTTAACCTCTGTAACTGTCTCCCGCGATACAGATTCAAAGCAAAGTCACAAACTAAAGACATAGCCAGTGGAAAGAAAGGCAATCACTTAAATGAATGACTCTAACCTTTCCCAATTTTCGCCAAATCTATTTTAACTGCCAAATAAATAAACCAATAAACTAGACAATCCGCCTGCGTTCAAAGTAAACCGCCCAAATCCAGATTAAATCGGTTGATCGGTTTGAGAACTGATGTGTTTGCTCGTGGAGCCGTTAAGCTGAATTTAGCTTACAATTGATGAACGCGAATAATGTTTTTTTTATTGAATGGAGACTTTTTTGTAACACGTCTATAGAAACTGTACTTACATTTTAAATGATTATTTAACACAGAAAGAATATGTGATGAGAGATTCACGTAGAAAATCTACATAGCGATAGTGAGTGGTAATAAAAGCCAAAGAAGATGAACGCTGAATTATGAAGAACAAATAGCCATAGTGTTAGCTTACGGAAATGTCAAACACACTCGCATACCTATGCGAAAGTGTGTAAAATAAATGACGTGATTTTAGGAGGCGAAAGAAGTATGTAAGGACCACGACACTTGGCGCTCCGTCCTTTCTAACTACTCCGTTCGGGATTAACATACATATGTATGTACATATGTATTTTAATAATTTTTTTTTGTCTTTGAAATTTGACTGGCCCGTTGGCGCAGTGGCATATGCATCTGATTTCCGAGTTAGGGTCCCGGGTTCGATCCCCGATCAGGTCAATTTAGGAAACGAACTTTTCTAAATTGGCTTGAAGTCTGGGTGTTACTGAGACCAGAGTTCGTTGTGTGATACCCATAGTACAAGCTTACTGCTTAGTTTGGGGTCACACAATCTGTGTAATTGTCTGGAGTATTATTACAAAAAAAAAGCTTTTCTAAAAAGTTGTCTACTTTAATTTTATGAATATTCTGATTCGAAATTGGGAAAACGAAATACTAATGGACTTCCATGTCCGTCTGTAAGTCTGTCACAATTGTTCTTGGAGACTTTAATAATACGTTTGAAAGTTGGAACAGATATAGTAAATGGAAGTCCACGTGAATTTAATAACTAGAATGTTGGCTAGTGGAGGTTAGAATTGGTGGCTACTGCATTATAGATTATATTGTATTAAAAACTTTTTTACGTAAAAAGAAAGCTTTTCGTCAAACTTTATTTTGCGGTTGGCTTAAGTTAGTGACAACTTACAGTACGGAGTTTCCTATTAAGAATCCATATCTCAAAACGAAAAAACTGACCATTATGGGATCACTTCGTTGCCTGAGTAGTGTCTGTCTAACCAATCAAGACCCTTTATCTTAAAAATGGGAACAGGTATCAAGTATCAAGGTGTATCAAACATTGAAGTCTGTGGTTCCTTGGAGGTGTAAAGAATTCAAATATGTAAATCAATGCCATCAAAAGATACAGCCGTTTGTGTAAATTCTCAAACAAAAACTGTAGGGTACTTTTCGTTACTCTAGAATCATGACATTTCCAAAAAGCAATTCTCACACCAAAATAAAAGAGGAAAATCCAAAAATTGCGATTTTGTAATTATAATACATTTTTTGCCATTACAAACTAACATTTGAATTTGGAGAGTATGGGAGAACGTATATTTCAACTGTAAAGCTAAGTTTGTTTTTGAATCCGTCTTATGTATATTGTTTTGTAAATACATGCGAGGTAAATGATGGAAAATGCATGAAATAAAACCGTATAAAATAAATAACTTTTTTTAAAAAAAAAAAAGGGGGCAAACGAGCAAATGGATCACCTGATGGAGAGTGACCACCGCCGCGCACGGACACCCGCAACGTCCGGGGCATCACGGGTGCGTTGCCGGCCTTTAGGGAAATAGGGAAAGGAGGGAACAGAAACGGAGAGAGGAGATGGGCCACCGGCTTTCGCACTCACCGAACGAAACAAAACAACAATAGATGCAGTTATTTCACGCCGATATTCTATAAGAAAGTAGTATTTCACCGGGCGAGCCGGCCCAATTCGTGCTGCAATGCAGCATGGCTCTACCACTGTTAATGTAATGGGTATATGTGTAAGAGGGATGGAAAAAACATGGCGGAATATGATTGAAGACGTGAACGTGTGTAGATGGTTGTGAAAAGTAAAAAACTTATAAAAATAAAGTGGGTCTCATTCCAAAACTGCGTTTTTGATTGTAATCAATCCCACATACATAATACAAATAAATTGTGTGGTGGTCTGGAAACCTCGGCGAGTCCGACTCGCACTTGATAAAAAAACTAATGTACTTATAGTTTGGTATTTTGTAAATATTATATGTATAATGTCAAATGTAAATTTAAAATATCAGGAAAAATCATTTTTTACTATGGCAGAAATAAAAAAAATTAAACCGCCTTAAAAAAAACACTGAAAAGAACAAAATAACTATCCTTTACTAATCAAAACTCAAGTACAATTAAAATAACTTTATAAATACGATACACATAATTAAATTTGACAGTTACTGAAGTCGGTGCCAAGCCTTTTTGTTGTTGCACATTGATTTAGCAAACCAAATCAAACCAAACAAAAAAAGAATTTATAAAATCAGTTTATAAATGACGGAGTTATGAGGTAACAAACATACAAAAAAAAAACATGCAGTCGAACTGAGAACCTCCTCCTTTTTTTGAAGTCGGTTATTGAAATCATCATAATGAATTTCATCAATCGCTGATTCCACTTTCTTGAAACGTGTCCTATATCAATGTTAGCATAATAGAACCAACAGCATGAGATGTATGAAATAATTTAAATAAAGATTAATAGATTAATTTATATTATTTGCATTCTTCATTTCCAAGGAGAGCTAGTCCCTGATCAATAATAGTTTTTGCAAACCAAAATCAGAGCCTTATTTCGACTACTATTTACAATCAGCTGAAACAAAAAGTTTATTTAAGATATTTCTTTTGTACGTTTAATTTCCGTTCGTTTAAATTAACTACAAATATATATGTTTGTGTTCATAAAAGTATTTAATTGGTAAATAAATAGTTACTACGAAAATATTTTCTAAATTAACAAAAAACGCTCTAGAAAACCAAATTTAAAAAATAACGAGAGAATCTGGCACAGAAATAACATTGTTCCCTTCTCAGTTAATGTTTTATAAAACAAAATACACCGGTTTATACGCGATAATAACCCCCTACGGTCGTTGTCGTAATGATGTTGCGGCAGATACGGAACAAGGCACTGACATTGGATAATATTTTGGAGAGCGTCTGCATACATTTTTTTTCATAGTGAAGCTTTGTAAAGTTGGAAAAGCCTTTCGAAAAACATCAGAAATTGCATTAGAATTTTTGATATTGTTGTTAACTACTTTCTTGCTTTTCTACTATAGGATAGTTTGAGATTAGAGATTGGAGTTATTTGAGATTTTAGTAGAAGTTAAAAAGTAAGGAAATTTTAAAATTTTTTTTAATGAAAATGGGTTTGAATTAAGATATGTTGTTCATTGAGAAACGTTATGAAATATGATTAAATGTATATTGAACATGATGGAAATCATGGAAGAAGTCTGTAAGGACCGCTACGCTTGGCGCTCCGTTCTCTCTGACTACCCCGTATATTGAACATTCCGACTACGGAACCCTTTACTGTGTGAGATCCAACAGACACTTTTTACCGATTTTTTTGCCTTTTGAATTCATGATTTATAGAGCTTTTCATTTTTGAATTCACATACATGCATGCAAACAAACATACACATACACACGCCATATGCTTCACTTCCGTCAGAAACGAAGTACCTTAGCTGCAGTTTCCATTTCTCAAAACTTAATTGCAATAATGAGACAATAAAACTCACGTATGATTTAAGACAAAACAAAAAACCAATAAGTTTTAACAAATTTCCTCCAGCCAGCCACGCATGCTGCTCGTCGCTCGAATCTCGATATTCGCACGCACACATACGCTCGTTTATAATAGAAAGAGACGGAATGATCATAGTGAGTACAGAGCTAACAAACTTAGCACCCGCCCTACGTTGCTCAATTAACTAGCGTCACAACTAGCGTGTGTTGTAGGAAGAGACTGAGAGAGAGTCGCTGAGTGTCGATTGGAGGAGGCATAACACTTTTTCGTTGTGTGACGATTTGTATCAACTCACACCACCCGCAGGAACTTCGTCCCAAAAAAATCTCTATCAAGAATAATTTGCATCGAACAAACATAGATGCAGATTGATAGATACCGAGGTGATTCTGTGTCCTTTTTTCCAATTTTGGTAGTAATAAAAATTTGTAATCTTTTTTAATTTCAATCTAATATTTTCAACTAACTGATTAAAAATTGCCTATTAATTACTCTTTTTTGTCTGCGCAATATCTGATTTCATTAGATTTTGGGTAGTCAATTCACCATTGTCTGTACACGACTCCATTGCTTTTATTTACGTCAAAATAATATTAATATCGATAGAGAGGCCGGTCACGTACTTTATATGCTATTAGCCATGTTTCAATCAAGTATATTGGTCGTTAGATATACTCATTCATCTATACAATGAGAACGTAGCTATAACCTATTTTTTTGCTTTAGCATTCATAATTAAATTGATTGACGCACCCACGCTATTTTGAATTGTGATTCAGGTTAATTAATGTTTGATATAACTTAATATAACTTTTTGGCATACAAATTAGTATTGATTAAATACTGACTTACGAAGCTTGTATATGACAGTTGACAGCAGTTCACCAGAACCAGAACTCACAAGAAGTACAAAAAGTCCTCAAGGTTACGCATCTGTAATTTAAGTTCTTTTGACTCTACCAAGGCAGATCTAATTTTACTGAATGTATGTATTCATATGTAATTAATTAACCACCCGTTAAAGTATTTCTTTTGTAAAGTTTTTAATCGATTGCAAAAAAAGGAGGAGGTTCTATATTCGACGTCTATATTTTTTATCTATTCACCAATTCACCGATTTCACGGCCATTGCCCGATTTTTTTCAGTTGAAAAGCTATATATTAGGTTCAGAGTGGTCCCATAGAAATTTCGTTAACATCTAATGATGTAGCACTGCTTAAATGAAAGAAATCCTTAACTTTTAATTTAATTTCATGTACTTTTATTTATTTTTCCGTACCAGAACTAGAAACAGTTAGTTATATACTTTCCCAAGATTTTTATTTCAGACAAAGTAATTCAAAAGGGAAAAATAAATAGCTTTATAAGAAAATAATTAAACTGACTTCAAAATAAACACACTAAAAATTACAAAATAATTATTATACTTACTAATCGAAACTCAAGTACAAAACTGACTTCATAAATACAATACAAATAACTACACAATGAAAATCAGTTATTGAAGTCGGTGCCAAATCAATTTGCAATACGTGTAAGTCTACTAATTACATAGACTTAGCACCGACTTCGGTAACTCTCTAATATATAGGTAGGTATTTGTATCGCATTTATCGCATTTATCAAAAGGGAGAAATAAAAAATATCTAGGGCAGGTCTGCAATTAACTTCATTCTAATTCCGGAGCGCAACGACATACAAGAGAATCGTCAATAAAAATAAAGGTTATAACCAGGTCTTGTTATCTAGTGTATCTTCGAAGTCCAAGCTCCAATATCGGTGAAATTTGAATGGGACCACTTCTGAAGTATTACCTACCAAACGAAAAAAGAATTTTCGAAATTGGCTAATAAATGACGGAGTTATGAGGTAACAAACATACAAAAAAAAAACAACAACATACAGACGAATTGAGAACCTCCTTCTTTTTTTGAAGTTGGTTAAAAACAAATGCAGGAAAACTCGCTTGAATTTCTTAATTTGAAAGAAATAAGAGTTCAATTAAGTGACTACGGAACCCTTTACCGTGCGTGGTCAAACATGCACATAGCCGGTTTTCTATCTAAATATGAACATGAACATGTCTAGATGAAAATGAACAGTTCTACATATGAATGCTGCACATGTTCCTTCGTCACTGAACACACGAAATATCAGATGTTGTTGGTAATGAGACGCATGATCACCGGCCCCGCCTGTGTATAGCTTCATAACGCTATAAAATGTTACCAAACGGCACGAGTCGTATTCACTTTGTTCATATAACTGAGCTCATCATGCCAGCGATTTGGTAAATGTGCGCGATATGAGAACGTGAGGAACATTTTAGGAAACAGAATCGCTTTCATGTCCTCAGAAGGAAGTATAACAGTTAATACTGTTTGTACAGTTACCAGGTAATGTCCGACAGCTACCGGCCTGAACAAACAAATTATGTTGGCCCAAGTTAAAATATCGCTTTCAGTTTACTCGTAGATCGATATTTGAATAGATTTAGTGATGAAGATTTTCAACATAAAACAGAAATGGGGATCGATACCATTATCTATGTTTGTAATACGAGATTGAATGTTCAAAAGCATCAATACGTTCCAGTCGACTGAGTTTGATTCCTTAAACTGTGGTTCCCACATCTAGCTAGCATGCACTTCGACGATTATGTATTAAACTACGTAGTATATTTCTCTGAATTTCATACTTACGACCAATTATCAATAAACAATTGAATGATTTACTCAATTCAATATTAGATTGCATAAATACGCAGAATGAAAACGTCGCGGAGAAGTCGCGCATTAAATTGGATTTGACCATTCGGAGCGACGAAACAATAATACTTACTGTCGCACTTTTACTTACGGAGAAGCACCACACGTTAGAAGAGATAGATCTACTTCCCGCTTCTCCCAGTACGTGACGCTCTGTGATGATCATTATTTTGATTTACTAAAATGTTCAAGTCGAGTTGGAGTATTCAATTTGCTCCTTCTTTATTTCTTCTATGAATTATTTTAAATGTTAACTGAAAATGTTGTACTACGCTAAATTTAAAATTTTCTTATCACGTAGTTTAGTCAATGTTTTGACATTTATTGTTAAAGTTATACTTCTTATGGAGCGTTTGAAAAGACAGATTAGTGTAATTTTAGCACGTAGTGGAAGTTACGTCATCGATTTAACACAGGATGAAGTTAACAAAGGAAGTTGTGCGCATCTACGTCGATCTAACACAACATGAAGTTAGCAACGAAGGGAGTTTATTTTCTTTTTAAATAACCAGATTACATTTTTTTAATTGTCCAATTTTGTTTTTTTATATTTTATTTCATTCATTTTTTGTATGAGGCTAGTTATGCTTTTTGTTTTTACTCACGTCAAAGAAGTATAACTTTTTACATGGGACTTTTTGGCGGGAACGGGAGAAGTGACGTTGTCATTTTATTTAGATGTTCTATTTTGTACATGTTTTGGAGTTTGTAAAGTACAAAAGTTATAGCATATTGTGTTTTAAAGTTCTGTGTAAGTGAAAAGAATGGAGTAGATCTGAAAAACATGTTTAGTTTAAATCGTACTCTTCCAAGAAGTCCTATAAAACTTCAGTAAAGTCTACTATCACTTTACTGGAGGAATTTTACGATAACTATTCTACATACTAACGCAATACGTGACATTGGCCAATGCGCTAATCTGTGCGCCATGCCGTGAAGAAGAAAAAAAAAAATTTTTCATGCGTACATGAGTACACACATGTTTTTTTTTAATTCAACATTTTTTAAGTGAATAATTTAAGCTTATGATATGATCTAACTCGAAGTTAAATCGATTTATTCAAGTAAACCGTTAGAAAAGGAAAAAGGAACGACAAATCAGCGTACCTTTGTTTCGAAAATAGAACCTGCAATTGAGATGAACCGATAAGATACTCAGTTAGATATCATTTTTTTAACATCGTTTTTACAACAAATATATTAAAATGCAATACTGATAGAGTCAATAAATACATGCGTAGAAAAGATCATTTCCAGACTATTGTTTTCTCATCAATGAAAACGTTCGTCTTGCACTATAATTTTCCAATGTGTACGTTATTCTCAAAGTAGCACGATTATTTTAGAATTTATATAAAACAGCTGAAATTATCATGCTACGTGTTTACTTTTTGTTATTTATCAAAGTTAGAAGCCATTCTAAATGTAATTAGACACGTTTTTGTTTAAATCCTGTAAAATCACAGAGTTATTTTCACCTAAATAAAATCTAAAGCATATTTCATTCTCCTGTAATGTAAAACTGATGTCAGTTACTCTGCTACAGAATTCCGCATGACAGTTCAGAAATGAGATTCCTCCCATAGGTATAATATGTCCGTTACGTAATTACATTATACGTTGGATATTGCGACGGAAAATCTACTGCTAATAATTTCCATTTAAGTGCTCTCCACTGACAAGAGGAATGTAGCCACTTTCTTTTGTTTTATTGTACCACTAGCAAGACAAATAAAAGAATAGTTCATCTGACCGTAATTGAACTGAGATCTATAGACATTAATAACATCAAAACTAAGAAAGCGTTTTGGATTGCAAAATGCATTAGCAACCCAGAGGACTATGACAGTATTCTGCTATCGCACTAGCATTGGGTGTCTTGCCTTCTACATCGGAATGCAAGTGTAGCTATTTGACGACAGGACTAGCGAGCAAGATGATGATAACGATCTGGACCTATCGATCGATCCTAACACTCGCAAATATGTATGTATTTCAAGTCGGAGTCCCTGCTACGAACATTCTTCTCAATTGTTAACCAACTTCAAAAAAGAAAGAGGTTCTATGTTCGTCCGCGAGTATTTTTTTATGTAGGTATGTTCACCGATAATTTCATCAATTATGGATCAATTTCAATGATTCTTTTTTCTTTGGGTTCGGTATAGTTCCAAGGTAGGCCTATTTAAATTTTACTGACATTGGAGATTAATTTTCGAAGACACCAAATAACGCTAACTGTTTATAAGCTATATTTGTGTTGATAATTCTTTTGAATGTCATTTCGCTCCAGAATTAGAAAAGTTAATTGTAGACCTACCTAGATATTTATTTTGGCCAAGATTACTCAAAACACAAAAACGAAAAACTTAAAAAAAAGTAAGGCGATTTCGAAAAAATAAGCACTGAAATAGTGATTTTGTACTTTTCGGTGCTTTTTTTGAAGTCGCTTTATTTTTTTTAAGTTTCATGCTTTGTTATTATACATTAAGAACTATTTTACCTTATCGACTTTTCTCGCCTTCTACGAAAATATTGTGATTAAAATTTTAATGCCACATGACTGATTTCCACCAAACATAACACTAAAAACTAATATTTATATACACACATTAAAAGAGTCTAGGGAACGAGTACATTTTTAACTATAAAAAACTATCCAATTAATATTTATCAAATCTATTCTTCCAGACTGGCTTCTTACTCTATTTCCTATGTTTAAGTTAACAACTTATCCCTATATTTTGTAAAAATTAAGAAAAATTGCACATTTTGCAAATTGTGGGAAATTAACCTAAGTTAATGTCGTCAATTAAATGGCAAAAAAAAAGCAAAAATGAGGATTTTTTAAATTTTTATTGTAAAGATAAAAAAAATAATAATCTGTGTTTCCACCATTGACACGAATCACACAATCACAGCGATTTGGCTTGCTTAAAATCAGTTCATCAAAATCACTTTGAGGAATGGCCGCCCACGTTCTTTCTAACAAGTCAAAAAGTTGTCATGGGGTATGCACGGCATCCATACTCGACAGTGCTTTTCTTTGGAGAACATCCCATGCGTGCTCAATTGGGTTGCGGTCTGGCGATAGAGAAAGCCACGGCAGAACGTTGATGCGAGCATCGGCAAGAGTGCGTGTTACGACTCTAGCAGTGTGTGGACGTGCATTATCGTGCATTAGTCGAAACGAATCATCCAACCGACTTCGCAAAGGGATGACCACGTCTGAAACAATCCTCTCCGCATAAATCTGAGCACTGAGTTTACACCTGATCCAACTGAGATCGATTCTTCCACCGACCCAAATACCGACCCAATCCATTATTGTTCCCCCTCCATATGAATGAACTTCCTGACAAAATTTCAAACGTTCTTGACGTCCAGAAGTCCTCGAACCTCGAGTACGTCTTGTATCCGGCCTCATACCGAAACGACATTCATCGAAAAAGCAAACACAACGCCCGTCTTCTTCCTCCCAATTTCTGTGTTCGCGAGCCCATTGTAAACGGGCCCTACGATTGCAGGGTGTTACGGGCGGAATTGTCAGCGGCCTTCGGGAACGCAGACCTACTTCACGTAAACGATTTTGGATGGTTTGATCGCTTATCAGCAAGCCTGAAGAGCTGTGGAGCCTCGAAGTCAACATCATATCGGTCATGGTACGATTCCGTCGAGCAGTATTTTGGATGTACCGGTCCTGTTTGCAAGTGGTGATGCGAGATTGTTATAACCTTTCAATTCATTTTTACCTTATAATTTTAAAATACACTGATACCTAATCTAATGTCGTTTCAATTCATATAAAGCTTTCGTTAAAGTTGATTGACAATTTCGCAACGACATCTATTGTGAACGTTATAAATAAAAGAACACTGGGTTCTTACTATTGGTTGAATTTGTTGCCTGTCTTTTTGGTGACGTCATTTTTGAGTATGGGACAATTATATAATACCGTGCGGAGTCTTTTTAATAAGAGATTTAATAAGGAGGTGATACAGAGTTCATCTTGATCATTTAGGCTTCCTTTTTTAATAACATACTTGTGTCTAAATCCTGAACTTGCAATAATCGGTCAGTTTATTACAGCATAAGCCATTAATCTTCAATTCTTTATCTCTGCCTTAAATATATCGTTGGTGATAGCGCATTAACGGCTCTGATAGAAACTACGTAACTGATATGCATCAAATATACAGAGTTGAAAACATCGAAGTATCATTTAAAATACTATCTTCTCTACGGTATTTTTGGACACCAATCAGAAACTAAATCTATATATATATATATAAACATACATATTATACCATTCCCACCCGGATGCCACAAAAAGGGAATGGATAAAGTAAATTTTGAAATTTATTGGAAATCTTTTTAAATAAAATTCTATTTTGAGAAGAAAATTGTAATATAATTTGAAACAAATAAACCAGAGTAAATTTTTTAAATAAAATAGAAACAGAAAGATATCAAAGTGGTTGTGATGGTGTGGTGTAGTTTACAAAAATCAGATATAAATACCTTTCACCTTATAATTTACACATTATGATAAAAAAACACAAACCACTGGCTTAAATTAGATTGTATTGTCCCATACTCCACTCTCGAATGTTATCTCCAAAATTATAAGTCGACTTTGTAAAATTCTGCAATCAGCATCGTCATTGTAAATATAACTTCTATAAACTCGTATGAAATTGGTGCGTCACCATGATTAATGTGCTCTTTATCCGATTGAAACCATTGCTCCCCTTATTCTTGTCGAGGGGTCCATTTGCCTTGGAAGTTTGGGCGATATCAGTTTTCTGGTTCGAGCCTCTTTCTTTTTCACTTTGCCAACATCTTTAATATTCTTAACAGATTTTACTTTTACAAAGAAATCAAATATCTTCTTTTTTGAGGAGAAAAATAATCTCCTTTTTACTTCATCACAACCATTATTGTTCTCTCAAAAAAAACCACCTCGCTCTCTTTTTTTTCTCATTTTTCAAATCCTGTTCTATTCTTCCAAAAAAAAACATATTTAAATTTTTAACTTGCCAGTTCTATAATTATTTTCTCTGATAACCTCTAAGCTCTTAAAAAGAAGGTACAATAGCGAAAAAATGTTACAATATGCGTATACATTGACTCCGAGACAAGCATGAAAATATTTTTTCATTCCAACTATTCTAAAAACGATGATTGGTTCCTCGATAGTTTAGACCAAAATAGGTATTTTCTCTTAAAAACTGTCACAGAGGGAGAAATGAATTTGAATAAGGAACACGAGATATCAAATGAAAATATTGTACGAAACATCTTACTGGCTGATGTTTATCTGATCTTTATAAAAAAAAATTTTAAATTTAAAAACTTTAACTTTGCACTTTACATATTGAATAACGTGCCTCGTTTATTTTTTTCATGGATGGGAAGGAAAAGTAGAGTATATCACTCGGTAGTAAAATTATTTTTTTACCTCGAGCGCCGTACATTGAATTCCTCGCTACGCTACGGATTCTACTCTAGATTCCTTCGCTCCACTCTGGACTCGAAATAGAGCCTAGCCGTAAATACATTATTTTACTCCCTTGTTATACATTCTAGTATTTTTAACTTTTACGATGTGAAAATCAAAAAATCATAATTATCTTTTCATTAATCTATGAAAATCTGAGCGGGAGTCTAACTCTCACTTAGTCGTGAACGCATATTTTTTTAATTTTTGCAATTCAACCAAAAATTGAGAGGTGGATAAACGGAGAAGTAATGCATACACCGCATGAGTGATCTTACATTTGCTTTGTTTTTCTCTTGAAAGCACAAAACACTAGAAATCACAACGAAGGAAACAATAGTGTTCAATATTTTTAAGAGTACTCTCTTCACTTCAGAGCCTCATCAAATATTTTGCGTCGACCATTTAATGGATTGTATATTATAAAACCAAATTTTTCTAGGAAAATTATTAAAACGTTTTTACTTTAATGGAAAAGGAGAGATTGTATTATTACAAAAAAGGCAAGATGATAATGGAAATTGATTATTGCTTTTTGTTACACGGATATTCAAGTAATTGTATTTAATATTATTTTTTTATATTAATATTATTTTCTGTCATGAGAAATAAAATAAAAATAAATTAGGGACAAAAATTCGTCGAAAGTCGTTTGAAGAACTTGGCACATACATGTATATCGATTAGGAACATTTATACAAACACAAAATTACTAAGATTTGATAGCAACCCGCTAATAACACTCAATTTTTTTTTATACGAAAAGAGGTGGTGAACGAGCATCCGAGTCACCTGATGGAAAGTGATCACCGCCGCCCATGGACACCCCCAACGTCTGGGGAATCACGGTTGCGTTGTTGGCCATTAAGGAAAGAAGGGGGAGGGGGAGATAGGCCATCGGCACTCTCACTCACCGAACGAAACACAACAGCAATAGATGCTGTTATTTCACGCCGATATTCTGTGAGAGGGTGGTATTTCACCGGGCCAGCCGATTCTATTCGTGCTGCAATGCAGCATGGCTCTACCACACCTGAATCTGTAAATAAGTCTGTAACGTGGCACTAGGACATAGGTCCTAAAATGTCACGTTACAGAGTTATTTGTGGGAAAGAATCGATTTATGAGAACTTTATAAAAAGAATACCAGAGTATATTATGTAGTTATTTTTGGTTATTAAAAGTACGCCATAATATACTGCCAGTCCAGTTGAATACAAATTGCTAATACATATCGAATTCTTCATATGTATTGTCCATTATCTCTTCAGTGTGACTGTCTGATAGCGACATAACTACAAGGTTAAAAAAATATGTGGCCGGTAATACGATTTGGAATACAGAAATGCTTATAATAAAAAGTTTAATCTAAGGAATTTGAATACAATGTAATTCGTAAAAAACATTTCAAACACACGAACGGACAAAAATTCTAAAAATTTTTGTTTACATTAAAGACAAAAATGAAAGAAATCTTATATAATAAGTAATAATTTTATGGTTTAATTTTAATTTTAAAAATTATAGTTTTCGTGCATCGATCTTTTCTTGTAAATATCTCTATAACGTGACGCTGTAGGATGTAGCTACCTAGTCATATTTTATTCGTTTAAGTGACCCTAATCGATTTATAAATATAACTTTCATCGTGCACCGTAATTTTCAAAAAAGAAAAGGGCAGCCGAAGTCTATGCCAGGCTCCGAGCAAAAATTTTCGAGCCCCTTTAGTAAAGGCCGCTCCGACGATAACAAAATAGGTAGTAGCTGGTCAAATAGAGCTGATATTTTTCTATGAAAAAATTCGTTATTGTGCCAGGAGACGGGAACTGTCCCCCTCGGAATTCTCATTGTCGGGAACAGACAAAAGAAAATTATTTCTTATCAAAAGAGCCTTTCGCTACCTCCTTTTCCAATTCTCGATAAGTTTTGTTGGAAAGGAAAGGGTTCCTAAGTTATCTATAAATATAAGTTTATTATTCGCGTATCGATAGACCTTTTTCTCTTTTGCGTTTTCCTGATATTCTGGTCTTCAGTTAATATACTTATATATCTTTATATATGAAATTCCTGTGTGCCTGTGTCCGTAATTCTCATCCACATAAACGGCTTGACCTATTTTGATATTTTTTTTTGTACTGGGTGGCTTTTAGATATAGTTGGATCCAGTAGGTGGTGTTGTTGAGATTTTTAATTTGTCCAATGTCACACTTGAATTGAATGATTCCCTTCATTATTGCAATATGTTATTTCACAATCACATACAGAACACGCAACCATTATTGAAAAATACAGTATTTCTTTGAAATAAAACAGGAATAACACCAAATAATAAAATAAGTCAAAAGCATTTTGCACAGCGTGACGACTTGTGACGACCTTTTATTCAAAAAGGATTACAATAGCATCGCGTTTGCTGTCCCTTTCTACTCGTGCCACTATTTACGTGGTTTCGATGAACGAGTAGTTTCTGTGTTGTGTTTATATTATTTTGAGGCACGCGACGCGAACGGCATATCCTCATTATCCTTACGCCTATGCAAAGCATCTATGATTATGTTCTTATAATTGAATAAAACCACAAAATTCTGTACATTGTACAATAACCTAAATAAAATAATAACATACAGGCCATTATTTTTTTACTGCTGCATTAATTTAAATCAACCTATTCGAATTGATTTAATTTAAAATTCAATTTACGCACGAAAATTGATAACATATTCTGTATCTGCATTTAAAATGTAGATGTCAGTTTATTAAAAGTCTTAAATTTCCGAAAGTTCTTTATCGATTGCTTGAAATATTGACACGTGATCTTATATTAGTACCTTAAAACAATGTCTAATGTATCCATTAAGCCACAATAAATGGCCGAGTACAGCTATGGTATATACAATACAAGAAACTGTCAAATTGACATATCAACAGTCAACGCACAGCCCTAGCCGCTGGGTTTGTTATAATGTAGACAAACATTCAGAATTTTTAGAAATTGAACCCCTAAGCGATCAAAAAGGTTAATACCCTAATACTTTGTGTAGAGAATATAACGACTATTTAAATATGAGTGAAGAATTGAGGCGCTAAATTTAAATATGGAACTTCAATAATTACTACGCGAACAAATACGAGAGCAATAGCAAGTATGTGCACAATGCATATACATATGGGTAATATGTATATGCATTGTGCACATACTGCTTTATGTTTTTTCTTTTTTAAAACGTAATTCCAACAACGTAATTGAGACCACTCATTCAACGTTCGTTTTGTTTACTTCGAGTATTTTCATATTTTTTATTAATTTTTTTCGTAGCTTTATTTTTATTCGTTTCTGTTTACAACGCAATAGCGGGAGAAAAACATTTAGACTTACAAAGGAATTAAATAACATATCATACAATATTTCTAAACTCGATTCTTCGTAACACTGTCATTTGATTTTCTCTGATGTTTCAAAGAACATTTTATATACTATTTCTGCTACAAAACTATTCGTGAAAACATATTATAAATCTTCAATAAGAGGCATGTATTTATGTAGACACGCCATTGAGAATGTAATCTTTGTCACAGCATAGCCCACATAGTCACAGCGTAGTTACATAAAGGGAGAATGCCATACAGTGCAGTGAAGAGTAACTGAGATGAAGGATATACTACAAAATAACTATGCTTGTTTTTATTTTATGGTAAATATAAATAATTGCAGTAAACCATGTAAATTCTCCACAATAATCACTTTAATATTACATTTAAAAATAAACGCCTTCTAAATGAACATTAATAAATTAGTTTTCACCGATCTCAGCGTTTACTTTATTAACAAAGAACTTGCTTCACTCGTTCGTGATGGACTGAATAAGTTGCGGCCACTTGGTTGCAAACAAGCGAGAAATTTCTCTGTGCTCCATTACGATTTTTTTTTTATGTCAAAGGGAGCAAACGAGCAAGCATGATTGTGACCTGATGGAAAGTGATCACCGCCGCCCATGGACACCCGTGACGTCCGGGGAATCACGGGTGCGTTGCCGGCCTTTAAGGAAATAGTAGGCTCGTTTCTTGAAGGTCCCTAAGTCGTAACGGTCCGGGAATACCGCCGCTATAAGTTGGTTCCACAAAATTGCCGTACATGGTAGAAAATATCGTAAAAAACGCACAGTTATAGACCGCCATCCATCAAGGTGGTGGAGATGAAAGGACAGTCGATTGCGTGACGTACAGTAATGGAATTCAGCAGCAGACAATACTCCGAACAATTCCTCAGAACATTCCCCATGATAGATACGGTGAAATATGCTTAGGGACGCAACGTCCCTCCTCAGGGCCAGAGAATCGAGTCGATCAGAGAGTATCGGATCGCCGATAACCCGAACCGCTCTACATTGTATGCGGTCAAAAGGAAGGAGTTGATACTGGGGCGCTCCAGCCCAGAGATGGGAACAGTCTTGACGAGTATGTCTTTCTGCTAAATACCAAATTTATTCTTTCGACAATCTCAAAGAAAATATCCTGTAATAGACAAACAAGAAACGAAGTGATTTTATAAATATTCATTTATACTAATTAACCAACTTCAAAAAAAGAAGAAGGTTCTGAATTCGTCTGTACGTTGTTTTTTTTTTTTGTATGTTTGTTACCTCATAACTCCGTCATTTATGAACCGATTTCGAAAATTCTTTTCGTTTGATAGGTAATACTTCAGAAGTGATCCCATTTAAATTACAAAGATATTGGAGCTTGGACTTCGAAGATACACTAGATAACACGACCTAGTTACAACCTTTATTTATATTGACGATTCTCTTGTATATTGTTGCGCTCCGGAATTAGAATGAAGTTAATTGCAGACCTGCCCTAGATATTTATTTAGGTCAAGACCACTTAAAAGGGAGAAATAAAAATTTTTTATTAAAAAAAATTAAACCACCTTCAAAAAAAAACACTGAAAAGTATAAAATAACTATCCTTTACTAATTAAAACTCAAGTGCAATTAAAATAACTTTATAAATACGATACACATACGTATATAATTAAATTTGACAGTTATTGAAGTCGGTGCCAAATCAATGTGCAACAACATAAAGTCTATTAGTTTGGTGGGCTTGGCATCGACTTCAGTAACTGTCAAATTTAATTATATAGGTATGTGTATCGTACTTATAAAGTTATTTTAATTGTTCTTGAGTTTTGATTACTAAAATATAGTTACTTTATACTTTTTAGTGTTTTTTTTTGAAGGCGGTTTAATTATTTTTAATAATTTTCTTTTTCCGTTTCTTTGTTGACTTAGGTCTGACGGACTCGATATTATGTTATTATATTTTGTCAAGTACCAGGGATCCATAAATGTTAACCTCTTCTATTTCTAAGTAATTTCTACTACTTTATTTCTAATACTTACTATGTAGTAATTCCAAAGCTGTACAATTAAATGTTAATATTTACAATCATAAAACTGAACATTATCTTAAAAAAAAAATTTCCTCTAAGTCGCCGTTTCAAAAGTTGTTGTAACTTAACATGTCTGTCTAGAAGCTTTACCTCTTTGAATAGCCAAACTAATTCATTTGAAGAAGAAGCTGCCAACCGAACGACGGTCTCCCGAAACCTCGACTAGTCACTGGCTTATTTACTTACTTTTAAGCTTCATCTAAAATGAAATAAGCGTAATAACTTTGGCTTTTATTAATAAAATATCACGCATTTTCGGAGTACCTCGCTCCTCTTTCCAAATCTTGCGATTAGTATGCTTTATGGTATCTTTGATAACATGTTTCCAGTATGTAATCTGTATAAATTAATATTAATTGCTGTTTGTTGATAAGCGCATCACTCGAGCACCACTGAACCGATGTGGATATTTTATTTAAGTGTTCGAAATAGTCCGAGTAAGGTTTTTGAGAATTGAAAATTTGGAAAAAATGCCCGGAGAATTAGAAAATTCTAAAAAATCCGAAAACGCTCTATGATATGAAACATCTACTCGTATTAGTGCGCCTTGGGGGTGAGAACTACTCGGCATGACGCTTTCATATGCCGTTCTACCCTTCGTCTCCGTTATTACTGTTATATTTGTATATGTATATTATCTATTTTACTTTCTATTTTATTGTGCGATCATTTCAGATAATTTCCTATATTTGGATTTTGTGTCAATAAAAACTCATTACTATTATATCATTTAATTAATTTTACGGTGTTATTCCTTTTATTTCAGAGAGCAGCTTCGGCATGCGTCATGTAATTGGGTTTTTGATGTTCCTCGCCACGACAGTAGCGTACGCCACCAGAGTCAGCATGAGCGTCGCTATCGTTGCTATGACCACCGATAATGACTATGGACACACGGTGAGTAGCCATTTTCACTCATCTTTTTTAGGACTCTGTACCTTAAAAAGAAACACAATACACTTTAGATCACTTGTGCGCCCTATTCGTCTGTCACAGTATGCGGACAAATTGCAGACAGAAATGAGATCGAGGAAGCAAAAAATTTTGTAAGGAGAATGCTTGATAGGTATTTGAATTCTCTATGTATTTTGTCACAAATAAAGCGTATTATGTCATATAAAAAAACTAGCCTGGTGCGAGTCGGTCTCGCGCACTGACGGTTCCGTACCACGATACAATGTACGTGATGTTACTATGACAAAAAACAAAAAAAAAATTATTCGGTGCTGGTTAGCTGACCGAATCCTATCTCTGGTATATGCTGAGGATGCTTCGTTGAGAAGCGAAACACGTGTCGATTGGTGTTTTTTGGAGTTTGAGCGGAAAATAGCTAAAGATTTTGGAAATTTATCACATGAAATGGATTTCCGTAAAGTAGCACCTGAGTCTATACAATTTCTTGATGTTTTTTTATTTCAGTAGAGGATTCTATGCACAAGCCTAAATCATACTTGGCCAATTTTTATTATTCGGTATTTTACTTTAAAATTAGTACTGCAATCACACCAAGTTTCACTCCTAAATGTACTACCGTTTTCACGATGGAGCAAAAAATTAAAATTGAAGTTTGTAATCGCGATAAAATATTTTTATTTACGTGATATCTGTACTGTGAAACCTTGCTTCATTCCAAATTTCATGATTTTTGGTCTACGTGAAGTATTTCATACGTTTTGATGTGTGGGTTTGCGAGTGTCCTAATATGTGACATCTATGGTCGTATCTTTTCATTGCATTAATTTAGAAACTTAAATTTGGTACACTATGAAGAAACTGTAGACTGCAGCATTTGATATATATTTCAACATCATACCTGTACCCGATTTTGAGAAAAAGGTCTTTACAAGTGAAGATACAGACGGATAACAAAACGTTTATTTATAGTTTCGTTTTTACCGACTGAGGAAGACTTGCCACTCCGTTATTTATATTTACTATCACTTTAGAGATGTAGATTAGTATTGTTATGCTTCAGTTTGTTTTCTAAACGTATTATCGAAGAGCGCGTAATGAAATAGTCAGTTCATACGTGATCATAATGCCTAATGCTGATTACAAGACTTGAACGGTTCTTACATCCTGCCAGTTACCGTTGATTGTATTGCGTGCTATTTGAGACGATGTGCCGATAAAATGAGCGATGATAGCTTCGTCTGAAATATTGGAGTTTCGGATCAAATAAAACTTGCAATATTATTAATGAATTTCCTAGAGTTCTTATACATTCATATACATATATATTATCATATTATCATATTATCATATAAGCGTAGATCAGTGGCGTATTTAAAGATTTGTCGCCCTGAGCCTATAAAGTTAAATAATAAAAGAAGCAAAAAAAAGCCATCGCGGGACTCCTGGCAGATGTGAAAAATCGAAACTATTTTGTAAAGAAAAAATTCATGAAAGAATGGTTTATTAAAGGAAATGGTAAACTGCCTATTGTACGTTGACGATGCTGTGCTCATAGTACCGTCAGAAACAGAATTGTAGACTCTAGTAACGTGAATGAATAAAGAATATGAAGTGAAAGAATGAATGTGAACAAAACTAAGGTTCTGGTGTTTAAAAGAGAAGCGGTACAGACGAAATGTGAGATATGGGTAAATGGAAAAAGTCTAGAAAAGGTGACCGAAATTGTGTATCTGGGGAGTGCGTTTTCGAGGAATGGAAGATGCGAGTTGGATGTGGAGAGACGGATAGCAGCTGGCAATAAAGTGAATGGTGCTCTGTGCACATTAGTAGACAGTGTGAATATTTATAACACAGCCAAAAAGGGCATCCAAAATGCGGTGTTGGTGTCAACTTTATTGCACGGTATCAAGGCCTAGATAAGCCTGAAATCGTGTGAAAATATTATTAATGCAGTAGAAATGCGATCTCTTAAAAATATGTGCGGTGACACCCTTGTGGACAGGATAAGCAATGAAGAGATACGCAGTATCACAGGGTTGCACGGCAGTGTTATTGTAAAAATTAAGAAAGGAATGCTTAAAAGGTTCGGACACATAGAAAGAATGAGCGATGAAAGACTAACGAAGAAAAAGCGAGTGGTAGAAAAAGCCAAGGAAGACCAATATTGAAATGTTAAAGCACTCGCATACCTAAACGTAAATGAGTGAGGAGAATAATGAGATTCGAGGAGAAGTATGTAAACACCGCGAAGCGTGGCGCTCTGTCCTCTCTGACTACCCCGTCAGGGATACAGCGCGAAGATATGTTGTTGTTGTATTAAGGAAATAAACATGTTATAATAAAAATAATATGGCATAAGCGAAATCGAAATATTCAGATTTTTTTGAAGAAAAAAAAATATTCGCCATCTTGGATTTCAAAATGAACGTCATTTTCTTAATCAGCACCCTGAGAAACTTAGAATATGACACCCATTATATCGACTTATCCAAAACAATAATATGCGCCATCTTGGATTTGAAAACGAATGTCATTTTCGTAAGAAGCACACCAAGAAACTTTATTGACACCCACGCCAATTTATCTAAAAAAAACAATATATTCAGATATTCCTTAGTGAATAACAACACTGCGTACATACGCTATAGGTATACAAGCTCAGTACAAGTACGTGCGTCCGCCACGTCGCCACACCAACAGCAGGTCTGACTCGCCCCATCCACCACATAAGACGTTTCACATCAAAAATATTTTAATTACAAAAAATCCAAACAAAAAAATAAATATAATTTATTAAATATTTACATTTTTGGTTGACTTATTCAACAATGACACTGTTATAATCAATTAATTTTGTTAAGTCAGCTTCTATATTAAAGATGGCTACTCCGCATGCACCGCTCCTCGTAGCCTGCCGCCCAGGATTATGGCCCTAGAGTATATAAGCCACTAGGGTAGACAGAAAGGTAGAAGCGCCAACTGTTTCGGTCCTTAAATACTTCTTTCGCTTTGTCAGATTACATAATTTAGTTCACAAACTTTCGCCAGAGCGGATCCGTCAGCTAACTTATTAAGATCAAATAGCCAGAGCTATTTGATCTTCATAACTTAGTCTTGGTCGTAATCACAATAAATCGATATTGAACGCCATGATACAGGTCTGGCGTGACCTGCATAGTCACTTACATCGGATAAAAATAATATTATATCGGCCTTGGTGTACCTGATTTCATCTAGAACTCACTTTCACTCTGTAGATTTTTCATCGATCACATATTACACATTCTTTCTATATGAATGACTCATCTAATGATTCTTTTCTTCGTTTAAAATAACACTTTCATCTAATTGTGCCAATTATCAGCTGCTCATTATATCAGCTGTTCATTAATTACTTTGTTTGCAGACAGATCATATTTCCACTGTATTCATCTTTCTTTCACTCTATTTGACGAATATCAAGACTTTTCTACAGCTTTATTTTCAAAAGAGACAGGTTTTTATTTTGTATCGGTATTCCCACATTTTACTGTAGTATTACGAAGATCTTGTTACGTTCCAAAAGATTCCTATAACGGCGTTCTCAACACTTTATATTAACATTAGAAATGTAATAAGCTCCGGAAACAAAAAATAATATATTGTTACGAGCTGAGGGTAATAAGATGCCGGTTAAGAGTGCAAAGAGTTTATTTTTCTTCTTACAAGTGGATGTCAAGAACACGCGAACTTAATTACGGCGGTTCCTAATCTTCGTAGTCGCCCTCGAAGTAGGTACTCGCGTAGTAGTCACCGAAGGTACACGCTTCACTCAATAACAACGTTCCCGAATCGCAGAGTTCTTCTATCCAAGGTCGTCGCAGTAGTCGTCGTAGTGGTCTTCGTAATTCGCCTTGATGCCACCTCGATATGTCGCTTCGGTTGCGTACGGTTCGTCGCGATATGTTGAGAAAGACTGACTCGGCGGCGGACACGGAGCTCTATTTATAGTCGGCTAGAGGGTGGAACTTTCTAGTGAATTATGCTCGCTAACGGTAATTCGACATTGTTCTCGACGCCACCTGTTTGCATGAGTCATAGGTACATGACACGTTATCGGTCGGGAATATTCGAGGTGCAACTTGGTTCTTCTTTCTTAATTTGACTTATATCATTCGATAGTAGGCCTTAAACCTAGCAATGCGTTTTTAGGTCATAACTCAATAAAGCCTAGGTCTCGAGATATAAGCACTAAAAGTTATGTTTCGAGTTCCACCAAAAATCGACCTTATTCCTTACACATAAGGTCCAACTGTAACAATATGGAGTCAATAGAATAAATGCGCCGGAAACCACTAAGATTTATTACAGCATCGCTTATTTTCTACTGTACTCGTATTGTACGTCTTTGTAACAGTCTACGACGCATTTAATTTGGTAACTCCACCTCACTGGATCTTTTAGAGGGCATATAAAATAGTGGAGTAGACTATAACGAAGCCCTGGATGATGCAGTGATTTAGACGTTGTGTCTAACCGTGGAAGGTTCCGAGTTCGATCCTTGACAGCGATTGTCTCAGGTCTGGGTTTACTGAAATTTCCTTAGTAGTCATCATCTGGTTCTCATTTCACAGGGCTCTAGTTTGCTAGGGCATTATTATTTTCATGTCACGGGTTTTTCAAATTTTTCATTTACTTTCACATACAAGTGATAGTGTCACATACGTCTGAAAGAACACTATCTATCTCTTTAATGTTCTTTATTAGTATATAATAATATGTATATATTTTACTTGCATGTATGTGTACTTATGGTATGTCGTACTTATATATTGTTTTGTATGTATTATTGCATTATATATTACATTATGTACATATTAGGTATATTTATGGCGATGTTTATCAATATAGTATTTCTACCACATACTACCTAATTTTTATTTTTCATTGCGCGTTTTCCATCCTAAGGTCGTCTGGAAGAAGTCGCCAAGAGCGATAAGACCGCCAATTGTATTTCCAAAATTGTAATTTTTGTTATTTTCTTGTATTTTTTATCTTTATTAAGAATAAGGTGTACAATAAGGAATTAATAAATAAATAAACAAGTTATATAAAAGTAAACTAGAGAGTTAATAATGCGTTATTCTGTACATAATTGGACTTTTGGCTGTTTCAAATCAATCTAGAAGTTTTTATCACCATTGTTCCTGACATCCTCAAGATTCGGAGCTAAAATTCTGCCAATGGCTGAATCGATTTCTTTCAAGTAGCTAAAACCATTCTGAAAAACGGCAACTTTCAAACAAATTTGTATGTTTTGTTTACGAGACGTCAAGCCAAAGATAATCGCTTTAATTTCACGTTTTAGATATTCTATAATGCAACGTTAAAGTTCATAGACATATTATAGCTGTAAATTTATAACGTCTCTCTTTTTCGCTAGGGGTTAGAAAGGGCATGGATAAAATTTTAAGCATGTAGAAAAGAGATGTCTTTTTATTTTACATTTGCAGGTATGTTTGATGTGTCTTGCAGTAAAATTTAGAAAAAGCTTAGTTATTAGAAATGTATAAATGATGCGGTTATATTTATTAAACTAAAGCCCGTAAGACGAGACGTAGCTATGGTGCCTGCTTGTAGAAAATGTTCTTTCAAAAGATTATCAAGTTGTGACAGCGTGCCTTTGGCGAAATGAACGCTTTAGCGTTAATTAATTCTGTAATACTGTACAGTGTTCAACTTTGTTGCGATACTCATGTAATTTTGTGCGATGAATCAACTTCGAAATAGAACTTTCACAGTTGAGAGAACAATTTGATAGTCTTTGTATCAAGTTTCTACGTATTCAGAATTTGTGATTTTATTGAAAGAGTAGAGACGTAAGTACAAAGGCGTTCATATTAAGGATTTTACTTCAAGACTGTCAAGTCCCAAAATTTTGTGTTTGTACTTAGGGATCGTACATTGAAAAGATAAATGGGGTTCTTATAAGAACACTCATTCTTTCAGTTTCTCACACTCCATTTTCTCAATCCATTTCATGTGATGAATTCTAATATTTTTTTACTATGTGATAAATTCCTAAAATCTCCAGCTATCTTCCGCTCAAACTCTAAAAATCACCAATCGACACGTGTTTCGCCTCTCAACGGCAGTACTTTGATTCGGTACTGGTTAGGTAGCCGAATTCTATCTCTGGTATATCCTGAGGATGCTTCGTTGAGAGACGAAACACGTGTCGATTGGTGATTTTTAGAGTTTGAGCGGAAGATAGCTGGAGATTTTAGGAATTTATCACATGCGATGGATTTCCGCAAAGTAACACCTGAGTCTATACAATTTTTTACTATCTTCAATCCATAATGGCAAATTTATTAAGCGACACATGTTTCGTCTCGCATCAGATTCGATCTAACCAGAACCGAATCAAGAAATGAGTCAGTTACTTGGCTTCGTATACCCTTATATAACTAGGTACAAAGTCTTCGTCTTCAGAGTAACTAACGCATTTGCAGTTCGAAAAGCTTTTACCACCCTGTTATAGCGAATGTTATTGAATCGCAGTTCATCGGGTCGGCTGTTTGCTTGTTCATCTTATCTTATCGGTTGTACCAATAAATAAAAATTAATTGATCAACTTTAAGCATAATATGTTTTTACGGGATCGCAATTGAATGAGTAAACTATTGAGTCTATTTCCAACCAATAGAAGTCGTGCCCACGACTTTAGGCCCACGACTTATAAAATCATTATCTCTTCGACAATCACTTCATTTATAAATTCTAAGTATACGAAGATGTATAATAGGTATATCAATCATCATCTGAAATCAAAAGTCCATAGGCAGGTGTTAGATTTCAGCTAGATAATATCACAAATGGTGTCTCAATTAAACAATCGTAAGGGAACTGGCAAGGACACAGAACACGTCTTAAAATGTTGGTGTAATCTCAACGAACTGTTCGCGTCGAACGTGAGTCACATTAGGATGCCACTAACGACTTACGTGCTCTAAAGTACAGTGTACGACACGACTACGACACGACACAAAAGTATAGGATACACAAAAGTAGCAAGTGTATATAGGGACTGTTAAATAGACTATTTTTATTACTTCCATTGCTTCGAAACCAAATTTGAAACGTGAAGTTTGTTCATGAGAGTTCAAACTGTAAAAATAATGTATCTGATTGCCACGTATCGGTTCGTCTAAAACGTCAAACTTTTAATGATTGCCAACAAATGAAAGTTAATTAGATATACGATTAAATAATCCCTTAGTGTTCTTATGTGTAAAAGTAAGTTTACGGTGATGGCGAACTACAATTGCGTTGTGTTATGCTTGCATTTTACTACATTCTAGATTCAACTGAAAACGCCAATCAGATAATTTTTATAATGAGAGCTCCGGGTAGAATTAACTATTACTTTCATATACAATCAATGTCTTACTTTCATATACGTAATTTGACCCCCAGTATACATACAATACAACCACTTTTCACAGGTTCTTTGGTTGGCTCAAAGGTGCACCCGACTTATAATTAAATGTGCATTAATCGTTTTTGCTTGTATGTCGTGATGTGTAAAAGTAGTTCCGAAGTTAGGCGTTATTTTTATTGCTTTGGGAAAGCGTGCGAGTTTGATTGTCGTTACGAGTGTTACTGCCAACTTTACAGAAGATTCCACGCAATATGTTGTCTTCTAGTGTTTGTGTTTAGTAGTAACACTGAAAGTCGTGACTTGACTGACTATTGAGAAATTTTAAAATATTCTGGCCTGTACGATCTTTATTTGATTTATGTTCAAAATGTTTCAACGGGTAGGAAATATTACATTTTCTACGTGTTTTCTTTCTATTTATAAAAAATAACGATTTTTCGATGAACCAAGTAGGAGGAGGCTCTTCTGGTAGGAATAAATTTCTCTTGAGAAACATTTAAAAGCAGATTAAAATTTGGTACAAGTTACAATAAAATGTTATTTATTACTTTAAAGAAGTACAATATCCAAAGATAAAGTTTTCTCACTTTATTTTCAATATACCGACTTGAAAAAATATAGTAACGCTTTTGAAGAATGAAACTATATGAAATAATTATTTGTTTAATCTGTAGGATATTTCCCTTGTTCGTTCAAAACAGTTTAAAGACGTGGGAAAATACTTCTTGTTAACAATGTTTTTAAATTTTCACGATTTGTAAGTATATTCTTTTTATCCCGACGTTTCGACCGGATTACACCGATCGTGGTGGTTACAATCCTAACTAACCGGTAGTTAGGATTGTAAGATTTCTTTTATATACAGATACAGTGACAGTTTTTTTTTAAATATCTTTGGCAAGCTAGGAACAATTTTTATCTACCAATTTTCAGAAATAATAGAAAATCGTTATAATTTTTCTACACTTTGAAATGTTAAACAAAAGTGAGATCCTCCTAGCCTATGCTCGTATAGTAGTTATTCTAATTCTCGCCACAGTAAAATATAGGAATGATAACTTGATGAAGGGAATCAGTAACTTTCATGATAACTTCTTTAAGGTAACTTGTTTTTACCCACGACGGACGGAACAGAACGGAGGCAGTTATGCGTTTGGGGTTAGAGGTTGTTTGGGTGTATGTATGTCTGTTACCATTTCGATGCGGTTTTTTGCATTTAAAAAGTATCACCGCGTTCCTTATATCTGCCCAGTCGTCTCAGCGTGAAGAATTAACAAACATACATACATAGATATATATCTGCACACAAAAACAAATATTTTGAAATTTATAGTGGGTTGTAGATAGTAACCTACTTAACGTACTCTCTAAAAAGATTAAAATAAAAAGTAAAGTTAAAAATTTTAAAAAATCCCACTCCGGACGTTAAAACGTAATCGAAAAAGTACTAAATAACTTTTTTTAAAGTCCTCCGACTAGAGAGATATAATTTAGACATTGAATTAGTCAAACTCATAAAATTTCGTAGGTATATTTAATTTATTTTTTATGAGCAGAGAATCAAAGAAAATATGTAGGGGGTTGCCATCGCCCTCTCTGTTCCAAATTCCAGTTATAATATAGCAATTTGTATTATTCAAAAACTACATTAATTTACACACTAAATTAGTCAAACTCATAAAATTGCGTAGGTATATTCATTTCAGAGCAGAGAATGGCAGTCCTGACGGATTTCTTGGATTCTCTGCTCTGAAGAAATAAATTAAACATACCTACAGAATTTTATGAATTTGACTAATTCAATATGCAAATTATTTCTCTCTAGTCCGGGGACTTGAAGAAAAGTTATTTAATCCTTTTTCGATTACATTTTAACATCTGGCATGGGAATTTTCCTTCTATGAGAGATAGAAACAGTCCAAGAGTGTGTCGAGTAAAAATTTACATAGGGTTCCGTAATAATTCGGACGAGGTAGAATTTAAAAAACTAGTCGTTTTTAATAATTTTCTTGACTAATTTTTTATAACCCATACTTTACATCAAAAGATAAAGAATAGGTTTTCACTTATTTTTTTTTTTCAATAATATGAAAAACTTATTGTCATGAATCAGTACATACATATCTTAACGTTAATATTTACAAACTTAAAACTAAACATTATTTTAAATAATAGACTTCCTCAAAGTTGCTGCTTCGAAGCTGTCATTGCTTAAGGTGCCCAGCGGACTGGCAGCGTTGCCTCTTTGAATAGACAAGCTAATACGTTGGCAGAAGAAGTTACCAGCCCGACGGTATTCCTACAAATACCAGTCTCTTACAAATATCGGAAGCCAGTCGATGGGCTTCGCGGCCCCAGGGACCCAAAGTTTCGACTGCAAAAGACATAAATATGAAATGCTCAGAGAGAGTCGCATACCTACACCGGTTCAAGTGCTTATTGGTTAATGACTGATGTAGCTATATTTCTTGTTTGCGGCATAATATAAAATATAAGAATAATAAATGCATGCATACATGCATACATATCATTACGCTGTAACCTTAACGGGGTAGTCAGAGAGGACGGAGTGCCAGGCTTCGCGGTCCTTACATATTTCTTTCGCTTCCTTAAATCTCATCATTCTCCTCACACATTTTCGCCTAGGTATGCGAGTGATTTTGACATTTCTGTCTGCTAACACTGACTATTTGATCTTCATAAGTAATAGTAAATAATATTGTATTATTTATTATTCTTATGGTTTAGATTACTCATTTGCGTCTTAATACCAAATTCAAGAACAGTAGATGTAAACGATTACATTCATCTTTTAAACTAATCGCAACACATAAATGGCCAATATAGTGTTTGCTTACGTGTGTCGTTGTGTCTGTATGTCAATGCATATGCATCTAAATGATTGTGTACCTATATGTAGGCGTCAAAGCAAAAAGGGTCCAGTGGTCGGCATTTAGTTTCCGAGATATACACAGTTTTTTAAAGTTGGGTGAAAAAATGGCATTTCGCGATTTTAATTGATTATTAATTAATGCTCAATCATCTACAAGTTCATATAGTAAATGACTTTATATGATGTTTCTAAGAAGAAACAGGTAGAAGTGTGTTTTTTTCAATCATACTTTATAAATGATTTTTCTTAAAACAAGCTTTTTCAGAGTTTCAGGTTTAAATGTCTTGTAAAAAAATGTATGCCAGTTTTTGAATATTTTTTAATCCTTATTATCAACTGCCCATTCTAAATTCCGAATCTAGTCTTAACTCAATACCCCACTACTGCTTTTTGCGTTGACGCCCACATATGTTTTTAGGTGACGCACTTTAGTACACCACCTCCAGTAGTAAGTATCTGGGCTAACAGATGGTAAGGCGAAATTAGATAACGACAAGTTACTAGTCATCACCTGTACAATTCGTTATAAAATGAAGTATCATTTAAGCTGTTTCTACGGGCAATGCAGCGAGCAAAGCATTGGCATTTTCTTCATTGTTTTGTTTCTCTCGGACACGTGGAAGTAGATTGAACTCGCTTTTTTAAAATAATGATTAGCTCTTGCCCGCTACTTCATTCGCAAGTAATTTAAAAAAGTACCCTGTATCCTATCCCCGAGTCCAAGCTATGTACATACAAAATTTTATCAAAATCGGTCCAACGGTTCAGTGAAAACGTAACGGGCTATCAAACAAACAGGAACCATTCCGTATTTATGATATTGCTGTAGATAATAATTAGAGCTATTTATTTTCATGGGCAGGTATTCGACTGGGAGCGCAGCATCCAGGACACAGTCTTGTCATCTTTCTTCTGGGGCTACATCGTGCTGCAGATCCCGGCGGGTATGATAGCTGGCCGCTTCGGTGGCAAGATGCTCATGTTCTACGCGTTGTTATCTAACGGACTGGTCAACATGTTCGTTCCAATGGCTGCTGAAAAAGTAATCTTTTTGAATATTATTGATTTATACTTAATATATTTTTAAACTTTCTCTTGCTCAACGTTTTAGACTTGATGGCACATGATTTACTTTTTAAAAAAGTGTCCTCATTACACTTCAGGGATCAGATTCAGTGAGCTACCCGCATCGAATACAAGTTTAAATTTTTGGGTGAAAGATAACTAAAAAATACATTTAAATGGATCATTTAATATGGATTTCTACAAAGACTTCAATGCATAGAATGTATTACTAACTCATACATCGACAATTCATGCATACAAACGGAGAATAAGCCATGAGGACTTCAATGCTCCCCGTCTGTCGTAGTAAGGTACTAAAGAGTAGCCTTCAAGTCAAGATCTTTTGGACTCCTGTCATCAACTTTAGCCAACCCCAAAGAAGTCTGAATTGTAACAATAAAATAAACGGGTTCTCACCAAGATATTAAATATTTTCGAATTTCTCGATGTTTCGATGCTGTTGCAAGCACCATGATCACAAGTTAACTGGCGAAACTGCGGGTGGATATTCGAGAGCACATATTTCACTCTATCCTCTTTCTGGCTCGTAGTTATAATTCACCATCACTACCGGAACTCACTCGATATCGAGTGAGTTCCGGTAAATGAAATTCAACCAGTTTATTTTATTGTTAGAATGGATACAGTGAGAGTCTAAAAAGAAGAGTGAATGACTTGTGATGTGTATTTAATTTCATATTTGTCTATGCAAATGTCTTTGTGATTACAGTTATAAAAACTCTCGCCTACGTATGTTATTTACACTTGATGTAATTCATAAATGTAAAATTACTGTAGTTAAATGAAACTGTCAGAAAATGTTTATACTCCATGTTTATTATTAGATTTTATCTCAAAAATTCATTGAGGTAATAAGAAGTCTTGAGGTAATTAGAAGATTTTATTTGCTTTAGAAATGTTCTAAAGCAAATAAAATCTACAATGTCGAAAAGTTTCCTCAGTCAAACCAATGTTTCCGACAGGTAATTTCACTGTCCATTCAAATAAAATGTCGCGATTTATCTAAAAGAAATAAAATAAAACCTTTTAGTTTCAAATATATCCTTTTTTTACGATTTGAGAGAGAATATTTTCTCCAACGTGTGGCGCCCAAACTTGGGAGAATAAACGTTAAAAAATCCATCTCCTCGGCCTGCGGGCGTCGGTAACAAATTGGATCAATTTTTTAAGGAAACCTCCTCAAAGGAAGGTACCACGACGAATTGTTAGGTAAATCTATCTATTTATAAAAAGGTCGATCCTGAAGCTTTATTATAGCCGGTATACCGTGTTGCGTCTATTCCTCACGCAGATACAATCGGACCACGTAATTTGTGAATTTTGGGAGCGGCGATATCGCCGCGGATAAATCAGTTTTCCTCATTTTTCTTGTAAATAAAATGGAGCACCTTCTTTCTTATGACTACTGAACAATATTCAAATCAGACGTGAAAAATGGGACTTAAAATAAAGTATTTGAACTGGAAAGCCTTCTGAACTTGTAACCAGGATTGTTGTATAATTTACATTACTTAATTTTTAAGTACCATCAATTTGACTTCTCAGACTTGTTGATAAACACTATCGACCCCGGTGTTACTTAGCGGAAATTCATTTAGACATTTTTAGAGTTCTACAGCTAAAAGGAAAAAAAACCGTATGTTATAATTGTGTCCTCAACTATCTGTCTGTTCATATGTTACAGTAATTTTACTTGGAGACTATTGGCACTAATGCACTAGACGTTTGGAAGATAGATGTTGTATGCTATGAACCGTGTGTTCTATGATGTAGTGAAATTTTGATTTTGAACGAGTTAAAAAATTCTATAAAAATAAGACAGTAAAACTTTAGACATACTTCCAACTAAATCGGTATTAATAAAATATGATGTGTTGTTATTGATACATGGGGTATTTTCAGTTACACGCTCAGTGTATGCAGAAACAATTTTGTTTTCGCAGTGTCACTGAGAAATAGAATGGAATACAAACTTATTATGCATCTCGACAGCGGAACGCTTCACTATGCGTACGTCACGCACTTGGCCGATTTCTTCAAAAGTAATAATCACAGATGTTTCATTGGGTAACGAAACATACTCAAAAAACTTAGAATTTAGGCATTAAGCTCTCGTGAGGATACTTCATAACATTGAGTAAAAATGTACTATCTAGGTAAATCTATCTATTTATAAAAAGGTCGATCCTGAAGCTTTATTATAGCCGGTATACCGTATTGCGTCTATTCCTCACGCAGATACAATAGGACCACGGAATTTGTGAAGGGCTCCGTATCCTTTAATTATAAAAACTGAGTTGCGACAAAATAATAATTCCGGAAAAGAAAAAGGCAAACTGGGGCTGTATCCAATTTACTGGTTCTACGTCTTTTTAATATTATCAATGATATCTTGATCAATGATAATAAATGATGAATGGCGATCATTCAATACATTTTTACAACGGCAGCACCAGAATAGTGAATTAAATATTATGTCAGTTTCCAGTAAATATAAACGTATCACGCAATGAAACTTGACATAAGCTCTAACTTATTACGTTGCTTGATAATAATATGATAATATGGTGGTGACTATAACTGCGTGTTTTGCATATCTTGTACCTGATACGTTAAAATAAATAGACCGATAAGTACTCCAAACAACTGTATCCATTGTGAGATTTCAAACTAAACGCTAGGATTGCAGTACATTTACAAAATTCTAGACGTTTAAGGGAGATGTGAAAGACTACTAACCTATTCCAATGCCTACCTAAAATTTATAAAGGGAAAGTGAATGGTAGCAGAAGTCAAGGGAAACCAACGATGACATAAAAATAAAGCCAGTAGGTTAGCTGACAAAAATTTCAAAACCACTCGTATACCACGACGAAGGTGTATGAGGACGGTGAGATTTGGGGAAGCGAAAGGAATATGTAAGGACTGCGATGGTTGGCACTCCGTCCTCTCTGACTACCTCGTTAGGGATACAGCATGAGGATATGTATGTATATATATACTAATCTATGTGTATATTATTTAAAAATCAATGATAATCTGTTTGTCACTTACAGATTTCAATACTACTTCACTTCATTTTGGCTAATGAGCACTTTATGGATTAATACTTCGAGCAATTTTTATTTGAAAAAATATCTTACTAACAGGAAAACGATGTCTATAAATAATCTCACTGTTTATTTTACAAATATAAAATGTCTTACATGTTTTGCAGCTCTAATTTAAGTATTAGGAATGATGGATTACGCGTTCAAAACCCATTTTCTATCGGCTATTAGATGATTGATTAACCAACAATTGCTTATCCAATTGCAAAATGATTGATAAGTACCGAGAACGCATTTTCTTTTACAGGGCGGTTGGATGGCGGTGTGCGGCTGCCGTATCCTTATGGGGCTGACTCAGGGGTTGATATACCCCAGTCTACATGGGTTGCTTGGACAGTGGACGCCGTTGACTGAACGCAGCAGGATGGGTACCTTCGTTTATGCAGGTAATCTTATATTATGTCATTATGCAAACGTGAATAAATTTGGCATTCTAATATATGTACAATGTACATAGATTTTTTTTAAATATATTTAGTGATCCAAATATTGTGTTCCGGAATTCATTTCCATTATAAACATAGCCTATCTCAAAAGCCATAGCATACTTTGTCCATCACAATAACTGTCAATAAATGGTTACAAAAAATGGACTCGAACTTTGATTTTCAAGAAGTCTAGTTATGGCATGACAATATATCGTGTAGTTTAAAAACAGACCAGGTACATATACAGAGAATGACGAGCGCAAGCTTGATAGGGTTGATGCCACTCGGAAACGAAGTCAGAGCGGTGACAATGTACATCCTTAACCATCAGCCTTTAACACGGGCCTGAGAATGAATATGGTGTTCCGCAAATGTCGTAAGAGGACGACTGCCGCAGGAGTTTTAGTGGTAGTAATTTAGATCGTTCTTCAAAAGATATTAGGGAATGATTTACTCGATTAAAGAATTAAATAAAGGAAGAGATCAATCGATGAGTATCTATTAATTGTATAAGAAAATATTAGTGATTCCACTCGTTCTGATTATCTGGAGGCAATATATTTAAAACTAAATTGGATCGCCTATGATTTTATAGATAGTATCCTTGTTCCAATTTATTTTTAATTCTATGATGTGTTGTAATTTGTTAGTTCTAACTTACCATTTACAATTGCGTGGCCGTTTCTTTTTACTCAGTAACGTAATGATATTCATTCAGTAACTTAATAACGCCTACAGCAATTTAAATATCAGACATTTTCGCATTGGCTCTGACTACACCAAACTTACATGATTTCCAATGGGTTTTGTGCCTAGTATAATTACCAGTTGTGACGTTTACTATACCAGATGCAACCATTTGGTTGCCCTTTAATTATAAAAACTGAGTTGAGAGAAAATAAATTCCGGAAAAGAAAAAAAGCAAACTGGGACTATATCTAATCTACTGTATCAATTTTCATCATCGTCAACATCATTAAAAAAAAACACATTATAGTCTAACGTTTGCACCAACGAATTGAGCTGGGATTAGAAGATCCATACGCCAGGTGCTAATACTCATTTTTCTATTCGCTAGTATTAATGGATTTAATACACTTTTGGTAACTTATTAAAATGTACAATTCGTTATCTGGCTTTGTATTGCTTTTAATGAAATTTATTTCAATTTCATAAATTTAATATTACCACAAAATTATTTACCGAATTATGGGCCGTAAATGGTTGATGCGGCTCTACTTTGATACAGCTTCCACCTAATGTAACTGCTAGGAAATTGATCCTCGAATACTCAGAACCACATAATTAATTTTATTTTAAATCAGTGGCTGGAGTTCACGCCAATTTTATAATTTTCTTTTTCCGGGAAGGATTCTTCGAGGTATCGCGTTAAATTATTTATCATTTCAATTGTACATGTATTGCAGAATAGGTACGGATAAAGATAAAAAATGTATAGAATTATAAGACATGTCACTCTCGCGAACAAAATAAGCAATGAAGAGCTACCCACTTGCAGTGTTATACGACAGTATTATTGTAAAAATGCAGACAGGATTACTTAGATGGTTCTTGTACAAAGAAACAATGGTGAACAACTGACGAAGAAATCTACAGAGCAAAAGCGAGCGGTAGCAGAAGCCAAGGAAGGCCAAGGCTGATTTAAGAAGATCAAATTGCCAGAGAGTTACCTGACGAAAATATCTTTGACGCCACTTCTAGCAATGAATATTTCTTCAGCTTACATTTCATAGAACGTAACTAGTTACATTCTGTGAAATTAAACTTCCACTACCGAGGTAGAGGAAGTTGTTAGCGCATAGAATGCCCGTCTAGAGAATTCATAATCACGCCTAGATCGTCGAAGTTAATACAAAGTCATTTTATGTTATGTTTTTTTTTCTTCGTTTCCCACCTATAGTTGCCAGATGGGAAAAGCGAATCTGGATAAAATTGTAGAATAGAATTTCGGAGTTCTTGTTCAAAGACATAAATATTACATACGAATTCGAACAAAAACTCAATTTTACTTTGAAATTGACAAGTTTTAATTTTAAACATAAACAGTCTCAGTGTGGTGTTATAAACCAGCGGATTATTTACTACAACATTTACTTTCCTTTCATTTTTCCAACTTTGATCGTTTTATTTACCTTTATTGTTAGGCAAAAACACCGG
Organism: Zeuzera pyrina; assembly: GCA_907165235.1. Taxonomy (NCBI): domain Eukaryota; kingdom Metazoa; phylum Arthropoda; class Insecta; order Lepidoptera; family Cossidae; genus Zeuzera; species Zeuzera pyrina. Next base: position 24,797,087 of record OU015627.1, read on the forward strand.
AAATTAACGCGATTACCTTTTATTTTCCCTTGACGTTTCGGCCGAGTTTCATCGTTTTTCACATCCGGTTAAGTGTGTGGACACCGTGAGTGTTGTGAGTAGGAACCCTAATAATTATTTACAAATATCGGGGGTAGATAAAATAAAATCTACCTCGGACACGGAGTGAAGCTTGCTGCGACAGTTTACTTGAGACCACGGCCGATGAAATTCGGCCGAAACGTCAAGGGTGAATAAAAGGTAATCGCGTTAATTTCCCGTGTTTTTAGATATTTTATAATGCAGCGCGAAAGTGTAAAAGTTTATACAAGCAAATGTTTACCTATTTCCTGATCATAGCAGTAATCGGTTTATAGCCGCTGCAGTCGCCACTCGAATTCCATTACACATTAAGCTATTGCCCATAAAACGTCTGTAGAATTTAAAAACTATAAACTAAATTTCATAAAATCCGTTCAGCGATTTGGACGTGAAAATGTAACAGAGAAATAGAGACGTTTTGAGATTTAAAATATTAATAACAATTGATTTTTCTTGAAACTTTACATAAAGACTTTTGTAGTGAGAATTTTTAATTCCACGGAAGAGAATCCAGTCCAATATCGACTATCTGACAACTCTACTCCCACCGCAGCATAGATAAAGTCTTAAGAATAAGAATAATCGAGACTTTTTGGCGGGAACGGGAGAAGTGAAGTTGTCATTTTATTTAGATTTTCTATTTTTTACATTTTTAGGAGTTTTAAAGTACAACAGTGATAGTATATTGTGTTTTAAAGTTCTGTGTAAGTGACAAGAATGTAGGAGATCTAAATAAACATGTTTAGCTAAAGTATACGCGCTCTTCCAAGAAGTCCTTTATAACTTCAGTAAAGCCTACTATCACTTTACTGGAGGAGTTTTATGATAAAGAAAAACTAATTTACTTGTGATTCTACACTATGGATTACTTATTAATACGTGAAATTGGCAAATACGCTAAACTGTGCGCCATGCCATAAAGGAAGAAGAAGAAAAGAAAAAGAGTGGGAAACTTCGTTTCCCTAACTTTCGACTCATATTTACTTGGTCAATGGCTAAATGCAATCTGCGAAGCCAAAACAAAGAGAAAAAAAAAAGAATAATCGAACTTCTGTGTCTTCAGGTTCTCAGCTCGGGACGGTGATTGAGATGATGACAGCCGGAATGCTGTCTGCCAGTCGCTGGGGCTGGCCTTCCGTGTACTATGTAGCGGGCGCCACATGTCTCATCTGGTCTGCGCTGTGGCTGATACTTGGAGCTTCTAGTCCCAGCACTAGCAGGTGGATTTCTAAGGAGGAGAAAAAATACATTGAGATGAACACTGGATCCATTGACGTAAACGAAAATGAGGTAAGGTTAAAACTCAAGCTTTTGAAGTTTGTTTCATATTTCTGTCTCAATTGAGCCGACATTCTCGGAATCCATTTAAAACAGTAATACATTATTCAACTCAATGTAACACTCATAGAAGAAAGCAATGCAGAAGTTATTTAACTTTATTTAAAGATTCTTGATTCCTAACAGTAATAAAATAGATTCTTTATAAGAATATCTAATTTCAATGTCTAATAAAATATTAATTAAAATACATATTTGTAAAAATATATTGTCTTTAGAAAATGCCCACACCATGGAAGAGTATTTGGACGTCACTTCCCTTCTGGTCAATTCTCATCGCTCACTCTGGCCAGAGTTTGGGCTTCTGGACGCTTCTTACCGAAATGCCGTCTTACATGAACAAAGTACTTGGAGTCGATATAAAGAGTGTAAGTAATATTACAGGTACTTTAATGTTTTAAAGGAACACACCAAAAAATGACGCGATTTGTTCAAATTAAGCTCTAGGCTGGTATTTACCAATGGTGTGAATTGTAAAGCACTCAGTAACACCAAAATCCTAAGACTATCAGAAAAGTTCAGTTTGCTAAATTAACTTGATCAAAAAGCGGTAGATAGTAGGTGGACAAATTAGATGCACCGACCACTATTTATATTGTTTAATTCAGTGAAATAAGAGGTCTCAAGCCAGTATGTGACTATATAACAATGACTATATTGCTTCTTCAGTGTACTTATTCGTTTTATTAACTAGGAACTTATTGATAAGGATTATATTTAATTTCAAGAACTTGCATTCCTTACGATATATTACACTAGAGGGTATTTGAAATAAATCTCAATCAAATCTAAATAAGCTTTCCTTCTTTTAAAATGTCGAGGAGTAGCAACGTGTTCTTCTACCTCTTATACTTCTCATCAGAACTCACAGACCAGTAAACTCATAACAATATTTTAAGAAATTTATTAAAAAACGCAAATTCAAAATCTTGCTGGGATTTGCTGTGATTTAATTGGTCATATCGAGATCAGACGTTGAAGAACCGTGGGTGTGGTAGCCGTTTAAGTGATATATTACTAAACTATAGCCAGCCGCAACTAACCTCATAAACTGTAGGGCTTACTTATCTATGACCGAACTCTACGAACTACAGCAATGACTGTACAAAAATATTCGATATCGAAATCAAAATTAATTAACATGAGCCATCATTACTCCAGGAAACGAACTAGAAAATCAAAAAACTATTAAATATAATAATTTCGAAATTTTTGACAGATATTGTAGGAGTATAATTATACAATAATTTAGAAATTCTTGACAGATATTGTAACTAATATACATAATTGTATCAACAGAACGGTCTTCTGTCAGCTTTGCCCTACGTCGCCATGTACATCCTCAGCTTCGTGTTCAGCTGGACAGCAGACTTTTTGATTAGCAGGAATATCATGTCTCTTACTAAAGTCAGGAAAACATTCAATACTATTGGTAAGTTTTTGACATTACTGGTTAATGACACGACGTCATCTAATAAATTGTTCTTATATATTGCGAATGGATTTACGAATAAAATTCTGTTTTTGATTGGAGCGTTCGTAGTAATTTTTTTTAACCGTTAATGTCCCACTGCTGAGTAAAGATCTTCGACTTCGAGAAATTTCCTCCAATTCAACTTGATCGCCGTCAAATCATCTTGCGATTATCGGCGGGATACACCGCTATCTCTAATAGTTACTTGAGACTAGAAACATGCGAAAATCCAAGTTCCGATATTTACACGGTAGCAATCACCACAGATTCTTCCAAATATAATTTTCTATGTAACTTTTGTATTCCCAACTAAAAAGGATGCTGTAAATAGCGACTTCTCTAATATTTTTAAAAAGAAGAAAAGTTGGCTTAAATAAAAGAGTCTCTCATATTTTTATTTAGTATTTTTCGGTGTAGGTATTATCTGTTATTGGCACTTGTTGAAATAAGTACAGCCTAACTAGAAATATATGAGGGTCAGCCGTACTGCAGAAATTGAAGAATTTATAAATGACGGTCAGCCATATTTCAGAAATTGAAGAATTTTCTTCTAGAAGGGATGAAACAAGCAAGTTTTGCTCAGGCTTTACATTAATTGTAGCAAATATTGAATAGCTTAAAATAAAATTGTAATAATGTAAAATTCTTCTTTACAGATTTTTTAATATTATGGATATTGAAACAAAATCCTTGGCCGCATCTGTTTGCTTATTCAAACTCTGAAACTACAAAATGAATCTCGATGCCAATGTATGCATGCTTAAAGAATGCTTAGGGTGGCTTACAACAACCGTTTAAACTAGATTTAAGAAACTGAAATCTGGCTTGCACCAAATTTTAAACAGTTGATGCAAGCCACATGCTTGAATCGAGTTTAAAAAGTCGGTGCAAACCACCCTTATTATATAGAAGATTTAAGTTGAGAGCAATGTATTGATAAATTATACATATACAGTAATTTTGAAAAACTGATAGTAGTTATTATGTCGCTAAATCAGGCTCAAAATCCTCGCTTAAAGATATTAATAAAAAATCGACCAGCGAAATTAACCACAGTGTATGATTTCTAGCTTTCTGGGGTCCAGCGGTTTGTCTCATGGTGTTGTCATATCTGCCGCCTGGTCATCTCCCCTTAGCTGTCGTGATCCTCACCATTACGGTTGGGTTGAACGGTGCTCACTACGTCGGATTTTTGGTAAGTATTTCATTTTATTTTATTTTTTGTTACACAAGAGATACTTCAACCTCAGTAGGAATAGATTGAGGATAAGCTAGAGGGAGATAGCTGTGATGTCACAAAGTTGCAATGACATTGCGCATCGCTAGGAATGACAGAAACGAAACGTATCCCCTCTGTTCCCACTACTAAAGTTTAAAACCGAATAACTCTTATGTTTCTCATTGTATTTCGAATATTTTTTCGCAGTTTTATTTATAATTACTAAACAAATCTTTTAACTAGGTTGTTAACAAATATTTATCTAGCCTGTTGCCGTGAATTGCTACGAATTATACAATGTCATACTTAGTTACGAAAATTAATGGAAAGCTGATACGAATATCACAAAGTTAGACATGTAAATGGGTTTGAATCTGTTTCTAAGGAGAGTACCATGATGATAGGCAACGCATGTACCAACAGTCCCCTAAAATTAAAATATTCATAAGCGTCCGATTTATGAGATGTTTGAGAATATACATGGGATTTTTAATGTCAATTTTTAGTATAATATTATTCCAAATTGCATTTTTATTCTGCAAATTACGGTCGAAATGGCCCAAACGTTGCTAATGATAAGTGAAAAGAAGTCCGCTAAAACACTTTTAAAAACAGCTTGAAAAAACCTTTTTAACCTAATCTTTCCATATTCATTCCAGATTTCTCACATCGACTTATCACCAAACTTCGCGAGTACCTTAATGGGTATTACCAACGGCGGCGGCAACATCTTCTCCATAATGGCGCCACTGAGCGTGTCACTTGTCGTGAAAGACGAGGTAATTATTACCATAGTACAAACAAAACAGAATAATGACTTCATAGAAAGTTAGCGATCGCGGTTTGAATGTTTATGTGCTAATGCATACGTGCCATTGCACTCACATATTGAATGTGAATGATAATATTTAGTAAGATTATGACAGCGCCAGTAGGGATCGCACTGTAGCTGCGTCTCCAACCCACCACCACTCGTAACAAAATATACTACATATATACATACATATCTTCACGCTGTATCCCTAAAGGGGTAGTCAGAGAGGACGGAGCGCCAGGAGTCGCAGTCCTTACACACCTCTTTCGCTTCCTCAAATCTCATCATTCTTCTCACACATTTTCGCCTAGGTATGCGAGTGCTTTTGACATTTCCGTCTGCTAACACTCTGGCTATTTGATCTTCATAAGTCAGCCTTGGTCTTCCTTGGCTTCTTTCACCACTCTCTTTCGCTCTGTAGATTTTCTTTGTCAGTCTTTCATCACTCATTCTTTCCAAGTGCCCGAACCATCTAAGCATTCCTTTCTTCATTTTTACAATAACACTGTTGTGCAACCCTTTCATACTGCATATCTCTTCATTGTTTATCCTGTCCGCAAGCGTGACACCGCACATATTTCTGAGAAACCGCATCTCCACAGCATTTATCATACTTTCACTCGATTTCGGGCATATACAGGCCTCCTCCAGTACAAAAGGTAGTTTACCACTGTTCTGTTATATATCATACAACTCATACTACCTTTAAATGTCTGGAGGCAACTGTCAAATACAGCACGAATAGGCAGGCAGACATATACTAAATAATGAAAAACGCGTCTGTATGTAAATAATTAAAACGGTTAAATTCACGTCCAATTGGTGTAGGCCCACTGGTTCCCAAACTTATTTTGTCTACTGAGTCGAGAGCTCATGCAGTCGTTGTCTAAGATGCCTCCTAGCTAAATGAAATTACAAATCACCCCCCAGGCCTCTACACAACGCCCCCATTTTTTTTCTGGGTCTCTTACCGCCCCCTTTAGGCCTGCAGCGCCCACAAGGGGGCGTTATCGCCCACTTTGGGAATGGCTGGTGTAGGCGATGATGATGAGCACTCCGAGACCGATGCGTTTATGTGACTGTTGGTGTTTAAGGCGACGCATAGGAAATTTCAACGGCAGGGATCTCGATTTTCCTAAGTGACTACAAAATTTATGACAGTGATATTTAGCGACCTGATTCTTCATTTCATTTACTTCGTTTTGCCAGTTGCGATACACGATTAGTTAACTTTTGCAATACAGAAAAAATATCAAAGAAACCTCTTTTTAAACAGAGATTTAGATTTTTCTGAGCAACACGACCGATTTATATCTCTAAGTTTTCTGTATAGTTTAATCTAAACATATTCATGTAGCAGATCTTAATTACTTATCTTTAATACAACTGTAATGAACTTTGTACTCAAACAGTTTTAAAGTTTATAATTATATATATATATGATATATATATGATTCATGAATAAGTTGTAATAAACAGTGATATTTATAGAATCCATTGGACCTTAAAAGAAAAAAGGGATTTTTTCTTTTAAGGTTATATTTTCATTATTCACATTCATATTTTCATTCATCATTTTAAGACTGGTAGAGCCATGCTGCATTGCACAACGAATTGGGCCAGCTCACCCGGGAAATACCAACCTCTCACAGAATATCGGCGTGAAATTAATAGCATCTATTGCTGTTGTGTTTCGTTCGGCGAGTGAGAATGCCGGTGGCTTATCATCACCCCCTTTTCCTCTCCCTTTTTTCCCTAAAAGCCGGCAACGCGCTTTTGATTCTTCGAACGTTGTGGGTGTCCGTGAGCAGCGGTTGTTTACTTTCCATCAGGTGATCCGCTTGCTCGTTTGCCCCCTCTTTCATAAAAAAAAATAGATGTTGTGTCAAAACCTTCGTACAAAACGTAGGCGAATGGCACTTTCACAATAACGCCAGCAAGCGTTTCCATATTACGCAACGTCTGCCAGTTGTCCAGCCACTCTGCACTATAGACGACAACGATAATGATCGTAACTGTCGAACAATATATTAAAAAAAACCTCCGTCCGACGTCTTAGCGTCTGATCGCCTTTTTCTCTGAAAATGAGTGTCTCGCAATCTTGAAAGACACAGTAATACATTTTGTTAAACTGCATCAAATTGATCTTGTTAAAATGTTCAAATAGAATATTCATAGGAAAATTGATAAACTATAAAATTATTAAACTGGACACTGGCAAACTAAATAATCGAACTAGACTATTCCTCCTATTCTAACCATTCCTCCACTTTATTTCTGAAACTAGTGAACCTACAACTTTAAAATTTTAAGGAAAAATCTTATAAATTTGAAAAAAGCTTTAGGTTTTATAAATTTTAAGAATTTAAATTTAGAAATTCATTTTGTAAACGTCGTAGGAAAATTATATTTTTTTAATAATTCATCTGTCTTTTAAATATTATAGAGAATAAAAATACGTCTATTACTAGGCATGCCTTTTAAGTTCTGTCGTTTCCATATTTCCCGGCAATTTTGAATTTGGAACTGTTCTATATTCGAATGTGTTTAAATTTTGAATCTCAAAACAGTTGAAAGTATTAGGATTAATGCTATTGTTTAGTCACAGCGTCGATTGGAATCTGTCAGGTTACGTACGAAAATGAATCTTTCTAAGGAAAATGTTCGTGCAATAATTTTCTCCAACTTTAGAAGAGGCCTGACACGGCTTCAGTGTTTTGAAGAGCTAACATCTCTGTTCAGTGATGAAGCCCCATGTCTGCGGACTGTCGAACGCTGGTATTTAGAATTCCAGCATGGACATACTAGTGTTAGTGACAAATCTCGCGAAGGACGCCCAAAATCCGCCTTCACTGAAGATAACATCATTGCTGTGAGACAACTAATTCTCGAAGATCGTCATGTGACGTATCGAGAGATAGAGGCTCTATTAGGCATCTCAGGGACAACCATTCAGAAAATCTTGCATGAAACGCTTGGTGTGAGAAAGCTAGTTTGCCGTTGGATACCGCATCTGCTTTCCGACGATCACAAGGCGGCCCGCGTCAGCTGGTGTAAGAAAACTCTGCAAAGGTTAAACCGAGGAGAGTCAAATCACGTCTACGACATCATCAGTGGTGACGAATCTTGGATCTATGCCTACGATCCTGATTCCAAACAACAATCTACAATCTGGGTCTTTCAAGACGAGCCAAAGCAGACTAAAGTTGTTCGTTCTCGAAGCACTTCAAAGAAGATGGTGGCCACAAATATCGTAGAACGGTTAACGCAGAGTGGTATACCACAGTTTGTTTACCACAAGTCATCGCCGAACTTCGAAAATCTAACTCAAAGCGACGCATCATCCTGTACCACGACAACGCAAGCTCACACAGCGCTCGTCAAACGATTGAGTATTTGAAGCAGGAAAAAGTAGAAATTCTTGACCATCCTCCATACAGTCCTGACCTAAGCCCTAACGATTTCTTTACATTTCCTAAAATTAAGAAAAGTCTTCGTGGTCAAAGGTTCTCCAGTCCGGTGAAGAAGCAGTCGACGCTTTCAAGTCAGCCATTTTGAACACCCCCACTTTAGAGTGGAATAAATGTTATAATAACTGGTTTGAGCGAATGGAAAAGTGTATTAAGCTACGTGGTGAATACTTTGAAAAACAATAAAAAGTACTATAAGGTTCTAGTTGTGTTTTTTTTTCAAACGACAACACTTAAAAGGCATGCCTGCCTACAGATGAATTTCTCTAATGATGACTTCCAACTCATACTAAAACATAAGCGCATCTAGTTTAGGCTAATTTTAAGCCTTAATTTTATTTCTTTTTTTCTATTCTTTGATACTTTCTTTATTTGCAGACAAGTGCATCGGAGTGGCGAAAAGTGTTCTTCATCTCCATAGCGTTCTACTTCCTCGGCAACCTGTTCTACATTCTATTCATGTCGGGTAAAGTGCAAGACTGGAATGAACCCAAGCCTGCTAGTACTATTGGTAAGATCAAAATCAGTTCTTCTGTATTTCATACATTTTTATAAGTTACAGCGGTATACCGGCAGCATGGAGCACAAAACCTATAGAGAGGAAATATCATTTATTTTGTTTAATAACAATTTACATCTTTTAAAATAAAATCAAACAAAATCTGTGTACACGTGCGTATGAATAGGCTGAGATAACGTAATAGAGGTTGCACCAAGCAAAACCGAGTTAAACGTCATCGAGCACGGCAATTGATAGTACAGTTTAACTTACCTCGTGATAGAATTAATTTAATGTTAAAATTGTATATTTACTTTTACTTACCGATGAAATAAGATTGTGTCTTTTTTATAGTTTGATTTTTCGCTGTTTTTGCCACACCACAGGATAAAACAGTAAGCTGTAATGACTTACTGTTTTTAAATTAAATTAATTAGCTTTTATTTTTTGGATTCCGCAATCAAAACGGAATAAACAGATTTTATTAATATTCAATTTCATCGTGTCTGTCCGTATTTACGTTCTCAAAATTTTTCTTCTATCTACTTTAAAGTCAATATAGTTATCGGCAAACGATACTACGTCACGAATAGTATTAAGATAAGGTCATTTATATTGGTCAATAACAATAAGGGAGCCAAAGTCGAGCCCTGAGTAACCCCCATCTTCAATTCCCAATTGCTATTTCGTCCCCAGCCCCAATTAGTAATCCAAAACCGGAAATAAACAACAAGAAAGTAAATAGTGGATATTATAACAGTGATTTACTGTATCTAAAATCGCTGCACAATATTACAGAAATACAGAGATCACTCCAAGCTACGGGTGAATTTCATCTTCGATAGAATCATTGCCCACAGCAAACTTATTAAATCAATTTTAATCACTAATGTATGTTAATTTCACAGAAGATGGAGTCAAAAACGAGAAAAATAATTCAAGCAGTAAAAAGAAGAATTCAGCGGAAGAAAAATTTTGACAAGAAGTCACCAACAGGGATGAATAACTAGTCATAAGGAATTAATTGTAACGTACAATCCGACATGCCATTTATAATAGTAAAGTGACACGTGATGGGAACTATGCATAGTTCAAACTAGAAAATCGCTCCTTGTGACAATATGTGAAATGTGTATAGTAGTGATGGCACTAACAGCTGTTTCGCAATAATGAATAACAGTGTTATGTTATTTTAAAACAACTATTATTATAAACTATCATTTATTATCTTGATATGTTGCTGTTCTCAAAACGATAATGAATGAATTTATTATTAGTTAATTTTTTTCATTATTCATAGTGGTGGAATAGAAAGAATCGTGTATACTCGATAATTAGTCGGTATTTGATATGGTAAATAGACAGGCAACACAAATGACGGAGGAAGCAAGGAGATTCAAATGTAACCAACGCTTTCTGTTACAAACCTTGTACATGTATGTTGTTATATCTTTCCACCACAAATTTTATAACATAAATTTGAACCACTTACCCTTATCCGATTAAGCTGAAAAGTACTCATACATAAACCATATATTAATAATATACCTATATACAAATACATTTGTGATTCCTACGTCACTAATATTTTTAAATTATACAGTCGATATTATTCGATGATTGCAATAGTAATCGAGGATTGGATACATTGCAGTTTCGAGTAGAGTGTCTCTTCACTAATACTGTATCCCTCTGCGGAAATGAACTATAAAAAGTAAATTTAAATACAGGGTGTCTTTAAAAGAATAATTCAAAGCGAGCAGAAGCCGATGGAAAGTCGCTCTCAAAAGTGCTTTAAATTTCATTTTTTTTATTTATTATTTTACACGTATTAAATTATACGTATATTATTTATCAATGACTCCGCATTAGGTAATGGTTATTCGGAAGGTGGCAATCATTTTTCTTTCGTTAATCACAATATTTATGTCTTATGAATGTCCGTTCTATCTATAATAATTCAAAAGGTATAGGTATGTATAGTTTCTAAATAAAAATTATAACTCTAAGAGACTATACCTTTCTTTTACACAACTGGTGAGAATTTTGTGTCACAACAAAAAATAAATCACAACTTTTGAACCATCGAAAATGGAATCAGCATTGTTTGCATTAAAGTGTCCAGTAACAGTTTGTCCAAATATCTGGAAATGTTTCTTTATTTCATTTGATCCTTATTTTTGGAGACTCCTGTGCACTAATATTGAGATCCCATTACTATGAGTTTATTGATTATTTGCTTTTGTAATTTTGTACTCTATTTTATAGCATCCCTAACACAATTAAGTAACTACTCAATTTGGACCAAACAGGTTGACATCTCTTCGTACGATAAATGAGTTAAAGAAAGAATTCGTCGGAGATGGTGCTTAACTGACTATTCAATATCATGAATCTACGACTACAATACAGTGGGTTTCTATTAAATTGTACTCAATTCCGTCCATATCTTATTGACTATAGGGTTGCGGAAGCCGCATCTCCCATTGAAAATCAAATTTATTTCCCAATACAGCCCCACGTCCTACCAACGCTATTCGGAACGTGTCTGGGCTTCCAAAGAGACATTCTCAACGGCAATGTACTCAAATCGAACACCCTATACACGGTCCGAGCAAATCCCATTAGAAGTAAATCACGTGTTAAGTAAAATTATGTGGAATACTGTTTATTTATTTATTTATTCAGGAGTATTTAGTCAGGGTGAATTTTGCATGGTCGATTGTCATGCTTATTATTGAATTGTAATTTGGAAAAATAAATCGATAACTGAATATCATTAATATAATAACTAATATTCAACCATTTTTAATGTAGAGTACTTTTTTTTGTATCGTTCGCGAGCTGTGTTCGCTCACAGCTCACGGTCGGCACCATTTTGAATTTGTTGAGTTGGAATAATTAAATTTATAACTTATCTTACCTTGATCTCTAATTAATATTATACTATGCTAGGAGCAATCTAAAAAGAGATCCATAATTAATTTTATATTAGGAATTCTACATGAGGTAGAGGTGTTTGCGGAACCCAAACAAAAATTTGTTGGAAAGAAAGATCAAGTACGCTTGATAATTAAGTATTCAATTGTAAATAATTATTTATTTGTTAATATGTACTTAGTAAATGTGTTGTACAGAACATATTTTTTTTATTTCCATATTCATTTACATTTTCAGAGAAACCATTTAATATGTAACGGGTGTCCAAAACTCATGCAAGATTTGAATTTTGCACCATTTGTACAGTAAAGTGTTTCCAATGAAACAAAAAAAGACAGCGTGACAGCCGACTGTTCAGGGTTATTGAAAATGGAGCGCTACACGAAAGAACGGCGCGTTTTCATTCTCGAATAATATTTTAAAAATAATGAAGATTTGGCATCACCGTTCGCAATTTTCGTACAAAATATGGTCGGAATATTGAATTAATTTCATCAACTGTGAAGAATTTGAAAAATTCGGAGACAACTTTCAAAACTATTTTTTGGAATTTTGTGAAAACTAAAATTTATGCTAACAAGTCGTCCACTCTTAAAGAAGGAAATTGAGCGGTGAATCAACGCACATCTGCCGCATTTAGTCATCAAAATTTTTACAATAGAGTGCGCATGTACCGGCAAAGTCTTCGAGGCACGTTATGTTATTCCATAACTTCCGTACCCTATAATAGTAACTTTATGAAACAGTAGAAAAAATTACATTTTTTGTTACAAATTTGTATTTCCATCAAAATTATTTCTTGTGTGAATTTGCTACACCCATTATATAGAGAAAACCATAATATTAGGTTATAAGCTTATGAACCCAAACCCCGACACTAGGATCCCTTGGAATTGGGTTAGTCGTTATTTCCTTTCCTTATTGACACATAGATACATACATATCCTCACGTTGTTTACTTCATGAGGTATAATAGTCGGAGAGAGCGAAGCGCTAAGTATCGTGGTCTTTACGTAGAGGTACTTCTTTTGTCTCTTCAAATCTCATTAGTCTCCTCACACACTTTCGCCAAGGTAGATGTGTATAGACATGCGAGCGCTTTTTACATTTCTGTCATCTAAAACTCTGGCTATTTGATCTTCATAAATCAGTTTTTGTTTTCCTTGGCTTCTGCTACCACTCACTTTGACTCTATAGATTTTCACTCATTCTTTCTATGTGTTCGAACCACCTAAGCATTCCTTTCCTCATTGTTACGACCACACTACCGTAGCTTATTTCTTATGGTAAAGTTTATAATATATGTTTTAAACTAGTTTTGTTACGTATAATATTAATTTTAAATTTAAATATTTTAAAATTAAATTTTAATACAAAATTGACATAGGTATTAAAGTAGTACATCAGAAATGCTTTTTAGCGGAAACTATTAATTTGAAATAAAATGTCTGTCGAAACAATTTAGTACATACATAATATTGAACATACATTATTTTTCTGAATATAGCGTTCTAAAGAAATATATTTGAACTTCGCAAATAAACCGCAGGATTTGTAATATAATACCAAAACCGTAAACATTTAAGTCAGCATTACAAAATCCGATACGAAACAACTTGGGGCGACACCACGAAACAAGATTACCGAAATATTTCACAAAATTTCAGTTGAACGTGATCAAACTTGGCGGCATTTTAACAGAGTTGTGTAGAGCGAAATATAACTTTGTTCCCTGAGTGACAGCGTTCCCAATACTTTTACTGACATGCCGACCATACAGGGCTTGTGAAAAAACATCCAAAGAATGCTAATTAAGGAATAAATTCATACGAAAATGTATGTTCATGCGAACGAAATTTCTTACTCCGTTGTTAATTAATTTGACAATCAAGTGGTGAAGTATCATTATCTTGTATGTAAAAGTTGTTTAATTGAACCGAGAGTTCGTAGCATTTATTTTCGTCTGTCTCGCTCACTCCCTGACCTTCTCGCATACATCTGTCCCTTTCACACAAAATTGTTAACTTCATTCATTCTCTCGCTTCCACATACATAAAAATCCATTCTTTCGTCTCTTTCGCACACATATTACTTTCCGTTATGTTTACACCTTACAAGTATACTTGCGAAATATTTTATTATAATTTTGTTTTATAATCGTCCAGCTATTTATCTCCAATCAATTACTAATAATTAGTTACTTATTTCTCAGTCCCGAATAATAAATCTAATGCATAAAAATCAATGTTCGTTTGTTCGTATTTTATGGGCCGCCATGCCGTCAACCGAATGCAATGAAATTTGGTATGGGGATAAATTAAACCTTGGGGAAGTACATTGGCTATTTTAAAAATAAAAAATGCGGAGGAAGTCGCGGGCAACTTCTAGTCAATAATAATAAATGCCAGTGTTAGCTGATGGAAGTCTGAAAAGCAATCGCATACTTAGGGGAAAATGTGTGTGGAAAATGATGAGCACAGATGATGAGATTTGAGGAAGCGAAAGAAGTATGTAAGGACTGCGACGCTTGGCGCTCCGTCCACTCCAACTACCCCGTTAGGGATACGGCGTGAAGATGTGTATGTAGTAAATGCGTCAGACAATACACGCCTACAGATACAATTGATTTTTTTTAAATAAACTTTTTTATTTTTGTAGGAGACATTCGCACACAAGTATATTATAACCTCCTAGATGTTACTGGCACCGACTTCAATAACTGTCAAATTTAATTATATGGGTATTTGTATCGTATTTTTGTAAAGTTATTTTTGTACTTAAGTTTCGATCTGTAAGGGATAGTTATTTCATACTTTTCAGTGTTCTTTTTTGAAGTCGGTTTAATTTTTTTTTAAAGTTTTTTTATTTCTTCCTTTTGAGTGACCTTGGCCTAAATAAATATCTAGAGCAGGTCTACAATTAGTTTATTTTCTAATTCTGGAGTGCAATGTGTTAACTTCCATTCTATTGAGGAGCACAAACCGTGAGCTTTCACAATAAAGGATGCGAACAGATCGAACATGGGATATTATTGCCCATTATGGCCATTATCAATATCATCAATATAATATCATATCAATATCAATCAGTTATAAAAGAACAGTGTAAAGGTTGCATCATAATTACAACCTAGCAGTATTCTTACAATCCGAAGACGACAGCCACCAGCCGTATTCTCTGTCGGGCACAAGACTGACTCTACTGACTGAATTTATTATATCACAGCCAATTTATATCTTCTCCCTACTTTGCCATTATATCATACTACCATTATACCATGTGGGGACAACGATAGTTAACAAATGACATACAAGAGAATCGTCAATATAAATAACCAGGTCGCGTTATTTGATGTATCTTCGAAACCAAAGCTTTAATACCAGTGAAATTTCTGGAATCTGGAAGTGTATCCTTTCGAACAAAAAAAGAATTTTTCAAATCGGTTCGTAAATGACGGAGTTATGAGGTAACAAACATAAAAAAAAAAAATATACAACCGAATTGAGAACCTCCTCCTTTTTTTTTTTGGAAGTCGGTTGAAAATTAATGTGAAACTAACAAAAGCTTTTTCGAACATAATTCGTTACATTATTATTTCTGAAGCACTGTAATTCTATAAAGCTCAATACACTTTATTTTTTTGTTATTACAATCACGTAAAGGGAAGTGGTTCGATTTGTTAGGGCCACGTTAACTTCGTTAACTAACTGGGAAGGTAAAAGGGAGATAACTACATTTTATTACTGGCAGCCCATCTTTCTAAGTTTTTATAACTTAGTTTCTTTGTGAAATGTTTCAGTAACAGGACTGCGAGGTAGGTACGGGTCGACCTACGTGTAAAAATTCTGAAGAAAAGTTTTGCCACAATTGATTTTCAACAAAAATGAGTATTGAAATTTTACAATTGATAAAAAAAATAATTAATTTAACGGCAGGAGACCGGATGGTTTGACGCTCATTCCTTGGAAACTTGGAAGATCGCTGGTGGGGGATGCCACTTGTGTCGATACACTTGCTGTTTCCCATGTGTTGGCGACTTCCAAGTCAGCAGGTGCCGCGGCCAGCACTGCCGAGAACTTGAAGCGGCGTAAGTATGCGACTCTCTCTGAGAGTTTCATATTTACGCCCTTTGCAGTCGAAACTTTGGGTCCCTGGGGCCCCGAAGCCCATCGACTGGTTTCTGATATTTGTAAGAGACTGGTCGAGGCTTCGGAAGACCGCCGGGCTGGCAGCTTCTTCCGCCAACGAATCAGTTTGGCTATTCAAAGAGGCAATGCTGCCAGTCTGCTAGGTACCTTGAGCAATGACAGCTTTCTAAGCGGCAACTTTGAGGAAGTTTATTATTTAAGATAATGTGTAGTTTTAAGTTTGTAAATATTAACATTAATTTAAAATTATGAATGATAAAAGGATTTTTTTGAGAGAACGTTATGATTTTTTTATTGTGAAGCGGGTCAGACCGGCTGTGGTCGTGGCGACGCGTCGCCACGCAGTTGTAACTCTGCGAATCTCTTCCTACTTGGCTCGGCGAGTAGTAGTCTATAGCGTATGCAGTGATGCAGTATTGTTTTTTAAATAAAAAATATTTTTTTTCTTCAAAATAAATTTTGAATATTTTGTATTTGATTATGTCATATTTATTTCCGATAATCATCCTTTCATACATATTATCATACATATTATACTTATATGTGCTGAGGATTGCCATTTGCGCTCACAGATTTCTGTCAGACCTTCAGGAATCGGGAAAAAGAATATTCAGGCTTAAGGTACCCTTTGCTCGCACATCTTCTGTGAAAAGGTTCGCTGAATATGCCCCGCCTCGCATCTACGAGTACAATAAACTATTTAGTAGATGTGTTATCAGCAGCTGCAGTAGATGTGAGGTGAAACGTAATATCCTAAAACTAATAATGGATTGGACGTACAAAGAAACAGAGGACTTCATTAGGGGTTGAATTTTTTATTGTAATAATCATAGATTTTTCATAATCATAGACACACATTAAGCTTACAGACAACAAGGCACACACTCCAACAACACAACCACATATACTCAAACATTTTTATATAAACTACTGAAATTTTTGTCACATATTTCGATGTAATATATTTGTTAGAAATTTTAGTGTTATTTTACGATGTCATTTACTTGTCGTTTTTGTGAATCCTGTTTTGGACTCCACAGGACAGGCTTCGCCTAGTGTGGAGACCATAGTGAAACGTTGTTTGTAAATATTTTACTGCAAAAATTAAATAAATAAAATTAAACAAATATTTTCTGTACAAAACAGTTTCGATATTTTACATCTGCCAGGCATTCCGCAACGACATATTTTTTCAAAATATGCAGTTATGAAATAATAGCAATATCATAGACTAATTAGTTACTAATATCTGTGCTAATGTTATGAGTGAAATGGGAAAAGGCATAAGAATTATTGACTTAAGGCGACGCATTGGAAATTTAGACGGCAAGGATCTCAATTTTTCTAAGTGACTACAAAACGTTTGAAAATAATATTTGGTAACCTGATTCCTCATTTCATTGACTTTATTTTGCCAGTTGTGATACACGATTGGTTAACTTTGGTAACACAAAAAAAATGTCAAAAGCACCCTTTTTAAAACAGAGATTTACATTTTTCGGATTAACGGGGCCGATTTATGTTTCTGAATATTCTGTATAGTTTAATCTAAACATTTTGTTCAAAATGCCAATTGCATTTTTTAAAAATGATTATAGTTTTTAAAATAAACGAAAATAATTATTTTTTCATGTTTTTCGTAAGATAACGCGCGCACGTTTGCATAGAACAGAAGGTCTATTTTAGATTAAATTATTGTTTATCAATGCGTCGCCTTAATTGCAATTCCGCGTGCCAATTTTATGCAAAACGCTCGTATTGTGTCTAAAATCGGTCAAGTGAGATTTTGTCCCAACAAAAAGGGCTCTTCAAGACTCACAAAATGATATTCCTTAATATATTTCTACAAATCTGTAAAGCCTTGAGAATGATGTGATGAATTTTACATCTGCGTCAATACAGTATAAAAAAGCTTTATATTTTTTTCTTTAAACTATAAACAGGGCTTTATGCTCCCTGAAGTATTTTTAAGGTTTAGGACCAGTAGCTTCTGAGATAAGATGAGAACGTATCATTTCCGAATCAAGTACTCAATTTTCTCTTTCTTTAATTACCCCACGAACAGTTTCCAATGCTATGTACTTTCTCTAAAATTTTCATTTCAACCATCTACTTACAATGGGCGCTTCTCTTCTTTTATAAATTTCTTTTCAATTACCGTTTATGAGAAGAGAAATTTTTCCATAAACGCCTTTATTGTCACCGAAATCTCAGCTCCACATTTTAAATTGAAAAACTCACTGGTTAAAGACATCCCTTTATAGTTATATAAGCGTCTATGTAACTGCTATGTAACAACACCGGCGACACAGATTCAACCATAATTATGCTCGTTGAAAAGCAGCTGGCACTTTTCATATTTTTCTTTCCCTATTATATCAGCACAGAATCTGAAAGTCAATATGAAATAAGTAGCATATAAACTTTTTTCATTAATTCCTATGCCATTCCACGCAGCGCTTACACACATGTTGATACACGATACTTTTTCCTGTCTGCCTCGAAAAAACTGCCAATATCCGCCTGTTTTTAATAACGGCCCAGCGAGGTCGCTGCGTATTTCTTATGACACAAAATTCTGCTCGCTTATAAATATTTACAAACGCAACATATTCAATATAAAAACATTCATATAATACAGACCGATCCATTGATATCACGGTTAGAACATCTGCTTCTTCAGTCGGGGTCCCTGCTTCCTAGCTAGGTCAAATTAGGTAAAGAAATTTTTTATTCAGGGTCCTAATTAAGAAAAATAACATGCATATATGACATGCATATATACACACATACATATCTTTACGCCGTATCCCTAACGGGGTAGTCAGAGAGGACGGAGCGCCAAGCGTCGCGGTCCTTACATACTTCTTTCGCTTCCTCAAATCTCATCATTCTCCTCACACATTTTCGCCTAGGTATCCGAGTGAATGAAAATGAATACAATAAAATACTCTAAACAATTTCACAAATTCTGTGATCCCAAATTAAGCGCTTGTGCAATGGGTATCTCAAAACGAACTGGGGGTGCTGGTAACACCTGGACCAAAGATTATGTAAAAATGAAAACCGAATCCCGCCTCTTGGGTAAAAGAATTGCCTACGCTCGGCCAGATACGTAAGGTTGTTGCGTTGGGTGTGAGATGTGGAGAGCGTCTCGTTTATTTATACATTTAGTACATAGTAATAACAGATACAAATGGATAGGATATTCGTGTTTGTTAAATTTAATTTTTCGTAGTTATGTTGAAGAATGATAACTCTGTATTCGAATGATTAAAATTATTAGGGCATTTAAGGACATTATAATACGTTCATTAATGTGATTTAGATATTTGCGTATTTGTAACGAATTATAGACAAACGGAAGCATGTTTGCGTCGCATGTGACCCTGACTGCTGCTACAATAATTACCCATATTCGCCCAAAATATTGCCGTCGTGTGCGCGCCACGGCGCGTGCTTATTAGAGCGCACACATACAAACCGAGTACGCTAGCTTTCTATTAACACGTCCTACTCTTATGTTTATAATGTGGTACAAATCTCAAAATCGTGATACATAAAATCAAAACTGGTGTGGTGCAAGTGTAGCCCGTCATTGTTAACCGACTTCAAAAAAAGAAGGAGGTTCTCAATTCGTCTGTATGTTGTTTTTTTTTTGTATGTTTGTTACCTCAAACTCTAAAATTCTTTTTTCGTTTGGTAGTAATACTTCAGAGGTGGTCCCACTTAAATTTCACCGGTATTGGAGCTTGGACTTCGAAGATACACTAGATAACAAGACCTGGTTATAACCTTTATTTTTATTGACGATTCTCTTATATATCGTTGCGCTCCGGAATTAGAATGAAGTTAATTGCAGACCTGCCCTAGATATTTATTTAGGTCAAGACCAGTCAAAAGGGAGAAATAAAAAATTTTTATTAAAAAAAATTAAACCGCCCTCAAAAAAAACACTGAAAAGTATAAAATAACTATCTTTTACTAATCAAAACTAATTTTTGGGCAACTATGTTCATTTTTATAAAATTCCTCAAGAAATTACTCAATTACCGGAAAAGAGATTTAAACTTGTTATTAAACGCACACTGATTGGAAAAGCAACTACAAAATTAGCGATTTCATTGTAGATAACAATACTCTAGAAATAATCCTCTCTGCACATGCATTTACTGGCTTTATGGATGTTGTACCTATTTTGAATAACAATTATTATTATAGAATGATGTTGAAAAAATTATACCTGACTGAGTTTCTTGTCGGTTCTTCTCAGTGTCCAGGTTTTCTTTTCTCTTTTCTTTGAACCGAACTAAAGTAGATTTGACGTTCAAAAATACCTCGTGATTGGGTTTACTTGAATAAATTGATTTGACTTTGATTTGACTTTGACATGTAATGGGATATTTATAGAAATTTAATTATTTATACACAAGAAAAACAATACACGAAGAAACAACACTTATTTCTTAAGTCTAAGTCTCATTGGTGGATGCAATGATTTCACTATATTTTAATACAAAAGTTATTAACAATTTCTAAAGATTAAAGGTTATTATAATACAATATTACCTAGTTTATTATTGTTTATATTAAATAAGAACCTCTATTATCTAACAGCACTTAGATATTAATAAGTTTACAGAGTAATTAATAATATTAAAGTTTTATAAGTATTGAGCTCAGATATTACTTGTCATAATTACAACAACATAATTTATTTACGTTATCTAATTAACTAAAAGAGAAATATACTTAATTATAAAGGTTTAGAACCCATTACATAGTTTATGTACTGCATTTAAAATTCTCAGTAGTACAGCTACATAAACCCAAGTACATTTTATACATCAGAGTTAAATTATTTCAATTTAGAGAGAAAATGTATTAGATACACAATAACTGTACGTGGAGCTAATATGTAACAGAGAATCATTTATTAATTACAAGTAGAGAAGTGTTATCAGTTTTATCACCGATAAATCAAAAGAAGGACGTGGTCATCCACCAACTGCACCTACTCGTCAGTCTTCCCCTTTGTAGGCCGTCAACTGGAAGTATAGCACCCACATGCCCCGGTCCTCAAGGATTCCTCTTTATCAGGAACTGCGACCTGGCCACGCGATATAGTACCCAAGTGCCCCGGTCCTCAGAGACGTTCCTTTTAGAAAGAAACTATGTCCTAGCCACTCGTTCTTCCACCACAAATTATACTTCTTGATAGACACAGAGAGTTGAGTACCCAACCATTCTAGGTACTCATTGGATATCAGAGATTTATATGTTTATGAATAGTATTTAATACTATTCCTAAGTATTCATTTAATACAGGGACAGGAGGCCCACCTAGTTTTGTTAGGTGTCCCTAGAACTCTGTAACAAGCACATGTAGACATTAGGATCCTATTCCCTAGTCCTATCATTATTGCTTGCCCTTATCTACAGCTAAAGTACTCACCATGGGATCCACCATGAGATTACCTAAACTACACTAACATTACTTAATTAATTAAGATACTATCTCTAATTGGAGTGCTACTCCCACACAAAGCTATACTAAGCTACACGTGGCCTAATTAAGTGTTTCTACAAGGTTGAGGCAACTCGTCCCACAGCAGAGAGAAAAGAAAAAGAAGGCTGCTAGATACGAAACGCCTTATATACCCCCACGACGAAGGTCACCTAGGCTCCCACTCCTGGAACAACTAGGAAACAGACAGGGATCGATAAACCCTATCCAAAATTACATCTACCTAGCGACTCGATAAGATTAATTAATTTTATACAAGTGTATGACGTTTATGTCAACTATAGTTTTATTACTATTCATTAGTACTAATTAATTTATGAATTTGAGACCTGATATTACATTAATTTAGAGCTTATTCTATCAGAAAACAAAGGCTACATATTTAGAGTCTATCGATATGTTTATCGAACATATCTTTACATCCACACTCCTAAGTATAGATAATCTAGACCAACGGTACATTTGTCATCGAAACCGTGTGTCTTTCTAGAATGTTGTAGAAAGTTCTATTTACAAACGAATTATTAAAATTATATATATTACTAAAGTAGGTCTAGATACTTCGTAGGCTGTTATTTTTACTTTATTATTTCTCATTAATCAAAGATATTATATTTATCAACATGTATATTCCTGCTGATAAGGTGCGGTCAATGCTTCAAACGTAGTTTAAAAAAATTAAACTGCTCTACGTTGTCAATGTCCGTCTGTCACAGTGAATGTTGTTTGTAAACATTTAAGTTGGTAGGGTTTGCTTCTAAGCTAGCACCACCATGGGTTCCCTCTTTTGAAGAATCTTTAACTTCTGAGCATCAAAGTTCTAATAGTAATAATGACAGTATGAATGAGCCATTTACTTATAACGAATTATGCCTAGTTTTAAATCATGTTAAAGACTCAGCACCAGGTATTGACGGAATTCCATACTCTTTCTTGACTAAAGCTGGCCCTTTCACTAAAAAAGCCCTCCTCAATATTATCAATAATGCTTTCTTATCTGGCCTGCTGCCATCAGAATGGAAAACTCAAGTAATTATTCCCATTTTAAAACTTGGTAAAAATTGTAGTGATCCAACATCCTATCGCCCCATAGCCTTATCTTCCACTTTATCTAAAATTGCAGAGCATTTGGTCAAAAATAGGCTTGAATGGTTATTAGAAAATAAAATAATATTATCACGGTCCCAGTTTGGTTTTAGAAAGGGATTAGGTACCACTGACAACCTAGCCACATTCATCTCTGATATCAGATTGGCTTTTTCAAACCAGGAATTGGTCACGGGCTTGTTCCTTGACATCTGCTCCGCCTACGACAATGTTCTTCTCCCCCTGCTCAGGCAGAAAATGCAACAGCTGAGCGTCCCAGAGAGAATAACTGATTTTATTTTTAATCTATATATGGCTAGGACAGTTGTCATTCGCCTAAATGGATCTTATCTTCCTCCTAGAACTATTTGGAAAGGTCTACCTCAGGGATCGGTGCTCAGTCCAATTTTATATAATTTATACACACACAATTTGGAACTGACAGTTAATTGTTTCTCCAATGTTCTACAGTACGCAGATGATATTTGTCTCTATACAACAACCAAAATTATTGATGAAGCCTCTTCAAGACTAAATACATCCCTGCAATATTTGGATTCTTGGTTATCTGATCATGGATTATCTTTGTCCATTCCAAAGAGCAATGTGGTAACATTCTCCAGAAAGCGCTTTATTTCTGACGCCACTATATCTTATATTGGTCAAGAAGTTCCAGCTACTGATAGCGTTAAATTCCTTGGCGTCATTTTAGATTCCAAATTAAAAGGCATCCCACATTTGACTTATATTGGGTCCTTACATATGAAATTGGCGTTTTGTACGGGAGGAATATAAAGTCGATTTTTTTTTTGTAAAATATATTTAATTAATCAAAGTATGCACCGTTGTTATCTATGCACTTTTGCCATCTCACAGGTAGTTCATTGATCCCTTTACTAAAAAAACCATGGGGGCGAGAATCAATAAACTCTTTGAAGGCGGTTTGGACTGCCGCATCGGAGTTGAATTTTTTTCCTTGTAAGAAGTTGTCCAAATTCCGGAAAAAATGGTAATCTGTTGGAGCAAGGTCCGGGGAGTACGGTGGATGTCGCAAACATTCCAATTGTAGCTCATCTAACTTAATGGTTGTTTGTTGTGCAGTGTGTGGTCTTGCGTTGTCGTGAAGCAGCAGTGGTCTAGAGCGATTGACCAATCTCGGTTGTTTAGCAGCTAGTTCTTCCTTCATGGTTTGCAGTTGCTGACAATAGATATCTGCCGTAATCATTTGACCAGATTTTAGAAAGCTGTAGTGAACGACACCGGCGCTAGTCCACCAAACACTCACAAGTAACTTTTTCTGAGTCAATTTTCGTTTAGGGCAGGATTTGGTTGGGTCTCCAGGGTTTAGCCATTGCGACGAGCGCTTCCGATTATCAGACAGTATCCACTTTTCATCACAAGTAATGATTCGATTTAAAATCCCTTCATTATTGTGTCGGTTGAGCATAGTAACACAGCAGTCGACGCGGGTTTGCAAGTTCGATTCACTCAATTCATGAGGTACCCATCGTTCAAGTTTTTTTACTTTCCCGATTTGCTTCGAGTGGATTAATACAGTTTTGTCACTTACCCCGAAGCCTGCAGCCATCTCTGAAGTGCTTTGTAATGGATCCGCTTCCACAATAGCCTTTAATTCTTCACTTTCCACTTTGGTCTCCGACCGTCCACGGGGTTGGTTCTGCAGGTCGAAATTTCCAGAACGAAAACGTTGAAACCAAAAACGTACCGTGCTTTCTTTTGCGACACCAGCGTCGTACACATCATTAATCCTTCGAGCTGTTTCTGCAGCACTGGTGCCACGGTAGAACTCGTACTCGTAAATATACCGATATTTCATGTTTTCCATTATGCGGTAATAAGCGACGCCAAAGAAAAAAATAATGAGAAAAAAACAAATGAATGACTGTTTTGAAAACTCAAATGTACCAGCTAAATGAATTCATAAATTTAAATTTGAATTTGGAATTCTTAACCAAAGAGGAGATATTTCAGATCAAAGTGGTCAGTACAACAAAACGCTAATTTCATATGTAAGGACCCAATACTATACATCTTTTGTTTTCAAATCGTTGGGTTATTGCTTCCCATGCCTTTTGATATTTAGCTTCCGTCACCAATATCAAATTATTGTATTGTCATCGATCCTTGATAAGTGTGCAAAGTTTCAGTTTAATCTGATCTTCTGAAGTGGGTGAAAATCTCGTTCAAATATTCCGTTACATACAAACTGCAGGTGAAGCTAATAAAAGCATGCTAAGAACACCACACTTAAATTGAAATAAATTATATGATTCGGTAACAGAAAACAAAGTTTCCTTTCAAAATTTTCGTTTATTTATGTTTGTTTTAGTGTGAACTGAATATTATTGAACTAAATGATTTATTGATTAAATTTTCTCTTAAGTTTTTCATTTTCTTTAATTACACGTTAAACACATTATTCCACATAAAACGTAAAAGACATTTAAATATAATTTACTTCACAAATCTCAACCCTCTTCACCTCTGCGTCTCACTCTCAACTCATTCATTATCTGGGAATACCTGGTCTTAAGGTATGCAGGATGTATTAAGGGGGATTGTCGAAGGCAAAGCGATAGGGGACCGCAATACCTATCGATTTGAACTTGTTATGTTCAGCTATATTCAATGGCTCCAAAGTTACTTAGTTTTTTGTGAATCTACATAAATAACAATTATGTGTTGTTCGTTGTTGAGCATAAAGTCTGGAGCGATTTGGCCATTTTTTTCAATTTTCATAATAGTTTGAGTAAGATTTTCAGAGAAAGAAAAATCGGCAGATTTGCCTGGAAAATTAGAAAATTCGGGTTTACCTGAAATTTAAATATATAATAGGATTTTTAGAATCACAGACAAATTATTTTTAATATGGACAGGACAATGGCCGCCGGGTCAGCTACTTTTTAATACATACATACATACATATCTTCACGTTGTATCCCCAACGGGGTAGTCAGAGAGGACATAGCGCCAAGATTCGCGGTCCTTACATACTTTTTTCGCTTCCTCTAATTTTTAATAAAAATCAGATCTAGAATAAATTTCATAAGTATTGCTAAATTATTAGGTCTGTAATGGTATTTTTTTGCTAGAATTAGTCCAATTTAATTATGGATCTCACCGTAATATCGCTTTGAGTCATGACCTAGAAAATTTCCAAATGGAAGCAATTCCTTGCAGTAAAGATTTCATATATTTATCTAAATTGCTTACCATAGCAATTTAGATAAATATATGAATTAATATTTCAACCAAATAATACACATTTCCTTGAAGTCAATCTGCATTTACTGAGATGTAATGTATGGTTAAACTTTTTGGCGGGAACGGGAGAAGTGAAGTTGTCGTTTTATTTAGATATTCTGTTTTTTACATTTTTGGGCTTTTTAAAGTACAAAAGTGATAGTATAATGTGTTTTACAGTTCTGTGTAAGTGAAAAGAATGGAGTAGGTCGAAATAAACATGTGTATCTGAAATTCTCGCGCTCTTTCAAGAAGTCTTGTTTATCTTAAGTAAAGCCTACTATCACTTTACTGGCGGAGTTTTACGATAGCTATTCTACTTATTAATACGTGACATCGGCAAATGCACTTATCAGTGCACCATGCCATGATGAAAAAAAAAAAATGTTCAGTTATATTTACAACAATAGATTTAGAGAATAACATCAAACTGTTTTTAACTCCGACTTGAAAATATATTCCAACATAAAAGAGCTAATGGAAGCTATAAGAACTTGTAAGGGGCACGATTTTTTTACTGCGTCATCAAAGAGTTAGCTACTCCTTACAGACGCTAAAAGCAGCTATTTTTTGTTCACAGAGTACTTGAATAATGAATATTAATTACAATCAAGTATGTACATGAAAGGTCTATTTTCTACCTAAGTTCCTAATACCCAGACATGGCAATGACCTCAGGTAACCATACATGACCTACAAAGTGTTACAAATCACAAACGAAGAGAGTAGTAAGTAATATTCTAAGAGAGTTTTGGGCACGCATTGATTTAAGATGCCGTAACAATTTTTGGCAAAGTAGAAGAAAGATTAAAAAAAATAATGTCCGACAGCATAGTATGTAAGCATAGTAAGTAAAAAAATTAATTTTAATTTCGGGGTTTCGACACTTGTCGGTAGGGAATGACATCGATAGCTGAAATATATCCATAGATGAAGTTATATTTTATTTTTATTTTTTAGGTATACAAAACAGATAACATCCAAAAATGATACAAATTTTGCAAATATTATAAAAAACACAATAAAATAGAACGAAATCCTAACGACGTATACACAACTAGTTTAATTATATTTGACTAACTTATTCATTATAAACATAAACAAATTAATATATAAGTACAAAAATTCAAAAAAAAATTAATAAATATGATAAATAATACAATGGTAAATTAAAAAGTTCACTTGAGTGCATCTCTGACTTGTATTTTGAAAGTAGCGAGTTTGGCATTAAACACGTCAAGGTTACAACTACCGTCAGAAGTAATATCATTATATAGTCTACACGTAGAAGTATATCGATACATTTCAGAAAATATCGGTAACAAGCTTGTAAGTTTGAATGTAGGAGGTAATCTCCAATTCTTCTCGTCCAATTTCAAAAGCTATTTTACCAACATTTAGAATGGATCTTTAGGGCTGTATATTATCCCGTTTTCTACACAGACGAAGTCGTAAGCAACAGTTAATACCGGTATAAAGCTATCAATAATTTTATCGATACTTGATATGTGCCGTTTGACCGATCGTCATTAAAGTTGGCATTTTTTTTTACATATTTTTTCACGTAATAATTTTAAATTCTATCGCTTTTGTTGTAAGTCGCCACCACGTGGACGAAGTCACGGACAAAAGTTAGTAATATTTGCTTACAACTTCTAAAGCCATAAGTGGATTATAATGCGGTTTTCGCCATCATTTAAAATATTCACATTTAGTCTATAGACTAGAAAAATATTCACATTTCGTAATCAAGTGCTCGAGCGAAGTCGGGGTGGATCGCTAATTATTTATGAAACTTGGAAAATTTATTTCTGTACATCTGTCTAAGATTTTAAGATTCTATATATCCTTTAAGACATTGTATAGACTCAGGTGTTACTTTGCGGAAATCCATTGCATGTGATAAATTCCTGAAATGAATCTTTAGCTATTTTTCGCTCGAACCCCAAAAACCACCAATCGACATGTGCTTCGCTTCTCAGCGAAGCATCCTCAGGATATCCTAGAGATCAGACTTTGTCAGCTATTCGGTCGGATTCGGTGCTTGTTAGCTGACCGAGTCTGATACTATAATTACTAGTGCTCGATATTCAACCGTAATTATGTAAAATAGACACTTTTTTCCTTTGACATACCATCCATCCAGCACACAACTCACAAATCACGCTCACAGCTCGAAGCTCATTCAGTCAATCTGTGAGGAATTATTTGTTGGCAATTAAAAAATTAAAATTCTTTGGCAACAATGTCTACTCTGTGTAACTGTTTGACCACAGATTATATTATTTGTTTGACATTGACAGTATAAAAATATATGAAAGTGTTGTTTATTGACAGTGTTGTTTATTATGTGTTTGACGTTGGAAGTATGAATTTAAGCAGTGTTTTATGAGGGATTTTATAGGGAGCAGTTGGGCGTTTATTTTATTTATTTGCAAATTGTTTCTATTGTGATATAAAATTGGCGTAGTTTTGCGTCCTATGTATGTACGCTGTTGTCAAATATGTGGAATTGTTGAAATAAGTGCTTATTCAGAAGGGTGGCGTTCAGAATTTTATGACTGGCTTAGTCCGCCTTAGCGGATCATATTAGAAAAACTCATATTAGGATCATATTAGGAAAACAATATTTATGGCTAAGAACTCCAAGAAACATTAAATGTATTATGTCGACATTTTAATGGAATAATATGAGGAATTTATGTATTCATTACTAAAGACATCGGTTGTATGGACCAGATCCCTTTACTTTACCTCCTAAGGGAGAATCGTACTACTACATACTGAACGTAAACGATATTATATGTTTTATTTTATCTATTGTAATGTGTTTGTAACACACACTATACATAAATTTTACCTTTCCACTCTTCATCTCCATATAAACAGTAACTATATAAAATCTCACACGCGCGATATACTTGAAAAGAAGCCCAAAGTTTTTCTTGACATATTAATTACATGAATCACCTTTTTACTAAAGAAGTCACAGGGTTAGTTTTTTTTTGTAAAAACAGCATTTATCCAACTAATCACTAACACTGAATACGTGTACGAGAAATAGGAAAAGATTTAAACGAAAAATTATTTCATGGACACTTTATTAACAGCTAACAATACACCAAAAATAAACAGTTTCCCCAAAAATTGCAGTGATAAGCGAGAACACAGCGTAGTCACATAACAGTAGCAAAACCCGCGGGGTTATTATCTAAAAATTTTCAGACAGCGACAGCCACGCGATCACTGCGCGACCGGTGATTATTGTAATAAAAAATTGATATCATGTTTGACGATTGCTATCTATTATTTTATGACCATAAAATGCATTTTTGCAGTAGATTTAGCGCCACTATACAAATTAAAGTACATACATTCTCGTTTTGATAGGACATATCGCGCGATATTGGTTGTCGTATGATGACTGTAAGTCACATAATAAGCGTGCGGGTTGTACTCGTAATATACTTTAAGATCCACAAAAAAGAAACATTGGGTGACAAATTCTATTATTACATTGAGGATTTGCGGGTAGTAGGACCTTGCGCGGGGTCCGTCCAGATCATCCGGTTCGCTAACATCGCTTTACTCCCTAATCCTGCCGTCGCACAGCTGCAGGGCTTGCATTTCTATGTTAAGGTGTGGAGAGTAAGATGGCCAGTGGTCTTTCTGTCACAAGAAGCACAGCACCTTAATTTTCAGGGTTGTCGACGCATTTACAATTTGATGTGCCTTCGCGCCTCAGCATTGTAAATGTTCATGGGTATCATCAGATGGACCATTTGCTCGTTCGGCTTTCCTTTGATATAAAAAAAAGGATTCCGTTAGCTAATACGCTAACGGAATCCTAACCTAATCTAACTAGCAAACCGCCCCCAGCTTCGCACGGATAGAATTTTTTTTTAAATAAACTACAAACCTTCGTTACTTGCTGATAATGTAGCTTTCTATAAGTGAAAGAATTTTTGAAATCCGTTGAGTAGTTTTTGAGTTTATCTGTTACAAACAAACAATGATACTGTTTATTTTCATAATATTATTAGTAGTAGTAGACTGCTACACAAATATATACCATTTATAGAAGGCTCACTCTGAAATAACAATCAAACAAATAGCTACGCTAGAGTCGCGGCAATAAAGCGCAATTTGCCTCACCACCTGCACTAATGCCTATAATTTTAATCGCCAACGATTGATCTGCGCGTTTAGAGTGAGGAGAGGGCAAAACAGAAGGGAACAAGGGTGAAAATGTATATAGTCACTGCATGCGAGTGCTTTTTTCAAGGATTGGTTAGTTATGTGATTATAAGTTTTATTTCAACTTAAATCGTAGTCAGAAAGACAACAGATATTATATCGGAGAAAATTAAATATAAATTGTATTTTATTGCAACAAATTACACATTATTTTGTATAGTTTATTTTTTTTAGTCTTTGTTAGTTTTTGATTGATTACTTTATAATTACTATATTTTATCGAGTTCGTGTTATTACCAGACTGCCCGAAGAAAAGAAAGTAGAGAGAGGAAAGAATAACAATATGGGTATTACATGAAAGGTAATGAATACTAAATAGCCAATTCCAAATATATAATAAAAATTGTGAAATGAAATCAGAGTTTTTCGTGTTTTTTTATAATTTAGTCTTTTTTAATAAAGTGACACTATTTTATTGTTGTCCATTTCATTTTTTTACAGCGACAAATGCCATTTTCATAGATATTTAAAAAAATATTTTATGTAGAATTCTATAATGAACCTATCCCTCGGCCGATTTTTATAAAAAAAAAAACACCAGAAACGATACGAAAAGAATAAAGTTAATGATAGATTGAACACAAAACTGAAAACCTGAAAATCGTGTGCAAGAATCTGATATTATATCGATCTGTACTACTGCTATTATTGCTACACTGTGGCGAGGGTATACTCGGCAGCGGCAATGAATCACTTTAGTAATAAATCTTGATGGATCGCCTGTCGTTAGACAGATGTCCGGGTCGTTTGTGCCTGGATTATATATTATTTAATTCTCACAACCTGATTTTCAAAATGGACTAAAAAAAATTGTCACTTTAATTAGATTTACTTCATTTAAAACGAAGAGGTATACTTTTTCTCTTCTTTTTTCATTTAAAATGTACATGTCATTTCACTAAAATTTTTAAAGAAAAACAAGATTCAAAGAAAAGTGTTAACACATTTTGGAGTCCACAATAACTAATGGTTAAAAATAAAAAGTAAGAAATAGTTTTATAGAGCAACCTAATAATTTTAAACGTTATAAATTGTTTAAACTACTAACTCAGTTATCCGTTTATACATCTTCTGTAAGCAAACAGGATAAGCATCTAACACACAGCTTCTGAGAAAATTGTGACTGCACGAGCCGAGGCTAACTAACCCGAAAATGTAATAAAGGGAACCGAATAAAACTTTCGTTGATTCAATTATATGAAGTAGGTGCGAACATAAGTCTATCGCATTCAATTTCCGTCTCCTATTCAGTAACAAATGAAAAAATGATCAGTACTTTTCTTTCACTCTAGAGAAACCTTCAAAATAAATAATGAACATGAACATACGCACATATGTAGCGACCTGGCGATGCTATGGCGACGCGATGGCGATAAAAGTGTTGAATTTCATTTTAGTAGAATATAAAGCAATATGAACGCGCGGCTCGCCAGTCCCTTACATACCATCGCCCTGCCGTGCCACTTTGTACTCGTTAAATTGTGTAAGAAGAAACTATAAACTTTGACACCGACATGTAATTTGTTTATTTGGATCTATAATAAACGGAGAAAAATGAACACTAAGAGAATCTCTAAATTGGTGACCCCGACGAAAGGTAACATCAACACATACATACATTCATTCATACATATAATATAATAATAATATATTCAGACATTTCACACAGCGTCATCTAGTCCCAAAGTAAGCAGCACAGCGCGTGTGTTATGGGTACTAGACAACTGATATACTACTTATATACTTTTCTTTTGTAAATAAATACATATTATACATAAACACCCAGACTCAGGGCGGGAATCGAACCCGCAACCCCCGTTTACTTTCCGACGCGCTTAGCCGTTGTGCCACGGAAGTCGTCATATCTTCGCGCTCTATCCCTAACGAGGTAATCAGAGAGGACGGAGCGCCAAGCTTCACAGTCTTTATATACTTTCGCTTCCTCAAATCCCATCACTCTCCTCACACATTTTTTCCTAGGTATGCGAATGCTTTCCACATTTCCGTCTACTAACACTAGCTATTTGATCTTCGTAAGTCGGCTTTGGTCTTCCTCGACTTCTTTTACCATTCGCTTTCGCTCTATATATTTTCTTAAATAAATAATATTAATTTATTCACAACCAGTGGACATTGGCTCGCCTGCTGTTAGTAGGTTAAAATTAAAAAAACGAAATTCCTAGAACCCGATTGCAGTCCCTCCTTCTGGGCCCAATTCTGAATCTAAACCATCCAGGGACTCACTCAAACACACAAAAATTTCATCACACATATGATCAATCGTATGATGATACGTAGGGTCGTTGCGGTGTGTGTGACATGCGGAGAGTATTTCTTTTACTTATACATATAGAACACAACAGAATGCCGGTGCGTGTAAAAAGAAAGGTGTATAAAACTGCGGTCCGACCTGCTCTCATCTGGGGGGCCGAATGCTAGCCATTTAAGAAGGTTCATCTCACAAAACTACATGCAGGGGAGATGAGAATACTGAGATGGGTGGCCGGCGTTACCCTATTAGACAGGGTTTGAAACGAACATATCCGCGGAAGCTTCAAGATCCGACCTATCGAGGAAAAACTTACCGAAACGCGCTTTCGATGGTATGGACATGTGTTGAGAAGATTAGAAGAACATATAACCAGAGAAGTATTAAATATAAACACCGGTGCAGGGAAATGAAGGAGACCTCTTCAAACTTGGATGTCCGTCATAAATAACGACCTGAAGAAAGCCCAACTTACTGACTCGACGACTCAAAACCGACGCATTTGGCGAAAAATGACGAGGAGAGCCGACCCCAAGTGAAATGGGATAAGGCTAGGCAAAGAGATAAGATACATATAGAACACAATAGTATAAAACAATGCACATGGATAGGTTTTTCTTGCTTGTTAAATTTAATTTCTTGTACTTACGTTGAAGAATGATGGCTATGGATTCAAATAACTAAAATTATTTAAACGTCTAAGGACATTACAATACATTTTCCAATGCGATTTACGAATTATTGTATCTGTGACGATGTAGCGAATAATTAAAAATGCACGGAAGCGGTTACGTGTTTGCGTCGCGTATGACCCTTACTGACGCTACAATATTCACCCATAGTTGCCCAAAATATTGCCGTTGCGTGCGTGGCCCAACGCGTATATATTAACGAGCACACATACAAACCGCGTACGCTAGCTTCCTATGAAAACATTCTACTGTTATGTATGTACTGTGACATTACTCCTCCTTCGTAGTGTCGTAGCGGAATAAAAAAGTATGACAATATCCCCATTACACCAGGGTGAGCGTCTATATCATTTTATATTCCGTCGCCGCATCTCCGCGGGCCTGCGGGTGGCGTTTTATCCACTTACTACCGCAGCGCTATAGCGGGATACGTGACCTGCTGACACGTTCCACATCCAGTTGAATTGTACGGATTTTTAAATAATCTTTCGCAAAGAAAATGCTTCGGCGTTATAGGCTGAGGATAGTAACAGAAAAGTTTCGCATTATTTTCGCGAAATTTTTCTTTCCTGGTGGACAGATCAACAAGTAATATTTCTTAGGTAGCCAAATTAACTAAAATTGAACCTTCACAGGTTCATTATGTATGTCTGTTTGTATGTCACGGCCAATTCATAAATCTTCTACGAAATCTTTGTATACGCAGAGCTGTTAGTGCAGAGACGTAAATTGGTAATCCAGAAACATAAAGTAAACATTAGTTATATTTCACAGGTCCATACCTCCAAAGGAGAATACGTAATCCTTACCTATGGGGTTACTTTGTTTTCCATGTGTCTTTCCGTGTCTGTCTGTCTGAATCAGTCAACTCAATTAACCAGTCATGACTCAACTGACTTTATTTCAAGCCAATTGTTGCAATGCTTCTTCTTGGTTTCTTCATGTTGGTAAAATAATACTGCGGACTTTGTGGTAGATGATATATTGGTACCGTGCAGCGTGGTTACGCCATAGAGCTGTCGTTTACATCTCATGCCTTATACTAATTGTTACAGCTATTTATATCGAATATGTACGTGTCAATTTCCTTTGCAGCGATGCAGATATTTTGTTAGTAGGTTACGATTACGCATGAGTTTACGAAGTGCCGTGTCAGAGTAATATCTGGCACACCAATCAAACTTATACCCGTGTATGACACATATTGTATCATGAAACGCAATAGCAAATAGTCGCCCGACATTTTAATACGATGTTGGACAGTTACGATCGTTGTCGCTCATAGCATAGAGCGGTTGGACAAGTGCCAGACGTTGCGTAACATTGAAAAGCTCGCTGGCGTTATTGCTCGTCAAAAGTGCCATTAGGCTACGGTTTATACGGCGATTTTCATTACGTTTCATCTATTTTTTTTATTAAAGAGGTGGCAAACAAAAGTGCGCGTCACATGATGAAGAGTGACCACCCGCCGCCCATGGACACCTGTGACGTCCGGGGAATGACGGGTGCGTTGCCGGTCTTTAATGAAATAGGGAAAGGAGGGAGAGGAAGGGGTGGGGGTGATGGGCCACGGGCACTCTCACTCACCGAACGAATCACGACAACAAAAGATGCTGTTATTTCACGCCGATAGTATGTGAGAGGGTGGTATTTCACCGGGCGCGCCGGCCCTATTTGTTCTGCAATGCAGCATGGCTCTACCACTCGTGTCTTATCTTACTATAATATTACAAAAATAAAAATTGGATTGTTTGTTTGTAATGGATTCAGAAACTACTAAACCGATTCAAAAGTTTTGTCACTTGTAGAAAGGTTCATTATCAGTAACGAATAATATGGACTGTATTTTATTTTCAAAAAACTTCGCCGTCGCCGACGCCAGTCGCTAAATTGTTATATAATAAAGTTACTGCAATAACGTTTGACTACCTATTTAAAATAAACAAAAAAAAATTCGTTCCTCAAGATCACGTAGTATTTATCGTTATATTCTTCCACCATTCTACCAGCGTTTACGACAACTGAACCATTTGTCTACGGGCCCTAGTATGTTCATGACCGAAATTTTCAAAAATATGTAACGGACCGAGATAACGTCAACTGTCACCGCGGGTCTACTTAGCTGACATCACATCCTGCCACGTCTGTTGCCGCCAAGTCGTGGTAGAAGTGACATCAACAAGTCTATGGAAGCCGATGCATGCCAAGATCTAAGACCATTCTACAACAGTCTGCGGCATTAACTGTTAATTATTCGTAGTTGTTCTTAATAAAATTAAACCATCGAAATAATATCACATGTTATAGTTTGTAATTTGTTATTAATTATTGAGAAATTAAACGTAAAAGCTGCAACAAATAACACCTGAATAAAACTACACGAGTTAATTCATCCATGCGAAGATTATCGTACCACAGCAAAAAAAACAAGCACGCAGGCAAAAAATGTCGTGAATTACGTATAACACGTCCGTTTTTCGTTCGTTTTTGATTTACTCGAATTCGCACTTAACGTCTCTTAAGTTTTATTTATAAGAAACTCATTTATGAAGTAGTATTTCACTTGAATTAGAACTTCATTAAATTCTAGTTACTTAGACTTCAAACGGAGTTTTTACTTCGCTTTACAGCACTTTACTCTAATTGAATATTTATGAGACTCAGTCCATGTAGAATAAAAAAATCTGAGGAATTTTCATAACGGGAATTAATAAATGTTGTTCAAAATGTTTTCGTCCTTCATGGCATAGCGGAGAGAATACGCAATGACGCGACATGAAGGATAGAAGCGTTATTGTGAAGACAGAAAGCTCAAATTAATAAAGATGTCCAAAATGATGGCAAAGGCTTACAAAGTCGTCATGTACTGAACTGTCAAAGTTAAATTAATTCATTCAAGTAAACCCAATTTCAGAGTATTTTTGAACGTCAAATCTACTTGAGTGCGGTTCGACAAAAAAAACCTGGACACTAAGAAGAACCGACAAGAAACTCAGTCTAGTATCATTTTTTCAACATAATTTTACAATAACTATTTAAAATACAATATTCATAAAGCTAGTAAAAGCATGTGCAGAGAGGATTATTTCCAGACTTGTTTTTTCTTCAATGAAATCGCTAATTTTGTAATATGATTATCCAATCAGTGTGCCTTCAATAACAAGTTTAATTTTCTTATCCGTTAATTGCGTAATGTCTTAAAGAGTTTTATTACAAAAACGAATAGTAACATAAATGATCCACTAAACTTTTTTAAATTAAATGACAATGCCCAAATTTGCTACCATTGGCCCCAGAGTAACCATGCTATTTCAAAAATATATTTCGATTTCTTATGGTTTTCTGAGTGGTTTATAGCTTCCTTAAGCTAACCCAAGCAATGATCAAATTAAAAAGTATTTTTAATAACTAGACATTCATTATCACTGAACAAGGCTGTAAACATTGAAATTTTTGTTCTTTATATTACGTTACCACATATGCCGATTTATGATAAAAAATGACCGTATCCTAGAATTTAATAGCGCTAAATGTAGTCGATGCCAAACCAAGGAGCAACAAAAAGTCTACTAGATCGATAAGATTGGCACAGACGTCAGTAACTGTAAAATTTAATTATATAAGTACATATATCGTATTTATAAAACTATTTTTGTACTTGACTTATACTTAATAGTGCTATTTCGTACTTTTCAGTATTTTTTTCGGTCGGTTTAATTTTTTTCGTAAAAATTTTCTTCATTTTAGTTTTTCTTGTATTGCATGCTTAACTTCTGTAATATCGATTAATATGTTTGGTGAGCAAAGCCACGATCAAAAGCAAGTATTTATATTAATATTCCGAAGTATTTCCCGTGATCACGTTCTGTTGACAGGTAACGCGATTCGGAGCTAATGAATTAGATTCAGATCGACGTCTCCGTCCTCACCGCGCAATTTCAACGGTGAAGAAATTGAAAAAGTCGTATCACACACCGTTCGTGATTTTCCGCTGGGAAATTGTTGTGAAATTGGAATGGAAAACACTTGAGTCCACATTCGTAGGGAAGCAGTACTTGAATATTAATGGCCGTTTGTGGAGGGTATGTTACCGCGTATATAGGAGAATCAGTTACGTATATTCCTGGCATAATCGAAATTATTTTACGCTAGTAAGATATGATCGCTTCGTTGATTGAATGAATTCTTTATTTTGACATAATACTACAGCATACAGTTTCTCGAAAAGAACATAAGAAAAGTTTTTTTTTTCTTTCTTCATGGCATGGCGCACAGATTAGCGCATTTGCCAATGTCACGTATAGTATTAGTATCTAGAATTGTTATCGTAAAACTCCTCCAGTAAAGTGATAGTAGACTTTACTAAAGTTTTATAGGAGTTCTTGGAAGAGCTCGAGAACTTCAGCTACACATGTTTATTTAGGACCTACTCCATTCTTTTCACTTACACAGGACTTTAAAACACAGTATACTGACACTTTTGCACTTTAAAAACTCCCAAAAATGTAAAAAATAGAAAATCTAAATAAAATGACAACATCGCTTCTCCCGTTCCCGCCAAAAGGTCCATAATAAAAGTTGACTACACGCAAATGATAAGCCTAGGGTCTAATTGCGTAAATTTCTTTGACTAAACATGAATATCAATTTTCCATTGACACTGGATAATATTTATAGGCTTGTAATAACTTACTTCAACTGCCGTTGATTCAACTTATGTCCGGAACAGACTCTTCGCAAGCTGCTTCTTTGCGTTTGAGACCCATAATGTTGTGATGACTTCTAACGTACTTTTCATGGAATTATTTCAATAAATCTGTACATATATACTATAAATAGAATTGAAGTGTCTGTCTATGATTAAATAAGGTGTTTTTACAGCCTTTCTTTCGTAATACTTTTTTTTGTTGTAGGTATGGTTATTTGCACGTAACCTAAACCCAAACACGCTTTTTGAAGAATTATATCCGCCTATCCGTCTGTTCGTCCGGACTAATCCCCGAAATGGCTGAACTGATTTTGACAGGATTTTCATTTGTAGATAGATAACTTTTCAATGAGTAATCTAACTTTTTATAGGTACAGTAAAAATACTAAATTTAACGATGGTGAAACCGCGGCGAACACTTAGTTGATAATAAATGTAACTAATATCAGCCAATTAGACGCGAGTAGGCGAGGTTAAGGTTAACACAGTGTTACCTGCATAGACAATAGAAAAACAGATAATTGTATTTTGGATACTTGGTAATTTATCACTTATCGCTGAACGTCAATTGGAGACATTTTTAAAACCCTATATAACCCGCTACCGTATTACTTAATTACAACCAGTAAGCGATAGCCAAATCTAATGCGATCGTTCGCGAAATGTTGATAAATCGAGCAATATATAGTGCTGCCGATCACTATTGCTGTCTCTGTTATATATCACTGAACTAAAAACTGGTGCTAGCACCCTACTTATGCTACAAATATACCGTATGGCATCGTAATTACCAATTTAAAACAATCGTCGCAAGACCGCGGCGCGCTATCGTTCTTCACGTGATAATCCAGCTGCTGTCTCCCTAAGGTGACTAGCAAGACGTCGGATATAATAACAATAATATTCCAGACAATTACACAGATTGTGTGACCCCAAACTAAGTAGTAAGCTTGTACTATGGGTACCACGCAACGAACCCTAGGGGAGTTCCCAGTAACACCCAGACTCCTAGCCAATTTAGAAAAGTTCGTTTCATAAGTTGACCTGACCGGGGATCGAACCTGGGACACTAGCTTGGAAAGCAGATGCTATGCCACTGCGCCAACGGGTCAGTCATTTATGTATGTATGTATGTAGGTATGGAAAATATAAATGAAATATTTTTATTGCATTATTTTGGAATATCACAAAAAAATATAGGAAAAGAACAGGCTACAATGTATCACATAGTTATACATTCAAAATATTACATACAGTTATGTGATAAAGGTATTAGGTTGAATATTTTGGAACAACTACAAATTAGTAAACATAAAAACAACAATGCTTTCTTAAATGATCAAAGAAATTCAATTCATTCACCACTCTTAAACATATTTACATTTTAAACTTAAGTTTAATTTCAACACAAATACTGACTCGTCCAAATTAAGTAGGTATGCGGGGCCATTGGTGGTACTGCCCAAAAGAAGGGGGCGGGCTACTCGCCTGCCAGGGACTCCGACAGTGGTACGAGCTCGGTGAACAAGGTAAGGAAGAATAAGCCGAACTCGAGGAAGCGCAGGAGAGTAAAGCATAGGACGGCTTCTTCTTCATCACCTTTAGGGACATTTTAAAATTAACTTTAATTTCAACACAAATACTGACTCGTCTAAATTAAGTAGGTATGCGGGGCCATTGGTGGTAAGCTCTGATTGGTCACTTACTCTTTAGTGTTGGGTAGAGGGGCAATTGGTTTAAATAGTCGTGCAGCTGATTCATTTGTTGATTCGGTGCTGGTTAGCTGACCGAGTCCGATCTCTGGTATATCCTGAGGATGCTTCGTTGAAACGCGAAACAAGAGTCGATTGGTGGTTTTTGGAGTTTGAGTGGAAAATAGCTAAAGATTTTATGAATTCATCACATGAAATGGATTTTCGCAAAGTAACACCTGAGTCTATACAATATAGTAAAAGAAGATCATTTGTCCGTCCAATTCTTTGAGATATTATTACAATGGTTTTGTACCGAGTTAGATATCTGATCAGGGAATCAATTACGTAACTTCCATTAATAGGAAATTGGCACAATATAATAATTCGTTCCTTCCGGTGGCATTTAATTAAGTAGCTTCCGTTGATGGAAAACTGACATAATATAATAATTCATTTCTTTCGGTGGGGTTTCCATAAAGAAGTCAAATCAATTTATACAAATAATGTTACAAGTTATTTTTAAGATGTCGAATCTACTTTCGTTTGGAAAATATCTGCACTGAGAAAAACCAACAAGATACATTGTCATTATGATAATGTTTTATCTGCAATACAGACGATACCCTGGTGCTCGCTAAGGAGGAGAACTTTGAGAGAACCGCTAGACAGGACTGGTGCGCTAAGCCACTTTGTTTTGGTGACATGTGTCGTTGCAAACATAGTCAATCTGACCCTTTGGGTAACTCTTTACAAAACTGAGGGGAGACAGACACTGAGGTGGTTCACCTCTGTCTGTCTGTCAAACGTTTTTCTCGTGAACAAATGGGAGGAATAATTGCAGTAAGTATCGTTCCTAATATAGACGTGTAATTTCGTGATTAAATTTTAATTATAAGAATTATTTTAGTGGGCTAAGAGTGAGTAAAAAAAATATTAAATTATCAAAAGAAATATTACGAAATGTATAATAACTTGCTTATTATTTTATACATGCTTATATTTTTAATGTATCTATCACTCGATCTGAAAATCTGAATCGGAAAATCTCAAATTATTCAATCAAAAAATTTGTCACAGCATACCTTTTTTGGTGAAAGGAACACGACTTTAAGGATTTTTACTTTAAAAAAAACTATGGCAATTTTTATTTCACGCTTGTTGTGGGTGTATGAAACACAAAGACGACAGCCAGTGCGATTTGCTCTTGGCCGGTATTAAAATAGAGCAACCCGATCCAGGGTTGCCACCCATACTTTATAAGAAAATATTGTACGTTATTTCAGAACAATGTACTTTATTCTTTACGTGAAGAATAAAGTACGCGAAAATACTTTATTTTACTTATTTTAAATTTTTAAGATTTTACCTTATCGCTTACTCAAAGAAACAAAAGTATTAAGCAATTTTTGCGTGTAACGATACACATTAAAAATGATAATGAACATTGATTTTCTTTTTGAATGGTACCTCGACACAGTGCCAATTCACATCACCAAAGTGGTAAGAAAGTTTTAAAAATAGCAACATAAAATACACATTTAAGGCAAGTCCTTCATTTTAATACGTTGTGCTTTTTTACCTTAAAAAAGTGAATATACTTTATTTGCTCAACAAAGGTGGCAACCCTACCCCGATCACACCAAGGCAACCACTTGGTTCGCTAAACTCACAGCTAAACCACAGGTGATTATGTTATCATTTAATGCAAACCATTGGATTTAGGTTAATCAACAGTTAAAATGAAACATAGCGTGTAACGCCGCCTTAAACCAACTAGTACGAAGACCATAAAGCCGGAGTAACCAGTTACATAGGAACTCTAAGCCAATTTGAAAAATTTCATTGCATAGATTACAGTCACGAGTTAGGAAGCTTTGGGTCTCAAATACATAGAAATCAAACTAATCTTCATAGCAACGGCCAAGTCGTAAGTTTTATGTTTGCAAAAAAGCTTAGATTCTCGCGAAGTTCCCAGAAGTTTAAGTCAATGTTACAAGATTATGATTATCCTGTTCAGCGAAATAGGTATTCTAAGTATCGTAATTCGTATCCCTCAT
Source organism: Zeuzera pyrina (assembly GCA_907165235.1). Lineage (NCBI taxonomy): Eukaryota > Metazoa > Arthropoda > Insecta > Lepidoptera > Cossidae > Zeuzera > Zeuzera pyrina. The sequence continues at coordinate 24,838,624 of OU015627.1, forward strand.
TTGTGATGGTATTCTATAAATCATTTGGCTATTTGTTTGTGAAGTTCTTTAGGCAAAATGCTAGGCCTAAACAACGGAAATTAATTAGGTTTACCAAAATTGGTTAAACATTGAATACCAAATAATATTATAAAAAGCAGTCCTTTTTCAAAGTTGCTTTTGGGAAAAAGTTATATTTGTACTACTTCGTCTGAAACCCTATTTTAATATGTATTCAACAAGCTCTTGGCTAGTTTTCTGTTTTTATTATAGTTATATTTGTTAAATTATTCATTTTTCAATCAACATTTTACATAGATCCTACACCATTATTTATAAAAATATAACAGAATATAATCTACATATACACTAATATACAATTAAAAATATTTAAGTATCTGTTTGTAATCGAAATAAAGGTTTTTTATAAGCCAGTAATATAGTTAATTGTAACCAAAACCATAACACATTTTTTGAAAATTTTAATCAAAACAAACTAAATGGCCTGTTTATTTGTCCGGTCTAATCTCCAAAATGTCTGAACCGATTTTGACAAGACTTCAATTGGCAGGTAGAACACTTTTCAAAGAGCAATCTAGACTACTTTTTATTTCGGATAGATAAGAATTTTAAGCCAGTGAAACCGCAGGGCAGAGCTAGTCTGTTATACATTTTTGAGGTATGGAATTCAAAGTCAAAGTCAAATCAGTTTATTCAAGTAAACTCAATTACAAGGTATTTTTGAACGTCAAATCTACTTTAGTTCGGTTCAAAGAGAAGGGAAATAAAAACCTGGACACTGAGAAGAACCGACAAGAAACTCAGTCAAGTGCATGATTCATTACTACAACATAATGTATGTATGTAATGTAATAAAATGTGCTGTATTTATCCTCTTACAGTAAAGTATACATGTATATGCATAAACGTTTTGAAGCCATTGCGTAATGTGTTGTCCTCACAACAATTCACCAAATAATCTGTGCAGTATTTTACAACTCTCATAAATAACGCCATGTACTTTTATCTCTCAAATAAAATAAAAATAATGTGTACATAAAAATGTTCGCGAATAACATACAAAAGTCGGGACCAATATATTTGAGGGGTTTCAGTTTGAAAAAATTGTAATCTCGGTAAAATATGTACGCAATTTTGCTCGTCGCATTTGTTAAAATTTTTAATTGCGTACCATTTGAGACATTTATTACGGGTGTTGGTAACGTTGGGGTTCTTTAGGGATGATATCATCACTAAGGTAAAAAGTGGGCTTCGATATTTATTGAATGAGTACATTTTTATTTATTTATGTGCATATTTTTATTAATGGGCAATTTTTATTTTGCTTAAAATTGTCGTCTACATAGCTCATTGAAAAGCAAAATAATTAAATATTTCAAGAATTCTAGAAAGCCATTTCGTGATCGCGCTGAGTATTCACTGAATTAAGCACCTTTTAATACAATATTCAAAATAAAATTATTTTACTGCAAGGTCAATGCAAAAGATTTTTTAATTAATCAAAATAAATAAATATTCCGGACTTTACCATTGGTTTTTGGGGCGGTTTCGAATCTGCTTTCCAGAGGGAGCCAAGGATTCGATTCTACTTGATCAGTTCAATTTAGGAAAGAAATTCTTTTATTTGATATTTATTGACGTGGAGACGTCTGTTTTTGTTTGTAATAAAGGTCACTTCTTTAACAGGAGCTTCTGTACTAACGCCATCTGTTGGTGCATAAGTGAACGAAATCGGTAAGTATGAGACAGGGTCATTTCACTCAACACAAAAATTTTTCGCAGTAGTGTAGTCCAGCATAATTAGATGTCGCCACTAGTTTAATGTTAAGAATCGAACTTCATTCAATTTACAAAAGTTAGTAAATGCATAGTAGATGCTACTTAACAGTATCATTCACAAACATTTTTTTTTTTCAGTAAAGTTATTTAATTTTTCATTATATTTTATACTTTTCGTATCATCGACCTGTGCTTAGAAATTTTTATATAAAAATTAAACCGCCTTCAAAAAAAACACTGAAAAGTATACAATAACTATCCTTTACTAACCAAAACTCAAGCACAATTAAAATAACTTTATAAATACGATACACATACCTACATAATTAAATTTTACAGTTACTAAAGTCGGTGCCAAGCCTACCAAACTAATAGACTTTATGTTGTTGCACATTGATTTGGCACCGACTTCAATAACTGTCAAATTTAATTATATAGGTGTGTGTATCGTATTTTTAAGTTATTTTGATTGTACTGGAGTTTTGATTAGTAAAGGATAGTTATTTTATACTTTTCAGTGTTTTTTTTGAAGGTGGTTTAATTTTTTTTAATAAAAAAATTTTATTTCTCCCTTTTGAGTGGTCTTGACCTAAATAAATATCTAGGGCAGGTCTGCAATTAACTTCATTCTAATTCCGGAGCGCAACGATATACAAGAGAATCGTCAATATAAATAAAGGTTATAACCAGGTCGCGTTATCTAGTGTACCTCTGAAGTATTACATACCAAACGAAAAAAGAATTTTTGAAATCGGTTCATAATTGACGGAGTTATGAGGTAACAAACGTACGAAAAAAAAAACAAAAAAAAAACAACATACAGACGAATTGAGAACCTCCTCCTTTTTTTGAAGTCGGTTAATAAACTCAGAATAAAACATTCACTGTCTACCTTGCTTATGTTAAGTATTGAAAGCTAATTCTGTAACCAATGTATGCTGAATTCCCTCGTGATTGTAATATATCTATGTGAGTAACTGTATGTTCTCTTAGTAGTGTGATCTGTGATGTTTGCAATAATGTGTTTTTGTACTCTGTGGTAATATGGTGGGCTCAATAAAACGTGGCATAAGATTACTCTGCTTTTATTTAAATCAATTTCAATAGCTTACAATGACTAAATTTCAAACACATCATTATAGTTTTTGGTTAAACCTTTGATCAAACCATGGACAAACAATCGGATAGAGTAGGATTGTCGCCAAAGACTTAAAATGTTGCTAACAAATAAATAATTACTGACAGATTAAATAAACTATTTATGAGCTGTGAATTTGTGATTTGTGAGCTGAGCTGTTTGAAGTCTGAAGTGTAAGGAAAAAAGCGTTGTTTTATATTTACGGTTTAATTTAGACCACTGAGTGACCACTAGTAGAAGACTGTTAAATCTCTCATTTAAATAGTCATGTAGTCTATTGTTCAGCCAAACCCAACGAACAATCTCACACACGCTAAGTGTTCGGTGCTTATAAGCTTATGAAACGAAATTAAACGGTTTTTATTCAACTCATTTACTCGATTCTGAACCATTTAGCTGCATCACAGTCGATTTCGTTAATTGCAATTAGCCCGGAAATACATTGCTCGTGAAATAACGGATATTGGGATAATTTGGAGTTGCGCTCAAAATACGATAACATTACACAGATGGTATTATGATTTTACACCAAATTTAACTTGCGATGTTGTGCTGCAGTATAATGTGTGCCACCAGTGCTATAAATCCCTTATAATGGATGCAGAAACCTTAGCTTATGACCCGTATTATGTCAAGAAGTTTCATACTATTATCTTATCTGTATCAATGTCAGTGTTGGGCAAAAGTAATTGTAAAAACAATTCCAATTACTTTCTTTAATTGTAATTACTCTCTTTAATTGTAATTGTTTGCCTAACAAAATGCCTAATTCACAATTACATTTTACAATTACAATTTTTAATTGTAATTGTTTTTACAATTCCATTTTGTTCGACACTGACCAGTGTTATATTATAATGTTAAGCTAAATTTCGTTATATAACTCACTAGCGACCTGCCCCGATTTCGTACGTGTAGAAATTTTTTTTAAATAAAATACAATCCACGCTACTCGCTGGAAATGTAAATTTCTACAGGCGAAAGAATTTTTGAAATCGGTTTAGTTTTCGAGTTTATCCATTACACATACAAACGAACAAAGTTAACGTCTTCATGGTATTAGCACAGATTAATTAGTTTACTAACGTAAAGTATAGTGTAGAGAAGTATAGAGAACAATGTCATAATGATTTTTCAATGTCGTGTCGGTTCGTGCTGCATTTTGTCAATGTATTTAAATAAATGAAAATACACACACACGCGTGGTTTCAATAAGAAGTGTATTATTCAAAATGTAAATAATTAGTGCAATAAATAATTCTTATTTACGGTTGTATTTCTATATACTTCATGCCACGATTGTGCATACAAGTGTGTAAGCAACTGTACATAATTAAGTATAAAAACATCCATGCTATGCTATTATCGAACTCGCCTTCGGTTCGCTCAGCTCGTCCCATATATTCACGCTCGTTTTTAATATCCCTTATTGCACAACAGTTGCATAAATAGCTATCAGTCAAGACTATCAGCAACTGTTAGTGTTGCGTTACAATAATTAAAAGACTTCATTTGTAAAAGCAACTTTTCTCAGAGACTATTTGACGTATGGATCAAGAAGTTGCTGCTCTTATTACCTTAGTTTACCCTTTATGTGATGAATTTCTAAAATCTTTAGCTATTTTCCGCTCAAACTCCCAAAACCACCAATCGACACGTGTTTCGCCTCTCAACGAAGCATCCTCAGGTTATACTAGAGATCGGACTCGATCAGCTTACCAGCACCGAATTTTATTCAAAAGAGGCAAAAATGAGAAGTCAATTTTAGATGTTGACGTCAGTCTTTGGACTACCAATTAACTGTTTCAAACTTCAATTGTCGTCAAACCTAGGACAAGAAGCATAATGGATGCATTAATAGCGAGTCAGTTTGTTAAGCGCCCAGGCTAATCAGATTTTTAACGCAAAAAGAGAGGTGGTTTAAGTTTAATGAGTGTATTTACGTCGATCAAGAAGTTACTGCTCTTATTACCTTATGTCGTGCGAATCCTCATGTCTCTCTGTCGATATCAATGAGAGCAACCACGAGTAAAATAGTTACCTGCAGTAACTTTGACAGCCTCGCTTTGTCGGTGTGTTTCGTGTCAGTTCATGACCGGTTCAACATACAAAACATCGTAGTGATATAATAATTATTTGAAAAATACTATACTTGTTTAGGATTGTTATTTATGTGAATTCCTATCTCTTTGAAGGCATGTGAAATAATAGTAGTCCATTGTTTTTACTCGTATACTTTTAAGAATTGAGGTACATATTACGATAGATATTAATGTGTCGCGTTTATACTCATGCTTACAATAATATCTCCTGCTCTGCGCTGGGGTCCCTCCATAGCACGGCCGTCCTCCCCTCCCCCGTCGCGCTCCTCGTCCTCCGGTGACTCCCTCACCACTACTACCTCGATTCTCAACAATTTACAAAAATAAAAATATGTCATGTTCAGCTGTATATAGTTGTTCGGTGATCCTTCCCTAACCACGCACATGAGTACAAGTCTAGAACCTCTATAAACAAAAACTTTAATAAAAATTTTGAGAACATCCGACTCAAAAAAATCTCTAAAAAGTAAAAAAAAATAGTATATACTTAACTACCTATTGGCCCTTTAAGTTAATGATAATTTGTAATATAAACAATAGTAGTAACATATACAAGCGTCGTCCGAGTCGTCGTAAAAAATTTGCTCACATCCCTTCAACAACTAGAAACGAGAGGATTATCGTCAAAGTCAAAGCTGAACAGATTTTCGTGAATCATAGCTAAAAATATTACCGATTAAGTCACTTTCAAATAAAAAAAAACTGAATCAAAATCTATACAATCGTTTAGGAGCTACGATGCCATAGACAGACACACAGATACGTAAATACACTCATTAAACTTAAACCACCCCTCTTTTTGCGTTAAAAATCTGATTAGCCTGAGCGGTTAACAAACTGACTCGCTATTACTGCATCCATTATGCTTCTTGTCCGAGATTTGACGACAATTGAAGTTTGAAACAGTTAATTGGTATTCCAAAGACCGACGTCAACTTCTAAAATTGACTTCTCATTTTTGCCTCTTTTGAATAAAATTCGGTGCTGGTAAGCTGACCGAGTCCGATCTCTAGTATAACCTGAGGATGCTTCGTTGAGAGGCAAAACACGTGTCGATTGGTGGTTTTTGGAATTTGAGCGGAAAATAGATAAAGATTTTAGTAATTCATCACATGAAGGAAAACTTCAAAAAAAAATTTTTTTTTCTTTTAAATATCTCCATTTCTGGTTTTCGTTATCATATATTTTCATTGTAATAGGTAACTACATAAATGTTAAAATGAGAGACATCCAAAAAGCAATGCCTAAATGCAATAAAATCCTATTATTTTATATTAATTACCATTCAGAATATAACGTGAAAATTAATCGCCAGGGTAGGTAACGGTCACGTAGAGTTAACGAGCCACTTTCAAATTGGAACGTGTGTGTATAACAGTTAATTGGGTCCGCGTATCTGACCCAAAGGGACTACTATTATACAATCGAGGTATTGGTCAAAATTTCGGAGAACAGTCGACACAATTACCTATATTTAAAGTTACTAGCTAAAAATTTTATATTCAAGCTTGACTCCTAATCAGTTTTATTTTTATAATTTTTGTTAAAACAGATCTTATGAAATTAAATATTTTTTATACGGAAATAACATACAAAAGGTCTATCTTTATGGTAGGTAATTTCTATAGAAAACTGTCGAAGTTATACATCTTCGGCGCGTTACGAAAAAGAGAGTAATTTTTTACGAGGCACGCGTAAAGGATCACACCAAAAACTAGGTAAGTACACCATAAAATTAGCAACGGAAGTTGCGTCTCAATGGAACACACCTTGAACAGCGTTGACCACGTGTTGAACAATTTCTTCAAGCACAATTTCTAATAAGTCGGGAAAACATATAACTATAACTGCGAAACCTTAGAAAGCTCACAATTTACTAACAACAACAAATCCAGCACTTTCACATTTAAGAAAGGAAGAAAGAGACAAAAAAATGGAAATATCCAAGAGAAAAAAAGCAGATCTAATGAAATTAGTAAACAAGAATCTCGTACCAAGCTATTACAGGCCATTCTTTGTAGCTTAATTAGTTTTATTGCTTTTTTAACATTTTCAACCAATTGTTGCAGACATGACAGAACCGTGAAGTTAGATTATAAAAGATTTTATTTTATATTTGGCCAGTATTATTTTGATTATCGTCCCAAAGAAGTATGAGTTCTTACGTGCACACATGGCGAATTTTTTTTAATGTCTTGTTTATTTTGAAACACTAAATCTTATTTGAATTGAAAGATATCGAGGAATGAATTTTTGAAATTGGGTAAGCAGTTGCGGAGAACTACACCACCTACATCCAAACTTACAAAGTTAATAATTAGTATTCTATAAACTTTAGACTACCGATCCAGTCAAGCGCTCGGTCATGTCTATGATTCCTTGGAGTTTTTGGCGGGATTTCATGGGAGTGGTTGGGCGTTTATTTTAATTATTTAAAAATTGTTTCAAGTGCATATTATGATGAATATTGTGTAGAATTGGCGTAGTTCTGCGTCCCAAGTATCTACGGTGTTGTACATTATGGGGAATTGTTGAATAAATGTTTATTTAGTAGTGCGGTGTTGAGATTTTTTTAGTAGATTAGTCTGCCTCAGCGGATCATATTAGAGAGTACCTCAATGCATTTGTTGCCAGAAACTCCAAAAAACATTAAAATGTTTAACGTCGACCTTTTAATGAAATGAAATGAAGAATATATCATTTTATTACTGAAGACATCGGCTGTTCTGGCAGAGATCCTTTGCTTTCCCTCTTAAAGGAGAATTGTACAAAAAAAGTATGATTCCGTAATTTTTACTATTTTTCATTTCATCAGCGGACCTCAGTTTAGGAAATCCTATTGCGTGAAATATGTGTGCACTGATCTGTCAAATAATATTCTAATATAAGTTCAACTGTAAGATAATAAAATTATAATATACAGGATGTATATGAAAACGGGACAGCTACTTTAATGGATGAAAGGGCATAACTTTAGTATGTAGTTTCAAAAAGAATTATCGAAAAAAACGTGTCCGTTTAAGAGTTATGACCGTTTTAATTTTCAAGTGTTATCCCCACCATTTCTCGTAAAATTGGGTTGATCGTGTACAGTTACAGATTTTAAATCTTACGTTTTTTTTTATTTTGTAATAATTTCATCCGTTACTGAAATACAGCCTGAAAACCATTTTCGAAAATAATACGTATACCTCAATGGGGGTTTTCAGGCTGTATTTCAGTAACGGATGAAATTATTACAAAATAAAAAAAAACGTAAGATTTAAAATCTGTAACTGTACACGATCAACCCAATTTTACGAGAAATGGTGGGGATAACACTTGAAAATTAAAACGGTCATAACTCTTACACGGATACGTTTTTTTCGATAATTCTTTTTGTAACTACATACTAAAGTTATGCCCTTTCATCCATTAAAGTAACTGTCCCGTTTTCATATACACCCTGTATATTGAATGACACTTGACTGACTTTCTTATCCTTTCACATGTCAATGTAGGTGTGCTTTTCTGCGCCGATGGTTTTAACTTTCAATAATACCTATTTTGTAATAATATTACAAAGGTTGTAACCTTTCCTTGGAAAGGGACAAAGATATATTATATCTTTGTAGTTCCCTTTCCAAGGAAAGGTTACAACGAAATTTGGGCGTTTTTTTTCCATCTAGCCAAAAACGGCCATATGCGAGTCGGACGCGGGAGCAGAGTGTATACCATATCATTTTTGGATTTTGTGTATTTACAAAAAAATATTAGTCGATTTCAAAAACAAACTTAACTTTGCAGTTGATATACACGATCTCCCTTATTCTCCAACTCAAAATTTAAGTTCGTATCAACAAGAGATTGCAAATTCCCTATTTTTGGATTTTTCCCTTTTACTGGGAGGCCTTGCTTCTTACCACATTTCATGATTCTAGGTCAGAGGGAAGTACTCTTTTAAGTTTTGATTTTCCTGCAACTGTAAAAATATAAGGCCGGTATAGCCTTATTTTTTATAGCTCCAAGGGACCGCAGTTATAAGTACCTATTTGATATCAATTTCTTGTTTTCTTGATACATACATAAATATCTTAGCGCTGTATCCTTAAGGAAGTAGTCAAAGAGGACGAGGCGCCAAGCGTCGCGGTCCTTGCGTATATTTTCGCATCCTCAAATCTCATCATTTTCTTTATTTTCTTGGTATACTTCCAATTTCATTATTCTTTTTGTCCGTCTGTCCACCCATATTTTACATCTGATTTATTACATCACATACTGAATTGAAACTTGATATAAAATTGATAATCTACTAAAAATGAAAAAGAATCAAAAATAAGATTTTGGGCCCATTTTTTTTTCATTCAATGAAAAAAAAATGAGCCCAAAATCTAATTTATTGAATTGAACTTTTTTTGTGCTCCAAATTACCGTAGCAATTTGGAGCACAAAAAAGTTTGAAAGTTGAGTTCCGTAGAACTCAAAGATATGCTTGTCCGACACACTTTTGGCTTGTTTTTGAAGCCAAAACCACCACCAAATTGAAGAAACTTTGATAAGAAACGTCAAGAAACTCTAAAATTATTTTCAGTTAGCACGAGAGGACCTATGCTGCTCCGCAGCATTTGTTGATGATATAATTCAAAAATAACGCTCTTATATGATGAGTAATTGTAACTTAATCTAAGTTGATACAAAAAATGCAAAGTCAACTTGAATGTCGCAAAACCTAGCCTCCCTCCAACTTAACCAATTTAAGTGGGCAAAAGCTCAAATGAAATAGCTCGCTCTTGCGAGTGTTCTTAGACCAAAACTAACAGCGTACCTCAATTAGAACCGTGGATAGAAAAAGAAAGCTATGAAAACAGGAGGAAATCGCGTTTGAGTACAACTTTTAGAAGGGTGAAAGTTAGATAATTTCCAATGCTTGATGACAAATCTGTGCAACAATACCTTTCATTTAAAAAAATAAAGCAAATCGGTTGGATAGAACGGCCGAACGGACTTTTAAGAGATTTCATAAATTTTTTTAATATATAGAAGATAACTTCATCGATAAAATTAATCTAATGCTTATTACAAGTATTATATTATTGATATATTATAACTGAATTTTGAACCGGTTCCACGTAACCGACTGCGGTGAAATTTTGCAATATTGGGGCTAAATCCAGTATAAACTCGTTTTTGCAATTGCATCTTTTCTTAGTAAAGGAAATGTCATCTATCGGACACATCGAGAATTACTGAGTTTTACACGAGACTACTTGAGTTTCAGATTAGCCATACATTTCTTCACAAGCTTTACTAATATGTTCTGATAAAAATCGCTAGATGGCAGTAAAATAAAATTGTAAATAATTTTACGCATCTACAAAAATAATTTATTGTCGTTTACATTTATTTGGAGATAAACCGTGATCCACCTTGTCACCTACGTTGTAGGAAAATGGTGATCTTTGAGACTATTTCGTCTCATACCTCAAAATGAATAACATTATATGAACGTTATATGAATATTATATTTTCTCAATTTTTGCCATTATCCTATCAACAAAATGTATGTTTTAATCGGAAGACAAAAATAAAATAAAGTTTGTTTAAAATTGAAAAAAAAAATAAACCGACTTCAAAAAAACACTGAAAAGTACAAAATAACTATCCTTTACTAATCAAAACTCAAAATACAAAATAACTTCATAAATACGATACAAATACCTGAGTAATTAAATTTGACAGTTACTGAAGTCGGTGCCAAACCTATAAAACTAGTAGACTTTGTTGTTGCACATTGATTTGACACCGAATTCGATAACTGTCAAATTTTATTATGTAGGTATTTGTATCGTATTTATAATGTAATGTTATTTTTGTACTTCAGTTTTGATTAATAAAGGATAGTTATTTTGTACTTTATTGTGTTTTTTTAAGTTGGTTTATTATTATTATTATTTATATCTCCCCTTTGAGTGACCTTGGTCTAAATAAATATCTAGGGTAAGTCTACAAATAAACTTATTTTCTAATTCTGGAACGGAATGATATGATACAAAGGAATCATCAATATAAGTAAAGCTAATAATCAGTTAGCATTATTTGGTGTATCTTCGAAGTCCGAGCTTCAATACCAGTGAAATTTAAATAGGACCACCTCGAAAGTATACCATTATAAACAAAGAAATAATTTTCTAAATCGGTCTATAATTGACGAAGTTATCGGTGAACATACATAAAAAAAGAAATAAAATTCAAACAGACGAACATTTTTTGAGTTGGTTAAAAATTAAACCATCACCTGCGTTTCTTTTAAAATAAATTTATTTATTTGTTAAATTGCACGCAAACAAAACTACATGTAAACAAAATTAAAACCAGTAATCCTCAAAAGGCAATACTTATCTCTTTAATAGATCTCTACCAGCACACCTCGTTAAAAAAGAAAATGTATGAGGGTAGTGTATTCATTAAAAAAATACTCTTCACTTGAACGCGAACTTGTATCAACAGGCTTACAAGAGCACTCAAATAGCAAACCTCTGTCAAATGTTTTCGTTTGATCCCGCCCGCAAAATGTCAAACGTTCAAACCACTGAACTACAATCAATTGGAAATGTTTTTCATCAGTCACTAAAGGCTTTGTTGAGTATTTGTATATAAACTAAATTTAGTTTCCTGCTCCGCTTACATGGAAATTGTATTGACAGTGTTATTTTAAAATTGAAGAAAGGAATGCTTAGAAGGTTCGGGCACATGGAAAGAATGAGTGATGAAACCAAGGAAGATCAGGACTGACTTACGAAAATCAAATAACCAGAGTGTTAGCTGACGGAAATGTCAAAAGCACCCGCATACCTAAGCAAAAATACGTGACAATGCTGAAATTCCAAAAGGTAAAAATGTATTGAAGGACCGCGACGCTTAACGCTCTGTCCTCTCAGACTACCTCGTTAGGGATAGGGATGCGTGAAGATAAGTTTGTCTACCTAAAATAAAGGTAATAACATTAACAGAGCGGCCATAATAATACTTACTTGGATAGTAGGATACTTACTCGGTACTCGGACGGTAGGCAGAATCAGAATGAAACATGCCACTTTCCACACAACAATAATAAACACACGCCATAAAAACATTGAAAAAAAAGCAACATATATAATGACATGTTTTAGAATTACGCTATTAAGCCAACGACACGTTTTCCTAGTGACTGATACACACTTAACTCTCTATCTAAATAACTACTGAACCGATTTTTATTAAACTTGCATTTTTCATTAAGTTGGACTATATCTAGTCCAACTACAAAAGAATTTTTGCAATGCAACTTATAGTTTTTAAGATATGCTCGGACAAACATACACACAAACAAATATACCTACGAACACATGAAATTTGGCACACATGTTTAGAAGCTGGTATAGATTAACATATACAAAAACTTTTTTTTTTTGTTTCTGAGAGGCGAAATTAAATCTCCGCGGACACCCAGCCGGACTTTACGCCGACTGGGTAGTGTCGGACTCGAACCGACTAAACAAAACCCCTCTTTGCTGTTAGCTTTAGTGGCTTTTACAGCGTCATAGGTCGCGTTGGGGCGAGCGCTAAAGGTGGCCTGCCAGATGGTCGACCGCCTGAGGGTTTCTCCAGCAGAGGGATACCTCGTATGGAGGGCGGACCTCGGGCTCAAGGCGACGCCAGAGGAGCTTTCTGCACCTGCGTTCATCTTATCAAGCTTCCTATTCGGGTGAGGGCCGCGCCTCTAGCGGATCCGGCCGGCGAGGCGACTGAGGGCCGGTTAGGGTGCCTAGTGTTACGCATGGCAGTTTACAATGCGGCTTGAGGCCCGCGTGTGTGCGTGTAAAGCTACGTGATAGCGCTTCTAAACGTGAGACCCTACGGGTGTCGTGGAGGTCGTCCTCGCCTCCGCCGGTGGGGGCGGTGCGGTCGTAGTATGTAAGTTGGCATGTTCAAGTTCGAACGTGTAATGTCATCGTCGCTGTCACCTAACACATGTCTAGGCCTACGATAGCGTTTGCAGACGCGGGGTTCGGGAGTGTATGATGACGCCCTGACCACTAGCGGGTTTGGGTGTAAAGAGGAAGCGTTGGGATGCCTCTTTTAGCCTTAGCCTCTGTTGTAGTGCAGAACTACGCTGCGCACGTAAGGAAGGGCACCGGTGGCCCTGCGCATGAATCGATTCTGAATAACTTGGAGGGAGTTGATATGAGTGGGCGCAGTGTGAGCGAATACTACGCTGGCGTACGTCATGATAGGCCTGACGCACGTCTTATATAAAGTACCTAACTTTATGTCTGAGGGACATTTTACTTTTCACGCAAATGAGCATATTGAGACTACCGAGGACGAACGCGGCGCGGTCGCGGAACGTTTTGATGTGTTGGCCGAAGGTCATGGCACTGTCAAGGGTGACTCCTAAGTATTTGACTTCCATAGTCCAAGGGATATCCTGGCCGAAAAGTGTGATAGTACGGAGAGTGTTAGCGAGGCGGGCGCGGCTGGTCGTCGTGCCCCTCGAGAAATACACGGCAGCGCTTTTCTCGGGGTTGACTTCGATTCTCCAAAGACGGAACCACTCGCCTAAGCTCGTGACCGCGACTTGGAGTCCTTGGGAAAGTCTCCCAGACTCTGAGGAGACTACGGTCTGATGTGAATAATGCGGTATCGTCCGCGAATAGGGCGAGCTCTACACCGGGAGTTTTGTGGACATCGTTCGTGTAGAGCGAGTAGAGCGTGGGCGATAAAACGGAGCCCTGTGGGACGCTTGTTCTGATGGGGCGGGGAGAGGAGAGCACCCCTTCGACTCTATAGCAGAAGGAGCAGTCCGACAAAAAGTCCCGTACTATGCATACGAGATCTAGCCAGCGCCGCTAAACGCGTTTGGGCCGCGGCCTCCTTACGCCGCGGTTGTTGTACTGGCATCGGCGCTATGATCTCTCAGGCCGGTAGAGCACACGCGGGCGTAGGTTTGATCGGTGCTGAGGGCGCGGGTTTGGTCGGCGCTGAGGGCGCGTGTTGAGTTGGCGCGGAAGGCGCGGGTTGTGACGGCGCAGAGGGCGCGAGCTTGACTGGCGCAGAGTGCGCGGGCCGCGTGGGTGCGGGGGTGGCGATAGAGGAGGCCTTAGGTTGTGGGGGGGCCGCGGCGTTGACCCTGATGTGCTCCGCCGGCTCGGCGCGACTTACCTCCGCGGCGGCGACGGCGCGGAGCTTTCGGGCATCCGCGATAGTTCGCGAGATGTCCGAACTCTCCGCACAGTTCGCAACCGGGAGAGTCCGAAGTTTTCGGCGTGCGGGAGCACTCAGGGTTGCCGTGGTCCCCGTGGCACTTGACGCACCTAGGTCGTGCGAAGCAGTTGTGGATCGAGTGCCCGTACAGATGGCAGCGGTGGCATTGACCCACCGTGCCGCACTTGTACGGAGCCTCTACGGAGAGGCCGGAAATCCTACAAATGGATTTTACTCTAAAAACGGCCTTTCCCTCGGACCACGGACGAGGTCGAGTACGACCATCACGAGGTCGAAGGCTTCCTTCGAGCAGGGCTTGTAAAGGCGGTGGACTTTACGCGCCGCGAGGTTTTGCTACTTAAGGTCGCCGAGATTGAGATCTTCCGGGAGCGCCTTGGAGAGGCCGCGGATGACCACGCGAAGCTGGCGCTCCTCCGGGAGCGCATAAGTATGGAAACCTATGCACTCCGAGCGTAGGAGCGCTGTGAGCTCCCGATGGTCAGCCGGGGTAGGGACCTGCACCTTGATGCCCTGTGCAGTGTTGCGGGCGGCATTAAATTGGATGCAGCGCGCGTCTAAGGCCCGAGAGACCCTATCTCACGACGCTTTTTCCTGAATAAACACCGGCGGCGGTGTTTTGATCTTGTCGGCCTGAGGGGCCTGGGTGGATTGGGTGGGTGGCAGGCGCTTTTTGATTAGCCAAAGGTGCCGCAGGAGCTCCAGAGGCCTGAGGGGCCGCCTTCGTCGTTTTGGGGGGCGGCCTGGGCGTGTCGCCTTCCCTCTGGGAATTCGCCTGCTTTCTCTTGAAGCACTACGCGCCATTCGGCGCTCTCAGTGGTCTCGTCCTCCGAAGAGGAGGGAAGAGCTACGTCCATCTCCTCTTCGGAGTCCGAGGCCTCCGTCGGGTCAGGGTCTCAAAGTCAGGGACTCCATCGGGTCTTAATAATCATTAAGCAAAAAGTAAAGCGTAAGTCGCCAAATGAATAATCTGATGAAAGCGTTTAAAAAAAACGCATGGAAATTGCACAGAACCTAAAATATATTTTGAACCAATTTGCCGACTTCATAAATTATAGTGCGCATGAAAAAGATTACATTTTAAAAGTTATAACGACAGAGAAAAATGAAAATTTAATCTCACCCTAGCAGCAAGTAAAAGAACAGTACTCGAATGTTTCAATATCCACATGTCACAAAAACACGTAAGGTATGTTTACAGTGTCAGTGTTTTTGTGACATGTGAAGAATGAAGATATAAAAATCGTGACAAAATGATTTTAGTATGCATACTTATATGATCCTGCATGGCCTGCCTTGAAAAAATAACTCGGCACTTTGAACAGCACAATATGTAACCATTATTTTGAAACAGAATTCTTCAACTGAGTGACCTACGTATTACTCCGCTGAATGCTCGTAGTGGACTGGCTTCAGTTTCGGAACATGTTCTATTCGCATCGCAAGCTACCTGCGCCGCGCTTTGTTTGTCCCGAGTAGGTAGGGATAAAAGACAAGTCGACGTCGAATTACAACTTAAATAATTAATGTTGTAGTAAAAAATATCTGTTGGATTTGGACGGTTACGCTTTTTTCGCAATAACATATAAGAATTTAATAAAGGTAATTAGTACCAAAAAAATAATAGTTTTTTTGATACACTTACACAATGACAATGAGAATAATAATATTGAGAAACGATCGTTCATAAGTGTAATTCCTCTGTTCGGTTACTTCCCTGAGTATATTTCCAATTCATAAATAAAGAAAACACCATGTTACCGACGCAGTATTATAGACGTTGGTGAAGATTTTCACATTTTGTCAGTTTTAATGAAAGGATTAAAAAAACCCTGAGCCATAATTTTATCGACGTGAAAGGAACACTGCCGTACTTTAACACAATCTTCGTAAAACAATAATTTACTTACACGGATAAGAAAAAATGTCATTCATTCAAACAGGCTTCAGATTTATCCTAACTAGGACAAAAACACCAGTTAGGGTTTATGTTTTCGTTACCGGTAGAAAAATAACACGTGTTACGGCAATACTCGAAAGTCGATCGTTTACATTGAATTTACTATTATACACATTAGTAAATTTATTGTGAAGTTTATAAACTTAAAATAAGGAAAATAATATTAACAGTATGGCCATGTGACTGAAACAATAATAATAATTTTTAACTAGGACGGTGGGCAGAAACAATAAAATACGCCACCTTCCACGTTACGCAATAATATACACAATGTAAAGTGCACAATAAAAATTGAAGCTGTAATAACGAACGTAACATTGACACAAATAATGCTGGTAGTCGTTGATGACTGATGAGTGTATTTCCGATATACTGTGTGAATTTAAGAAGACTACATATACGTATATTAAAAACGTAATAAACATTCACGGAATAGACTCGATCATTCAAAGGAACGTAGAATGGCAACGAAAAGCATAAATAGAAAAGCGTCAGTTGTAATGAATGCGTAAACAATTTGTAGAATAAGAGAAGCCAGAAATTAAAAAAAAATGCGTATTCAAGGCAGTATTAGGGAAAAGCCTTCGAATCGACTCTTCAACGACTGCAGCGATAGGGAATAACGACGTGAGAAAGGCAAAAACGACACAATTCGAATTACAGGACTTACGGTAATAAAAACTATTCCTTTCTCGCGAGTTGTACACCAGTACTACATCTTATATGTTAACTACACAAAGACCCATACCCTATCGCTATAGAAATAATGCAACGAATTAAATATATATAAATACGTTAACGTTCCACGAGACGGTGAAAACGTTAAAAAGTTAATAATTTTGTACATTTAACGTCAAGTACAGTGCATCAAATTTGTTTACCGAAACACTTAAACAGTCATAGAGTTTTTCGTAACATGTGTACAATTCTGTCAATAAAAATAATTATTCAACAAAAAAAAATTAAATATTTATGAAATTTCGCTTTGCAGACACGACAAAATAAGAACAATAAAATTTTCACTCACACGACTTATACCAATTACTTGATAACGACATTAAATCACAGTCATCAGAAAAACCGTAAGTAAAGCTCCTTTTATAGAAATGCCATGTTCGACTCCACAAATATTTGTCGTTCATCACTTCAATAATTTCACCGTTTAAGTATTTGAAACGAACATTCTCATTATTTAACATTTACACACAATATTGTAACTAATACTGAAAATTGTAAAAAAAATCATGAAATCGTAACTTCCAATACAATGTAATAAATAAAAAATACATTAATAAAAAAGACATGGATACATACAATTTGTAGACAGATAACACGAATAACGTCGGCGATTGGTGAAATGAGTAGTAAGGACGGAGGGATTCTGGACGACAGATTCTGAAACACCATTTTTTCTAAAATTCTTATAACTGTGACTGAAAAAAAAATTAAACACCCCCATTTGAGACGATTGCATTGAGTCCTAAAACCGTATCTCGCTCCGTTTTCTCTGTACAGATTTTTCATCGGCACGCCTAGATGATTACACTAATTGTTATCATTAATCCATTACTATCATTAGCCACCTCACGGCACCCTTATCACCTAATTAATGCTAGTTGGTAATTACTGTTTAACTGTCGTTTCCAAGTGTCGTCGACTATGATTTTTCAACAACCATCGACATCACGCGGTATAAATGAGTCACAAGAGCCATCAAAGGATATCACTGATAACGAGACGAGAGAGTGCACGATCTGCAATATATTGTTAAAGAGACGGTACTTCAATAATCACCTCAATAGCGACGCACGTAAAAATAACCCTCTGCGAATTCATCACAGTTCGCCGATCGTTTTATTAATTGAAAAGCGTTTGGAAAAAGAATTTTTACATACAGGATTACTTCACCAGCAGATGCTAAAAGTAATGAAACCGTCGAATTATTTATCGATTCAATAAAAAATAAATTAAAAGATTTGGTCCACGATAGCATAAAGGAATTGAACACATTTAAATTAAATTTTATTCTTCATGCTAACTTCGCGCAACCTACAAAGAGTTTTAGCATATTAGACATTTCAAAAACCCTCACGTACAGTTTTCACTATAAATATATGAAATGTAAGTTTTCAAATGTTATATTGTTGTACACTGATACAGATAGTTTAATTTATCAAATATACTGTGCTCACTTTCATAAAGATATTAAATGTGACATAGACGATTGTTTTGATACTTCCGATTATCTCTCGAATAATACTTATGGATTTCCATTAATGAACAAAAGGAAGTTAGGATATTTGAGCAGCTACGAGAACAGAAAACAAAACGGTTACTAAAGCAAAAGGTGTCAATAAGTGTGTCGTAAAAAAATAACAATTGGAAAATTATAAATCATGTTGATTTAGAAATAACATACATTGTGCAGAAATGTATCGATTTCGATCTATAAAGCATATGATTTTTACTCAAAAGATAAATAAAATGTGTTTGTCATTTAACGATTCGAAACGTTAATATTCTACGTCTAAAATTATCCATGTAGGAATTATTAGCACTTGCATAGAGATTACTGCACTGTGACACTCCCCCGTTATACCAGATAATATGTGAATATTTTTGGTTAGGTTGATGTATTACTAATAATGTCTTTTTTAAATCCACCCATTAACTTTTTTTTCAAATTCACTGAGTCCACATGGCAGATATTCCTTTAAGATCTCAATAAATATATCAATGTTCTCGGATTCATTAATTATATAGTTTGGAAATCAAAGTTATTTAATAATTCCTTTGTGGGCTGTACGAAATTAGCATGAAGAACAAAATTTAATTTAAATGTTTTCAATTCTTTTGCGCTTTCATGGATCAGAACTTTTAATTCATCTTTAATAGAATAGATCAATGAGTTAGCAACTTCAATTCCTTTCCTATGTGCTGATGAAGTAATCCTGCATGTGAAAATTCTTTTTCCAAACGCTTTTCAATCAATAAAACGTTTGGCACGCTGTAATGAATTCGCAGAGCGTTATTTTTATGTGCGCTGCTATTAAGGTGATTATTGAAATAACTATTACTATTGGCTCTGTTGACTCATTTGTACCGCGTGATGTTGGCGGTTCCTCCAAGCATTGCCTTTTCTAGTTGCTTTGAGTGTGATTAGCGGTTTGACGTTTGAAACCTTTTCCGATTTGCGAGTTGCTGTTTTAGGACAAAAAGACTGCGTTAACAATAGAAATAAAAAACAATATTGAAAAACATACGCAGTCTTTTTGTCCTAATACAGCAAGTCGCAAATCGGAAAAGGTTTCAAACGTCAAACCGCTAATCACACTCAAAGCAACGAGAAAAGGCAATGCTTGAAGGAACCGTCGACATCACGCGATACAAATGAGTCAACAGAGCCATCAAATGATATCGCTGATAGCGAGACGACAGAGTGTACGAACTATAATTTATTGTTAGAGGGGTTATTTCAATAATCACCTTAATAGCAGCGCATATAAAAATAACGCTCTGCGAATTCATTACAGTGTGCCAAACGTTTTATTGATTGAAAAGCGTTTGGAAAAAGAATTTTCACATGCAGGATTACTTCATCAGCACATAGGAAAGGAATTGAAGTTGCTAACTCATTGATCTATTCTATAAAAGATGAATTAAAAGTTCTGATCCATGAAAGCGCAAAAGAATTGAAAACATTTAAATTAAATTTTGTTCTTCATGCTAATTTCGTACAGCCCACAAAGGAATTATTAAATAACTTTGATTTCCAAACTATATAATTAATGAATCCGAGAACATTGATATATTTATTGAGATCTTAAAGGAATATCTGCCATGTGGACTCAGTGAATTTGAAAAAAAAGTTAATGGGTGGATTTAAAAAAGACATTATTAGTAATACATCAACCTAACCAAAAATATTCACATATTATCTGGTATAACGGGGGAGTGTCACAGTGCAGTAATCTCTATGCAAGTGCTAATAATTCCTACATGGATAATTTTAGACGTAGAATATTAACGTTTCGAATCGTTAAATGACAAACACATTTTATTTATCTTTTGAGTAAAAATCATATGCTTTATAGATCGAAATCGATACATTTCTGCACAATGTATGTTATTTCTAAATCAACATGATTTATAATTTTCCAATTGTTATTTTTTTACGACACACTTATTGACACCTTTTGCTTTAGTAACCGTTTTGTTTTCTGTTCTCGTAGCTGCTCAAATATCCTAACTTCCTTTTGTTCATTAATGGAAATCCATAAGTATTATTCGAGAGATAATCGGAAGTATCAAAACAATCGTCTATGTCACATTTAATATCTTTATGAAAGTGAGCACAGTATATTTGATAAATTAAACTATCTGTATCAGTGTACAACAATATAACATTTGAAAACTTACATTTCATATATTTATAGTGAAAACTGTACGTGAGGGTTTTTGAAATGTCTAATATGCTAAAACTCTTTGTAGGTTGCGCGAAGTTAGCATGAAGAATAAAATTTAATTTAAATGTGTTCAATTCCTTTATGCTATCGTGGACCAAATCTTTTAATTTATTTTTTATTGAATCGATAAATAATTCGACGGTTTCATTACTTTTAGCATCTGCTGGTGAAGTAATCCTGTATGTAAAAATTCTTTTTCCAAACGCTTTTCAATTAATAAAACGATCGGCGAACTGTGATGAATTCGCAGAGGGTTATTTTTACGTGCGTCGCTATTGAGGTGATTATTGAAGTACCGTCTCTTTAACAATATATTGCAGATCGTGCACTCTCTCGTCTCGTTATCAGTGATATCCTTTGATGGCTCTTGTGACTCATTTATACCGCGTGATGTCGATGGTTGTAGAAAAGTCATAGTCGACGACACTTGGAAACGACAGTTAAACAGTAATTACCAACTAGCATTAATTAGGTGATAAGGGTGCCGTGAGGTGGCTAATGATAGTAATGGATTAATGATAACAATTAGTGTAACTATCTAGGCGTGCAGATGAGAAATCTGTACAGAGGAAATGGAGTGAGATACGGCTCTGAGACCCAGCGCAATTGTCTCAAATGCGGGTGTATAATTTTTTTTTACCTACAGTTACAAGAATTTAAAAAAAAATGGTGTTTCAGAATCCGTGGTCCAGAATCCCTCAATCCGTACTACTACTGAGATAGATGATGAGCGTGCGTTCAGTTCACCGCACAAAATTAAGAGAATGAAATATATTCTTTTTAGTTTAAACAGTGAACGCAAACACATAATATTTTCTTCTTATCATTGAGACATTCGATCACCTATGAAATCAAAAAGCACATGCAATATTATAATATTTCAAATAAACAATGAACAGCATAAAACAATAATATGTACTCGTGTAATAAATGTGTTTACAATTGCAATGGGGAAGCGAAATTAGACCAGAGTTCATGCTAATCAGTTTCTGATGAATACTTACGACACATTTCAAATTTCGAAACTTCAAATATATATCAAGTGTAAATAGACACATAAGAAACGAGAAGTGGCAACTGAAACAAAAAGCAACACTCGTAAAGAAAAAGTAAGTAAGTCGAATTTGTTACATAAGAAATGTCAAAATTTAAAAATTAAAAAAAAATCCGCAATCGCGGCGATATTTCGAACCAAATTCTTTGAAAACAAATGAACGTCTGAACACGAATCACACGTTTACATGGATAAATAGTTGACAGTCTTCTCGTATTATTTCATATTATTTTTTGTAATAATTAAGACTTCAATTTCAACGAACACATTAGTAAAATACCTGTGATTAGTTAATCGACGGGTATATTTCGACGATCATGCGAGTATAATTTATCGACAATAATTATGTGATGTCGTTTCCCGAAAATAACTAAATGTACTAAATATTTAAACTGAATATACAGTTATGTAATTACCTTAGTGTATGGATCAACAACAAAGATATTTTACTTATTTTACAACTGCTAAACACAAGGACATACAAGGACAAGGAGAACAATAACAAATAACGCCCATTTTTCATTTGACAAACTATATTGAGAAGCGATTGTTTTCATAAGAGTAATTCTTCTTTTCGATTCCTTACCCAAGTGTATTTCCAATTCATAAATATGAAAACACCACGTCATTTTCACGTTTTTGTTAGTTTTAACGAAAGGATTAAAAAATCCTATAACCGTAATGTTATCGACGCAAAAGGAACACTTTACTTCACTATAAGACAAACTACATGAAACAATAATTTACACGGATAACAGAAAATGTCGTTCACCCAAAAAAGCGACAGAACTCCCTCAAATTGATCCTAACAAGGACAATAACACCATGTGGGGTTTAGGTTTGCGTTACCGGTAGAAAAATAACGCGCGTTACGACGAATGCTCGAAAATCGATCAGCCTTTTGCCATAAAGGAGCGCGTGGTTACGTTTACTGTTATAAATATTAGCGTATTTATCGTGAAGTTTGTCAACTTAAAATGAAGAAAATAACATTAACGGAGTGGCCACGCGACCATAATAATAATAATTAATTTTAACTCTGACGGTGGGCAGGGACAGAATGAAACACGTCACTTTCCACAAAATAATATTAAACATACGCAAATACACTCGACATTTCAAAGGAACGTCAAGTGGCAACGAAAAGCTATAAGCAAAATAGCAACGACGCCTGTAAAGAGAACGTAAACATAATTCACAGAACGAGAAAAGTCAAAAATTTAAAACCAGTACGTAACCGCGTCAATATCACAAACCAATTATTGAAAAACGAATTGCATCAACATCTGCAGCGAGAAGGAATAACGACATCAAAAAGAGAAATGATACGATTCAAAATAGAGAAGCAATGGTAATAATAATAATTATTATTTTTCTTGCAATTCGTAATACAGTAAATTATAATAAATTATCGGATAATATAAACCATTCTCAACTGTCTCGTATACGTTAAGTGCTCACTGATTTACTTACTTACCTTGTTACAAAAGAAATAATGCAACTGATTAAAGATAAAGCCCCATTGGAAAATATTTTAGATTAATACGTTATTATGCCACGATGTAAAGAAAACGTAAAACAAATCGATAACAGATGACGAATGAAATACGGAAACATCAGTAGTATACAACACTTACCTTGGCAATTCCATATCGATATTATGTCAGAATACTCACTGTCGCATTTCAAGACATGTGACGGTATTCGGTTTGAGTTTTGACACCGTTCACTATCAAAGTTATACAGGCTATAAAATATTTTAATAAATCGCTTTGAAAATTAATTATAATTATCTATAAGCAAAAAGTAAAGTGTTA
This sequence comes from Zeuzera pyrina, assembly GCA_907165235.1. Lineage (NCBI taxonomy): Eukaryota > Metazoa > Arthropoda > Insecta > Lepidoptera > Cossidae > Zeuzera > Zeuzera pyrina. The sequence goes on from OU015627.1 coordinate 24,862,180, forward strand.
GTCGCAAAGTGATTAATCTGACGAGAGAGTTTTCAAAAAACGCACGGAAGCTGCACAGAACGCAAAATATATTTAACATAAATTTGCAGATTTCATAAAATATCGCACGCGTGAGAAAGATTACATTTTAAAAGTTATCGCTACAGAGCAAAATGATAACAAAGAAAATTTAATCTCACCTTAGCAGCAACTAAAAGAACAGTACTCGAATGTTTGAATATCCACGTGTCACTAAAACACTGCGTATGTCAAGTAAAAGTTTCACAGTTTCAGTTTTACAATGAAGTATTCCTTTAATGAAGAAAACAAGATTAGCTTTTCCAAAAGCAATCAATAATTAAACGTAAAATGATATCACTGGAAATTCAGATATTTAATAACATTACAAAACAACAAGGCACTTATAACATCACGGTGACCGAAGTGAGGACTTCGATCGTACGGGATACTGATCCTCGAACGTTAATTTATAAAATCGAATGAAACGGTTAACAAAGAACAAAACCATCGAACATAGTAAGTAACTACACGCAAACGAGAAAATATTTTGTCGAAGATATAAAAATCGTGACAAAATATTTACGTACTAACGCACTCATATATGTCAGTAACATTACGAAATAGCACCATAATATGCGTACTTACGTGTTCCTGCCTGGCCTTGAAAAAACAACTCTGCAGTTTGAATAGCACAATATGTAACCATTATTTTGAAACAGAATTCTGCATCTGAGTGACAGACTTATTACTCCGCCGAACGCTCGTCGTGGACTGGCTTCAGTTTCAGAACATGTTCTATTCGCATCGCAAGCTACCTGCGCCGCGCTTTGTTTGTCCCGAGTAGGTAGGGATAAAAGACAAGTCGACGTCATCGTTTCCCTAAAGACTTCAACATAAACAAAATACTGGCAATTACTTAATGCGTAAGTACCTTTAACTTAGAGCGAAAATAAATTACCACGATTAAAAAAAAATTTACTCGTAAACAGAAACATTAAATTAGTCATAATATGTTATAGATCAAGTGTACATGTTATGTATTAAATATTGCTCAAAATTGAGGTATTAAAAAAAACACGAATCGCAATTAACATTATTCACCTATCGATCAGCACTATTTCCGAAAAAAGTTAAAATTTCATGTTACCATTGTTATGTGTTACATAAGATGCGACGTACCTACACGACAAAAAAAAATTTATGTAGGTAACAAATAGACAACATTGATATTTAAATAAATAAAATTCATGCACGTGCATTAAGATGGACAATACGGTTTAAATTAAATTAACTACGTTAACCACGTATTATAACATTAATAAACAATAATTTGCTGCAAATGTACAATTTCAGCAAAACGGTAGCACGTATCTCTTACTAGAGTTAGGGTTGACCCTAACTAGTATAATGGAACAATACACGGATAGTTAATCAATCGCTCACCTTAAAATACCACGTGTTTACACGAATAAATAATTTTCCGTACTCTCGTATATTTTATGAAAATCATGAAAAACCTGGAAACGATATGCGTAACATATAAAATCAAAACAATAATATAATGAGAATTACCTTAGCGACAGGTGAGGAGAACCAGGACTATTTATACTATTGTCCATGTATAAATAGTCCACAACTGTACATTGCACTCGTACTGCACATATCACTAAAACGCGATCACACAAATATTAAAATAACTAGTACATGAACAGCATTCTACTCGTATTGCTAATCATAATGTACCTAATACTGAAAATTAAAAAAAAACAACAAATTGTAACTTCGAATACAAGATAATGAATAAAATGTACTCACATTAAAAATAAAGACACGAATACACACGATTTGTAGACATAACACGAACGACGTCGGTGACCGTTGAGATGATGAGTGTGCATTCAGTTCACTGCACAAAAACAAGAGAATAAAAAATATTCTTTTTAGTTTAAAAGTGAACGCAAATACATAACATTTTCTTATCATTAGTCATTCGACCACCCAGAAAATCAAGAAAAAATCAAAAAATGCAAGATTATAGTATTTCAAACGAACAATGAGCAGCATATGCCAAGAGTATTAACTCACGTAATAAAATGTAAAGCAAAAAGCAATGTTATAAACAAATGAATAAAATTCAACAACGTCTGCTCTGTCTTTACTATTGCAATGTAAAAGCGAAAACACATTGAAATAACACAAAATTTTAGACCAGAGTTTATGCTAATCAGTTACCGACGAATTCTTGCGGCATATTTCAAATTTTAAATCTTAAAATATTATACCAAATGTAAATAGAGACATAAAGAACGGTAAGCGACAACGAAAAGCAACACTCGTAAAGAAAACTTAAGTAGGTTTAGTTTGTAACACTAAATGTGTTACTATCAGAGCACTAAATATTTAAGTTAAATATACAGTTATGTACCTCAGTGTATGGACGAACAACAAAGAGAAGTAATTTATTTCTCTGTTGGATTTGAATGTTAACGTTTACTTATTTTACAATGGCTACATACACTTATACAATGACAATGAGATCAATAATAAATAATGTTTATTCGTCATTTAACAAACGATATTGAGAAGCGATTGTTCATAAGCGTAATTCTTCTGTTAGATTACTTACCCCAGTGTATTTTGAATTCATAAATAGTTTTTTAAATGACTCGAATGAACGAGAATTAGTCACGTCATTTTCACTTTTTTGTTCGTTTTACCGAAAGGATTAAAAAATTCTGTAACTAATGTTATCGACGTAAAAGGATCATTGCGGTACGTTAAAAAACTTCATAAAACGATAACTGACATATATCAAAAAAAATTGCGTCCTCTCGAATAGGCGATAGAACCCGTTCCGATTGATCCTTATTAGGACAATAACACCTTTGGTTTAAGTTTCCAATACTATTATTCCATTACATGAAAAAGACAAACGACACGATACGAAATACAGGTAACTTTCTTGCGAGTCGTACTCCAGTAAGTCATGACAAATTACATTGGATGAAATAAATTATTATTAACCGTCTCGTATACGTTAAGTATTTACTTAGTTACTTACTTACCTTGTCACAATAGAAATAATGCAACTGATTAAATATAAAGCCCTGTTGGAAAATATTTTTAATAAAAACGTTATCATGCCACGATGCAAAGAAAACGTAAAAAAATCGATAACAGATGACGAAAGAAATATGGAAACAATAGTTGTAGTACATAACACTTACCTTGACACTTCAATGTCCATATTATGTCAGAAACTCACTGTCGTATTTCAAGACTTGACGGTATTTGGTTTGAGTTTTGACACCGTTCACTATCAAAATTATACAACTGCAGGCTATAAAATATAGTAATATATCGCTTCGAAAATTAATTATAATTATCTTTAAGCAAAAAGTAAGCCATAAGTCGCCAAGTGAATAATCTGACGAGAATGTTTTGAAAAAACGCACGGAAACGGCACAGAACGCAAAATATATTTACAGATTAACATGTAACATAAATTTACAGATTTCATAAAATAAATAGCATGCGTGAGAAAGATTACATTTTAAAAGTTATCGGCGACAGAGCAAAATGATAACAAAGAAAATTTAATCTCACCTTTGCAGCAAGTAAAAGAACAGTACTCGAATGTTTCAATATCCACATGTCGCAAAAATACTGCGTATTTCAAGTAAAAGTTTGACAGTTTCAGTTTTAAAATTAAGTATCCTTTTAATGAAAAAACAAGCTTAGCTCTTCCAAAAGCAAGCAATAATTAATAATAAAATAATATCACTGAAAATTCGGATAGTTAACAACATTGCACAACAACAAGGCACTTAAAACCTACCGGTGACCGAAGTGAGGACTTCGATCGTACGGGATTTTGATCCTCAACGAGTTGATTATAATTTTTACATAGAATGTACAATAAATGTAATTAAAATGACGTTAGTTTTGAAAATCGAATAAAACGTGATTAATAATAAACAAAATCATCGAACATAGTAAGTAACTATACGTAAATGAGAAATATACTTTGTCGAAGATGTAAAAATGTGACATAATATTTTAAGTATGGGTACTCACATGTTTCTGCCCGGCCTTCCTTGAAAAAACAATTTGGCATTTTGAATAAATATGTTACAATTATTATGAAACCTAATTCTGCAACTGAGAGACCGACGTATAGTTCGGCCGAATGCTAGTAGTGGACTGACTTCAGTTTGGGAACACGTTCTATTCGCATTGCAAGCTACCTGCGCCGCGTTTTGTTTGTCCCGAGTAGGTAGGGATAAAAGGCAAATCGTCGTCATTCTTTCCCTAAAGACTACGACATTAATAAAACACTGGCAATTGCTTAATGCGTAAGTGCCTTTGACTTAAGAGCGATTAAAAATAAATTACCATGATTAAAAAAACAAATGTCACTCGTAAACAGAAACATTAAATTAGGTATTACAAAAAAAAACTCACACATCGTAAATAACATTATTCACCGATCGATTTGCAGCAGTATTTCATGTCGTGTGTTACATAATATGCAACTTACCTATACGACAAAAAAAAATGTGTGTGTAACAATAAGACAACATCGATATTTAAATAAGTAAAATCCATGCACACGCATTAAGACGGACATTAAGGTTTAAAATAAATTAACTATGTTAACCACGTATTATAACATTAATAAAACAATCATTTGCTGCATACTTACCATTTCAGCAAAACGGTAGCACATATCTCTTACTACAGTTATATTAAGGTTGACTTTAAACTAGTATAATGGACCAACACACGGATAGTTAATCAATCACTCACCATAAAATATAACACGTTTACACGTATAAATAATATTCCGAATTCTCGTAGTTTTTTATGAAAATCATGAAAAAGCTCGAAACGACATGTATATCACATGACATCAAAATAATCATAAAATGAAACTTACATTAGCGACAGGTGAGGAGAACCAGGACTACTTACACTATTGTCCATGAAAATTTGTAAAACATCACAGCTGCACATTGTAGTCGCACTGTACAGTGTACATGTCACTAATACGCGATCACACAAATATTAAAATGACTAGGACCTACAGGAACAGCATTCTACTCGAATTGCTAGTCACCTGTGCTCCGATTATCAGATAAATAACAAGGTGACGTCATTCTTTCTATTCACATCAGTAAAATATCGGTGATTAGTTAACCGATAGGTACATAATATAAACGATCATAAAATTTGACGACGTTAAAATATACGATGTCGTTTCCCGAAAATTACAACTTAATTAATGTTGCAGTAATAAATGTCTATTGGATTTGGACGTTAACGCTTATTTCGTAATAACATATAGAATTAAAGAGAGGCAATTAGTACCAAAAAATAATCATTTCAGTGGTACACTCACACAATGACAATGAGAACGATAATATTGAGAAACGATCGTTCATAAGTGTAATTCACCAGTATATTTCCAATTCATAAATAAACAACATACAATGTCACCGACGCAATATTATGGCGTTGGTTAAGATTTTCACATTTTGTCACTTTTAATAAAAAGATTTAAAAAATTCCGGAACCATAATTTTATGCACGCGAAAGGAACACTGCCGTACGTTAACACAATCTTCGTAAAACAACAATTAACTTACACGGATAAGAAAAAATGTCGTTCACTCAAATAGGCGAAAGAATCCCTTCCGATTTATCCTAACTAGGACAAAAACACCAGTTGGGGTTTAGGTTTGCGTTACCGGTAGAAAAATGCCACGTGTTACGGCAATACTCGATCAGCTGTATGCCTTAAACGAGCGCGCGATAACGTTTACATTGAATTTACTGTATACATATTAGTAAATTTATTGCGAGGTTTATATAGTTAAAATAAGGAAAATAATATTAACAGGGTGGCCATGTGACCACAATAATAATTATTATTTTTAATTCGGACAATAGGCAGAAACAACAAAATACGCCACCTTCCACAAAACGCAATAATAAACACACACAATGCAAACTACACAATAAAAAATGGAAACTGTAATGACAAAAGCCCCTGGAGTCAAAGAATTCTCATTCTCTGTGAAAACTAAACGTTCTTCTAGGATGTTGACTTGGATGGAAACGTAGGATGACGAGATATAATTAAAAGACGAGTTTTCGCTAGCTCGTGTATTTATGCTCGTATTTCTCAACTGACTTATTTTCTGACATTCAAAAATACCAAGTTATTATGAAAGTAGAGCTTAGAACGATTAATCCAGGTTATTGATAATAGCTAACATCTGTAATACCTTTCTTCCGATCTTGGTTGAGTTAATAAATTATTATATTATGTCATTGTATTGAAATATTTATACAAGAATCAAAGAAAGAGTAAATCAAGTTCTTAATCTTGACTTGACAATTTGCTCCTTATTTTTGTAGTAACTATTTTCTATCTAACCTGTGCCTTTGGTACCGAAATTACTAGATCTATTTTATAGATTTTATTAATGTTTAGCCTTACTTAATAATTTACTAGAAAACAGGCTACGTTATAGTCGGAGCACGTACAGTGGAAGATTCCACAGTCGCAACGCACAATATTCGTTTAATACGCAGCAGAAATAAATTTCTATTTTCATAGCCTTTCTCAATGACACTATGAAAAACAAAGTTACTCCTGTGGTTACCAAGCGTGTAACCGAAAATATCTCAAATATCGAAAACTATATCATATCCTGTTCAAACTAATGGGCTAGATCACTTATCTTAAAACCAGTATATTTTATACATCTAATTTTTTTTTTAATTTATTTAACATGTAACATCATATTAATATAATAAAAATTTTGAATACAATTATGAAAAACTAACGGATTCATTGTCTAAGACTCGGGAGATCCTATAACACGACGCCTTTTCCTGTATAAACTCCGGCGGTGGTGTTTTATGTTTGTCGGCCTGAGGGGCCAGGGTGGCCTGACAGGCCGCGAGGGCTGCGGAGGCCTGAAGGGCCACCTTAGTCGTTTTTGGGGAGGGCTGGGTGTGTCGCCTTCCCTCGGAAAATTCGCCCGCTTTCTCTTGGCCACTAGGCGCCATTCGGTGCTCTCAGTGGTCTCTGCCTCCGAAGAAGAAGGATTCATCTCCTCTTCGGAGTCCGAAGCCCCGACGGATTAGGAGAAGCGGACAAATCGCTCACGAGGGCCCGCTTCGTCTGTTCGCGAGTTTCACGCGGCGGGGGCTTTGCGACTGTAGCAGCGGCGGATACGATGGTCAAGTAAGACGCGGGGGTGGGGGCGCGGGTGAGACCAGGTGGTCCCAAAGCTCCCTAATATGAGATGACTAAATTTGAGCCGTCATGAACGCGTGGAATTTAGTTTTCGTCAACGTGTCCATGGCGCTGAAGTTGCCGCCATGGTGTGTGATAATACCTCCTTGCAGGGGATAGGCAAGGGGGACAGAGTGCCTGCTATGTAGCCCCCTAGTCGTAATCTGCTAATATTATAGTGCAGAGATGTAAGCCTAGACCCTAGGTCTTATATAAGCTTAACTTAGAGCTAGAAACACCGGCGGCCGGCCGGCGGACGCTTAGGAAGCCACAATTTACTCCCCTTACCACACCGTGATCGCTGGCTCCTTCCAGGTATTAGCGTTTTCCTGAAGAGGAACCGCGGGCTTATCCGGTCGAAACCCCGACCGATTCAATAACACCGCTAGATATCCTCGTTCGACCACTAAAGTCGTGGTTTTCTAACTGACGTCGTTTATTAAAAAAAACACTCGGTGCGCAATTAATATTGCACCCCGAGTTGACATGGCGAACGAGAGGTAGCCCGGCCGCGACGCGGAAGATCGGTTGGGGGACGGCGCTACAGAGAGCGTGGGCGCGACGGGAACACACTTAATTCACTGTGCACAATGCACAGTGAATTAAGCGATGGCAGCGCTACGTGGGCGCGCGGAAAAATCGGGAACTACATGGAGAGAAAAGCGAGCGAGCAAGCGACCCGTGCGTCCCGTATGGCGATCGAGAGCGAATTGACTTAACTACCTACCTTCCAAATTTATATAGTGGCAATAGTCTCCGAGTAAAATGGCTGTGACAGACATACATACAGATGGACAGGACGAATTTATAAAGTTCCCGTTTTTTGCCAAACGTCTACGGAACCCTGAAATATAATAAAAGTCCTATGAGTTTTAGATCTCTGTTAACTTTGGTTTTATCCAAAAAAAAAGAATTTTTGTATGTATGTTTGTCCTCTATGCGCTTCATATAGCGCTGCGATTCGATTGTGATGAAAGTTTGGTGAGTAGTTCTACATTTGCCTGCGAATCTTTACGAATTATGATTTATTCAGTATAAAAAACGTGAAGGAATTCACGGGCAATAGCTAATCATTGTATAAATATCAAACGAAATCTTCTGTGCTCCATTCCGATTAAATTCTTTATGATTGAGTAACACTAGAACGAGCAGATGGACATAACCAGAATTACATTACTCTTTTTATAATGAATACAGAGCGTAATGATAAATTCTTACTTGTTACAACGTGACCCTGATTTTTCAAACAACGCAATATTCTGCCAAATTATTTCGCTATTTAGTTCGAGTGTTGCTTAAACAGACAAATCTTATACGTATAGGCACAGCCCTATTTGTTTTGCGACAGATTATGAAAACAAAGGTAACATTTCTCCTCTATTTCCACTTCCTATCGAATGTGAAGTGTTTCGACCCAGTTTCGTGTTTACCCACATCTCGTCAGTGACAAGTTTCCGTCACTTTTGTACAGGTACGAAGGGTCCGTCAATATGTGTTTATTATATAGTATGTATATCACTAGAAGTGGATAAAACTGTACTTTTATCTTGAGTTATGACGATTTTAATGTGTGGTAGAGTCGTGACATTTTATGTGTGGTAGAGTCGTGACATTTTATGTGTGGTAGAGCAAAGTTGCATTACAGCACGAATTGGGCCGTCTCACTCGGTGAATTACCACCCTCTGACAGATTTGTATCTCCATCGTCAATTAGTTTAAATGATTCAACAGAGTTGCATCGGCCGTGGACTGTGTGTTGTGTGTAGGTATCCTAAAAAGTATTTACAATATCGGGGGTAGACGATAAAACTTCTACTTCGGACACGGAATTTGCTGCGACAGTTTGCTTGAGACCACAGCCGATGCAACTCGGTCGAAACGTCAAGCCATAATAAAAGGTAATCGCGTTATTTTCCCGTTTTAGATATTCAGTAATTTCGATACCCCTATCCTCTGTGTAATTTTAAAAATCTGTCTAAAAATACATTCACACGTGTGTACAAGTAATGTACATTATTTTTTTTCATCTCTTTTTTAGTTTATTCTCCCATATTTTTAATTTTATTGTATCTTGCAAACTAGCCTGATTTAACCTTTGTTCTCATTTTACAGCTTGCACACTTTGATATCGACTAGTACTGAGATCCAGTCTATCGAATGATAAATCGATGAGCAATACTTTCGTGCAATTGCGAATGCAATCATCGATACTTTCAAACCGAATCAGTTACTAAAGACTGTCACGTAGCGACAATATATAAATTTAAAAAGAAAATTTAGACAGATTAAATATGTATTTCCAAAAATGTACAATTGGATTTTTGTAAAAAAAGAAAATGTAAGTATTAATACTAAACGGCGATGATGTCTGGATAGTCCCAAATAGAAGGCAGGTTGAATTCTCAGGGATATATATACACTCTGTCAAGAAAGTACCGGGAAAAGATCAATAATACACGAAATATTAGTTATTCATCCAAATTTATTTTATCACCTTCAAAGTATGCTCCTTCAGAAACGATACACTTACGCCTACGAAAAATCCAATCATCAAAACATTTTTTAAACGCTTTTTCCGGAGTTGAGTTCAGTGCTTGCCGCGATTTCTCCTTTATGTGATCTACCGAATGAAAACGGGTGCCACGAAGTGGTAATTTGAGTTTAGGAAAAAGAAAGAAGAAGAACGGCTGGAGCCATATCTGGTGAATAAGGTGGTTGCTCGATGGTATTTGTTGAGTTTTTGGTAAAAATTCGTTCACAATGATGGCCTTGTGCGAAGGCGCATTATCGTGGAGCAAAATCCAAGAATTTTCTTTCCACAAATCTGGCCTTTTTGTCGAATTTGCTCTCTTAAACGCCGCATAACACCCAAATAATATTCTTTATTTACCGTTTGACCTTCCGGCAAGAATTCCGAGTGCACAACACCACGATAGTTAAAGAAAATAGTCAACATGACTTTGACTTTTGATCGACTTTGGCGTGGTTTTTTCGGTTTCGGTTCAGTTGTAAGGCGCCACTCCGAAGCTTGTTGACTAGTTTGCATGTCAAACTCGTAATCCCACGTCTCGTCACAAGTAACAATGCATTTCATGAATGTTGGATCGGAATTGACTCGTTCTAGCATGTCCTCAGCGACTCTTATGCGATTGAGTTTTTGGAGAAAATTCAGGTCTTTTGGGACTAGCCGAGCGGCAACATGTTTCTAAGTGAGTTCCTAAGTGATTATTTAAAATGGAACGGATCGACTCGTGAGACACAGAAAGTTCGGCGGCTATGTCTCTCAAACTTGAATGAGGATTTTCAGTCACTATTTCCTTCACTTTTGCGACGTTAACTTCAGTTGCAAACGTTGATGGCCTACCAGAGCGAGGCAAATCTTCCATCACATCTCGACCGCTTTTGAACGCTTTGTACCACTCATAAGCACGTATTTTTGATAAAGTCGATTCACCGTAAGCCTTCTGTAACATTTTCAGTGACTCCGAACACGAAATTCCATTGGCGATGCAAAATTTAAGACAACCTCTTTGTTCGATGTTTTTGTCCATTATGAAATTCGCAATATACACTAGAATGATATAACTAAAAACAGCACTGTATTTAATCTAAGTAACAGATGCAACTCAAACTCCGCGCCAAAATGGAAAACAGTTGTGCCAATCTAACAACAACAAAAAAAAAAAACAAAAAATTGAATTTGGAACCATAAACAAATCATCCATTCCCTATACTTTCTTGACAGAATGTATATACAGCCACATTACAGCCATATATACATATATGAAATTCCACTTTTCTTCATACCATCCTCTGATCTGACACTTGTCATCTCCCCTTGTTCTTTTCTCCGCCTTCCTTCTTAAAAATTTCAAATTTCGATCTAATTTTGTTAGTACTGACTCCGGCCAGTACTAAATGAAAAGTTATTATCCCGACTTATTTTATTACTAGTGTGTATATACTAATGTGTATTAACACATTAATATAAAAAGTACTACATGAATAATTTAAAATAAAGGTACAATAATAAACAGGATAATAATACAGATTTTAGAATGACAAATAGAATAAACGGATGTAAGCCTATAGTAAAACAATAAGTAAACGAAAACTTAACACAATAATAGACAAGGTAGAGATTATTATACATTAAATTACAATACATTAACAGATAAGAATTAGAGAAGTATATATTTACTATAAGACACAGGGTCTATATGACGATTTAAAATAAAATCTGTTTTCGAATTCCAATATTACGTGAACTTTCAGAATTAAATCTCAATAACTTTGAGTACTGCCTCACAAATGCACTCAGCATTTTGATTTCAACGGCGGTCTGCGGCTTAATGCGATTTTAATTAAACTACGGCCGAGAAGCAAAGTCAACATTGTCCCTGTCGCTCCGCCTTTGTTCATTACATAGTGCAACACGAAAAGTATGACATTATACATCCACATCTGCTAACAAATATATTAGTATTACATTTGTTTATTCGTAGGGGATAATCCTTGAAACTACTTAACCGATTCTAAGTTTCGTCATTAGGAAGCTATAATTGCCTTGATGGGTAGGTATTTTATTTCATAAAATAAAGTTTTGAGTTCGAAATCTCAATATTTATAAAACAAGTCTGAAGAAAAGTCACTGCTTGGCTGTTAGCTTTGTTTTGCTTGGATAAACGTTATGTACTAAACATTCCAAACGAGAAGCTACATATTTTAATAGTATGAACTAATATCACCAAGATATTTTTATGTACTGTAATTATTTTATAGTAATATTGGTTTTTAAATTGCTATATTTTTAATGAATAATAATAATAATACTCCAGACAATTACACAGATTGTGTGACCCCAAACTAAGCAGTAAGCTTGTATTATGGGTACCACACACCGAACTCTGGGGGAATTCTCAGTAACACTCAGACTCCAAGCCAATTTAGAAAAGTTCGTGTCCTAAATTGACCTGACCGGGGATCGAACCCGGGACCCTAGCTTGGAAAGCAGATGCATATGCCACTGCGCCAACGGGTCAGTCGACGAGTCGAGTAATGAAGGGGTAACATTTCATTCTATAGTATTATATTCATTGAAGTTATAAATATCTATAACTATCGTTATTATCATTAATTTTCAAATGCATTTCCATATTTTCAATTAGGTATTTCATAACATGTCATACTTTTTTATTGTACTATGGTTTCAGCAAATGATAATAGCTGCGGAGTTCACTCGCACTTGCGCCGTCTTGTAATCCGTTTTAGCGAGTTTCAAGTTTTAATATCAAGTAAAAGAGTGGTTTTGAGGAGATTAGGTTTCTTATAACGTTTCATAACAAGTAGTTATAAATAACGTAACTTGTAAAAGAAGCTAATGTTAATAACATTTATTTTATTCAAGAAACATGAGGAAAAATTCAGAAGATTTAACGGAAAGCATTTTTCTAGGTGCAAACGGAATATCAAAAAAGAACGCAATATGTTGATCAGGATATGTGTATATGTGTGTGTGTAAATGTGTATTTCGTGTCATCCACAGCCACGGAAAAGTAGGAACACCGCCGGCCCGAGAATTCCTAGCGTCCTAGGCGGCGAAAGACTTGAACGGCACACTTTTTATCTTTTAAGAAACCTTTTAAGAAAATTCGTAACAAAATTAAATAATAATGTAAACAAAGTGTGTTTTTAATAAAAAAATTATAGTTCTTATTTATTACAGAATGAAAAGCGTATACATTTTCCTTTCTTGCTGTATGAAAGAGAAAAACTTTAAAAAAACGTTATGTTACGTAAGATTTGTTGCCAAACCAAAGATAAATATTTTCTTAGAAGAATGGCTGAAAATTGGGAGTATTTTCAAATTGTAAATAAAAAGAATTGTATGTGGTGTATTATTTTTCAATTTCGATGCTGCTCCCCTAATAGGAGTACCCTAGGCCGTCGCCTAGTTCGCCTATCAGCCTTTCGCAAAGTGGGCGATAACGCCCCCTTGTGGGCGCTGCAGGCCTAAAGGGGGCGGTAAGAGACCCAGAAAAAAAATGGGGGCGTTGTGTAGAGGCCTGGGGGGTGATTTGTAATTTTATTTAGCTAGGAGGCATCTTAGACAACGACTGCATGACTCAAAGTGGCCAGTAGACAAAATAAGTTTGGGAACCTAGAGCCTATTTGAACGGGCTGGCCTTGTGTAGGAAATGGAACTAGAGAATAAAGATGAGAATGAATGGAAAGAAACTATGAAAGTACGATCAAAAGAAGGAAGAATGAAAAGAGCAAAAGTTAAAAAACGTCTCTGACATTTAAGTTAGAAGAAGCCGGCTAAAACAAAATAAAAATAAAAGCTGTGGGGTATCTGAGAAGTACTTATAACTCGCCGAAAGTGCATTTTGGGGGAAATATTCAACACCGAATTCATAGAATGTTTCAATACCTATTTGGGCTTTGCCTCTGTATCTGATCTAGCTACAACCTTGGATTTGATCTAAACAATAACCTTCAAGATTTTTAAAGGTTAAGGACATTTTGAAATGGGTCTCATATTTTCAGTCCCGGAATTACAAAGAGCCAAAGAAATCTTTTGAGAAAAGCTAACATTAGTTTTTTTATGATTTCATACATACATATCCTCTCGCTGCATCCCTGACCAAGTAGTCAGAGAGGACGGAGCGCCAAGTAACGTTGTCTCTACATACTTCTTTAGCCTCCTTAAATTTCATCATTCTCATTCACTTTAGCGTAGGCTTGCTAATGCTTTTGACACTTCAGTCAATTATCAATCTGACTATCTTCGCTAGTCATCCTTTGTCTTTGGGCTCTACTATCACTCTCTTACTCTGTAGATTATCTTCGTCATCTTTCATCACTAATTCTTTGTATGCTATTATTTTTAATTATATGAATACTAATTGATACATTTTTTATAAAAATAAAAAGAATGTGACGGTAATGTCAACACTCAGGAAAATATGCGGTGTCATACTCGCGGACACAATACGTAATGAAGAGGGGACGCAGTATGGCAGAATTTAAAAAAATACTTAGTCACCAAAAAAGTAGCATAAAGATAGAATCAAGCATACATGCGGCTGTAAAAAAATCGTCCAAGCGCGAGTCGGACTCGTGTTCTGAGGGTTATGTAATAATAATAATATACTCAGACATTTCACACAGCGCCATCTAGTCTCAAAGTAAGCAGCACAGCGCTTGTGTTATGGGTACTAGACAACTGATATACTATTTGTATACTTTTCTTTTGTAAATAAATACACATTATACATAAACACCCAGACTCGGGGCGGGAATCGAACCCGTAACCCCCGTTTACTTTCCGACGCTTGTCAAAATGTACTTGAAACATACTACGCAGATGGGATATTTAAATGGCACTATTCCAAAGAAGAAACTACTCTGAAGGGGTCATTACGCATGTAGGTATCTACACGTAACGTTGAACATTGCTTGAACGAGGCCGCATAATTAAGTTCGTTTATGTTATAAGTCTATATTTACGGTCGAACTCCGACCACAGGACGATCCCTAGTAAAATGAAATACGCCAGAGTATACACGCCAATCATCTCGTTTCAAATTAGGGCATTCCCTGCGCTATAAGAACCAGACGACTACTGCTAGGGACGTCTCCCAGTCTACCCAGAACAGAGGCAATCTAGAAAAGTTTGTTTCTAAATTTTGATCCAACCGGGAATCGAACTTGGAAACTTCCGCGCTTGGGTTTAACACCTAAATCACTGCGTATTCGGGGTCAATAATATGAGACGACCTTGATATTATAATACATATATATCTTCACGCTGTATCCCCAACGGGGTAGTCAGAGAGGACAGAGCGCCAAGCGTCGTGGTCCTTACATACTTTCTTCACTTCCTCAAATTTTATTATTATATTACAATATTATAATAATATAATAATAATATCCTGGATATTATGATAATAATAATTATTATGATATAATAGTTTCTTCAGAGCTTAAAAAATAAGCGTTTCCAGATCAGTGGTCAGAAGTTCTGACTCACTTGAATTTTCGTAAAATATTTAAGAAAATTTGCTGCCTATAAACAGCCGTCAAACACAGTCCCAAAAATCGTGAAAAGTTGTGCCGCCGATATTAAACTTTCATTGTTTAACAAAGCAAAAAATGTTCGAGACGGAAATTTCGTTTTGAACAGTCAAAGGAAGTGAGTAAACACAACGAATTTATTTCGTGATAAATAAAATGATAATGCAAAAAAGCTTGTAAAAATATGAAATAGTACAGCATTTGTACTGAGGTGGGAAAAATAAGAGAAGATAAATTGAAAGCATTTGTTTTACATTCGTTGTTTGTTCTACTATCATTCACTTGAGCGAAAATCTAGCACAGATACGTAAACGGACAACACAAAAATTAAAATGAAATAATAAATATTTCAGACTAAATTTTGTTATTTTCGTTTTATCTGAAAGTGGCCCGTACCGACCTTTTTTTATAAAAAAGGAGGCAAACGAGCAAGTGGGTCACCTGATGGAGAGTAACCAACCGCCGCCCATGGACACCTGTAACATCCGAAGAATCACGGTTGGGTTGTCGGCCTTTAGGAAATAGGGAAAGAAGGAGGAGGAGGTGATGACCACCGGCACTCTCACTCACCGAACGAAACACAATAGCAATAGATGCAGTTATTTCACGCGGATATTCTGTGAGAGGGTGGTATTTCACCGGGCGAGCTGAACTTATTCGTGCTGCAATGCAGCATGGCTCTACCACCTTTAAAATACGATTTCGCCCGGGTTTCCTATTTCCATATTCAATAATGTACCTTTCAAACAGTGAAAGAATTATTCAAATAAGTGTAGAGGTTTCGGAGATTATACAGGGTGTTTATGAAAACGGGACAGTTACTTTAATGGATGAAAGGGCATAACTTTAGTATGTAGTTTCAAAAAGAATTATCGAAAAAAACGTATCCGTTTAAGAGTTATGACCGTTTTAATTTTCAAGTGTTATCCCCACCATTTCTCGTAAAATTGGGTTGATCGTGTACAGTTACAGATTTTAAATCTTACGTATTTTTTTATTTTGTAATAATTTCATCCGTTACTGAAATACAGCCTGAAAACCCCCATTGGGGTATACGCATTATTTTCGAAAATGGTTTTCAGGCTGTATTTCAGTAACGGATGAAATTATTACAAAATAAAAAAAACGTAAGATTTAAAATCTGTAACTGTACACGATCAACCCAATTTTACGAGAAATGGTGGGGATAACACTTGAAAATTAAAACGGTCATAACTCTTAAACGAATACGTTTTTTTCGATAATTCTTTTTGAAACTACATACTAAAGTTATGCCCTTTCATCCATTAAAGTAGCTGTCCCGTTTTCATATACATCCTGTATAAACAAACTTACAATATCCGCTCTCCCTTTATAATATTTTTTTATCTGAACGATATGCACTTAGTGACTATTTAAATTAAGGCGCTTCCCCTAGTCAAATACTGTTTTTTTGTAAGTTTTAGAGACCATCTTCCCGTTATTTAAAAATATACGAAAAATAATGAGAATATAGTAATAATTTTTAACATTTTAACAACACTTTCGCCGTCTCGTAATTTTCATTTATATGTAAATTAGGTAACATATAAAATCTGTATTCAAAAGGAAGTCTAAAAGTTTGAAATACGTGCATCTACTTCATAAGTAGAAGTTATATTTACTTGCAGTATACACCAATGTATAAATAATCTTACGATATTAAACTTGACCTTTTAAGTTTTTTCAAAAGACCCTTTTTTCATAAATGAAATTAATAATTACTAGATTACATAAAGAATTTTAAGAATTCTAGAATGAGGGGCTCTATACGTTTATCCGTTTGCCTGGAGAGCGCCTTAATCTAGAAATCAAATCTTTTCTGTCCATCTCGTTGAAGATACAGTGCGAAGAAATGTACATATAGATCGAATCCAAAACTTTGGATATCGAAGACAGATGTCGTAATTCTGAACGTATAAAAGTAGCGGATACGATTTATTATGAAGAGAATCCTATTTTTTACGGTGAATAAACAAAATAATTTACCGCAGGCCTCTGGATAAAAATGAGTTACACTAATGTTGCACGAAACAAAAAGTTATATCGTATTGAATTCATTTACAATTGGGTTTGTGAAAACTCACGAAAGACTCATTAGTTATTGTGATGTAAACTTTACTCTGTGAAAAGGCGATCTTCAGTTCTTAAATAAAACAGGACGAAGAGTTTTATCAAAGTTGGTATTACAATGAAAATTATTTGCAGCCCAGTTTTGTTAGCTCTCGAAATAAATGTTAATTCAGTGAAAATAAAATTTAATAAGTAAATAAATATTTCAGAGACTCAGTAACACCATGCAAAGTTTGTAGTAGAATTGTGGGCAGGTTATTACGAGTAAAAAGACTCTAGTCGAACATCATTCGATCAGGAGCAGACATGTGTCAATTATTCATTACGAGGGTGATAACACTAGTGGAACATCATTCAATCAGGAGTAGACCTGTGTCAATCGTTCATTTACGAGGGTGATAACACTCTAGTGGAACATCATTCGATCAGAAATAGACTTGTGTTAATCGTTCATTTACGAGAGCGGCAACACTCTAGTAGAACATCATTCGATTAGTAGACCTGTGTCAATAGTTCATTTTCAAAGATGTGATGCCTACTTCAAGTATTAATATGAAAAAAGATTCGATCATCGTTTTGGTAATTACTACAAATATATAATATATATTTAGATCATGTATGTTTGATTGACAGAAAGATCAAAAGATTGTCTGTTTGTGTGTCGTGTGCATGCACTCCATGTTTGTCATTTCCTTTTGCTTGTAGTCGGGTTTTTTGATTTTTATTTCCATTAGTTCAATCAAGTCAAGTAAATACTCGAAATCGAAAGATGTCTCACATATAATTCATAGAACACCGTGAATGACTCTGAGTTATCTTAAAATTAATATGTTATGTTTGGTTAAGTTCATGTGAATCAGATAACTGAAATTCTTTGAAAAAGTCTGCTTGACGTATTCAACACGGCTTAATTTCAAATCAATAGACCATCGAATTCCGCTCTTCGCGTAAAAAGTTTTTTGCATCATCAGGTCTGAAGATTTGGACCTTGGGGTTTAATGGAAGTCCTTACTCGCCGTCTTTAACACTAAATTAAAATGAACAAACCCTTAAACTCCTTAGTTTAGGTAGGTGGTACTCCTGCAGCATTAAAATTTGAGGATGAAAAATTAAAAAATAGCCCGTAATGCTCCTGAGATAAAGAGTAATCCAACCGCGGACCAAAAAATATAATGGACAGACAGTTGCTCTTATCACCGTGCATTAAACGATTTTTCACCTCTGTTTCTATCTGCTGACCATAACCATGAGTTAAACTGTTAGCTATATCAATTAAGTCAACCTCGCAATGTCAACTCATGACCGACTTCACTTACATTACTGAAATAATTATTTGCAAAATACTCGTTCTGTGTTTTGGCTACTCTACTAGTTTTAGAAAAAATTAAAATATCTCATATTCAGCTGTCTATTGTTTTAATGTTAAGACTGGCCCGTTGGCAGAGTGGCATTTGCATCTGTTTTCTAAGGTAGGGTCCCAGGTTCGATCCCCGGGCAGGTCAATTTAGGAAACAAACTTTTCTAAGTTGGCTTGGAGTCTGGGTGTTACTGGGAACTCCCCCGGAATTCGTTGTGTGGTACCCATAGTACAAGCTTACTGCTTAGTTTGGGGTAACACATTCTGTGTAATTGTCTGGAGTATTTATTATTATTATTATTAATGTGACTATTCCCTATTTACACGCATTAGGAAAAGTCCAGAAAGTCGGTCAACAAAAAATGGACACACTTATTTTTTTTTATTTATATTTTATTGTTCTACACATATGTACAAAGGCGAACTTAATGATACATAGCACTTTCTTCCAACTAACCTTTAGTAGTTGAGAGCAGGCAAAGGGTAGTGCCACTAAAACATATTAAAATACTACACAGAATATTGTAATATTACAGTACATAAATAATACAACGTAAATAGATATCGATTTACATACACATGCATGTATACATTTATATAGTATACATATATAATATGTAAAAAAAATACATTATAATAATCTTAGAGAAAATACTCTGTCTGTTTTGATTTCTGGTCTTAGATTCCGACGACACCCCGCACTTTAAAATCCGTCAAGCCGTTTAACCTACAGAAGGGTAGATAACAAAGAAATAGATATAAGTACACATTTTGGAAGGCAGGTATTTGATACTTTTTTTATATTAGCAGGCCATGGGAATATGTACGCGATTCTGTTTTTTAGTTTTCAACAACGGTTGCTTAAAATTTGCTTATTTTTTACAAGCTTTTAACTTGCGTGTTAGTATGTATGCGTGGGTCAAATCTTGGAAGCTAAATTAAAACCACTTCCTAACGTTCGATTGGACTCAAATTTGGTATGCTTGCGTATCTTTGGTGACAATGCAATAATTGGTACCGTGGAGCTGGTCTGATGATGGAGTTGGAAGGTGGCCATAAAAACAGTTAAACTAAACAAGATAAACCCATCGTGTTTGGACTCATTTGTTTTGTCTTGGCAAACATTTTGATGCTACATGATGTCCAGAGTCTAGAGATGAAGACGGTATGTGGTCATATGAACTTCTGAACTAAACAAGATAGACTCGCCGTGTTTGGGATCGTTCGATTTGTCTTGGCAAGCACTTTGGTGCTACATGATATCCACGGCCTGAAGGTGAAGCCGGAAGGTAGCTAAAGTAACTTTGTAATAAAACCACGCATCCCTATCGAGTTTAGGGTCATTTGTTTTGACTTGGCAAACACTCTCGTCCTATATGACGTCTTGATTCTGAGTGGAGCACGCCGTCCTGCATTTGGGCCCTAAACTATTCGCCGCTGGGCAAGCTTATGGAGTAGCGCAAAGAGAAAACAAAGAAAGAGGAATTTAAACTAAATAAATTTCTTGCGCGATACAAGCTTATGAAATTATTTGATGTACTCGTAATAGAATATTAAGTACAATTATGGATATTTATTTTTTCAGTAATTATCCTAACATCGTGCCTGTATAAGTAGATAGTTTTATGCAGTATTTCGATCAATCTATTTCATTATATTCATCTATATAAATAACATTCATCAGCACAACCCTTGCATAAAATTATTATTTTCGTTTTAGTACAACTGAATCTTTGAATAAAAGCTTGGTTTTAAAAAAGTTTTTTTTTATTAATAATTATTTGATTGAGTAGGTACGTACATACAAATGAGTTGAGAAAAAAACTAAATTTTCGGAAATTTTTAAAAATATTTGAAATGTTAACTAGCGCAAAAAAAACATAATTTTACACTATTTTATTTATAATTTTTGTTATAAACTTTTTTATTTATATGTCGTAAAAGACGGGGCAATTCGTGCTCTTGCAACTCAGCCATGAGAAATAGGTACCTAATCTTACAAGAGGCGAACTACTCCATAAAATACAACGTTAAGACAAAGTTAATGTGCAAACGACAGAAAACTCTTTGTAACAATTATTACGTAGGTAAGTGGAAATTTAATAATGGCAAACGTCGATCCGTCGGAGAAATGCTATCGCACCGGCCGCCGTAGTCTAACTGACCCTCAGCGCCGGCCCCGACGTTCCGTTAGCGCGTCATCGGAAGTCGCGCTTTGCCATAGTCAAATGAGTGCCTTTTATTATTTCCACCGACATATATAGTATTAAAATTACTTACGTTAACTACAACATTCATAAGAGAATTAAAAAAGGGGTAAAGGGGATCGAGCTTTTAAACATTCACCCCATTTTTATTTTACAAAAAAAAGAGATACGTGCCATCTACAGTACGAGTGCACGAGAATCACAAAGAGATCGTTTTAAAGACATTGATGTACTCACCTTGCCGTCCTTATACATCTTTGAAATTATTATGTATACAAGGAAAAATATAGATCTATTTTTAAAGAAAGACGATATTGGTGGTATAGAAACCCGAGGTCGTGATAAATTGGTTATTCCAAATTTTTTATTACATAAGTCAAATGTTTCATTTTTGGGTAACTGCATTCGTTTTTATAATTAAGTTCCTCCAGAAGTCACTCAATTAACAGAAAATAGATTTAGATTAGTTATAAAACGTACATTGATTAGACAATCATACTATAAAATAAACGATTTCATTGAAGATAAAACAATAGTCTGGAAATGATGTTCCCTGCACATGCGTTTACTGGCTTAATGAAAATATTGTATTTTAATAAACCTTTTGTAAAATGAAGTTGAAAAAATGATACCTGGCCGAGTTCTTCTCAGTGTGCAGGTTTTCTTTTCTCTTCTCTTTGAACCGAACAAAAGTAGATTTGACGTTCAAAAATACCTTGTAATTGGGTTTACTTGAATAAATTAATTTGACTTTTACTTTGAAACAAAAATCTATAAAATTTTATCATCATTTCAACTTATTTGTACGCAATCAAAAAATACGCATATTTAATGTCAGCGACGCGAGAGCAGGCAGACGCTGTGGGTTAACAACATGGAGCACTTGACCAATAGAGACGAAATATCGGACCATCTTATTCACCACTGCTCAGTTTAGCAGTACATGACCAATACTGGACCAGTATGTACATCTCTGTACATTTAAATATTTATGTAATGGCTTATTTTTCTATTCGGTGGTGTGGCAAAAACAGCAAAAAGTTAAACAATAAAACAGAATGCAATAACCGAAACAGTATTTAGACGTAAATTGTTTTCATACAAAATAACTGGCATTGCCACTCCATAGGTTAAGTGCTCCATGGTTAACAACATGTTACTCTTCCAAATGTTAAAGTTTGCAATACGTTACATAGTTGTTGAGAAAATTTACATGACATGGCAAAAGCGTGAGTAAACCTATAACAGTTTTCCTATTCACTTACGGAACCTTAAAAACTTGACGTGAATAATGACAAGTTCCTGAATAGAGCTTTTAGAGCGAGGGTAGCCGCGGACAGATTGATTACGGGCCGATGTAATACTTCCACTGTGACCGATCGGCCCTCCGCGGATATCACTTGTCTTGATTAATTCTAGCTAAATTGCGTGCTTGATGAACCCTCGTAGTTGTGTTCATTGGTCTTCGAATTAAGGGTTTGTACGCACATGCATTCAGAGGCGGACTAGGAGTATTGGCTGTCCTACACCGTTTAGTAATAAAGGGTCTAAGAGTGAGTTATAAAACTAAAAGACTATTACGCTATAAATTTTATAATGATAAATCTAAGCACAGTTGCCTAAGAATAAACAGTATTCTAAATTATTAAATAGTGCATTTCGACATCACAAAAAAGATATAATCATGATTTCATAAATTATTTAAGAAATAAATGCAGAGCCATCTGGTAATTAATCAAACATGAATCTAAAAGTAATGAAACTCTGGAATTTATTAAAGAAATTAAATTTAATGTCCCTGAATATTCCACACAATATAGCAAATGCGTTTGACAATTATTGGGTAAATTCAACCAACGAAATAAACAACACCAAATATACGTATGATCAAATACTGTGTAGTAGTATCTATCTTATACAATGTACTCAGTTGATGAAATTCAGAGAATAATTATACATATAGATATACATATCTTCACGCTGTGTCCCTAACGGGATAGTCAGAGAGGACGGAGCGGCTAGCGTCACGGTTCTTACAAGAATAATTATATCCCTAAAAAGTACTAAAGCGGTTGGATTAGACAAACTTATAACTAAAATTTAAAAAATCCGTTCAATAGAATTTGCTCCGGTGTTGACCTATTTAGTCAATTAATCATTTATATAAGCGAATGCTTTCCTAACTTACATAAATTTTTCATAGGAAAACCGTTACATAAAAAGGAAGACAAAACCAACTTAGTAATAACAGACCGATAACTTTGATCTCAATTATATCCAACATTTTCGAAGTAGCCTCACACAAACGTATTTTAAACTGTATTACAAAGCATAGTATTTTGAAGGATGAGCGATACAGATTTTAAAAAAACAAATCAACGAAATATGCCTGTTACAAAGTTATAACTGAAATTGTTAATAACATAAACAATAATAAGCCCACAGTAGGAATATTCTTTGCTATGTCTAAAGTCTTTGACTTTGTATTACATAAGCATTTATTATTTAAATTAGAGAAATATGGTTTTCGTATACCGGCGCTGCTATGGCTAACTTCACACTTAGAGAATCGAATGCAATGTGTTTAAATAACAGCTACTAAAGAAAAAAATATCGTTAATAAATATCATTCATTGTGTAAGTGTAACAACAATGGAGTACCCTAAGGAAGTGTACTTGGGCCGTTGATGTTCTTGTTGTATATTAATGACTTGCTTGCCATAACTTCACATTCGCGTACACTATTTGCTGATGACATATCCATAGCCATGGAATTTAATATTAATGACTATATTGACTCGACTATAAATAATATTAATATTACAATTGAATCATCATTCATTCAACACAACAAGATCATTGAATGGCTCAAAAAAAAACAACTTATAATATAAATAAAACAAAAATAATACAGTTTTCTACTAAAAAATCCCTAAAGGAAAAAAATAATATTAATCACAAAGGTAAACATATCGAAGAAGTAGAATAACAACATTTATGGGAATAACATTAGACAATCATTGTACCTGGAAGACTCATATTGATAAGGTCTGTGATACAATGAACTCCATAGGATATACGATGGCATGAATGATGACAGGGTATATGACCTACGTTTAGAATTCTTCAGATACAAAAAGGATCCTACAGATGACATGGTGACACACATTTTGAAGGTGAAAAATTTGTGGTACAAGTTAATACTGGAATTAATGAAAGCGGAAGAAGGTATGGAATTACCTGAGCTATTATTAATATGTAAAATACTTGATACATTACCAGAATCGTATTTTTCTTTTAAATCGAGTTGTATGTTAATGTCAAAAAAGGATAGGACGATAGAGAGTATTACTAGTCAACTTTGTGCTCATGAAAGGACGCTCGCTTCTAGAGAAGGTGAATCTAGCGAAAGTGGAGAAGCTCTTGCAGTTAAAACAGAAAATATGTTTGGTGTTAAAAAAGTAAACAGAGGTTTAAAAAAAAAACGTTTTGCTTGTAAAGAGATTGGTCATGTTAAAAAAGATTGTCCATATAAAACCAAGTCTAGTCATGATGAAAATAAAAGTAACGGAATCAACATGATGTTACTGTTCGTTAACTCTTTAAATGCTCAGACCGATCGTGAAAATTGGTACGTTGATAACGGAGCTACGAATCATGTTACTATGAGAAATGATTTATTTCAAGATTTCGAGCATTTTGGTGAGTTTCATTCGGTTACAACTGCTGACGGTAACGTTATTCAGGCTGTTGGTAAAGGCACTATAAATGCTACAGCTGATGTTAACGGCAGAACTGAATATTTTTATTTCAAAGATGTGTGGTATGTGCCAAAAATTAGCAGAATTTATTCTCTGTATTATCAACACAGGATAGAAATCCAAATAGTATCTTTGAATCGAGGGTTACGACTTGTTCGGGGAAGATTGATGGAAAGATTGCTGTAACAGTTACAAGACAAAGGTATGGAGGATTGTACATGCTTGACATTCGAACAATTCCACCTAAGGTTTTAGTAAGTCTAGTTGAGAAATTAGATAAATTTCAATTATATCATGAGCGTATGGGTCATCAGAATAAACGTCATGTAAGTGGTTTAATAGAACGAGAGTTGGATCAGCAATGAAACATGCGAAGGTTGTGTCTATGGAAAAACACACAAATTAAAGTTCGATGTTCGAGAAAGAGCTTCTGCGCCAGGAGAACTTATGCACACTGATGTTTGTGGTCCTTTTACAATGTCTCATTCAAAATATCGTTACTTTGTTTTGTTTAAGGATGACTATACACGCTATCGATTTGTATACTTTCTACGTAATAAATCAGAAGTATATGAGAAGTTGAAACAAATGTTAGCTGAAGCGGAAATTGCTAAACGCAGAGTAAAAGAGTTACTTAGCGACAATGGGAGCGAATTTGACAATGAAACAGTTAGAAAGATTTTAAGTGTTCGCGGAATCAAACAGAGGCTGGTTATGCCATATACACCTGAACAAAATGGTGTTAGCGAACGTGAAAATCACACAATTGTTGACTGTGCTAGATCTATGACGTACGCGCATGAGGAAATTCCTCAAAAGTTGTGGGCTGAGCTGGTGAACACAGCTGTTTACATTTTAAATAGGACAGGACCTACAATGGTAGAGAACAAATCACCTCATGAGTTATGGTTTAGTAAAAAACCAAGAATTACACATCTGCGCATCATAGGTTCGACTTGCTACGCACATGTTCCAAAGCAAAGAAGAGAGAAATTGGAGAAAAAGGCCTTAAAGTGTATCCTAATAGGCTATGATAATGTTGGATACAGATTGTGGAATAAGGAAAAAAATTGTCTGGTTCGTTCTCAAGATGTTATCTTTAATGAAGAAGTGGTGGAAGCCATCAATAACAATAGTAGAAGTATTGTTAAACCATTAGAAGATAAAAATATTTGCGAAGTCCCCTTCGACGTCGTCTTACATAACAACAATAATGATGAAAATTCATCTAAAGATAACAAAGATTCTACCATTAATGATGATGAATTCAATGATGCAGTAAGTTGTTCGTCTGAACAGTCAGTTGAATTAGAGAGAGAAATAGAAGGTCAAATCGAAGTTGAGCAGGATTTGTCTGAACGAGAGATGTGATCAAGGAGAGAGAATTTTGCGAAATCGATCTTGATTACAAGCACCAGTGAAATTCAATGACTATGTTCTGAACACAGAATCTGGAGAATTTTTCGAACCAAGTTGCTACGCAGAGGCTGTTCGATGTCCAGAAAGTGAAATGTGGGTAAAAGTAATGGAGAGTGAAATGAATTCACTAAAAGAAAATAAAACTTGGACAATGGTAATGCTACCGAAGAACGGAAAGGCAATACCATGTACGTGGATTTATCGAATTAAATTAAAAGCAGATGGATCAGTTGACAAGTACAAGGCTTTTTACTTTCTATTTGATGCAGTTTTATGTGTCTACAGCATTTTTGTATGGGACTTTAGAAGAGGAAATATTTATATCTTCTAATGGTTCAACATTACTCCTACTATTGTTATTAATGGTAAATTCTAACGGGTTATGGGCCCAGCACGCTTCCACTGCGTGAATTTATTTATTTAAGAATTTATGTTTATTGGTAGCGGAGCGTGGTTAAAGCTACAACTGATGTAGAGTTTATAATACCATTCTGGATAAGACAATCACATTCAGTTCTTATTATATATTTAAATTTCTGTGACAATCAACAACATATCAAAACCATAGTAACCAATTCTACATTTAAAATATAAAAACGCTTTCATTATTTTTTAGTCTCATGCTGTATGAAACCTCCTTCAACATCTTCCCTCAACATGAAACCTAATAATTTTATTATTTTAAGTAGCCTAGGTCTTGCTAAAGGTTTTGTTAGTACGTCGCCTAGTTGCAGTTCACTAGAAACCTTTTTTACTTGGAGATCCTCGTTGGCCACAAGTTCTCTGACAAAGAAATGCCGAATCCGTATATGCTTAGTGCGGCGATGGAATTCTGGGTTTTCAGCCAATCGCACGGCAGCTTCAATATCGACCTATAATTGTGGTATCCTTTATAAAACACCTAGATCCTTTAATAAACGTGATAGCCATATGCACTCCCTGGAAGCTTCACTGGCTGTTATTAATTCAGCTTCGGTAGTTAAGATAGCAACACTTTGCTACCTTTGACTTAGACAAGTAATGGCACCACCAGAATATAAACATAAGACTCCGGAGGGAGACCTGCCCGTGCTTATGTCTCCATCATGGTCGGCATCACTGTAGCTTTCCAAGATACCTTTCTTGTAATTCTTCCTATAAAGAATTCCTAAGTCTGGATAATATTGCAAATACCGCAGTATTCGTTTCAATTTCACACAGTCCAATTGTGTGGGATTTTCTAAACATCTTGATACTACGCTCACTGCATATGCTATATCTGGTCTGGTTCCAACTATAAGATAAGCCAAAGCACCTACAATTTGTCTGTAGTTGCTTAAAATATTAATCATATCCGAGTGTTGACACTGTCCATCTTTTAGAATTGGTGTCATTACTGGTCTGGAAAAAACCATATTATATTTACGTAGCAATTTTTTTGCATAAGAAGCTCGACTTATCATTACACCGTCTTCTCTGATTTCAGTCTCTATACCGAGATAATAACACGCTTCCTTAGTGGTAATGCTAAATCTAGTTTTCAACTCATTTAAGAAATCTTCAACCAATTTCTTATTTGTTCTTATTTATGATAAGAAAAAACTAATTTACTTGTGACTCTACTTATAAATACGTGACATTGGCAAATGCGCTAAACGTGTGCCGCGCCATAAATAAAGAATAAACAAATTATTCTCGCGGTATTTATGTACATGTTTCTGTTGAAATTAATATTTGCAGGTCATTCTGTGACTATGTGTTTGATACTTTCATCACTGATATGTAAACCTGTGTAAAACTAACAACTCAATGGCAAATAAATGAATATGAATATAACATCCGACCTTTTTTATCCAACAGGGAAGTAAATAAAAGAGACTTTTTGGCGGGAATGGGAGAAGTGAGGCTGTCATTTTATTTAGATTTTATATTTTTTACATTTTTGAGGGTTATAAAGTACAAAAGTGATAGTACATTGTGTTTTAAAGTTCTGTATAAGTGAAAAGAATGGAGTAGGTCTAAGTAAACATGTGTAGCAGAAGTTCTCGCGCTCTTCCAAGAAGTCCTACATGACTTCCATAAAGCTTACTATCACTTTACTGGAGGAGTTTTACGATAAGAAAAAAAAAGAATTTACTTCGAACGTGTTTCATGTCGATTCTACTTATTAATGCGTGACATTGGAAAATGCGCTAATCTGTGCCCATGCCATGAAGAAAAAAAATAAAAATAAAACGGATTCGATTTTAAGGAGCGTATGTGTGTGTATAATTATAAGCACTGGGATAATAATAAAAGCTCTTGACTATACACATTAGTCAACTGATCTCAAACTAGGGCATTCCCTGTGCTATGAAAGCCAGACGACTACCGGGATCATCTTCCAGTACTCTTAGACCGGAAACAACCTAGAAAAATTCATTACCAATATTGACCCAACCGAGAATCGAACCCGGCACCTTCCGCGCTTAGATATGGACCAAAACCACTAAGCCATTGACGTTGTCGTCGTTGGGATATGAAACGGATATCCGGAACTATATGATATCCGGCTAATCTGGCCTAAATTTACTATCTGACTGAATTCCGGAAATTCCAAATCCATGATAATTTCTTAAAATCAACTTCAAAAAATGAATTTTGTAAAGTAAATTCGAATTATTGTGATGGTTTTTATTTAACAATGAAAAAGTTACAGAAATTCACAGAGTACCTTCAAAAAAATTGAAATTACTTTCCGGGATATTCATTTTATTGACAAATATTTAAACAAAAAATTTACGAAATACTACGCACATTCTTTAAAACTTTAGATCCGATCCGATCTGTTCCGATCCCGTTTGCGAGGCACAACTTGCCACAAGGTACGACGAGACAATGAGTCGGATATCCGGCGTTAGAGATCTGGACATTCGGCCCCGCAGTTCGCCGAATAATACTGAAACAACTCATACAGTGACAATCAGCAAGGACTAACAACAGTCTACTACACCTAACATCCTATCACACGTGTCCATTCAAAATTATACCACGTTGCTAGCGACAGCCCTAGTAAATGTACAGTCAGGCCGAGGTCTACAAACTTTACGAGTTCTATTAGATCCTTGTTCATAGGAGTCTTTTATTAGCCAAAAGGCAGCAACTAAACTACAGCTGAAACGAATATCCATTCAAAGACAAGTTACAGGTGTCGGTAAAATGTCTATGCCGATCAAACACGCGGCGGAGATAGATATTTTATCCAGAGTCAATAACACCTTCAAGCTGAACACTACTGTTTATGTGGTTAAACATGTCACAGATATTATGCCAGCAGCAAAGATTAATTACGAACATTGGACTCAATTTCGCAACTTGACCCTAGCTGATCCATCATACCACACACTTGGACCAATCGACTTACTGTAGGGTGTTAACATTTTTACCAACATATTGATGAGCGGTGTGATACAAGTTAATCCAGAAGCTCCAATTGCACCGCAAACTAAATTAGGATGGGTTCTTTCTAGAGGCGCTTCTGTGAACGACCAAGGCAGTCAAGGCAAAGTTGTTAGCATGCATCTCAATGTATCTTTAGATCACATGCTTCAAACATTTTTGGAATCAGAAACTTTAGAGACTACGAATAAAAATACACTTACCTTAGATGAAGTAAGAGCCGAAGAAATTTATGAGAGAACACTCGGAAGAGAAAATGATGGCAGATACATAAACACTCGAGAGAGATAGCAATAATGCGATTAAAAGGTTTAGAAAAGAAGCTAAGCAAAAACGAAACACTGAGTCAAGAGTACAACAAGGTGCTAAAAGAATATATTACACTACAACATATGGAACCTGTAGAACCTAAAAAGGAGGAAAGCAAGGTAGTATACTTACCTCATCACGTCGTAGTACGTGAACACAAAGACACTACAAGAGTCCAAGTTGTATTCGACGCATCTTGCCCTGGAAGTAATGGAATATCACTCAATGATGAATTATTAGTAGGTCCAATATTACAAGGATAATTAAGAGACATCATCATGAGATGGAGAAGACACAGAGTTTGTTTCGTTGCAGATATAATAAAAATGTACCGTCAGATCAGAGTGAGAGAGAAAGATTCATAATATCAGAGAATAGTCTGGAGAGCTACACCACAAGAAAAAATACAAGACTTCAGACTACTCACAGTAACATTTGGCACAGCCTGTGCACCATATTTAGCCATAAAAACACTCCGACAAGTATTAAAGGACGAAGGAGATAAGTACCCGTTAGTAGCAAAAACAATGAATAGCGATTTTTATATGGATGATGTACTTTCGGGTTGTGATAACGAAGATATGGAAATAGAAATACACGAAGAGTTTACACAATTATTACAAAAAGGAGGATTTGAGCTGCAAAAGTAGTTTTCTAACAGTAAGCGATTTATGAAAATGTGCTAATATCAACATAGATATTAATAATAAAATAATGATGAAAAGCTGACCTTGTTAACAAAATACTCGTTAAAGAATTTCATAGATGTAGTTGCTTTCTATCGTAGATGGTTGAAGATCCTGAAAAAAGAGAAAAACTTATCTGTTCATATCACCTGTACGGAAAAAGACGAAGCCTTTATAGCATGTGTGAAAATGGCCCAAGAGATAGTGTTCCTTGATGAAATCAGCAACAACGTTACACGGAGGTCCACAGTTGATGGCGGCGTACCTGCGAACAAAATATTGGATTATTAAAATCGGTCCAACTATAAAAAGGTTTTATAAAAATTGTCCATTATGTGCTAAATATAATGCAACTTCAGGAAAGCAATTGATGGGAGACTTACCAAGTGTTCGTGTCAATCCTTCATGTCCGTTCTTGATTAGTGGTGTCGATTTCGCCGGTCCTATTTCTTGTAGAATGAGTAAAGGAAGAGGAACCAAGTCATACAAATCCTACATTTGTCTCTTCATATGTATGGCGACCAAGGCTATGTATGGCGACCAAGGCGACCATTTAGAATTAGTCAGCGATATGACTACTCAGGCGTTCATTGCCTCGTTTAAAAGATTCGTGGCAAGAAGAGGACAATGCAAGGAAATCTGGAGTGATCATGGTACTACATTTGTTGCCACAGAAAAAGAAATGTTGGAGATGTGGAGGTAAGGACGGAACGAACTCCCACAAGAACTTCAGAATTATCTCGATGATAAGGGTACACTGTGGAAATACATACCTCCGGGCGCTCTAAATTTCGGTGGTTTGTAGGAGGCAGGTGTAAAATCAACGAAATATCACCTAAAAAGATTATTAAAGGAGTCGACGTTGACATGCGAAGAGCTTTATACCGTCCTGACACAGATCAAAGCGTGCCTTAATTCTCGACCATTGGTTCCACTAGGCCACTAGGCGATGAATTTGATGTGCTAACCCCCGGACACTTTCTAATCAGTGAATCTCTTGTATGTGTTCCAGATCGAAGTTACGACCAATCGAACATCACATGTCTCACCCGCTGGCAGCTAGTTCAGAGAATGACTCAAGACTTTTGGAAGAGGTGGCAATTTGAATATCTTTCTCGTCTTCAGGTAAGAAAGAAATGGCGTTGTGTGCAAAAGGAGTTAAACATAGGAGATCTTGTTCTAATGAAAGAGCCTAAACTACCGCCTGGCAACTGGAGATTAGGACGCATTCTTAAGAAGTACCCTGATTCCGAGGGCTTGACTAGAATGTATGATGTCCGTACGAGTTCTGGAACATTACAAAGAACTATCTCAAATTATGTTCTTTACCGAACTAAAGCAAGGACAATCTGTCCTTGGCGGCGGAGGATGTTCGAGTTTACGAAGCTGATCGCAACATAGAGGGTGTAATTCACAGCAGGAACGCGAAAAAGAAATTATTTGCAATTTAATAAAACGAGAATCCTTCTTTTGTTTTATAGTTCCAAATGAAGTGTAAAAACAGAGTAAATAAATTCGGTATTCAGTAGATTTCAGTACAGATTCATTAGTGCCTGATACAGAGGCGTGAATATATGTATGTATGTATGTGTGTATATCTTTCATATTAACAAAAGTAATAAAACTTCTTAATTTACATATTTAACAAAAACTAGCAAACGATATTGTGTGGTTTCACAGTACATAGGCAATTAGCTTTTTTTTTTTAAATTAACTTAATTTAGGCCGCGTTACATTACTTTCTAATACATAAAAACAATGTTTCCTTGTTCGTATGTTATGCCACACCGTATATCCGATTGCAATGCATTTTATCTGGCTACTTGATCTTCATAAATCAGCCTTGGTCTTCCTTGGCTTCTTTTACCACTCACTTTCGCTCTGTATATTTTCTTCGTCAGTCTTTAAATAAATCTTATATTTCTTGATATTACTTTTATTTTCTTATTCTTGCACATATTATAGTGAATAGCATCACTACAGATAGACTACACACTTTATTATATTGCCATCCATATAAACAAGAAACAATCAATACAATAGTGAAATCCTAACACCCTTTAAACCAAATACTTCTATATAAACTGAGGCAGACCCGCCCTACTACAAGAATGACTAAACATTGATAATATTACACACACAAACTTACAATTTACGTAAGTGTAATTAAATAGCAATATACATGAAGACAACAAGAGTAAGAATGAAAAGTAAAAAAAAATACTTTTTAAAAACAAGCTTTAATTAAAATGCACCTAAAAGAAAAAATAAATCAAAGAGTTCGTTAATCCTATAATATCGTGTAAACCCAAAACCTACAAAATGGTTAAATGTGGCTGCTCTACAGAAGTGTCATCACAAAAGTATGATAAATAGACACGTACTATCTTTAATTATTAGTATGTTCCATAGACTTAGTATGTACTGGCGCATAGACGAAAATAGAGCTCGATGACGCGTAACGATTTTTAATTTGTTAATGTCAGCTATGGAATGAAAGATTCCCTTGATTATTTCGATATGTATATGTCGGAAAAGACACGGAGCAATTCGTGCTTTTGCAACTCAGCCATGAGAAATAGGTACCTAATCTTACAAGAGGCGAACTACTCCATAAAATACAACGTGCCTTAACGTTAATGTGCAAACGACAGAAAACTATTCATAACAATTATTACGTAGGTAATTGGAAATTTAATAATGGCAAACGACCCGTCGGAGAAATGCTATCGCACCGGCCGCCGTATTCTAACAGCCTCCCAGCGCCGGCTCCGACGTTCCGTTAGCGCGTCATCGGAAGTCGCGCTTTGCCATAGTATAGTCAAATGAGTGCCTTTTATTATTTTCATCGACACATATTATATCACAATCACATACAGAACACGTAGCCGTTATTGAAAAATACAGTACTTGTTTGAATTAAAACAGGGATAACGCAAAATAAAATAAGTCAACAGCGTTCTCTACGACGTGACGACTTGTGACGACCTGTCAATCAAAACGGCTTACAATAGCGTCTCGTTTGCTGTCCCTTTCTTCCCCGTGTCACTATCATAAAAGATTACATTCTCACTCGCACTGTGCGTCTATACGCCAGTATATACTAAGTTTATGTTATGTTCATGTCCTTATGCGGTTTAAAAGCTTATCGCGTAATCCTTTATTGTAAGGGGGAGGTTTAGAATACTTAGCACAAACAAAAGCTTGTAAAAAGAGAAAGTGATTTCAGCTTTTTTCAAATTTAAACAACACTTTTTATAATACCGTGTGACGTGCGTTTTGCGCTGACTAGTGTTAATTAACCCCTATTTAACGGTACAGAATTTGGTGCATAGGGTGCATCTACATCAGAGTATGAGTCTTGTATATGAAAAGTTTTTACTGGTTTTTCACTTTTTTTCACTTTTTTCGAACTTCAAAGTATCAAAGTACATACGTACCTCACGCTGTATCCCTAATGGAGTAGATAAAGAGGATGGAGTGCCAAATATTGCGGCCTTCGCCTTCCGAATATCTACGTACCCAGAAAAAATTTGAAAAAGATCAGGTATTTTATAAAAAACTTGTACATTGCTGGTAATTTAGCAAGATGGCATTATATTGGATACTTTTATTTATAAGAGAAGAATTTTGTACAAAAAACCTTGTTTCCGGTTGGCGGTTGGTAACAGCTGTCAGTATGGAACACCAATTGCGAAAGTTTGAATTGTGCTTGGCCTGTTTTTCCAGTTCGATAACAGAACACAAAAAACGAACGCCTCAGTCATCGGTATCATGAGATAGTGAAGCCGAGACGGAGGTCCTTGGTGTTGAAAAATTTGGACATGCGACCTACTTCCATCAACTCACGTTGAGAACGGTTGGGGAGTATGGCTTGCCTCTGTCATTCCCTCGTGAGATCTGTATCCCATTGTCATGACTAGGATTTGTCTGAATAAACTCTAAGATAGCTGGTGTTTAATGAATGAAAAGAGGCAATCATTGTTAGGAATATTAAATACATAAACGATAAAAACAATTAAAAATCCCTGACACGAACACCGCAAAAAGTAATCTTTACGAATTTCCACCACCTGTCAATTAAAAGCAATATTCGTCGGTACACATAGCAATAGGATACCAGATTAAGAGTTTAGTTCGCAATTTTGTGGAAAATTTGACTTTTAGGGAAAAACTGAAGTAAATATTTGATAGAACTATAGAGGATAAAAAACATAAATTTGAGGGAAATTTTGAAAGCAACTTTTTGTCAAAACGCGTATTATTTTGTTCGCAACAAATTGATAAACTATGACCCGTTGCTCGGTGATAGAGCATCTGCCATCCAAGTCGGGGCCCCGGGTTTGATACCCGGTCAGGTCAATTTAAGAACCGAACGCTAAATTCTGTACGTTACATAATAATTACATAATAATTCTGGACGTTACTAGGAGCTCTGCCAATTCGTTGTGTGGCACCCAAAGTAAAAGCCTAATATTTTGTTCCGTGTCACACAATTTACGTAATTATCTGGAATATTAAAAAAACACGTAACCAGTTTTTTAAATATCGTAATTATTCTAATTCACAAACATTTTATTGCTAAGGTACTTCTGTCTGTTGATTTCTCTTAGGTGAAACTTTATAGTCGGAAAAACCTGCTTAAATTTATTATATTTGTTCTTGTTTATTTATTGAAATATAAACAACACGATTACAATCATAATTACGTTTATTGAATGTATGTATAAAAGTACAATATCTATTCGTGATACATGTGTCTATGACGGCCATTAACAAAATTACAATAGATAGGGGCGGAAACCAGAGAGCGGAACCACAGAGTATATGTAATAAGATTCTGGGTCGAATGTGTTTTTATCGAGCTCATTCAGATGACAAATAATCTCCACCTTCAATTTCAATTGTAGAGAATTGTAAAAAAATAAATAAAATTAAACATACTTCAAAATAGGCTTAAGTGAAGTACTCATTATTTAATTTGCAAACAATCTTTTTTCTTATTTCCGAGTTTGGCTCACCGATTCGTGTCTTTATGCCTCATTACAGCTCAGTAGGTGCAAACATGACGAAATAAATCCATTATGTCTAACAGTCACGAATTTACTGTTTTTTTAAATATAGTATGTATTTTAATATATTTCAAAATGATATTAAACAACCGGCTAAGTGTGAGTCAAAACAGCACACCAATATACTACCATATCATAACACGATTTATTTGTCTCATGTGGATATTTACCTTAACAAATATTTAACTTAGCAAAAGCCTAATATATATATTTATGATTTACTAGTTTACTTCAGACTTTACTGATACTGCACTATATTGACATTAAGTTGCTGGACGCTTGTATTTTACTGCTTTAACGAATTATTGTACAAAATAAAAATCTTTAAAAAGAAACACACTTATGCGCTTTAATAACACGTTGTGTGGAAATTTCATACAGCTATTTATTGCGGTTCAAAAGATACAGCCCTTTATACGTAGGATAGACACAGACCGACCATATAGGCTTAGTAAAGGAATCCCGTGGATGATGGTCGAATGGGACTTTTGCATATAGAACTATGGTATGAAACGACATTTGCTGTTATCTTGATAATTATATCTGCCTATGATTGACAAGTTTTTAATTAAAAAATATTGCGAAGATAAATAAGTCTACAACATCTAAAATTACTAAATTTATTATAGAAACTTTTTTAAATCACCGCCACTAAAAATCTGTTTGATCACTGTTCAACGATAAGTCAAAATATCAATTTTCATTCTCTGAAGTCATTAATTTACGAAACTTAGACGCCATTACAAAACAAATTCATTTTGTTCGATCCTTTACGGCAATATCTGTTTACCACAATGTGTCCCGCTGTTATAGTTACACTACATTCTATGTGTCCTGACCTTAATACCCTTAAAAGAAACAGAACAGGCTAAGTTCATGCGTCAATACGTTCGATTCGTTTTGAACGACTCAACTCTACTACATTATTAACTAAGCTGTTTCTTTATAGTGATCAAACTAGTTCAAATACACTCCTTAAAGTCGCTTTCTATTCTTTGTTCCTAACAACTAAAAATTGTGTATTAGAACCGAATCACTTCTCAAAGTAACTCCGAAATCCATCATTCACGGAGAGCGCTTCTAAACAAAGAACATATAGGTCCATTTATATGTACTAGAATGTAGCGTGTCCAGCACTCACCGTGTGAGCCACGGGTCACATAATCGACACTTTAGTTATCATATTTTAAACACAGCGCGTACATATCTGCGCGTGTATGTTGCCACGTTTACATCTATATATGTACTGACACGCATCGGGCAGGTAATAACAGTGTCTGTACAGGTACGTTGCGCTCATGGTTTCTTAATTTGAAACTCCTATTATAGACGACACATTACTCTTTTTTTTTACTTTTACTTGAACTGTTAGTTTAGGGATGCGAATTACTAATTTTATTAGTTGATTATGATTATGATTATTCAGTACTATTCAGTGAATGAGTGAACTAAGTAAATAACTTAGTTCACAGACCTAGCGACCGAGAACGAGTGATTTAGATTAGTGAAAGAAAAAGCCCAACTCTAAAAATGGAGTATGTAAATTACAAGTAAGTTGATAACTCGCTTGAAGGTTCCTGCTGGCCGTATAAGAAACACATTTGGTTAATAATAGTATAAATATTCTGTCTTAACTTTAATTAGCTTCTCTACTAAACTCTGGTAATTAACTGAGTCGAGTCCCTCCGATTAGTGAAAACATGTTAAGTATAATATTATAAAAGTACGAAGTTTATTTACTTTTTTACTGTAGTGGTATTATCACCGTAGTGAGGCAACTTAGCGACATAAATATCATCTGCTATTATACTAATTATGTTTTCAATATCATTAAGATCCACTATTTTATATAAATAATAGTAAAATTATCGCCAACCCTCTGACATGATCTGAGTCCTTTTTTGCTTTTTTATTTTCTATTTATTTTTAAAGTCAAAGTCAAATCAATTTATTCAAGTAAACCCAATTACAAGGTATTTTTGAACGTCAAATCTATTTTAATTCGGTTCAAAGATAAAACCTGGACACATAGAAGAACCTACAAGAAACTCAGTCAGGTATCATTTTTTCAACATCATTAATTTATTTTTTAAATTTAATTTAATTTTTAAAGGTTTATTTAAATACCATATTCAGAGAGCCAGTAAATGCATGCGCAGAGAATATCATTTCCAGACTATTGTTTTATCTTCAACGAAATAGTTTATTTTATATTATGATTGCCTAATCAATGTACATTTTATAACTTATAATATCTATTTTAACTTATAATATGCGTGCATATCTATTTATATTTATTCATAGGTATGTACAATGTACATATATGAACGTATATGTACGTTTATTGTATATTTAATTACAGTATGCATGATATGTACACACAGTGTCCATCTTTCTTAAACGAAACTGTCGCTCTCGTGGGTCTGCTGAAAGAAATTTCTAATAGAAATAAGCTGTACCCTTTGCGTATCTTCTCTACACGTTACTTTCTGTTTGTGTATTATGTGTGTGCAATAGATATTTAAATAAATAAACAAATAATTAAACAAAGGTGTAAGCAGACAGAGGTAGTGCACATGATGAACATACAAGACAAATGGAGTAAAACTCTCACGTAATGGTACCCTAGAGAAGGTAAAAGGAAAAGAGATAGACCAAAGAAAAGGTGAATGACGACATCAGGCAAGTGGCGGGAGTGATGTGGAACAGAGTGGCTCAAAATAGGCATGAATGAAAAGGATTGGAGAAGGCCTTTGTAAATTGGCTGATTTACAGAAAACAAGCAAGAATCAAATACTACACTAGACTGTGTTAATCTTTATCTTATGTATGTACATAATAATCAATTGCCGTGCGTTAGTCTTGCAAAAATTCGAAAATGGATCTACCGATTTGGCTGTATTTTTTTTGGTTGTACTCAAAATTATTAGGACAAGGTTTGTATGACAGAAAATTTTCGGAAAATCCACGGAATAAGACGGAAATTTGGATGGTACTTTTGTATAAAAATCTCGATTAAAATTGTCGTGTTGCAAATGTTCAACATCCCACTCGGGCGAAGCCAGGGCACTAGTATGTAATAGAATATAATACTAATACTAAACAGAAAAGCATGTCAAACCATATTCTTAAATATTGAGAAGATTATTTACTACACAAATCAAATGGTTGTATTCAGAGATTTGAAAGCAAAATCATTTCTTTTGTGTCCCAGACAAGGGAACGAGAGTGCTTTTTGCGGATAAAAGACGACCTTTAATATTTAGCCGTCTTTTATCACGAATGTTTCATGAACGAAAGCTCACCCGAAACAATATTCTTAGGATTAGATACGTAAAAATACGACGTATGGAAAATAATTGAACGCCGACGTCGGCGGAAGATAAACGAATACGAGGGCTGCTATTTATGTATCCGGAATAACAAAGTGAAACAAACATATAGCATTTATTATAGTTT
Organism: Zeuzera pyrina; assembly: GCA_907165235.1. Lineage (NCBI taxonomy): Eukaryota > Metazoa > Arthropoda > Insecta > Lepidoptera > Cossidae > Zeuzera > Zeuzera pyrina. The sequence continues at coordinate 24,901,346 of OU015627.1, forward strand.
TATTGCTATTCAAAATATTCACCATAATGACTGATGCACTTTTGCATGCGTTGGAACCAATTTTCGTAGCACTTTTTCCATTCGGATTGAGGTATCTCCAAAACGTGCATTTTGAACGCATCAACAGCCTCTTCACGGCTCGAAAAACGTTGACCACGTAATTTATTCTTCACGGTTGGGAATAAATAGAAGTCGTTGGGGGCCAAGTCGGGGCTGTACGGCGGATGACCCGTTAATTCGATCTTTTGATCTACCAAATACCGAGTTGTTTCGACCGATGTGTGGCAGCTAGCATTGTCATGATGGAGAAGGATTCTGCGTTGTCGGTTGTTCTTTCTTATTTCTTCAAAGACTTCTGGCAAACAAATGGTCGTGCACAATTCAGAATTAACCGTTTTACGATCCTCTAGTGGCATTGTAGCTTCCATTCCATTCCATCCATTTATACCAAAAAAACAAGCGACCATTTGCTTCAAAGTGCTTTTTGAACGAATGACTTTTGTTGGGTTCGGCTCATCTTGGAACACCCAAACCGTTGATTTTTGTTTAGTTTCAGGATCATACGCATATATCCAAGATTCATCACCTGTGTAGATATTATAGACAGCTTTTGACGCACCCTGATTGTACTTTTGTAACATTTTTTCACACCAATCGACACGAGCCCGTTTTTGGTCAATTCTCAAGTTGTGTGGAATCCAACGTGAACAAATTTTTTTTACAGCTAAATGTTCGTGTAATAGTTAGCTGTGTGTGTCATACTTATGCCTAGAGACGCCTCTATTTCGCGATATGTAACATGACGATCTTGCATTATTAGTTCCCGCACAGCATCAATATTTTGAGGTACAACAACCGATTTAGGGCGACCTTCTTTAATTTCATCCGCGAGCACAGACCGCCCACGATTAAACTCACTAAACCAGTGATACACAGTAGCTTTCGATGGTGCTTCGTCCCCGAAAGTCGAAGTGAGTTGATCGATGCACTGTTTTTGAGTTGGCCCTCGCCGAAAATCGTAATAAATCATAGCACGAAAATTTTCACGACTTAAATCCATGGTGATAAAGACTCGCAATTTTAAAAATGACGCCACAAAGGATAAACAAATGACAGCTACATGAAACAAATTGTATTCTTCAGCCAAAGAGTTCCATTTTTAAATGTTATAATTACTTTTTTAATATTGTTCTGTAACTGGCCAGTTCCGGATACATAAATAGCAGCCCTCGTAATAAATAACTTTCTTAGAAAAAAAAAATTACTTCAAAATTAAAATGCTGAAAAGTAAGAAATAATTATAGTTTGCTAACCAAAATTTAAGTGCAAAAATAACTTTATAGGTTACACTGTAGTTGACTTTAACAGGCCGTACATGCCGAACGAAAGTATCGGAAGTATACCCTTTCAAACAAAAAAAGAATTTTGCAAATCTGTCCAGTTGACGAAGTTATCTGCGAACATACATTAAAAACATTCATTCATGTGTGGGTAGTTTTACTGTGAACATCTAAGTGAAGTTATCTCTGTGTTTTGTTTATATATATAATAAATGGTAAAAGCTGATTACACATGCTTTCCATTAGTTATAAATAAAGCTCAACCCTAAGGCTATTGTGGACTATAATTTTTACAATAATCTCACCTGTTATTGAAAACTTTTTCCCCGGTTATTAATTATTATATTAAAGATGGATCTTTATCACACTTTAAGCACTAACCTGGATCAATATGGAGCAATATGGAGCTGAGCTCTTTGAGAAGTCAACAGTCCGCAGAACACCTGATTTGAACGGTTTGGTCGACGAATTTGTTGATTTTAAATCTTTTGTCTTGAAGTCATTTACGACTTTTAAGTCACAGATAGAACTTCTTTCATATGGCCTAGATCGACATAAAACTCTTTCAAGAAGGAACGTGTTATTGCTACATGGGTCTACGGAACTATCTGATGAAAGTGCAATTAATACTGTTACATCTTTATTTACTTCAAAATTGGGCCTTCATAATATTACAGCCAGTTGTTTTTCGGCTTGCCATTGTTTGGGTGTCAAGAGAGATAAAGTGCGACCCATACTGATACGTTTTCGTAATTTTGAAGGTAGGTGTCAAGTGTGGAAGTCGAAGACTATGTTGAAGGGCACAGGCTTAACCATATCCGAGTTTCTCACAAAATGACATCATAACGTGTTTATTGCCGCTAGAAAGCATTTCGGAGTCAACAGTTGTTGGACTGAAGAAGACCGAATAGCAGTCTCGTTGCCTGATAAAACGCGACACAAGATGGAATCTGTGTCGGACTTGAATAATCTTTCAGACATTACTCCACTTAAAAGTTCTGTTGCTGTTAAACAACCTTTGGCGAAGAGTTCGGCCCGGGTGGTTAATTTTGTGCCAGAGACCTTAGCATCCTGGATGCTGTAGTGATGATTCCATTTTTATACTTCTCTTACATGATAAACTGAATAATATCTCCCAGAAACTCGATCGCAATCTCGATTTGGTACACGTTAACGCTCAAAGTATTCCTGCGCATGATTCTGATCTTTCGACAGTTTTTGAAAACAGCAAAGTGGATGGTATTTTTGTCTTCGAAACCTTTCTCAAGCGTTCTCTTCCTTCTACTTCTTACAATCTACCTGGTTTTACACTTATACGTAATTATCGTACTACCAGAAGCTGTGGTGGAGTTGCTATAATGGCGCTGATAATCATTCATCGGAATATCTCTTTTTAGAAGTTGTTTGTAATCATGCAAAAGTACTTATCGGTGTTTACTATAGTCCTTTTGTACACAATAATTACTTTCTCTCTTTAGAAACTTTACTTCAAGATCTTTGTCCCATATATGTCCATACTCTGATTTTCGGCGGCTTTAATATATGTCTTATTAAAAACGATAATCGTACTAGTAAACTTCATTCTCTTGTTTCCTCTAATAATATGCACATTCTTCCATTATCTGCAACTCATCATGCCCCTAACTGTCCTCCCTCTTTACTTGATCTTATGTTAGTTTCCGATCTCACGAAAGTTTCTGCGCATGGTCAATCTGAGGCACTTTTCTCCTGTCGTGATCTCATTTATTTGTCATACAATCTACGTCCCCCAAAGACGAAATCTAATATCTTACTCTCCGTAATTTCAATGGAATTGTTTTGGAAGATCTCAGATCTGATTTTTATAAGACGGATTGGTCTTCGGTTTTTGACAGTGCCAACATGGAGGACAAAGTTGATAATTTTTCTAGTTTACTACTTACACTGTACGACAAACATGCCCCTCTCAGGTGGGTGAAGTTAAATACCCGTTCCCTGCCTGAATTATTCAATTCGTGAAACTATGTTGAAACGCGATAAAGCTAGGTTTAGATTAAAAAATGTCCTTCTGAAGATAATTTTGTTAAATATAAGAAATTACGAAATACTTGCAATAGAATGTACAGAGATACAAAAAGACGTTATATATTTAATTCCATCGAAAGTCTTAATTCGACACAGATCTGGAAGTTTCTTAAAAATTTTGGTATTGGAAAGTGTCAGTCCTCTATATGTGATAATGTCTGGATTCTCTCAATGTTAAGTTCTCCCAGGCGCCTATTACTCTCGATTCTTCGACCAGGGCTCGAACCATTGCTGATTTGCATATCCTATTAAAACCTGACTGCATTCCGTTTAAATTCAGACAAGTCACTACTAAGGAAATTATAAAATGCATTAATACTGTCTTTTCCAAAGCCGTAGGCGACGATAACATTTCCATGCAAATGATTCGTTTTTTATTAGATGAACTGAAGGGCGTAATTGTCCATATATTTAATGTTTCGTTAAACACTGCCTGTTTCCTGTAACTTGGAAAAAGGCTCATATTATTCCTCTTCCCAAATGCAATAATCCCTCTTCTTTCTCTCATTATCGTCCCATCTCTATTATTTCTACTCTCTCTAAAATATTCGAAAAACTTGTGTATAAACAGTTGAGTGATTTTTTGATCAATAATTCTTTTTTTAATCCTTTTCAATCTGGTTTCAGAAACGGGCATATTACGGTCACCGCATTGCTAAATGTCACTGAAGATATTCGCTTGGCAATGGACAATAAACAGCTCACTCTGTTTTGTCTATTAGACTTCAGCAGTGCATTTAATACTGTAGATTTTGACATTCTATTGAATATTCTTTTGTCGTTTAATATTTCTCCTAGTGCAGTAAATTGGGTCGAGTTCTATTTGAAAGGTCGATAACAGTGCATACGTACGGAAGATTGTCATCAAACTAAATGGTGTGAGTTAATGTCTGGTGTGCCTCAGGGTGGTGTTCTCTCTCCTTTACTTTTTTCTATTTTTATTTGTCGTATCACATCTGTTATCTCTTCAAAATTTCACCTTTACGCAGACGATCTTTAGATTTATCGATCTTTTCAAATTGAACACTTACAATTAGCTCTCACGTGATTGAATGATGACCTCCTGAACATTCATCAGTGGGCTCATTCTCACGGTCTGCTTATTAATGCCACTAAAACACAATCGATGATAATTGGCAATCAGGTTTGGCTACAATTATTAAATAACTCTGTAATTCCTCCAGTGATTTTAAATGGAGTTCCTATTCCTTACGCTGATACAGTTAAGAATCTTGGACTTTTAATGGATACTAACTTTACTTGGACGGCTCACATAAATGAAATTTCGAAGTGAATGAATCATGAATGTCATCCTTTGAGACGCCTTCAATATTTTCTTCCTATTAAAACAAAAATTACGCTGGCACAAACTCTTCTTCTGCCACTGTTAGATTATGCAGATGTTTGTTTTCTGGACGTCAAGGAGGAGCAGCTAGATAAACTGGAACGCCTTCAAAATCTTTGTATTCGGCTTATATGCGGTCTACGTAAATATGACCATGTGTCTAGTTTCCGGAAAGAGCTAAAATGGCTTCCCATTCGTCTTCGCAGGAACACTCATGTCCTTACACTTTTGTTCAAAATCCTTCATAATCACTCTTATCCTTCATATCTCCGTGATCGTTTCCATCCGCTCTTTTCCAGAGATCACATCCTTAGAAGCAACACTTGTACTCTTCTAAAATCGCTTATCCATAATACTGCTGCATATGATGATTTTTTCTGTTGTAAAGCTACCAGTTTATGGAATTTACTTCCTACATATATAAGAAATTGTCAATCCTAGCATCTTTCAAATAGCTCTTAAAAGAACACTTTTTGTCATTTGCATAATTACTTTTTTATAATAATATGTATTATCTATACTTATGTGTGCGTCAGTATTAGTAATTATGTGTGCATAATATAATAGTTATGTGTGTATTATATTATATTTGTTATGTCCCTATATGTGTATGTTTATATATGTATTATATACCTAAAAATTTTCTTACTTCTTATTTTAGTCATTTCGGTGATATTTTGTCTTGTCTACGCTCGTACGTACCCTCGTTTTTTTGTGCAAACATCTTTTTCCTCCTCCTTTCGTTCCTTCTTTTTTGAAGTCGGTTAAAAAGAGAAGCATTACAAAAAATAATTATGATACAAAAATATCTACTCAATTATAACAAGAAGTGTAAAAAGAAATAACAAAACCTAACAAAAGACATAACATCTAAGAGAAACACGTTATGGCAATTACACCATTTCATTTCCCATGCAATAAATGACCACGAAATGTTACGTAACGTCTTTGAAGATATCGAATCCTACGCCAAGAACTCTTGGATGTGAACAATAGTAACCAATAATTTATTAAGTTAGGGACAATAACAAATGATTAATAGAATATCTTCGTCTTTCTGCGTTGTCATAATCGCTATTATGACAAAAAGTTTAGTCATGCATGAATATCATTTAATGTGCTATTAGAGAGCAGCCTTGGTTGGTATTTACATTGTAACAGCGAGCAAGAGCCCTATGAAAGCACTTTCACGTGGGATTTTCGAGTTATGTACTTAAGAGCTTCAGTACTTTATGTAAACGGCTGAACGTGAGAACCTTAGACAGTATATCGCTTACTAGGATACTTAGAAACGCTAATCACGCTCTAAAAGTGATAAATGGTTTATTTCCACGTGAAATAATTGTAGCCCGCTTAAGTGTTCTATCCCTAATTCACAGAAAAATTTTTTGGGGTTCACAAAATTA